>JAJTUV010001064.1:0-1327765 GCA_021653895.1 Mastomys natalensis
ATGAGAAACTGAAGAGGCTTGACTACATGCCCTGCTCAGCCATGGTGGGACATAGCAAGAAGGCAAGCCAGGAATCAGAACACATTGGCACTGGGATCTTGAAGATTCCAGGTTCTAGAATTAGGGGAAGTCAATATTTGGTGTTTAACCGATCCAGCCTGTGGTACTTCGTGACATTAGCCTGAGTAGACACATACAATGTGTTTTTTTCTGCTGGGGTTTTCGGGTTCTCTACAAAGGCTAGCTTTCCTCCCCTCCTTGCTTTCAGAACTTCTCGAAAAGCATCTTGTAAGAAAGCAAATCTCAGTACCAGTAATCTCGTAAAGCAGCATCCAGATGCTGCAATGTGCTTTATTCTCTAGAAAATAAATGTCAAATTAATAAAAGAAATGAAAGATATAGAATACCATTCTGTATCCTGGGTCCCATGAGACTAATTACAATAATGGCTGCTCATTTGTCAGCATCTATTGTTGTAGCCTGTACAATAGCTGGGAACAGAGAAGGAAGGAGGGACAGAAGCTTACAGCACCTGTACAAAATGGTAGACGTGGTGGCCAATAAATACTCAACTGTTCAATTTCTTAGCCACTGGGGAATGCAAACTAAAACTGATTTAAGATTTTATCTCACCCTATTTGTAATGGCTGCCATCAAGAAAGCAAATGTAAAATGCTTGCCAGGATGCAGAGAGAGGAGCCCTTTACATCTCTGGTAGGACTGCAAGTAAACTGTTGCAGGCACTCTGGAAGTCGGTCTGAAGCACCATGTTGTGCAGCTAAGCCCTGCGTGTATATCCACATATACTCAAACAGAGGCAGTTGGACATCTGTGCTTATTAAAGCTCTATTCACAGCAGCTCAGAAACAGTAACCAGCCCAGACACCTATCAACAGATGAACGAAAAGATGTGGTACATGGATACAGACAGGACTTCACACAGCCATACAGCAAAGTGCTATTGTGACATTTGCAACAGAAAATCTTTCTGGTGGATGCAGAGACTCAAACTCTGCTAGACAACTACCAGTCGATCTCTCTCCCATGCAACATCCAGATTTAGATTTCTACATGTATGGATGTATCATGCTTGTGTAAGTTACGGAAGTAGAAAGGAGAGGGAAGTGAGAGAAATTTTAAAGGAAGAATGACGGGAGGAAGGCAAAAAAGAAAACAACGGAACAGATGCAAGACAGAAGCAGAAGTAGGTCTTTTGGGGGAGGTGCGGGGCTAGCAAATATGGGTAGGAGGACGGGGAGGCAAGGTGAGATGAGTGAAAAAGAAGTAAAATGACAGAAATGTAGGGAAATGCTACGAGGAAACCCTTACTTCCTGTGCTGTTAATTTTTAAAAATTAACCCAAAAGAAAATAAACAAATAAAAGCAAGTTGTCGGTCGGACCGTCATTGGCATCGACAATTGTCTTCCACCTTGTTCTCCTCCAGCCCTCCTCCCTCCTGCTCCTCTTTCCGTCTTCGCTCTCCCCATCCTCCTTCATTACTTTTGCTTTAGCTTCTAATATTCTCTTCCATCCTTGAGGCTGTCTCTCAGAAAGGCAAAGTCACCGTGTCTCCAAGTCTCTGTAAGAACCATTCAAAATGGCAGAGCTTCGTAAGAGACAGACGATTCGAACCCAGTTCTCCTGAGCTCGCCTGCTGTTTTCAGTGCTGTCTAGTAAGACCTATGGTTTTTTTCAAAAATTATTATTTGTTTGTTTGTTGATTGCTTTTTTTTGTTTGTTTTTTGCCAGTCTCGTTTGGTTCTATCTTCATTCTGCTGGGCGAGGGGGGGGTGGGACGGCAGGGAGTGAGTTCCTTCTCATGGCTGGACCAATCACTGGTTGACCACTCCCACAATTTCTTTGTCACCTTTACCCCAGTACGTCTTGTAGGCTGAAGGTTGTGCGGCTCCTACTGGGTTGCCTCATCTAGCCTTAACGCTAGGGGAGGTGCCAAAGCTTACTGCAACTTGATATGCCATGTTTGATTGATATTCTGAATAGAAATGGAGGAGGAGCAGACGGGGGAGAGGCAGAGAGGGAGGTGCAGGGGAGGGACGGGGAGGAGAGGAGGAAGGGAAAAACTGAGGTTAGAATGTAAAAAAATTAATAATAATAGTAATATTGATAAAAAGATAAATACCTAGGGGTCTTCAGAGTTACTCGGAAGGTCACTGTGAGGGGGTTGGGAGGCAAAGCATGGGTGGATGATGATGATGATGATGATGATGAAGATGATGAAGAAGATGACAGTAGCCTGAACAAATTTCTCTGAGCTGGTTCTTTGCTGACCCATTGGCTCCCACCCCATGTCCCTTGGTATTTAGCACGGTACTATACAGAGGCAAATGACTAATTAATACAGTACTTAATCTTTTTGGATCCATCTGTCAAATCACTTCATTTGCTTTACTAATCAGATCTTCATTTTCTTGGCTAATCTGATCTCTATTTCCTGGAGAGTCAAAACAAAACAAAGCAAGCGATTCAGGGTGCCTCTTCATTCAGATGATGTAACAGGAAGGAGGGGGGCCCAGCACTTCACCAGACTCGGCTGGCTGCTCTTCACAGATTCATTATCTTAAAAGCAGCAACAAAGAGTTAAAACATATTTCTTTATTATAGTTCAACTCCGCACAGGGGAGTGATTTTATGACTCCCCAAGGACACCGATGTCCTAGAGTACTGTTATATAAAACCTTGGAGTACTTTATAGAGCATGCTACACATCCTCTTGCATAGTTAACATAATCTCCGGATTATAATGGCACAGTATAGATGACATGCAAACAGTTGTCTTGGACTGTTGAGGGAATATCAACAACAGAAAATGCCTCTGCACATGGAGTACAGATAGATCTTTTCCCTTAAATACTTCCCATTCATGTTTGGCTGAAGAACATGGGGACACAAGAGCTAGTTATGCTGGATTTGATTTTGCCGTACAAAAGTCAAGTGAGGGAATGGGGTGATGGCTCATCTGGTAAAAGGCTTGCCTGGAAAGCACAGAGCTTGAGTTTGATCCTCAGAATGCACTTACAAAAGCCATGTGTGGTGGTGTGTGAGTATCATTCCAGTACTGGAGACAGAGGCAGGTAGAAGAGCCCTGCCTACTTGGTAAGCACCGGGCCATTGAAAGACTCTGTCTCAAAAAATAAGATGGACAGGTCCTGAAGAAAGTACCCAAGGTCTATCTTCTGACTCCCCCACCCCCACCCCGCCACATGAACACATGAATACACACTTACAAAAGAATGGGTACAGCTAATGCTGTCTCCCACTGAATGGGATGGGAATTCTATGTGGCTTGTTTACTTGGCTCTGAATCCTTTCCACTGAAAAGGGCTATTAGGGAATGGTGTCCTACACTTCAAAGTCAACGGTAGTTCTGCCCACCGTGACTCCCTTCCCTGAAGAGCTCTAGAAATTCCCCAATCCTATACATCGGAAAACAGTACTGCTTCATTTCCAGCTTGAACATCCAAACCACTCAGAGAGCTGCAGCCTATTCGGCATAGGCAGTCACAAGCAGCAATCCCCAATGCTATACAAATAAGAAAAATGCAACAATTAGCACTTGCATGATGGGATAATTAAATAAGAATATCTGGACCAATTATGTAGACTTGCTAAAGCCTAACACTGGAAGGGGGCTGGGTCTTTTAAATTCAGTACCATGTGTTACACATAACACAAGGCATGATGGCAAACATAGGCTAGACGATGAGATCCAGGCATGCCGGAAGCCTTGGAGGTTTACCGGTTTACAGGGTTATGGGGACAGGAAACATCTTCCTGCTCTTTCCACCTCGCTGCCTTACCAGGTACTTTTCTATTTCTCTAAAGATTCCAGATTCCTGCTCAGCACCTCCCTAAGACAGGACCACCTGGTGGAATCTGTCCTTGTAGCTGTGCTGGCTGTGACTAGGCCCAGAGGACTGCTCAACATAGAAAAGGTGACAAGGTCTCATTGACAGGTGAGCTGCCAACAGGAAAGACTACTATGGGATGTACAAATGAGCAGTTTCTCAATATTCTGGAAGGAAAACTCATGACGGAAGCAGTCTTTCCCAGTGGATCCCAACCCTCTGGACAAACCTTCTGGGAGTCCCTGGAATTTATCACAGAGGTCATGATCTTAATATTCCTCCCTAGCCAAAGAGCTATCTTCCTTCTTTCTCCCTTATAAACTAACAAGGCCTCTCCATACCCCTTGTGTACACAGAGCCTGTAGCAGATCTGGAGAATGAGACCAATTTTTAAGTAACCTCGCTTGGCAGAGTGATTTCTCCTCAGCACACATCTGGATTACATCTGTCAGAATCTGCATTCCTTCACAGGAGTGCCAATCTTGGTCCAGCTCATAAATAATAGAGCAAATCACCCACCTCTTGGTGAGATGGCTTTTTACAAATTAACGGCACCAACTTCCAGATTAGCGTCCATGGAGGCGCCTTAGATATTTTAAGAGTGTCTCCTAATTGCTTTTCCCTCCAGACTCTTGAGACATTTTATGAGCTTTCTGGAACAGAAAGTTGTTTTGAGCTGTGCATGGATTCTAAACTTTAATTGTGAAGGTACCATGCTGCTACTCTTTGTTGGGATTACTGTAGCAGCAAGTGCCTTTCTGTTTCTTTTCTTCTTTTAACTTCAAGATATATGGAGCAGCAGCAGCAGCAGAAGCAACAACAAGAACAACTACAGCCCTTAAATGTTTATTTTGGAAAGAGCCCACCCCCACCTTTATCCTTGCTCCTGTGTTTCCTGGTACATAAGTCAACACCTACTCTGACAATTCAGCAGATGTAAGCATTCCCAGTGTCACCAATAGAAGTATTTTATTGCTCACAGATGTTACCCTGCTATCTTCAGGGTTCTTTTTTTTTTTTTTTTTTTTCTGCTTGCACCTAGTTTACTGTGTCACAAAGGAATGTCTGCCTGAGACTCTTTCCAATGTTTCCTGCAACTGAAGGATGCTTTGCAATGACAGCAAGTATAGTACAGAGTGGTTGAAAAGCCACACCTCCCTGGAGCTCACGAAGTGTGCAACTGGTGCCCGTCTGCGTGAGGCTCCATGATACTGAGGAAGCATCTTCAGTTCAGGAGATGCTTGTGGAGCACATCCCTGTATCCCAGGGAGGTGCTGTTCTGGCAAACGGAAGCTTGGGCCTTTAAGTATTTCATAGTATAATCAGACTTTGTAAACCAGCAGAGTGAAGGATCAGGCCACCTTTGGCTTTCTTTCAGTGCCCCTAAGAAGAATGTCTCAGTAGCAGGTCAGCGGGTCAGAGCATCACAGAACTGATGGGATTCTTGGTCTTTTGCCTCAATACTTTGTGAGTTGAGCATCAGAGGTAAGTGGTTTCTAGCTGACAGCTATGGAGTGGAAGATGGATTTAGACATAATGGTTTTTTTTTAAGGGAAAGGATGCATATTTGATGCTCAGATGACTCCAGAACAAGATTAAGTATATTCTAAGCATGGGCATGTAATAACAGCAGACCTAAGCTGAATGTGTATGTATGGCGTAGCAGATACTAAGCATGGGTGTGTGAGCTCAGCAGATCCTTAGCACAGGTACTTAGAGGGAAAGTGACAGCCATATACCTTAGAAAAAGAAACTGCATTTGACTGCAGAGAAGATTCATTGTATGCATTATAGAAGTCATAGGTCACAGGTGCACATGTTCTTAACAATATTTATTCAAGATAGAAAACTATAAGGAAATAGGTCCTACCATTATGATCCCATTCTAAGTATCAAATTTCAGACTATATATAACATTTAGAGAGAAACTGGAATCTTACTATGTAGCAAGGTTGGCCTAGAGTTTACTATGTAACCCAGAATGGCCTAGAGCTCACTATGCAGCCCAGGCTAGTCTTAGATTGGCTCCTATCTTTTTGCCTCTACCTCCCAAGTGCTGGGATCCAGCATGTATTTTTCTCTCTTCTATCTTTGGTAGACTGGAAAACCATGTTAGCAATTAGGTTAATGTTTTTAATTTGGCTGCCTTGTTGCCTCTTTTTCTTTTGGTAGTTGTTAAATTTATTGCTCCAAAGCTCCAATTTTCTTAGTAAGAATACCATTTTTTTTTAAATATTTCGTTTAGATTTATTTTATTATTTTATGTGTATGGGTGTTTTGCCTGCATGTTATATCTGTACATTGCATGTATGCCTGGTGCCTGAGTCCAGAGAGGCATCAGACCTACTGGGTCTGGAGTTTCAGATGGTTATGACCATCATGTGGTATTGGAAATCAAACCTGGGTTCTCTGGAAGAGCAGTATGTATGCTTAACCACCAAGCCATCTCTCCACCCCATTGGAGAGTTGGTTTCAACTCTTTAATTCATCCTTTGCTCTGTTGGTTCAACAATTCATCTTGATTTCTAAGGTGTTTAATGTATTTTCTCTGTTCAAAGCACTGCCTTTTTCTAGCATAATTCAAGAATTAGTAATTATGCTCACAGAGCAAGTGGCTATAACCTGTGAGCTGCATGTCAGGCCCACAGCAGAGGAGCAATGATATAATAAAGAATCAATAGCTTCTACTTCCCAGAGCAATGTTGTCTGCCAAGATTAACCTCCATCAGCATCACCAGTGAGGATGACAAGCTGGAAAGCTGTCTGTATTTTCTACAATTATTCTTTGGGCATTTGGAGTGTTGTCTCAAGGATCCAGTGAAAAGGTCTAGAAAACAAATATTCAAAGTTACACTAATATGTTCTTTTTGTATGCAATGTTCAATGGCTGAAAGTACTCTATTCTAATGCCCCTTTGTGAAATTAGCATTAGAGTAGTTATGATGAAGGGTGTTAGGAGATAGGGTTAAGAGGTTGCCTTGGTTCTTTGGCCAGGAATTCTGGGGCAAGTAGCATCTGATTCCAAACCCTCATTTTAGAAAAATATCACTTAGAAAGTGCAATGGTTTAGATATTATCTCCAAAGGTGCAAGCTTGGTCCCTGGGATAGTGATTTTGGTAGGTGTATGGAAAACTTTAAGATGTGGGCCTAGTAGGGCATCCTTAAGTCACTTAGAGTTGGGTTCTCAGGAGGAACTATGAAGCCTCGCTGTTTTCCTGTTTGATCATGTGCTTTTTCACTCAGGTTCCTGCCATCCACCATGAAGTTATACTGTGTGGAGTGTGGTGGGGTCCCTTGTAAGAACATAAGCCATGCCGTTTGGACTTTCCACATTCCCAGCTGCAGGATAAAAAACTCTTTCTTTATAAAGTTTGCTAGTTGTAGGGGGGAAATTTCCTGATTCTTTTTCTAATTATTTCCTTAATTGTTGATTGGCTAATAAAGACAGTAGAAAGCCAATCACTGGATGAAGATATGGAGGGGGATTTTCCAGGCTGGACAGGAAAGAGGAGAGAGGATTGGGAGATGGATCAGGCCCAGGCATGGATGGTTTGTGTCCTGCGCAGTCTGCAGAAAATTGGGCAGGATATTCTTCGACCAGCAATTATGTTATCTGACTGGTTTTAAAGTGTTAGAACTTGTGGGACCGTGAAAGGATAGCTTGGTTTCTGGTGGAGCACTGGCTAGAGATGGCCAGAGACCAACAGGTATCCCTGTAAGGAATGGTATACATTTTGCCACACTCCCAGACTCCAGGCTCCTGACACTCGGCCGAAGACCTCCATTGATCAGTGCCTTTTTAGTCACGTAGGACAATGTCCCTACCAGCCTCCCATAAGGCTGCTGCGGCTTCAGGCTCAGAGCCTGAGTGGAACCTAAAGCGAGGAGGCCTTTAGACTATCGAGCCACATGTTACAACTTCCTGTCAGAGACTATCCTTCTACCTGTTCTTAACCGCCTGCAGGGCCTGCAAATCAAGCAAGTAGCGCCTTGCCTACGAGTGACCCGTAAACCATAGTTCCACCCTATGGGCGCTGCCTAGACTTCTCCTTTGCCCCTCTAGGCTGTGGGCTGGTCCAGCCCGTATGCCCACTCTGTCTCAGTTTTTCTGTGGCTCCCAGTGGTGTCTGGGAGCCCAAGGACGAAGACCACCAGTTTCCAGGTCAGCTGCTTCGGCCCAGAGACCCCTCCACTCAGGAGCTCTGCCCCTGCAGAACTTCAGGCTGAGACCTCTCCACTTTCAGGCTGAGCCCCGTGGCTTCTCACAGCCCCAGTGTCCACCGGTGCTGTGTAGAGGAAACTCAGTCAAATTCCCGCTCTTCTGCCTCCCTGAGCCATGGCAGACAAGTGGGAACACAGACCAACAGGACCCACGCCCACGTGCGAGCTACAGCCCTGCAAGAACTGTCTGGTGTTTTCATTTGTGAGGGTTCAGATGAGCAAGTGAGAGGGCGCAGCTGCATGGCAGACACTAGCAGAGCTGGCCACGGTTGTTGGTTGGTGAGAGAGCAATCACAGAGCTCTGGAGAGGCAAAGCTGTCATTTGTGGGAGAGTCATTGGCTAGGAGGAACAGGCAGGCAGCTGTGTAGTCCAGGAAATTCATCCTATTTACAGCCTGGGTGAGTTACATATGGCACCCAAGGAATGCCAGGTACCAGAGTGAACTGGGTTTGTAGATAGTGACTAAAGCAGCACTACCTCAGCCCTGAAGGTATCCTACACTTCATCTTGTTTGTTTGAGACAGGGTCAAGCTCATAATCCTCCTGTCTCACCTGAGTGCTCTTGTTAGGTGTGGGACATACAGTCATGCCAGGAAGTTTGGTAAGGTAGAGCAGGTGGAGACCCAGAGACTCGTGGGCACACACCTGAGGCTTAGGTGACTCCCAAATCCCTCCAGACCCTGACTGGAAACACAAGTCATGCTTCTCACATAAAAGAAATGTGTCTTATGGTCACATAGGCTCAAAACAGAGTTCTCCATGCTAATGAGGTACCTAGAGGCCAGAGAGCTCAGCCAATAAGCTTCCCTTCCCAGACGTTACTCCCTGTGAAAGGTATTTAATCTCAAGCTACCCTGAGAAAATGGGATATGGTTTTACACATCCATTTCCACCATGACAATAAACTCTTTAAAATGTGGACTGTCTCTTTTTACCAAGATCCTCTTGTGGGAGCCATGAAGAAGGTCTTTGCCTACATAATCACAGCCTAATCTTCTGAAGAAGGCCTCTCTGCACTCCCAGCCACAGCTGCCACCAAGCCTGCAGCGAAGGACAATCATCTCTGCTGGGAGAAGCTGGACCTCTCCTCCCCACCCACCCACACCTCTGGCCCTAGGCCAGAAGCTGTCCCTAGCCTTTGGGCCCCAGCGGTGCTAGATGTCCAAGAGTCTGAGAACCCCACGCCCGGCCTCTTTGCAGGCCTGGGGACTCCCTAACCAGCTCCAGTCTCAGACTGTGCTTTCCTATCCCGAGCAGTGTTTCAGCACTTCCCTACAGCCAGCACACCTTGATGTCGGTTGCAGTCAAATTCCCTGCATTCCACCTCCCCAAGTGGCTGTGCCTAATGGCAGAGCAGACTGGGACCCACAACCCTACAGTTAGGGACATGGACCATTGTGTCGGGTATACCTGAAGTATATTTCCTCAGACACAAAGGACTGACTGAGCACAGGGCTAGAGACACAGCTCAGCAGTAGGGTGCTTGCCCAGCATGTGTAAGGCCCTGTGTTCAGACCCTGGGAAAAAAAGAGAAGGATATTTAAAGATTAAAAAAAAAAAAAGTAAAGTCTCTGCAAGATCCTGAGCACATGGTATTTACTCAATACTGTGAATCTGTCTACTTCTCTTTATACAACAAGAACAAAGTAAAAAAAAAAAAGTGCTTACCACGGACCAAGTGCCCTCACTTATTTTCATGACATGTAGAAAATACACTTATTACTTCCCCTTTCCCCCCAGATAAGCAGAAGAAAGGACGAGCTGTTTGCCCATAGTTGTAAGGGAGCTGGCTAGGCCTTGAGTAAGCCTTGTGACCAAGAGCTTCTTGGCAGAGGGATACATTAGGAACAGGTGACTTCAGTACATTCCCCTGCTGTCCAGGGAAAGCCATACTACACTTTCTTCTGGCCCTTTCGATTTTATCCCATGTCCTGAGGCCTGGTCAGACGAAATCGTTCTGTCAGGGGGCTTGGACGATTCCTGAAATTAGAGACTGCTTTTGTGACAAGGAAACATGTGCTTGTTGCAGATGTTAGCGCGTCTCTAGGTCCGAGGATGAAACAAGATGATATGCAAATTAGATTTTGGAGTTCTAACTCCGATGAGCTACAGTTTCTTTCCCAGAAGTAATCATGAGTCACAACCAGGCATTGCAGTTACCCTTGCTGGGATGTGTCTAATGACAGTGACACAAAGTTTAAGGTCCTGGGTAATGTGTGAATATGTGTGGGTAGGCAGGTAGGTTATGTGTGTGTGTGTGTATCTATATTCATATATCTTATATGTCGGGCCTATGTCTGTATAAGTACTGCTTTAGGCATATATGTCTACTATGTAATATACACACATAAACGTGCATATATAGATTGTATATATGCATTCATACATGTGTACATTGGTATGTGTCCCATACATTTCCACAAATATATATGTATGCAGTATCTTCTGTCTATTCACCTTACTGTATAAATTATGTGCTAACTTTATAACAAGGATGATTTTTTTTAAATTCTGTTTTGCCTAGTTTGACCTGTAATTAATTTCTAACTAACGTTATTTAAATAGCAGTGGCTGTCTGAATGCATTTAGACAGGTCCTCAATAAACATCCGTGCTCTCTGTCGCAAGTGCATTAAGAGCGGTCAATTTACTTTTATTCTGTTCTGCACTCAGTTGGGTTAAATCATTTCCTAACTAGATAAATATCTGGTGTTATGCATTATATTTATCTTGTGCAATTGGTCTGACCTTTTCTACACTCTATAAATCTACTATTATATATGTCTCCCATGCCCTGTGGCATGTTAGTTACCAGGGAGGGTACGAGCTGCGTGTGCTGTTACAGCCTTTAGGTGCACACGTTGTTTCCCTGCAGGATTTCACCCATTGCTTCATTTAATGAGCTATAGCAGGAAAACTTAAAACAGCCTTTATGAGACATCAGTCTCTGAGCGTGAAGGTAGGTCTGCTGTCCAACACTGTCCCTAAATCTAGAGGTGCCGATCCACAGGTAACTGTAGAAGACATGGCTTGTCTCATGAGAGCTGCCATGACTGCAGGAATCAACTGCTGCCACGAGGAAAGAAGGCACATCTCCCAGATTTCCAAGGTTGGGATTCAGGTTCATTTGCAAACCCTGCCATATTTAAATGTTGACTCTCAGCAGAGCTGCAGTGAGAGAATTTGGATAAGCAAAACCAACTCATATGCACAGTGCCTGGGAATTCATAATGGCTTTGGATGTACACGTGTGCTTGAGTGTGTACAAGGGCATGTGTAGACATAGGGATTGGGCTTGACTCTCCCTTTGAATCCTAGTGTACAGCTAAGGGAAGCTTTTGGAGTGTGGAAGTCTATCTCCACTCATCTCAACATTCCCAGACATGTCTAGACTAGAAAGCGGGTATTCCAACTTATAAAATCACACATGGGCCCTGCATAGATATGGGGGGAGAGTTTGGCTAAATCATTAGAGCATGATCTATTTCTTTTCTCTAGAAGTGTTCCTACAATTTTCTCATCCCAAAGGAAGGCAGAAATTTCAGTAAGGACCACCACAGAGGAATGCAGTGAATTAGATATTTTTGGAGGTCTCATTGTTTCTTCTACATGTCTGTGTGAGCTTGTTTGCTCTAAATTGGAGATGTATATCAATGGGCATTTTTAACTTTTTTTTTTTTTTTGAGTTTGTTCTCTGAAATCCAGATTATTACAGCAAAGAACAAGACCTGGCAGATTTGAACTGACTGATAAATCAATAAATCAGCTGTCCCAGGTCAGTGTGCTCAAAGAACTATCTGAGGTTACCGGTTGAGCACCTATGTATTAAATATGTTTGAACACCACTCTGCCCCAGATATGAAATGCAAGATGTCTGTAGTTTTCTCAGTGCATGCATAATTCTTTAGGTAGAGACTTCCACATCTGACATATGCAGGCACATTGAAAACATTGTACTAGGCTCTGTGGGAATGCAACAAATAAAAACCATAAAGGTATTTCATGGTTAGATGTGGGTCCTTTTCCAAAGATATCATTTTATATATACGCAAACAGTTTTCCAAAATCTGATAAAAAAATCTGAAATCCAGAACACGTGGATCCCAAGCCTTTCAGATTTGGCTACTCAAGTCATATAAAGAGCTCTTTGCATGGAGAGGGCCTTCTGGATAACCTAGGAACTGACTCTAATGGGTTGCTGATTGATTGGTGGGCTGAGCAGTGATAACTCTGATGATCTGAGAGGTTTCACTGCAGGTGATGTTTTAAGGAAGGAGGTATATTTAAATGACCTCATGCTCTAAGGACTGTAGTTAATGTCTCTGTAGTTATCCATGATCAATTAGTGAAAGATAAGTCACTACAAGAACGGCTGCAGGTCTCTCCAGAGTGAATGCAATTCTGAGAAGGATGGGGTGACGTCAGTTCCCAAACCCCACAAGCAAACAGTTTAGAATCTAGATTACAGCTATTAGGCCTTGGGGAAACATGAATAGTCTATCAGGAAATTTCAGGGCTGGAAGAGATGGCTCAGAGAGTAAGAGTGCTTGATATGCAATCATACAGATCTGGGTTTTAATCTCCAACACCCACATAAAAACCTGGGTGTGGCCCTGTCTCTGCCTGTAACCCTCTCTTTGAGAGGTGGGGACAGGAGGATGACTGAGACTTGATGACTCCCAGTCTAGCTCCAAGTTCAGTGAGAGATCCTTTATCAAGGGAAGAAGTCAGGTCAAAGATTGATAGAGTATGATATCTATCATCTCCACATCCACACACAGTGTGCATGCACCACACACACACATATACACACATGTACATGGACACACATGCACACATGTGCACAAACGTGCTCACACACCATCACCACCACCACCAACAAAAACAAAAGTCATAAAGTTAACGAAATGGCAAATTATCTCTTGATGGGGTCGTCTTCACATTCTGGATCAATTTCTGGGTTAATATAATGCATTAAAAGTCATGCTGACAATTCCAAACAAGACCAAAGAGCTTCATGAAGTGGTTTCTGAGTGTTTGGTTTCATGACATTTCTAAGGTTCTTGCAGAAATTTATGTGCAGTTAGGGGCCTTTCTCCAGGGCAATTCCCCTTCTCCTTCATCTCTCACTGCTGCTCTCACCCCCCATCTCCGCTGTGCAGCATGCATCTCATCAATGACTATAAATAATAAATCACTAGTTCATTTTCACAAGGCATTAGTCACCCTCCTCCTTGCTTATGACTTGGGACTAGTTTATCATTGTATACCTCTGTCCATGAGAAATAGGGTCACAGTGTTAGTGCACAGAACTTAGATATAGGGATATGTCCTCCAGCTTGAGTGCCCTCAGGAGATATATTTAATTGTTGACTAGAGGTAAAATACATTGTATGTACCATAATACAATTTCCCTCATCTTTGATTTCTATTGTTAGTTACATTAAGTTCACTATATCCAGGCAATGGTGGTACAAGCCTTTCATTTCAACAGTTGTAAGCAAGGCAGAGGCAGAGGCAGGAAGATCTCTGTGAGTTCAAGGCAGCCTGTGAGCGAGTTGCAGGACAGATAGGGATACACAAAGAGAAATCCTAACTAAAAACAACAACAACAACAAGACCCAACAAATTTACTGTATCCATCCATCCATCCATCCATCCAAATCATCCATCAATCATCTATATCTATCATTCATTTATTATCTACTTATTTATCTACCCATCCATTCACCCATACGTATATGCATACATCCAATATGTATTGAATCTAACTGTATGACATAAACTCTATTGGTATTTGGATCATAAAAGCAAAACTTTCCTGTAAGCAGAGGCTCCCAGAAAGAGCTCAGGCTGCAGCTTGTACCAAGGGGCAACTGTGCTGCAGTTTCCACTGCCTCTGCTCACAGTCTTTGTCACTGTTCACTTTACACAAAGATAGACAGATGATGGATGCCACAGAGATCCTCTGAAGATATAACAAAAGGGGCCTGGGGGGAACGGAGGGCACAGCTCCTGCTGGGTTGCATCAGTGGTACTGGAAGGAGGAGGATCTTGGGAGTGAGGATGCAAGCTCTTGAGATGGCAAGTGAGGGTCAAAGTCCTCCTGAGATGCAGATGACAGACCTGCAAATGTTCTCAAAGACCATCTGTTGGTATAATTCCCCAAGAGAAAAGAGAGTATATGACTTGCCTAAGGTCACAGCAATAACCAGAGACCAAACCAGGAATAAGACTCAATTTCCTGCCTGGGGCTAATAGTCTTCCTTGGTATCTGTTACTGTAAGTAGCTCCTGGAATGTCAGCATCGGTCGACTGTTTCCCGTCTATAATTCTGTGACTTACTGGACCCTCAGCCTCTGAATTGTTAGAGTTGATCCTTACCTCATCCAAAAGGCCTCCTCAGCTGACCCTGCTTTTTCACTCTCTGAATGACAGAACTTTGGCATGATTTGACAATTGAAATGGAAACAGGAATGTGCTACCACACACACACACACACACACACACACACACACACACGGGTGTGTGGTATGTTTTATATGTGTAGACCTCGTGCTGTTGGGAACCCGGGAAGCATAGTTTTCCAGCCAGCCCCAGCAGGGCTGCTGACTTGCTGCTTAGGGTAACAGTTTTGTAAAAGTGCAACTCTGCTCCTTGGCCCTGTCCCCAGCTTTCACTGGTAACAGCTGCTGAACCATGAGGCAGCATCATGAGGAATTAATCAAATTAGAGATGGTGCTGTCCATGAGCAGCTCGGAGCATCTGAGACAAAATATATATATATTATATATACCAGCAATTGAATGGGTTTAATCTGTCTGCGCAGTCTCTTTCTTCTGGGTGGATTGGTGGATCGTGTATCAGATCTAGGCACAGCACTTCAAGTGGCAATCTGCAGTTGACATGGATTAATATCTCTCGGACGTTTGTGAATCTGCAGATTGTCAATTTTCCCAGGCAGAGGCAGCAGACACACAAGACTGGAAAACCCTGGGAGTCTGGCCCTGAGTAGACTTTCTGA
This sequence comes from Mastomys natalensis, assembly GCA_021653895.1. Taxonomy (NCBI): domain Eukaryota; kingdom Metazoa; phylum Chordata; class Mammalia; order Rodentia; family Muridae; genus Mastomys; species Mastomys natalensis. The sequence goes on from JAJTUV010001064.1 coordinate 15,114, forward strand.
GACTGGCAAGTGTTTTTAATTGAGGAGGAATGTTGTGATGGAAAACCCCGTGGATTGAAGACTGGACAGCCTCCATCTGGGTGCACTTGATGATTAAGGCATGTGCTGGCTGCAAGGCTCTCTGCTCTACACCACAGCTGTGCCTCTGCTGAGACTGTCACCGAGCTGGAGAGCTGAGGAGCAAGGGCTGATGCTGCTCTAGGGACCGGAGACTTGGAGACTTGTCTGGAGCAGAGTCTCCAGCTGCAACAACGTTTTGTATAAAAGTAGTCCACTGTGGCTTGCCGGTTTCCTGGAGAGGGGCTGGTCGTGGGGTCCCTCATCTGGGGCGAGCTGATTGATTCTTTTGTGTGCCACAGTGGAACATACACAAACATTAAAGTGCTTATCTTGGCCCGGAAAATGTGTATCTTATGGACACTGAGGGAAATCAGCTCATGGCATATTAATCTGTAGTGGAGGACAGCTACTCTGACATTTCTGGTTTTAATGCCAGGGAGAAGATAGCTGTAGCTATTCACTCTGGCAACTCCCTTGTACAAACGGTATGCTTCATTTCCACATGTTTACTTCTGAGCACACGCATATATCTTATACACACACAGAATCTGAAAACGGCTACTTTTCAAAAGCAGTGAAGTATAGTTGCATATCTGAAACATAATTCGATGTTCATGCTAGTACTCTCTAAGTGACTAGATGCCAGAGTTCAAGGTTGGCTCCTGGGAAAGTCCACAGTATATCCCCGTCTCTTGTGTTTATGTTCAACTTGAGGTCAGAGCAGGCCTTGGGACATTTACAGTGTTGATAATTACAGTAATTCATCAAGTGATCATTAAAAAAAATCATGAGATGTCAAAGATGAAAATGAATGTTACTAGAAGAAACACCACCACCACCAAAAATACCGAAAAGACACTTTTTTTTTACATGTGAAGAGTCCCTAGAGAGCTGTCTGTTGAGCTCTTCCCTGGATCAGAGACAGGAAATCATTCCAGAGAGAAACACTGAGCTCTGCACAAACTCTTTGCAAGCTTTGTTCATAATTATTTTGAGGCATGTGTCTCTGGAGGATCCAGGCTGGTCCCTGTGACAGTAGCTAGAGCTGATGGGTCACAGTCATTTAAATACTGCAGTTTCTATGTTCAGCAATGATTTCCCCCTTGTGAGTGCAGGTTGAAAAGTATGAGTGGTACACACATGCGTGTGCATACAATACTACACGTGAGGGCTGGGGGTAGGCGTGTGTGCATGTTTATTCTCCAAACAGATGACTTACCCATCTTTTTTAAAGGAGCAATTTCATAGCCAACATCAGCTAAGTATGCAGCTCACAGGCAAAGAGTATTAACACACCCAGACATATCTTTTGTGAGACTATTCCTGTCTTAGTTTCTCCCGAAAAGATGTTGGCAGCAAGAAGCAGAAGAAAAGGGCTGGGGAGACACCTTAGTGGGTAAACACTTGCACAGGGAGGACCTGAGGTTGAGCTCATGTAAAAAGCTGGACATGGTAGCATGACTGATTAATCCTAACGCTTCTATGGAAAGCTGCGAGTTGGAGACACAGAATTCTTGAAGCTCATAGGACAGTTAGCCTGTCACACAAAGCAGCGACTAACAGCGAGACCTGCCTCAAGCAAGGGAAAGGAGTCCAGAGACATCTGATGTCCTTCGGTCTCTGGAAGCACACAGTGGCATGTGTGTGCCTGCATTTACCCTCTGTCCCAGAGGAGCTCCTGGAAGGACGAGAGGCCACAAGAAACACTGGTTACCAACCGACTCTGGCGTGTACAGGATGCAGAATCTCTAGAGAGTAATCAACACAGAACTGTCTCTTGTGAGGTACAGGATTTGGAATGGAAAAGGCACAGAAGAAAACATTTTTTTTTCTTTTGATTTGGGTTTGAGTCTCTTAATTGTCAAGTTAGCAAATAGACCATGCGTGGGTCTGCTGGAATGCTGTCCAGGGGGAGGGGTGGGCTGGGGCAGTCTACTCAAGCCATACACTTAATTCATCAGTAAAACAGAAATACAAATACATCCTGAAGTTGTCACAGGTCCTGTGTATTTAATGGACCAAGGCTGACAGGAAGTTAGCAAAGGACATTTTCCAGAGGAAACCCATTTCACCTTTTACTTTCATTGGTTAAGTTCTGTTAGTCTCCACACCCACTCACACGTATTGCTTCTGTAAGGTCTGAAAGACAGTACTTCTGGTCATGCCAAGTGCTTCTCAGACTGTGCTGGGCATCTGAGATTGCCCGTTTCTGTCTATCTCTGTCCTCCTCCACTTGGGCTGGCTGTGGTGGGCTGTGGCAGGATGGTGAGTGGCTCACGTCCGTAGGCAGCCTTCTGAAGCACATCATTAACACAGGCCTTTGGAGCAGTTCAAAGGGGAAGGGAGGAAGCAGATTGTGGAGTCAACAGGCCTTTGAAAACTAAAAGGAAGGTTTCAGAATTTCCTGAGGAGATGGCAAATGGAGCTTGAGGGATTTGGGAAGGTGTCATTCTCTAGCTCCGCTTCGGAGTCTCCAAGCACATGGGGATGATTGTTTAGCCATGTTTCCCTTTGTTCCTAAGACATCCCTGTTCCCTCAGTGCAAGCAAACCCAACCACCAGCAACCCGTGCTTGGGAGCCAGAGGCAAAGGTTTTGGCGCGATCAGGCCTGCAGGTAGAGTGTAGCGAGGGGCGTCTGAACAATGGAACAGGAGTGGAAATGAGGCCAAGAAGAAGAAAGTGGTATGGACTGCTGTGTCAAAATGACAAAAAACAGGTGGTCAGGAGCACTGAGAATGGATAATGGAGAACCTCCCCTCCCCCAATCGCAAGCTAGGCACTTCGTGACTTTGCAAATGCTTTCTTTTACTTTCTCCCCGTTTTCTGGGAGCCAGAGATGATGTTTTAATGCCAAATTCCCCTTCTTTTGTGGCATTCTGTTTACAATCTCCTGCTAGGTGCTGACAGCCTAGCACAGTGCACCAGCTCTGTTTGCTGAGGGGATGGGAAGGGAGGTAGGAAGGACAATGCCGATGAAGCTGAGCTAAGTTTGGAACTTTTAGAAGTGGTAAGAGGTGAATAACTGTATGAAGTGGGAAGTGAGCCAGCCGGGTGCATTCCTGTCTCCACCCCTGTATATCATCTGAGTGTATGTGAAGAGCCAGTAGCTTGGTTTGAATTCCAGACACACCTGTCACAAGTGTATGAACATTGGTCAATTCCATTCATCTCTCAGGATCTCCACATCAGCGATGGAAAGATAAGAATAACATTTACCTCACAAGACTGTTGAGAGCAATTGTATGAAATAGGCTTCAAAGGTGCTGGCTGGGGGCCTGTTGCTATGGATGTGTTAACTGCTACTAGCTGTTAATTTCTGTAATTCTCTGATTTGTGCAGATGTAAGGGCAGAGAGTATAGTTTGATACCAAGGTCTCCTTTGACTGCTTGTGATTGATAGCAGTGTGTCCCTGTCTGATTTCTTTTGCTTGTGGTTCTAGGGATTGAAGTGAGGGCCACACCCATGGCCCACTACCTGAACCCAAGATGAAGCAAGCATTCTACACTGAGCCCAAAGTGTCAGACAGCATCAAGGAGCTGAGGAGAATAGTGTTAGAACTGCGATCAGATCAGCATGCGTTTACATCAGGTTGTGTTTGCTCACTTACTGATTTGTTTGAAGAGGGCACTAGAAAACTAGAAACTCTGTACAGAGAATTTTCCCCTTAAGGCATCTATCGTGTCATTTTGTTTACCCGTTTCTGTTAAATCCAAATAAATAAAGCAAATCAGAAGGAGATGGCCTAGGAGAACATTTGCAGGCAGCAGTCAATTTCTATGCTGAGAAATGAATCTCTCTGAACACATTCACATTGCCTGTCAGTCTTCGGACACAGGCCTGTTCCTTTCCCCCTCTCATCCTTCATCTCGCCTCTCCCAAAGCTTGCTTCTGAATGTGGCATTTGTCCCTCCCATTGTGAACAGAAGGTCCCTGCTTCAAGCCTACACTAAATATTTTTACTGCAAGGCATTGAATAGCAATGGCCCCCTTTGACCTGCCCATTCCAATTCTATTTTACTCAAAAAGCTTGAGGGTTATGGATCACATGGCTACAGACTAATTTTCTATTTTGTTCTGGATAGATTTTAGCCCACAGTGTATTTATATCTATTCCATTTTGAGTGATATTTAATCATATTAAATATAAATGTTTTTTTCATTTGTCACCTGGCCTTAACTGAGGTCTGTGAGAAGCATGCAATGGATTTTCAAATTAAGGAGTCCAATAGTTGATATGTTGTCTTTGGTCAATCAAACAATTGTCTATTGCAAAAATGATTCACTTTTTATTTTTGTTCTTCTTACAGGCTTTAAAAATTCGCCAGTGGCTTCCATGTTTTTGGACTGGTGGCGATGTTCTGTCAGACCTTTCTATGCTCTTCCCTAAGTCTGTTAGTGCCAAGATGTCTGATGGTAACAGCAAGTCCCCAATAATAGAAAATCCACGAGATCCTACTTGCATACTGCAGAGAAAACTCATTGCAGCCTGGGTCAGACGTTCACTCCGCTGGCCTGTAGTTTTCTTATAGCAAAAATTAGAAGCTTATTGTGATTAAAAACAAAAACAACACCTGGTAGCAGTGACTCATGCCTTTAATCCCAGCACTTTGGAGGCAAAGGCAGAGAGATATCTGAGTTCAAGGCCAGCCTGGTCTACAGAGCAGAGTTCCATGCAGTCAGAACTACACAGAAAACCCTTTTTGAAAACCAAAACAGTCCAACTGATCAAACCAACAAGCTCACAGAACAAACAAATAAACACAAACATGAAAACTAACCTTCAAGGTTCCTCTTTCACATTACTGGAGGTTTTGTTTACATGCTGTAGTATGCTAAGCCCCTCCTCACACAGGACTACTGGGCACGTCTAATGTGGCTGTCCTAAATCCAAACACATGGGAAGTGAGGACTACACCCCACATTCTGAAGATCAATTACAAAAAAAGAACATAAAATATTTTGGATATATTTGGTTAAATAACATGTATTTTTCAAGTGAGCATTACCTATTGACATTTTTGTACTATGGTACTAGACAAGTCACATGGCTGCCGTGACATGAGTTTGTGACAGTACCATGAAATAAGGGATCAGATCAGCTGTAAGGAATCTCAAGTGTCCAGTGCCAGTGTTTCAATATGAGGTCCTTAACCCAGAAAATCAAGTTTTTGAAATTATAACTCTTCTTTTTTTAACAAAAAAATTGATGCTGCCGGCATGATGTACAACACTACGATTCCCTGAGGGGACTTCTGTGGAGTCCTATGAACACAACGGGCTGGTGTCAAGGCTCACCTGGCAGAGGGCTTGCCACCACCCTGACAACCTGCATTTGATTCCCAGAACCCACATGGTAAAAGGAAAGAGTTAATTCTGGCCCACTCCCTTGTGACCTCCACGTGTGCACTATGACACAGAACACACTCCATCACAAAAAGAATAAATGTAAATAAAAAAAATAGAAAATAGAACATATTGATAAAAGTGACCATTTCTGGATTGTGGTACCCCACCTCAGGTCTCTTTGAAAAATTCCTTCATCTTTCAATCTTATAATAGTTTAGATTATATAGTTAAACAGAAAAAAAAATACCAGTCTTTCTATCTTAGTATGAGAGTTACAAATCTGTAAAAAGAAGCTTGACTTTAATGGAATAAAACCCAAGATGATTATTCAATTTGCTTTTCTACCTTTCCATAGTGAACATGTTGCTTCTATCAGGAGAAGAAACACACTTTATTTAAGACTACATCATCCACCCACCATAGTAGGTACTTTAGATTTTAGCTTCAAACCCAGTGCTCATACAGACATTCAAATATTTCTATGACAACCACCAGCAGACAGCACAGGACTTAGTAACCATGTATGTAGGAGAAGGGAGTGGGATAGCCAGGGAGCATTTAAATGCCCATCTAAAGGGATGTAGAAACGTTAGCACACACTTGCAGTCCGAGCTACCCTGGAGATTGATGGACTGATATTCGGATCTCAGATATTTGACGCTAGCATAGGCAACATAATAGGATCCTGTCTCTTAATGAAATAAAGTAAAAGTCACTAAATAAAGATGTGCCATGTACAAGTGTGTCCCCTAGCAATGGGGACCTGCACCCAGATCAGACCGGCTTCTGTTGATACAGCCATATTCACAAGGATTAAGGGCCCTCCCACAAACAGTGCAGGTGGAGGCTGTATCTCAGCCAGCCACTATTTTCTCTTACCTGCCCTCTGATGTCGGAAGGCTGGCTGCCCTTCTTCTGCTTCAGGGAAGGTACGGAGGCAGAAAGGTTAGGCATCTGTTCCCAGTGCATCAGCAACCAGGAAGCAGAGAGCAATGAATACTAATTTCAGCTCTCTGCTTCCTTTTTATTTAGTCTATGACCCAAACCCATGGCACAATGCCACCCAGAGTTAAAGGGTCTTCCCACACCAATTAACTTAATGTAGACAGTGTTCAACAGGCATGCCCAGAGACTAACCTAATCTAGACAGGCCTTCACTGGCTTGCCTACAGACTTGTCTCTTAGGTAATTGTAAATTCTGTCAAGTTGACAATATCAGCCCTCACACAACCATATTCTTTATTTGTTCTCCAATCCCTGTGCAGGCCATAACTTTGTTGGTGATGGTCCCTTGAAACACAGTTACTGTTAGGGAACTTACTGTTAGTTGTAAAGATGGCTTCTCCCTCCTGAGGAGCAGGGTCTGGATCCTGGACCACCTGCAGGGCCCCCACTGTCCGCACAGCAGGGTCCAGAGTGACTGAGCTTTCATTGACCGTTGTGTCACTGGCTCCTGTGATCTGATTGGTTGGGGGCCTCCTAGAGAGCCTTCGAAATCAATGGGCAAGTCGTCCATACAGTCAGCATTGGGCTGAAGGGAACAGAGAAGGATCCATTTAGAACACATCCTCATTATAGAGATGCAATGCCTACATCCTAAGTACCTTATCTGAATGTAAAATTAAGCCCATTGTTTTATTGTTTTGTTTTTCAGCCACTTTATTTAAAAACAGTTTATAGTAGTTTCATTGTTATGAAAAGATCTTCTTAAATTCCTTTCCAAAGGTTCTTTTCAGATATATGAATAAGGGTTTAAATTCAAGTGTTTTGAAATCTCTATATTTAAACAACTAGTTAGGAGGAATACATGATCCTTGTTTATAATGATAAAACTAGGACTTCCTCTTATGTAGAGTTTATTCTTCCACACAGGATGGAGCTGGCAGCCTGCTAATTATCGTCAGTCTCATGCATTGTTTACAAACATGATATGAAAGTAGGCTGGAGAAGAATCTTACTCACTGGGAATTATACAGTAAATTCACACACACATACACATACACACACACACACACAAAACGAGGCTGTGTTTAAAAAAACGTAAGTCAGTCTCTTGTTAGAGGCTTCTGCCTTCAACGTGTAGCCTTGGCTGTCTGTAACTTGTATGTAGTTTTTGCTGTCTGTCAGTTTGTTTGTTTTGTGTGCTGACTTTTTTTGTCATCAAGGATAATAATTCCATGATATCTTGCCTCAGAGTCTGCAGAGAATGACATTCACATCCAAGTGAAGAGCATTCCAGGTTTGCATTGGATGAGCACCACAGTGATAATGCTATATTCACAGATATTAAAAGCAGAGCCTTGTAAGTCATGGGCATGTGCTAAACGCAGAGGAGATCTGCAGTGCGGTGTGTGGGTTGTGTCTTGTGGACCACACTTTCGCTTGCAACTGTCATTTGGGAGCTGAGACCATCCCACAGTTCCTGAAAGCCAGCTTATGTCTTTTCTGTGTTCTCTTGTGCCTTGGCTTTTGGTATCTTTGTCAAAGTGAGCCAATGTATCAACACTCAGCTTGTCAGAAGGCAGCTTATAGAATGACCAATCCACTGTTCACAAATGTGTTGATTTTGATTTTGAATGGTAACAGTCATTCCTATCAATATTTTCCCACTCTCAGCCTCTCTATCTCCAGCTGTTTTTTTCCTCCTTTATGCTCTCTCACCTGAGGCTCCGTGTAACAAGATCAATGATCACAACACCTACAATATCAATAAATACATCAACCACAACTTCAACTACCACAACATCTACAGCAAGAACCACATTATCCTCAACAACCCCACACCTACAGCTGCATCCACAATAACATCAATAGACACAACATCAACCACCACACCAAGAATATCAACAACATCTACAGCCACCTCTACCATGATCACAGCCACAGCAAAACGACCACAAAAGAGACACGAGTCTTTTCTCTGTGCCAGGAACAGGGGTATATGAGTTATGAGTCGGCATGATAAAACACACCATACAGCCCAGCCAGCCAGCCCAGCCCAGCCCAGCCCAGCCCAGCCCAGCCTAGCCCAGCTTCTTACTCTGGTCTCATTGTCTACCTTTGGAAAGAAAGCATACACATGTTCCCTTCACTCAGTATTTTATTTTATACTGTCTCTTTGCTCAGATGATATTTGCCTACCATCTTCCTGTTTTCATCCTAAGGTTTCAAACTGATCCTGGTGATTGCTAATGTCTCTTAACCCCCAGTGTCACTGGTTCTAAGGAGGGCTTCCTCCCAGGTCTTTGATCCTGTGGTGCCTCATGTGGTTTGGGGGTCATTTGTCAACATGTTGTTCTCAAGCAACATTCGCAAGCATTCCAATGAGCAAGCCCACATCATCTTGGTTTTGCTTGTGGGCTTCCACATCACGCCACAATTAGATGCTCAGCAAATATCGATTTGGTTATTTTATGTGCTTCTCAGATTTCTGTTCTAAAACTTGGGCATATTAGAATCTTGCCAGCATCAAAGACAGAAGGGTTTGAGAAAATACTTTAAGAACTATAAAGTTCTGTGCAAAACTGAGATATGCTATGTAGAGGTGGTTATTAAACAAAACACTTAAGGGTAGGGCGTTGGGTGGAAGAGATTTCACTAGGAGCAGGCAGTGCTAATCACCTCACAAACTCAAACAGCCCGGATGCATGAGTATGCAACAACGACTTGTGCGAGCTTTGCAATTGTGACCCTGTTTGTTGACATTGGTGGTTCTCTATTCCCATGCCCCAGCTTTGGTACAGTGTAGTTTTTTAACAAAGTTCTTACTTTGTGGGTTGGGAGAAACTCTGCTCTGTTCTTCAGAGAAGAGGGAGCAGAGATAGTGGACAGCTCAACGGTAGCAGGTTTGACAGCCTTGGCTTGGAGTAACAGGTAACACATCAACCTTCTAGAACCTCTCAATTTATCATTCAATCTACATAGATAGCCAGAACATTTTCTACCTCTTGAAAAAAAAAGCCATAATCACACTGTTTAAAGACCATACCCAAGACTATCAGCTAACAAACTGTCTAGGTACTGAAATTAAGGTAGCATGGGAAAATTCCTCCAATAAGTTAGTGGCCAATAAGTAGAAGCATGTGACTATACTAGCTCCACAGGGCTTTCTGCTCAATGGTGGTTAGAATCCTATTCACATCTGGAGAACAGTGATGTAGGAGTTGTTTCCAGGCCTCTAAAATCTAGATCCTATAACATCTGGGAAGAGGATTCAGGAAAACTACTGTTCTGTAAGGGAGACCTGTACCAGATCTGTAGATAAAGCACTACCATGTAGGCTAAAGATAGAAAACTTCTGATAATAATGAGCCTTCCATTGTAGTTTACTGTAAAAGTGTATGAAGTTCTTAGAAATTAAAAATAAAAATAAAATCTCTTCCTTATCCCTATGATATTTTTGACAAAATGTTATTGAAAAATATGCATTGCTATGAGGATTTCATCTGTCATGAAATGTGTTCTCATTGTTTAGCTCATTGTGGGGAAAGTACAATGTATAATGTTGTCTCCAGCTCTTGAGTTTTGACTCAAGAGCTATATATTTGTATATTTATTGACTACCACTACAGGTACATATGCACTGAGCTAAAAATATCAAAAATACAAATAAATATAGTATACTTAAACCACCTGGATTTGAACAGTCAAATGAGTCAAAATCACAACTAAGTCATTCATGAGTTGATACTCTTCCAAGGAGAGTTGGTGAAATCCATAAATATGATTTTGTGACTGATAGCATTCAATACTCTGAAGGACTCTAGTTCTTCAAAAGTACTCAGCATAGTCAAGGATATAGAGGTGAAGGACCGACAGGCATCAGCATGCAGAGATGGGTTCTTCCCAATGGTCCTTAAATAAGAAATCCCTAGCACAGTATGGCGGTGCATACTGTAGTACCAGGGACCACAACTTTAAGACTAGTTACCTAGGAGAATCTATCTGAAGAAGACAAGACTAGACTAGACTAAGCTAAAATAAACTAATTTAAATATAGGGAAAAATTAAGACCATTTCCTTAACTGTCTTAAAGAAGTGTTGGTGTAAGAAATGTTTCCTGAGTCACATAGCTTTGAGGTGTTTAGTCGTGTGCAACGTCTAAGAATGAAACAAACGACTGCGTTGGTGCACTTTAGGCAGGGCTCTGATAACTGTGTGACAGAACCCTGATTTCCTGCCAGATCCTGAATCTGTCTTCACCAGTACAAAAGAGAGCCCAGGGAATCAGCAACAAGCCTTACTGCTTCTCCAGTAGCTGCACAGTGCACATGCCTCATTCTTCACGGGGATGTTCTGTTCTGTGGGCTAAGTGTGGGTGTGTCATGCTCTTCAGCTGGTTATCCTTGGCAAAGTCCAAAGATGCTACCCATGTTTATTTTTCTGGGAGTTGAGTATGCTAAGTCAAATCTAACAGACTTGTTAGGCAGCGGACTTCCAGCCAGAGTGTCCAACTGCTAACAATTAAAACGTTATTTAGTATGGAAGTAAGCCAAAAGGCACTCAGTATTTCTATTTTAGAAATAATTAACATCAATATTTGGAATCCAATAAGAAGTAGCTTCTGGAGAAATTATACTTCTATGGGGAGAAAAATCTGGAATCAAATATTCAGCTTAAATTTTAAGTATAGAGCAAGGTTTTTTTTCAGGCTTGTCCTGACCAAAGAGACCAGGGCTGACACAGAGGCGAAGTCAAAGGGATTCTGAAATGATGCACGTATGCATACACGCAAGTATACAACACACTTATATAAGCACACATGTATGAGCACATACATGTCAACAATGCACACATGAGATAACATAATGCACACATGTCAGTATACACTCATATACAGGCAGGCCAAACATGCATGCAAATAAGGGCAACATACACACATTCGTGTGAGCACATGCATGCATGCATGCAAGTAAGAGACTAGAGTTAGACAGATTCCTCTGTAGGCAGATAGCTAGGGAGAAGTGGCATGGCTAGGTAAAAAACTGTAAATCTCCAAGATGGCCAGCTTCTTCCTTCTGTGTTTTCCCTGAGTACTTCATGGATTTGGTGGCCTGGCTTGTTTCTTGTCCTCATCAGCACAGAGAGGACAATACCCAGAAGATGATGTTTTCACCGGCTACCACTAGTGGTGTTTAGTTGGTGCAATCCTGGGAAAGGCTTTTCCTGCAGCATCTTCCTGCTGGCTTCTGTCTCCCACCAGCTCACTGATGGACTGGCCAGATCAGTACATTATCACACAACAGTTGTGGACCAATCAACCTGTCTTTAAACTGACCAACCCTAAAGTAGGAGAGGAAGACTCTTCAGGAGCTTTAAAACCCTCAGCCCTCTGGAAGAGACTAGATGTTTGCTTTTCAGAGTCCCCTTCTGCTGTGCAAGGTGTCCTTTTCTATGAGTGTGCAGCATGGGTTTCTTCACCCTCCATAAACACCTTTCTTCAGCAGCTGATTCTATCTGTGCTGCTCCAGATTTCTCTGCTGCCAGCTTTTGTGCTTCAAATATTTCCAGCCTTTCGATTCGTTAACTGGCAGAGAAGACAAACCCGATCAAGACCCATAAGCACACAATGTCATATGCAATAATACAACACACACACACCACACACACACACACACACCACACACACACAGAGTTCAGTTGCATACAATATACAAGCAAATGTATCCATGCATCCATGCAAGCATTACTGATTGCAAGAAAATGTGTACACGCGTGCACAACTCTGATCTGAAAATGTAGTACACCGTGAATAAAATCTACCTCAAAGCTCCAGTGTCTTGAGTGGATTTGTGGTTGTGGATCAACTGTACTGAGGCAGCTGGCACAGGGCAGCCAAGCCAGCCAAAGCAGGTTAGGGACATTGTCCAACAGAGCCCTCTGATAGTCCTAATTAACCATTTGGCATGCAAGAGCACTTTGATATATGATCTGGCCCTTATTCTTTAGCGACTTCCTGAACTATTACCATTCTCTTTATTCTTTGTCAATAGGAGTGGCAACAGACTGGTGGTAACAAGGTGGGGGAGGGGCGGGCAGGCTTAAGCTGATTTCTGTGTTCGGTTAGGAGGTTCTTTTTAGTCAGGGCCTGTGTTTCTTCATGTCTCCCTGTGCAGGTCTTGGATTTGGTGACCTGGATTGTTTCCTGTCCTCATAGGCCCAGAGAGGACAACACCCAGCAGCTGGTGTTCACTTGATATAATCCTGGGAAAGGCTTTCCCTGGAACATCAAGCCAGCTGGCAGGATTCTGACCCTTGGGAGAGTCACTAATGTCAGAAAACACATGGCTTTGAGAAGCAGCTTAATGGCAGGGTTGGATCTAAGTGGCTCTGATTTCCTCTTTGCTCAAAGTCTCCAGAAATGTGAGTTTAGCCGATGCTTTCAGTTGCAGTCTTGGTCTTAGTCCTCTCCTCCCATTGCATAGGGGTGATGGTGTAGAAAATGGGGAGGAAAAGCTTCCCCAGAATGCTTGGTGATCAAGAGGCAGCAAGCACCCAAACTGAGGCATGCAGATCTCCTTGAGGACATTCAGGTATGGTGACCAAAGAGCCCCATGGTGTTCTGCTGACTCTCTGTACCTCTCACCAGCCCTGAAGAGATGCCTCTGAGCCGTGCAAGTGGTACCTTCCTCGACCCACAGACAAATGCAGACATGGTGTGATCAGAGTGAGCAAAAGTGAGGGGATGGGTGTTCAAACACAGAGTTCATTGGATGATAGCAACAAGAGGATGTGGAAAATCCAGGTAATAGTCTTTTTTCCTGCTTTGGAGACAATGGGAAAAGATAGACAGGACAAAGCTCTAGGCTGTGCTTACCGGATCCCTAGGCCTTAAGAATGTTCATCTTGCACATGGGGCAGGTGCGATGGTCTAGAAGCCAGGGGTCAACACAGGATTTGTGGAAAAGATGCCTGGAATGAGAACCATATGTCTTAGAACAGTGGTAACTGAGGTAATCCTAGACTGCTATAGCTCATAGACCTGTCCAAGGTCCCACAATGGATACACGGCAGAGTTAGACTCCTGCCCCAAGTATTCCCGCTGTGAATGACCTCAAATCTGCCCGGATCGCAGAGTGTCCACAAGTTTACAACTGACTCTCCCAAGGTTTGTTTATTTTCAAAAATGGTGAAGGTGTAAAACCAGAGATCTCCCTTCTTCATGGGCAAGAACACAAGGAAAGTCTCCTGTAGGTGACTTGTAACGACTTGCGCCCCATCCCAAAGTTTCTTGCCACAATCAGAAGATATCTTTAAAGTTAATGCTGATTCCCATTTGTACTTGAGAGTCAGACACAGAATGGCAGAGGAGCTCCTGGAACATTTGATAACACAAAGGACATTTTAACCTGCTCTGGCAGCCTCTTGGTTGTCAAGTCAGAAGACAGATAGGGCTGTGGTTTTACTGTGGGTGACATAACTGTCTCTACAGTGCTGTGCTCAACTGCATTGCCAGTCTCAAGTGCCAATTACTGTAAGGCCTTGTCAGCCTGGCAGGGGAAGCCGCCTATGAGTCCAGTGTCCTATCTAAATGCCAACCAGGGGTAGGAGCTGGCTTGGAGACTCCATGGGCTATGTGCATCAGAAGCTTTCTAACTCCAAGACTCCCTATGAGCAGAAGATGTTAGCACTTCCTCCCTGGATCAAGAACAGCTAGAACTTTCTGTTTTCTGTGGGGAGGCTCGTTCAGAACACTCCATCCCTGTCTGGATCTTTTTAGTTCCATAAAACAGTGGAGCATCTAACCAGAGAGGTTCATGCAGAAGAACTCAGATTCCAAGGATGATTAAAGGGGTTAGGACTAGGGCTGAGAGAGCTCAGTGGATGATGTCTTTGCTGTATAAGTCAGGTGAGCCAAGTTGGATTCCCCGGGCATATATAAAAAGCCAGGCGTGGTAGCCTATGCTTGCCACTCTGAGATTCACTGGTGGGGCAGAAACAGTTGCATCACTAGGGTTCCCTGACCAGCCAGCTTAGCCTAAAAAAATGCCCAAATCTCAGTGAAAATCTTGTCTCACAACACAAGGTGTATATACCGTCTGAGGCATGACAACAGTGATTGATTTTAGGCTTTCACGTCACTCACACATACATGAACATGCATATCACCAAAACCAAACCCTGGAAGATGCAGATTGGGGCTTAGAAAGACAGGAGCAGTACCAGGGTCACACAGTTCTATTTCCAGCTCAGGACACCCTGTGGATGCATTGCTTGGAAACTTGATTTCACACATTCACTGCTTTCCTGAGGGTATATGACAACATTTGTGTTCAACACGTAGAATGAGCCCTGAGGATGTCAGTGACCTGGCTCTGCTTCTAAGACAGAGGCTGATAAAAGAAATGTCTAAAATAAAACCGCATGTAAGTAGACTCCTTGTTGAAAATTACCAGACGAGTCCACAGAGTTTGGAGGTGGGGCTTCCAAATTGCAAGATTGAGCAGAATTTAGGTACAAGGAAATCTGAGGAGATGTGGGGCTGGGAGCTGAGTGGTAGTCACCATGCGCATGAAGGGGAGAGAAGATAAACATTCTTGGCAGAATGAGGAGTGAAAGCAAAGTGGCTTTTAGAACTCCCTGTGCTGGGAAGATGGCCAGTTTTGCCACAGCACCATGAGAAAGACAGAGCTCCCTATAGGTTCCACAGCTAGTAGAGGAGGGAGGCTGTTGGTACCCAGGTTGCATGAAGATGCTCCTTGCCCCTCTCCCAAAGCAATGTTGACCTCCTCAGGTTCAGAATCCATACGAGGGTATAAGTTCTCATCTAAACCTGTTAACTATCTTGTGTTGCTCTCTGGGAGAAGCCCTCCATTTCGGTCCCTTTGACTATTCCTGAGTGGCAGAGCTGTCACGTGTTTTCTGCACATATGTGGGAGACCCGATGGCAGCAGGAACAGCTGTTAGCCCTTCTCAACACTTAGACAAGTTGCTTTATGTCCTCACCTATCTTTGAAATGGGGGATCCGTCACTCAAGCATGGAAGGCCCATCCCTAGTCTCCATGGGGAGCCACTAGTCACTTCTCACAGTATCATCCATCACACGTTCTCTCCTCAGCAATGCTATGCCACCTGGTTGTTCAATCAACACCAATCCAGTAGTTGCTATGAAGATGTAGGTAGATAACCTTCTGATCTAGGTGGATCTTATCCAAGTACTCGAAGAGTCTCAACAATGCTAAGTTTTCCAAGAGACAATATCCTGCCTTGGAAGCCAAAGCATCAACTCCTGCCCAAAAGAGTGCAGCTCAAGGGCCTCCCTGGAGAGCAACTTCAGACCTGCTAGTAAGTACTACACCCAGGCAGTAAATCCTTGAAATCTCCCTTCCATCTCTTCTCTTTATGTCCCCTTTGGTCTCCCTGTCTTGCCATGTCTCTCCCACTGGGCCTGTTCCTCTGTAGGTCTCTCACCAGCACATCTTTCAGTGAATATGCAAGTCCCATGAGAACCAAGTCCTCATTTGCTTCTCATCACAACACCCTAGGCATTTATAACAGCTCCTGGCGGCTGATGATCTTGAAACATTTGCTGGGTGAGTATATATTTATTAATCAAAGGACCTAACCCTCTTCCCAACCTGCACATGACTGTCAACTCTATTCACTGGCCCTTTCTCATCTCCTCTGTCTCATTTGCTTCCTTCCCTCCTTTCTTCCCTCCTTCCTTCCTCCCTTCCTTTCTTCCTCTCTCCTCTCATACTCTCTTTTTTCCTTCCTTCCTTCCTTCCTTCCTTCTTCATCCTTCCTTCCTTCCCTCCTTCCTTCCTTCCTTCTTCATCCTTCTCCTCCCTCCCTCCCTCCATTCCTTCCCTCCTTCTTTCCTATCCTCCTCTTCCTTTTTTTATACTGTGATTCCCTGTCGATCACCTCGTGACTTTCTCATTACAGCAGGAAGTCTAAACTTCTCTCCATGATGTCAGGCTTTCACAGAGAACAGATCTTCATCCTACTCACCGCTGCCAGATTTATCTTCTGAAAACAGAGCACTCGTTATGTCACTCCCTCCTATTCTGTTCTGTGCTGGGACCAGATACACAGACACACGAGAAGTACCACAGTTCCTTTGCGAGTCCTTCTTATATACAGTTGAAAAACCATTGAGAGTTCACACTCCTAGGCTGGAGGTTTTTTCCTCATTTCAATCTTAGGAAATAATCTCAGCGTTCCAAGACTCAGTTATAATTGGTAACATTTTATCTTAGGGAATAGGGTTTTTAAAGGAATTGATCTTTCTCTCTCTGTTCCTCCTCCCTCTCACTCTGTGTGTGTGTGTGTGTGTGTGTGTGTGTGTGTGTGTGTGTGTGAGAGAGAGAGAGAGAGAGAGAGAGAGAGAAAAGCAGAGACAGACAGACAGAGAGACACACACACACACACACCACACACCAGAGACAGAGAGAGAGACAGAGAGAGAGACAGAGAGAGAGAGAGAGGAGAGCGAGAGCGAGAGGAGACGAGAGAGAGCTTTAAGTTGTCATAGCACACATCGATAAGCTCAGCAATCAGGAAACAAATGTAGAAGAATCATTAGTTCAAAGCGAGCCTGTGCTGCATATAAAGATTCTAAGATAAAATCCCCCCACTCCCCCAAAACCCAAAAAAAAAACTGAACTCTAACCAGCCAGCCAGCTAAACACAACAAAACATAAGTGCTAGCCTTCCCTAACTGTAAGTTATCAACAATCCCATTAATACAGTTTCCTCTGCTTCCAGAGTATGGCTGCAACATGGCTAGTCAGCTTCCTGCAGTTGGCACATATCTCACCATGGTGACTGTGTTACCCTGGAATTGTAAGCCATAATAAACCCTTCTTCTGAATGTGGGGGTATCTTATTACAACAACAGAATAGTAATGAAGACAGCGAGGATGCAGAACCACACAGTGCTATTGAGACATGAGTAGGTCCACACAGCGCTTATAGTCATGATAAACCAGGTCACGCTCATTCCCGCACCCAGTGCTTTCTGTTGTTCAGTGACTCTGTCTGATTTTCTGCCCCGTCAAATGACGTTTCTGTCCTTCCCTGGAGAAGAAGGCTTGTTCTCCCCTTTCCGCCTCATGTACTTTTAGAGACTCCTTGACACCACCACCCTGGAGTTAGGAGTAAGATTTTGTGTTTTGAGGTTGAAGAGAAGACTCTGCAGGTAAGGGTGCTGACCATTCTTCTATTCTCAGTGGCCACATGGTGGGAGACTCACAGCTTTCTGTAACTCTGGTCCTAGGAGATCCAGAGCCATCTCCTGGCCTCTGTGGGAATTAGGTACACATATAGTGCATAGACTTATATGTAGGCCAAACACCCATGAACATAAAAAAAAAGATTTTTGCGATTTGGGTACTGGTGCAAGCTGCTTCACCCTCTTTAGTGTATGCATATTAAAAACTATGAGAATCCCATTCTCTGGGGCAACATCAGCTCCTTACAAGGATAGCCAGTGCTTCCATGGGTAGCTGAAATGTCACTTTGGAGCATCTGAAACATATTTTCAAGGAGTCAGTGGAGTGAGAGTGAAATTTAAATGAGTTTGTGCTACTAAGAGTGTCTACTACTTCTTGTATTCTAGGTATGTCACGCACAGAGTTGATCCATAGCCATTCCTTGGATAAAAACTGCTGGTGATCTTTGGAGGAGAAAACTGAAGCAGACTGTAAGCCAGGTCTTCATGAGCTAGGAAATGCAGGACTGGCACTTGGACCACAGCAAACCCTGTCCTCAAATCCTGGTTGTCCTGGCTCTACACTCAGTCCCACTCCTCTCCTCTCTGGCCACAGAGTTCTTCACATTCCTATTATTTCCCTGAATAGCTTTCTGCTCTTGCTTCAAGTGCTTATTCTCTTTGAACCTCAGATTCCCTCCTGTAGAATTAGGGTAATATCACCAAGAGTCTTATCAGCTCAACACTGTCCTTCCAGTGGACCAAATGGCCTTTTAAGTCACATGGGAAAGCCACAGCTGTCTTAGTGGCAGCTACAGGTATGTGACTGATACTGGACAGAGAGTCATGAAGAGAGAATCGAGAGCAGGCTTCTGAGTCAACTCAGCTGCCTGCTGTGCCAGCAGAACCCCTGGAAGACAGCGAGAAATCTTGGTTGTGGTGAATCATGGAGAGTAGACATTTTTGTTAGTGCAGCAAAGCCTAGTGTATCCTGACTAGTAAAGTAATAAAATGGAGTGGTTTAATTACATGCTTCATTGCATATTGCTTACATGGTATGTTCAATGAGTAAGTGATATGAGCTATTAAGTCATGTGTTTAGTGACATTAATAGATATAGGTAAAATTGCCATGTTGCTTAGAGAGGGGAGCTGTTACATCGTGAAGAATTTATGAACTTATCAGGTATCATAGAGCCTCCTGTATAGCCTAAAGTATGGGGGGATTTGAAAGGTAGAGACAAGAAGAAAGAACACCAAAAGAAGGAAATTGTTGGGGTCTAAGAGGCTGTGTTACACATGCATGGGAAATCTAGGTTAGTTGAACTGTAGAATAATTTAAACACTAACCTGGTAAGTAAATTGGAAAGGATGGGCCAGGACGCATTGTGAAATAGAGTCAATGGTTGGACAGGTAAGCAAGAGACCAGTAGGAGAAAAAGCACAGACACACACACTGTTTCCTCATTTCCCACCTGAGCTCCTCGCCACCACTATCTCTTTCCCTGCCATTTCATCTTCCTAGCTTCTCCAGTGAAGGAGGGGTGAACCCACTTACCACTCACATGCTTCTCATTGACCAAGTCAGGTCCTTCTACCCAAAACTCTATCCCCTCAAGGTCTAGAGTCTCATGGTGGGCAGAATCCTGCTACGGGAAACGATGAGGCCAAGGGCGAGTCATTCTATGTCACACAGGTCAACTTACCTAACTTAGGTAAACAACACAAATGCCATTTAAGGGAAAGGAAAGGGAGAAAAGAACTTGTGTCCAGAAGGAGTAGAAACGGTACCCTGGTGGTTATGAATGTTCTTATTCTACGTCATTGCTCAACTGGAGAGTGGTTTCCATTGATGGAGAGATGGTGCATCGGGCATGAGAGAGACATGGAGGAGAGGAAAGAAGGGAAAGGGTGGTGGTTTGTATATGCTTGGCCCAGGGAATGGCACTATTAGGAGGTGTGGCCTTGTTGTAGTAAGTGTATCACTTTGAACATGGGCTTTGAGACCCTTCTCCTAACTCTCTGCAAGGCAGCCTTCTCCTGTTTGCCTTCAGAACAAGATGCAGAACTCCTAGCTTCTCTCAACCATGCCATGCCTGCCCGGACACTGCCATGCTACTACCTTGATGATAATGGACTGAACCTCTGAACCTGTAAGCCAGCCCCAATTAAATGTTGTCCTTATAAGAGTTACCTTGGTCATGGTGTCTCTTCATAGCAATAGAACCCTGAAACAGAAAGAGAGAAAGAGCGAGAGAGGAGAGAGAGAGGGGAGAGAGAGAGAAGGAGGAGACAGAGCAGAGACAGACGAGATACACAGAGACACACAGAGAAATGGGGAGGGGGAATGAGAGAGAGAGGAAAAGAAGTGAGGGAGGGAGAGAGAAAAAAGAGGAAGAGATGGATGAAGGGAAGGAAGAAGAGAAGATGAGAGGGATAGTGAAGAGAGGAAGGGAAGGATAAAAAAGGAGAGATGGGGAGAAAGGAGGGAGAGAGATTTGGAAAATCGAGAGACAGAGAAGGGAGAAGATTAAGAGAGAGGAGAAAGATAACAGGATTCTTGAGGGAAGACAGGCTTGCTCTGGTTTCCTTGGGGTCTTAGGTGTTTGGGTTAGAGTAACTTGGGTATTGGATGTAGATATTTTCAGCTAAAGCAAAGATGCTTTTCATCACCCCTCTGCTCCTAAACAGAGCAGGGCTGAGTTGGGGTGGGTCATGGGCAAGGCCAGGGGTGCAGTAGAGGGGCACAGACTTGGAGGAGAAAACACGCTGAGGCTCTGGGCGACCAAGAAAAGTTCAAGTTTTCTTTTAGTGAAATGCAGAGGCGTTGTTTTCCCTGTGTATATTATAGGCTCTTGCAAGGTATAGATTAGAAAATACTGCACAAGTGATTTGTAAATGTAGAATGCTTCTCAGAGTTTAGCTATTGTGATAACTGTTTAATTCACCTAGCTCTCTCTCTCTTTCCCTGTGGTGTTTAGACAGTATCGAAGACAACTCAAAAAAATTAAAAGCGAAACAACGCTAGGTCGGCTCTTCTTATGGCTAACCTTTAAAATTCCAGTGGTAGTCCCTGAGAATGCAAGTTGGGAGGTAGCTGCAGGCCTTGCTTTGAGTTAGAGGAAGGCTCTGTCCTTAGAACTTGACCCTGGTCTAATTATATCATTTGGCCGGAGCAGCAAAGCTGGTTGGCATTCATCCTGTGTGTCTAGTTGATTAATGTGAGCAGGGACCAGGACACTTGATGCCATATTTAATGGGTTTCTACAGCACAGGATCCTGTTCTTAAGTTACCTTTGTTTTGTTGTAGATGACACAAGTGAGCACATGAGGTCTCCCAGGCTGGCTACCTCTTTTCATGCTTCTTTCCTTTATTCCCCTCCTTAAGTGACATGTAGCCATTGGCTTTTACTGAGGCTGTGCACTAACATAAAACATCTGAAGAGCTGTGCTCATAAACATCTGGAGGATTCAGAGAAAGATGGTTAAAAAATACCACCAGCAAAGCTTCTACTTGAATGTAATGTGATTTCAACCTCTCTTTTCATTGGAGAGCTATGGAATTAACTTTAAATGAAGTTATAATGCAGTAGAAGTCATGCCTTTTACAGACACGTGGCCTTTAAATGTGAGCATGTTCTGTGCCCAGCACCCAGGTACACAGGGACATCACTCTGTCACCCAGAAAGTCCTTTCCTGCTCATAGTCAGCAACCACATTCTGCCACACAACTGTCATTCTGACCTCTTCCCTAGAGAGTAGTTTTCCTTGTTATTATTTCATGCATACAGAACTACAAAGTAGATATTTTTTCCTGGGATATCTTGTGCTCAGAATAATGTTTCTCCGATTTATCAGTGCCTCACCAAACATCAGCAGCTTCTTTTGATTGCTAAGAAGTATTCCACTGGATAGATGATCCAAATTTGCTAGACGATTTTTGTATAGTGTGGTTATTTTTCATATCCTGACCAGTATGAACAAGCATGGTCCAGTTGCATGAAAGTTTGCTTATGAATATATGCAGCCTTTGTCCTTGAGTACACATTTAAATATTTATATTTGAGACAGAGTTTCGCACGGAACCTGGCTAGACTAGATAAGTTCTTGGAATTCACTCTTGCCTCTGCCCTCCCAGTGCCAGGGTGACACTCTGTCCAGCTTTTTACTTCTTTGAAATGTGCTGCTGGGGATCCAAACGTAGCTTTTTCCTGATTGAGACAGGTGCTGTAGCTGGAGGGCTGAGCTATCTCTCCAACCTTTGAAACACACACATTTTACAACATAACTTTTAAAACCCCACTAATTAAAAAGCATCATAAAAATAAAATGCATTCAGGTGAGAAAAAGCATTATTTACCCCAAATTTAAAAATTTTAAAAAGAAAGTTAATCTAGTTAACATGTTTATCAATTTTAGGTCACAGGTCCCTTTCTAGTCTACTATCTCTAGGAAACATACATGTTCCAATCAACATCAACTTACATAAGCTATAAAGTTATGTTAGTGAAAGGTAATTTCTCAGAGAAATAAATCAAAACAGGAACTAAAGTTATCCTAATATTGCCTATCAGGAGGGAGATGCTTTATAAATCACAACTCATGGTTCCAGTGGACACTAATGAAGCACCCCGCCCCATGCTGCTAGTGAGTTGTCAATCATTATCTTCCAAGAAACAATTTGAGAAAACTTCTCAAGATACTTCCACATTACACTGGACCCAGTAAATCAACTTTGAAGAGTATATTCTATGACTAAATTTAGAACCTCAAATTCTATGATTTCAGAATGAGGAAATATCGAAAGAAATTAAATGCTGAACAATTGACTTAAATCAATCCAAAGAGTGAACTCTCGTGCTATCACTTACTCATTTTTAAGTAATTTCTAAAGGTACAAGGAAGTGCTCACTTCTTAATGGTAACCAAGACATTAGAATTACAACAGTATTAACTGTTGACTACGTAGCATTTAAAGTATGCATGCAAGATGCAGTGAACATATTATAAAATCAATTCTACTCAAAATCACTGTTAGTTCTAAGAGTGATGATATTCTCTGTGTTAGTAAAATATATATATATATATATATATACATATATAATATATATATATATTCTATTTCAACAATTTTCCAAGTGAGCCATGGGACCCTTGAAAGTTATGCTTTAAAAAACAAAACAAGGCAAAACACATCCAGGCTGGTAAGGTAGCAGAAAGGAGAATGGATTATCACAAACTGTGTGCCAGAATAGATGCATATGGCCCCTGCCCTAGCCACAAGCAATAATCAAATGAATAGAAACAATCTGAATAGCAAAGTAATAAATAAACAAAGTTCAAATCTGATTTGATAACAATAATAACTATCGAATATGTCAAACTGATGATTAATTATAACATAAT
Organism: Mastomys natalensis; assembly: GCA_021653895.1. Taxonomy (NCBI): domain Eukaryota; kingdom Metazoa; phylum Chordata; class Mammalia; order Rodentia; family Muridae; genus Mastomys; species Mastomys natalensis. Next base: position 38,082 of record JAJTUV010001064.1, read on the forward strand.
ATGTATTAATGATTTAATTGTAATTATGTATGTATGTGTGTGTGTGTATGCACATGCAGCATTCTATAACGTTCTTTTCCTGTCTTATGGACTTTCAGCGCTGTAGGCTCTCTTATGGTCAGACTGGCCTCTGGGTTTCAAATGTTAAGGGCAGGTTTGTTTTGAATGTTTGAATCACTCGCTTGTGATTCTTCCAATTATCCAATATTAAAAGAGGTTCCTTTTTACACCAGGGCATACATTTTCATGTTAGAGTATTTATTATACTTGTGTGCCTGCTATGTAGCATGAGCAGAGCGACCCTCTTGCCCTAAAAGGAGAGTCTGTACTGGAATGGTAGAATCTAACTTGATTTTATCTTTTATTGTAATATGGGATCCAAGGTGTGAACAACACTGTTTGAGGATATTGGGTGGGGTCTGTTATGCACTGATTTGTTTGTGTGTATATGTGGTGTGATGCATGCTCATGTAGTGTTGTGTGTGTGTGTGTGTGTGTGTGTGTGTGTGTGGTGTGTGTGTGTTCATGGAGGCTCAAGTCTAGCACCAGGTAACTTTCTCAATTGCTCTCCACTTACTGACTGAGGCAGGGTCTCTCAGTTGAACCCAGAGCTTGCTGATGTTAATGCAGTGAGCCAATCTACTCCAGGGGTCTTGGTCTCTGCTTTCCAAAGGCTGGCCTTACAGCTGGGTCGCCATTCCCATTTGGCTTTTCTCTCAGTTACTGGATCTGATGTCCTACTTCTTGCTTGTGGGTGACTTACACAGCTCAGGAAACCTTGGTGGGAAGCAGCTCCCGAGGCCAGGTAAAATTTTGAGACATGGAGAACAAACCTTATAGAAGGCTTGTCTGCCATGTACACTGTCCAGGAGAATTTTTGGTGTAAGTATTATGTTTTCTCCTACAAGAATTCAGGAAATCTTATGACTTCAATTTTAAGGGTATTTGGGCTACAGCCCCAAATCATACAAAAACCTCTGGGTGTGGCGCATGATATCTTTGAGTGGTAGCTGTGTTTCAGGGGATCCAGTGTGGTAGAGGATCCAATTTCTCCCAGTGGGTGGTGGTGATGGTTGAATAATGATGTAGGTGAACTTAGCACCATTCAACTACACACCAAGAAATGACCAGCATACGTATACTTTCCAAACAAGCCCAGAAATACATTCCAGGATTGCCTGATTTATCAGATGATGTGGTTTGGGTAACACTGGCATCTGTGTCACTGAGAAGTGCCAGAAGCCCCAAAATTCTACTCCTGCAGAGACAATGTGAGAACACAGGTCTCTGGACCCATATCCCCCACTCTTGCAGATTAGGTGCAACATGCATATCAATAAGCAGAATACTTTCTGACTATAGTAATTCCAGGACAGCTTGCTAGTTGCTAATTTTCTTCATCTTCCCTCCTCTGCTTCAATATAAAGATCTCTTTGCCATTCATAAGACTGATGCTTAGAGTCTCCTGGAAACACTGTTTACAAACCCTAGGCACAGAAAGTTATTTGTGAATAACATGAAAGTCAGAGGACATCCACCAAAGATATCAACTTGAGGTCTATAAAGTTTTACTTAGCAATTAGACTCTGGTGATACTAAGCCAGTGGATCACATCGTTTCTACAGAAAGAAACAAGTACATCTATGTGTGAGAAACTGTGGGACTGCGTAAGAGTATCCTGGTTCTTGGCTAGGCATGGGCCTAGAACCCTGAAACTCCAAGGGAGAAACGGCAGGAGTTTGGCCACGTCCCCAGAACCCAGGGTCCTGAAAAGCAGTCAGTCTCCATGGACCTACATTGTTCAGTCACGTAGGCCATTACAGCCCCTCCCAAAGTGCACAGGTAGAGGGTGTAACTACAGGCCTCAGGCCCTAGAGATTTACATACTAATGAAGGTCAGAGGGCGGAGCCAATTAAGCATTCCTCCCCAGACCCTTCCCACTTCTCCGTCCCTATTTAACTCAGGTTTGCCTTGAGTTTGGGGGGGGTACATCCAAATCCATCCACCATCCGCCATGATAATAAACTCTTTTGGAACCAAGGACTTCCTCGTATCATTGGGCCTGCTGTTGCCAAAGGTTCCAGCCTCTGAAACTCCAGACTTTCTCTTGGATGTGGGACCCACCGAGTGGCAAATCTCCAGGCAGCCTCCACTGCGCCAGTCCTGGGCTGTTGCCACATGGACCCCGGGGCCTCTCTGCTGTGGCCCCCCATTTTCCCACAAGAAACTGTTTTTCTGCATTTTCCATGGGGGGTGGAATGTGAATGTGAACACCTCCCTAGTGGATTACTAAGAAATAAGTTCAAGAGAATGGGGTGCATTCATGGTTTACCTCAGTGGAAAATTCCACCCGGGCCATGACAAGGCTTTTGAGGTAAAAGCTCTTTCTACAAAACCCTTGGCATCCCAAGGCCTTTTGGGTGATTTATGCAAGCGAGAGCTCGATTAACTTCTGGTTATTGCTTCAGAGGCCAAAGGAAGGTCAAAATAAGCCACAAATAACTTAGTACTCTTTCTGGAAAATTCTTACAATGATAGGGAAAAAGAACAAGGCATTGAAGATGTTGACAAGAGTATTCCCAACTTGCAAAAATGAGAGCGAGGGGGCAAAGGGAAGAAACATGAGAAAATGACAGTGGCTCTTATCTGCATGCAAGAGCTATGCAGATATTTAAATATTTTACCCTATAAAACATTTCCATAATGTGGGTATCTGAGATAAATCAAATCTGGATTAAAAATATGAAAAGATATGGGAGCTAGAGAGAGGGCTCAGTGGTTAAAGGCACCGCTGCTCTTGCAGAGGACCCAAGTTCAGTTCCCAGCATCCACATGGGGTTAACAACTGTCTATGACTCCAGTTCTGGGGGAATCTGACACCCTCTTCTGGCTTCTATGGGAGCTGCATGATTGAGGTGCACAAACATACATGCAGGCAAGATATCTCTATCTATCTATCTATCTGTCTATCTCTATCTATCTATCTATCTATCTATCTATCTATCTATCTATCTATCTATCTGTGAGTGTGTGTATGTATGTAAAATAAAAGTTAATAAATGCTTTCCCTTTTTATTAAAAATAAATCTTAATAAGGGAAAAATAAACCAAAGGGATGTCTCTCCTTCTCTTCTTCTTCTTATTTTTTTATTATAAAACCTTTCTTAAATCCATGGTGTGTGGTATTAGCCTTATTGTGTTTGCAGAAATTTGTCATTATGGATACTTTATCATGCTGTTTCCTGTTTATCCACTGGAATTCCTGTTTCCAACAAGATCACCCCACTTCCCATCCCACCCCATATGTGGTACCTCCCACTGTTCCTACTATATGGTGTCGTCATTCCAGAGGGGTTGTTTATTTACTACAAGCTCATCATGTGGCCGGCCTATTCCCAGGATGCTTTGAAGTTGTCCCCAGCTGTGGAGGAGACTGTCAGATTAAGGAAAACACAATAATGGCCCCACCAAATGGTGATAAATTAAAATAGGAAAGAATTTTACAGGGACACTGACAAGAGAAACATATGGCAAATGTGAACTTCTGATCTACCTAAGGAAGACACATTCTGCTTGAGATTTTGTGTCTTTGAACTCAGACAGGTAAGTAGGCTGAAAGAAATAACCACTAGGAAAAAGAGTAGGGCAGCTATGGGTTAACAGAAGCAGAGAGCATTATTCGTTCTCTGGACAGAAGACAGTAAAGATCAATACAGTGCTTCAGGAAGATATGATCTATGGCTAAGAATCATAACCACAAGTTCTAGTCCAAGTCACAAGCCCACCCCAAAACCTAGTTTCATGCACATCTTGATATGCGTATGACATAGCAAAATCCATGTTTCCTGGAAAATGTCTTAGTGATGAATTGGGATCAAATCCAAGTCACAAAAGTTAGAAGTACCTGTAGCCAACTGACTGAGCAAGCCACTGCGTGTCTGTCCCTCACATTGTGTTCACAGGCCCAGGCTCAGATCAATGGAGCCCTGTGTTCATGTGTCTGGGAAGAACTGGATGAAGAAAGGAGAGGGGAAAGAAAAGGCTGGTGTGGATGTATATGACTTCACTTTAATAATTACCGCGATGACAGATGAGAAAGGAGGCCTCACTCATTTACCGTAGTTTATGTAGAATTCTCAGAGAGAGAAGACAATAGCACACTTTTGAAACTATCATGATGTAAGTGCACACACGGGTAATTGGAAAGGAACTCAAACAGTGGTGATATTTACAGTACTCAGGGATTATGAAGTCACAGAATGTAATATTCAAGAAGAGACATTATGCACTGCAATAATTTTTGAAGTAGCTTTTACTCCAAGGACATACAAACAATTCCATGGATGAATAAGCTTGGAAATACTAGGAGAGGAAGTCTATGACAACCATAGGAACAAAGGTTCAATAACATTACAGAGGAATGATGGAGCAAAGAAGCAAACACTACTATAGTCGATTGATCGCATCCATTAGCGCACACTGCCTGTGAGAAGCTGGCAACAGCCATAAAAGTGCCTTGATTAAAACCAGCATGGAAAAATACACACATAAGCTATTCAGAGAGTGCTTATGTGTGACAAGTGTAAGATCGAACATAACTCATGATTGGTAATGTTTGGTGTGTTCTGTCATTTAAAGCAGGATCTACAACAAGAAAGTTGTTGTAACAACAGAGAGTCAGGCAGGTGAAGAATAAAGAATCAAGGTGTGACTCCGCCCTCCCTCTAAGGTTTATAGACCATCATGGAAAAGGACGTGGAAAGATTGTAAGTGACAGTGGTCAGGAAAGGCAGGAGTGAAGCCTGGGGAGATGTTTCTGGACATGACAGGGCCACTGCACTCATGAATGCCAGCCATGATTACCCAATGGGATCAAGCCAGTCAACCCTCCACATAGTGGGAGGGGCTCAGAAGCATCTACACTAACTCTGAAGCTCTGGACAAACAATGGCTCCTGGAGAAAGGAGAGTCAGTTTTCTTCAAGGGTTTTGTCCTTAGTAAGGCCAACAATGTTTCAGTGGATGGTCCACACTCGTGAGTGTATGCACAGTAGAAGTTGGACTTGGTGAGTCATGAAGCAAAAGACAGAAGAAAAGGAGGGTATGGAGTGGGGGAGGGGTGGGAGCACGATGGATCCTGGAGGAGTCAGGGGAGGAGATTACGATCGAAGCACACTGTATGTAGATATGAAATTCTCAAAGAATGAACAAAGTATTATACTGGAAAGATCCCTGACTGGGCTTAGAAACAAAACAACCCTATAGAAACCTGAAGCCAATCTGAGCAGCCTAGGGTAAGTAAGGTGATAATATCAATAAAGTTGAGCTTCCAAAAGTTTTTTTTAATGGTAAACAGTAAAATACTAGCTTTTTTTGATTAATTTTAAAAAATACTATAAAGGAGATCTGGATTAATAAGAAAAAAATTGAATCTTGTTAAAGAAATGTAACTTGTCATAAGTAGACGCTGAAGCAGCCTATGGAAAACCACACTATGGTTAGGCAGTTTCAAGTCTCCAGCAGTTTCATGTAGATGCACAACGTTTAGTTATGATAAGGCTTTAGATGAACAAGCTACTTTATATAGTGTGAGTGGGAGAGCAAATGAGACGGTACATACAATTCTTGAAAACAGATCTCGTGTGTCAGAAAAAAAGCAGATGTTTATTTGGTCACGGGCATCCATTAGTAGGGACCTTATGAAGCTTGGGTTCTCCAGGAAGAGGAGCAAGGGAAACATCTGACCCGCTTCTCACACTGAAACTCCAAACACCTGAGGTAAGATAAGAGCAAAGGTCCCCATCGTCCTCACACTGGTGTGCCTTGAAAGCCTTCTGGAAATCACTGCCTGTGCACTGTATGATGTCTGCAAAGGATGTAATTATGGACCAGGAGACAGACAGCTCAGTGGGTAAGGCTGCTTGCCGTCAAGTCTGGTGACCTGGATTCCATTCCCAGGACCTACATGGCAGAAGGAAAGAACTGACTCCCAGAAACTATCCTCTGACCTCCACACTTCTGCTGTGGCTTCTGTGCCATTCCCTCAAGCAAACAAACATGTAAGTGTATAAGAAGTAAATAAATAAATCAATAAAGCGTTACGAATATAGTCAGAGTGAGTGTGTTCTGCACAGGGAACTGCTAAGTGTCAATGTACCCCATTTGTGGTTTAAGGTCATGTCTGTAAACTGAGGCAATTTACTCACATTTGCAGGCTCTGCTGGAGAGCCTCCCCACTCCCACTTTCCTAGAAGCCCATTGCTGTGAGCATTTCAAGAAGGATCTCTTGAGAGATGCTGAGCTCCATCTGTGTATCCAGTCTTTTTATTCATTATCTTGGTTACTTCTTTTTCCTCTTGAGATTATTAAACCAGTTCTCTGGATGCTATTTTATTCCATTTGTATTTCTAATAAACAGTTTTAAAATGTATATTGCTTGGTGGAAAGCAGTGGATGGTGCATGTCTTTGTGTAGACTCTTTTCTGCCTAATATACTTTTAAAGTCAAGAATTTTGCAAGCCATTTTCTCTACATGCAGTAACTTTCATTGAGTCAATTACATTTTTATTTTTAGGACACTTGCCAGGTGCAACTAAAAAAGAATTGTCTATGAAAGCCATGGCTCTTACACAACTCTTAACTTACTTGATTTAATCAGGATGTTCAAAGAAAATGCCAGGCACTGTAACAGCAACTTAGACTTGGGGAGAAAAGTTAAAGTGATTGGACCTCGTTTACGGGGCAGGGGGAGTTTCCCCAAGTCTACATGCTAGAATGTTCCTTCAGATTCTAGAATTCTGTGGGAGTTTGGCCCATTTCCTTTCCATTGGTAAAACTTAAGGTAAATGGAATCTGTCTCTGGCTTCCTGTTTCCTGCTGGCCATATTCAGATCGCTGAGTGTGTCCTGGTCATTCTCAGCATCTTCTTTAGACTTTGCTATTCTAATTGAAATAGCATCAATAAAAGCCAGAAGTGATTCTGAGCGTTACTGAGAGAGACATCCCAGGAGCTGCCTCCACACACACACAGCATGGACTCCCACTGTCTTGTCAGGTCTGCCTTTCATGCAAGGGGATGAGAAAGGGTCCTATTTTCATGTGGTAGTATGCTTTTTCAGGAACAAAGTTACTGGGAAAGAGTGTTTTGCTTATTTGCAATGCCGACACAGAGGCCTCCTCTGTCCCCTCTGCATCAGAGCAGGCAACTGCACTACTCACCGGCAGGGCAGGACCCTGACCACGTCGTTGGGCTTGTATCCTTCTATGCAGACTGCACAGTTATCAAAATCGGACTCTGTTTCCTGCAACAGAAGAAGCAGAAGGGCCAACTTTAGCTTCCAAACTGAGCAAACATCATCATAATCCAAGGAGAGCTTGCCTGGGGGCCAGCCTCTCAGCAGCGTTAACACTGGTCTTCTCCATCAATAATTCAGACTGGCTTAGTTTTCATCCCTTCAAACGTCACTTGTTTCTACTCGGAGAGCTTTTGTGAGGAGAAAGTCATTCACATGCACTGTTCCTAAAATGCTGTAAGTCTCTCTCCTCATTCTGAGGAGAGATATTCATCTGAATGACTTATAATCTACTCAGTCCTCTGGCATCTGAAGTGTATATTAAATGTAAATAAAAATAGGGTTTCCATTGTTTTTTCTGTATGCAAACCTAAAAGTGGCACCTCATGGCTTACATATGCCATCATGGCTTACATATGCCATCATGGCTTGCATATACCATCATGGCTTACATATGCCATCATGGCCTACATATGCCATCATGGCTTCATATGCCATCATTGCTTGCATATGCCTATCATGGCTTACATATGCCATCATGGCTTACATATGCCATCATGGCTTACATATAGCCATCATGCTGCATCATTTTGCTCTCTAATTGATGGTGCAAGCATCATGAAATATGCCATATTACATTTGTCTATTGGGGGAAGACAGATGAAAATATAAGCCATTTCTAAATTTGTTTGTGTAGGTGTTCATGTGAGGGCACCTGAGTGTGCCTCAGAGTTGCTCACAAACCTTATTTATTTATAAATACAAAATTAATTAATTTTTGAGATGGAGTTTCTCATTGAACCTGGAGCTCCCCTGCTTGGCTAGACTGATGGGTCAGCCAGCCTCCTCCCGACTCTACCCTAACAAGCAAGTGTCGTCACATCTCACTTGGATTATGAATGTTGGGCTCAAACTCAGGCAGGGCAAGCATTTCCCCAACGGATTCATTGTCCCAAGGTCCTGGTTATCCTTTTAAATGAAGTTTCTCTTATTAATCTCAACATTATTCTCATATTATTTAAAATGATAGCACATAACTTGTGGGAAAAGTTAGTTATTCAGAGTAGAGATAGTACCTAGTGTGCATGTGAGTCCATTCCTAATCACCAGGGGGTGCTGAGCCCACGTGCTGCTATGCCATCCATTGCTAAGTTGTCCTTCGAAGCCACAGACTTGGGCTGTTGGCCTTTTCACCCTTCCTGGAGGTGTGTGATGGCCTTCAGCTTCATGGCATTGTTCTACAGTGACGGGGGCTGTGCAGTGACTTTGGAGTTCTAAGTCTTAGAGTTCAGAAGAACATAAATACCATTTGTGCATTTATACTTTAAACTTATGTGCTGAGCAGAGTTCAGCGTGGAAACCCACCCTCTTTCCAAAATTCAGCAAACTTCTGGGTCATAGAAGTAAAATCACTTGAAATAGGGTAAGCAAATACTGATTGAAATATTGAACTTTGGTTTCCTGTTTTTCATTTTGTATTGACTTTTAGGAAGCTTCAACCAAAATTTAAGACCCATTTTTGTCACGTGTTTTGAGGAACACCTTTGTGTGCTCACTTCAGAGCTAATTTTTTTTATTTATTATTTATTATTATTATTTCTAAGAAGGGGTCTATACAATCCTGGCTAGTCTGGAACTCACTATGTGGACCAGGCTGCTTGGAACCCCAGAAATCTACCTGCCTGTGCTTCCCAAGTGTTGGGATTAAAGGTGTGAGCTACCACAGCCAGCTTCTCACACACCTTTGGAAGCACATATCTGTTGCATATAATGCTGGTTTTCACTACAACATTTTCACGCATGTGTATACACACACATCCGTTTTATTCATTCCTACAAACTCCTGCCCTTCCTCCCTCCCTTTCCACAGGTGCTCTTCTTTTTCTCAAGTAGGGGCCCCTTCTAATTCCAAGTCCTTTTGTAAAGTTTAGATTCCAAATATGAGAGAAAATGTGATATAGTCATCTTTCTGCACCTTGCTTCTCATGATGATGTAATAGTTTCATCTATTATCCTGTAAATGATGTATTTCTGTTATTCTTAATGTTTCAATAACACTCCACCGTGTATACATATCACATTGTCTTAATCCATTCATTTGTTGATGGGCGCTGATGCTGACTGTAAAATTTGGCTATTGTTGAACACCTTAATGTCATAATTTCTCATATTTTGTTGTCAACAAACTGTGTGTATTTTCTAAACACTATGTTCAATAAAAAGCAGTTTAAGTGCTTGATGTGTATAGACAACAGAGGTTTACATCTATTTCCCTTCTCTTCCCTCTGTCTTCTACTTTGCAGAGAGTTCCTTCAAATGTCCTCACAAAAGAAAAAGGCTCTCACCTTGTCACCCTTCCTGATGGTCCTGACCTGGAGCTTGCTGATGGCTTTCTTTGCTGCATCTCCCAGTCGGCGCTGAAAAATGGAAAGTCACCCGTTAACAACGAAGATGTGAGATTCCTATCTTCCCTTCTTACAGCCTGTCAGAAACCCGAGCAGCTGAAATCATGCACACATGGCATGAATGTTATGAGAAATGAGTGGAAGACATAGAGCCTGGGCATTTGCATGGCTCATGCAAACACTGTGGGATAGAGTTCCTTGTCCCAGGCTTTAGGCTCATGTGACATAGCGTTAGCATATGAAATAGAAACTTCCTAGCATAACTTTGGTTCAGGGTATATCTGCACAGATAGGCAACTAGCAAAAGCCAAAGTATTTCCCAGCTTATTGAAATAGCTGGCCAGCGTGTGACATGAGAGAACAGTGCTTCTTTTTCACTATCAAGACCTTGTGTTTGCTCGTGCCTTTCGATCTGCTCATACAGACCAAGCGATGCAGCCTGCCACCTACTACTCCATTGTCTTCTCCCTATGTATGCATTTGAATATGCTATACATAGAGTAAGGGAATGGCTCAGTATGTAAAGGTGTTGCCAGGTAAGCTTGGGGATCTGAGTATAGAGTCCTAGGACCCCTGTAAATGCTGCTGTAGCATCCCAAATATGTAACCCTAGAGCTGGAGAGTGGAGACAGGTAGTTCTCTGGAGCTCTCTGGGCAGTCAGTCTAGCCAATCAGTAAGTATCAGGTTCAGAGAAGATAGAGATCAATAAAGAAATGCTCACCTGCCTCTAGCTTCCACATGCATTTGAGTTATTATGTTGTTCACTGATACATAAATATGCACACACCCACATGAACATGCACATCACACACACACACAACACACACACACACACACACACACACACCCATAGAATTTAGAATTTAGGTTAACAAATAATTACAAATCCCATGCCAGGGGAATCATTATCACTCGTGTCAAGAAAGAATACATCCTACCCTGATGTTGCATAGAGAAAATTGCTGTCCTAGTGAGCCCTGTGATGGTAAGGCAGTGGGAGAAGGGCGTGGGAATTAACTTGTACTCTGTTGAAGGAAAATGGTCTTCCTGTGTGTGCTCGCAAGTTCTCTGCATGACTTTGTCCTACTCTTAGCATGCGTGCTTCTGTCCTGCAATAGATACAACTGCAGCAGGGAAATGTATTTGAAGAATTCAAATTAACTTGGGATTCATCTTTTCTGATGACGATGAGGACGATGAACTTTCTTTACGTTTCTTGGCAAGATCTTCTATTGAACACCCCAGTGTGCCTCGTAGGCACAGCACCATTGCAGTCCAGTATTTGTTTTCATGACAAATGTCTGTTCCATTATTTTTTACATTAGCACATTAAAAGCATACTTACATTTATTTTTGTATCCCATTTTTGCCCCAGCATATAGAATAAAGTTGCCTTCATTAATGGCATCTGATCACTTAACACACATGTACATATGTACACACAAATTTTTATTTTGTTCTTTTGCTTTCTACTATGTAGCCTGGGTTAGTTTTGAGTTCAAAATCTACTCATGGTTTCTATGTCAAATGCAGATCTGAGTTTTTAGATAAAATGGTACTGAAAAATAATTTCCCCAATTCCTATCCTGTGCAGCTTATCTAGAATTATTTCCATAAACAATGGGTAGATAGAACATTCAAACAATAGACTTTTTTAAAGCATGGAAATAACCTGAGAAATCTAACTAGAAAATGGGAAAATTACAAAGGAATTGTAATGATACATGCTGTAAGGTAGACAAGTTGAGGAACTAACCCGGTAAAGCTGCCAGTCCTGACCAGTAGCTATCGTGTACTGAAAAAAAAAAAAGAAAGCACTGACATTATTTTGTTCTCAGGAGTAAATACCACAAGTCTGTAGGACCTAACATTTAAAATAAGACATCTGAACTTCAGAGAAAGAGATGTTGGTTATCTTTATTTTTAAAATTTACTTAAATTATTTTCTTATGATATATATATGAGTGTTTTGCCTATAAATATGGCTGTGAGTCATGTGGTGTTCACAGAGGCCAGAAGACATGGGATCCCCTGGAACCAAGGTTACAAATGCTTGTAAGTCACCATGTTGATGGTGGGAATTGACCTTGGGTCCTGTAAGAGAACAGCCAATGCTCTTAAGTGTTGAGCCATTTCCCCAGTACCATGAAATGTTGGTTATTTTCCTTTCTAAAGTTCAGAAAATTTTGCAATTATGTTTATTGTTATTTTAGAATATTATGTTCAATTCAATCACTTAATTTAAAATTTTAATTTTTCAATGAGTAAGTGCATAATTAAATAGAAAATAGTGTTTTCAAACAATTGCTACAGATTATTCTAAACTTCAGCTAGACTTGAAGTAATCTATCTTCCTTCCTCTTTCTTCTCCCCGTGTTGTTTTGCTGTGTCAGGGTCTGTCGCTAGAACCCCAGGTTGGCAAGAATTTCCTCTTACCCCATCATCTTCCTGACTTTGGAGATTAGAGGCATGCTCCTGTGTACTATCCTATCTGGCTAAAAGAAATATTTTCAAAACTATATTTCACTTAAAACAATTTTAGCAGATCACATATGCCTTTAAGCATGAGCATGAAGATAAATTAGAAAAAAATCTTTACATTTTGATTGTTTAGTTTTACTTTTGTCTATATCTACATAAAGATTGGAGAACTTTCTTTGTGGTCTTGGCTTTGAACCCAGAGTCTTATGCATAGCGGGCAGGCAGGTACGCTACTGTTGAGCAATACCTTTGACCAATATTTGAAGACTGTTCCTTTCTTCATGAGAAAAGGCTCTTTCTATGCCCTTTAAAAGGACATTGCAAGCTGCCTTTCCAAAAAAAAGTAAAAGTAAAGTCCATGCAGGAAATGAGAAGCAAGCTGATACTAAGGAACTGGGAACATGACCAACAAGACAGCTAGTGGTTAGGCAATGAGAAGGACAGGCTCCAGTCCTGGCAGTTGTATGAACTCAGTCCAGAGGGCAAAAGTGGCTTCCTGAAGGATAAAATCATGTAGGAAGTGGGCTTTCTAAATTTCTGGTTAACCTGAGAAACAGCTGAGCTAGAAACAGACAAGTCATGGAGATGAGGCCTTGGAAGCCTTCCCTCCTGGAAGTCTTGAGAAATCACATGTCAAAGGTGTGGCAGCAACTGAGAGGCTACTTTGGCAGACACTCAGAGGTTAACCTAAAGTGAGGTAGAGATTAGCTTGTCTGTTTCATTAGCATGTCTGACACTATTACTACCTTAAACCTTTGGGTCATTTCCTGACAGTCTGCACATAAATACATTAATTATTTAAGATGCATTCATCTGAAGCTGGAAGCCCTTCCCCTTTAAGGCCAAAGACACCAAGATAAAGAGCCACTAGGATTTGGAGCTGGAAAGATGGCTCAGTGATTAAATTGCTTGCTGAGCAAGCACGAAGACCTGAGTTTGGATCCTTGACACTTAGGTAAAAAGCTGGGTGTGGTGAGCACATCTCTAATTGTAGTGGAGTGGGGTAGAGGAGGGAGGTTCAGGGGGCGGGATTCCTGGCAGGCAGTCTGCCGAAATTCAAAGTCCAGGTCAGTCTCTGGCTTCTATATGTGTTCTTATGGGCAAATGCAAAGACACACTACATACATTACCCTGCCCTCCAAAGCCACCAAGATTTACAAGACATCAATAGCCATCTGAGGAACAAGTTTCATGTCAAGCTGATCATGGTGGCAATGCCTTTAATCCCAGCACTCAGAGTCTTGGCCTCTTCTCTTGTCACTTCATGGTCACCATAATCTGAGCAGCTTTCTCTACCCATCTTCCTGCTCCTGTGATGTTTTACTTGTGACACATCCATAGCAATGGAGCAAGCCAACCATAACTTGAAACCCATGAAACTCTGAGGTAAAACATCTTTCCTCCATCTTCATCATCTTCTTAGGTATTCTGTCACAGTAAGAAAGAGACACAAAGTGACTGAGACAAGCCTCTTGTGCCTGGAGTTCACTTTTCTTTTGCCTTTGGTTTGTTTGTTTCTTTGGTTTTTCATCGTGGTGTTCCTGAAGACTGGTCCAAGACACCACATGTGCTAAGCAGATACTCTACCACCCAGCTACAGTTTTGGTTTTGAGTTTTCAACGGAATCAAACACAAAGTGGGAAGCATCTGCTCTCAATTCCTGAGTTTCATGGAGTCAGAATAGAGAGGACACTGTTGGGACCTGTTGTCTATCAAGAAACACAAGTTTTCTTTTGTGACTTCAGTTAAAGAAATGATGAAGGGAGATGTGGGGACTACTGTAGATAGATGGAAGAGCCACAGTGGTGTACACCATCCTTCTGTGTCAGGGGCATCTCCCACTGTAGATAAATGAAGAACCACAGGGGTGTACCATTCTTCTGGTCAGGAGCATCTCCCACTGTAGATAGATGGAAGAACCACAGGGTGTAACCATTCTTCTGGTCAGGGCATCCCCACTGTAGATAGATGGAAGAACCCAGGGGTGTACCATTCTTCTGTAGTCAGGAGCATCCCCCACTGTAGATAGATGGAAGAACCCAGGGTGTACACATCCTTTGATAGGGCATCCCCACCATGTCTGTATGGTTGTGTGCTTATGAAGTCTTCTACACAAGTAATTTCAAATTCTGCTTTTAGTAAAGACTATCAAGAGCAGGGCATGCTGGTAATAAGATTTATTCATCAACTTGCTCTATATAGGTAAAAAAATCAAGGTTATTGGGGATTTTTTGACTGTAGTGAAGATAAATTCTTTATAGAAAATAAGGATGGAACTATATATTAAAAGAAAAAAGTCCTATAAATGTCCACAAGGTTGTTCTGTGATTACATGCCCCACCAAACTCAAGGTATTAAATTGGTGATCTTCTAATATTTAGGAAACTAAAGGAAAGTAAGATACTTTCCTCCTTGTTTCCTTGGCATTAGAATTGCGGGGAAGGGGAGAACAGATACATAACACACAAATGTGAAACCTAGGATGGCAAGATGCGGTGTGGGCTCAGAAGACCGTACACAAAAAGCATGAGTTTTGATGTGCTCAGGTCTTTGGCCCAAAGGACACTTGAAGGCCCCAGAAACAGTTTTAGAAGCAAAGTTTCATGCAGAATTCTTCTGTTCCCCTGAAATAAGTCATAGAATTCCTAATTCCTCTTCTCTGAGGTGAGTCATAGGGGCTAGCGTTTCCCCTTGCACAAAACCCAAGCAAACATGAAACCTGCAAAGGTTGCATTTGCTTCTCTTCCCTGAAAGCCCTCTCTTCTGAGAAGTCTGGCTTTACACAGGAGAAAGGAATGCAACGTAGGACAAAATCTAGGAAGAGTCTGAGCAGGCTGGCACTACTGTCCTCCCCAGGTGGTTACTGTTTGCCCAGTCACTCTTTTATGTGGCTCTCCATTCTTCATGGCTCTAAGGACAGTGATGGACACTATCCCCTCTGGTCCTTTGTTTCTTCTAAGGAAGACCAATGTAAATTGATGAGGTCTAATTGCTATGTTGATTTCTTTAACTTTTCTTGCATTAGTGTTGTGCTGGTCATGACCTTTATGATGGGTGAGCAGAGGCATTTCTCTGCATCACTGTAGCAGCATCAATAGCGGAGAGACTGGGGAAGATAGTAGGTCATGTTTGCGTAGGCCAGGCTCAGACCTCTTGTCCCGAGTACCTACTCCTCAGGTGAGCTCCACACTTCTAATGATTAAGTGGTACCCATAAACTGATGTTTCCCACAGTCCTGTATCTATCTCTGACTTCTCTCCCGAGACCAGGCTCATAGTGAAAAACCTCCCAAGGGCATTTCTGCTCCAATAGCTGTTAAGGTTCTAAATTTAATGTTGTCAAATACAATGCTCAAACCAATCAACCCCACTGGGCCTCTTCTGCCTTCCCCACTTGTAATAGAGGTTTGAAATTGAGCCATTATACCCTTGATTCCTGTTTCTCTCAAACATTGTAGCTGTGTGACTTCTGAACCCAATTGGAGCCCTCTTGAGAACATACCAAGAGTTAATAATTAGACTGTATAATATTGTGCATATAATAAGGAACATACCTTTTGTTCTTTACATTTTGTTCTTTATCTTAGTTCCCCTCAGGCCTCCCTAAATCTCTGCAATTTAGTTACTGGGAGTAGCAGTGTAAGTCAGGCTCCTATTCAAAACAAGCACCTTGCAGTCACTCCTGGCTTTGCATTAATAAGGTAGCTTTCGGAAAGTCCTAAGGATGGGCTGGCCACCTCAGAACTTTGTGGTTAGAGGTGTGGGATGTGTAGATCTACCACTAGTGTGCTCTGAGTGCAGCATTGTCTGCTGATGCTATTACAACACAAGCTCTGTGCAGGCAGAGACCTTGACTGTGTAATGCGTTGGAAATAAACCTGTTGTCTCTCTCTCTCTCTCTCTCTCCTCTCTCTCTCTCTCTCTCTCTCTTCCTCTCTCTCCTCCTCCTCTTCCCTCCTCTTCCTCCTCCTCCCCCTCTCCCCCATATGTAATGAAACCTCTTGTATCCCCAAACAGGGCTCAGAGAACTCCCAGTTTGCTGAGTGTGTGGAAGCTGTCCCTCTCAGACAGGATAAAAAAAAAGCTTTATATCCCGCCTTCCATACTGAGTGTTCCTGTCTCTTTCACTGGGGTGTCTCCAAGCTGTAAGTTTTAGAATGAACAGATAAACATTAAGCCAAGAGCTTGCCTATGTACACTCTGTCATCCAGAGGAAAGGTATGTAACCTAGACTAGACACATCTAGAATAGGGCAGTCTTGTGGGACTACCTTTACCTTGGGGTCTGACTTATTGTCAGAATGGAGTTAGAGTGTAGGGGTTGGGGAATTTGTTAATGTGAGAGAGACCCAAAGTATGCGTGTTCTCAGTCGAGTGAAAGTGTAGAGAAAAAGTAGGGTCTCTTCTTCCCTTCCTTACAGGATGGGTGTACAGGATGGGTGTACAGGATGGGTGTACAGGATGAGTGTACAGGATGGGTGTACAGGATGGGTGTACAGGATGGATGTACAGGATGGGTGTACAGGATGGGTGTACAGGATGGGTGTACAGGATGGGTGTACAGGATGGATGTACAGGATGGGTGTACAGGATGGTGTACAGGATGGTGTACAGAGGGTGTACAGGATGGATGTACAGGATGGTGTACAGGATGGATGTACAGGAGGGTGTACAGGATGGTGTACAGGATGGGTGTACAGGATGGATGTACAGGATGGGTGTACAGGATGGGTGTACAGGATGGGTGTACAGGATGAGTGTACAGGATGGGTGTACAGGATGGGTGTACAGGATGGGTGTACAGGATGGGTGTACAGGATGGGTGTACAGGATGGGTGTACAGGATGGGTGTACAGGATGGATGTACAGGATGGGTGTACAGGATGGTAAGGGTGAATGAATTGTATGTTCTGCATTGCGTCCACAAGAACTTCAAACAGTGCCATAATCTGGCCTCTTAGCCTTTTAATGACACTGTAGTTCAAGCCCACCACTGTCCACAGTAACGGTAGCCCTTCCCTGGGAGGCGTCATGTCTATTGTAAAGTGTGTTCTTATTGCTGCTAATAATACAAGCAATGAGGCAGAGCCTTTGTCTATGTAGCAAATGTGAAAATAACTAAGAAATATTTATATGTACACAGGTATTTCTGGAAGCTCTCGCAGGATATGGGCAGAGTTTTTCCCTTCCCTTAAAGATTGTGGGATAGTTGCTAAGGGAATTTGGCGTGGGAAGGAAAGGAAACCTACTCTGAAATGCACACCTCTCAGTTCATTGTTATTGTTATTTCATTAAGGAATTTACTTTAATTTTTTATGTATATGAGTATATTATAGCTGTTTTCAGATACACCAGGAGAGGGTTGTGAGCCACCATGTGGTTGCTGGAATTGAACTCAGGACCTCTGGAAGAGCAGTCAGTGCTCTTAACCTCTGAGCCATTTCTCCAACCTTCATTGTTATTATTTTTTACTCTGCCTATACATTATTGTTTGAAAATTTTATAGTGCTTTGTGGAATATTAGTTTCAAACACAAAACAAAACAAAAACCAAACAAACAAAAATCTAAAAACCAACTAGATTTTATCTCTACAGTAAGGTTTTTAAAGAATTGTTTTTGTTTTCAGGCAGGGCCTTGGTGTCTGTTTTACTTTGAGGCCACGGCTGTGCTAGCTGGATCTTATATTTATAAGCCTTTCTTTTCCTGTAATTCTAGAGAAAAGTGGAAAGACAATCCCATTTTGTTTCAAACTGTCTTAAGAACTAAAAATCTCACACCCAGACTTACATGTATAAGAAAGAAGCTTTTCACACCTAAATGCTATTTTCCAAGAATTCTTTTCCATGTCCATTAAAAGTGACTGTAGTGACATCCTTCTGATAATGCCAATACTTCTTGTTTGGCTCTCACAGCAGGACCCCAGACTTAGCTTGCCATCCCACTGCCCTTACATTTGAGGAAATCTGGGTCTGGGCAGGAGAAACGGCTTATGCAAGTTCACACCACTGGGTATCATCAAATGTTTGACCCATTCTGATTCCAGAGCTGGCACCTTCAGCTTCCACCCTATTTCAGGAAGCACAGCACAGTAGCCAAGTCTCCTTTGTAGACCAGATCCTCTGCATCTTCATCTAAAGGCCTTGCTGTGAATAGCCAGCAAACCTCACTCCACGGACAGCTGCTCTGGAATGACCATCTCTGTGTACAGCACAGCACGGGAAGCATCGTTACGGTATAGAACTCTGAGGATTTTATTTTTAAATTATAAACTCCAAGAACCTCAGGGGACACCTACAACAGGCTAATTCAAGCCCAGTCCTTCTTCAAATACCTGAAGGCAGAATGTTTCCCGATGTGAAATGAACTCCTTTCCTGTTTTATCCCAGGCTGTGATCCTATAAAGAACCAAAGGCTCACTTCTTCTGAAGGCCAGTGATGCCTTAATAAAAATAAATGATTTAAGTCAACTCGCAGCTTTTTATAGATACAGCTGCACAGCTGTGACATTCTGTTCAACAGAGTGGAACACTGTCTGTCAAAAGATATTTTTTTTCCCTAAGTTCTTATTCCATCCTTAAAAAGGCTAAAAATGTAGCATTCACATTGATCAGGAAACAGGGCTAACTTTTAACATAGTCCCATCACCAATGGATCTTGGTGATAGCACACAGTAATACAGGGAAAGTTAACAAATATTTCGCAGAGCATGCATGGGCCTAGATGGACATAGGCACTCTATCTATCTGCAGAAACCAGAGTGAGCAAAACGATTATACAACCAACTCAAGGCATGACTAGTTCACACCTTAAAGTTTCATTCTTGGCTTAAGTACTAACTGACTGCTTAGATCATCCATGGCATTAAACTGCGTGGTTTTACTTATGGCTATCTAATCACCTGGTGGCTAAATGTACAAACATTTACTTTATATGGGACCTTATGGAGCCAGCAAGACCTAAAATTAGAAACAATTAAACCAACACATAATGTTATAAACACTGGTGAACAGCACATGAAGCCTATGTCAGACTGACAGTGTAATTTAACCGCCCCCTGGAGTCTAAAGAATCAAGAGAAAGGAAAACCACCACTGTACTTAGAGAGGAGATTCAACGTCACAGTTATGGGCTTCTCCTAAGTGACCCTAGAAGTGATCATACCAATTCCAAACCCGCACAAACAGAAACACAGAGAAGATAAGGTGACAGAGAGACCAGCAGGACAGACGTGAGGTGTGCAGTAGCTCTGTAGTTCTTGAAATGATATGCTGCTGGAGCAGGTAGGTACCGAGAGAGAACATGAGACAGGATCAGTGTCATGGGGTCTTTGTTAAAGGAGGCTACTGCCTACGCGAGGAGAGGAGAATTATCAACAGACACCAGTTAGGAGAATGGCAGGCCATCAGAGAAAACGCTGCACCTCTGCTTTATTCTTTGTAACGAAAGCTCCGTAAGGCTTAGTTAGAAAAGGGAAATAAAATGAGGTAGAGGAAGAGAGAATGTTTTCCTAAGTTTTGGCCTGGAGATCTAGTTATACCAGCCCTGGTGAGGACTTCAAAATTGGATTGACTCAGTTACTTAACACCAGCAACAAATCTTCATACATCAAAGCCCCACAGATAAAGTCAAAGATGATGGTAATCTGGGAGGAATGCAACCCCATATTATAAAAATCTGGTTAACTTCCTCGATCAATAAACATCTGATACACACTAATAAAAAAATTTCTAATAGCTCAACTGAAAAAAAAACCATCAGATCACAGAAGCAGGTGCTTAGCAGAAACTCCATATTTTATACTGCACTTGAGAATGTTTTAGCTTTATTTATAATTTTACAAGTATAATGCCATGACTGGAAATGTAGCATAGTGGTGAGCTGTCTGCTTAGCATGTGCAAGGCTATGGGTTCAATCCCTGCATCACAAGAATAAAGCAAAACAAAAAGAGTAATGCTATTCATTGAATCACAATAAAAAGCTGTAACATTCCTTTGGCAAGGATACAGAAAGCTGCTTTTTGAATTTTAATTTGTGTATATGTGTCTATGCCTCTGTCTTTCGTGTGTGTGTGTGTGTGTGTGTGTGTGCGCGCCACACTGCACGTGCTTGTCCTGAGAGGGGCATGCAGAAGTCCCACTCTGTGGGGTCAGTTCTTTCCTTCTGCTCTGTGCATTCTAAGGATTATCAGGTTGTCAGGTTTGGAGTCAAATACCTCTGTCCTGACTTAATGTTCCCAGAAAACTACTTTTAAATATTGTTGTTTGAATTATAAATTAGTTCAATAGCTTTTGGAAGATAGATTTGTAGTCATCATAGTTTAAGTACATATAGTCTTAGCAATTAAACTTCCAGGATTTACTTCATAGATATATTAAAAAGTGTGCTAAGTATCACATGTATATGTTTTATTTGAAAGAGAAAACATGTTCATTAATAATTTTAATTAATGAGTATAAAGTGGATTAATAAATACGACATGCGAAGGCAGTGCAGTGCTAGGCACTCATGGGAAAAGAGAAGGCTGTTTGATTTTAGATTGCGATGAGTTAATCTCCATGATCATTAATCTCCAAGATGAGGAGGGAAGAGTACAGAGTTGAATATGCTTTCACTCAGTTTAAACGTGTGTTTATATATGTATGCATACACATTAGATATGTGTAAATATGTTAGCACTCACGTGGAAGGAATTGCTTTTCTTGCATCTCACTGGGCAACATCCACACCAATACAGAAGACACTTGTAACCTCATCCTGTGACTTGTGCGGTACAAAGTTTACACGTTGACACGTGTGGTTTGCACTGAGTTTACAGAGCCATGCTTTTCTTAATGAGCTACTCACCTGGTTCCTGTCCCTGGCATTTGCATATCGAAACCTCTGGATATAATAAAAGACCAGCCATGCCAGAGAAATGATCATCAGGACAATGAAGGAGATGGAGACAAACACAACCGATGTGCGGCTCACATATTTTTGCAGGTTCCGGGTGCCGATGGTGATGTACATGGTCACGGTGACATTCCGCTCCAGCAGGCTCACTATTTCCTTCCCTTTGGGCTCAGGAATCATTATAGCCACGATGTCTTCCACACCTGTGGCGAGAGGGGCGAGGAAGTGGGCAATGAGGGTTGGGTGAGGGGAGGTAGTCAGAGTGAAAGATTTGGGAGGGCACCATCTAAATGAGGTCATTGTTTTCCGTTAGCCAGGGCTATGCCATTTTGCAAAGTGCCATTTTGATTGACAATTCCCCAAACTACAATACTTTGGTCTTGAGGATTCAAAGTTACTTTATGCCTTTCCTATCACCACCACTGATCCAGAAACAGACTGACTGCAAACATGTATTAAGGACCACCATCAAACACAGCATACAGAACCTCCCCTTTCCTCTAAGGAGTCCCAAGCACTTCTCAGAGCCCCTGCCATGTAAGCTGTTGGTTTTATGGTGTTAATACCTCTGCTAATAAAATTTTCTTACTGCAAAGTGCAACCTGACTCAATGTTTCCCTTGAATCCCAAATCTAACAAAACCTTTCAAGTCCAGGAATCTTATTCAAAGCTGAGACACCTAACAGCCCCTACTGTTACACACACACACACACACACACACACACACATAACACACATAAGACACATATATACTATACACCACACACACACACAAACACACATACAACCACATACACCACATACAGCAACATCATACACACCACATCATACACACACCACACACACAATCACACAATACACACATCCCTCATACACATACACACACACCACACTACATACCACACACACCACATGTACGTACTCTACACACCGCACACACACAAACACACACACACACACCATCATACACACACAACATAGACACATATACACTATACACACCACACACAAAAACACACAACCACACACACATACCACACACACACACACACCACCTAGTTGAAGTTCTACTGTCTAAGATGCTGCCCTGATCTGGTCAGTGGATAGATCCCTGGAAATAGCAAAAGGATTTTCCCCTCTATGGCAAGGAGTCAAATGCCCAGTTCCCTGCCACAGTGCTCTCTCTACCCCCTGACCCGTTATGTAACCTGTAAACACTCAATTACTGATTCCTGAGTACCTTATTTTATTTTTTTTGGTTTTTTCGAGACAGGGTTTCTCTGTGTAGCCCTGGCTGTCCTGGAACTCACTCTGTAGACCACGGTAGCCTCAAACTCAGAAATCCGCCTGCCTCTGCCTCCCAAGTGCTGGGATGAAGGCCTGTGCCACCATTGCCCGATGAGTACCATATTTTAAAGCAATCCCCCCACCCCCACACACATACCACACACAAGTGTGAAAACCTAAGCAAGCAAAGCCAGAGATTCTCTAAAGAGCTCCGACAGGATCGCCTCACTGAAACAATGGTATCAGAGCTATTTTCTGCTCATTTTTACTCGATCTAATGGACACAGCTATGTGACCTCATGCCAAGGCAAGAGAAGATGAAAGTTAGCTAATTCTTGAACAATGACACCACTTTCTCATATACTTCCACCTTGTTATCACACAACTCGAAGGAAGAGTCTCTTTCCTTGGACCTCAGCCATATGGGTCATCGTCCCTATGTCATGACACTGTGTGAGAGGCATGTCTAAAGAAGTTGTTCCAAGAACTTGCAACCCAGTCTTTTCATATGCATATGACACCAGCTTCAAAGGAGCCAACCCAACCTGTCATTGTAGTCTGACACATGGATCAGAATCCCACAGTTCAATCCACAGGAAAAAGCTGTAAGCTGATTGGTCTACACAGTCCCACTTCCAGGTGGAAATATCTTGTTACCTGAGGTGATTAAATGAAATGGAACTGGTTTTAGTATTTAGTGTGTTGAAGATTCAGGAAAAAACTGAAACCCTGCTGTAGATGATGCTAGCAGGCTGTAGCCAGGCAGCCAGGCAGCCAGGCAGCAATCTGGGACAGGACACTCAGCTAGGCTGAACCAGATTTTGTGTGTGGTGTGTGTGTGTGTGTGTGTGTGTGTGTGTGTGTGTTGGGGGCTAGGAGTTGGCTGTGTTATAAGTTCTTTGACTCTGCTCCTAGTCTTTCACATCCTTGACAGTGTTTCACTTGGGCTGATTAAACACTTTAAAAGTCAACTTCTGTAGATGCATTTATTTTTCACTATGAAGCATTCATTAAAACCCACCCAACAACCCACAGACACACAGAAGCAGACCAGCCATGGGTTATATACTTTCAACCTTCCTATAATTGTTGCATTGATGTTGTAAGACCATCAAGACCGGCGAGCGCTCAACTTTCATTGCTGTCTTTAAGAATTCCCAAGCTGACAGTTTGAGTTTGAACTTGGCGGAATTTACCCACAATCTGTTAGCCCCTTCTCATGTGTGTTTGTTCTGGCTAATGGCTACACACGGTCTGGGGTTTTGTGAAGGATTAAGGCTGCTCCCAGGTTTTGACTCTACAGAAATATGATCTTCTTTCTACTCTGGACTAAGCTGGCCTGGGGTGGGGTTCATCCCAAAGCTGCAGTTATTTTAGAGACCTGTGAGTACTGGAGAGAGGGTCATGATTTTCTAGTTTACATTCTCTAGGTATGCTTATTTAAAGCTCTAGATTAGAGTTTTGGAAAGACAGGATGTGGGGTAATTAGGGCTTGCCATGCCCAGGCAGAACAAATTTATATTTTAATAGCCAAATTAATATATCCCTTAATTGTTTCCAGTTTTGATACTTTGGTTTAAAAGGTTTGTTCCCATTCAAGACTACAGAACTACTCATTTAAAAGCAGCTTTTTAAAACCATACAGTTTTACTTGTATCTTATAGATATCTTTAGCAACCAAATGTGGTTTGGTAACAAACACAGTATTTATTCAGCTCTTGTAATGGATAAACAGAAAGGATGGAGATTAGTGTGTGATTTAGTTCCCTCCTAAATTCTCGGCTTTATTTTGTACCCCGTGTTTCCTGTGAGGTTGACCTACTTTTTGCTGAACCTGCCCCAGGCTTTTAGTTTTAAAGCTTTTAACCTGTTTTCTACCTGGCGGCCTGAATGCCCTGGCACTATTCACTCTGCCTCCAGCCCACAATTTCCCTATTAGGAGTTCATGCTTAAGAGGCTGTACAGTGTAGTCATTAAGACTTGCTCTCTGGAAACAGACAGTGCACTTTAATTCAGTGCGGCACTTTAGGAACAGGCACAGAAAGGTTTGGATGCTGCAAAGCTCTAAATTATTCATTATCCTTTTCCAGGGATCTAAGAAAACATTTTCTCTTTCTGCAGGTAGGTATAATTAACTATTTTAAACTGTTTGTTTTAAACCTAAGTGCATAGTGACTGCTTATTGTCTCTGAAATTATGGAGACTTCAGGACATACAACATCCTCTGAAAAGGAGAAGAGCATACATGGTAATGGGGTTGGTCTATTCATCTGGACACGACTCTTACTCATTTCTGAGATTTATAATAACTTTCAGGCCTGATAATGAAGAAAAGATGAGATTCCCAAAGTATTCTCTTTGTACTTTAGACTGTATACCATGTACCATAAGTTATACTGGAGATATGAATTTATTACAATGGAATAGTTACTGAAAACTGAATGCCTAGGGGCTTAGAGAATGCTCAGTGATTAAGAGTATTTGTTGCTTTTCCAGAGGACCTGAGTTCAAACCCAAGCATCCACATAAGGGGCTCACAGTTGCTTATAATCCCAGTTCCAAGGGATCTGATGTGGTTTTCTGACCTTTGTGAACTTTTGAATGAATGCACACATTGCACTATAAATTCATGCAAGCATACATATAAGTAATAAAAAAGTAAACTGGTTGTCTAAGTATCTCAAAGCAAAGCAAAGCAAGCAAGCAAGCAAGCAAGCAAACAACAAACAACAAACCCCAAACTGGTGTATAGTTAACTGCACTTGGATGAAGTATTCTGATAAGTGAACAAAATCCAGATTGAGAAGCTATTTGAGGACCTAATTTGTTTGAAGGAGACATGTGCTGCTGTGAGCAAATACACTCTTACCTGATCATTACTTCATCCTGGATGCATACTTGCAGCAGAAGTTTAACTGCGGATGTACAAGAGCCAGGAAAGGAGAGAAGAGGAAGCTGGTGGGGTGTGGCAGGACTGGCTGAGCAACCACAGGCACAGTCTCAGGGTTAAATGCTGCTCTACCAATATACTTTGTACCTATGAGACACATGGACTCATAGGCCATGAAAGTGACATACACAGAGAGCACATTCTGTATGGATAAAATCCACACGGACCAAACTGTTTGGGTAATTCTATGTTTACTATGACATCTAGGTGCTCTCAAATGCCTCCTCAGTTAAAATTGCCTCAGTCTAACAACTATGTTCCTCCCAAATGTACCTTAGGCTTTGGAGTGGTGAGTGACCTCTATTATGTGATCCCTTCGTATTCTGGAAAAGCTCTTCAGTTAGAGATAATAATGTGTGACCAGGACAGACACCACCCAATTGGCAGAAGCACCATGTATTTTAGTGCTTTCTCTGTCTACGACAGCATTCGGCAGCCATGGTCTCATTTGATATATGTGTGTGGATCAGGAATCCGAAGTTTATCAAGCCCAAGAGTGTTTAGTGATGAGAAAGCCTCTGCTCACACACTCAATCAGGCCATTTAATCATTGCATTAGTGAAATCTCTAGGACACCACCAGCAGAGTGCAAAGCACCGCACAGAGCTTGCTGCCTTCCTCCCTATGCACCTGGGGTGGTGTGAACATCTCTGTATCCTCCCCATTTCCCCAATCCGTGAGTCTGTCTTATTCTTAGCTCTCTAGGATTTAGGCAATTATAATAAAAGCACTCAGCGTTCATTTGTTAATATTTTCTACTTATACACTTAAAGTAGTTCATTTTAAAGATGTAGTTTGCTTCTGATTGCTGTCAGTTCTCAAGTGGGATATGTACAAATGATTTTAGAACAGCAAAGTACACATAAACCCACAGTTATTGCTACTTTCTGCACGGACAAACCCTTTTAATATACACAGATATGGACCTTCTAAATCAAGCTCTCCCAAATAGAATCCAGCAGTAAGTACATTAAGACAATTTCCATGCCCATGTGGAATTTATTCAGAAACGAGAATGATTTAATGTCAGAAAAAACATTGTGATAATTTTTGGAACATTAATAAGTTAAAGGAATGAAGAATGTCTATCTTGCAGAGCGTGTTATCTGCTGTCGAATTTTAGCTAGGCATATGCTGACAGTAAAAACGTCAATACCAAGACTCTATTGCAGCTAGATGTTGCCACATGCTAACTATTTGGCTACTGAGGTGTGAATGGAAATGATGCTTCCACTTCAGGGTCTTACTCTGTCAAGGAAAGGAAGAATGGCAACTATGACCAGGCATACTGTTTAGTAAAACATAAGATTCAAGTGAACATGCAAAAATGAAGTTTTGCACACATTCTTGTCTATGAGAAGCTAAGGGGAAAGTAGTCTATATGTTGTAATAGTAGACCCCATGAAACTACCAAGAATAGACTAAATAAACATTGGCAATAAACGAAGAGAACCATACAATAAAGTTTCTCTGAAACAGATGTTACTTAAAACCCAAGCGTTGCTTACTTAGTCCTGAGCAGTTTGTATCAAGCACATGGTGATTTTTGGCTAGCCATTGTTAGTTATGATTTTGTTGCTTTCGTAGTATGGTCAAAGAGTACAGTCTCTGAAGTCTATCGTCCTTTTGGGGAAAAGGGTTCTGCTTACTGGTGTTGTCTTTTATATTACATTATGGAAATAGGGAACTGAATGTCATAGTTAACTCAATTGTCAAAATTACTTGGACATCACAAGATTTTACATGTACAGGTTTTTAAGAATACATTCACAATTTTATGACAGTTATCATATGATAAGTTCATATAACCACACACACTGAAGTTATTGAAACATTCAATCACTACTAAGAATACCAAGAATTTCCTGTCATCTTTCTCTTTCCTAACTCCTAAGAAACCACACACACACACACACCACACACACACACAATTTATATATATTATAAAACACACACACACACACACATATTTAATTTTGTCATTTCTGGAATATCATGTAGATGGAACCACATATACCTAACTCTTTCAGAATAGTTTTCTTTCACTTAGCATAATGCCTTTACCACTCACCCAAACATCAATCACTAATTTATGCCCTCTCATTCTGGAGTAGAATGTTATAGCACAGACTGTGATAAACCACAGCACATTCAAACACTAGCGGATTGAGAGACATAGGTTTACTGTCAGTTTTGGGCTCTTGTGAGGAAAACTGCTATAAACATTCGTGTAGCTATTTTATGTGAATGTAAATTATCATTTCTCTGGGATAGAAGCCAAGGAGTGCCACTCCTAGGGTATATAGTTCAGTGCTTGATTTTTTTTTTTTTTTATAAACTTTTGCAGATTGGTTACACACTTTGCATTCCACCAGCAGTGTCTTAATTTTCTATGTTCTCACCATGCTGTCTAGACTTTGATATTGTTGCTGATTTTATTTTAGCCATTCTCAAGGGTGCTTAGCTGAACTTCAAGTCTTTACACTCATCTTTTCCATCCTGGCTAAAATTTGTGAGTTTCTGGATTCCTTTCTGTCACTGAGACCAAATACCTGCATAAAGCAATTTAAAGAGAATGATTTACTTGGGAGCATATCATCATAGGTTTCAGTCCATGGTCTTCTGGCTCTTATTATGTTTCTGACTGTCATATTTATCATTCATGACAGAGACATGTGATAGAGAAGAACAAGAGCTTAAGAGGGATCAAGAAGCAGAGGAAGATGGAGCGCCAATGTTCCAGTTCTACACAGAGCATATCTCTGGTGGCCAAAGCTTTCTCCAATGAGTCTTCACCTCTGAAAGGTCTTACCACCCCCCAAATACACACAGAGGACCAAGCCTTGGGGGACACTTAGGACCCAAACTAAAATTGTTCCTCAGGCTGAGATTTCAGTTCACCAAGTCTTCAGCTGTATCCACTTCACATCTTCACATATTTATTGTGTTCTTTCCTCAATATTATTATATTTCTCATACTAAATATTTCTCCTTAGTTCCCTTCCACAGCTTCTAGCTTTCTGTACAACATTGGCCATCACTTAATGCTTGTGGCTCATCTTTCAAACCATTTCTCCTGAGGGGAACAAACACAGCCTGTCCTATCCTACCATTAATACTGTTAGCAGCTGTCTCCTGAACTTGCTGATGAGTTCATGTTGATCTATCTACTTTGTCTGGGGGAAAATCCCTGTCAGAGGTTGTGACTTAATGGCTGCAGGAAATTCAAGTAGGAAAAGTTTAGCTGGTTCCATCCATGTGCAAATGAGAAATGCCTCTTCCTTTACTCAGTTCTGAGATGTGCTAGTGGTTGTGTTCTGTCAGATGGTCCTTGTTTTACTTGAAGTACTGCTGAACTCCTTGCTACACCTGTCCCACATTTTTTAAAGGCAGACCATATATCTGTAAATGGTTATAACTGTTCAATATCATCTAATCCAGCCTAATCTCATATTCTTGTACCTGATTCCTACCTCTGTCGCTTAGAAAGTCTGGTCAGTAATGGCCCAGTCTCTTCCTAGAATGGTCCCTTCACCTCTTTCCAGGAAGCATTTCCTTGCATGGGCAAAGCTTGCTCTGAATTGTGGTTAAAGGAAGACTAAAAGGGAAGTTAAATGTATGTTTATTAAACCCTGCTCCTCACATTGCAGGGCCAGGAGATGGTTTGGTGGGCATGCTTCATCTAGGCTTGCTTCCCTCAATATTCTGAACGTCATTACAGTCACTTTCCAAACTATCTTAACATTTCTTCTACTAGATTTATATTCCCATCCCCCTCTCCTTGCTTCCCTCTGCCAAGGTCCTGTTTATTCTTTCTATCATTGCTTTAACTTTGAGTTTAACTTGGCCTGGAATTCCAGTGTTAACGGAGTTAATCTACTCAAAGCTTTGTAGTGGCGGTTGTTTGCCCTCCACGCACACCTGCCACAGCAGGACCTTCTGGTCTTCTTCAGACCTGTTTTCCAAATTTCCTCTTTACCCATGTCCCCATTAGTGACTCTGCTAGTGCTGAAGCTTTCCAAATGCCACTTCCTGTCTTTCCATCCTCTGCCCACTCATGTCCTCTGTTTCCCATCATCCCCCACTTGGCTTCTCTCCTTACCCAGCACTTTCACACATCATTCTTAGAAACCCTTTGCAAAACAACCTTCAGTATCTTGCTCTTCTATTTAGCCACAGAACCCCCAGCCCCCGCTGACTTCACCTTTTCTAGGCCTCCACATCATCGTGTGAAGGAAGCTGAGGCAAAGGCTTCAGAAGTCATCGGCTTCCACTGAAATGCAAGATCACCATGCTCAAATGAGCTCTGTATAGTGTTCTGTTCTACTCGATAATTCTCCCTTCTTCCAAACGATGACTTCATAGCTCATGTGTCCCTGACAACCTCCTACACCCCTTCCCACCCACCTTCTCAATTACTGACCTGAACCACAGGAGTTCTTGAAGAAAAGTAGCTAGCAGCAGCAGGAAATACTCTGTCCTATTATGAAACGAGGTAACTCACATTGAACGGCTTGGCATAGGACCCATCATAGAAAAGCCACTAAGTACATGTTAACTTTTATTGATACCATTACCTCACCAATGCAGACATACCAACCATTCAGCCTTCCACCACCTTCCTTTTGTTACAGTACACATCCCTTGTGTTGAGGTGGACAAATCCTACCAGTGTGATTAGCCCCACCTGTTACCACATCTCGCTGAGGTACAGACCGGGCACACAGAAAGTCTGAGTTATGGGTAAAGTATAACTTGGTTCTCACAGCTTACCTGTACAAGTGTCCCTGTGGTCTTAAATGAGGACTCCTGTGAGGCTTAGGTACTTAGGACTGCAAGGGACAAAGGAAACTAGAACTTCCCTAAAGGAGGAGAGCCATAACCGAGGCTGGAAATAGCTGACACCCAGATCGAGCCATGAGCGAGCTGAATGTGCAGTCAGCCTGGCTCTAGACTTCTCTCTTGTTGCTCCCATTTAACATGATCATTTGGTGGCAAATCCCCAAATGCTGAAAACCGTACAGCCCTTCTGCATTCCATAATGTAGGCTCTGAAGCTCAAAATATTTTCATGACATTTCTAAGTGTTCTCTAATTCAATTTTCTTTCAATCAAATTATGCAGCATTTGCAGTAGAGTTTGCCTCTAGTGTCTTCATATATTTAGAAAGGACTGTCTACATCCAGATACATTGTGAATACCTCCTGGTACTTACACTCAAGCCATCCTGGACTGTAAGAGTGGCTCTCCCACACAGCTTCCAGGTGTTCTGCTAGCCTTTCTACCCCAGGGAGATGTGTCTGCTGTCTAGAACCAGACATCTTCCATGCACTTCACACATTTTCACACATTTTTGGGGTGGGTAGGAAGGATATTATATGGAACACACTCTTAGTTGTGATAGTAAATATACTCTCTGCTATGAAAATTTAAATTTAAGGCAGGACTAACTGAGGATTAAAAGTTCATTCCTTAGGAGCCAAACTGGTTAGGTTTTAGTACAAAACAGTAGGATTTCTCCAGAAGATCTCTAAGTTCAAAACAGGAATGTTTCCTGGTTATTAGATAAACACAGGCCAACCTAGGCCTTCCCAGTTCTCTGCTATAACCTTGAAACAGTCAACGGTGGTACTCTACTGAAGTACATTTTAATCCTTATCATGGAGTTTATCATCACAACCAATAAAATCCAACTTTTGTGAGGTCAGAGAATCTCTAAGGGGACTGCTAATCAGGACCTGTTTTACTTTTATTGGAATGGCTGTCATAACTTAACTAACTCATAGATTATACTACATTTTTTTTCAAAACATTCATACATATTTCTATTGTCAAATCTGTGGAAATTTCTATGAATTTATGTGAAACACTAGGGGAAGTGTTAAGCACAAACTGAAGCAGTACGAGCTCCATCTGTAACATATTTCTGGGGATGCGATCAGCAAATCAGACTCACAAAGAACTTTTTTTCCTAGTTCTTGTAACAATGATGATACAATATGGTTGAGGTTCAAGTGTAATAAATTACAGAGTACTGATTGGGTTTATACTGTGGAGTTTCAATTAGACTCACTGTTATCACAGCAAATAAGCTTAAGAATCTTCTGCTCATCTACAAAGCATTTTACATTTGAGTTTTGGTTTGAGCAAGGCTCAGTATCTGTAAATCTCTCTTAGGGGCACAATAATGAAACCGTCAGTCAGGATGCTATGAGGGATGAAAATTCTCCAACACATTTTTTTTCTCTTCCTGAAAATTGTAAATAAAATTAAATAGAATTATTTGGTATAACATCTAGCTAGGTGAATCTCCAAGATTTATTACATTTTCAGTAACCTTAAAACTAAAGGTTCACTGTCCCTCATAACTTTACGGTCAATGCGCTCTTTCCAGAATGCTGACTGGAGAAAACAATGAACAAAACCAGATGAAGAAACCAAATCTATATGATTAGTAAATAAAAGCTATTTTTACATCATTTGCATTTTAATATAATATGTGTTTAAGGCATAACAGATAGTATAAAGTCTGCATGTAGATCCAATGACACAGGGTAAGAAGTATATTATATTAAATGCTACTAGTGTGGAAGCAAGCATAGATTTATGGACAGCTTATAACTCCTGGATCCTATAAGGACCTCCAGTCAGTAATTGACAAGAAAACCCAGACTAGGCAAGGGAATCTGTGGAAAGGATCCCCTAAAGCTCCTATGTTAATGCTTGTTCCATGGTCCATGATGCTGTCAGGGGGTTGTGGCATCTTTAAAGGATGGGGCATGGTTGAAAGACTTCTGTCACATAGGGACACAACCATGAGTACAGTACAGCACTCCAGACTTTCTTTCTTTTTCCCCTCTGCCATGAGATTGGCTGCTCTCCCACCAATGTAATTCCCACACGATGTGCTGTGC
Source organism: Mastomys natalensis (assembly GCA_021653895.1). Classification (NCBI taxonomy): domain Eukaryota; kingdom Metazoa; phylum Chordata; class Mammalia; order Rodentia; family Muridae; genus Mastomys; species Mastomys natalensis. The sequence goes on from JAJTUV010001064.1 coordinate 70,303, forward strand.
TGCTATAAACTCCAAAGCAATGAGTTTATCTGGCTATGGACAGAGACCTCCAAAATTGTGAGCCAGGGAAACTTCTATTTGTATAAGCTGATAATCTCAGATACTATATTGTAGTCATGAAAAGCTAACACAAGCCATTTCTGGAGCATCAAAAGGTTGACTCCCATCCACATTGATCAATGAAAGGAAATTCTAAGGCAAATAAATATAAAATTCATCTTCAAGGTCAAAGATTAACACAACAGGGCTAGTAATTAACAGCCAGTTCATGTTACTCTCTTGAGGTTTTGAAAAAAAAAAAAAAGTAGGTATTCACTTTAGTTGAAAACCATTACATGATCAAAGGAGACACAGGCTTACGTTTTGCATTATTTATAACTACTAGAAAAACATGATCTATTCTCCATTAGATTACATCTAACAAACCACAGCAAGAGCCTAGCATTGCAAGTAGAAGCACTCGTTCTTCTGACTGTAATGATCCTCTAGACATAATGTACTGTAACTATAATGTTGCATAAGCCAGGAAAATTGGTGAACTGCCTTTTGAACATTTCGTTTATTTGTCAGTGATCTGGAATTTCCTTTTCACTGCCTGATTATAAAATGTCTCATTACCTGATTCATCTGTTTCTTTTTAGTATTCAATAAATTGCCTTTGAGACATAAAAGCAAGAATTCCCTTATTCAAGATTCACATTGGGAAATCCCTCTTTGAAAGTCCCCTTTGTTACTTTGATTTCTGGAAAGTGGGAATCCCCAAAGTGTTCCCAGTGGTACGATGACACAGAATATGAGCTCAGCAACAGTAAGGCCAGACAAAAGACGAGCCATTGGAATGAGAAAGCACAGTAAAGTCTCAATGAACAGTAGACAGGCTTCCTCCGTTCCTAAACAGTGAAAAAGCTGTACAGGCTTGCACCTGATGGGTAAGTAGAGGGTACTGGGTATGGCAAGCCTTGCTCTGCAAAGGTTTGACTCCTATATACACGATTGGTCCCCACATTTCCTTGGTCTTTACTCCCTCTACCAGTAGTTCTAAGGGGAGAGGGACTTACTGGTAATTCACCTAGGTCTTCAGGTCTCATGTGGGAGACAGTTGGGCAGCAAGCCTGCATTGTGAAGCAGATCTAGACTGCAACACGCCTAATTTCCACGGTCTTTTGGAGTATTTTACAGTGTAAGTCAGATTGTCTAGCAGGTCTGGTCTATTACCCTCCTATAAACCTCATGCGTGCTTTTCAGGACATGCTGTTCTGATTTTCAACTGCCATTGCCTGGATTTCATTGACCAAATAGCTTTTCTTGACCAGTGAGGGGTGGGCACTGAATTATTGCCTCCTGGGTACATTCATAATGACGAAGGAGATGCTGTACAAATCCCACAGCCTCCTCCCAGGGCTGGAATAGCTCTGTGCATTGTCTACATCATTTTGCCAATGTTCCAAGTGGCATTTAGCCTCATTCTTCATAGGAGGTGGCTGGATATCATGCCGTTGATGGGCACACTTCTTTCCATGTCTTTGTACCCAACAGGAGTTTCCAGGAACTACTTCTCAAACAAACAGTTGGGATCCAAATCCTCATCTTGGTTCTCTCTCTGTGGTCACCGAGACTTTCTAAAAAAGATGTCCCCATGTCTTCTTTCTTCATGGCATTCTAATGTCACAAATGTGAGCTATAGTGGCTTGTGCCTCACCAACACTTCTGTGCTTCTTATGTGTGATCCTTTAATTATTAATTGGGTTATAAATAGGAAAAACCATCTAGTGCAGTGCATAATCAGTACCTGTGTGCAGGTGTCCACAAGTAACTTAGCACCACACACAATGAGAACAACAAAAAATACGTAAACATGAATTTTGTTTATATTTTTGATTTAAAAGAAGACCTATTCCTTAAAAGTCTTATGTTTTAGCTTCTGTGTCCTTACTCTGAAAATAAATGCGGTCATGTAGAGTTTGTGGCTGGAGACTCCAGTTTCCCCTGCTTCTGACTTGAAGAGAGAATAGTTTTGAACACTGAACAGGTGCTATGCATTGATGTTCCTGACTAGATAATCTGGTGGGGCATGCTGTGCCAGTTCTTATTAGCCACCTGTTGTTGGCATCTGCAGTGTAGCTACATGGGCCAGGGAAATGAATCTTTCCATCTTTGGTTCCAATAATTTGATCTTAAGTTAAAACATTTACTAGGGCCAGTTGCCAGAAAGCTTTTAAAGTGTATTTGGAACAACTGTAGTACTTGAAATAATTTCTCATTAACCCTGATTTTCATGAAATCTAAATAAAAATAATTTACTTTTTAAAGGAAAAGGTAGGCATATAAATCTCAGTGGAATGCTCTAAAATGCAAAACAAGGGAATTTGAAGACCAAGTATTTCAAAGATATTGATATTTAGATATTTGAAATGAATTTCTTTTTCTGAGAAACTACTGAAATGAATTCCAGGTATAGTGGATCACATAATCCATATTCAATTTAATGTTTCCTGTTTCTCTATTTTTCTATTACAAAACCTATGACTGCTGGAAGAGTCTTATATTGAGCATGCAGCTTACATCATATTGCCTTTGGAAAAGTATCAATCAGTCATACAGTGAAGGCTGTGCATTTGCTAGCCCAGTGGCACAGTCGCTACTGTGTGAAAGGGTCAAGACAAGAGGCTAACACCTGTCTTCTTCAAGAGTTGACATTTTAACGCAACTGCACCGGCTTGGTAACAATATCATAAAGCCCACTGAAAGGTAAAGACCATGCAACCTCTCAGGCATGCCAGCTGCTCTTTGTATGAGTAAATTACCAATACAAGTATAAGTTTCAGAAGCAGTAGCCACCCTCTAAAAGGACAAGCCTACAAACTCCACTCTGCTTGAAAGTGGAGGGGATACTTTGTCCTGTCAACTTTTTGGAATGGGAATGGAAAGACAGAATTGGGAACTTAGGTGCTGGGGAGCGGGGTTCATTGTCTAAGATATCAATTATTTCTTCATTGTACAGAGAAAGAAAACAGGGCTTAGACTAGTTTAGTGGTTGGGTCAAGACTTAACCTGCTTTGTTCTTTATATAACAATAAAATAAAATATAAAAAATAAAATATAAAAAAAAATAAAACAATAACAATAAAAGAGAGAAACCGCCAGGTCTGGGCCAGTTTTTATGTGTCTATAAGCAAAGCTCACAGGTTTCTGTAGCCTCAAAGCTCAAGTTCCCAGCTCTCCTTCACTGCTCCCTACATAGCTGCTTTTGCATTTCTGTATAATTTGGTGAACTAACGTGTTTGATTTATATATTTTTTTCTTTTTTTTTTTTTTGGTTTTTTGAGACAGGGTTTCTCTGTATAGCCCTGGCTGTCTGGAACTCACTCTGTAAGACCAGGCTGGCCTCGAACTCAGAAATCCGCCTCCTCTGCCTCCCAAGTGCTGGGATTAAAGGCGTGCCCACCACGCCCGGCTTTATATATTTTTTTCAAAGACAGCGTTTCTCTGTATAGCCCTGTCTGTCCTGGAATTTGCTCTGTAGACTGGGCTAACCTCAAACTCAAAGATCTGCCTTCCTCTGCCTCTGAAGTATTTGGATTAAAGGCATATGCTAAATTTTATTATTAAAAATTATTGTAAAAAGAAGAACACAGATGGAAATTAATCAGATGCAAAGACTGCACCATTCCATGAAATCCTATGCAGTTGGAGGAGCCGTTGGGAAGGAAGCCATGGAGCCTCATATGGATGCTATCCTTTAAACTGTATACTTTGTATGGACATGCTGCTCCCATGGCTAAAGCCTTCATGATATTCACTTCTGCCATCCTCAACTCAGTTCCCAGACCTCAATGAATGGAGCTGTGTTAATTCAATGCAAATCCAATGCCCTAGCTCACCATAGTGACGTTTGACAGATGCTTACCTGTTCTTTGGTTCTCCTGGAGTTGATAACTCCTCATTTTTTTTATCATTTGCCTAGCTTCCAATATTTCCATAGTTTCTTCTTTCAGATCCGCCGTATCTCAGCCATTATATAATAATTTTTTTTTACATTTTCAGATACATTTTATCCCTTTCCTTCCATTCCATTCTTTTCTCTCTTCTCTTCTCTCCTCTTCTTCCCTCCCCTTCTCCCATCCCCCTCCTTCCCTCCTCTCTCCTCTCCTCTTTTCTGGACACATCCTTTCTAAACCTCACTGCCATTAGCTCCTACATGGCTTTTCTCCCTCCAGTTTCAGGAGATGGCTATCATCCAGGGGCTTATCTTATATGGGAATGTAGAGAGGAGATTTCACTTCCCTAAATCAGCTTTAAATTGTGCTTATTAAATCTTACAGAAAGTATTAAATTCCAGGGTAACAGTAATGGTAATACAACAAGTATCCAAACATTCCAGATACTTAACGTTTGAATTGCTATTTGTGTGAGTTACTTTTCTGTTGCTGTGATAACATACATGCACAAAAACATCTCAAGGAAAATTTATTTTTGTTTGCGGTTGCAAAGAGCTAGATAACCACACTGGTGAGTGAAGCGGAAACTTAAAGGTTCTTTGGAAAGTCGGTTGGATGGTGTTCTGCTGGGCAGACACGTGAAGGAACAGTTAGCTGAAGTGGATATGGGTGGGAAAGGCTAAGGCAGACTTGTGAAGGAATATTTAGCTGAAGCAGACACAGGAAAAAGGATGTTCTGTTAAAGCAAGCATGTGAAAGGACATGTGATGAAGGACTCTTCGCTAACAACACACATGTATTGGTCCACCTTACACTGCAGAGTTGAGCTGCATTTGTCAGGACTCCATAGAGAGAAAACCCACCAAAAACCCTTCTGTGGTGTGCTGCAGTTTCTTGCTGCTTCATCAGACTCAGGCTGATTGGCAGAGTGATGTGATCTGATACCAGACACACGTGCTGTGGCAAGACCCATGGAGGACACATGATGCTTAGAGGGTATAAATAGGACTCAACAGACAGTGACAGAGGCTGAGTGTGGCTTGCTTCCTGGGGAATGCTTGTGGATCTTGAGAGCTGAAAACTTTTCCTGGCATTCCTGTTGGCTTTGATCCCTCCTGCTGACTCATGCTGAGGCTGAGGTCTGTCTGTCTCTGCTAGATAATGCCACCACTGCTGATTCGTGGATCACATGCTGGACTGCTGGTATATCCGTAAAGTGTTTGCGAATGGACTGAGCTGCCACTGCTGACCTTTGAACTGAACTGCTGATTTGCAGATAACACAGATGGGAGTTGCTCCAAAGAACCTTTCTAACCCCTCCCCCCATATCCTTTCTTTTCCACTAGCTTTGGTAGGTAGTGGGCTACAAGGGAGGTTAAAGCTTTCAAGAAACATCATTAAAAGTAGGCTTTAAAAAAAAAAGTTACAGGTGGGCAAGACATAGCATTAGAGACACGAAGCTGAGAGGTGGCATTTCAACCACACACAGGAAGCAGAGAGCACAAGCAACAAATTCAGTGAGGCCACTAACTCTCAGAGCCAGGCCCCCAGTGTGACATTCTTCCTTCAGCAAGGCTCTATTTCCTCAAAGTTCCAGAACTTTCCAAAGCAGTACCACAGTCTGGGGACCAGGTGCTCAAACGCATGTGTCTCTGGGGGACAGAAGCTTTTCTACATATATGAAGTAGACAAAAAATGTCCTTATTTGAAAGATTTTTGGAAGATTTGGATGCCTGTCCAACAGATGTGGCCACAAGTTGTAGTGATTTAATCTTATTGTAAAAAGCCAAAGCATGATTCTTCAAAGGTAGTACAGGGACAGGAGTACACATGTGTTAAAGTTTTGACACATTTTCCTGACGATTCTGTTGTTAATTAGTAACTAGCTCATCGCTGTAGGAAAACTTGGGCTGTGACATCTTTACACCAAGGCCATGCAAGTTGAACTGGGATCTGAAGTCAGCAGTGCATTATGTCGTCATGGTAATTTTTTTTCATTATGCTCAGCCCAAGAAAATCCTAAGCTAAGCAGACCTCAGAAGAGGTTTCAGGTGTGGGCAGAGCTAGGAAGAGCTGCTGTGGGTCAGAGGTAGTAATTCCCTTAGAGCCAACCAGGAAATGGCTGCTGCGTCTGCCCTCCTCCGCTTGTGAAGAGGAGGCTGAGGCCTGGGAAATGGTCCAAGACAAAGGCAGGGTGGGCTGTAGCCTGCAAGTAGCTTAAAAACATTTCAGAGTAATGGTAACCTCAGATTCCTAACAGATAAAGTATCACTTTATAGATGGATAAAATTTATTTGTACAAACTACACCTCCTGGGGGGACAGAAGTCATTTATATAGTCACGTCAGTAATAATTCTAATTCCTGGATATGTGTCTTTGTAATATTATAAGAACTGAACATGAACTGCTCATTCTTGCAGTGACTATTGCCTTCCCTTCTGTGAAGCCCTGAAATACAACAAATTCGAACCACAGTCCTGCTATCTTAACCACTTGAAATACAACTTTTATGATTTGCTAATTATTTATAGTCTGACAGTACCTCATGTGAGCTAGGGGTGGGTGCTGACAGTTATGCGGACTCTAGAAAGTCTCAGCCAGCCACAGGGAACAAACAGAAGTTCTGATGAAGCCATATGCTGTCTATCTGTATGGAAATGATGGTGGCTGGTTACCAGAGGGAGGGGCTGCTGCCTCCTTCCTTGGGTCTGTTTTTTCACCTCTTGGAATGTTCTAGATTAGAGATTCAGTGCAGCAGTGGTTCTTTTCCTTTCTTGCAATGTGTGCAAACTCAGGGTCCCAGGCTCTACCAGTGAGCTACAACTCCAGCCTTAGAAAACCCATCCCATGCGCTGTGGTCCTATCCATTCAGTCACACATCCACCCTGGACAGACCTGGGAGCTAAACTCTTTCTCTCTTCAACTGAAGGCTTTCTGCAAGTCGACCTCCAGGACGAGGCAGAGTGTTTATTGTCTGGTAATAATTGTTTCCATCTGCTTGTTCTTATAATGACCACTGCCTTCCCTTTTGTGAAGCCCTGAAATACAGCAAAATTCTATTTTTCTTTATCTCACTGACAACTTTCCTCTGAGAAAATATTTCACAAATATTAATTTCTAAAAACCTCAAAACCAGGCTAACAAATTAAAACCATAGATTTAAATTCTTTTCTAGAAATATACACTGTGGTTTATCAGGATTTGAATCCTTAATATGATTCTGACTAAGGCAAAAGATAGTTAACTATTTGGCTGTTGAATAACAGATCATTTGTTTCTGAATCCGAACAAATATACCTGACTGAAATTTTAGAAGAAGAATAACTTATATAGAAATAATACTAACTATAAATACAGAGGACAGTAAAACACATGCTTGCTTTCTTCCCTGGTGTAATTACAGAATAATTATTCAAAATTCAGAGAGACTCGAATCAAATTAATAATCTGCCTTTAGTTCAAATTCCAATTCAGTCTTTCAAGAACTGAAATTCTTAAAGTCATACAAATCCCTTTGGAAAAATCTACAGTCATGTGACCCCTGCTGGGTCTGATACTGTCTGGGAAGCTCTGTAGGTTCTCTGATTCTCTTTCACTGATGTGGACTCATGGGCCCTCTTGAATTTCCTCACTTAACCTTCCAGTGTGTTTTCCTGTGCTGTCCTTCAACTTTAGCATCTCTATCAGAGAAACAGAATGCCCGCACAAGCTGGCTAGGGAAATCATATGAAGGGACCCCATTAAACTTAGACTTCCTTTTGGGTAGGTGTGTCCTGGGAGCCAAAGAATTGTAGGAGTGTTGTTGTTTGTTTGTTTGAGACAGGGTGTCTTTATGTAACCCTGGTGGTCCTGGAATTTACTATGTGACCAGGTTGGCTTGAATTCACAGAGATTCACCCACCTCTGCCCCTGAGTGCTGGGACTAAAAATGTGTGCCACCATGTTGGCTGAAGTGTGGTTTAAAAAATGGCTAAATGTATTACTTATTATATGTGCACCCAGTATGAGCGCGATCCTTCTGGCACCTGTGAAAATGTCAGGTACGAGGAGCTGGTGTACGGAATAGTGAGCCACCTGGTGCTGAGAACTAGACTCTGATCCTCTGTGAGAATATGAAACCATCTGTCCAGCCTTACCCCCCCCCCACCCAGGGTGGTCTTACTGGGCTTTACTGTTCTTGCTCCTGTGAGGAGAAGAGCCCACAGACGAAAATACAGCCAAGGGGGCGCCATACATGAATGTATCAAGTAAACCCACAAACTGTTATCTAACTGCATTAGAATTTCAGAGTGTGAAACAGCAGTACTAACCAAGGGGCAGGCAGGGCAATGCGTCTCTGTGAAGCTCTGACGGAGGTCGTTTTCCTGGCTTCCCGCTCCCAGACGTGGCCTAGGGCCTCAGCTTGGAGCCATGTCACTGTGACTCCTGTCTCTGCTTTCCCATTTCATTCTCTCACTCTTCTGACTTTCTTGTCTTCCTTTTATAGGAGTTCTTATGATTACAAGATCATTTCAAGGTTCTAACTTCATCATGTCCATGAAGCACCTTTGCCCATGACAGTACTGCATTTAAGCTGTCATTACTTGGCCACAGTAAGGGTATGGCAGTGGGGTATATTTCTGGAGAAAAATCTCACAGGAGTGGGTACAGCCTTCTGGATTTCCTCTACCACACTGAAGTCCCCTTGTCTCCACAGCCTTAGATCTGGACTGTCTGTGTGGACGGCAAATGAAGATTATGATTTCCCTAAGGTTTACTTGCATTGGCATAGACTGGCCACAGCCAAGAACTGATTTCAGAAACACTCAATCCTTATTCTTTAGAGCTGAGATGGAGAACTATTTCCTTTCCCTTAAAAGAAGATAGTTCCAGTGCACCAGCCAGCATTCAGCCACGGGCATGCTCTTGGGTAGAGAATCCTGACAAAGGCAGAGACACATCTCATAAACCCTGCCTATGAAGGAGCATGGCCTGGCTCCACTTTGACATTGAACCAAGGTTATATGTGTGGGTATGCTGGCTTAACAGTTACAAGTTGCCTTGTTAGACCTAAAAATAGCCGCTACCAGCACCTGATGGGGCGAGAGCTTTCAAATAATCACCTACTCCATCTCAGCTTCCCAAGACCTTCATAACCACAGCAAGGCACACACACATGCTTCCTAGCCCTCTAAAAGAAACACCTGGAAAGGCCAAAGCCAAGAGGAAACTCAAAAGTCCAGGCAAATCCTGAAGCCATACCCAGTCCCTGCACTGGCTGCCATGCTCTCTGCTGAGCTCCTTACAGGATTCACAAGGGATCCAGACTGAAACCTGTGGCCACATCTCCCTACACTAAGAGTGATAAGGTTGTCTGCTAGACAAAGGCCAAGGCTGTGACAGGAGTGGATGCTAGAGCCCCGAGCCACTGTGTGCATGACAGACAGCAAAGGGCACAGGACCATGGCAAGGGTAACAGTGATCAGAAGACTTATCTATGAAAACATATTGATAGTCTCTCTCTCTCTCTCTCTCTCTCTCTCTCTCTCCCTCCCACACACACACACAACACACACACACACACACACACACATACCACTGCCTATTGAACCAGTCCTAACGATCTGAAGCCAGAGGGCAACATCAAAGGGTGACCTTTTTGTGGTAGCAGGACACAGGACAAGACCACACTTAAAAGAGATCAAGGCCAACAGTTCTGAGAGTAAGGAAACCTCACCAATGAAAGTAAGAAAGGCCCCCACACACCTCTCTTCTCTGGCAAAGGGCAGGTGATCACTTTGTGAGGCTCAGCAGAGTGGCAAACGGGTGCATTTCTTATTCAAAGTGCTCCCTGGTTTTGCAGGGACCTAACAGAATGGGACCGTTCCTCAGTCAGTCTCAAATCTCTTTACCAATACTTAACTTCTCCCTGTTAAGGGGAACTGCAGTATTATATACCACAGTGGAAAGAAAACTTGATGATTAGGAATCCTTAAAACACCCTAATCCTTCTACGTCCCAGCTGCACCTGGACATCCAGAGAGTGACAATCATTGCTTCTGCTCTTCAGAAGGTCGATGAGGGAAGATTTCATAGATGTCAAAGTTACCCTAGAAATACCTGAAGAGCAAAACCATATTAAGAAGTGACTGGGGAGTCCCAGAGTCAGACTACTTGATGCCAGTTAGCAAATGTTCATTGTGGGCACAAACCAGGAACAAAAGGGACATAATAAAGGCATCAGCAGGGGAAATACCTTGGGGAGAAGAACTTGACCTGGGGGTAACAAGGCAGTGAGAATGTTCCAGAATGTGAGAATGTGGGTGAGACACAGAAGCAGGAAAGCTGCGTGCTTCTTCACTTGCAGGAAATCCCATCTCATCACAATAGGCATCCACTTGGAATCCTCCTTTCCAGACACACTGGGACTGATACGTCTGATCGCACATGACTTTCTACAGAACAACCTGACTCTTATCAACTGACCACCAACCATACCACATGTGTGTGAAGTAAGATTTATGCAGGTCCTTGCTGGAGCTTAGTTCATGCTTTTGTTAGGAGTATAATCTAAACTCTAGAACTGTACTTGAGAGGCTAGCGAGGCCGATTGTTCAAATAGTTACAGCATATCCACAGGAAAGGATTTCACAAACTATAAAACCGGCAACAACCGCTCAGGGTGAATGGATATTACTACAATTGTCCCTGTTCTCACCATATGCTCCCTTGAATTCCACATCACATTTGCATATTACTATTTAAAAACTACTTTAAGATGCTCAGAGAGAGGGCTCAGCAGATAGAAGTACATACTGATCTTGTAGAGGACTGACCCACAAGTTGGGGCTTACAACTTGCTGGTGTTAAGCTTTAGTCTGTTGCTATGCCTTGTCAATACTGGTCCTGGTTGTTCCCAAGACGAGGAGATTCACACTAAGACCCAAGTGATGTTATGTAATCTTGTCCCCTTCCCCAAGTTATCTCTGATTGGTGAATAAAGATGCCTACAGCCAATAACTGGGCAGAAGAGAAGTAGGTGGGGTTTTGGTTCCCAGGCTTGGGGTCTGAGGCAAGATCATAAGTGAGGAGAGAGAGAAGGTGGAGAGAGGAGAAGGAGCCATGGGGTAGGTGAGTCATGAAAACATGGCCATGAGGCCTGGCCAGTTGGAATCAAGCACTGTCCAGATAAAACATGACAAGTCATATTTCGGGGTTATTGGCAGGGAAGAAGACAAAATAGCCATCCACGGTAGATGTCTGCTCAGTTCTAATGTCGTTAAAGCTTATTATAAATGTAAAGGTTGTGTGTCTTTAATCTGGGAACTGAATGATCTAAGGTAGGGTAGAAACCCCCAATTGAGATTAAATATTTACTACAACAGCCTATAACTCCAGCTCCAGGGATCTGCCCTCTTCTGGCCTCAGTGGTCACCTGTAGTTTTATGCAACATCCCCAACCCCCTCCCAGTTTAAGTTTAAAAAAATACTTTAAATATGTTTTCTGCTGACCAGGTAGCTTCAGAGACTTCAGAAAAATTAAAGTCTCTGACATCCATGTAGGAACTACCCACATATAAAGCTCTCTGTGAAGCCACCAGCTGAATGGATGCAGGAAGTTATCAATGCAAAACAAAACTGCCTAGCTCAAGGTCCGATCGAGGTCCCTATTAGCTTTACTAGGTTGTTGAGTTCTGTTATAGAAAACAAGCCAACCATCTCTGGTGTTGTGTGGCCATGCAGCCTGAGCAGACATGACTGTGGAGAAGGGTAGTCCCCTCGCCAAGGGTCAGCTGAGCTCTGGGAGAGGGCTAACTGCCCTGACCTGCAGAGGGCACACTGTTAAGTCAGACTGACAGGCTGTAGAAGGGGAGGTCGGGGTCCTGCTTGCTGATCTGGCAGCTCTCAAATATGAGGCTCTGCTAGCAGCCTCTTCAACCAGACTTGTCTCAGGAATATCTCTCTGCTTCTCCCAGCTCAGGGGATGTGGGATCCATGACACGCAGATAGAACTGCCAAGGCAGCTTCCAAAAATAGTGCAGCTTCATACTTGTGAGCTATAAACAGCAACTTGTAAGTAGGAGTTCCGCTCCATGAGAGAGCCACTTCAGCTTGCAAACCAGTAGCTGCCACGGCCACAGAGTCCACTTACTGTCCTCAAGGTAGGCAAGGCATGTGTCCATGGAGTATTCAGAAATCTCAGCCCTTCAAGGAAAAACAGTGAAAACACATTCTGTCTCACCAACAGACCAAGGGAAGCGATCCTTGGAGCTAGCCAGGAGAGAGGTGGGGCTAGGTAAACATTCACCCTCCAAAGAAGTGTGTGACCATTCTGATGAGCAGATCCAGGACTCCAGATGGCACAGATCCACCCAAACCTGCCGGGGTCTCTGGCACTAAACACTGTTATAATGAAGCTGTATGGTGTGGGGCAGAAAGCCCATCTGAATAAACCATTATGCTTGTGTTCAACTTCATTCTGGTTCTGTTTACCACGTGCTTTTATGACTCTTGTCTTAGGATATTTTACTTCTATCACTTCACATTGGAGAAAAACACATCCTCTAGGAGAACATTAAGGGAATGGAGAAATATGAACACACAGTCCGGTTTACTCGTGAGAAAACTCATCCTTCACAGTCGCCCTGCACACGCAGCCTCTGTAGGTCTTGTACTTCCTTGGCTTCCAATTGATAACTTGTGTTGAAAACTGCATCGATGGATCTAGACAGCTCGTGTTTGTGTCTTAGTCCTCTCGCTTAAGGCCTCCTTGTTTACTGTTCGCTTGATCATCTGCTTCCTTTCTCTCCTGCTTTGCTGAAGTGAACATGGTGGATTTGTTCCTAGGTCTTCCCTTGGGAAACCTGTTCATTCCTGAACACTTGTGACCCTGACAGTCTTTTCTTCCTTCACTGGCTACAGTGTTTTTAAATTATATTTACTCATCTCTATGTGTGCACATGCCATGGTAAGCATTAGGAAGTCAGAGGACAACTTATGGGAGTCAGCTCTCTGTGTCCAGCACACAGGTCCAGGGTATTGAACTCAGGTTGTCAGGCTTGGCAGCAGTAAGTGTCTTTACCTGTTGAGCCACGACAGTTTCAATTATTATTTTTAATCTTGAAAAACGTGTAGAACTCTGAATGGAAGTGTTTCTCCCTTTGAATCATTATTCTGTTCTCAAAGAAGAAAAAGACATGGTTTACCCTCAAGATGTTAACATGTTAGCAATGGACTAACAACTCCCTCAGAAGATGAAAAGAAACAAAGCAATAAAGTTTTTGTGTATAAATCAACAGACAATGGAATAGACACCAATGTCCAGATGTGTCCAGTGCCTCTTTTGACTCCAAAATTCTGACTTGGTTCTGGCCTTACTCTAATCTTAAGATGAAGGAAATAGGATTTTAGCTTTAACTGCCTCTTTACAAGTCAAATATGTACTTGCCTAATATCTTATCTTTTTTACACCCCCCCAACCCGAGAAAAGATTTCTCTATGTAACAGCCCTACTATGTTAGAGCCCCCTCTGTATACCAGGCTGGCCTCAAACTCACAGTCTATGCCTCCTGAGTGCTAGGATTAAAGGCTTGCATCACCACCACCCTGCTAAAATCTTATCTTTCAATGTAAACATTGTTTTATTTGAATAAATGTTTACCCTTTGGGATAGACATCCTCATTTGAAAAGTTTTCTTCTTTTTAATTTGCTAGAACCACAAATAGCATCAATTGTAAATAATATAGAATGTATTTAGAATGACAATAGAGAAGGACTTCAGTTGATCTTTTCAGGATGTGGCATGTAATAAATACTAAGGAATGACTTGCATAGTGGCAATTTTTCTTTAGCTTTTAATGTTGCTACCAGGGCAAAGAACTAAAGATCATCCTGATTTTATTTATATTTCAATAATGATGCTAAATAAATATGAGAGATGCAGACTCACCCATTAAGATACAAGCCATATATTTCCCATATCTGTGTCCATTAAGTTTATGCTGAACTGTCTCTCCTGTTTATGCCAATACTTGTACACAGCCAGCACACCCTTGAAAGTTAATTTGGAAAAAATGCAGAACAAACTAAATTCTGTGTTGTAGCATCAAAGCAGACTCTCCAAGTGTCTGCCCTTGCCGTTCCCTTGCATGTTGTTTAATTTAGACCCTCCTTCCCTGCTTTTTGTTAGGTCATTTCAGACTTCTCATGTTTCACGAATTCTGGCTCACAATCATGGTATGCTCTCCTTGGTTCTTGTAGTTCCTACATCTCCTGTTCAGTCATTGGTTGAGATTTGCATTTCCCACTTTTTAGCTGTACAAGAAGATAAAGACAAAGCCTAATTTAAGACAGGTTTGTTTGCTTCTTAGTTGGCTTTTTAGAGTTTCCCATTGGTTGTTTTTCTGCCTTTCACCACCTGGTTTTATAACAAAATCCAAATGTACAGACTTGTTATTTGTGTTAGCAATAAGTGCAGGAGTTGGTTTGTTTAGTGAAGGAAATAGAGAAGAAGTGGAGGAGGCAATGTTCCCCAGTTTGCTGTGTTTCAATTAGGATGGGCTCTCTAAGAATAAAACATTTGACTCCTGAGCTGTTCAATCTTCTTTATGACAAGGGGTGACTTGATGAGGGTCCAACTCTCACTGACCGCTTCTGCTCTTCTCAAAGCAAAGCTTGCAGCAACCAAAGAAGGGCCGAGGTTCTGATAAACTGACGGAAGGAGCCATCGTCTCTCCAGATAAGTTCCTAGGGACTTTGTGGATCATCTCCATACAGTGTGTGCTTCTGAAATTCTTCAAACAAGCAAAACAACTGTCAAGAAGTGAAAATAAATCCTACCGAATTCATCAATGCACACAAAATAAGTCATGGATGTATAAGGTGGGGAGAGTGCTTTGCTACTGAATTTGTTGTTGTTAAAAAAAATCAGGAGTTTTTAAGGGCATAGAATTAGATCCTAAGAATGACATTAATAACAAATCTCTCTTGATTTTATAAAATAATATTTATGCATGCTATTGCCAAAGAGGGTTTTAAGCAGTATAGAATACAGCTTTGTGCACCTTTCTGTTGTTAAATTTACTCATTCCATACAACATTGTGTGTGTATGTGTGTATCTGTCTTATATTTATTATAATGATCAGCAGAGCAACTAAAACTTGTTCATGCCTTGAGTTCCCATTTTAGGTTGGGGAAAACAATATCTTGGTCCAGAGTCAAAGCAGAATACTTACTGAGACAGAATTTTGAGCTTTAGAGATGGTTTTCACCCAGGATTTTCTTTGTGCCCCCTCCCCCACCACCACCCCCGTGCCTCTGTCAACAGAGGAGCATGTGCACAGCTTGTTGATAATGAAGCACTCAGCAGATCATGTTATCTGACGCCTATCTTAGCTCCATCAACACTCTCTCATCCTAAGAACAGATCTATGATGTCAACCCTTATCCATCTGCTGCCCTTACCTCCTTCTTCTCAGTCTCGAGCTGTGCCACACTAAACCATTAAGAGCCTGGGTGAAAACCATGTGGTTATATAAACACTCACTATTTCTGTCTTATGAAAACACTTTCCCATGAGTTGTTCAATATGCTTCTCACATCAGAGGATGTATGTCCTTCCTGGGATTGCACTGAAAATGTTTCTATTTAATCTACACCCCCACCATGACAAATTGCTAAACTTTTCATACAGGGCTGCTGCAAAGCCCCAGGAAGTAGGAATTGGATTTCAACAAGGTGTGCAATCATTAAGCAAGGTAGAGGCAGCTGTAATGTGGTGGGGATAAATTGAGAGAAGGCTAGGAGGAGGCTGGGCTCCTGTTTCAGCCCTGTCACCCAGATGAGTTCCCCACCCTCATGGATCCACCATCTTCTCAATAGAAAAAGTCAGCTTCAGTGATCTCAATGGCCTCTTCTTAGGTGTTATGTATCTGTTAGGTTCAGTAGGAGAGCTTCCACACCAAGAGGAACCATTACTTACAGTAGTCACAGCATACTTGGTGTCCTGCTGCACTGGGTAGCCTGTCCTACACAGTGAGAGTCTGTTTCCAAAATGTAAGGGCTAGGACGAAGTTCAGTGGTGAGCACTTGCCTAGGTAGTATGAACTCAGCGCTGGAAGTAATCCTTACCACTGCCAGAAAGACTAATGAGTTGAAAGGATGAATTGAGAGTTATGTCTCATTACCACACTAAAGCCACTGTAACTGGGCAGATGGCAGAACCTGTTTCTACACAGATTTACCACGTAATGTGCCAACTCTGAGAGTGATTAAGAACTGGATTCTGAAAAAGAAGGCAAGGGCAAGCTATGGGAATATTTACAAGAGGGAAACACACAATATATTATCATCCTACATGGTGTCACCCTTCAGGAAGGCATGGGCACATGGTGCGAATCTCTTAGGAGAAGAGAAAGAGGGGAGAGCAGAACCCACTCATGGCCACATTTAATCCATTCTGTAGTGGATTGGGCTGATGCTGCTTGTATTCTAATGCTAAATACTGGTTCCTCAAGATGTGGTTGCCCCTGAAGAGCAGATCCTCACATACTCAAGTAATGCCATGTGAACCTTCTTCCCAATTTAACTGGTCAATAAAAGGCTAGAGCCTGTGATTGATCAGTAGAGGGAGAAAGGTGGGACTGGAGATTGGAGAGAGAAAAAGAAAAGGAGAAAGCTGCCATGGACCAGAACCACTTGGCCAGGAGTTCCAGCAAGTAACAAGGGTAATTACAGCTGGGGAGCAAGTTAGTGTAGCCCTAGATCTGCCTAATCTGCTTTATAAGAGAGGTGGGTCCTAAGGGAAGCCCCTGTGATGGCAAAGATTTACTTCTTCCTAATCCAACACTCCACTCCCACAATGCTCTCCTTTCCAGACCTTCCTTACTTCTGTTTGGTTTGAGAAGGCCCCTGAACTGGCCCATTGGAATCCTATTGACTGCTTAGATTTCAGAATAGCCTGCAGACACCATCCAGAGAGAAAGGCTGGCTCTCACAGGAGTGTAAGGAGGGGTCAAGGAGTTGTGACCATAAGCTAATTTGGATTCTGAGTTTAGCTTTTCTGAGAAACACACCCAGGACAGAGGTTCTGGGCTCTCTTCAGTTCCTTTACTCAACAAGTATCTACTGGGCATTTCCAATGTGCTGTGCTCTGTCTGGTGTGGATGACAACGGTGAGCAAAATACGTGCGTGGTCCCAATTTCCATGGTGCTTAACATTTAATGGAAGTGACATATATTGACTTAAAAAAAGTCTCTACTAGGAAATATGTAATTGAGAACTGTGACAACTAATTATAAAAAAACCAATATTCCATAAGAATGTTCTAGAAACAAGCCTTCTGAAGGGCCTGAAATCAGGAAAGGCTTTCTGGAGGGTTTCTAACACTGAGCTCTGAAGACTGAGTAGGAAATGTCTCAGCAGAGGAAGAGTGGGAGGCAGAGGGAGAATGAAGAGGCAGGCAACTGTGACACCTTTAACTTTAAAGTCAGGTCTATAATTTTCTACTTTCTCTTATCCAAATGTCACTAATAGAATTATGTCTGAAAATATTCTAAAGCTACCATTGTTTCTGAGAACACTGTGGTAAGGTGGTAAGGTTTGCCTAAAGATCCAGGCGAACATGGAGACAGAATTCTGTTCTCTTTTCCTTCCCCTTTTCTCTTTGAGATGTGTTCTCATGGGGCAGCCCAGGCTGACCTTGTATTGATGATCCTCCTCCAGACTGCTGTGTGCTGGGATTACAGGTGGACACCAGCATGGTAGAAGCATGATTCTGACCAGTGATCCTTGGGTCACAAGTGCTATATCTTATCATACCTTGTTATGTGTTTTGTAGCTACAGAATCTCTCTTGATAGAATATGGTTCTAAAAAGCTGTCTTGAGACATGTAGGCTTCAAGAGTTACTACATTTGTAATGCAAGCATTATTCCTATTTGTTTAAAAAATATTTTTAATCTGCTTGTTTCCAGAGAGTCTCAGAAAACTGCACTCTGCTTGCATTTATCCAGGCCTAGTGTACTAATAGATCAATGATTATAGCAGACTATTCCCTTGAAAAACAATCTCAAGGGAAGGACGTGTGTGTGTGTGTGTGTGTGTTCATACATGTGTGCCCATCCTATGTGTGCAAAGGCCAGAGACTAGCCTCAGTTATTATTTGTTAAAAGCACCCACCTGTATATTCTAAACAGAGTGTCTCACTGGGATCTGGAATTTATCAACTGGGCTAGGTTGGCTGGTCAGTGAGCCCCAGGGACCTTCTTTTCTCTTTTTCCCTAGTGCTGAGATTGTAAACACTAGCCACCTGGCTGGCTTTGCATGTGGGTGTTGGAGAGCAAACTCAGGTCACCAGGTTTGCATGGCAAACACTTATACTATCTCCTTAGCCTGCGTGAGTGAGGGACTTCTGTTTCAACCAACAACATGATCAAAGGCTCCATGATTAAAAAACAAGAACATGGTATGTTTTACAAGTGTTGGATGGAAATAGGTAGATTGACAAGAAATCAGTGGACGACAAATGAGGCGCGACGGAGGGGCAGGAGCAAGAACAGAACGACTATCTCTCACAAAGCCATTCTCTAAGTTGAAGATCATGGGAGAAACCTACATTTTAGGAAGACAGTGTAGTTTTGGTCATGCTGAATCTACAGAGGCATTGAAAATTCAAGTAGAGAAGATGGGTCTGTGGAGACGTTTCTAAGGTGAGAGGTGAACTCCAAGCTGCCTGAATAAAGACTACACTTGAAAGATAGGTGTCGTTGGGACCTAACAGACTGAAGGTGGGCGAGGATGTAGTGTTGGCAATCCTATTCCCAGAGCTGAGCCAGTAAGAAGAGCCTGCAGGAGAGTCAGGAAACATGTACCTTAGAGACCAGAGGACAAACAGATGCTGCCTGTGTTGAAAGGAGGGCTGCTGAGAGAGGGAACGGCTCTTCAGACTGAGTGGGCCCAGAAGGTGAGGCTAGAGCCTAGGCAGCATGCAAATATTTGGAATCTGTTTACTGAAGGGCAGGAAAACCTCTGAGAAATGTGATTATCCCACAGAGCTGCAACCCAGTTTCCTTCCATCTTACTTCAGTGAGATCTTAAATGTTCTGAGTGGACAGAATTTTTTGTATGTCAGTTTTGTGTGTGTGTGTGTGTGTGTGGTGTGTGCAGATGTTGGTGAACTTATGAGGTGCATACATGCATGCACATGTTCATGTACATTTGTGTGTAGAAGCTACAGGTTAACACCAATGTCTTCTTTAATCTCTCTCCACTGAAATTTGTTTTTTGAGACAGGGTTTCTCTATGTAGCCCTGACTATCCTGGAACTCAGGCTGGAGACCAAGTTGGCCTCGAACTTATAGAGATCTGCCTGCCTCTGTCTCCTGAGTACTGGGACTATAGATGTGCACCACTATGCCTAGTCCTATGTAGAATACTTCATGTTCTGGTCCTTAGTGCTTCAGCCACTGAGTCCAGTGCAACTGTCCAAGGGCACAGATGCTATCTGATAATTCTGCCTTGTGCTGAAATCAAGGCAAGACCAGGCTGCTCTGTGCCTCCTTCTGTGTTTCCAGTGTATGGGTATGAATCACTGGAGCTAGACTATAAAAGAAGTAATGAAAATTTATTACTATTTTAATTCCTTTATAACCTTAGGAACTCAGTGTATTACATTAAAAACCAAAAAGTTATAAATGCAAATGAGCGAAGACTGGGAATGTTGCTGTGCCTTTGGGAGCTAGGATTGCTTTTCTCTGGTAGGGATTAACTTTCTGAGACATCTGTGGGTTTTTTTGATGTCCCTATTTTAGAACAACACTGTTACTAATAAAGTATATACACACACACACACACAGACACACACACACACAGACACACACACACACAGACACACACCTTTTAGGAGAACTGCAGTTAAAACATTTTTACTATTGCATAAATACTTTTTAATGCTTAAAAAAGGCAATCATTCTTGAGAATTTACTTCTGATATAGAATAATATTGTCTCAATCATTAGGTGAGTCTTAGCAATTTTAGTAATAATCCCAATAATGTTAGGCATTTGCAAGGCAGCCAGATATATTCTTCACAGGTTCAGCTTATCTTAAAACAAGTTGAGATATTGAAGGCAAATTTCCCAATTCAACAAATTATAAGTTCTAAATGCTTCATTTAGTGAAAGGCAGTTTGTTTCCTGCTCACTAGAGTAGCAGGAGTAACAGAAAGAAGTGGTTGCTAACAGCAACCTGCCTGCCTCACAGCTCCCCACCTTCCCGTGGGCGGATGTTATACATGTGTTCTGTGTGAGCTTCAAAATTAACTTGCTTCATATGCACCTCTTTCCTTCGAAGGTTGAGAAAGTGTAATTCAAGATAGGACCCAGCTTGGAACTTGAGAATGCCTTTTCCATTAAGGTGCCAGAGGGCCGACAGCCTAAGTTTTAGGAGAGTCACTATTCAGCCTGGCTGAATGTAGATGTAGTCCTTTTTCTACTATCCTAGTCTGCCTCCAAGAGATCAAGTTGCAAAGCTAAGAATTTCTTGAATTATTGAACAGAAATTCTTAGTAAGTAGTTTGAGAAGCTCTTTAAATTTCAGAAGATAGGTTGATAAAAAGATCCCCATGCTAACACCACAGGCGTAGGCCAAATAATTGGTGTGCTTGCATACTGGGTGAACGACAGCTCTTATCTCTTAAAGGTCTTTGTGTATGTGAACTAACACAATTACATCTTCATCTTGGTACTAAGGCTATTTGATCTTCCATTTCCTACTGCTGGAGAGCAGAGAATGCAGGGTGTGTGTGTGTCTGTGTTCATATAGGATTAATGAAAGTATGTGGCTATTCATTGTAACCTGCCCACTTTAACATACCTTCCTCCCTTCCCACGGAGTGACATCTCACTAGTGTCATGTGTTCCCACTGAGAGAACCATCACCTCCATTCTTATCTCCAAACAGTAGGTATCAGAAGTTCCTTCATCCGTCAGGTAGGCAGCCACCCTGTCATGAGCTAAGCACACTCTGAGGCTGTCTGCTCTGGAGTTTCGGGCCTTGCATTACTCAATAAGAAGTACATTTCAGCAAGTCATTGCAAAGTCCTACCAGCATCATTTCAAAGTTTCTGTATTTAAATCTCCTCACCCATAGTGCCCAAGTCGTTTGCTATAGATTGGCTGTCTTGTTTTTCATTGACTTGTAGTTCTTTATAATGCACAAGCTTTATACTGAGTGTATCTTGTCCTAGGCGGCTCTTCACTCTCAATAGTCTCTTAAATCCAGAGTCTCAGATCAACTCCACACGATTACACTTCTCAGTTGATGTTATTTACCTTCTACCGAGTAAATCTTTATCTAAGGTCACAGAGAGAGTTATCTAGGTTCTTGTTTCCTAGAAATAAAATTCACTCAGTTAGCTTTTATTTTCAGACTTGTCATCTCTGAAGGTAATGCTTTTACAGGACACAAGTCAAGGATCAGGGTCTTTTCTTTCATATGGCTGTCTAGTGTGCTTAACTCCATTCCTTTAGAATTACCTCTCCCGCTCCCTACAATGTAGTTCAGAGTGATCCCATATATTCTGGTCTGATTTTGGACTCACCTCACTGTACCAGTCTTATCTGCCTATTCCTGCACCATCACTGTCAATTCGACAGCCATGCCTTGATTCTTATACGCTGCAACACTATAGGAAGCCATGTGATGAGATCCGGTAAAGTTCAGCCCAACTCCCACTTCAACCAGTGACTTCAAATGAATAGTCTGCTGTGCTATGTCCAGGATAGCCTCTCTCTCTTGGGTTTGCAAGACCTTTTCTTCCACATTGCTGTGGTTTAACTTAAGCCTTAGAAGTGCACTGCCTGAATTCATGTTCTGGGGCTGATCTGCTGCTCTCCAGAGACTTAGAGCAATCCACCCAAGCCTACTGTGATTCATGTGGACAAGATGTTTAGTGGGCCTCCTTGATATTTATCACTTCCATCTGTAGACTGAGAGGAAAGAGTAGATGATGCTCATCTATAAGGATGATGTTTTTCCAAGTTTGATGAGATGGACCAGTTAAGAATGGTCCCTGAAAATGTAGTAAGGATTTTAGAAGTGCTAATTATTACTATTTTTCTATCTGAAAAAAAAAAATACTGTGCCACCTTCATGAAATTTTATCCAGAGAAGAAGAACATACTGAATCTTCATCCCTCTTAATTTCCGACTTTAATCTCCTATTATATTGTGCTGGTATTGTGGACTGTGCTGCAGGTGTTTGCCATGTTACTCGGACTGCAGACATCTCCTGTATAGAAATCTCTCCTTGCTGCGCGTCCCCCTGGATGCTCTTCTCTCACTTGTTCAATGACGTTGGTTCTGTATGTGGCAGCAAATCGTGCTGGGAAACTGTGAGGCATACATGGATAATTCTGCTTGCTGGGCTTCCTTTCTGAGTAAGAAGTATAACGTCTGAATCACCCCTAGATGCCAGCAGTCAACTGAGGAGCCATCTCTTCTCCAGAGTGTTATTTTCTGTGGTTTCAGCTACCTATAGTTAACTATAGTCCCCAAACATGAAATGGGAAATTCTAGAAACAGCTCATGGGTTTGAAATATTAATATTTTATTCATTTATTCTCATAATTATTTTGTTTTAGTATTAGTATTTATTTATTAATCTACATAATTTAGCAATTAAGGTTAATCAAAAAGATTTCTACCTAGAGGGCAAAATAATATACACAGAGTTAAGGACTAGCTCTAATCAGGCATCCAGTCTGGTTCTTGGAGCCAACCATGGATAAGAGGAACCACTGTAGACTTTCTTAGTAAGCCAATAGCCAGACAACCAACAACTGAGCTAAATTCAGGAACATGGCTCAAATACTGACATAAAAATTCAGGGCCAGACTGGAGCAACTAATTATGGTTCCATATACCTTTTTAATGAAAGTTTAAGGCTAATATGATTTTTTCCAATTCAATTTAAAAAGCAGGAACTGCCTTGAGCTACTAACACATCTAACTGTTTTAACCGGAGACATGGAGTTTTATATGTTGGGCTGAATTTTGAGTTTGTGGCTAGGAAGTCTGGGGCCTCAATGCCAGGCAAGGACCAACTTCTGCCCAATGTTTTTATTTATTGACTCTTACATTCCTCAGGTTATGGTTTCATGTTCCCAGGGAAAAGTGCAAGTATGATACACAGGGAGAGTTATCCATGGGACATCAAAGTAACAATGTAGATTTCATCTTCCTACCTCTCCTGAGATGGAAATGTCAGAAGAGAGAGGCCTGAATTTAGGATTCTTAGCCTCTTTGTGTTCAAGACTAGTTTCTGGTGGCCTATAGCTTCTCTACTTTTCCCAACCCAGATTTTGAGGGACCATCATGAACCTATGTGGACAGATCAAGTACCTGCTACCAAAAGCTGCCTTTGGGATCTGGAGGTAGTCACGGAGACAGCCCAGGCCAGCGTCTAGATAATACCCATGGCCAAGAGGGCTGCCTGGGCCCTAGACATGTTAACTTGAACTAAAAGGAAAGAAATACTATGGATTCTGTGCAGACTCTTGTCTTACCTTGTGGAGAGCAGTTGCCTTTCAGACCCGAGCAAGGTTCTCTAGAGCCTCAAGCCTTGCTTGACTCTGAGTGTCACTGATGTTTCTAAGAGGTTCTTTAGTATAACTAGGAGATGATTTAGGGCATTTAAAAATCCACATTTGTAAGTGCCATTTGTATTCCTAATTATCAGTTTTATAGTATTAAATTAAACTCTAAAATCCACTCTTGCCCACCAAATGGAAACCTACTTTAGAGAATTTTCTCTTGTAAGAAAATAGGCTACTGTCTGGGCAGACAGACTGGTTGCATGTGTCCTTCTTTGGTTTTTGTTCTTGTTGTAATTCTGAATGCTGTGGACTTAGTATCATCCATCTGTCATGCTAATTCAAAAGAAAAGGAGACAAATGTGGACTTCATAAACAGTCATGCTGTACTGGCCCACAATGGCTGCCATCTATGAGGATTCCTCAGAAGGTCCCTTTCATGGCCGTTGAGATCCAAGGGTGGTCTCTCTTTAGAACCTTACTCTTAAGGGTTCTATTGTTACTTCAGAAATATAGCTTCTAGAACTTATTGTGGGTATAAAAGCATGGTGTCTAGGGAAGGAGGCACAGCTATGTATCTAAACCTGAAACACTAAGCTCATCCAGGCTACCGCAGACTGACATGGACATGGGGCAGACTACGACGTGTCAGGATTAAACAGAAGCAGTCATTTATGTAAAAGGTCCTGGTACAGTGCCAAGATGTCCAACAACCACCTATGCGATTTCCCTTCTGGGTCTCCCTGATGCATGGACCTCAGCTTTTTCAATCACCACATAGATAGAAACCTCCTAAATGGGATTGAAAGTGGCTTTGTTTCACCCACTTTCTAACCCTGTGTTAGGACAGAGAGCACCAAGCTCCAGATTCACGTGCACAAACATCTCCTTAGAGTGAAAGGAATTTTGGAAGCTTATCATGGGATGTACTGAGTGGTTCTGAAGAACAAAGAGCCCTTTTGATAGGAAATTGAGCTTCAAGACTTCATCGTATTCTTAGATTTTAGCTGCACTTCTGGTTAACCTCATTCTTGATGAGTACAGCTTCTCTTTAGAAATAATTTCCCTCACTAATCAATTCCAATCATATTGACATTATTGTGAAACAAAGAATCTTTTCTTTTAGCCAGTCACAATTCAAATCCCAACACAGGGCCTGCAGCGGGCTTCTGAGAGCTCTCAGGCAGCTGCTCTTTTTCAGACCTGCTGCAGCAGCCTCCGGCTAAGTCCATCCCTGGTCCTTCAAGGTCCTGGGCAGGTGCCTGGAGGCAGCTGACAACCTGCTCCACTGTCTCAAGCTGCTTGCTTGCGCTGCTGCAGGATGTCACTTCTGTCCTTAAGTCTGTCTGCTGGTTAAGAAAGGAAAATAAATAGTCTCTTACACTTTGTACTATTGCAGCATTCTGAGTGTCTGCATCTCCATCTCATCTATCTCTGTCTCCCTCCCATGTGTATGTCTGTGTGTCTGTGTGTCTGTGTGTCTGTGTGTCTGTGTGTGAGGGCTGAGGAGACAGATCCTTCACTAACTGTTCTTTCCTTTAAGAATGATAAACCGAGCTCAATTTTCAGAACACAGTTTTGTTTTCTACTTTTTAAAGCTCGGTACTGTGGTAAACTTGTAGACCTGGTGCTGTGGGAGGGGGATGGAGACAAATGGGCTCCCTGCGTTCACTGGGCAGTCTAGGTTAACCTACTTGATGAGTTCTAGGTCAGTGAGAGACCCTGTCTCAAAAACTACATCTAGGTGGGAACCAGCAAGAAGGCTCAGAGGGCACTTATCCCCAGCCTCCATGACCTGAGTTTGATCCCCAGAATCAACATGATCTAAGGAGATAACAGATACCCAATAGTCACTCTCTGACTTCCATAGGGGTATGCACTTGGGCATATACAGGTGCATGTGTGCATGTATACATAGAGATATACAGACACACACACACACACACACACACACAAATTATACACACTGACATAATAGTGCATGTCACATCAGAGCTGACACACACACACACACACACACACACGCACACGCACACGCGCACACACACACACACACACACACACACACACACAAATTATACACACTGACATAATAGTGCATGTCACATCAGAACTCACACACACACACAAACACACACACACGCGCGCAAAGCACTTCAACAACTTTTATGTATCTTAGATTCTATTACTTCTTGACTAAAGGAAGGAAATCCACTTAGGTCTGCTCATTGCAAGACCCGCCAGTGTTATATTTAAAGGCGACTGTTCAGGGACATGTAAATGCCTGCTGTGTTTTCAATAACTCATGGGATCTTCTAATACTCTTGGAAATACTCCTGGCTGAGCACTGTTTCAGAATCTCTGAGTTAAAACTAAGCAGAAATCTTGAGCACCCCGAGGTCATGTTTACATCGGAAGGTTCCTACAACCGTGGAAAGTGCAAGAACGTGAATAGAGTTTCTGGATTTCTAACTTATGGTGAGTTCTGAGGGTGGCAGCCAATGCTAAGGTTGGACTACTGCTGGGAATGCTGGAAATGCTGGAAATGAGATAATTAGTCTATCTTAGGTTTTTGTTCTTTGGTATTTTGTTTGTTTTAGTTTGGAAAAAATATAAGAAGTTGCTGAGAAGTTTTTCACTTACTAATGAGGAGGCTGAGGGTCCTGTGTGGCTTGCCTTGGCTCACAGAGGTACTGAAAATAGGCCTGTGTGTGCTAGACTCGTGTTTGATTGTTAGTGCCCCTTCCCTCCCTGTGAATATTTCTTTATCTCTTTCAGCACCTGTCCTTCCTCAACTCCAGTCTCTGAGGAGCTAGCTGTACTGCCTGACTGAACAATCCCCCCATTCTCCAGCACAAGAGAAGCACCCTGAATCTTCACCTCATCTTCCTTGCTTCCAACACCGTCCATGTGACCTCTTCACAGACTTCCTCCTCCTTCTCAGTGTCTGCCCACTGTAAAGTGACCTTATGACCATTGTGTCCCCTTGGGCCCTATTTTCTGCTTCTGTGATAACAGGTCAACATCTGCTGTTGGCTTGACTCCTACCCCATCACTCAAGGTTCCTCTCAGATGTGAAAACACAACCCAACTTCTGAACCTCTGATACATTTTCGAGCTTCCATTCTGTTCAATAACTGTGCAGTTGGGAGACAATTGACTTTTGCTGGTACTTTCCTTGTTGTCATTGGTCTTGTCCATGGGGTTTCCTGATTCTTCCATTAACCTCTACTTCCTCTTCAAATTGCCTTATCCACACATTCATTCCACTGTGGTCCTTCCTTCTCCTTTGAAATCTGCTCCATCAGAGCCTCAGTGGCCCCAGAGGTGAATTGCACATTCCTGTCCTACAGCCAGTGCATCCCCGGAGGTCACCAACCAAAGCAAATTGGAGCATCTCACCAACCAGAGAAGTATTAGAAACCATTTAGATGATCTCTGCCTGTGTGTGAGTCCTGTCTATGAAGTCAATATTATCACATACCAACTTGCTTTGCAAGGAACCATAGCACAGCTGTGTACTAAGATCTAGTGCATTCTCTTTGATGTCTTGCTGGATGTCTCTACATGTTACAGCTCTCAAATGGAACTCACCTTCTTTCTCTAAAGCCAATTTCTTTCCTCACATTCCTATTTCTTTGGGCACTGATCACTGTCATTTTATGTAGAGGCTTAAGATCTTTTTTTCCCCCTTTGGTTTTTCGAGACAGGGTTTCCCTGTGTAGCCCTGGCTGTCCTGGAACTCACTCTATAGACCAGGCTGGCCTCGAACTCAAAAATCTGCCTGCCTCTGCCTCCCAAGTGCTGGGATTAAAGGCGTGCCCGACCAC
This sequence comes from Mastomys natalensis, assembly GCA_021653895.1. Classification (NCBI taxonomy): domain Eukaryota; kingdom Metazoa; phylum Chordata; class Mammalia; order Rodentia; family Muridae; genus Mastomys; species Mastomys natalensis. The sequence continues at coordinate 97,645 of JAJTUV010001064.1, forward strand.
CGCCCGGCGAGGCTTAAGATCTTAGTGTCCTCAAGGGTCTATTTATTCTTAATTACTAGAATTTACTTTTAGAACAGTTTTACTTTACATCAAAAGTGGATGGGAAATACAGAGTGTCCCCACATACTCTCCCATTGAAAAAACTCTTCCAGAGTTCTTTCCCTACTGTCCCCCATCAACATGAAACATCAGTGAGTGTATCTCTAGCTGATAAACCTACCCTGGCATGCCACTGCCAGCCGACGTCCACCATTCGTCTTTGAATTTGTCGTTGGTCCTGTGTATCCTAATCTCTCTGATGCACGGATGATGGCATGTGACTGTCCATGTGGGGTCACTGTACTTCAAGCCCCGAAGACCTCGTGCCTTTTCCCTCTTTATTCTCCTACTCACTCCTCTGACATCTTTATGTCTCCATAGGTTACGCCTTCCAGAATGGTCAGACACTGGGATTCATCATACTTAATACTCATCAGGAAATAATTTCAGCCATTTGAGGCTGACTCCTTTCTGTTCTATGGACTCAAGCTTAAACTATCTTATCTTGGTAGGTAAAAAAGTATTTCTTTTGAAAATATCAAGTAAATGTAATGGCACAGTGGTTGTAAATGGTAGACAATCAAGCTGAATACATCACTGTGATTCCAAAGTACCTTTACCTGGCTTCTTCCCAAGTGTGTCCCTCCAAGGTTCTCTATAAAGCTACTGTTGTGGGTTGCCCTGGTGCTGTTTGTATTCTGATTTTAATTCTGCTTCCTCAAGAGGGGCTGCCCACTAGAGGTAGATCATGTATTCAGGTGATCTCATGTGATCCTTCTCCCCATTCTAACTGTTCAAATGAAGGCTAGAGCCTGTGATTGGCAATGGAAGGGAATGGTGGAAATGGAGGTCTTGGAAAGTAGGGGAAAAGTAGAGAGGAAAGAGGAAAAGGAGGTGGAAGCCAATAAGGAGCAGAACCAGATGGCTGGGAGAAATTGAAAATAGCAAGGGGTCTCATAGCTGGGGAATAAGTTAGTAAAGTGATAGATCTATCCAATCTAGGCATATAATATAAATATAGATTAGATATAGATATAAATATAATATAAATCTGGGTTGTGTGTTTTTTTATACTGGATTATTGGAGTAAGAAAATACTGCAACATTTGGTGCACAATATGGGGCTCAGAACCTAACTAACCTATGATATCTCCCCCCCACCCCCCGCCACCCAATATAAACAGCTAGGACTGCACTCTAAAGCTGGAGAAATGCCTAAATTAAACATTGAATGGGTCTGAGTAGCCTACAGAGAGCTTCTGAGATGCTGCCTCCCCAGTCCCCAGGCAAACTGCAGCAACCAGAGGCAGCACTCCAGCCTATGCTGGGATTTAGGCAGCATCAGCATCACAACATAGTTGGGGTTCCCTGAGCCCAAAGAAGGATCAAAGATCCTGGGGCTCAACCGTCTATGAAATAGCCTTCTCAAAGGCACAGCAGGCTGATCCAGGCATCTCTGCCCAGGCAGCCTTCCTATGCTCGCTTCCCCATATCCCCCATATCGAAACAGAACACTGCTCTACCACCTGAGAGCTGAGATAATATGTATATATATAATTTTAAAATACTTAAAAATGAAAAACAATAAATAGCTTCTGAGTTTTATGGAGTAATATTTTGAATAGTTTGACAGGGATGGATTTAAAGGAAGTTGACATGTTGTCAATTATCATTATTACATTAGTTGCTATCTTGGTTTATCATGTATTCTCAAAAGACAGAGCCCTAAATAAAAAATGTACAAGCCTTAGAAAAGGAATTAGAGGAACTAAACGTACAGGATTCTATAGGTCACGATAGGTGATAGAGAAGAGGAGAGGAAAGGTAGAAATCCTAAGCTCTCTGTTTCCTTTCTGTCTAAAGTTACAACATTTGCAAGTTACCCCTTAAAATAACAACATATTTATAATTCATAAAATAGGCAGAACTGTCCGCTCCAACCTATGGGACTGGGATGACTATTTTTTTTTTGTTTGTTTGTTTGTTTGCTTCTAGCTGAATTGGGGCAAAAAATTCCCTTCTGGGAACAAGCTACCTTAGATTAAAAGCATTGACTTAATTACTTTTCTTTTTCTTTTTTCTTCTCCCCCCCCGACTTACTTACTTTTCTCAGTTATTTTATTATGAACATTCCTTCCTCTCTTTCCTTGAATAGCATCATCATGCTTAACAGTCTTTGACCCAGAGACTAGATTTAGGAGAATACCAAGAATCAGATCTTTATTTTAAGATATTTTTTATGGGAGAATTCCAAAACAAAATGTAGTGTTTAAAATGATTTTCTCCTCAGAGATTTTATTTTTAATGACTGAAATGATAAACATACAAAATCAAAGTTTCTATATACTCTTGCTCATTTTTTTCTACTTTTTCCTGAACTTGTGTAGCCCAGGCTAGCCTTGAGCTGTATATGTAGCCAAGGATGACCCTGAACTGCTCAATGCTGGAATTAAAGGTGTGTATTGCTATGCCCAGTTTATGCAGTGTTGGGGATCAAACCCAGGACTTGCTACAAGCTTGGGGGAACATTCTACCAAGTGATATATTGTAGAACACATTTTAGTTCAGACTGATGGCTCTGAAAGTGCTGTTTAAAGGATTAGAAGTGTGTGCTGAACTTTCATTATCACTCCCGATGAGCCTCCCGCCCTCCACTGCCAGCCTGTGGCATATGTTTAAGGACTAAACTGATATTTAAATAGCTGCAGTCTGGAAGTGCTTGCGGAAACCTCCTCACATTTTCAAGTTGGCTTTGAGCAAACAACATTCATGCGTCTTTAATGCTAAGCACTTGAAGAGGACTCCTGAATAACAGCTATTTCAGTGATCAAGGGTTCCAGAAGTCAGGGTTCTTTCTTTGTGTCTCTGACAGAGACTAGCAAGCTTATAGGGAAGGCCTGTTTAAAATATGGAGATGATAGTTTGGCCTTTGAAGGTTGCTTTCTAAGTTTGGCCTGTAGGTCAGTATTAGCCCATCAACCCGTCAAGTCACTTCCAAGTTCACCTGCTCCACAAACATCACTTTCCTTTACTTCTTTTGCACTTGTGTACATGTTTGTATGTATACACACATGCAGGAATGGTTGTGTAGTGGCATATTTTCCCTGCAAGTTGGGAGGAGCTAAGTTGGGAGGAGTAAGGAGAGGAAGAGGAGGAGTAAGGAGAGGAAGAAAGGAAGAAAGAGGAGGGGCTAGGGGAGACAGGACCAGAGAGAGGGGAACATGGAAGCGGATGTGCGCGTGTCTCTAGCGGTCAAAGGTAGTTGGTATATCTAGATTGGCAGAGCCATCTCCCACGTTGGCATCCCATGGGTGCCAGGGCCAGTGTTTCTGGCTGGCTGTTCCTAGCTGTGATGCACCTGTGGCCTCTGGCCGCTTCCAGCTGTGGAGCGCATGGCCTCTGGCCATGGAGCATGGTGGCCTGAGCTAAGCAGAGCCATTGCATCTTAGATGGTCAGCAGCATTTATTAAATATTAACAGTAACATGGATGTGCATGTGTGTACATGTGGAGTGTGACACTCTTCACTGTATGTTGTGAGATAAGTTTTCTCATTAAGCCTGGAATTGGCTAACCTGGCTGGCCAGTGAACCCCAGAACTCTCCACCCCATTGGATCAGAATCCTTTTTATGTGGATTCTAGATATCTAGAACTCTAGTCTTTAAATGATCATATCTGACTTGTGATCATTTCCCCAGTCCATTTTTTTTAATAGTCATGTTGCACCAGAGAGTCGAGTATTTAGCTCATTAATCCACAAAGCATTCTTCTCTTAATTTGGTTACTGTATTTATATTTTATAGTTTTATTTCATCTTATTGGTCCATGATAAAAAAAAATCCTTCATGAACAACTTTTATAGTTTTTTTTTTTAAATTGTATTAGGCTTTCCTGTTCTATTATCTATATCATAGTTCCATGGATCTATGGTCACTGAGAATATTTAAAGGTATTTTATCTCTTTCCCCTTCCCCAGTAGATGTGGGCCTCATTTGGATAATCTGCAGACAGGTGGGATGCCACTCTACATCCTGAAGCAGAGCACCATTACTGTTACATGAACAAGGAGGGCATCAGCTTGAGAGGAGAGCTGACTCTCTGCCAAGCAAGACTAGGACCCAGGGCTCTAGGTTATCAGATCTTCTCAGAAGCACAGTTCAGAGAGTATGAACAGCGTTGGAGAACACTGTTCCTATGTATATGACATGTTTGTGGTGCCTCTTCCTATTGCAATAATGCCTAAAGGTGGTGGATACTCTTTATCCCAATCCTACAAGGCAGCAAGGTAGGGCAAAGGTGAACCAGTCATCTAGGTCCTATGGATGACCATACTCTTCCTCATCCTTAGCTCACTCAGTGACTCTTGGACTCAAGAGTACACATGTCCTTTCACGATTTCTTTCTCTCATACAATCCTCAAAATGGAGGCACTTTCATTTGGTGGTTAAACTGAAGAGAAACCAAAGTTGAGAATAAGAACTGGGTTAGACAGACCCTTTACACCGAAGGAGAAGCAGACACAGTGGTTCAGCATGTCAAAGACCCCAGGAGCTGACTAGTGCTGGGAACATGCTTTCCTTAGGCTCTCACAATCTAGGAAGCCATAGTCTAGAACACAGCTTAATTTAAAAACGAAGCCCATTAACTGAGGCAGGTTTTAGTCGAGGAGCAGGCAGGACTGGTGGACTGTAATGTGCTCAGACAAAGTACCAAGATGGAGGTGGAATCTGGCTAAACTAAGTTAGCAGATATTCGGGGACACTCACAGTACAGAGACAAATAAAAAGACAAAAAACAAAAAAAAAATGGAATACAAGAATCTCCACCTGATTGTCAGAGCTCAGGGTAGCCTGAGTAGACTTTGGTGAAGGAAAGATTCCTGACCAGGTCACGGCATCAAACAGTAAAAATTATTCCTGGACCTCTCCAGCATGGTTGTACACTCCAAAGAAAGAGCATGTCTACTGACACATGCCACTGAATAGTATTGGAACCTATGGGTCAGAGGTCACAGAGGAAAAGAGGCACAGTCATTAAACCTGCACATGGCTGTCCGGACCTTTCGTTTCTATGACTAATGAAGTTGGGGTACGGAGAATTCCTTGTCTGCTGCAAACTGGAACTAAACATAAGGATTGAATAAGAACATCTGATAAATGTTACAGACAATTCACTTCAGAGGCGGCTTGCCTTTCCATATGCTTCGGCTATTGGGTCCATATGTCTGTCTCCTCATTACATGACCTGGGGCACAGGCATGTCCTCTTGCTCTAGGGAGAAGGAAATCAAGTTGCCCATAATGCCCAAGGCCAAAGCCTCTTAGTGTCCCTTTCTTCCTCATGCCCTGTTCCTGGTGTTCCTTTGTCCCCTTGTGCCTCTCTGCTGCAAGTCCCTGGAATCAATACTCTGGACGTGGGAGAGGTATGTGTGATACTAATGGTTTTGTGCAATTGGCAAGACTCACAGGGGAAGTTCCGAGGCCGAAGCTGAGCTGTGCTGCTCACTCACTAGCTGCTCGCTGCCACCACTGAACGGGAGACTCAGAGCTGTGATCTCCTTCCATTCCTCGCTGAACAGAAGGCTGTGCCAGCAACATCGCCATGCCCGTCACAAAGACAACTACTAAAATCCAGAAAGAGAAATTGGGCTGGAGAGATGGCTCAGTGGTTAAGAGCACTGGTTGCTCTTCCAGAAGTCCTGAGTTCAATTCCCAGCAACCACATGGTGGCTCACAACCATCTGTAATGGAATCTGATGCCCTCTTCTGGTGTGTCTGAAGAGAGCAATAGTGTACTCATATACATAAATAAAATTTAAAAAAAAAATAATAAAATAAAATAAAATCCAGAAAGTGTATGAAGAAGACATCGGTCACAGCTTTCAGCAAAAAAGGATGATGGGAAAGGACTTCTTTACCCAAGCAAAAATGGCCATGGGGAACCTTCAGCTGGCACAAGATTCAGACCAAGATGTGCAATCCCTTAGTAGGACTTCTGCTCAGCCAGGGGGTTGGATGCCAGTTCTTGGGAAGCAGCTCTTCCAGCCTGTGTTCATTTGTTTCTTGGTGTTTGCCTCCCTCCCCCAAGATCCCTCTTATAGAAATAACATGTACTCTGTTAGGGGGTGCTGGAATGTAGAGAGTGACAAGGGAAAATTGAGTTCCCTAGAAATGTCACATAACTGGCTCCCTGGCTACAAAGAGCTGGGAGCACATAGTGTTTGGGGCTGTCTTTGCCAGTTGTGGCCATTTCCTAGTCTTAGAGAAGGAGACTGGTAGAAGCGCTACAGGAAAGCGTGTCATCCTCCAAGCCTGCCTCCGTTGTTCATAACGGGCAACACTTTCCTAAAGACTAGTGCTGAAGACGCCTGTCATTCTACTGTTGAATGTGCTCAGCCTTTCCCTCAGCTCCCTTTCATCTATATTTGTTGCAGTGCAGTCAACGAAATTCTCATCTCTCACCTCAACTTCCCACAGGTGTGAGATTACAAATGGGAAGTCCCTGAAGACACTGTAGAATCCCGATCATCTAGCAAGTTTTAGAATAATAACAATTAGTCATTATTCTGCCTTTACTTATTTATTCAACCAACATTTATTATGCACTTACTGTGTACGATAATGCTGACCAAGAGATAGTGGAAGCACAGAGAGAATTAAATATTTTTCTAGAAGACATATAAAAACAGAATTTGGTAAATTAACTTCCATATGTCTTCCTTGACTCTAGCATATATAAAATAATATATTTCTACATTATTAACTGTAGACATTACCGAGATACTTTATGCCATCTTTAATGGTTCAGTTTGTATTTTGCATTTCAAGTCTTTGACATCTTCAGAGAGCTAATGAGTCCATGGATAGAGACAGTGTTTGTAGATACACAGAACAATAAAAAATCCCCCACCCCATGCTTGTGGTCCTTAATTATAAGGCAAGTGAGAAATCTTCATACTGGGTTGGAACTAGCTAACAGACTACATAACAGGTCAGACTGCCTCAGGAAACTCTGGTAAGAAAAGGTGAGCCTTCAGAGTATATAGTCCTGAAATAATATCATTAAAGCAGTTGGAAAAATAAACAAACCCTTGTAAAGAACAAAGAACACAAAGAAGCAAAGCAAAGCAAAACAAACAAACAAACAAAAGCAGAGACCAGAAAACGAGCAAGCAGATAGTACTTGAAATATTGAATATAGTCATTCATGTAAGGGAGGAGAGACCCCAAATATAAATAACTACCTTAAGTAGAGATCTGGATCTAACTTGAAGATTCATGAACTGGAAGAAAATGCCCACAGTTCCACCACTAGGTGAACCATCATTCACAGATTGTGTACGCATTTTCTGGCAAAGATTTTCAGTGTTTTCACTGACAGACAACTTGTTAAATTTTTCCTTAATAAACATCATTTATTTAAACTAAGTGCAATTGGCTTGGTGGTATAGCTTAGTCTAATGAATAGGCTAAATCTTTACATGTGAAATAAAACATTGAAATACTTTTTCAATGTTTTAAACCCAGAGAAAGGGAAAAAAGGAGCTACCAGCGAATGAATCCTTCCACAGTCTATATGATAATGTTCACTGTGAACTGCAAGGCACGTCCTTGGGAGGCTGGGGGTTAGGAAGCTACCATCATCCCTCCTAGCCAGCTTTGAAAAGTGAAGTCACTAGAGATAAAGGAGAGGATGAATCCCAGGGGTACAGTGAATGTGGGTCACACTCAGGATTCCTTTGACTCTGGAGTGATTAATTTTGAAGACTTGGGGTTTTCTTCTCAACTCCAAGTCCAAAAGATCTGACATCCCCTTTTAGTTTCCACTGGAACACACAAGGGGCACATGTATACAAGGCAAAGCATTTGTATGCATAAAATAAAATAAAATAAAATAAAATAAATAAAATAAAATAAAATAAATAAAATAAAATAAAATAAATCCAAAATACAACACCAATAACAACAATAAGGTGGGTCTCTCCCAACGAAGGACATATGAAGCTCACCTCTAGTTTCCACAAACACAGACAAATGCACATCTACAAACATATGCCTACACACACGCACATGCACACACATAATTCTGAACCAACTTTGCTCCATTCAAATGCAGATTTAATGTAGAGTCAATCTGACAGGAAGTCAGATTGTGATCAATGACATCTCCCAGTGCTGAGCCAATCCTGCTACCGATGGACTCACTCAAAATCTTACTTTGCATGCTGCATACATGGTGTGAGGACAAGCTGGACCCTTCTTCCCGCCCCGTGTAGAATTAATCATATTTCTGGGTGCAGCACTAGACTAGACAACAGTTCCATTCAGATGTACTAATGTCAGGAGGGAACAAAGGCTGGTGGGCTTTTAACATTTGACAATCATTAAGAGGCGATGGTTGAAATTAGTTAGAATCCCTGGTGATTAATCTCCATTATATGTGACCACAAGAGATGCCCAGTCACTTAGCCAGCTCTTTCCTAAGCTTCTGCTGAAGGACGGGGCATGTTTCCAAACCATTGGTTTAGTCTTAGTCATTTAATAGGGGGCCTGTATTTTGCCAACAGCTTGAGAGTTTAAAAGAGAGAGGAAAAAAATAAAGCCCATTTCCTGCTGGAAAATTCTGGAAGTTTGCCATAACTGTTATAGACATTGCTCTTAGGAAATTCCAGCTTTATGGTTCATTAGGCAAATGAGGTATGAATTTTACTGTCAGTAGGGAATGTTGAAGAAAAAAGAAAAATGAACTGGATAGTGCGGGTCTATGCTGTCAGCTTCTTTGGTTGTATAAGGACTGTAAAGTTTCAGTTCATTTCCAGGCACCAACTGTTGCTTGTTTGAGATTTAAATGCTAGTCTTAGTATCAGGAGTACAGTGGAAATGAAGTATTTCTTAACTTTAACACATTTATACAGTTCTCAAGGCTAATTGTGACATTTTCTTTACATTCTTGCCTTCCAATAGTAAAATTAGTATTCCCAATTAAAACCTGAACCTGTTAGCAAACTCCATGTTCTAAGAGGCAATTGACTACTTGTGGGCTTTCTTTGCTTAGGTGATCTTAATTTCAGAAATATCTAGAAATGAGCAATCACAAATATCAGTAATATTCACCCAAACCAGCATTATTTATTAGAATGTACTATGTCAGGGATGGGAGATGACTCAATAAAATGCTTGCTGTTCAAGCAGATGACTTGATCTCCAGCATCCATGGGCAAAGCCGGATGTGGCAACATGGAATCCCACTCCTGCTAGAGATAGGGGATTCTGGGGCTGGCGGATTAGCTAGCCTTTCCCATCAGAGTTCCAAATTCAGGGAGAGATCCTGTCTCGGAAAATAAGGTAACCCATTATAGAGGAAGACACGTGTTATCAACCGCTAGTCTGTACATGCATGTGCATATACATCCACATTCGTGTGGGTATGTATGCATGCATACCCTCCACACACAAATGTGTACTGTTTGTTAATGATCATTCCTTTCCTTGGACTTAGGAAGCAGGTGATTCTAAGAATGGATGACCTAAATGTTTTTCACAGCTATTCTTACCAGGACCCATGACCTACCTGCATTTTAATGGAGAGACTAACTATATATAACGTGTGAACGCATTGATATTCTCTGTGATGGAAAATTATGTAGAAACCACAGAAAGAACATATCTCTCTTTCAGAAAAGCAAGCATTTCCCCTGGATTGTATACTAGTTATCTGAATATGCCTGTTCCTTGATTTTTTTCACAGAAAATAGACTCTGTCACATGATATTCATGCAACTTCCTCTACTGACTCCCCTCTACTGGGGTGGTTGATATTTTTGTTATGTACCATGAGAAGGGCTACATAGTGTAAACCAGACATTCTGTGTTAACACTGAAGTTCAAGCCTACTGGGTCAAACAAATTCTTTGCATACCACCTCCAACCCTGGATAAACTTCTAGGATTATTAGATCAGAGTAGCTGTTAGCACTTACTGCATGGGTATACTAAGTAATAAGGATTATGCTGTGTCTTACTGGAGTGTTTGTGTAAAAAGAAAGTTGACAATGATCCTCCTTACCATTATCATTATTGATCTAAGAGAAATTGGATATCTTTATGAAACAATTTACCCTGACAATACTTCGCCCAGGTAGAGGAAATCATTGGTTATGCCAAACGAACACAATTTCTTTAAACACCATGGCACCAAATGTCCAGCAGAATTGAAGTAAATTCTCAAAGAGATCTCTGCAGTAGCAGAGCTTCACTGTACCATTGTTCACAATATCCAAGACGTAAAATTAACTGAGGTATTCATCTATGAGTGATGGGGAGCCAAACACCTCATATACATAGGAAGAAATGTTACGTGAAATGGCCCAGCCTTCCAAAGGAAGGAAATGCTGTCACATCATTGCAGAATAGGTGAAACTTGACATTATACTGAGTGAGGTCATATAGCCACAAGATAAACACAGTATATAAATTCATTAAGTGACAAGGACAGACATGAGAATGATGGGGTAGTATTAGGGACCAGGGGTAGAGGAAGGCTGGGGTGCTGTTCAGTCAAGATAGAGTTTCAGCTTTGCCAAGTGAAGAATGAAGGCTCACATGGAGACGTTTAGTTCAAATAACTCAGGATTCTCTGCCTCCAAGGAGTCTTGAAAGTGACATTCATGAGGTAACAGGCCCTCTTGGTGTAAGTCAGCGTGTGAAAGGCTCCAGGTCAAAGTTCCTTTTTTGCTGCTAACTAGCTCACTTTTACAAACTGAATGTCATGAGCAGATGAATGCTCAGGCAGTCCGAGAAAAGGTGGAGGAATGCTTAGTGGAGCCACAAGGAAAGGATGCAAGCGATCAATGCTCTTAACAGCAGTGGAGAAAACTGTATGTATTCCAAAGTACTGACGTGTTAACTATGGTAATCAAATATTACTAATGTTTCGGGAGACATGTTAGTCATAAGAACATAGCACCAGACGTAGCACCATGAGGCAGAGACCCTCATGAAGTACTCTGCTCATCCATAGCACCACCCTTTGCCCAGTTAGCTCCTTTATGTACCTGGGAGTTGCAGGTCCACAGGACCCTCACTCATCACGTAGCATGAGTCCACGAAAGTGTAGAGTCAGGACACTGAGACTGTAAACCATTAGGATTAAACTGATGTGTTTGATGTAAAGCAGCAGACAATTTTTCCAATTCAATAAATATCCTTCAGTGCCTGCTAGAGTACAAGCCCCTAAGTCAGTCACTGGGGCCAGTCCTGGAGGACAAGGAAAGCTAAAGATGGCGCGTTGGCAGTCCCAGGGAAGACCTGTAGCTTTCAAGCTGTGTTTGAATAACATCCAGAATGATTAAGGGCAGTTGTGGTTCTAGAAGGAAGGAGGAACTGAGAGGCAGAGCGACAGGGCGTTTGGGGCTGACAGAGTCATAAATCTGTACATGTACACACAGGAAGTGCATGTGGAGGCTTCTAAAAATATCCATTGTACAGGCATGAGGAACAAGGAAAACATAGCTGCCCTTTCCACCCTAGAGAGATTCAGTTTAAAGTTTCCACGCAGGGCTGCGCCTGACCTATCCCACTGCTGCACTCGATGTTGTCTCTGACATCCTGCATGTGCTTGCAAAATTTGTTGCATGACGAAGCCAGAGATGAGGGGACCATGACAGCCAAGGGACAGGTCACAGCAATCTGAAAATACCAGACTAAACATTTGGATTTTATCTTTCTTTCATATGGTAAACAAAATATAGTTTAGTACACTAAGCCCCTTTCAGAAGTGGTGTTATCTATATGTTCAACATATAGCCCTCCAGAGGTTTTGGACAATGCACCCTCATTTAGAATGATGGGTTGAATGAAGGGAACATCATTGGTTGGTTAGTGAATCTCTATTGCGAAGTGGTCACAACAGTATATTCCTTTTTTGATAAGGAAAGTCTTAATTGCAACATACTCATGGGCACTGCTAACTTATAAATTGACCAGAGAAACCTTGATAATACTATCTCAGACAAGAGTCAACAAAAAGAAAAGAAAGTATTCACAATATAATACCCTAAACCCAACAGCACAGCATAAACAAAGAAAATGAATTTCTTAACTGTTATCAACTTATCATACCCGAAGAAACCTTTAGCTCAAAATTGCAGCAAGTCACAGAATGCTCTTTGAGGTTTTCCAATATTTTTATATGAAATTTTTTAATTTATTTTTATTTCATGTGCGTTGGTGTTTTGCTTGGACGTATATTTGTGTGAGGATGTCAGATCTCTGGAACAGGAGTTACAGACAGGTATGAGCTGCCCTGTGGGTGCTGGGGATTGAACCAGGGTTTTCTGGAAGTGCAGTTAGTGCTCTTAACAGCTAGGCAAGCCATCTCCAGCCTCCTCCAATCCCCACTATTTTTAATCTTTATCTGATGTCCAGGTTCCTTGGTTTGACTCAGTGCTTACTCAAGACTTGTCATTTCTCTTTATTTTTCATTCTGTTCTTTATCTGAGCATAAGAAGTGATATTACAGTGGGTTGACTATATGGTAAGATACGGACTTGTGGAAGAAACACTGAATTTTATTTGCCCTCAAAAAACATTTAAATTTATTTTTTTTGAATGTTATGTGTGTGTATGTGTGCATATGTGTGTGTCTGTATGTATATCTGTATGAATATGTGTGTGTGCATGTGCGTGTATGTGTGTGAGTGCATGTATGTATATGTGTACATATGTATGTGTGGTCTATGTGTGTGTAGCTATAGTGTGTGCATGTGTGTATGTATGTAAATGTGTGCGTGCCTGTGTGTATGTGTTATATGTGTGTGTGTATGTGCAATATATGTGCATGCATGTGAGTGCAGTGCACTACCACAAGTGGTTGCTAGTTGCCATGGGCATGGGGTTACAGGTGATTGTGAGCTGCCCAATGTAGGTGCTAGGATCCCAACACTGTGTCAAGAGCAGCAAACATTCCTGACTGCTGAGACATCTCTGCAGCCTCTTCTACTTCTTTTTTAAATGTGACATTCCATTTACATGCCAGCCTTCTTTTTTCTTTTTAAGTAAGATCACTTATTCTCAGCATCTCCCTGTCTCCCTCTGCCTTTTCTAAAGCATGGAATCCAGCACTACAAATTTACTTCATGCTCATCCCAAAGGCCACTATAAAAGAAATATCTTGTTTTTTAAAAGTTGATGCACTTGTTATACTTTTATAAAACCACTGCCTGGCACTTGCTGAGAAAATCCTTATTTCAATGTGCAGACTATCTAGCAACAAGAAGAAGAATCCATTTAATTGTTGAGATCAAGAAACACAGAGTTGGGTAAGAACTTTAAAAGGCCCACTTTCTTCTAAAGGAAGCAAAGCAGCTCAAACCAATTTGGAATTATCAAATTGCTTCGAAGGCACTAGTCCCAGTTTCCAATAAATAATATCATTTATTTTGCATTTTTCATCATGTAAACAGAAGCCTGAATCATTTTTGTAATAAACTGTTGGACCCAAAAAGAATTTTCCCCAAGATAGAAAGCTAAGATACTGTATGCCAAGGACTGAATCATTCACAGCTGTGAAAGTAGCTTTCATCTTTGCCTGAGAATGCTGGGAGAAGCCAACCTGTGTCAGTTGTAGGACATCAAGAAGAGACGGTGGGTAGTTAGCAATACAAGCTAGTTAACAAGCATCACGTGCATGCGGAGACTTAAACATGGTTGGAAAAAGGTTTCCATTTCCATATTATGTGCCTATTTTAAGAGAAATTACACTTTAAAAGTGAACAGATAACATGTATACTGACATATGATGATGGCAATATTTTTTTCATGAAGCTGAAATACTATAGTTTGTAGAAAGAGTCAAGTAGACTCTGATAGGACAATAGTCATGGCAGGTGCCTCACTATAAATAAATAAATATGCACATACATTTATTTATTTTTTCACTCAGGGCCTCCTAACAATACCACCAACAGCATGAGTGTGGTTGAGGTTTTTACATTTTAATGTTACTTTTTGGCATTGTGTTATCTAAGATATTCACCATAGTAACCTGTTTAGTAATTGTGGTAATATTAGAAACATTCATTTATTTAAAAAAATTAATCTTTGCTTATCCAAAGCTTACACTGAAAAATATGAATGCAGTTGCCTGTGAGTCAAGACTGAAGCTTAGTTAGGGAGCTATTTAAACCAAGAATTAGCTTACATGCTGACTGTTGTAAGTGCACCCACCTCCCAGAAATACTTTCATTAGATAATGTAACAGAGCGAAGATGGAAATGGAATTCAGAAGTCTAACTCTGAAGACAGCAACAGTGAATGAGGAGTCCAAGAGTAGGAGAGAAAGGTGAGAGGTGGAGGTGGAGGAGGGGGAACTAGAGAACACAGAGAAGGAAGAGGCACAGCGAGAATCAGCTAAGTCATGGTGCCTTACTGGAATAGATAAAATTCATGTGCTCACAGACCCAGAGCAACCCAGCAACACAGACAAATATTTTCCTAGATGACATTGTAATAATTTGAAAGTGTGGCATCATCAATAAATAGAAACACATATTTTCCAATAAATAAGTGGGCCTAACTCCAGTGAGACTCATGGCGGCATGCCTGACTTCTTCAACACTCAGAGGTCAATAAAAGCCATCCACAGCAAGGAAGCACAACAGAAAACCTGTAACACATATCTAACACACACACACACACACACACACACACACGAATGCAATATAATTAATGGATTATATATTGTTTATATATACATATTATATAAGTAATATATTACATGCAATATAATTAATAGATTGTAGATGCCAGCCACAAGTAAACAGTTTAAGTTTAATTCGCAGCAGTGCTTCCAAACATAAAATACTAGAAGATCTACCAACATGAATGCACCGAAAATATTTCAGAGATTTTTAACGATGATTCAGTTGCATGGAGACATAGACTATATTCATGTTTGCATAATGGAATATTGTTAAGACACATTGATTGGCCATTTTCCAGATGTTGTCATCAGCACCTCAACGTTACTGTGACAGTAACAGTCAGTAACACTCACTGTGAGTTGTGTTTGCTATGGTTAGGTGTGTGCTGATTAAAGGGTCACACCTGGAGATTTAAGTCTTGCATAAAATGTGAGATGTGTTTACTTAATGAATGAAATTGCTTCAGACAAATAGAATTCCCTTCAACACACTTAATAAAGGCAAATCAATACCCCCAGACATGTGTACATGCGTGCAAGTGTGAGTGCGAGCGTGCGTGCAAACATTCGTGCAAGTGTGCGTGCATATACTTATGTGGAAGCTAACTATTGACACCTGCTGCTTTCCTCTGTCACTTCCCACAGCATCTTTTAGACAGTCTCCAGGCCAGGAGCTCAGGTTTCACCCAGATGGGTGAAGTCCCAGGGATTAGCCTGTGTTTGCTTCTCCCAGGACTGGGATTACAGATACTTGCAGATTAGCCTGGCTTTCTACACAGGTCCGGGGACCTAAACTTAAAGCCCCATGCTTGTGTACCAGGTCACCTCACTAGTTTCCATGCCTCTTTGTCACCTCTCTTAGCCTAGTCATAGAGGAAATCCAATATTCTCTCAAAAACTGGCTCTATTAAAATGTTCAACCACTTCAAGTTGCTTCTCTTTCCTTTGAGGCTTGTTGTCTGCAAGCTGAGCAAGATCAGCTGGAAGAACACACGTTGACTCTGTCACTCTAACTCCTGAGTTTTCTCTATACTCTGAAGAGACCAAGTCATAAAAGCACTTCAAAAACAAAAGTTACCAGCAGTACGAAAGTTACCGGCAGGTGCCAACTGTGCCCAATGGAAAATCGATAGACCATGTAAATGACATTGTGAAAACACATAAGAGTCTATTGGCTACAGTCTCTGTCCCTGGCATCCCATATTTCCCTTCTGATATTTGTGTGTTCATTTCCCTCCCTATACCCTTCTGCCTGTGTGTTCTTGGGATGGTGGTAGTAACTTTCTTTCCTCCACTCTCGCCATCACTAAACACAGACACAAGTCACCTCCACGGAAGTGTTCTAAGGCCCCTGCCTCGTCTTCAGCATATCATCTAGGTAACCTGACAGAGGAGATACATGTCTCATGGAAAATTGAAAGAGATATTTGACAATTTCTCTCACATATCCAGTGATCCAGTCATTTGTGGGGGATTTGTGGACAATACAATCTGAATATCAGCATGGAAGGAAAAAAATGAGAATAATTTACTTATGGGCAGTGATCCAATAAATAATCAATATAGGCCTATTTGGTAAGGAAAACTGCAAATGTTTCCAAGAGATGAGTAGGTAGCTGATAAAGAGAGTACATTTATAAGTCTAGAAATAAGTGTGTGTGTGTGAAGGAGAAGAGGGATGGGCCACATGGATCTTCCTGACAAAGGCGAGATCTAGGCTATCTACAGACAATGGCACAGAAGAACTTACACATTGACTGCTATAAATGGCTGAGCCAGAACTCTTGTTTTAAAAGGCTCAGAAATAATTGAAAGAGAATGCCCAGATCTCTGTATAGCCTGCCAAAGTCACATGATGCCTGAGTGCTAGCATCTTGTTTGGAGAAGCGTATGGATGGAGAGTAAATGTACATAGATACAGTCTTCTAACAAATACATTGTTGGCTTTGAATTCATCTTGAGGTTTTTATTCTTTGCTACAGTTTGAATGTGTCCAGCAGCTTCTGTGTTAAAAATTTAGTCCCTGCCCAATATTGAGCAGTGGGACTGACCCGTCTTCCCTCGAGGGTGGCTTCACTCCATCACTGCGGCAAGAAGATCCTTGGAAAGGAGGAGTTCAGCACCTGCTCCTTTTCATGAATGTGTTCTGTTGCTTTCCCATCATCTATCATGAGTTTGATACAGCAAGACCTTACCTTGCAAGGCTCTCTGACTTTGGATTTCTCTGTTTCCAGTTCCTTAAGAAAAAAATTCTTTTCTTCATCAATTACTTAGTCTAGGATATTGTGTTATAGTAGATGAAACAGTCTGAGGAGGATACTGTAAATATTAAGTGAGACACAGTATCTAAGGAACCTAAGTACTTAATAAGTGTTTTGTGTTGAGTCTTCTTTTGCAGATACCCATATCACTATAAGTGTGCCATGGGGAGGCAGCGATGATTCACTTAGGGATCTGAGATGGGAGTTGTAGCCCATGAATCTCCAGTATTATCTTTTACTTTTGCATCTACATCCACTTGGAAGATAACCTCTTTGTTCTCTTCCATAACACAAGAGATATGAGTACCAATTAAACCACTGGATTTTCTAGATTAAAAATGTGGCCAGTGTCCACTTAGCCACCAGTCATCCTGGGAGACTGGTTTGCTTTAGTTGGGTTGTAAAAAACAAAATGAGCAGTGAGCAGTCCGGCGAGATATGGCACCTTACTGGCACTTTTATTTTTGGGATAAGCAAGAGCTGTGCAATTGAACTTAAAGCCAGCTCGGTAGAGAGAATTAATGTCCAACGCTATGATCCTAACCAAATATTTATGGATGAGAGACACAGCCTCTATTTTCTTGTATCACTTTAACTTCTAATATCATTTCAAATACTTATTCCTTATACCCTTAGCTAGTTGTAGCTCTCACTCCTCACCAACGAAGACTATCACAGAGATCCACAGTTGTCAAAGGCAGAAAGTGAGCCTGAGATCCCAACTCTAACTGATACATCTACGATGCAATGCCTACACTCAAGGTTCGGGGGGTGGGGGGACACAAAAATGGGGTAGAAAGATTTCAAGAACCTGAGGACCTAGACACCTGCTGGGAGATCATGGACTTTAGACTTGATAAAGAAGTTTCACCAATGAAATCTTAATATAAAGTCCTAAAAATAAAAGACCCCATAATGACAACAGCAGTTGACATGCCAACGTAGATGGGAGAAATTTCACAAGCTCCCTGGCCCCAGATGAAGAGCTATAGGCGATCAATGGGTGCCGAATGAGGGAGAATCAATTTTCTGCAGAGGTGACGAGTTCCCTAATAGGTTATCTAATCCCCAGAGGTCAGTCCTAAATTCACACACATACCAGCAACACTAAATGGAGTCAGTCAGAGTGTGTGTGTGTGTGTGTGTGATGTGTGTGTATTTAGAGAAGAGATCATGAATTTGAGAGTAAGGGAGAATTTAAAAAAGGAGAAGAGAGTCATGGGAATGGTATAAATACACTCTGCATGTACGAAATACTCTAAGGAAATTAAAAATATAAAAAAATCTTCATGTGAACTCAAGCTGAAACAAAGAATAAAGTAAAGAAAAACTGCCTGTGAACCCACAGAGAAGAGTTTCTTTACAAAAGGGAAATTGCAGGTGACAAAAGACATTGAAAATTGAAATACAAAATTGAATACAGTTCAAGATAGTCATGAACATCACATGAAAGTAAGATTTGTCTAATGATTGGCAGGTGGTAAAGCCTGTCCCTCTCAGATCCTAGGAGAGGGCTAGGGGTAATTGTGTTTCTATACAAATGGTGGCATTTCTCTCTCGTATCTAATAGACATGAAGGCTTCAGTTTAAAATGAACATCTTCTTTCCTATTATTCACATCTATGACTGGACTACAGTCCACTCTGCAGTTGCAAAGCTTGTGGCTGTTGTGCAAACTTGTTATTAGAGCATTCTAGGAAACACACAACCACAGTCTGGGCAGAAGCTTCGTGGTAGGCTCTGCTTGCATACAACTGTTGTTTACTGACAACCACCAGGGCCAAAACGGATGCTCAGGTTCACGAGTCACTGACTCCACGTCATTGGAAGCAACACTCATGGAGAAGTTCCAAACTGCTGTGGCTTCCATGGCTTCCAAACATCTGTGCGCTTGAATCCCATGACCATTTTTTTGCTTCATTTTACCTTTGCCAGATGAAGAATGAGTCAGACCAAAAGGTAAATCATTGTGTAGAGAGACTGTTTGTGTGCTGTATGGATGTATCACCTGTCACTTAAAATGTCTATGGCCTATGGCTTAGGGATGAAATAGGAGGTGGTACATCCAAGAGGAGAAAGAATTCTGGGATAGAGACAGTGGGAGATTCATCCAGGAAGATGTGATAAGACAGATGCATGATACCTGAGCACGGGTAACCAGCCATGTGGCAGAATGGAGGTTAATGTAGGTTAGTATAGTCAAAGTAGAGCCTAACTGTATGGCCAAGGTATTTGTAAATATATTTTGAGCCTGAGTCTTATTTCTGGGAGCATGGGGCTAGCAAAGAACTGAACCTAACTTCTACATTGTTGTATTTAGTTCCCACTATCTTTATCCCATGGGCTGCACAGTTACTGCTGATAGTAATGCTTCATCCACCCTGGGCCTTGGAGAGAGAACGATGGTCATCATTCATCAGAAACACATACGAGGAGATGAAGAGGTTCACTGTATCTAAATTATGTTTCTGAAACACTACCTTAGACTCCAATAAAGAAGAACATCAAAAGCAAAGTAAGAAAGTATGTTCTTAAACTTGGTTTCAAAGATCAGTGTAGACTTTCTGGGGCTTATGTGAAGCTCCCCTCTCTGTCTCTCTTTGTTGTGTGTGGTGTTGTGTGTGTGTGTGTGTGTGTGTGTGTTCATGTATGTGCATATGTGATCTCCTCAGATTTAATATGCTGCAGGTTGCTTATATCTAAAAAATTAGAAACACATGGAAGACAGTCTGTCTTTCATGCCAGTTTTTCTGTACGTTAAAATGTTGTGACAGTATTCTGAATGAATGCGTCAAAAGTGCCTCCAGTCTTTCTCACTGCACGGATTCTGGCCCTGTCTTGCACCAGCCTCCCTTAATATGTTTCATATGCAGCACAGAAAGCCAGAGGCTGGTCCAGATGAAGAATCTGGTCTTTCATAAGCACACATTCCTAGAACTGATCAAAGCCTGATGTGCAAACACACGGTGAATCACAGGATAAACTTCATCATAAATAAATAAATTCAAGTAATCCACCAGAAAATATTTATTATAAATCATTTACCTCAAGGAACAGAAAACTAAGGGATACACAAATAATTTAAATATCTACACTCAAGCATTCACACAAAAATACAATTAACACAGGGCAAAATACCAGCAATTGGTGTGTGTTCGTGTGTGCGTGTGTGCTTATGCATAGGTGTGAGTGGATTTGTATGAGCATGCAGCAACACCCAGTGTCTTCCTCAAACGCTCCGAGCTTATTTTAAAGACAGGATCTCTCACTGCCCTATGGCTCAGTGAATCTGCTAGACTGGCCAGCTAGTTCCAAGATCCTCCAATCTGCTTCTCCATGCTGTGATCACAGGCACATCCTACAGTGCCTGACTTTTCTATGTGGGAGTTGGGATTCAAACTCAGGTCTTAGACTTGCACTTTACCAGCCGAGCTACACCCCCCCCCTACACACACACACACACTTTTTTTAAAAATATATTTTCAGGAAAGCTCCATTTCACTTACTTAAGCAAACTCTCCAGTTATGAAATGTTTAAAGTGCCCTGGATCTTTGCGCCATCCCTCATCCTCTATCTGCCCATTTCTAACACCCAGTAGCTCATTTTGCTTCCTGGAATAAACTTTCAAACATTTCTTTTCATAACTTCTTTATTCCCTGGTCTCTTAACTGGAAAAAAAGTACCAATAGCCACAGCTATCTAGCGAGGTTGTAGTGAAGAATAAGAAATTTGCCAGGCGTGGTGGCGCACCCTTTAATCTGAGCACTTAGGAGACAGAGGCAGGGGGATCTCTGAGTTCAAGATCAGCCTGGTCTACAATGTGAGTTTTCAGGACAGTCAGAGGAGACAGTCCAGCCTGAACAACACTTGCTCTGCACCATGAGGACCTGGGTTCAGATCCTTAGCACCCACACAAAAGCCAGACTTAGTGATTGTGCACCTGCAATCCCAGTGCTGAAGGTGGGGCAGAGATGTGGATGTCCTGAGCTATCTGGCCAGCAGGCTGGCTTAGTGTCACACAGAGATGTACACTCACACATGAACACACAAACATACATACCGCATACACAAATAACTGAGTAAGTGAAATGTTTTATCTATTATTTATCACACATGGTGAATATTCAAAACAGTACTATGTCCATAAAATGGTAGGTACTTGTCCCCTATGCACTTAAAACTATTGAGGTTTTGGAGTCACTTAGCATGTTTCCTGCTACACAGTAATGTGGATACGTCCTCAGGAGGTGAACTGAAAATAAGATGCCTACCTGTGTTAGTCATCTTTGCATTCCTCTAACAAAACACTCAGATACTAAACTTTAGAAAAGTATAATTTTCTTTAGCTTACAGTTTGGGGGTTCTAGTCCAAGATAGGATGGGTCTCCTGTTTTATGATAGAGTGCTTGTCTTTGAACTTGTCACCCTGGGATCTTGGTGGGTTGCAGGTTGACAGCAGTGAGCAGCATGTGGCAGGGTAAAGTACTCAGTGTGGGATTAGGAAGCCAAAAGAAAGAGAGAAAGGGCCAGGCACCTGAACCCAGCTTCCTGAAGTAGTGTCCAACAGCATTCAACATCACCATTTGAGGACCAGCCCTTTGTAAAACTGTCATCCTATGGAGAAAAGCTGACATCCAGCTACAGCACTGTCCCTGTCAATAAACAACTAAGGAATCAGCAGCTGACACAGCAAAATTAACATGCAACCACCCTGCCAACTGATGACACTGGAGAATCAACTTGAGCAGGTATGCCAAATTCAAACAAATTTAAATAAATGTAAGTAATAGTAGTAGTAGTAGTAGTAATATATAAGAAAAAAAGAACTAGGATCTTTAAAACAAGGGAATGGAATGACACAGTGGATCGTAAGGCAGGTCATGCCCTTGAGGCCACACAAAGTGGCTTCCCTGGGGGACACAAAAAAAGTAAGTATAAATTGGTGGGGACAATGGCAAAGAAATATTTAGTGAGTCAAGAGAATGAAGCGTGTGCATCAGGTTCCCTGACTGCGCAGACCTATGGAAAGGGATCAGGGATGAGAGAAGATTGGCCCTGGGTCCTGAGGGTAGCAGAGCTGAAGATTGTGAACAGTAATGCAGAAGAAACCCAGAGGACCGATCTCATCTCAACTCCTCTGCAGAGCTGTCCTTTAAAACGCCCTGCTCCCTCTCCAGTGAGAGATGGGCTGAAGCTCCACATCACACTGAGAGCCTCCCGCCTGCCCCGTGAGGCTCCCAAGATGGCGCATGTCTGTTCCCACCATTCTTTCCTCTCTCAAAAAAACAAAACAAAAACAAAACAAACAAAAAAAAACCCAAACTGCACATTTGCTGTGAAAACCAAAAACCAACACTGAAGAGAAATACTTCACATGGATAAAACCACCTTGAATCCCCAAGGCCAACATAATTCCTTTCCTTCCTACGATTTTCTGTCTTTTCTCTGGCCATCCATCCACAGACCTGTCACGTTAAGATGACTGAGCACACTCAGTTCTGTTACCTGCTTTGTTTGCTTTAGCGTGGATCACTTTAGCATGGATCAGAATTTTCCCCAGGTTCCTATCGCCATTAACTTTCATGTCTTAACAGTCTGTCAATGCTGCCTCTCTATTTACTGACACAATAGTCATTGCTGTCCATGTTTTATCCATTACAGAAAGTGTCTCAGTGGGCTTCATTTTGTTCGTGACTTTTATTTGTCTTTTAGATGGTTGGACTATTTCCTCAGGATACATCCAAGCGAGTGACACATAAACTGTAGAAATGTAACTTCCTTTGCTAGCCATCTATGAAGGAGAGCAGTGCAGACATTACATATATAAGAGACCTGGGGGCGGGGACTTCAAATGTGCAACCACAGACTTGCCTGGGGGGTGATTTTTACTAAGTCACATTTCAGTTCTTAAGATAACCCATGATTTCAGAACTATCTAAGCACACTAGAAACTGGGTCTTTCTCTGAATGTCAAGATGGGTCTTTCCCTCTAACTCTTCTCATAGTTAATGTGCTCTGTGGATACATGGCCCAGGAGGGAGGTGGTGAAGGATCTACAGGCCTGTAAATCGAATAAACAAGAATCATGCAGCATTGAGAAATGCGAGTGAGGCACAGCCCCGAGCCATTAGGCAGTAATATAATAAAGGCTGAGGTGAGTCACACATCAAATTAAAGCCATATATCATACGCTCTGCCAAGAAACTGCTAAATAAAAGCTGGTAGTCAAGAGCAAGTTAAAACTCACAGTGCTATTGAGGAGCAGAGACCATGGACTAGGGGCTGCACTCAGCACACGGTAGAGACTTGCTGAGTTAAGATACTTAGGTTAAGATAAGGACAAAAACTCTCATCGATAATTAAAGTTTTGGTTCATGCAGGCAATGTAAAATAAAGAATGGTTAGTTTTTACCTCAACTCACTGAGACTACAGATTCTATTCTGAGAGTGTGACAATTTCACGTAACCACTGGGGTACTGAAACAGTCATTTGCCATCAGGCTCCCATATGTATTCTGGGACTGCCCCTAGAATGGAAATGAGCACTGGCAGAATGAACACAAGATGTGCCCCGACCTTGGCATCCCCTCCACAGGCCTGGGTGGTCGGCAGCTTCCTTAGACACACAGCAGTCTCTTCCGATGCTGTGTGACAATCACAGACTCCATCTGGCTTCTGTGTCACAGCCAGCCATAGCTCAGGACCTTGGTTTCTTAAGATTTTATATTAAACTGGTCTAAGGGACAGTGTACTACTAAATTCTGTTACAACATACAGTTCTGACATACATATGAATTATGTAATTGTATATTAAATTGTGTACATAAAATATAATTTTATTGTATATAATTACACATGTTTTATGTGATACATATATACATATATAAATACATGCATGCATCCATCACAGTGGTGATTTATGCTGTGAAGGGGCTTCTGAAGTGGGAAACATCTGGAGCTAACAGGACATGGATGTTTTCAGAGCCATGAGCGTGACAAGAGCCATTTCCCTGAGAGCAACACTGTTGTGGGAGGTGGAGGCAGGGCAGAGCCAAGGTTGCAAGATTCAGCCTGAGATGCCAAATGACCTGAATGGATCAAACCAGTAAGTTCCACTGGTGAGCAAAGGAGTGTCCTCACAGAGGGCAGCTGGGTGGCTGGGGCTTGTGTGGGGTAGAGGTGAGGGGTGCCCGGAAGTAGGGGTGGGGGGGCAAGTGCAGCCGAACCTGATGATGCAAGTGCAGTCAAACGTGATCACTTGAGTTCAATCCTTGGGACCCACAGAGTGGGTGGAGAGAACCAAGCTCTGTAGATTGTCCTCTGAGCACCAAATATAGTAAGTAAATGCAATTAAAAAAATCAAGATAAAGATCTTTTCCCGAAGCAGATGATGTGAGGATGTGGAGAAAGAGGAACAGTCCTCCATTGTTGGTGGGAGTGCAAGCTGGTAAAACCACTTTGGAAAACATTCTGGCTATTCCTGAGAAAACTGGAAATAGTTCTACCTGAAGGCCCACCTATACCATTCCTTGGTATATACTCAAAAGGTGCTTCAACATATAACAAGGACACATGTTCCACTATGGTCTTAGTAGCCTTATTTATAATAACCAGAATCTAGAAACAACCCAGATGCCCCACAATGGAAGAATGGATACAGAAAATGTGGTACATTTACCCAATGGAGTACTACTCACTACTAAAAACAATGACTTTTAAAATTTTCAGGCAAATGGATGGAACTATAAAATATCATAGAGTGAAGTAACCCAGACACACATGGTATGAACTCACTGATAAGTGGATATCAGCCTAAACGTTCAGAATACCCATGATACAACTCACAGACTATATGAAGCTTAAAAAAGAAGGAAGACCAATGTGCAAATGCTTCAGTCCTACTTAGCAGGGGAACAAAATAATCATGGGAGGTAGATGGAGGGAGAAACTGGGAGTGAGAAAGGAAGGGGAGTGAAGAAAAGAGGGGAATGGGATGAGTATGGGCAGAGACAGGAGAGAAGTACAGAGGGTCAGGAAAATGAATAGAAATATGTAACAGTGGAGGCTGGAGAACTGGGGGGTAGCCCCTAGAAAGTCCCAGGCACCGGGAAAGTGAGAGGTTCCCAGGACTCAGTGGGATGACATTAGCTGAAATACTCAACACAGAGAGACAGAACCTGTAGAGACCACCTCCAGTATAGGCACAGCCCTCAGTTGAGGGATGGGGCCACCTACCCATCTCAACATTTTTAACCTAGGATTGTTCCTATTTAAAGGAAACACAGGGACAAAAAATGGAACAGAGACTGAAGGGAAGGCCATCCAGAGACTGCCCTACCTTGGGAGCCATCACATATGCAGGCACCAAACTCTGACACTATTGCTGATGTCCACAAAGTGCTTGCTCACAGGAACTTGGTATAGCTGTCCCCTAAGGGGCTCTGGCAGCACCTGACTAATACAGTTGGAGATACTCACAGCCAACCATCGGACTGAGCCCAGGTTGCCCAATGGAAGAGTCAGGGAAAGGAATGGAAGGAGCTGAAGGGGGATTGCAACCCATAGAATGAACAACAATATTAACTAACTGGACCTCCCTGAGCTCCCAGGGACTAAACTACCAACCAAGGAGTATACATGGAGGGACCCATGGCTCCACCTACATATGCAGCAGAGGATTGCCTTATCTGACATCAATGGGTAGGGAGGCCCTTGGTCCTGTGGAGGCTTGATGCCCCAGCATAGGGGGATGCCAGAGCAGTGAGGCAGGAGTGGGTGGGTGGAGGAGCTCCCTCATAGAGGCAAGGGGAGTGGATGTAGGATGTAGGGTCTGTGGAGGGGAGACCGAGAAGAAGGACAATATTTGAAATGTAAATGAATGAAATTTCCAATAAAAATCAAGATAAAAGTATCCTTCTCTTAGCCCTTTCACTTTCCCACATTCGTGTGTGTGTGTGTGTGTGTGTGTGTGTGTGTGTATGTGTGTGTACAATATGCATGTTATATCTATGTACATATGGGTGTGCATGCATATGGTGGTTAGAGTTTGGCCTCCAGTATTTTCCTCTGTCATTTTCCTTCCATTATTGAGGTAAGTTCTCTTTGAATTTGGAGCCCAGCAGATTCCGCTGGTCTAAAGAACCGCTCTGGTCCAGGATGCCCCATCTCTGTTTCCTGAGTACTGGGGTTGCAGGTAGGCCAGCAGGTCTCTGTTAGCTTTGGGGGTGAGCTGATCTGAACTGTGGATCTCACATTCATGTGGAAAGCACTTAGGCCATCATCCCAGCCCTCTTTGTTTACGATTTTGTGTCGGCTGCATCAGAAATAAATTATGAATGAGATCAGAAACAGATTTAGACAAGGCCTTCCTATGTGAAATAAAAATATCTATGGAGTACTTAAAACCAGAAGGAAACATGAAAATAAGCAAGCAGCAAGAGACAATGAAAGAAGAGAATGGAAAATGAGAACTTTAGAACTATGACTACTGACATAGAAACACTCAATAACTTTATTCAGAGAGAATCAGGAAACACACAAGGCCTACCATCTGGGCCACCACATTCTTTCACTGCTTACATTTGAAAGTCATTTTATAAATGGTAAACAGGGTGGGAAAAGGATTCAGTGGAATCACGAGAACAAGAGAAATTAGACTTTCTTACATTAAAAATTGGTAAATCTTTCATCAATTTTCGAGTGATTCCTCAGAAAAAGAATTAAAGGTCAGAGAATGTCGATTATTGAAAGTAGTTAGAAGCAAACATAAAAGAAACTCAAATGCACAAATTGAGTACAAGAAGCCCTAAAGACTCCACAGACTTACACACAGAATTAGCAAATAGAATGATGGACCAAAAGAAATGACCCAGAATGCAGCACAGTGTAGTGGAATATTCCCCTGCTACATTTTACAATAAACTCAGTAATGTGGGAGGAACAAAGGAGAGGAAAAGGAGGAGCAGAGGAGGAGGAGGAGCTAGGAGGAGAGAGGGGAAGATGGTAGAGGATGTCAGAGTGTCTCTAGCAGTCTAAGGTAGCAACTTACTAAATGTTCAATATTGGGTTGCAACTCTAATTGTATGAGCATCTTGTTAATTGAGCATTTCCAATTATATAAAGCCTGTGGATAATATTAAGCATTAGAGTCTCCTTTCTACCGGGTACTGCGTGGATGATGGGTATTGTCTGGGATTCAGCCAAGCTTTGTGGAGACAGCATGGTAGATTGGCAGAGCCATCTCCCACACTGGCACCTCGTGGGTGCCAGGGCCGGTGTTTGTGGCCAGTGTGAGCCGAGCAGCAGTGAGAGCATACCACCACTCTTGGCCTCAGGCCTTATCTAGTCGGGAACATGGCGGCCCCATAAGAACAAGCCAGATTGGGCTATGCGGTTTTAAATATTATCCCCAACAGCACAGTTTTGGAGATAGAAAATATTCGAGAAAAGATAAAAACCATGTTGGGTTTTCTACTTTCATGTCTTGAACTTTTTTTATTATTTTATTTTATTTTATTTTGTTATCATTTCATTCTGCTGTTTGTGTTTCCCAGATATTATTAATGGATTTATTTGTATCCTCTTTAAGGCCCTTGAACATATTCATAACAGCTCTTATGAAGTTCGTGTCTTGTGCTTCGGCTATATTGCATTTCTCAGGGCCTGCTGTAGTGGGGTGGTTGGGTTCTGGTGGAAGCACTTCGTCTTGGCTGTTAAAGGTTGTGGTTCTGGGCTGGTGTCTAGGCATCTGGTTCTGGATGACTGAGGTGATTCTAGATGTTGCTATCTGGCCTTGTCTTAGTTGGTGTGTGTTTGTTCCTTGGGTTCCTTTGTTCTCTCTGGATCTTAGGAAGGTGAGGTGACTGTGAGTTGCCTGATAAAGAGTGCTTCTGCAGGTCAGTGGGTGGCAGAGAGGATAGAGGTGGGCTAGGAGAAAGGCTGAGAGGGGCATCAAGAAAGAGCTAAGGGTATCCTGTCCAACCTAGAAGCTTGGGTCCACAGGGAAGTTTGGAGTAGGGATCCTACAAGTGCTTCTAATGATTTTGCTTTGTCCCTTTATTTGTTTATTTTGTTCTATTCTGGTTTGTGGGTTCATTTGCCTGTTTGATTTCTAAAAAGAGAGAGAAGGCATGGAGTTGGATGGATAGAAAGGTAGGAAGCATCTAGAGCAGTGGTTCTCAGCCTTCCTAATGCTGCGACCCTTTAATACAGTTCTTCATGTTGTGGTGATTCCAACCATAAGATTTTTTGTTGCTCCTTCATAGCTGTAATCTTGCTGCTGTTATGAGTCATAATGTGTCTTATATACAGAATATGATCTGTGACCCTGTGGTGGTCATGGGCCACAAGTTGAGAACCACTGATCTGGGGGATTAGGGGAGGCAAAATCATGATCAGAGTGTGTGAAAAATGTTTTCAATTTAAAAAGAACAATACAGAGGAGAGAGAAAATAAGGTTCACTAAATATACAATGGAGAGCTTAGTAAGAGAGATGAGGTAGAATGGACGAGAGGCCATGGAAATCTTAATAAGAGAGATGAGGTAGAATGGATGAGAGGCCATGTTTGAAAGACAAACATTTGATGATTTCCCACCACTGATTCAAAAAGTCCAGGTGTACAGAAAACATGGCTATGCTAAAAATAATTGGAAAATTTACACTGAAGAAAGTATTTTCACCCATATCCAAGGCATAGATGTGTGTTTAGAAAGAATCACATTCCATTCTAGGTCAGTTTGTAAATGACCCTGTGCCTGGCTGACACCAGCAGGCAGAGCAGCCCATGAAACACATGCATTCTTCACACCAACGATTATCCTTCATGTGTGCATTTGAGGTGTGTGTGTATGTGTGTGTGTGTGTGTATATATATATATATATATATATATATATATATATATATATATATATATATTGTGAGTGTATATATATATATATACATTGTGTGAGTATAGGTGCTAAGGAACGCCAAAGGAAGGTGTTGGCATGTTGGTTCCCTATTATCTGGGGATACAAGTAGTTGTGACCTAGGAACTAAACGTGAGTCCTCTGGAAGATCAGCAAGTGCTCATAACTGCTGAGCCATCTCTCCAGCCTCCTGTATGAACTATTTTTTATTTTGAATTGTTTTAGAGGCAGAGAAGTACATTTCTATCTTTAAATATTATGTTAGATAGCCCTCGGTGAACACTGAGACTGTGGGATATTTTTCATGTGCTTCGTTTTTCTGAAAACAAGGTTTAAACATAAACCTGTGAAAGAAGTTATTTATAATCACCATAAATTTGAAAATTCCTAATATATGCCTAGGACCCTTAAAACAGGCTGTGTATGAGGATAGACCCTTAGAACAGGCTGTTTTTGAGGATGGAGCAGCCTGCTGACCCTGAGGACTAGTCATGCAGCGCTTTGGGTCCTGCTGGATCGTCAGGGAACTGAGGAGTCACATATGTCTTCCCACTTTTCCTTCTCTGCCGAAGACTTTCTCAGACATTTAAACATGTGCAAAAGAAGGAAGAAGGTACAATCTTTGAATTCTTTTCTTCTCCCACACACAATCTTCAATTCTTTAAGAAAGAGGAAAACAAAAACAAAGAAACAAAGTCCCACCTTGTTATCACATCCTCCCTTCAAAGCATCCAACCTGAAGGTATTGGGGACTCACGGCCTGTCAGCCTCCTAGCCTTGGTTTCCCCTCCAGCATCCTTCCTATTTGACAATTGCAATAGATTCAGTGCAGGTTTTAAAGAAAGAAAATTTATCTGTATAAACTGTATACGTAAAAGTGTACTGAAAATTTTATACTTTAAAAATATCTATGGTACATAATATTGTAATTCCATGAAACTGAAGACCTGAGCACACCGGGCCTGTCCAAGTACCAGCAATGTGCTTTTACAAAGTTAATGAACAGTTTCATGTTTCAGTTTCCTCACCTTGCAATGGTGAAAGACGCAGCTCCCGTATCACGAGGCTTTTGTGAGACGTAAGTTATGTCTCATTGTATCCAATCTTAGTTTGGGGGACACATTCTGTAATGACTGACACTTAGAACAAAGCAGGCACTCTACAAACATTAATTCTTATTTTCAAGACACATACGTATTTGATTTAAAATTATACACAAATTATGTTCACATGATTAAATTACGTGTGTAATTATACATAATATACTATTTTTAAAAATCAGATAGGAAGTAGGTTATCTCCATAAAGGTTCACTGTGGTTATTTCTGAATGCTGAAGGTGATACTTATTCTCCCTCACCCCAATATCGGTTGAGTTTATTTGATTATTGGCAATTAGGTATATATCACTAGTGTACTTAATCAAAGAGAATTTCATTAAAAGCCATAGTGATTGCAATAACCACTATTTAAGTCTGGCTTCCACAAATACAACGATGTTGAAGCCATATTCCTTATATGACTGAGCTACTTAACTTTCTGAAATGGTCATTAAAACCTAATGGTTTAGCTGGGCAGTGGTTGCGCACCCCTTTAATCCCAGCACTTGGGAGGCAGAGGCAGTAGATCTCTGAGTTCAAGGCCAGCCTGGTCTACAAAGTGAGTTCCAAGACAGCCAGGGTTACATAAGAAACCCTGTCTTAAAAACAAACAAACAAATTTACTGTTTGGAAAGCACTATTCTTAAAAAAAAAAAAAGCTAATATATTTTCTTAAGTCAACATATGTTGAGTACATCAATGCAATGTTTCCTAAGCCCTTACTGACTTTATTAACAATGTACACCATGGTATAGTTGCTACCATACTCAGAACTTTACCAACAATAGTAGTGGTTCTGCTTGCCAGTGTGAAATTTGCTGCTCATTTTTTAATGACTGTTCTGGTGATGAAATCCAGGGTGTTGAACATGCTAGTTAATGGTCTATCCCTGAACTACACATCCTTAGCCTCAAAGTTTAGTTCTATACCTGAAAAGCCAAGATATCACACCCCAATGTTGCTGCCAAGACTAAGAAGGAGAGAGAAAAGGGAACACCCTGTCTAGTTGGATTCTCTGGCATTCAACTAGGCAATACTAATTTTAAACAATACAGGAGCAGCTAAACCAAGCATGGGAGTTGCACAGGTGGATGTCACCAGCCACTGAGACAGGACTAAGATGGAAGGGTAGAGGGGACAGATGACAAATAGCCCTTCAACTATCCCATCTGGCTTTAGAATGCTACTGTGATGCCTGTTTTCAGACTTATTATCATAATTCAGGAAGGTTAGTAGTCCAGTAGCATGTTGATAAGTCCAAAGGCCCTGGTCAACATTCAGTCTGTCTCTTGAAGGGCCATAAAGGAAATCACTCTCCAAAAAGTAATGAAGAGCATCAGGCTTTATTTGCATTCAGTGATGATCTGCAATGTTACAAAGACCCTGGAAGAGCAGTCCCCTTAGTTAACATGTCTGTCTTTGTTCTTTTAAACAACACAGTACATGCCTCCACACCCCACAGGAGATCATTCTTTATTGCACAGCTCTCTACCCTCCTGTGGGCTCTTGCCTGTGGATTTGTTCCACCATCTTCTAGCGGATGTCTACTTTGTCCTGATAACTCCCTACCTCTCTCACATTGACAAGTTGTTCCTTTCTCTGCTTGGTACTGATTCTGGCTTCTACTTTCCTGGGCTGCACATACAACAATCTTGGGTAATCTATCAATAGCCATCGATAACAAGCCTTGGTAAGAGGATTCAGACCCCACACCACAGGACTCTGCACCAAAGTATTCTTGTGATGACAGTAATGGGTGGAAAGTCTAAACTTTAAGGACATGATATCTCAAAGTAATTTTCTCCTAATCCAAATCAATACCTTTACACCTTAGTAGAAATAGTTTCTCATTGGATCATAGGAAGCCCTAGTAATGGAATATTTGGAGCCTGAACCAGTCATCCTCTGTGACCTGGCAAAGTTTGTGGAAACCCGGAAAGTATGGAACTGGGAAATTACCAAGCTTCAAACCTTCTACTTACAATCTATCCCTCCTGTAAGATGTGTTGGGGCAATGGAGGCACAGAACTTGGGGAGTGGCCAACCCATGACTGGTCTAATTTGATGCTCACACCACAAAAGGGAACCTATGTCAGACACTGATTGGATAACCAGAGGCTGGATAACCCAAAGACCTATGATAGGAAAAGAAATAATAAAAAAAAAGACTCTTGATGATATTCTGCTGTACTCATAAATTGGTGGCAAGCCCAATTGTCATTAGAGAGGCTTCCGCAGGCAGCTGATGGGAGCAGATGCAGAGACCCACAGTAGAACATTTGGCAGAGAGAACCCAAATTGCCAATCTCCATAGCGTCTCTCCCCTTGTAACTTGGGGAATACCATGGAAGGAGTGGGGAGAATTGTAGGAGCCAGAGGAGTGGAGGACATCAAGAGAACATGGTCCACAGAATCAACTAAGCAGGGTCATATAGGCTCAGAGAGACTGAAATGGCAATCATGGAGCCTGCACAGCTCTGTGCTAGGTTCTTTGCATGTATGTAATGGTTTAGCTTGCTGTTTTTGTGGTATTCTTACTAGTGTGAGTTGGGATATCATTACTCTCATCTGCTCTTGGGATCCTATTCCTCCTAATGGGTTGCCTCATCCAGCTTTAATATGAGGGTTTGTGCCTAGTCTTATATCTTCTTATGTCATGTCCAGTGGATTTCCTGTGAAACTTGCCATTTTCTGAAGAGAAATGGAGGAGGAGTGGATCTGCTGAAGAGAAGAGGGGGTGGGAGGATGGGGAGGTGGGAAGACTGGAGGGAAGAGAAACTGTGGTCAGGATGGAATACTATCTGAAAAGGTCAATATATGCATAAAATAAAAAATACATGTCACCACAAACATGTGTGTCATATATGCATAAAATAAAAAATACATGTCACCACAAACATGTGTGTCCAATTTGTGTTTCGGTCCTGATTTACTAATTTAAAACATTGTTATTAAGATGACTAAATATCAGCCTTATTTACCCATTTATAGGAAATGTGTCCTTAAAGGAAACCTGAAATGATATACATCTTGTCCTTAAATTAATACATATTTATTGTAAATATTTGGAAAATATACAAAGGGAGAAAGGGATTTAGAGAAGAAAATCTATAAGGAGAAGCAGGAGGAGAAGGAAAAGAAAAAGTAAACTTCAGTAGCAAGCTGACTCTTCAGGGACAAATAACAGGAACTTTCAGCAGCATTTAAGCCTGAAACGCACCGTGGACTTTGACTCTTCCTTTTTCCCCATCAAGTATTCTGAAAGCACACTTTAGGAAGTACATCATCTCTGACATCATGACACTTGACTGTATGGCATTCTCTTTCGTGTGTGACAACTGCAGGAGCATGAGTGCCCATGAGGAGGCCAGATGACAAGCCCCACTCTCACTCCCCAGGAACTCTGTCCACTTAGACCTTTCAGATAGAGTATACACTGGCTTAGAGCTCCCATTAAGGCTTGGCTGGCTGTCCAGTGAGCCTCAGGGACCATGCTGTGTCTAGCTGCTCAGCACTGGGATTGTAAGAATGTGCCACAGGGCCCAGCCTGGAATGTGGGTAGAGCAGTCCTTGGACTTGCCTGTTAAACAATTCACCAGATGAACCATCTCCCCTGTCCCATGCACAATACAGTATATCTGGTACAATACAATGAAGGGCATGGGTCTAAAGCCAGACTGTCACTGTCATAATCTAGCCATGATGTCACCTTGCTGAGCAACTAAGCTGCCCCATGACTCAATTTCCGTTGTCTTAAAGAAATGGTGATGACCACTTCCCAAGATGGTTATGAGGATCAAGAAGGTCTTGTCAACGAAATCTTTAGCTCAGTGTCACCTGTGCCATACTGTACTTAGCATAGATTACTAATAGGTTCTCAGCTTCTGTAGTCTATCACCACACTACTAAACAGTGTCTTCAAAGCTTTATGGAATCTGAGTTTCTAGTCAGGATCCAAGCATAATGGACTGAATGGGTAGCTGGCTGGTTGGCTGTGTTAACCCCTTCCTTCTTGCCAGGAACTCTTAGTTTCAGGAAACAGGAATGCTTACAACATCGGCAGAGGACGCTAGGCTCACCTTGAGCTTCTTTGCAGTGTTTCCAGAGCAACAGGAAAGTGCATCTTGCTCTCCCCTGTATCATCTTGTTCTTTCAATTCTTCAGTTTAAATCAACTTTCCCCAAAGCCTTGTTTCAAAGTTCTCCAGGCTCCATCCTTCCCTGCAGTCCCCTTCTCAGCTCAGGTTTGTGTGTCACCAATGAGCTATCCACATCATCAAGTCACTCATTGCCTAATCACCGGCCTCGAAGTCTCACCCACTCGTCTATTTCAGACACAGAGTTCAGTGGTTTGGGCTTTGGCAAAGTCTAAATATGCTATTCCCAAAGAAACTGTTGCTGGACACAGTGAGTCATCAAACTGGTTCTTTTCCTGATAGTTTGGGTTTGTTTTTCAACCTTAAAGACACACACACGCACACACACACACACACACACACACACACACACGCTTCTTTTGTAACAGATTGGATGTATTTATTAGAAGTTTTTTGGTTTTACCAGGGCCCAATTCTCCTATATCTTTTTACGATTCTATTTACAATTGTCTACTATTTTTGCAGCAACTTAAAAACAATCCCGATAACTTAACATTTCCATTTTAGGTGACCAGAGAGACGGCTGAGTGGTCAAGGGAAATTGCTACTGTTGCACGGGACCTGGGTTTGGCTCCCAACACCTACACTGGTCAGCCCACAGAAAACTGTAGCTTCAGATCTAGGAATTAACATTCCATAGTTAAACATAAAAATACATCTTTAAGAAAAATCCTATTTACTATCAACTGCACAAGAAGAACTCTGGTAAAAACATGAGCTTTATCTGTAAGAATAGACAAATGGAGGCAACTTGTCTGACAGTCTCCTTAGACAGTACCAGCAGAAATGACTGAAAACATCCTAAGTGATATTTGTTATTTAAGTCCAATGTGACTCAAAATCAACAAAATGCACTGATCCTTCAAAAGCTAGTGAAAGTGCATACTAAAATATTCCATCAAATTCATAAGAAGAAGAAAGAAGAAGGAAGGGGAGGAAGAAATCTGACTTTCATTAGAGAAAATTATTTATAGTATATCAAAGAAAAGTGTGATTAATTCTTAAATTGCTCCTAAGGAAGCCTGGTAATCTGGGAACTCTGTACATAGAGACCAATGACAATTACTCATGGAAACATCCAAGAAATAATATTCAGAAAACCCAATGCTTAAAATATTTTACCATACTTTAAATGAGACATTAGCAAAGTGACAAATTAGAACACATGCTACCTGCCTGCACTCAAAAAGATCTGAATTAAGCAAGCTCTACCTCAGAGGGTGTACATAAACCAAATTTCAAAAATGAAGAAACCCAGATTTTGAAATAAACTGAATGGACTGCGAAAGGCAGAGTAAAGAGCTTGACACCCACCCAACAATCTCTAGCCCAGTGAATTTTTAATTTCTTAAAGTTAAAAGAATTGTGAGGCTTATATTTTTTCTAATAGGGCAGAAAACCAATCCTTTGAAAATGCAAAACTGTTGCTGGAGAGGCGGCTCTGTGTGAAGCTGCCGTGGTGTGCGGACCTGAGGTTGAATACTCAGAACTCTGCAGCACTGGACGCAGCAGCACATAAGCCACCCCATCGCGCCTACGGAAAGATGGATGAAGACACGGGAGAGTCCAAAAGCTCAGTGACCAGCTAGCCTGGTGTATGCAGCGGTGAACAATATAAGTCCTTCTAAAACAAGGTGTGGGGTCAGGGCCACCACAAGGATGTCCTCTCACCCCAACAAGTGTTCTGTTGCAAGTGCATGCCTACAGTTACACACACTCTCTCTCTCTCTCACACACACAGAGATACACACACAGACACACACAGAGATACACACACACACACACACAAACAAAAAAATTCTATTATGTCCCAGGTAATAGGAAATATGTAAGTAAAGTTAAAAAGCTTTATTTAAATCTGTTTTTGAAATAGATGAAATGATGAGTTTTCAAGTCTATATAACATGATAAGTTCTGTTTTAGTTTGCTTTTCTGTTAACGGTAAAGCACCATAATCACAAGCAACCTGGGGAAGGAAGGGGTTATTTCAGCTTGCAAGCTAGAGTTCATTATCCAGGGAAGCCAGAGCATGAGCAGGAATCTGAAGGCAGGGAATGAAACAGAGACCACGGAGGAACCAGCTTCGTGGCTTGCCTCCAGGCTCAAGTTCAGCTGCCTTTCTTATACAACCCAGGACCACGTGCCCAGGAGTGGCACTGTCCATAGTGGGCTGGATTGTCCTCAATTAGCAATCAAGAAAATGTCCACTGGCCAATCTGATGGGGGCAATTCCTCAACTGAGGTTCCCTCCTCCCCGGGTGGTGTCTCTCATTTGTGTCTTGTTGACAAAACTAACACACAAGTTCTTTGGTATTATAAAAGTTACAAATGTATTTATACAAATAATATATATACATATATGTATGTATAAAAATATATTTGTTCATATATCAACATAGATGTGTGAAATATATATGTGCAAAATATTATGTTATACATGCATCCTAGTAAAACATGCAAGGCATCTACATGTATGAAGTAGTGTGTGGGAAAATCGTTCATGCTTGTTATTCTTAATGGCAGACCCTTTGAACAAGTGAACACTCATACAACTGATCTTGTTTCTGTGTGCTGCTTACACAGTATAGGCACATACACTCCACCTTCACCAGTAGACAGAGGTGGTGACTTTACAGAGGACAGATTCTAATTTATCACAAAGGTTTCTGATAACTTTCTATTTGGTGTTGGAAGTATGTCTTTAAAACTTTTTAATGACTCAAATATCACAAGCTTATACAAGTAAATATTTCACTACATGAGTCATTAGGCAATTAATTTATTTATGGCACATTCTGCCTACTTAAAAACGTAACTTGAATTAAGCAGATGCTCTGTCTTCATTGGCATGAATAAACTATATTTCAAAATCGAAAGAATTCCTTTGAGAGAATAGGTATTTCAAACTCTACTGAGGTATCCATATTTGATTCACTCATCTTCCTCTTTCTATCTAGATTTATGAAAGTTGACTTTTAATAAACTTAGGCATAAATATCTTTGTGCTAAAGTTGTTATTTCATTATGCAAAACTCTTAAAAAGTTAAATTTGTAGAAAAATTGTATAAATTCTTTCCAAGACAGTTTTCTTTGTGAGGTTGTTTGTGTTTTTCAAGTTTTGAGACACGTGTCTCACTGAGTGCCCAGTTGGTTATAACTCACTCTAGTTTAGTCAGGTCTTGAACGCACCAGCCTCCTGCCTCAGCTCCCAAGTAGTTGGGTTATACCCCCATTCTGTTATGTTCAGTTTTCTCAAGATTCTTGATAAAAATAACTCATTTGCTCCACTTTGAGAACACAAGAACATTCTGGTGTGAAACAGATATTACTTTAGTTCCCTAAGGAGGGTAAAATGGGGTCTCCAGTTTAGTGAGCCAATTGAGTTTTTAGAGCTTGCTCTCTGCCAATTGCTGTGCTATGCTTTGGACTCACAAAGCCCTTTGCAGGGATTTGTAGACTCTAGCTGTTTTGTGTGCATGTGTGTTTGCTTTGACTCCATGTGTGCATGCGTGTGCCTATCTGTGGTGAATGTAGGCTTTAAATACAGAGTGAAATGGTCAATTGTCATGCCCTTTACCTTGTAGGTATCTTTGGCCATCACACTAGACCAAGATGATTCAGCATTTCTTCTCATTCTTTCCTACTCTTTCCTACAAGTTCTGTTTAAGAAACACATATTAAGCATTTGCCATATATCACCCTCAAGTCTAAACATTTACCTCATTATAACCAAGTTATTGCCATAATAGCTCTGTATTAGCTACTTTTATCATTGCCATAACTAATTACCTAGCATGAAGGAATGTAAGGGAGGAAGAGTTTATTCTGAGTTACAGTGGGAAAGGATCATTTAAACCATGGCTGTAGGAATCAGAGTCTGGCAGGTGACATTGCAACCATAGTCATGAGCAGAGAGTTAACAGGAAGTGGGACCAGGCAATAAAACAGCTCCCACATGACTCACTTCCTGTATACAGGTTCTACCATTTAAATGTTCCTACCTTCGGAAGCCACACCATCAGCTAGAACAGGGCTCAGACATGTGAATTTATGGGGACACTTCCATTCAAAGCACCACAAGCTCTGGGAGCTAAGTGCTATTAATTCTATTGTTTTCAATTGACAAATCCACAGTCACAGCCAGACAGAAGCAGAGGCAGAACCTGTATCTTTGTATATTAAATTGCAAGACGTGTCTTGTTCTGCCTCCCTTAGATGAAAAACTAGGGAGTCTTAGCCTTCATTGGCTGTGTATGTTTCTGTTTGGCTTGGTGCTGTGAGCATTATGATGCCAGTTTGTCATGACTCAGAATGCCTTGCACATGGCTTGGCTTTCCTTCAATATAAAGAGTATCTAATAATAATTATGTCATATTCGTTAAAAGCTTAGTAACATAAAGATAAAAGAAAAACACCAAACCACTAACAGTAGTGATGGGTGGAAAGTAGGTGGACGTTATATCAGCAGGGTGAGGAGTGGTGTCCTGCAAGCATTATTTGTTGAATTAAAAACAAGGCAGAAGGGAGCTGGAGAGTTGGCTCAGTGGTTACGAGCATTTGTTCTCGTTTCGAAGGACCCAAGTTCAATTCCCAGTGCCCACATGGAGACTCATCACCTCCTCAAGGACCAGCACACGTAGTGCACAGATACATATAAAGGCAAAACTCTCACACATAAAATAATAAAATAGAAAATATTTTTAAAAACAAGACAGAAGCTTTGACTCATAAGATTGCTTTACATGCTGTTAGTTCATTAGCCTAACAAGTTTTAGGTTCCGTGTGTATCATCAAACTTAGTGTGTGGGCTGCTTGGTTCTGTAATATCAGCAATGAGCTTTTCTGCTCTCGACTAGCCATCTAAGGTATAAGACCCTGTCAGTATGTGAGGCATGGAGGCAGGGAAGAGAAGTCAGTGGTGAAGCGTTTCCCAAGATTTCTAATCTGTGAGGTTTTTTTTGGGAAAAAAAAAAACTATATGAAACTCTTAGGAACAAAGAAGTTTCCAGAATAAAATACAAAATGAACCCCCTTTATTTGTATAGTTCTAGTTTTCTAAATGAAAAGTCAAAATTTAAAATCAGTAAGATTGCATATTTAAGAATGAGGTAAGAAATAATTACAATTTTCTCTTAGAAGATAAAAAGACACTGGAATTTGACAATGGTAAGTATCTCTACCTATGCAGGTGAGCATTATGCAAATTTACCTGAAAGTCCTCAAGACCCTGACATGTGAACACTGACATTTGACCTGGAATGATGTCCGTCTCACCACACAAAGTCATATATCTTGCATACCGTCCCTAGTACAGGAGATGCTGAGTTATAAACCAGACATGTATTCTGACGCTGAGATGGATGTGTGGGATCTTAGATCTCCCTTTCCAGGGTCTGCTTACATGGAGGCAACATGCTGCTGCAGTCCCTCTGCAAGGCAGCTTCATCTCCTTGACCCTTCCATTCTGAGTGTCTCCTAACTCTTCTCTCTCAGTGTGAGGCCTTTCGTGTGGTCCTCGGGTATCCCATTTGAAGTGGGATGAATCAACACACACTTCTTCTTCTCGTTGTGAAGTTTCTTCTTTGCCTCTAGATGTGGGCTGATGATTACCGGATGCTATAATTTATCTAGTTGATGTACAAAAATATTTAACCTGTTCCTCAGGAATGCTTTCCCATTATTTGAGACACGGTTTTAAGCAACCTAGGCTGGTCTTGAGGTCACTATCATTTTAGAAGGTCCTTAAACTTTTAATCCTCCTGTCTCCAAGCACTTGGATTACAGATGTGCACCACTACTGGCTGTCTCCGGAATTTTAACTCTTCAGAAGTACCGTACACTGCAGAGGCATAGTCACCAACACTTGTAAGATCATCTTACTGTTTGCAGTGGTAGCGTGTTTTCTTCCTATAGGCAGTGGTATGAAGTTGATAGAGCCGAGCATGAACTAGCCAACTGCAACTCAGATGTGAAAACTTAACTCAGAAAATGATAATCATGCTGCCTCATGTAGCTTTTCAGTTAGTCTTCACCTCTTAATCTTTCTATGCGCATTGGAATGTCTTACTACTAAGTCAGTTACCTACATCCAAACGTCTCAAATTGTGGCTTAGAGCCCTCTATGAGATTACATAACTAAACATGGAGATCATGAGTAATTCAGTGAAAATGAAAGGTTTCTGAACTCAAAGTGATTAAAATTTAATTAAAAATCAAATATATGATGAATCCAAGGTGTTCCTGTTAGTGCTTGCTAGTGGTACACCTCATGACGCTACTGCAGCCTTGGTTCTGAACACACAATAGAAGACAACAGGAAGGGACAGCGCCTGAAGAAAGCAGAACTGGGCTTAGGTAAAGGGACAAGGTTTCATGGCCATAGCATCCTCCTTGGCCCCAGAGACTAGCCAAGGAAATCAACACTGGTTACCTCAGAGATAAGACTCCAGGAAGACTGGAGACCTGACAGGAAGCACAGTCTCTGCAGTCTTCCTAAGGGTCTGCCACCAGTTTGAAGCCCATATTCTAGGGGCAAAATGTCAGAAATTCAACCATTCATTACCTGTCAATGTAGATCTCTATCAAAATCAGGAGATCAACCATTCACTATCTGTCAGTGTAGGTCTCTATCCAAAGTCAGGAGATCAACCATTCACTATCTGTCAGTGTAGGTCCCTATCCATCAGCTCCTACATCTTTACTGCTGTGAGAACGCCCCAATGCAAGGATTGAAAGTGAATGTGAGTTTATGTGTGGAGAGACTCTGGAATGACATCATAACACTTCTTACTGCTGTTTTCCAAGTACATCAGCTAAAGATCAACTAAATTCTTGTGCTCTGTGTGAAAACTAGGCAGGAAATGGCAGACGAGTGTAGTCCCTGAACAGGAACACCGTGTAATGTTTGCTTCTACATCTGACTAGTCAAGTTTGGTGGCCATCTCTATAATCTTTGGTTGTATAGAGTGGAGATGATGGAAGTCAAAGTCTTAGCCAAGACACGAAGGATGAGCAGGGTTATGTTGGCTAAGGGACAGTAGAAAAGGATTCTGGGAAGTGGGCTGGTGAGAGTTGGATCTGTTAATGCATTCAGCTGGGACACTGGGCAAGGAAAGCAATCAAGAAGAAGGAAGACTCCTGAAGTGGAGGATTCTTCCTGAGACACTGTTCTTTCTAGACTTCTGGGCAAACAGAAGACTCTGCTGGTTTGCAAGCAACGATGGAAGGACCAGCCAAATATCTGGAGCATGGTGTACTTTAATGTGATGACTAATCTCGAATGTTCAGAGATAGTCCTAAAAATAATACATAGTGAATGAAATATGTTTACCTCGGAAGTGGATGACATTGAGGGATAGCCTGTGAACAGAGAATCCAGTTTGCATACCACCAGACTCACAATCACAATGGCTCTCGCCCAAGTAAGCCTTGCTACAGGGTAGCAGCATTACTTCAGACTGTTAATGTAAGGACCGATGGGTCCAGACGTGAGGTGAGGGGATTTGGACAATAATAAGGTGACTCCTGGGATATTTTTGACAGCTTAAAGCTTGAATTGGTCTGGCTTATGTCTGAACATTAAACAAACAAACAAAACTTTTACTGTGTTAAACAAAGGTATTGAGTTCACAAGGAAAAGCTGAAGAGCCAAACCGAGGTTGGATGTTCCCATTCCCCAGGAAGTTTTTTTTTTTTTTTTTTACCAATATGAGTTTGGAAGCCAGAGATTGATGGATGAGATCTAGGTCAAAATGGAAATGCACACGACTCTAGAAATACTGCTCAAGGCATAAGAAAATACCCCACTCTCTTATTGCCCAGTGTTACCCCACTGCCCTTGACGCCAGCAGGCAAAGGGAATCTAAAATCTCCTGTGATTCAGGGAAGGAGGGGGCACATCTGAAAGTGACCTGGCACATGGTGGTAATCAAAGACTGGCTGGTGCTGCCATAAACAAACCCTTTGCTGTAGATCTTATGCATTCCAAACAACCGCCTAGCCATTTGCTTAGTGGGCGGTAACCATGAGCCTGCATAT
The DNA here is from genome assembly GCA_021653895.1 of Mastomys natalensis. Lineage (NCBI taxonomy): Eukaryota > Metazoa > Chordata > Mammalia > Rodentia > Muridae > Mastomys > Mastomys natalensis. Next base: position 139,845 of record JAJTUV010001064.1, read on the forward strand.
TCTGGATTCTGTTTCTCTTAGCTGCTAATTTCTGGCTGTCAAATAACAAAGTAGAATTCCCTTGTCTTAAATATAGTGTCCTCTGTATTTTGTTAGGGTGACTCAGTCTGTTAAGGTCATGATCCTGGCTGAAGATTCTAGACTAAGGCCTCCCAAGAAAAGGAGGCACAAATTTTACCTGTTATTTCTGGATAGAATGAAAAACTTGTTGTCCACAAAATAGAAATATCCACAAAATATTTTATATAGTGGGTGTGAAATTACCCATCAATTAAAAAATACTGATCTTTAAATAGTGAGTAGCAGTGGTCAGGATGATCCTAGGGTACAGGAAGCTATGACGTCATCCTATTCCAGGTACCAAATGCTGTCGTAATTGCTATGTTGCCTCCACATCCCTAAGACGGAAGCCTAAGGAGGTTCTGTAGGTAACTAGAGAAGCCACAGGTCATGAAAAAGTTGTCCAGCCTGGAACTGGGCCAATCTGATGTATTCACTAAACTTCCTTCTGTTTACATGGAGGAGCAGAAGCAAAGCCCAGTGATAAATTTCAAGGAGTGACATCCATTTAAACTGAGAGGACACCCAAAAGAAATGAAACTTCAGATGGGAATTTAAAAAGTCAAGGTTGAGCGATTAACTTGCAGATTACAAAGGAGTAGGGTCTCTAGAGGAAGCTCTTGTGGCCATAGAAACCAAACCAAAGAAACAAAACTCCTCCACTGTTTAGTCTAACTTGAGGAAGACTTTGGTTTCCCTACGTGTCCATTTCCTGACTGAATGCCCAGACACACTGTCCTTAACACACGTAAGAGTATGCGACTTCCACAGAGACTTTGGTCACCCAAACTTATACCATAAATAAAGTGGTTAACACTCCATGCCATGGGAACCTAGGCCAGGGATGGACTTGCTTGCAGCCTTGCTCTGTGTCTTTGTCTCTGCTTAAGGCCTTGTTCTATTCCTCTGACCTCCAAGGTTAAGTTGTTTTTCAAAATTATGAAGTCCTTGATGCTTTTTTGCAACAGCTTTGCAACAAAAGAAACAAATCCCAATCAGTTGTTGCCCGCAGCAGTCTCAGGTTTAATGAAGAAAAGAGTCATGTTTTTACCGAAATCTGAATTCCAAGGTATACACAATGGTCTGAGCTCAGTGTTTTATAAAATTCCATCATGGTGGGAAGGTGAGAAGGCTGTATAAAAGGTACTAATGGAATTTATCCTTTTCCAAAGCAAGACCTTCTGTAACCAAAGGATGTGTTGTATGTGACCATCCTCTCAGGGTCTATGTGTAGAAAATTTCAAAATATGATAGGAATTTTCTCCTGGCTAGCAAGGGGTCTCAGTAAGTTAAAGCAGCTTTTTCTCTCACCTCCTTCTGGTTAAAATACCAGAAGGCTTCACTGGATCTTGAGAAAGTGTACTGGGGCTGAGGCTGGCTGAGGAGAGCTACATCTTAGAGGCTCCTCTGGGGTATTGAGGTTTTTCCTGAATCCCATGTTAATTTACTCTCAAGCTTGCTTTCAGAATCTGAGGAGACACAATTTTGAAAGAGTACCAAGATTAAAGATATGTTCTTCAAAAGACTGTTTCCATTTCAAACACAAGACTGCTGAGCCAAGCTCACAGATATGGAAAGGCAGCAGTAGTGCCTCCGCATAGAAAAGCTCTTTGTCTTATTTATCAGCCGTCAGGTTCAAATGCGGGCAGTTGGTTAACGGATGTGTGTAATTTTCTGTGAAAACGATAAGGAGCATTTGACTACTGGGATGCATTCATGGTGTGATGTGTGCTTGTAGAGGGCGACCTCTGCCTCATTGAACAAATCGGGACTGTTGTAGTTCCAACAGTATCAACCAATAAAAACCCCAATGAAAACAGCAAGCAGTTTTGATGTTAAGTTCTCCTTTCAGTTTTCACATGTATCCTTTGACGAAAACATAGATTGATGATGTGGTAGACTAAGATTCTCTGGGCCCAGATTCTAAGTCTACCGTCTGTGACCTTGAACTAGACACTTGAAGCTCTTGTCCTCGGTCTCCTCATTTAGAAACATTAGCTGGAGCAACAAGCAGCTAGGCCCTTCCCCCCCAGGCTCCTCAGTCAGGACTCTTTGGGGGATTTCTTTAAGAATCCTTAGATTCTGAAGATAATCTATTCTATAAGATGTATTACTATTTATATAGAACCTTTATAACATCTATATACTTTAAATTATCTGTAAAGTATACTCCTCAATGTTTATGGACTGTAGTATGTGGGGAATCATTAACAAAAATATGTGTACTTTCAGTAAAAATGTTTCATTTTTTCAAATAGTGTGCACTTGTGATTGGTGGAATTCATGAATCTCATTTGCATAACTTACCCTACAAAGTCCTTTTGAAAGAGGGAAAATGTATCTAATTATCATGCAGCACTAAGCATGGCACCTTGCGCTTCGTGAGTGAGGTACTGCTGTCCTTGCTGTGGTCATCTCCAACTGCAGAGCATTATGGGTAATAAGAGAATGAGGTATGCAGTCAGATGGCCCTGTCTCTTAATTCCACCACCGGCTGAGTGCAGATCCTCTTGTCAGAGCCTCAGCCTTCTCAGCTGTAAACCAGATGCAACACTGCCTTGGGGTAGGCTTGTTAAATTCAGGCTTATTGTCTGATTCTTAGCTGGTGTCCTGACACATTATGGGAGTGGTCAGAACTCCAGGCCTCAGAGTTGGACCACATCTGAGATATTAGGTGAATTCCCAGCCTCCCCAACACCACCATTCTGTCAGAAGTACCTGACAATGACTGTGATAGTGGCCAACAGTGTTGCTGCAGGATTATAAGGCATAAGGCACATTAAGACCTGACAGAACTCTGTAAATGCTGCTTACCTTGTAAGACAGTAAAAGACCTTGAAAGAGTTTATATCATTCTGGGAACTGGGGAAATTATTCCTTATTTTAAAATGGAGTTAGATAACATTTTAAACAAAAACCACTATGAAAAGTACCTTTTCATCTAAAAGCAGAAGACAGAAAGAAACCACCACAACAAAAGACTCTTCTCAGGGAAGCCAGAGAAGTCATCTGTGATACAAAGACTCACCAGGGAGTGTGAATGAACCTCCTATAATCTGTTCTACCACCACCCCCCTCTGAAATCTGTTTTTTACCCTTCCTGTCTCACTTGCCTCTAGGTTAACTGATTGCTGGTTTGTTGGTTTATTTGTTTGTTTCTGCTTGGAAAGGGAAATATAAGAAACAAAGACCCTGGTTCTGGTTCTTTATCAATTTCAAGTAACCTGTCTGCAACTTATCCTTAGGCAATTCAGTATTGGGCCCTATTAGGCATTTAAGTTCTCTCTGTCTCTCTGTCTGTCTCTTTGTCTCTCTCTCTCTCTCTCTCTCTCTCTCTCTCTCTCTCTCTCTCTCTCTCTCTCTCTCTCTCTCTCAAATGCAAGGCTGTGTCTTCTGGTTTCTTCTTCGTATATTCCTTAATCATTTCAAGGATGTCTTCTAGGGAAGTCCTGTTCATTACAGACCAACTGCTTGCCTGAACTGTGTTCATCGCTTTCTTCTTTTCTGCCTCTAAATGAGCCTTCGAGAATATTAGACCTGTAGACAGCAAGAAAAAGCCATGTTGGCGGCTACAGTTAGAATCTGCTTGGCGAAGAGTTTGAGATTCAGTGCTCAAGCCAGACTGACAGTCATTGGAGATATGAAGGAGTTGCACGGGTCTTCTAGAAGAAGCTAAGATGAAGATGAAGGGGCAGAGAGGATCTGGAATCTGCAGCCCTCTTAGGGAAGGCAGTGAGTATCCTGCAAAAGAGAATGATCTTTGGACCAAATGAGTGTCAGACCAGGTTTACAGGTCCAGCTCTTAATGGGGATCATCTGATATAGCTGTCACCACTGAAGTGTAGTCCTTAGATAAATGGCTGTCCATACAACACTGCTTAACATATGGGCCTGGGATCCTGTTGCATGCCTTGAAAAATACTAGAGGAAACTAACTTAAGGAAAGGTTGATTTGGGCTCATGTTTTCAAAGGTTTCTGTTCACAGTTGGCTTCACTGTTTGGGGGCCTGTGGTGAGGCAGGGTCATGGAGAACAAAGAGAGAGGACAGAGTGAAGAGGGGAAAGGAAGAGGAAAGATGTGAAGAAAGAGGGAAGGGAAAAGGAGAAAGGAGAGGAGCAAGGAGATGGAGACACAGGAGGGGGGAAAAGATATGCCTTCAAAATACATCTCCGGTAACCGATTTCCCCCAAACCAGCTCCAACCTCTAATGCATCATTCATGGTAGTTATCTTTGGGTTAACCCACAGACACAGCTAGTATTCTTGTGATCTAATCACCTCTCAGGAGCACCACCAACTAGGGATCAAGACTTTAACAAGAGCATTTCTGTGGTCCTCCTAACCTCAACTGGGTCTGTGCAGCTCTCCCAGGCCATCTGCACAGTCAGTACCAATAGCTTAAAGCAGGCAATGGGAGATGCAAGCAGCCCCTGAGCTCCTCCTTTGGTGCTCACAGTCTAGAAAAGGCAGGGGCTAACTAAGGACATGTCAACACTGGGGAATTATATTTTGTACACAGCCTTTCAGTCACTACAGAGACTGACCTTTAGATGTTACTTGAGCTGTTATTTTGATTGAGATACTGTTCCACCTTTCTCTCAAGTCTTCTCAGCACTCCATCTTAACTTTATCCACAAAACAACTCACTCTGAGCCATAAGAGTTGCATTGCAGAGAGAAGGAGGGAAAGCTGGGGGAAGTGCATTTTGTCCACAGTGGAAGTACTTACAGAATTCTGCTTGAACCCGACAGGCTTGAGAAAACTGCACTGCCTAGCAAATCTTAACACAAGACAGACTCATGTCAGAAACCTTAGATTCATAAATTCAAATGTTGAAAGAATTACAGTTTTATCTTCTAAAGTCTACTGAACAGCAACAAACCCCTGACTACCACTTTAAAGAATGTAAATTTATAAGCAAAGACAAAAACAAGGGTAACAAATGTTTAATTATTACTTTCTTTAGTTTAGGCTCTCAAGATAGAACACTATACCATTGAGATATAATCCTAGCACAGGACCTTTTAGAAGATAATAATTAAACAATTCTTTTTTTGTTTGTTTGTTTGGTTTTTGTTTTTGTTTTTTGGTTTTGTGAGACAGGGTTTCTCTGTGTAGCCCTGGCTGTCCTGGAACTCACTCTGTAGACCAGGCTGGCCTCGAACTCAGAAATTCGACTGCCTCTGCCTCCCAAGTGCTGGGACTAAAGGCGTGCGCCACCACCGCCCGGCTTAAACAATTCTTTAATGCATGGATCTACCTATATTTAGAATATACTGGCAGATTTTTAAAAAAATATTTCTTTAGTGGCTGGAGAGATGGCTCAGTCACACACTGCTCTTGCAGATGGTCTGGATTTAATTCCCAGAACCTACATGGTAGCTCCCAACTGTCTGTAACTCCTGTTTTATGGGACCTGACACCTCTTCTGACCTTCATAGGGCTCCTGCACATGTATGGTGCATGTTAAGCAAACACTCTACCAACTGAGCCACATCCCCAGTATCATTCACTATTAATGAAACAGAAAGGCTTTTAGTTTTCTTCCTTATTGTTACTCCCTGTGGAGAATTCTGTTTAATTTCAAAGCTGTAAGCAATTCCATTTGCCCCCTGTGGTTCCCTGAACTTTATGGTCACTCTGCATTCAATACCATTTTGCTTTCAAGCTATAATTATGTGTTCATACCAGAGCAAGTGTGTGCAGTTGCTTCCCGAAAGTGGTTTCAGCTTTGTCATTTGTGTTAATTCCTAGTCACAACATGCGGGTGAGAGGCACAACCGAGATGGGATAATTTGAGCTCAGAGTTCTTCCACTGTTCTAAATTCTTCAGAGAAAAGGGACTAAAATTATCCAATGTCATCGTACATATTATAGCCCAAATTCCCTGAAGGCTTAAAAAAAGCCTATGGGCAACATAGAAAAGGGCTGAGAGATTAAGTGGTATCTTATGTAGCATGACATATGCATCATCAGGCACAACTGCATGCTGGGAACACTATAGCTTCACGACTGAAGGATAACTTGGGTGTTTGACTCAGTTCCTGGCCAACAACCCTCCATACCGCTGTGGCTTCCCCTAATGTATATGGATTGCATACATTTCCTGAGAACAAGAAATTCTGGGAAGCCTCGGTGTGCCCTGGATCCTGACATTCTATCTCATTCTTCTGACTCAGCAGTCAGCAAAGCTGGTGGAGAGGAGCAACATGTCCTCCACATCAAGAAGCAGTGTGTGCTTACATCTGTTACCCACATTCAGAGACACTACGCAAGAGTAGCTGTCTTTAACCATCAAGTGGAGGGCCTACCTACTTAAAGCAATGGGTACAATATACATATGGCAACCTGACACTTTTTGTGTTTCCCAACTTTTTAAACCTCTATAGATACTCTATTGTCTACAGATAAGTTTGCACTATGTTTTCTGTTTTTTTTTTTTTAGATGCCTGTAACAAAAGGCATACTCTGAACAAGCTATCCAAATGGTTCAAAAAGATTCTGAATCAAATAATAATAGGACGCAAATTGCTCCCAAACGATACACTTACAGGACAAATCTTTAAAGCACCTGTGCATGGCTAATTGAATCTGGTTTTGTCTAAGTAGAAACTGAGATAATGTCCTTAGAAAATGATACTCTTTTTGTACTTGCAAGAAAAGTGTCATAGATATACACAAAACAATCAAATGACTTGGATTGAAAGTACTTGAGCCCAACACTACAATTTTGATTTTAAAGTTCTCCTTCCCCTTTCCTGTTATCATCCTTTTGTCCTATAACCCTGAGTTATAAACAGGGTTGATTTATTCATTGGTGGTGTTGGCTTTAAAGAGAAATTTCACCTCTGTATTGTTTGGAGGTTAAACCACTGAGCTACAGGAGTAGAACCAAACTAAGAGGCAAAGTCTTCAGAAGATGTTCAGGGCATAAATGGCAAAGTAAGGAGCTTGGTGAGTGGGGAGCCAATGTGACAAGAGGAAAGTTATCTAACTTTCAGTTTGTCTCTTCTTTTTGCTCAAAGACATAGGAACCCTGAGAAAAGGCACAAGGCTGGTTGTGGGTCTTTATTGCTAGTGTCATGAATATGTACACACACCTTTCATTTACATGCACGAAGCTGTATAGTTTAAGTCTCTCACATCATGGGGCATTCTAATGATGATGGAATAAGGTATCACAAAATATGTATAAATGAATACTGAGTGTGATGATTAATGCTGTCAACTAGATAGAATCCCAAGTCACAGAAGCAGGCCGTGTCTGCCTGTGAGGGATTATCTAGAATAGATTAACTGACGTGGGAAGATCCACTCTAAATATGAGCGGGGCCACTCCATTGGTTAGGGTTCTAGACCGAAAACAAAGGGCACAGGTAACTGAGCGGCTTCTTGACTGTGGATACACTGTGGAGAGTCAACATCATATTCCAGTCTCCAGCCTCTCCTGCCATGATGCCCTGCATCTTGGGCCTTTGAGTCCAAACAAACCTTTCTTTCTTTCTTTTTTAAATTGGATATTTTATTTACATTTCAGATGTTATCCCCTTACTCCATTTCCTCACCTTCCACCCAGGAACCCCCTATCCCATCCCCTCTCTTCCTGCTTCTATGAAGATGTACCCCCACTTAGCCCCCACTCCCACCTCCCCACCCTCGAATTCCCCCACACATGTCATTCAGCCTTCATGGGACCAAGGATCTCCTCTTCCACCTATACCTGACAGTACCATTCTCCCTTGCATATACAGCTGGAGCCATAGGTCCCTCCATAAGCGCTCCCAGGCTGGTGGTTTAGATCCTGGGGGCTCTGGTTGGTTGGTATCAAACAAATCTTTCTTGAAGTTGTATTTATTAGGTATTTTGTCAGAGAAATTGTTGGAACACATTTTAAGAATGAAGTCCTACAAGGGGAATTCTGAGTGCTTGTGAGAAAATTACCAGAAAACAAGAGTTTTGTGACCCAAGTTTCTTCAAAACACAATTGTTCTTGGAAAGTGTTTTCACGCCTCTCCCAGGTGTAGCAGATTAGGATGAATTTACTTCAGATCATTCATTGCAACTGGGTATTGATATTTGTTTATATGCATCTACGGAAAAATGTGTCTTCATCACTAGTCACTTGCCCTCCACTTGCTGCTTGTCCTTATGACTGAACATTTTATTTATGTGATTCTTCTTAACCCCCAGAGTATAAATTTTCTGATGCTCTGAATAAAGTTGGCTATTGCATGACACTTTAGTCTGTCTCAGTTGTTAGGCTCAATATTCCCAGGTCCCATGGCTAACAAAAGTAGTAAACAAAAAATGAGATCAGTAACTAATACACTGAATACAGATTAAAATCATGCACTTAGAAAATTAGAAAAAATCTAATCAATAGATTTTTAGGAATCCCTCCTTATTTCTATCTCTTCATATACATTCCTAATTTCCATTTCTTAATAAGGTTACTATTGTGGTGGTTACAAGATGACCCATTACTTAAATCATTATATTGAAACTCAAGTGGATGGTATATCCAAAGGTTATACACTCATTTCAGTCTGTAGGCATGAATGACAAATGAAATGACATATGACAACCCTTTATTCCTGAGGACTTAGAGTTTTAAAAAACCATTTCAGGTTAGCAATAACTCTTTCCAATGACTATTGTACTATCACTTTCTCTTCAACAAGTGGGAAAACATTAGTGCTCTTCTGGAGTATGAAGCAGTTCCATATATTCTGAAATGTCTACTCAACTAGTTATTTTTAAAGACAAAAAATGTGCAGCTATAACTATTCCCAGGCTGTAAATGAGAATGAGAGCTTTACCTTTTATAGGAGGAGGTTTGCAGACCAAATTAGGTCATGGCATTTTGGAAATAATGTCATTGTAGATTATCACTCTAATTTATTAAATTATTTCAACCTTAGAAAAAAGAAGATGCCTTCTGGTTTCTGTCTGCGCTCAGAGCTGACCCTGTGCCACAGCTCTCCATCCCCAAATACCACCGGGAGAGAGCTGATCTCCCAGGAGTGGTAAACACACCTGAGATTACAGGTAAAAACCACCACTTCTGCTCAAATTTCTGGCCCAAGAGGGTCCTGCCCCTAGCCCTCAGGACACAGGAACCAAGGAACAGCAGGGAACAGGATCCTGCCAGTTTTCATCTGTGTCCCGGAGCTGACCCTGTGCCACAGCTTTCCATACCCAAATTCATACCAGAAAGAACTGGTATTCCAGGAGTACTGACACACAGGCTTGCAGTAGGGACAAGCCATAGTCAGAGACAGCAAGACCACCTAACATCAGAGATAACCAAATGACGAGAGACAAGGGCAAGAACATAAGCAACAGAAACCAAGGCTATTTGGCATCATCAGAACCCAATTCTCCCACCACAGCAAGCCCTGGATACCCCAACACACAGAAAAACAAGACTCTGATTTTTACATCTCATGATGATGATAGAGGACTTTAAGAAGCACATAAATAATTTCCTTAAAGAAATACAGGAGCACACAGGTAAATAGGTAGAAACCCTTAAAGAGGAAACACAAAAAAAATCCTTAAAGAATTACAGGGAAACACAACCAAATAGGTGAAGGAATTGAACAAAGCCATCCAGGATCTAAAAATGGAAATAGAAACAATAAAGAAATCACAAAGGGAGACAACCCTGGAATAAAAAAACCTAAAAAAAGAGATCAGAAGTCATAGACACAAGCATAACCAACAGAATACAAGAGATAGAAGAGAGAATCTCAGGCGCAGAAGATACCATAGAAAACATTGACACAACAGTCAAAGAAAATACAAAAAACTCCTAAACCAAAACATCCAGAAAATGTAGGAGACAATGAGAAGACCAAACCTAAGGATAATAGGTACAAAGAGAGTGAAGATTCCCAAACTTAAAGGGCCAGTAAACATCTTCAACAAAATTATAAAAGAAAATTTCCCTAACCTAAAAAAAGAGATGCCCATAAACATACAATAAGCCTACAGAACTCCAAATAGACTAGACCAGAAAAGAAATTCCTCCTGTCACATAATAATCAAAACAGCAAATGCACAAAACAAAGAACGAATATTAAAAGCAGTTAGGGAAAAATGTCAAGTAACATATAAAGGCAGACCTATCAAATTACACCATACGTCTCACCAGAGACTATAAAAGCCAGAAGATCCTGGACAGATGTCATATAGACTGTAAAAGAACACAAATGCCAGTACAGGCTACTATACCCAACAAAACTCTCAATTACCATAGATGGAGAAACCAAGATATTCCAAGACAAAACCAAATTTACACAATATCTTTCCATAAAATCTAGCCTTATAAAGGATAATAGATGGAAAACTCCAACACAAGTTGAAGTTTTTCAACTTTTTTTGAAGAAACTCAATAGAAGATAGCCACACAAACACAATTCCACCTCTAACAACAAAAATAACAGGAAACAACAATCATGATTCCTTACTATCTCTTAACATCAATGGACTCGATTTCCCAATGAAAAGACATAGACTAATAGACTGGATATGTAAACAGGACCGAACATACAGGAAACACACCTCAGTGTCAAAGACAGATACTACCTCAGAGTAAAGGGCTAGAAAACAATTTTCCAAGCAAATGGTCCCAAGAAACAAGCTGGAGTAGCCATTCTAATATTGACCAAACTCGACTTTCAAACAAAAACTACAAAAAAAGATAATGAAGGACACTTCATACTTGTCAAAGGAAAAAAATCTACCAAGATGAACTCTCAATTCTAAACATCTATGATCCAAATGCAAGGGCACCCACATTCATAAAAGAAACTTTACTAAAGCTCAAAGAACACATTGCACCTCACACAATAATAGTGGGAGAATTCAACACCCCACTCTCATCAATGGACAGATCATGGAAAAAGAAACTAATCAGAGACACAGTGAAATTAAAAGAAGTGATGGACCAAATGTATTTAACAGATATCTATAGAACATTTCATCCTAAAAAAAAGAATGTATCTTTATCTCAGCACCTTATGGTACCTTCTCCAAAATAAACCATATAATTGGTTACAAAACAGGCCTCAACAGATACAAAAAGATTGAAACAATCCCTTGCATCCTATCAGATCACCACTGACTAGGGCTGGTCTTCACATACGGGTGGAAACTGAACAATGCTCTCTACTCAATGATAATTTGATCAAGGAAGTAATAAAGAAAGAAATTAAAGACTTTTTAGAATTTAATGAAAATGAAGGCTCTTCATAAAATTTATGGGACACAATGAAAGCAGCACTAAGAGGAAATCTCATAGCCCTAAATGCCTACAAAAAGAAACTGGAGAGACCATACTCTAGTAACTTGACAGCACACCTAAAAGCTCTAGAACAAAAAGAGGCAAATACACCCAAGAGGAGTAGACACCAGGAAATAATCAAACTCAGGGCTGAAATCAACCAAGTAGAAACAAAAAGAACTATACAAAGTATCAACAAAATCCAAGAGTTGATTCTTTGAGAAAATCAACAAGATAGATAAACCCTTAGCCAGACTAACCAGAGGGCACAAAGACAGTATTCAAACTAACAAAATCAGAAATGAAAAGGGAGATAAAACAACAGAAACTGAGGAAATTAAAAAAATCATCAGATCCTATTACAAAAGCCGATACTCAACAAAACTGGAAAATCTGGGTGAAATGGACAATTTTCTAGACAGATACCAAATACCAAAGTAAATCAGAATCAGATAAATCATCTAAACAGTCCCATAACCCCTAAAGAAATAAAAGCAGTCATTAAAAGTCTCCCAGCAACAACAACAACAAAAAAAGTGCAGAATTCTATCATACCTTCAAAGAAGACCTAACCCAATACCAATTTTCTTCAAACTATTCCACAAAATAGAAAGAGAAAGAACACTAACCTATTTGTTTTATGAAGCCACAATTATGCTTATACTTAAGTTTTTGGGTTTACCCCCCAAAAACTCCACAAATAGAGAGAACTTCAGACCAATTTCCCTTATGAAAATTGATGCAAAAATACTCAATAAAATTCTTGCAAACCTAATTCAAGAACAAATTGAAATGATCATTCACCATGATCAAGTAGGCTTCATCCCAGGGATGCAGGGATGGTTCAATATACAGAAATCCATCAATGTAATCAACTACATAAACAAACTCAAAGAAAAAGGCCACACGATCATTTCATTGGATGCTGAAATAGCATTTGACAAAATTCAACATCCCTTCATGTTAAAAGTCTTCGAAAGATCAGGAATTCAAGGCCCATACCTGAACGTAGTAAACGCAATATACAGCAAATCAATAGTCTACATCAAACTAAATGGAGAGAAACTTGAAACAAATCCACTAAAATCAATGGCTAGACAAGGGTACCTACTCTCTCCCTATCTATTCAATATAGTACTTGAAGCACTAGCTAGAGCAATTACACAACAAAAGGAGGTCAAAGGGATACACATTGGAAAGGAAGAAGTAAAAATATCACTATTTTCAGATGATATGATAGTATACTTATGTGACCCCCAAAATTCCACTAGAGTACTCTTAAACCTGATAAACAACTTCAGCAAAGTGGCTGGTTATAAAATTAACTCAAACAAATCAGTAGCTTTCCTATACTCAAAGGATAAACAGGCTGAGAAAGAAATTAGAGAAATGACAATAGTCACAAACAATATAAAATATTTTGGTATGACTCTAACTAAACAAGTAAAAGATCTGTACAAGAAGAACTAAAAGTCTCTGAAGAAAGAAATTGAAGAAGATGGAAAGAACTTCCATGCTCATGGATTGGCAGGATTAATATAGTAAAAATGGCTATCTTGCCAAAAGCAATCTACAGTTTCAATACAATCCCCATCAAAATTCCAAATCAATTCTTCACAGAGCTGAGAAGAGCAATTTTCAAATTTATTTGGAATAGCAAAAATCCCAGGATAGCAAAAACTATTCTCAACAATAAAAGAACTTCTAGAAAAATCACCATCCCTTAACTCAAGCTGTACTACTGAGCAATAGTGATAAAAAAAAAAAAAAAAAAAAAAAAAAAAAAAAAAAAAACCTGCATGGTATTGGTACAGTGACAGGCAGGTAGATCAAAGGAATAGAATTGAAGACCCAGAAATGAACCCACACACTTATAGTCACTTGATCTTTGACAAAGAAGCTAAAACCATCCAGTGGAAAAAAGACAACATTTTCAACAAATGGTGCTGATTCAACTGGCTGTTAACATGTAAAAGAATGCAAATTGATCCATTCTTATTTCCTTGTACAAAGCTGAAGTCCAAGTGGATCAAGGACCTCCACATAAAACCAGATACACTGAATCTGATAGAAGAGAAAATGGAGAAGAGCCTTGAACACATGGGCACAGGGGAAAATTCCTGAACAGGACACTAATGGCTCATGCTCTAAGACCAACAACAGACAAATGGGACCTTATAAAATTGCCACGTTTCTGCAGGCAAAGGACACTGTCAATAGAACAAAATGGCAACCAACAGATTGGGAAAAGACCTTTACCAATCCTACATCTGATAGAGGGCTAATATCCAGTATATACAAAGAACTCAAGAAGTTAGGCTTCAGAGAACCAAATAACTCTACTAAAAATGGGGAACACAGCTAAACAGAGAATTCTCAACTGAGGAAACTCAAATGTCTGAGAAGCACTTAAAGAAATGTTCAAATCATTAGTTATCAGGGAAATGCAAATCAAAACAACCCTGAGATTCTACCTCACACCAGTCAGAATGGTGGAGATCAAAAACTCAGATGATAGCAGATGCTGGCAAGGATGTGGAAAAAGAGGAACACTCCTCCATTGTTGGTGGGATTGTAAGCTGGTACAATTGTTTTGGAAATCAGTCTGGCAGTTCCTCAGAAAATTGGATCAGAAAAAAAATCAGAAGATGCTACAACATATAATAAGGGCACATGCTCCACTGTGTTCATAGCAGCCTTATTTATAATAACCAGAAGCTGGAAACAACACAGATGTCCTTCAACAGAGGAGTGGATACAGAAAATGTGGTACATTTACACAATGGAATACTACTTAGGTATTAAAAACAATGACTTCATGAAATTCACAGGCAAATGTATGGAACTTGAAAATATCATCCTGAATGAGGTAACTCAAGAACACACATGGTATGCACTCACTGATAAGTGGATATTAGCCCAAAAGCTTGGAATAACCAAGATTAAATTCACAGACCATATAATTCCCAAGAAGAGGGAAGACCAAAGTGTGGATGCTTTAGTGCTTCTTAGAATGGGGAACAAAATGCTCACAGAAGGAAATATGGAGACAAAGAGGACTGAAGGAAAGGCCATCCAGAGATTGCCCCACCGATCCATACCATATACAGTCACTAAACCTGGACTCTATTATAGATGCTGGGAACCGGATATGGCTATGTCCTGAGAGACTCTGCCAGAGTCTGACTAATTCAGAGGCAGATGATCGCAGCCAGCCATTGGACTGAATGTGGGGTCCCAGATGAAGGAGTTGGAGGACGGAAGGAGCTGAGGGGAGTTTGTAGCCCAGTGGGGGAAGCAACAGTGTCAACTAGCCAGAACCCCTGGAGCTCCTGGGGACTGGACCACCAACCAAAGAGTACACATGGAGTGACTTGTAGGAGGAGCTAAGGTGGGGGGAGTTAGGAGAGGAAGAGGAAGAGGAAGAGGAAGAGGAAGGGTAAGGAGGAGAGGAGGAAGAGGAGGAGCTAGGAGACAGGAGAGGAGAACAAGAGAGAGAGGAGATGGAGGCGGATGTTCACGTGTCTATAGCAGTCAAAGGTAGTTGGTATATCTAGGTTGTGTATTGGGTTACACTTCTGATTGTATGGGTATCTTGTTACTGATCATTATCAAATATATAAGCCTTTGATTAATCTTTAAGCATTAGAGTCTCATCTTTCTACTGAGCCCACATGGACGGTGGGATGGCCTGGGCAATGCCCAGCCTTGCAGAGACTGCGTGGGAGATTAAGCCATCTCCCATGCTGACGTCTTGTGGGTGGCAGAGTTGGTGTATCTAGTTGGCCATTTCTAGCTGCAGCACGCACATGGCCTCCGGCCAAGAAACATGGCGGCTGGGCTAGGCAGCTTAGATAGTCAGCATGGCCGGCAGCCTCATTAAATAATTACATCAACAGTGACCCTTGGCCCTGGCTGCGTATGTGGCAGAGGATGACCTTTTTGGACATAAGTAGGAGGAGCAGCCCTTGGTCCTGTGGGGATTTGATGCCCAGTGTAGAGGAATGCCAGGGCGAGAAATCCAGAGTGGGTGGGTGGGTCGGGGAGTACCCTCATAGAGACAGGAGGAGGGGGGATGGGATAGCGGGATTCTGGAAGGGAGACCTGGAAAGGGATAACATTTGAAATGTAAATAAAGAAAATATGCAAAAAGAAAAAAATCATTAAAAAAAAGAAAAGAAAGAAGATATTCATGCCAACAAGAAAATATTTTGTCTTTCTCCTTAGGGTACTATTAATAGCCTGTGGGGAAAATTGTAGTTAAAGCAGGAGTGGGTTTCTGATCAGCAAATATGAGGCTCACAAGTAATTCTAGAGTAAGGGCAGCATGAAGCCGAGTATACACTCAGGAGAGCTGAGAAGTGAAACAAATGTGAATAAAGAGGATGGGTTAAACAGCATAGGAGACCACATAGACACAGAAATGCTGCAGTACCACCCATCTCATCTGCTCTTGCAGTGGGACCCAGATCCTCCTCCAGCAGAGAGGTCAGTACAGGTCCTTCTCCTGACTCTGGCTGGGAAAGCTTTATGGCTTCATTTGCCAAAAGATTATGGTAGAAGGGACGCCCTATAGGTGAGGATGTGGACCACTTGGTAGAGTGCTTGCTTCGTATGCTTGAAGCCCTGGTTTTCATCCCAGTACTGTACAAACAGGCCCGGAAGCACAGACTCATAATCTCAGTACTTGGTAAGTGGAGGCAGGATCATCCGGATTCCGTTCAAGGTAATTTGGCTACAAGGTAAACTGGAGGGCCAGTCTGGGATACATTAAACCTTGTTTCAGAACAATAACAATGAAAACAGGTAATCTGCAGCTTACCAGCCTAGATCTTTAAAATCCCTTCCTCTTCCTTGGTGGATACCTTCTTGGTTATAAGCAATTCTGTACCAGGCTGAGTGAGTAGACTGCAATAAAGGTTGATATAAGGAATGCCCTAGAGGAAGTGTCACACTGAGTCAATATTATCCGCTGGATAGGTGAGTGGACATGCCCCAGCCTCCATAGCCACTGGTCATGCCCAGCTCAGAAAACCTGCATTTTTTTTTTTTTTTTTTAGAAATCACCAGAAACCCCACTTACAAAGAAAGGATGCACACCAAACTCCATGTGTAGACTTAGATGTGTTCTTGGTTTCACCTTATCAAACTATAATTCTGTCTAAGGCATCTCTGGACCTGTCTCATCTGATTTATTAGAAGAGACACCATAAACAAGGCATCTTAGTAGTTATATTAGTAGGGTTTCCATTGCCATGAAGAGACACCACGACCATGACAACTCTTATGAAACAAAACATTTAATTGGGGTCAGCTTACAGGTTCAGAGGCTCAGTCCATTATCATCATGGTTCGAAGCATAGCAGTGTGCAGACAGGCATGATGCTGAAGAAGTAGCTGAGAGCTCTACATCTTGATCTGCAGTCAGCAGCAGGAGACTGTGAGCCACACAGGGCATAGCTTGAGCATAGGAGACCTCAAAGCCCACCTTCACAGTGACACACTTCCTCCAACAAGAACAACTTCCTAATAGTGCCACTCACTATGGGCCAAACATTCAAATAACATCCTTCGATGAGTCCATGGGGGCCATTCCTATTCAGACCACCACAGTAGTTTCTAAGATTACAACTTAACTTAAAAGCCACCAAAATGGTACAATTGGCTAATTCTAGACAATTGAGATTCTCCCCTGAGGAACTTGTACCCTGAAACTAGCATGTCTTCACTTTCTCTTCTTTGAGAAATCCATGCACACACTCTCAGGTCTTGCTTTCTTCTGAGAGCCTTCTTTTCTTTTATTCCTTGTGCTTATCCTGTAACAAATAACTCTTAATAAAATCCAACTATGTATCATCACACAGTAAAAATCTGAAACACTTTTCTGCACCAAAGTCACAAACCCCAGGTTAGCCTGAGTTAAATTCCATTAAGCTTAAGGGAATTTCTCAGTCTGGTGAAGGTGGCATCACGGAGATGTGTCTCCACCTCTCCTCTAATGGTAGTAACACTAGGAGTAGGGCTCTTAGGATAATTTTATCTTCTATAACAATGAACTGTGCCCATCCTACGATGACATTTCTCTGCCACCTATTAAAAAGACTTAAAATGTGAGCATACTATTCACATGGTATCCATGTTGTTAAGCTACCATATATTTAAGTCAGTAAATAAATATAGAAACAAAAACTGCTGTTAATGACACCAGACAGCTTTTCCCATGTTTGACTTTACAAAAAATGGCATTTAACTTTATTAGGATCAAATGATTCCTCATGTCTTCATTCTAGATAACACAACAGTGACATCTCATTATGCATGTAAAAGTCCTATACGTGAGAAAAGTCCTCAGAATACTTGATTGAAATCCTAAGAAACTTAAAGATTGATGGGTGTTATGTTCCTTCTGTTCCTAAAGGCTTCAAAATCCCTTTGTTTGGTAAAAATGGATGCTAACAAGTGTGAGTTCTGGTAGCTAATGTCTCTGATACTCCTGTGGGTCTAAAAAGTCTTCTGAGCTTCATCTAAACACAGCCATGCCTTCAGCTACTGGAATGGAGCCCTGGACTTGTCATGCCTACCCGACATGCTACCAGGGACAGTAGCTGAAGTCCAACACTAACCTTGGACTTCTCCTTAAGTAAAATCAGAGTTCCAGGAAACAACTCTTTCAGTATTGTCAAGGCCTAGCTCAGTGCCAGGAGCTCTAGTGACAGATCATCTTGCTGTTGAGTGTGTTTGCCTTGCTTTGAAACTCAGAAAATTAATTTCTTTCAAGTGTCCGTCTTAAAATGCATCTTGAAAACACTCATTTATGTCACTATTGTGCCTATTTGGGGCAAACATCAAGATGACAAACATGATTAATATTCAGTTATGCCCTTGATGAGGCTAAGTCTATATTAGAGGGAAATTTGGAACTACATAGTTCAAATTAGAACACAAAAAGAAATGCTAAGTGAAGTGCGTCAGATTGACAGAAGAGTTTATTGTACAATTTTGTTTATATAAGGCTCATGAGCAGGCAAATCATATCTGTGGAATTCGAAGTGGATTGTGACAGCCTCCTGAGATGTCAGTGACTAGAGAGGAGCAGGAAGAGAATTAGTGATAATTGTGTTCTGTTTCTTAATCTATAGTGGTCACTCATCTTTGAAAACACAGGACTTTGAAAAACATGATCACCAAAGTGGCGGGGTCTGTAAAAATTCTTTTAAATATCATTTCATTCACTTGGATTTGTTTATAATTTATTATCTGTATTTATGATCAATAATTAAAGTCTTTAATAATACATATGCATAGTAAGCTTCATAAAAAGTTCAATTCAGAGATTTTAAAAAGCACACACTTCACATACGAGGCTATTTCTTATTGTTCTGGTAGTTCAACAGCGTTCTTAGCATTTTTCTGGAAAGTATCTGCAAACCCCCAAAGCTGAGTGAGACCCTCCCTCCCCTAAGAACTCCAAGAGTTTTGTTAGGCATCTCCACTTCTTCAAGGCTAGTGATTCTCACCACCTATTAGTGTTCTTATTATAGGAGGTGCTCAAACACTGTTGAGCAAATTAACACTTAACGTTCTATCCTTGAACTGTGCTCCACATGGCCTCTCCCTGGGCTATTGGGGCTCTTCAATGCATCCTTTTATTCTGTACAACACGCCGTGCATAACCGGTAAGAGTCTATTCCAAGTGTAGAAGCAACACACCCTTTCTTTTGCTAGTGTGGATACAGTAAAAAGATTGCAGCATTGCTCTTTTATTTATCTCACTAAGGAAATATAGTTTCCCACACATGGAGAAAAAGTACTCATGATGACTGCACACTTTGTTTTATAGCTTGTCCTTCACTCTTCAGTACCACATCACAATTGTGTCTGGACAAGAACCAGTGGTTCTTACTAAAGTTAGCTACATTCTGAAACAGAGATGGATGACTGCATTTGGCATGATGGCTACATGCTAAAAGAATGATTAACCAACTCCCGGTCTGTGGACATCTCTGGGGTATTTTTGTCTTTACTTTTTAAAAAGTTCACACATTCCTTCATTGCATTCTCATTAACAGTAACCATGCTTTGCTTAGTTCCTAGGGGTTTATTTCTGTGCCAAAACTGTCCACATGATGGATAAATTTTTAGGATACCCATTGTCAAATGTGAAGAAAACTTCAAGGATGTGTTTCTATGGTATCAAATCCCACAACCCACTGATAGGTTGTTTTTAGTGTGTTAATGCCTCTGAAATCATGAGGCACCTAATGCTCTATAGCAACTTCCAATCAGTACAGCCAGGTGACAGCTGCAATGTTGTCCCTTCCTGTACTACCTTGCAGCACACAGTCAGAAAAGCACCTGACAACCACTTCAGGAGGATTATGGCTGTAGGCTGTGCAGATTTATTGACATCTTCAAGACAGAGAGAGTGTCACCCGTGAATCTTACAGGATGGGTATCATTGGCTTGGGGAAAACTCCCAGAGACTAAAGCAATACTCTAGTGACATTGCATCTTAAGAGATTTCAAGGGAACATGTGGCATCCTAAGGGTGGACAAACATGACACCAAAGTGATTCAGAAATGATGGGATCTGTAAAAAATTCTTTAAAATATCATTTCATTCACTTGGATTTGTTTATAATTTATTATCTGTATTTATGATCAATAATTAAAGTCTTTAAGTAATACATAAAGAATAGCTTAGATAAATTTAAGTAGTAAAATACTTTGTTTATTTTGTTGTTGTTTTTTTAAAGGTTCTACATACCAGATACCCACTTCAAACATGACCAAATCTTCAGAGGTTAATAATGTTCAGTCCTGGGCTGGAGAGATGGCTCAGCGGTTAAGAGCATCAACTGCTTGTCCAGAGGTCCTGAGTTCAATTCCCAGCAACTACACAGTGGCTCGCAACCATCTGTAATGGGATCCAATGCACTCTTCAGTGTGTGTCTGAAGAGAGCAATGGTGTACTCATATACATAAAGTAAATAAATAAATCCTTTAAAAAACGTTCAGTTCCATCTAGTAGGATTGATGGATGACCACGATTCAGCATGAAGCTGTCAACCATGCCACTGTGTGTGAATTCATAGAGAACAGCTTCATTCTCCTCCAGCATTTTCTCCCGGAGTTGGTCCTGCTTTTATTACCAGCGCTCATCCAAATCCATTGTGGAACAGAATGGTTTTGTTTTATTTCTTGGACAGGAATCACTTAATTCTGAAAGTCTTATGAGAAGACACAGCAAGACGTCTTGTCAAGTGCACTGTGCATGATAGAAAGAATATCATTGTTCAATTTAATTGGTGAAATTCGTGTGTGTGTGTGTGTGTGTGTGTGTGTGTGTGTGTGTGTGTGTGTGTATACACGAGCGCTGCGCATGCACGTGTGTGTACCTGCCACTGATGTACCTGCAGGGTCACAAGAGGACATTAGATTTCCTGGAATTGGAGTTACAAGGCAGTTGTGAGCTGTCAAACCCAAGTGCTCTTAACTGGACTATGGTTGTCTGGAAAAACAGCAAGTACTCTTAAGAGCAGAGCCATCTCTCCAACCCAGATTTTATATGTAGATAGTCTTTTTAACTTTAGGATCATCAACTACAGCTCTTCATGTGCACTTCCTGTTTTTATGTATTTGGGTGTTTTTTCTACTGACGTCCTAATCATTTCTTTCTAATGTTTGCATTGTAGTAATTTTTTTTACATATTAAAAGAATATCAAATATTTACTCTATGCACAGAAACAATTTTCTCAGTTTTATCCATCTTTTGAGCTTTGCTAATGGTAGAGTTGCACTTTAGAGACAAATTCAGCTACTAAAGGTTGCTGGGCAATTTCATTCCTGATAGCTGCCCATTGCTTTCCTGTGGCTTCTTCTAGACTGAGGGAGAAGGGCACACATACATATGTAACTTCAGCTACCATC
Organism: Mastomys natalensis; assembly: GCA_021653895.1. Lineage (NCBI taxonomy): Eukaryota > Metazoa > Chordata > Mammalia > Rodentia > Muridae > Mastomys > Mastomys natalensis. The sequence continues at coordinate 161,123 of JAJTUV010001064.1, forward strand.
AGCATATATACAAAATTCTAAGACATTGTCATCTAGTCTTTGCCTTTGACCACATTTTCCCCTGAAAGAAGAATGTTCTAGGTTGCTCCAGACCAGCTACTCCACATTGTTTCAGAGGCTACACAGAAGTAATCTTGTATTTGCCAGAGGTGATTATCACAAAACTGATCTAATGAGAAACAGTCCTTTCTGGTTATTCCTATGCACTGAGGTCCCCAGCATTTGACCTATACCCAGGCCAGAATTGGGCCTGGAAGTGTTTCAGCTGAGTTAGTCAGACATCACTGGGCTGGGCTAGCTAGCATTCAGTGCCATCAAAGCTCTGTGACACCAACAGTGAACTGTGACCACTGGTGTAGTGGGTGTTGCTGCATTTCAGGGTCAGCATTGGCTTTGCCATGAAACAGGCATCATGTCCAGAGGGGGAAAAAAAACATGATTTGAGGTTCTGAGTTTATTTTCTGATCTTATCTCTTAAGATCTCAGTTGTGTTACTAACATCTCTGTCAGTGCTGTCTCTGGATCTGTTCTTTCTGATCATCTCAACTCTCCTCTTTGATGCCCAATACCGTGTCTGGCTGGAAAAGCACCCTGCTGTACAAGCCTGAGGATCTGGGTTCAATCCCTAGGATGGATGGATATCTATCTATCTATCTATCTATCTATCTATCTATCTATCTATCTATCTGTCTGTCTGTCTATCTATTCTATCTATCTATCTATCTATCTATCTATCTATCTATCTTCTCTTCTATATCACATCCTAATCTCAGCTTCCCCTCACTCTTCTGTTCTCAGTCCCTGCTCCCAACTTCCCCTCTCCCTCAGGTCCATTTCTCCTCTGTTTTCTAAGACCCATATATTTTAAAATCCAGGGAATGGCAGCTTGTGTTTGTGGTGTCAGCACTGAGAGCTGGAGACGTAGCCTGCTTGCCTACTTGACCAGCACTAAGTGGGAAATCCTGTCTCCAGGCTGAGAGACTTTTGATCTGTACATGCATATTCACATAGTCTTACACACATAAATGTGTACATACATATATGCACACACAAAAATAAAGTAGGAGCAGGAGAGATTGCTCACTGCATAGTAAATGCTGACTTTTCTTGTAGAGGACCAGAGAGTTTGGTTCCCTGCACCCATGTGAAGATCCAATGCTCTCTTCTGGACTCTGTGGGCACCTGCATTTCAATATGCATGTGTGCACGCACACCCACACACTCCTAAAAAGTCAACAAAACTTAAATAAAATTAGTATCAGAGTCCGTCAGGTATGTCTTTCTCCACAGCTGCTGTCCCTAACTTTGTGACGGCTCCTAGATCAGGAACATTTTGGTTTCTGTTTGCCATTACACAAAGAATGCTGACTTGAAATTCAAGGTTAGAAACATCACAAGGCTTTATTGGCCTTTTGATTCACTCATCTTAACTAGGACCAGGTGATGTTAAAAACATGGCTAATTATCTTTCCAGTTGGCTTTAACAATCACAAGCCCGGGGTTCTTCCTGTGGGATCTATTCTATAGTTATCTAACTCAAATGAGATTTTCCCCTGATATGTGTCTGTTTAGGGTTAATTCCTCATGTGTTGAACTGTTATTATTTTTGCCTCTCTTTACCCAATTACAGTGAAGTTAATGTCAAGATTTGTTTTAGCTTTAATATGGTTTGTGTGACTCTATATACTTGTATAAATGGATAGAAATGCACTACTTTTGAATGAATGGGCCATGGGAAGCAGGAAATGGCTTGTAATGGAGCAGGCAGGAGAACTCAAGAGCAGGACACTGCCAGCCTCTGAACTTCAGGGAGAGGATGAAATCTCTTTGTGACAAAGCAAAATAGAAACATCTGATTGCAGAGAGAAAACTGGGGAGGAAAGAAAGGCCAAGGGGGAAGTAAGATTCTGCATGAGATACAGAGAGAGAACAACTTCCAGTGACCAGTAGTCAGTCATGCTCAGCTGTCTTGAAAAATTCAGAACAAATATGTGTCTCCTGTGTGGTATGAAGGATATGGACTTCCTATCAAGTATCCTAAGAAGTCTCCTGAGGAAGCAGACGGACTGGTGAAGATCAAGATTATTTTAACTTTGGACACAGTGTCTGCTTTGTGGCAGCAGAAGGGGAAACCAGAGGCCAGCCAGAAGTCCCATTTTGAATGCAGGGTTTATAACAAGGAGTTTGTCACTGACAGCATGACAAAAGCCAGAATGTGTCATTCACATTGCCAAAGGTTAAAACACCCTTGAGAACAGTGTTTGTAATGTAATATTGAGCCGGATACTATGCAATGGGCTCCTTCAGTTTTCATTGATATTCTACACACTGAAACAAAACTGTCTGTAGAGACGGCTCATTGGTTACATGAGGACAATCAGGAGGACCTGAGTTCAGATCCTAGAACCAAAATAAAGCTGGGTGCAGGCAAAAGAAAAATGTGTATTTGAAATCCACTTCATCTGATTCAGTTTCATCTGATGAATCTGAGAGATGATCAAGTAACTTTGTTAACCATAAACATAGAAGCTCCCTGGAAAGCCAAAATAACCTTAGAGAAGTGTTTACTGTTCTAAAGACCATAGAGATTAAAATCGGCATGATGGAGACTTCATAGGGGTAAGAATGCCCAACCAAGACTAGATTTCATTCCTTTATATAAGTTTTGTTTACATAACTCTGAAGCCTGCCAATTATGTTTCGGTCTTGTCTTGAAATACTTTCAGCATCTTCAACATTTTATTTTCAAAGCAGTAATTTCCAGAGAGGAGCAAAGAAATTATTCTTTCATGGGAGAATGAGGTGAGGTTTTTTTTTTCTCTCTCTCTCTATTTGAAGATGTAATTTTGCATTGGATCCTGGAAACTTGCCTAATGGTCTAATGGAACCTAGCAATATCCTTTCTTCTAGCACATCCAAAGTGACAATAAAACCATGGATCTGACCACAAACGTTGGACAACTACTATTAAACAAATAACGGTTCCAGGATGTTCCTACCTCCATTTTGCAGACTGATCCACAACGATGCAAAGTCAACAGAGGAGCATGATTTTATTGCATCCTTTCTCGTTTTGACATTTACTCAGCTCAGCAATATCTAACTTGGGATTCATCCTCTGAGCCTACTATGCAAAGATGCACGCTAGTGAAGTGGGCATATTTATTACAATCAGCTTTCCAGTGTGTCCACAATTGGCCAATAAATAAAACCGCATTGCAGGCTTCTTTTCAAATCATTTCTCCACTCCTCTCACCAGCACTATTCGCAAGAAGGAAATATTGATTAAATTTCTCTGTAGAGTTCCCTGTTCTAAAATTTTAGAATGACTGAAAGACATGGAATGTTAGAAACCAGGGTGGTGGTGGTGGGGGGGAACACAATGATCTAAAATGAGTGCCTGCCTCTGATCCAACCTTTGCCTCTCTTAAAGGCAGTTAGCATGTTGGCTTTCTACCACAACACTCAACCAGATGTAAACTTGCTGTTCACATCCTGAAAGAGAGGTAGATAGTGTCACCTCCTCCCTGTCACTGCAAAATTTCTACCTAAGTGGGAGTGTTCAGACAAGAATAGCTCTATCTGAAGCTTTTTTGGTACACTCAGGCATTAGAACAGTGACTTTAATGGGAGGCAAATGGTACAGATTAGAGGCCTGCAGAGAACTCAAGAGGAACCTCTGAACTTCCACTGATACAGCAGCGGACAGGATTTAGCTCACAACCTGGAATGAACTGCACACAACTTACCAAATGGTTGCCTCGAGCAACATAAACGACTAAATAAAAGTAAAGGAAAGGATCTAAGGATTATTGAAGTCTGTTCCTACGTTATGTCTGTGGCTCTCACAGACCTTACTGAAATGGTGTGGGGCAGCCATGTCTTACCCTGCATCCAATTGCCCTCCTGTGTACTCACCATCTCTGGGTCTCATATGCATTAGAATCTAAGGCATTGATTACAGTATTTTCACATGACCGTCCATAATGGGGTGGAGATCTGAGCATCACCCAGCTGCTACACTGTGTTCTCTCCACTGATTGTACTTAAGTGACTCTATTGACCCATATGGAAAAGAGAATCACTGGAGACCTTTCTCTCTGATAAAAGCATAGCCCTCTGCTGCTGATAAAAATGTATACAGGCACTCTTCCTGTAAGATTGAAGGAAAGAGTTGCAGGTCCTACTGTCCTTAAGTTGGCAAAGAATGACCTCCAACCTATGAGGACTCTCCTCTTTAGTCAGTAAGTACCAACTACAGGCTAAAATATAAACAATTAAAAAAGTGATATAAAAAACTAAAAGCTACAAGTAGCTACCCATAGCTGACATTTGGATGGCAGCTAGCAACACACAGCTACCTACCTTCTGGGTTACAGAAGTGAGGACCTGTGGCCCCTGGGGGCACTTTAACAACAGAGGAATCAACAACCGAATCACTGGAGTCAACTCAGTTTTAGTGTTTGAGTCTGAAATGTCCTCCATAGGCTCCTGTGGGTGGCACCATCTGAGGAGACTATGTAAGCTTTAGGAGAAGAGCCCTACTTGACAGAGTTAGGTCACCAGGGATGGGAGTTAGAAGTTTATGGCTGAATCCCAGGCCCCAGGCCTGCTCTGTTTGTCTGCTGTGATGGGAACAGCATCCGCCAGAGCCCTTCATCACCATGACACCATGGCAACCTTCCCTGACAAAATGGACTGTAGGCTTAGAAGCCTTAAATCAAAATAAACCTCTCTGCCTTTACATTGTTTCAGGATTGTATTGTGGCCACAGTGTTCCAAAGTTAACTAACATCGTCACCCGAGATCACAGGTTTGAAATTCATAGTGATATCATACACATCCATTGTGGGTATGCAATGAAATAGGTCTCACAAAGCAGTGACTACCTATCTTACATGTGATTAACTGGAATATTTTTTTCCGGTCCATTTCAAATGTATTGTGTAAGTGTCCTCATCATTCAGTTTCTGACCTTCAGGTAGAAAACCATCCCCATGATGCAGCGAGACAGGTGGAATACAGTTAAATGGATTATTTGCAACTAATTTCAGTCTCATTAGTATGTATGTTTTAGGTGTAATGGTCTGTTCCTGGGGTCTGAGAATTCTTCTGTTTATACACAATTCCAGATGCACAGGTCTGGAAACACCATTTAATTTTTTATTAAAGGGAAAGGCAATAACGCTGTGGGGAAAAGCAGTTAGTTTTACTTCAGCCCAGAGTCAAGCCACACTCATTTAACAAGGTCACGCTGCAGGAGGGATACACTTAATGAAGATGCTGTGTTTCCATCAGTGGTTATACAGGAAAGCAGAGGGTGAGGTGGCTTGACTGCCTCAAGGGACGTGATAGAGGTTGTGTGCTCTTGGTTTGTGCCTGTCGCCTAATTGGCTCACTCCTAATCCCGGTGAGAATATTGGACAAGAGATGCTCAGAGCACAGAAGGGGTGGGTAATGCGTGCAATGTGAGCGAGAGGTTCACAACATCACCAGGGAAGGCTTCTGCTTATTGCATGGCACTGAGCATACCAGTGGAAGCCATTATCCCAGCCCGTTCCCAGCATTCTCAGCACAGATCACTTCTGAATACTGACCAATGGCATTAGTGGGATTCGGAGCTGAGCAACAAGCGTCAGAAAGGGAATGGAAGGCATGGGTTCTGTAGGGAGAAGGGATTTAGTAAGTAGACTGCCAGATTCGGGAGACAAGGTGTCCATTCAAGTAGCTTCATGTGTTGAGGATGCTATGTTCAAGGGTGTGAAAAAGACTGCTTGCCCTGTAGTAGTCTTTGGCTACTTTGTGGGTTCTTCTTTCTTCCACCTTCTCTACCCATTTCCACCTTTTTAAACTCCCTAACTCTAGATAAAAGAGAAAAAAGGATAGAGGGAAAAGGATAGAGATCTCTGAATAAAGTCAGATGTCAGAGGGTACATACTGCTGATTACAGATGTCAAGTTCCTTGGGGGCAAGTTTGTTCTTCACTACCAGGATATCTAATTTCTTCTTGTTTCTTTTTGCACACAACTACTTAACAAATGGAGACCAATAGCAACCAACAAAGATCAATGACCAAACAACAACCCACCATGTCTCTGAGGTCCTAGCTTTTATATATCCTCTGAAAAGTTCCCAGAATTCCAAATATCACAGATTTTCAGAAACCCTCGGCAGCTGGCAAAATCACCCCACTGCAGGAGCACGAGGCAAATCGTAGTCAGCTGCTGTGGACAATATGAAGCAGCCCCATATCCCACACCTGGGGTTAAAATGAAAACATATTCTTACAATATTTCTGTTTTTTTAAAAGAAACCCACATTCCATAATTGTCACTACATTTCCCCTCTTAGAAACCACTGGATTTAAAATACTAGCAACAGTAACTGAGGAGTCTACCCAAGGTTCCACATCTACACTGGTTGCACTCATAAAAGAAGCCAGAAGCATCAATTTTGCTTTGTCAAAAAAAAAATAATACTGTTAGCCCGGTATATACAATGGCTTAAACAGTGGTGACCATTCAAAATTTGAATATTCTAGTGTGCCAGTGCAGAGCTTGTATGTTTAGAAAGACTATCTATTTTGAGAACATCCTCGTAAGGTTTACATCGGAATTTAGATATTTCTAATACCTTTACTGTGTGCTGCAACTCACTGTGTAGCCCAGGTTGGTTTCCAACAACCCTGTGTCAGGTGATAGGGTTACAGACCTGCACGACCACACCCAGCTGATGACTGAGCCCTGTCCACATTCTTATAACAACCCCGTATGCTGTTGTTTAGGGAAGTTAAGTTAAATTTAGATCGTTCTAAATTCTTTATATTACATATGAAAACATTCTGAAAATTCTTTGTGAAGAATCCATTGGCAGAATTAGCAATGACTGTACCAACTTCATCCCTTTATGCAAGAAGAAATAAGCCTCTGGGAGTAGATTTGCGAATAAAGAATTCTCCAGGCTGTCCTATTCACTTGTTATTTGCCCTAAGAGAAAGTTATGACAACTTTCAGATTAAGGGCCAGGATGATGGTGGACAGCACTTTTATGATTAGCTTGTCTGACAGAGCCATGCACTGAATGGCAACATTTTGGTTGACAACCAAGCTGCACTTACAACAGGAATCCCATAAGATTATGATGGAGCTAAAAATATTCTTATTGCCTAGTGACACTGTAGCCTCCAAAACACAATACATTCATCTCATGTTAGAAGGAAGGTGGTGTAGACAAATCTACACCACAATCATGTATACAAATGTGCTGTGCCAAGGCGTCTGTCTGGGCATACAGAAGTATAGTAGATACAGTATGTGCAGCATAATATTTGATGATGAAATGACCATTATGCTTTATATACTTAACATAAATATAGTTCATATTTAATAACTTTAATTTTTATTTTATATGTATGGATGTTTCTCTTACATGTATTTCTGATCACTATGTGCATGCCTGGTGCCTGCAGAGGCCAGAAGAAGGCATTGGATCCTCCTGGAATTACAGACAGTTGTTAATCACCATGTGATTGCTAAGCCATTTTTTGTCACCTTTTATTATTACTTTAGGTGTACTCATTGCACACACACACACACAACACATGCTTAAATATATATATAGGAATGTGTGTATATGTACATACACAGACACACACAGATACACACATAGACACACACACACACACACACACACACACATCCCTCAGGAAGTGTTCTAAAAACGATTTCTTCGCAGGAGGCTCCATGCATGTCACTGCCCTAAAGACCTTCCAAGAACTTCCAGTGGGGACAAGATATGGAGGTGGGAGACAGTAATATTGATCATCCGACTTGGGGCTCATCTAATTTGTGTATTTGTGAATAAAGGCTCGCGGGCGGAGGTGGCGCACGCCTTTAATTCAGCACTTGGGAGGCAGAAACAGGCGGATTTCTGAGTCCGAGGCCAGCCTGGTCTGCAGAGTGAGTTCGAGGACAGCCATGGTTACACAGAGAAACCCTGTCTCAGAAAAAAAAAATAAAAAAATAAAGGCTCATCTAGTTTGTGTATTTGTGAATAAAGGATTCTCCAGGCTGTTTTTAACAAAAATGTTCATTAACTTAAATAATTGCCAAAGGGGCTGGGGCAGACACCTAGCTGGTCTGCTCCCATGAAGACACCATATCCTGAGCCATCCTAGAGGAACTCAGAGCAGCGGAACTCAGGATCACAGAGATAACTGGACTCAGAGGAGTTCTGACACAAGCAAGATAACTGGAAAGACAGGCTCCAGTCAGAGACAGTGAGTGCAGGTAGCTCTAGAGTTAACCAGATGGCAAAAGGCAAGTGCAAGAACATAAGCAACAGAAACCAAAGTTACCTGACATCATCAGAACCCAGTTCTCCCACCATAGCAAGCCCTGGATACCCCATCACACCAGAAAGGCAGGATTCAGAATTAAAATCAATTCTCATGATGATGATAGAGGAGGATACCCCATCACACCAGAAAGGCAGGATTCAGAATTAAAAGCAATTCTCATGATGATGAGAGGACTTAAGAGGGCGTAAGAACTGTAAAGAAACAGGAGAATACAGGTAAACAAGTAGAACCCTTACAAAAGGAACAACAAAAATTCCTTAAGAGACTGCAAGAAAACACAACCAAAATAACAGGTAAACAGGTAGAAACCTTTAAAAAGGAAACACAAAATTTCCTTAAAGAACTGCAAGAAAACACAACCAAACAGGTGAAGGAATTAAACAAAACCATCCAGGATCTAAAAATGGAAGTAGAAACAATAAAGAAATCTCAAAGGGAGACTACCCTGGAGATAGAAAACTAGGAAAGAAATCAGAAATCTAGATGCAAGCATCACCAACGAATAAAAGAGATAGAAGAGAGAATCTCATGTGCAGAAGATACCATGGAAAACATTGACACAACTGTCAAAGAAAATGCAAAATGCAAAAAGCTCCTAACCCAAAACATCCAGGAAATCCAGGACACAATGAGAAGACCAACCCTAAGGATACTAGGAATAGATGAGAGTGAAGATTCCCAAATTAAAGGGCCAGTAAACATCTTCAACAAAATTATAGAGGAAAACTTCCCTAACCTAAAGAAAGAGATGTCCATGAACATACAAGAAGCCTACAGAACCCCAAATAGATAGAACCAGAAAAGAAATCCTCCTGTCACATAATAATCCAAAATATCAAATGCACAAAATAAAGAAAAAATACTAAAAGCAGTAAGGGAAAAAGGTAAAGTAACATATAAAGGCAGGCCTATAAGAATTACACCAGACTTCTCACCAGAGACTATAAAAGCCAGAAGATCCTGGACAGATGTCATACAGACACTAAGAGAACACAAATGCCAGCCCAGGCTGCTATACCCAGCAAAACTCTCAACTACCATAGATGGAGAAACCAAGATATTCCATGACAAAATCAAATTTACACAATATTTTCCCACAAATCCAGCACTTCAAAGGATAGTTGATGGAAAAGCTCCAACACAAGGAGGGAAACTACAACCTAGAAAAAGCAAGAAAGTAATCTTCAACAACCCCAAAAGAAGATAGCTACAGAAACATAATTCCACCTCTAATAACAAAAATAACAGGAAGCAACAATCACTTTTCCTTATTATCTCTTAACATCAATGGACTCAATTCCCCAATAAAAAGATGTAGAGTATCAGACTGGATACATAAACAGAACCCAAAATTTTGCTGCATACAGGAAATGCACCTCAGTGACAAAGACAGACACTACCTCAGAGTAAAAGGATGGAAAACAATTTTCCAAGCAAATGGTCCCAAGAAACAACCTGGAGTAGCATTCTAAAATCAAATAAAATCGAACTTTCAACCAAAAGTTATCAAAAAGATAAGGAAGGACACTTCATACTCATCAAAGGAAAAATCTATCAAGATGAACTCTCAATTCTGAATATCTATGTTCCACATGCAAGGGACCACATCATAAAAGAAACTTTACTAAAACTCAAGGCACACATTGCACCTCACACAATAATAGTGGGGGATTTCAACACTCCACTCTCATCAATGGACAGATCATGGAAACACAAACTAAACAGAGACACAATGAAATTAACAGAAGTTATGAACCAAATGATTTAACAGATATCTATAGAACATTTCATCCTAAAACAAAAGAATGTACCTTTTTCTCAGCACCTCATGGTACCTTCTTCAAAACAGACTATATGGTTAAAAACAGTCCTCAACAGATACAAAAAGATTGAAATAATCCCTTGTATCCTATCAGATCACCACTGACTAAGGCTGGTCTTCAATAATGACAAAAACAATGAAAAGCCCACATACACGTGGAAACTGAACAACGCTTCTACTCAATGATAACTTGATCAAGGAAGAAATAAAGAAAGAAATTAAAGACTTTTTAAAATTTAATGAAAATGAAGGCTCTTCATACCAAAACTTATGGACACAATGAAAGCAGCACTAAGAGGAAATATCATAGCTCTAAGAGCCTACAAAAAGAACTGGAGAGACATACACTAGCAATTGACAGCACGCCTAAAAGCTCTAGAACAAAAAGAGGCAAATACACCCAAGAGGAGTAGACTGCAGGAAATAATCAAACTCAGGGCTGAAATCAACCAAGTAGAAACAAAAAGAACTATAAAAAATATCAACAAAATCAGGAGCTGTTTCTTTGAGAAAATCAACAAGATAGATAAACCCTTAGCCAGACTAACCAGAGGGCACAGAGACAGTATCCAAATTAATAAAATCAGAACTATAAAGGTAGACATAACAAACAGAAATTCAAAAAATCATCAGATCCTATTACAAAAGCCTATACTCAACAAAACAGGAAAATCTGGATGAAATGGACAACTTTCTAGACAGATACCAGGTACCAAAGTTAAATTAGGAGCAGATAAACCATCTAAACAGTCCCATAACCCCTAAAGAAATAAAAGCTGTCATTAAAAGTATCCCCACCAAAAAAACAAACAAACAACAACAACAACAACAACAAAAACAAAAAAACAAGGACCAGATGATTTCAGTGCAGAATTCTTTCAGACCTTCAAGGAAGACCTAATACCATTCTCTTTAAACTATTCCACAAAATAGAAACAGAAGGAACACTATCCGATGCTTTCTATGAAGCCACAATCAGGCTCATACCTAAACCTCACAAAGACCCAACAAAGAAAGAGAACTTCAGACCAATCTCCCTTAGGAATATCGATGCAAAAATACTCAATAAAATTCTGGCGAACTGAATCCAAGAACACATCAAAACAATCTCTATTTTATCCCAGGAATGCAGGGATGGTTCAATATACAGAAATCCATCAATGTAATCCATTATTACAACAAACTCAAAGAAAAAAAACCACATGATCATTCACTAGATGCTGAGAAAGCATTTGACAATATTCGACATCCCTTCATGGTAAAAGTCTTGGAAAGATCAGGAATTCAAGGTCCATACCTAACATAGTAAAAGCAATATACAGCAAGCCAGTAGCCAACATCAAACTACATGGAGAGAAAGTTGAAGGATTCCCACTAAAATCAGGTACTAGACAAGGCTGCCCACTCTCTCCCTACCTATTCAATATAGTACTGGAAGTCTTAGCCAGAGCAATTAGACAACAAAAGGAAGTCAAAGGGATACAAATAGGAAAGGAAGAAGTCAAAGTATCACTATTTGCAGATGATATGATAGTATACTTAAGTGACCCCAAAACTTCCAGCAGAGAACTCCTAAACCTGAGAAACAACTTCAGCAAAGTGGCTGGATATAAAATCAACTCAAACAAATCAGTAGCCTTCCTCTACTTGAAGGATAAACAGGCTGAGAAAGAAATTAGGGAAATGACACTTTCACAATAGTCACAAATAATATAAAATACCTTGGTGTGACTCTAACCATGCAAGTGAAAGATTTGTATGAAAGAACTTCAAGTCTCTGAAGAAAGAAATCTGAGATCTCAGAAGATGGAAAGATCTCCCATGCTCATGGATTGCCAGGATTATATAATAAAAATGGTCATCTTGCCAAAAGCAATCTACAGATTCAATGCAATTCCCATCAAAATTCCAAATCAATTCTTCATAGAGATAGAAAGAACAATTTGTAAATTCATTTGGAATAGCAAAAAACCCAGGATAGTGAGAACTATTCTTAACAATAAAAGAACTTCTGGGGAACTCACCATCCCTGACCTCAAGCTGTACTACAGAGCAATAGTGATAAAAACTGCATGGTATTGGTACAGAGACAGGCAGGAAATCAATGGAATAGAATTGAAGATCCAGTAATGAAACCGCACACCTATGGCCACTTGATCTTTGAAAAGGAGCTAAAACCATCCAGTGGGAAAAGGACAGCATTTTCAAGAAATGATGCTGGGTCAACTGGAGGTCAGCATGTAGGAGAATGCAAATTGATCCATTCTTATCTCCTACTACAAAGCTCAATCCAAGTGGATAAAGGACCTTCACATAAAACCAGATACACAGAAACTAATAGAAGAGAAGGTGAAGAAGGCCTTCGAATATCTAGGCACAGGGTAAAAGTTCCTGAACAGAACACCCATGGCTTATGCTCTAAGATCAAGAATTGACAAATGGGACCTATAAAATTGCAAAGCTTCTATAAGGCAAAGGCACTGTCAATAGGACAAAACGGCAACCAACAGATTGGGAAAAGATCTTTACCAATCCTACATCCAATAGAGGGCTAATATCCATATATACAAAGAACTCAAAAATTAGACTCCAGAGAACCAAACAACCGTATTAAAAAATGGGGTACAGAGTCTAAACAAAGAATTCTCAACTGAGGGGTGGGTGCTCGCAGGCCACGGGCAAGTGGAGGTCGGGCAGTTGGGTCAGGGGGGCTTTTATATGTCAGGGAGGTGCGGGGAGGCGGGTCTGCGGAGGCTGGACCAATGACAGTGCGCGGAGGATAAAATAAATAAATAAATAAAATAAAATAAAATAAAATAAAATATCCAATAAAAAAAAAAAAAACCCAAACCAAAACCAAAAAAAAAGAAACAACCAAACAAACAAACAACCAAAATAAAATATAATTGCAAAGAAAAAGCATATATAATAAGAATATATAGGAAGAAAATATATTCTGTAGCTGTGTAATGTGTTTATTGTGCTTTAAGTTATATTTATCACAAAAGCAACAAAGGGTTTAGAAACCTTAAAATTTAAAATTAAAAGCAGAAAAGGTGCATTATGCTAAGATTAATTTATCTTAGAGGAGAATCACATTAGTATGAATTAGTATTGTCCTGAGTGAATGAGGCTCATAAAGCTGACAGGAAGCAGGGTACGTTTCAGGCCTTCTGCTTCAGTGCACTCAACAGCTTCGGTTGTGAGGGACGCTTTCCACATGCATCATTCTTTCCCCTCTCTCTTGTATATTTACTGTGCCTCTTCTTTATTTAGGTAGATTAGACATTCAATTACATAGCCCTGTGCTACACCATGCTTGTAGTCCAGTGTCATGCTCAGTATCACCTCAGCTACCAGCCTTGGCGCGGAGTAGAGTCTATCGTCCACACACGTGAGACTCACCCATGGTACTTTCAGTGATCAAATCTCCTAGTTATCTATTTCACAAATTTATCCTCACAATAAAGCAGCAACTCAGTGTGCTTTGGCACGTATCAAGTATGACAGCCATAACCCCTTGACCTCTCTGTAGGACTAGGCGTTGTAAAACAATGTCTTGAAAATCTTTCATCTGTTGGTTTTCACAATTTTACTTCTGCTCTAGTTAAACATTTCATTTGTTACCAGTCTCTAAATTCATTTCCCCCTCAAGTCTTTTTCCTCAGCTTGCCTCACCTCCCACCCACTGTAACCGGTTCAACCACCCAGAAGCAAGCAATAATGTGTGTGCCTTCCCTCTGTCTCAACTTCAAATGCCTCATATAGAACCCACATCCTCCTTTCCTCATTTCCCTGCTGTCACCTATTGCTCACCCAAACATTTTATGTTCCACTCTAATTTTCAAATACGGATTCCTATAAAGTATTCCTGGTGTCTTTACACCAGTGCTAGCAGACATTTTAGTGAGCATCTCTCATAAACCCAGGCATGGTCTTCGATGCACCTTGCACAGAAGTTTTCTGAAAATAACCAGAATTCTGACAGTACTTGTTTTAAAGGCTTTTTCTGCTTTCATTTCACCTCCAAGTGTTTGAGTTCTTCAGTACCTCCCCATCTCCACCTGCTTTGCAGTCTCACCTCACCATCTGCGTCTTCAGACTCGTTACCCTCACCCACTCTCTTTGCTTGCTCCCACAATCCAATGGTTGCCTTTACCCAAATGCTTTGATATGTCTCCCCAGCTGTTTTGTTTGAAAATACCCCCACATCTCTGAAGCCTCTCTCTAAACTCTGGTTCATGTCATCATGCTGGGGCTTTCAGCAGTACTTTATTCATACTAATAATGTCATGGGTCCACAGCACCTTGTCAGTTGCTGCTCTTTCCCTCCAAGATGATATTATCCTTTAGGAAGATGCTGTCTTGATCTCTCTGTTGAGCTAGAATTGCATACTCTTAGCTCAGTAGGTGCTTACTCAGGGACTAGGGGTAAATATGTACTCAGTGACCAATTCTGCATTGGGAGTGAGGGGATGTCTGAATCCTCACCAATAGACAAAGCCAGGACTCACACTCTTCGGTCTCTTTATCTGTAAGATGAACTAATTTTCTTTCCCATCTGTGAAGTATGACAAGACTCAGAATAGAGTAAGGGAAAGCACTGTGTCAAATATAATCAAGTTCTTCCCATGTCTATTAATTTAACCTGAAATCTATCGAAGACGGATAATGGCAATATCCAAACCAAAGAGATACAGAAGCGTCAGAAAAACTGACCACTACCCTGCGTGTTCCCACTCCTCAGTTGTGACATCAATTTAGTGTGATCTGTGCATAACATCATGGCACTAAATGTTAGGTAATAAGCAGAAGTGTAATTCAGAGAAATGGATGCACCAAAAGGAGTATGAACCTCCTCACCACGGATTCCTAGCCTTTGCTGTCAAATGGCTTTACAGAGCACACATACAAAGATGAAGCATCTGTGGTGTCACCAGGAGAAAGCAGAGTATGCATGCATTACTATGTGCATGCACGGTTGAATTGCACGTAAGGTTTGAATGTGAAGTGTCACCCTCATGCACTCGAACAGTTGGTCCCCAGCTTTTGGCACTGTTTATGGGAGATTCTGAAGTCCATAGGACATGAGTTGAGGAGTGGACCTGCCATCTTTCTTCCAGTCTGGCTCTCTGCCTCTTGTTCAGTGTTATCTGGCAAAAGCCCCCTGTCCAGTCTCCTGTACCACCATGCTTTCTGTGCCGTGATGAATTGGCATTCCCTGGAATTGTCAGCCCCAAGCAGCCCTTCTTCTCTTATATGATCTCTTTCAGGGATGATCTACGGCAATGAGAAACATAACAAAGAAACTCATTAAGCTTATTTACATTCAGAAGAACCTAGGAAACATATACCTTTACACGCCTCGAATTTGATATACAAGGAAACCGAGGCAGGCACCAAAGCATTGTGAAACAGAGCTTCAATCTGTGACTCAGTCAGGTTGTATTCGCTCAAGCAGGCACTCTGTCTAAAATGACAAATGACAGTTTCTTTTGCTTTTATTCAAAATGGAGCTTGGGGGTTGATGACTCCACATGCGGTGGTTAGGAGGTCTGCTAGTCCTCTGATGACAAAACCCACATGCCATTTGAAAGCTGTGAAAAAGGTATTTTATCTATAAAGACACTACATCTTTCACATATGAATAGCTTCTAGCAAGCTGGAAAAGATCAAACTGCTTTAACAAGCTAAAATGCAGCTGTTCAATGAGAAAACCACTTAATTCTTTTGTTAGCTCATTAGAATTCCATCACACTGTCCTGGGGCAAAGGTAGAGGATTTGCCAATTCTTCTCTAATAGATTTTCCCTTGTCTTGTGAAAAGTACCAGGACACCAATTAACTTCTATTACAACCCAATGGGGCTCAGTGCACTAACCTGCCCCTGTTCTCCTTCCGTGCTGCTGATTCCATAGTGACATGTTACTTCACTGTGTGGCACAGCATTCAGGAAGGGATGCAGTGAAAGTCTCTCTTTCCCCAAAGCACACTGTCCCCACCTCTGCAGACCCCACTGCTTCTAACCCAGGGGCACATGTGCTTGTAACTTAACCCTACACTGGCCTTCACAGCTCTTCCAATCGGAAGGGCTCATTTTCACCCAATCCTCTTGCATCCAGCATTATCTTATCTGTTTTCTTAAAATGCATTCTTGAGGAACCTCATAAAATTGCAAAGCTTCTGTAAGTCAAAGGACACTGTCAATAGACAAAACAGCAACCAACAGATTGGGAAAAGATCTTTACCAACCCCACATCAGATAGAGGCTTCCAATATAACAAAGAACTCAAGAAACTAGACTCAGACAATCAAAAACCCTATTTAAAATAGGATACAGGAGCTAAACAAAGAATTCTCAACTGAGGAAACTCAAATGGTTGAAAAGCACCTAAAGAAATGTTCAACATCCTTAGACATCAGGGAAATGCAAATCAGAACAACCCTGAGATTCTACTTCACACCAGTCAGAATGGCTAAGAACAAAAACTCAGGTGACAGCAGATGCTGGCAAGGATGTGGAGAAAAAAGAACACTCCTCCATTGTAGGTGGGAGTGCAAGCTGGTAAAACCACTTTGGAAAACATTCTGGCGGTTTCTCAGGAAACTGGACATAATATTACCTGAGGACCCAGCTGTACCCAGAAGATGCTCCAACATATAATAAGGACAATTCTCCACTTGTTCATAGCAGCCTTACTTATAATATCCAGAAGCTGGAAACAACCCAAATATCCTTCAACAGAAGAATGGATACAGAAAAGTGATATATTTACACAATGGAGTACTACTCAGCTATTAAAAACAATGAATTTTAGAATTCTTAGGTAAATGGATGGAATTAGAAAATATTATCCTCAGTGAGGTAACCCAATCACAAAAGAACACACATGATATGTACTCACTGATAAGTGGATATTAGCCCAAAGCTCAAATACCCAAGATACAACTCTCGAACACATGAAGCTCAGAAGAAGGAAGATCAAAGTGTGGGCGCTTCAGTCCTTCTTAATACAATATCTCATGGGGGAATATGGAGACAAAGTGTAGAGCGAGATGAGGAGGCTGTCCAGAGACTGCCACCTGGATCTATCCCATGTGCAGTCACCAAACACAGACACTGTTGGGATGCCGGAAGTGCATGCTTGACAGAAGCGCTGATCCACTGCTCCTGGAGGCTCTGCCAATCCTGACATATACAGAGTGGTGCTGCAGCCAACATTGAATGCTCATGGGGTCCCAATGGAAAATTAGAGAGAGACTGAAGGACTGAAGAGTTGTGGGCCCATAGGGATATGCGACAATGCAACCAACCAGAGCTCCCAGGGTCTAAACAGCCAGCCTGGGAACACACATGGAGAGACCATGGCTCTAGCCATATATGTAGCAGAGGATGGTCTTGTCAGACATTGGTGGGAGAGGAGGCCCTTGGTCCTGTGAAGGCTGGATGCCCCAGTGTGGGGAATGTGAGGGTGGGGAGGTAGGAGTGGGTGGGTGGTTCGGGGCACACCCTCACAGAAGCAGGAGGAGGGAGATCAGATAGGAGGTTTTGGGGGATGAAGAAAGGGGATAACATCTGGAAATGTAAATAAAGAAAATATCCAAAAATTGTATTCTAGACATAGCATTGTTTGATTGAACTGTCAGCTCACTACTGAAGGCTTCTTAGATTATCTACCAGTTTTTATTGCTAATTTATATTTTATATTTAAGAATCATTTCTTTAGTACTTCCATGTGCTAGGTTCTATACTGAATTACTACAGTCAGCATTCTGTAACATTTCCCCACTAAGCATCTAATATATTTCATCAGTTCTAAGGAGATTAGGAAAACCGCCTAACATCTCTGAAATAATGATGTATTATTGTACTGGCAATACCAGCTACAGCTAAATTATGAGAATGGGCTTTTTTTCTACATACATACAACACTGTTAGTTCTTTAAGTCGGTGACATTTTAGATTTAATGAAATTTTAAGCACCATATTTCCTGCCATTTAAAAGTTACACAAATGAAACCTCTGTGCATTGAAATATTTGCTTGAGTTTGCATGAGTTACTAAGCGGTCCCATGTGTCATTGGAGCACACTCACTTATTTCTTTGACTCTCAACTGCAGCACGAAGACAGGTGTTCATCCTATAATACCTACCCTTCACCACTATTGCTCATTTTCAGAACCCCAGATATGTTACTATATTAGCAAGCCACTCGGGGTATGTTGGCTAAACTTATCAACCTTATCTCTAAAACCCAGAAATAATCCTAAATTCCTGAGACAGTGAGGTTCTCTGCTCTCAGCATCATGAGCAAGGTACATTAGTGAACGACGGCAGTGACGATGACAATTTTATAACGTATACCCAAGAAGAAATCAGTAGCTGCTTAAGTTTGTGGAGCTGCTTAGCCCTGACCCAATTTTGGTCTAGATAAAACATTATCATAATTGTCATATCTCTTCCTTTATATTTCATTACCGATGTTTTATATGGTAGAAATTATAATTCTAAACTTGTTAAGAAGTCTGTTATATACATTAGCTAGAATTCTATGATCACTTCAGTTCTATAAAATGTGTTCTGAGAGTCTGAAGTTCTACTGTAGCACTTGGTAGAAAGCAATTAAGGGTAAGGAAGACATTCTTCTGAGTCCTTTGAAATCTAATGCGTAAAGATAAACACACACAGCAGTGAGATTCATGTACAACTACATAAATGCTTTAAAATAAATGTGAACAAAGCACAACAGAGAATGTTGTTTTAAAAAACATTCATATCTAGGAGTCACATGGGAAATCTTTAAAATAGAGATAGTACTTCAGATGTCTCTTGAAGGCAAGATTATATGGTAGATCCTAAGAACAGAAGAAGTCCTGGACAGAGGGAGTCCTGGGACAGAGGGAGTCCTGGACAGAGGGAGTCTGGGACAGAGGGAGTCCTGGGACAGAGGGAGTCCTGGGACAGAGGGAGTCCTGGGACAGAGGGAGTCCTGGGACAGAGGGAGTCCTGGGACAGAGGAGTCCTGGGACAGAGGAATCCTGGAACAGAGGGAGTCCTGGGACAGAGGGAGTCCTGGACAGAGGACTCCTAGACAGAAGGAGCTTGGACAGAGGGATTCCTGGGACAGAGTGATCTGGGACAGAGGGCAATTTTGATGCTATAGACAGAAAAAATATAGATCAAAATTCCTTTAGGCAGAGTTTGCACAATTAGACCTTTCTTGGCCTATCACAGCAGAGCTCTGTGCAAAGCCACATTCATATACTTAAAGGTGGAGACGAAGGGTCATTAATGTTTTCTGTAAGAAGTTTACAAATACAGTGTACCAGGATTAATGCCGAAATAAGCAATTGAAGAGACGATAAAAGTGGACAAGTGGACAAGTGAGTTACTGAGCCCGAAGAAGCACAAACGCAGTCACAGAAGGTCATATCTAAAGTCAAGATGGTAGCAATTTAACGAGCAAGTGAAGCTGTTCTGGGACTGCTCAGATCAGGCATAGTCAAGCACAGTCATAACCTAAGCTGCTATGTGCTTTACCTGTGCGGACACCTTTAATTCACACGATGGCAATTCTGTCACTCATCTCGACTTAGAAATAACATTTTCAAATATGGGGATGATATGGGTTTGCACACGTAATAGTAATGTATACATTTTTTAAAATCACAGGAAGAGAATATAAATAGAATGATTTTTTTTTGTAAAAGTAAAATTAACATTCAGTACTATGAATTTGCCTAGGCTTCTTGTATATTAATAGCATTATGGGTAGGAGTGGAACTCATTTCTTCAAGAACTCCATCACGCTTGACTAGCAAGAGTACATCATTCAATGAGAACTGTAACTATTAATTCAGCCAAAATATACAGACAAGGAGGATAATCTATCAAAGGCATTACCATATACCCTGGGGCAAAGCATTACTTGTAGAATAATTAAATCTATAACAAGAAGTACATCGTATTCGACAGAAAGATGTGGGATTCTGCAGATATACCATAGGTAAAACAGGAATGGAAAATTGTTGTTACCTGATATTTGTGGGAAACGGTATGTCCAGACAGCTGATTAGCTTTAAGAAAATCTGCCCCTATAAAACGCTGTAAACATAAAGCTCCATGGTGATTGAAAACACTGTCCATCATGTGACATATCTGAAACTCTACATGCTCTAGATTAAGACCATGGCTTTACTGTGATTTCGGACAAGTTTCCTGTGAAAGGCGGAGAGGCAGCTTGGCTATGGCAACTGCGGGCCTCACGCATGGCTGTGTAACTAAATGTGGGGATCACACAGAAACAGTAGTGCCAAAAATGATAAGTTTGTAATAATCACAAATTAATTCAAAATGAAACGCATAATGAATCCTAAGTGTATTTGACTGCACTCACCTGAGCCACATCTGGAGACTTCACTGCAGCCTCCGTTCTGAACACATAACATATGCACTTTGCACAATCACAGCACCCAAAACTCATGGATTGAAGTCTACTGTGTGTTATGAACTGCAGGGCTTTTGCTGCACATGTGAGGTGTTAATTAAATATATAAGCCTGGAACTGAAAAAAATATTTTTGTAGAAAGAATGTCTGAACTTCTTTTTCCTCCACAACGTGGTTTCCTGAATGAAGGCAGGCAGAGTATATGGAGACGGAGCTCTGGGTATTAGAATAGCCAGTCTGTCCCTCAGAGCGTGGTTGCTGACTGATTTCAGTCATCTCCCTTCAAACCTTTGTGAGAGCTGTATATGGAGACGGAGCTCTGGGTATTAGAATAGCCAGTCTGTCCCTCAGAGCGTGGTTGCTGACTGATTTCAGTCATCTCCCTTCAAAACCTTTGTGAGAGCTATGCAGACTCCACTCTGAGGAGCTCATGTGTGTACTGCTGTAAGGCTGAGTTCGTGAATACTGAGGCAGGGCTGAACTGGGGTTTCAGGGGACTTGCTTAAAGGAGAGTCACTGGGAGGTGGAGAGGATTACATCATATTCATCTGTGGTTGATCCCTGCTATCAGTGACCCTGACCAATGAGACCCATTTGTGGATGATCTGAGGTTCCTTGTGTGTGTGTGTGTGTGTGTGTGTGTGTGTTATTTTTCCCTCTGAGCTTGGAGTACTTTAAAAAAATGGACCTCCACACGTGTAGATGACATGGTAGGTACCCTGACTACATCCTGTCTTCATTCCCCCACTATCTCTAGAAAGGTGACTTGTTTGCAGTGCCAGAAATTCTTATTCTTCAAAAAAAAAAAAAAAAAAAAAGGTAGAGTCTTAGGAGGTGGGGTAGACTTGCATTGCAAGGTGAGCCTGGTAGATGACTAGAGTTTGAGACTGAGACTCACCCAGGCACATAAGGGTTTAGAAGAACTGGGTCCTCAGTTGGTTTTCCTAAATCACGACACAATCTGTTGCTGTTTGTTTATTTATTTCAGTATATGGCAATCGCCACGTAAACAAGTCAAGAACTGAAATCTGAGCTCTGTGTGTGTGTTTATAGTTTCTTATTTAAATTGTTTAAGTGGTAAATGGCATGACCTGCTAATAGGAGACAACAGAAGATGTCTTCACAACCCAGTGACTTCTAATTGCTTTAACATGGCATTCGAGTATGTTCTAATATATCAACCTACTCAGAATCTTCTTTAACACCAAATCCCCACTCATTCTCAAATTCTCAAAATCCACTGTAACAATTATGCACCAATTTTTCAAAACATAAGTGTAAAACCACTGAGCAGGAGCGGGCCACGCTAAGGCTCAAGATGAATTCTAATTGGTATCACTAAGGAAAATGGCCTTTCTTCCTCTTGCTTATAATGTGTATTTCCACACTATGACTAAATTAGGAAACTGAAATGCAAAAGTCTTTTGTAAATAATAGGTTACTACTTAATATGCTAGCTCGGTACAAGAAAGTAGAGATATCAGATAGCAGGAAGCAAAATTACAAGAATTATTTATTATTTAATTAATGAGACTTTCTAATTTAACTGAATTGAGTTGTAGTTGGGTGGAGAGGATTTCAAGAAAGTCACGAAGTTCAAGAGGCTGAAAAAGGAGCAATGACTTCTTAATCTGCAAAACACAACTTAGGATCAAGCATCTGTTCCCTCAGTCCTTGGGTAGAGTCTTAGGAGGTGGGGTAGGACTTGCATTGCAAGGTGAGCCTGGTAGATTTTTATTCCTTCCTTTAAATACTTGCTCTTAAAACCAAGTGTCTCCTGCAACGTAAAAACCACCTAGAGGGGTGAGAGTTAATCAGGACATTGATTGATACTCTTAAATATTGATACCCATTACAAAATCTATACTAGTTACTAGTGTATAAGGGCTTCGTGCACAGAACTCATCACAGGAAACTAATATGTGTGTGTGTTTGTGTGTGCTATTGTTTTGGTATCATTATCAAATATTCCAGATGTATAAAAGTTGTTTAAATAATTCTACTTTAAAATTTGGGAGGAATGGAACTAGCCTAAATCACCTAAGGCAAGAAGCAAAGAACATTTAGAAAGGAAAGGGATTCATGGGAGGAGGAGGCTGCACTGGGTCAGAAGGCAGTGAAGTTGAGGTGAGACCTCTTGCTTGGTTAGTGGCGTAATGGAAAGTCCTTGTAAGATCTAACTAGGAGAGTGCTTGGCTTACGTCTGTATTTTCAAAGTGTGCTGTGTGTTCTCTGGGGAGTGTACTGGAATAGTAGCTGCCCACTATGGGGCAGGAGGACAGAAATCCAGGAAGCTTGATCACTTGAACTCATATGGTAGTAACGCCGGTGGTCAGGTGAATTGTCTTCAGAATATATTTCTTTTAATGATCATCCTAGTTCACATGTATTCAGTTCTCAGAGTTGATCTGTGGCAACATTACATCCTAGGAGAGACAACAGCTCTGATAGAGAATCTGCTATGTTCATTTTACAAACAAGGCCTCCAACGTTGGGGTTAAAGTTTGGCTTCTTGAGCTCTCAAGCTTCTGGCCCAGCCATTCGGTTCTTAGTGCTCTCCTCTTGCCTTTCTCCTCCTAGAAAGATGGTGGGTGGGGCAAGCATGCTCATCAGCTGGCTAACTTCAGACTTCTATCTCCAGTCTCCTATGGCATTGGGGTCATGAACCATCTCCACCACCATCGTCTATTTTGTGCGCTATCCTAGGTACTGACAACCGTATGAGAGAGATAAGGCTCTGTCCTAGTGGTAAAAACAATGTGGTATTTCACCCTCTTCAGAGTGAAAGACTACAAGGAAAACAATAAATATTTAGCACACCAACGATTTAAATCAGACGTCATTTCACGTCATCATTTTGTCACAACCATTCATGCTCACTGCTGTTTCAAACTCACTGCGTGCTCTCAAGCATTCACTGTGCGCACCGTCTCCTGAGCTCATTGCTGGTTGCCAAGATCCCATGATTGCCGTGGAGCCACGAATTCATAATTTTAATAACAGTTACTCAACATGTGGCCCCCATAATTTTATTGCTTTAGTCTTTGAGAAATTAATAAATTAAAACTACTGCATGTTTTCAAGTGGGATCTTGAAACTCTCAAAGCAATCACATATTTTCTTTCCACCATTAATAATGAGCCACGTGGTAGAAGAACTTAGGGAGAGCAGAGGGCAGGCAGGGAGAGCAGAGCGCAGGCAGGGTGCGGAGATGTTACAGTTGGGTAGGAGTAAGAAGCTTGGGGGGCACTCATAGTAGGATGCCGACAGATAAATAACAATAATATATTGCATATCTCAAAAAGCAAAGAGAATGAACTTTGAATGTTTATCCTCTGAGGAAATGATAGATGTTTAAAGATACACTTAACCTGGTTCAAACAACACAATATACACATATAGTGAAATAACACATTATACCACATCGATATATGTAGATTTTATGTATCAGCTAGAAAATATAAAATTAATTAACACATCCATGTTATATAAATGAGGAAAAATAAGTTAACATAAAATAGGGACGCCATGGGTTGGGGACTGGAAAGTCTTTACTGTGCATCTTACAGTCCTTGGAAGAGGGGACTTGAACTACATGGTTTTGTTTCTTGTAATATTTTTGTATCAATTAAACAACAGCACTGAGTGATGGTAGCAGCGACCAAACAATCTTGAGGGAACTTTTGTCTGGAGCAGTGGCTGTCAATCTTATCTGTCAATCTTAGCATCATCCCAGGGCTCGCCTCATGCCGCACGGATCATATCAGGCTCTCTGTAGACTGGTCTGGGGTGCAACAATTTTCAACTTTGCAGCTGATTCCAGTTTGCAATTGGGGAAGAAACTGATAGAAACCAAGATCCTATTCAGAAGGGTCCAATGGTAGAAAATGAGACCCAGAGGAGGGGAGTGGCCTTCCGAGGGTACAGCCAATTTGAGGTAGAACCACAAATGAAAGCAGAGTTTCCTGAGCGCGGCTGCTCTTTCGCATTTAATAACCCCAGACATAGAACTCTATAGTGAGGAGAGCGCACAGCACAGTCATAGCTGGATGGTTCTATCATTTACTGCTTTGGATTCTCCAACTCCTGTGACTTGTATCAGCTGCCAAACTAATCCAGCTTGCAGCCATGCGATGTCTATAAGCTGGGATGAGACCGCTCAGCATCAGCATCATCACCAATGACTGAAACATGGTTTTCCTCCAATGAGAGCACCCGAAGAGTTCACTAACAGACTATAGTGCAAAATACACACCCCAGAGACCTGCTCTGCAGCCAACTCGGAAACTCTTTGACTAACAGAGCCATTCTGGAACCTGAGCTGAGCTACATCAAGAGGTTCCTTTGATTTTAGAGGGAGGCAAAAATACCACGGAAAAATGTGGGCTATCAAAGAAATTTCAAAACATACCACTAACATTTTAAGATCTGCAAATACATATTTGCATAATACATACACACACATTAATTCTTTGGTTAAAAAAATCAATATAATGAAGGGAGTAAATAAACAGGTTAGGAGCGGGAGGGATAATCCAGCAGTTAGAGCATGTCCTCTTCTAGAGGACCTAAGGTTAACTTTCCAGCCCCACACAGTGGCTTACAACCATCCTGAACTCTAGGTTCCAGGGATTCCAGGGCCTTGTTTGCCCTCAGCAGGCTCCAGGCACACACAGCGGTGCAGGCAAAACCCTCTCACACACAAAAGCAGGTGAATAGTTGGATTCTGGGTCATTTTTATCTTCCTCGGCCTTTTAAAATATTCAACAATTTCAAATGTTTCTATTTGGCACTGAAATCACATTGAAGGGAAGATTTACACTACTTTTTGTCTGAAGCGAAGGAAATGACTGATGTGTCTGTTGAATTCATTAAATAATATGTCTACATTTTCTTCCTTACCTCCAGATAGCAAATAATACATGTACATATTTATATTATTATTATATTATTATATATTATTATTATATGTACATATTATATATTAATTATTATTATTATTATATGTACATGTTTATATGTACATATTATAGTCATATGAGTGCATGTGTATATGTATGTATCACTTCCTTTTGTGTAGTTGTGACAAAACACCATGATCAAGGCAACTTATAGAAAGAAGGGTTTATTTGGGGCTTATCACTCTGGAGGGACAAGAGTGAACCAATGCCACAATAGCGAGGCAGTGGGGACTAGGCCGTGCCCATGCACAAAGCTAGCAGGCACTGCAGCAGGAACCGCTGACCACAGCATCTTCAACCACAAGCAGCAAGCAAGCATAGCATACTGGAAGGGGTGCATGGCTTGTGAAACCTCAAAACCCACTCCCAGTGACACACTTCCTCCAGTAAGGCCACACCTCCTTAACATACCCAAGCAGTGTCACCACCTGGATATCAAGTTTCAGATGCCCCAATATAGAAATCTCTTTCAAATCACCACACTGTATAAAGGAATAATTTTATTTTTCATTTTTAACATTTGTTTTCTTTTGGTTCTTCAAGACAGGGTTTCTCTGTGTATCCCTGGCTGTCCTGGAACTCTCTGTAGATCAGGATGGCCTTAAAATCAGAGATCTATCTGCCTCTGCCTCTCAAGTGATGGGATAACACCCCCACCCAGAACTTGATTTTAAAAATGTTTAACTTTTCTTTTTATTAACTGAACACTGGTGTTCCGTCTGCGTGTATGTGTATATACCACATGTAGTACTATGGAGCCAGAGGAGGACACTGGGTCCCACTATGCCACCTCTTCTGGCCTCACCTTATTTTTAATCTTTCACTTTTCAGTTTTTCAAAAGAAGCCAGAGAAATTTTAAATCTTCCACCTAGAAACATGCTTGATGTGGTTCTAACAAACAGCATGATGAAACTCTGGTTCTTTGAAAAATATTGTTTTGTGTATTTGGCATATATATTTCATTTAAAATAATTTTAAAGACTAGTATATATGTTGTACCATATATGTGTGTGTGTGTGTGTGTGTGTTTTGTTGTATATATATATATATATATATATATATATATATTCATCAGATGAATGACAATAAATAGTGCACACATCTAACCACAGATACTTTTGATGTCTTATGTCCCTCAGTCTGTCACCAGCATGCCCTTTTCCTCTTAGATGAAAACTGAATCAGGAACCTACTTTTTTTTTTTTTTTTAAATGGATACACATTTGTGGTAGGAGTTTCAAATAAAATTCTAATGAAATTTAAAAATCACCATTGTTGTTAAATATGTGTTCACACCTTGTATATAAAAGTGCCAAGCACACCAGAAGATGAGTTCCTGCTTCCGGACAAACTGGCTTTCTGCACAGCACTGTGCATCATGGAACAGGCCAACTAGAGAAGAAAACCTTATGTACAGAGATTAATTCATCATTTGAAACAATGAGGAAAAAACAGTTTTCTTTTATTGTAGGAAAACTAGGAATTAGAGCTTTGAGATGACTCAGTGCTTGTTGCTAAGCCTGGGGCCTGAGTTCAGTCGAGCACCCACATGGAGGAAGAGAAACATCTCCCGGAAAGTTGCCTTCTGACCTCCACACACAAGACATGGCATGTGCACTCCCATACATGTGTACACACCTACACATACTAAATAAATAAATGGAGGAAGGAAGGTATAATATTAGATCTAATCACGTATTGTTAATATTTTTATTGCACTATAGGTAGCATATTTATCTTATCACAAACCACTAAATGATTAGTGCATCCAAGTTTAAATTAACAGTCCGTGTATCCCAAACCCATGAAACGATCTCCACTCAACACCACACCATCACTAGAGCTTGGGACAATCCCTCCTTGTACTGTGACTTGTTTCTGGAATTTTGTGTTACAGGAAATCCTCAAGATTTGAGATACTTTAAAGATTTGGATTTCATCTTAACTAAAGTTTAGCTTCTCTCAACTTAGGAAAGACACGGGTCCCCAGCACGTCTTAGTCAGTCAGCAATAATAAGGTCCTCCTTAGAGTATTTAGAAAAATGAAATACCTCTTTTGGAGATAAACTGAAGACTTTTAGGTGTTGTCAAAATACCAGTTCTTGACCAGAACTGTGACTGCAATGGTTGAGCTTCTTCCTTATAAATGAGGAAACTGGCTTCTAAGCCATTAGCTCCACACCAGAGGTATAAACACCTCTGTCCAAAAGCTACAAGCATTAGCTCTGCAGAAAAAGCGCCAAGCTCTTTTGTGGTCTTTCTAGATTTCACGGCCAATAAAATTTTGTTTCTCAAGAATTCAGGGGATTTCTAAGGAGAGAGAAACCTAGAATGATGACAAAATTCTTACTAATCATTAGGAATAGGGGGGTAGAGTCCTTCCAAATCCCCCACACATGGATTTCTATGACCGAGAATGTGTAAACTAGTCATTCAGTTTCTGGAAATGCCTAGGCCATATAAAGTTACACTGCCAAGAATGTTATTTAACACTGCTGATGAATTATGGCCTTTAATAATAGAGGTTGCAATTCCTGACTATTGGACTGCTGATTGCCAGGAAAGATGGGGGAGAATTATGGGTTTAGTGTAAAATAAACAAGGACACAGAAGCCAGCCAGGAGGGTGATCGGGTGTGTGAACTTAGGGGTCAGAGCTTATGTATGAATCTTAGCAGAAAGCTGAAGTGAAGGCAGATGGCTAAACAGCAGACCATGTGATCTCAGGCCTGGGAAAGCCCTTAAGAAGTTACTGGTACTGGAACACAGGAACTGGTGGTTCCACAATGTCCAGGGTCCCTAGTCAGAGGCCCAATCCAGTACCAGAGAAACCTCGGCATCTCAAAGAAACCCCTTCCTTTCTAAACACTTTTACATTGCAAACGTTTTGCCTTCTCTGAACCATGTCTGATTTTTGCAATTTCATCTCCTTACCCCTAGTGGGATTATGATAAAGCTGTGGTTGCAAACATGCTCAATTTGTGCCAAGGCTGAGAGTGTGAGAGAATGGAGCTGGCCAGACGCACTGAAAGATATTGAGAGTTTAAGCTAGCTAGAGAGCACAGCGCATATGCTAGAGGCAGCCCTGCTTCTTGCCATGGAGGGAGACAGGCAACAAAACCTTAAAAATTTAATTTTAGTAAATAAACCCTGATGCTTTAAAACATAAAGAATACATTTCTAATAGTTCTTAGATATCAACTCATCCAAAATTTACATCCCATAAAGAAGAAAACTGTAACCAAGGACAGAAAGTGACCAAGCCAGGCCAAAAGATGAGCTGGAGGTAAATGTGGAGGAGAGCCTGAATGTCCTGTTTCTGCTGCAGAATGCTGTTCTACAGTTGGTGATGGGTTTGCCTACAGACTCAATAACATATTGCAAACAAGAATGGACCCTATAGCATTGTCCTGTGCTCAGGGTTAGTGACCATTCTCCAGGCCAGTTTCTGCAATAGGTTTTGAGTTGAGAGGGAACAAGAGGGAATGGCTGTAAGCATATGTCTAGGCTATGAGCATAGACTCCACAGGCAGGCAACCTGCGTCTGTGGCTTAGATCTACAGCTTACTGTCTGTGTGACCAGGCCATCTGTAGAAATGAGACTAGTTAGGGGAGCTGTTTCAGCCTGTCAAAGTTAAGTTAAACACAAAAGTTCTTGGGTTATCCCTGACACAGAGTACAGATGATTTGGACCATATTAGCATTACCCTAGGAAAGAGCTATGGTATGCTGAGAGAGAGCATGGACCTAATGGGAAATATAAAATAAAACTGTATGGTGGATACTCTAGAAAAATTGATTTCAGCAAAGCAGCTAGGTCCTATATGGAGGTCGGGGCAGAAGGAGACTAGCCATTAAAGCAAGAGCCATCAAGGTAGCAGGAACCCATGCAGTGGATATTAGAACATATCCGCTGGCACAAGCAGCATTTCCGTTAGCTCCTTGCTCCTTCTAAACTTCGAGAAGTCAAGGGTATGTATGTATTCTCTATCTGCCTTCTATCCAAGAACTGGGGATGATCTGCAGCTTCTGCAGTCTGCGTTCTGCAGCTTCTGCAGCCTCCCTCCCCTCCCCCACCTCCCAGGGGCCACCAGACTCCTTCCTAGGCAACTGGGAATCCATCTCCCTCTTAACTATGCACTACTGATTGATAAACAGAACATTAACAACTAAAGCCTTTGAAACAGGGGAAAATATAAGTTCTTCCAGACCGTAACTCAAATACAGAGAGCTACACACGTGGGGATTCACCACAGGTAACATGCATGTCCTCATTCTGATGACAATGACCTTTCAGCCTAGAGAAGGTACCGGTGTAATCAGAGATTAATAAAAAGCTTCTCAATTATCAGGAGAGCCCAGAGTTCTCTTTCCAACAGTGGAGGCGGCCAATGGAAATGGGGTGACTGCTCTGTCTCTAAGGCATGAAAGAATGAATTAAGAGGTTTTTTTAAAGGTCACTAGAGGGATTTGTGCTTTGTCCCACAGTTTCTGTTTGTTGCTGTGTGTCACCAAGTTATGAGGTAACACCAGGGATGGCGAGATGATCCAGTGGATCAAGTGTTTGCAAGCATAACAATCTGAGTTCATATCTCCAGAAACCACATACAAAAGTGACACCAGAGGGTGGAGGCAGGAGGATTGTAGGGACTGCTAACCAGCCATCCTATCCAAAGTGGCAAGCTCTACCTCCAGTGAGAGGTCCTTGCCAAGTGCCAGCTCAGATGCAGCTAAGATGCAGCTATCTACATACTAACCCATGAAATTCACACAACAAGCAGTTCAGGTGGACACTGCTACCCTCTGCTACAACGTAGGACGCTCAAGCCCTGATAGGTTGCTAATTGCTCAAAGTCACACAGCATGAAAACCGCAGAGGCTTACAAGGCAAGTGGTCTCCTCTAAACCTATGCTCTAGTTAACAGGTTCTCTACAAAGGCCTACAGAAAGCGTTGATGTCCTTCGCTTAAAGGACCCTGGAGGAAGGCTGTTGGGCAGGCATCAGACCACCTCCAAGATGTCTCACTGCCTTTATATGCATCTAGATATTCATGTCAGGGCTTGCACAGGGGAGGCAGCGTTGTCGTCACTTTTCTCTGGTCCATGGATACACTCTCTAGAGGTGCTGTGTCTCCTACCACTCTATTGAGGGGACTGTAAATGCAATTGTACCCACTTCTCCTGGACAAAAGTCACATGAATTAAAAGTCTATAACAGAACAATGAATGGCTGACTTAAGGGGGGGAAAGAATAAAATGAAAGGGGAAAGATGATTTGAGGCATGTTTTAAAGAAGTCACCGTGAAGTCAGGTCTAGCTGCACAAGCTTATAACCCCAGGGCTCTGCAGCTGGTGCTACCGGATTGTGAGTTTGCAGCCAACTGCTGTATAGCAAGACCATGTTTACAAAAAAGTAACTGTCATCAAGATGAAGCTGTAATGAAGACAGCACCTCACATGACCTTTAATCATAACACCAACAAGGAGGTTCTGGAACTGACACCTCGTGACTACTAGAAAGGATCGGAAATGACTTAGACACTTAAGAAATGCCCTCATCTGCTTTCTATTGTTGTGATAAAGACCACAGTCAAAAAAAAAAAAAACCTGGGGAGGATAACATGTTCATCTTATACCTATCAGATCATGATCCGTCACTGGGGGAAGTAAGGGCAGGAATTAAGACATGGAGACAGAGACCATAGAAGAGGACTGCTTAGTGGCTTGCTTGGCAGGGCCATGTTTCATATACCTCCCAGGATCATCTGCTGAGACATGGCACTGACCACACTGGCTGGGACCTCCCATATTAGTCATTAATCACAAATATACCTGACAGACTTGCCTACAGGCCAATCTTATGGGCCATTCTCTCAACTGAGGCTCCATCTTCCTAGATGACCCTAACCTGTGCCAAGTTAAGAAAAAACTAACCAGCATGGGGAAGGAATCTGGCAAGTCCTTAAAAGTCATAGAGTGGCCATGTAACCCAGAAATTCTGCTTCTTAATATAAACCTACAAGAAACACACACACAACACACACTCACACACCAACACCACACACACACACACACACACACACGGCGGCACAAGAATATACGTAACAGCAGCATTCATAAAAACCCCAAAGTAGAAATGACCCAGTCCCCGTCAACTTACAATAAATAAAATGTGGAATGGTTTTTGGCAGTAAAAATGGCGTAGTAATCAGTGACATTTATTACAACCATGGTGAACACTGGGAAGAGTATGGCATGTGAGGACCTAGACCAAATCTATATATTAAGAGACTCATCCAGACTCCATGAACAAGAAACAAATACATAGAAATGGAAGGAAGGGAAGGAGGGAGGGTAGGGAGGGAGGAGAAGCAGACATGACAGAAACTCAAAACCATGATTTCAGAAAAAGAAAAAATCTTAAGGGAAGAGAGAGAAAGAGAGAGAAGAGAGAGAGAGAGAGAGAGAGAGAGAGAGAGAGAGAGAGGTTAGTTAGTTAGTATTAATTAGTTGAATTTGTATCTGTCTGGTAGATCAGGGCTCTATCATGACAGATGATGGACACTGTAGGCTCCAGAATTCCAAACCCAAGCCTTCTCTTCCCCCCAAGATATTGGCTCTTCAAATCAGGGCACTGATGGAGACATAAGGCAATATTAGCATTTACTTTTCCTCTAAACTCAGGGACTGGATTTTAAAAGGCCACAATCGTGTCCCCTGGTGTCCTGCATTCCAAGCTCATGAAATAACCATAGTCCATCCACATCTAACCTGTATATGGTTTCCTAAGTGAATTCCCAAGTCTGACTCATATTTAATGAGGCGAAAGTTGAGCCTTCAGGTCCTAGAAGAAAGTGTAGGACACTGACTAACAGTCAAACTCATATGCTCACCTTGCACACACGTAACACAGCCCTGTAGAAGCCTCCCCTCTGACTAACGTGGGAATGTGTCCAAGGCATAACAGGGAGTTCAAGGCTAACAGCAGACACATCTTGGAGAAATATTACATTAACTTTTAGACTACCACCAAGCCATTCCTTCTCAGTATGCCTTAAGCATCCTTTGTGTAGAAAATCAAATTATAGCTTTCTTCAAGACTGGTGAGCCATTAATTGATCCAGTGTGTCTGCTGTTCTGAAAAACAGTTTCTTAGACAGGAACAAATGATGACTATTATGCTGTGCGCAGAGAAGCTCATTTAAGATCCCGTGCTCACACACAGAAACACAGTTATGGAACCCGTAAATTCCACTAACAACCTTGGTGTTTACAGAACCCAGAATAACTCCTGCATGCCCTACTTCCCACTCCCTGAATCTATATTTTCCATATCGAATGTTAATTGAGAGACACCTTACATGATTCTGATACTCTTCCCTAGTGCAAATATCCTTGTGCATATCGAATTGACAGGGGTCCTATGAATCAAGGTCAGAGTACAGGCCTCTCCCTGGAAGAGTGACTGAGTTCAAGGAAATATAGCAAATGACTCTAACATGCAGAGTCAGAAGTTTTCTAAGGTAATGAATGGCCTCTCTCCATGAAAAATGATGCCGTTCTCTGGCTTGTTCTTCATAAGCCTGTGACATTTTGCCTCCCAACCTGTTTTCCAGAAAGTTAACAAATTCCCTTGACCACAACAGCTGGTGTTGATTACTGTGGGTGAATTAATTGTATATCTCACTAATTGGAGATATGAATGAACTCATGAAAGGGAGACCACCGTCTAAAAAAAAAAAAAAAACAACCCATGTCTGCATGTACAGCCAATTTGGGTGTTCCATCCCAGTTCTTTGCTTATTAAAAGCCTGGCCTTTAATTGCAACAATGGTTTTGATTGGACGACTCTCCAGTTATTTCTCCCACCTCTTGCCTGCAGGAGCCTCATCTCAGGAAATGCTCTGAAGAAAAAAAAAAAAAAAGACCCACATGTCAAGTATCTCTGTAGTAGCTTGCGCTCAAAGACGGCAGTTTCCTACAACCAGTGGCTTGTGCTGACAAATATAAATAGCATAGCCTTGTTGCTTCTGTTACTTCTCTCACCAAAACACTGCTCACAGACTGTGTTGAATTGGGGCAAGAATGCCTATTTTTAGTCCTGGTCCCTGTGATCACTGACAAAGGTCTTTCTTTGGAGCTTCTTGAAACCAGGCAGGCAAAGGCCGGCAGAGCAGTAAGTAGAAAGTAATTCTAACGTCGTGGCTATTCTTGTCTTGTTGGGGATTGCAGTGCTTCACCCCTGCTCCCCATCAGGATGACAATCCCGGCAGAGCTGGTACATTGAACATTATTTACTTATGGTCTCAGCAAGGGGGAAGGGCTCCTGAGAAGGGCTGAAACCTGACTTCTTCGTGGGAGCAGTTTGCGGGGTAGTCGGCTGCAGGCAGGTAACTTGACCTGCCTCTTGATAGAACACTCGCACCAGGTATGTATATCTGATACACACAACGAAGCGCAGAGAAGAGTTATCAGAACTTCCGGTTCCAAACAGGTGCTGAGACAGTCACTAACAAGAGTAATATCCCAGCCCTGTCTCCCAAACCTCACTTCCCAAATTCTCCTGGGAGAAGACCCCCCACCAATGTGAATCCTCTCCCGAACCAGACTCTTGATACTCCTCCAACATACTGAAACCTCTCCTGCTTGTAACCTCCTTCCCTGTCCCCAAACGACGCACAACAAAACTTAATAGGTTCATAAGAGACCGGTCTGTGGTGCTGCACGGACTTTCCAGGCGGAGGTGCCCGGGAGGCGGTGCTAGATCTCCCTAGACGCTTCTTGGGCTCCCCTCCCCCACGTCCACCAGGCACCCCCGGGGTTGCTCACCTGCGTGGGGCATGGTGATGGTCTCGTTGGTGTTGGAGCCCACGTTGAAGATGACCACAGCGGAGGCGTTCTGCAGGAACGCGTTCCGGATCTTATCCTTGTAGGTGCAGTTGCCCTTGGGGATGAGGGCTATCCAGTGCTTGCCGTGGGCCGGCGCGGCGAACTTGGTGTTGGGGTCGCAAGCCAGGCGGTCGTGGACCGAGCTGGCCATGACCACCTCGCCGCGCGCGTCCTGCTTGGGCGAGTGCTCGCCGTATCGCCCGCACTCGCTCTTCTCCGTGTGCAGCTCGGCGCCGCCACCGCCGCCCGCCACGGCGGCCCCGGGCTCGGGATCGGTATAAGTGATGTTCACGAAGGCGGTGTACCATTCCTCCTTCTCCGCCACGGTGAAGTCCAGGCAGAGCAGATGCACGAAACAAAAGGAAAGCAGCCATGTTGAGAGAGCCAGACTGCGGCAAGCTTGGATGAGAGACATTGTCATCTCTCTCCTCCGGGGTCCCCTCCCCGCCCCCTGCGCCCTCCCCCCGGCTCCGTCCCTCCTTTCCCAGCCCGGGCCAACCCCGGGCCGCCGCTCTGGTCCTCCTGTCGCTGCGACTCACTCCCGGGCCGGCGGAGCCCGGGCTGGGACGCGCAGCCGCTGCGGAGACCGGATCCGGGGCGAGCGGGAGAAACCCGCCCTGTCCCTTCTCAGCCGACGCGCGGCGCTGGCATCGGGCTTCCCGGGTGATCGCGGCGCGGACACGGAGCGAGCGTCGCGCACTTGCGGGGGAGTCCGGCTGCCAGGTGTCCTGCTCCTTTGCCCTGCGTCGCTTTCTCTCATAGAGGCAGGGGTCCTCGGGTTTGGAGGGGGTGGCTGCTTTGCTTGTCGCGGCCGAGTGGAGCGGGGATGGGGTGCTGGAGATCCCCGGTGCTGGGACTATCGGTCCCGCTGCAGTGGCGGCGGTCGCTCCTGTTACGCGTGGGTTCCCTTGGGCAGTGGGCGCTGCTCTTCTGAACAGACTAGATGGCTACGCCCGGGACACTCACTTGCCGAGGGAGAGGGAGGTACCGGGCAGATGGATGGGGGGAGAGCGTGAGCAGAGGGGTACAGCGTTTTGTGTGTGTCTGTATTTGTGTGTGTGTGTGTGTGTGTGTGTGTGTGTGTGTGTGTGTGTGTGTGTGTGTGATGTGTGCATGCAAGGAGGAGCTTAGTATGATGTCAAAGCTCCTGGGCTCCCCTTGCCACGCTCACTCTGTCTCTCTTCCTGGGCGTCAGCGACCTCTGCTGGGCCTCAAATTCAGCCTTCGACAAGGTTCCGGTAAAAGGTAAAAAAGACCTTCAGGCCTTTTGGGAACAATTGAGGGAGTCTTAAATACAGCAAAGTGTAGGTACCGCTCTGGACCAGCATCTCCACTTACTGGAAGACATGCAGAGTGTTCTCTGTTACTCATCCCAGGGCTGGTGGGTCATGAGGCCCCTTTGCCCCAGACCTGAATACTTAGGACAATGGCTTTCAGAATCCCAGTTTTAAACCAGCTTGAATTAAGGAGAGTTTCACATTTACTAAGTCAGGGATGGGGTCCTTGGTGATGCGCACTTTGCTGGTCTAAGAACCAGTCTGTGGTGTGGGTAGAAGTGACTTCTTTCCTCTCTCCTGGAAGTCAACATGTGGCGTTAGTTTTCTTAGAAAATGGATCTTGCCTCATACTTTTTAAGACTCTGAGACATTTTGCCACCGTCTTTACTCTAACAGCTATGACCTGCCATAGAGGACTCGTGGCGTCAGTAGGCGGCGGAGGAGGGGCGGGCGGGGGAGGGGCGGAGGCTGTTTTGGTTACCATTTTAAGGTGCTTTCTTCAGTTGTGACAGAGATTAAAAGAAGCCAGTGGAGAACAGTTTCCCAGAGTAGTGTAGAGTAGCAGAATTCTTTAACAATGAGATATCTGGTTGGTTGTTACACTTCCTCACTAACGGTTTTAATAGCTTCAGAAACCAGTAATCTAAAATGTCTACTTATTTATTTATATACATATATGATAGTTCTTAATCATTTTCATTTTATTTTCCACATGGTTCTCTTCCTGTGCCTCCTGATGAAAAGCACTGAGACGCCTCAGCAGCTCTTGTCACAGTAAGTCTGTACACCAGGAAACACAAGACGGACTCTGGATATATCCTGTGGAATGAAAGGTCTATGCTAACACTCTTAAGCTAATCGAAGGCAGAAGCAACAGATACAACTTGAAGAGACTCAGTTGGCATGGCTAAATCCAGCAGATGAGTCTGGATGGGGTCCTGGGAAAATAAATAATTGGGAGACATTTGAATGAGGTCTGTAGACTATACGATATGTTCATGAGGTGATTTCCTGACTTGGAAGTTTACATTGCAGTTTTGTGGAAAAATATCCTTGTCTCTGCTGTCTGAAGTATTTAGTAGTAACTGGGCAATCTTTCTGCAACTTGCTATTTTATAGCTCAGAGAAAACAATTAACTAGAAATCTTGATATCTTCTGGGCAGGCATGTAGGGTATCTGGGATTCAGTTCATGATACTGATGTGCACTAACGAGATTCCAGCCTGTGTTAGCCATAGGCTTCTCTCAACCTGACGCCTCACTTTTCCTGTGGGATGACTTGGACTGATGAGCCAGTGACTCCTTGAAAGAGGAAGACAACTCTGCTGCATCTTCTCCTGCGCACAGTATCCCAAGTCTGTTTGTTCCTCTATTATCACACAGTTTTCTAGACTGAGACAAGTGAGAGCAAGGCAAGATTCTTGCATGCCTAGTGGGATGGGAGAAAAGAGAATTCGAAAGTTTCAGATCATGTCGAGTTAACCACACATGTTCCAAAGAGAGAAGCCGTAGATTAAGAGAGGGTGATTTGCTTCCCACAAGGCGACAGTTTATGCCAGAGTCAACTGCTACAAGACAATGTCTAAATATAGTCCCAAAGGTTGAAGGATTTGAATGATATTTGAGGACCAGTTGTTGGCAACAGGAAGGAGGAGACGTAGGTGCAATAGCTCGGGTAGGATGGTGTTTGATGTGTCAGGAGCCACAATGCGTTCGTGGAGAGGGATGAGAGATGAGACAGTGAAACAATGGGTTCAGAGCAATGGTGGGAAGATTCTGCACGGTCTTGCAGTTTAATCTGGGTTAGAGGGGGATTCCTGGATGATCTCTGGACAGAAAAGTGTGTTATTATATGAGAATATCAAAGCTTTATTCTGACAGTACTAGAGGAAGTGTAGAAGCAAGGAAGGCACTTAAGGAGTTACAAAATCACCTGGGGGGAAAAGTCAAGAGAAACTCATGCTGGGAAGGTGACAGAACATGTTGAGGAGTGATTTGCTCCGTGGAGGGCTCTGGAGGTGAATCAGGCACTGTTCTTCAACACATCTGATGGGGGTGGAAGGAAAATGCAGAAGTCAGAAAGGAACTGATGTAGAGAGAATCTCTTAGAAGCATTACCTGTCAAGAAAAAAGCTTATGGCCAATGAGCTGAGGCAGGAAATAGGAAGTGGAACACTGGCAGGAAGAGAGAAGATTCTGGGAAATGGAGAGAATGAAGAGAGACTTGAGAGAGATGCTGAGGAAGAAGCAGCCTGAGACTGAAAGAGCGTTAACTACGGGTAGCATGGCAACATGGAATACACGGGATAGTGGGAATGGGTTAAATACATTACGAGCTAGTTGGGGAATGAGCCACAGCTTATGGCCTAGGCATTTGTTAGTAAACAATTAGTCTCAGAATCGTCATTCAAGTAGCAGAGGCCAAGAAAGGAAAAACAAAGTAGATTTATTTACTTACAAACTATAGTTGTCATTTTCTAAGGTGAGCAAGATTCCAGGAGGAGCTTTGGGGTTAAGAATCAACAGATTTAGATATATTCAGTTTTAGGTACCTAGAGTTACTAAGATGGCAATTTGTTGCAATTTGCCACAGTATTAGGTCACAGAAGAGTGACTGTTAGGTCAAAGCATGTGAAGAATTTTTGTTATTGTCACACTAGTAAGATTGTCAAATTGCATTTTAAAGGTTGGCTTCATGAAGCTCCAAAGTAAAGAGGGATCTTAAAGAAGTCTTTAAAATAGCAACAGTGATGAGTTCGCTCCAGACGGGAGGATTCTCTACCAGTCCAAGTTCCAGTAGGACTCCTTGGTGGAGGGAGCAGATTTGCAGGATGTTTGGGTCTAAATCAGAAGCAAAGAGCAGCCACAAGGAGGAATGGAGGAGCCTCAGTTCTCCGAGTAGCAGCCAAATGGACTTTCCGTAGACACTCTCCATCTTGACAACCATATTGGATCTCACTACCACTGTACTCAACATGCTCAAAGAGACTCTGACCTTAGACATTTTACAAAGTGACTTATGTCTTTAGAAATACAATCTATTATGGCTTTACATACATACCTTAATAGTTTAACAGACATGTGTAGAAGTTTCAATATCCAGGTTTCTTTCGCCTTAACATTTTTTTTTTATTTTATATTGATTGATCAGTCCCACTTAACTGATGATCATTCATTAGCATTTATCTTTTCATTATAATAAACTCTTTGATAACTTGATAACCCCTGCCTGAAAACAAAAGAAATCTTCAAAACATATTCAACAAGACTCTGAAAGGGGAAAAATCCACCAAATACCTCAGAGCATTGCTGGGATACCTAAAACATTAAGGCTGTCGTGACTATTTTGCAAACCAGCTTCCTATGCACGAGTACACTATGCTAATTTGATTTGTTGTGTCCTGAGCTCCAGATAGTCCCCTTTGTTCTGGCATCCATATTTACACGAAGGGACGATTCAGTGATGCAGATAAATCACAATTAGAATCTCAGGTGCCATGCAGCCAATTTTACTTCTGCTGAACCACAAATTTCCTATTAAAGCTGGCGGGATTAACATTTTCTACTAAGACTTGAGCATTTCTAAACGACAATGTATGTTGGACCCATGGAAGTGAGAGGGAGGCATTAAGATGAGGTCAGGGAAAGAAGTGAGAGTGCGGGGTAGGGAAATCTTAAAAAAAATCAACACCCCCAAATTAAAGCATACCAACTTACTCATTTATGTGACCTACTTATAGTGAAGTTGTTACCTGATAAGTTTACTATAAAGGAAAAACACTGTTAAAACAAAAAGTTATTTGCTATTCTTAGCCTAACTGAACTCCATAGTTTAATAACATAGTACAGTACAGAATATAGGTGCTTCAACTCGTGACTTTATGGTTGACCCTAAGCTGAAGCTTACTGTGGTCTTAGTTTGGAGCACACTCTGTGTGTCCCTAGCTTACAGAAGACCAGGATCAAAATACCATGTACAATAACACACAATACTGGTAGTTCATAACCATAAAGCAAAACCTTTGAAAATCAGACCATCCTAAGTTGGCCTCTCAGGGGACAGTCACCTCTCTCTCTCAGACAGCCTGCTCTATTTTTGATAGGATCCTGTCTATCAAGGACTTAACATCAGATGGAATAATCCAAGTGAATGTTGAGTGTCAGTTTGTCAGATCTAAAAACATACGTATCAGGATAATACAGTGAGAATAATAATTCTATGTGTAGATAGAAAAAACAGGAGTGTTCAGGTTAGATTGATTCCACTTCACACATTTAGTGATGATAATCTTGGTGGAACTGGCTCATAGAACTCTGCGAGGCTGAGTTTCCCACTAGAGCTTGGGGTCCAAGCATCAGCCGCAGTGCCTAGCTTAGAGTAGGCATTGGTAAGTGTTGAATGTTACATAGTAACAAGGAGCTGAGGTTTCCGAGGACTGGACTGTAGACAGGCGCTGTTGGTCTAAGCACGCACATAGACTGTCTTGCTTAGTGCTAAGAAAGTTTTCATCACCCCTGTTACACATAAAACATGGTAACATTAACTAAAAGAAGTAGAGTATAGCTTCCCTGAGGTCCAAACCTGGTATATCTGGTTTCTCTCTAGAAACCTGGCTCGGGCCTATGGTTTTAAGGACGGTGCAGCTGTTCCATAGGCTCTTGTCTATGATGTTTCCCAGTTTCTTAATTTTACTCTGATTTATAACTTCACTTCCTTTGCCTCTGGCTAATTCTCTGTTCCTGTTTTAGGCTGTCATGCCTACCTCATTTTCTATTTTAGGGAAAATGATGGTTTTCTTAGGTGGTTTCTTGCCACCAAGGGTGGGCTGCTTTGCTGCTCTGAGACCATGTATTCTACAGACAAGAGTGTAAGAACACTCACAGTCCAGCTTTTCTTTGACTTCTGATACAAGCACCCTGGATACAAATGGAAAGCCCCAGAAGAGTTCTTTTAGAGCATAACATGATACTAATACTATGTATACATTCCTCCTTTGTTCTTTTATTAACTTCTCAAATTTCAGAAGAGTAGACCTGCTAAAATATGTTCCACTGCTCTGGCATATCAAATGACCTCTGTTTGTTACAGTCCTTGATAAACTGTTCCAAACAACTTCACATCACAGATATGTTTTGAGAGACTAGATACAGAAAGCAAATCTAGGATAATTCATTTGGGACTCAGCCAAAAGCAACAGAGATGTCTTTACTACAATACATCCTTTTTCTTTTTCTTTAAATTTTTTTCACACGGGTGTGTTTTATTGTTATTTTTCTCTGTTCTAAGTCACTGCTTTTCATTGGATATATTTAAAAACTGGCTGCTTCTCCCATATTTTTTTAAGGACTAGCTTGTCCTTTCACACCAGAAAGCTGGGATGGGGGAGGGCATGCCAGTAAGTCAAGACACTTCACACTTCACACACTGACTGAGCATGACAGCCTTGAGTAGCTGTCGAAGCATCTTCAAACTCTGTCAGAATTGCCAGAGGGGAAGACTCCAGGCCCTCTCCCTGTCCTTTCTATTTAGCTGTTTAGAAAGATGTTACTTAGAACTAATTCTCATTTTACAATGAATTCTCATCCCACGGGGCTGATAACGAGGCGTGGAGCACAGTCAAGGGAGAGCTATCCTTCCACTGAAAACGTGGGTGTCAGAGCTGTAATCCCAGCTCTATGCCTGATTTGCTATTTAGGTCAAGACTGCTGCCAGACTAATCACTCCTTTTGGCACACTTTGCTATCCGTACTAATTCCTAAATGTCTACTGAGCTATAATCGCCCTCAGTTGGTCTCACATCAACAGTCTTAATATGTTGCCGTCGCCTGATTTGATCTCTGTATGATAAGGCCACTGAGAGAAAGAAAATACATTTTTTTATTATTTCCCTTTTCAAGCTTTCACAGAGTAACCTAGACACCACTCCCCCTACCCCTGCCAAGAACAGTTTCTTCTTAATTCAGCTTGGTTGTTTGTTTGTGTCTGCCTGTAGTCTTGGGGGTTGAACCCAGGACCTCACACACAGGGCCAGTTTCTTTAAAACATGGAGCAGTTGCAATCCTAGGAATTGATGTTTGTAACTTTCCAGTATCGGATCACAGCAGCCTGTATCTGTGTTCTGCTCCTGTTGCCAGTGTTTGGATGACAGATGTTAAGGGCAGATTCCTTTCATCCATTACTGTTGGTATTCAGGATAACTCACTAGGAAGTCAAAATGGATCTGCAGAGGGTACTTGAAATTTGTGGTGGAGAAAAACATCCACTCAGCCCATTGATATGAGAACAGATTTCCTCTCTCTGGAGCTTTCCTTGTTGACTAAGTGTGCAAGGACTGAAAGAAAGTATGAGAAAGCAAGCCCCAGTGTAGTAGTTTGAATGTAATTGGCCTCCATAGGCCCATGAGGAGAGCCACCATTAGGAGATGTGGCCTTGTTGGAGTAGGGTGGCCTTATTAGAGTGGGTGTGGCCTTGGAGTGGGTATGACTTTACTGGAGTTGGTGTGACCTTATTGGAGTAGGTGTAGCCTTGTTGGAGTAGGTGTGACCTTATTCGAGTAGGTGTGGCCTTGGAGTAGGTGTGGCTTTACTGGAGTTGTGACCTTATTGGAGTAGATATAGCTTTGTTGGAGTAGGTGTGGCCTTGGAGGAAGTGTGTCACTGTAGAGGTGGGGCTTTGAGTTCTTATATATACTCATGCCACACCCAGTGGGACAGTCTCCTTCTCCTGCCTGTGGATCAAGATATAAAACTCTCGGCTCCTCCAGCACCATGTCTGCCTGCACACTGCCATGGTTTATAATGGACTAAACCTCTGAACTATAAGCCAGAGCCAATTAAATATTTTCTTTATAAGAGTTGCTTTGGTCATGGTGTTTCTTCACAGCAATGAAAACCCTAACTAAGACACCCAGCAAGGATGGAAGGTCATCCAGTCAGTCCCCCTAGAGAACACTGGGATAGTAAAAGAAATGGATAGTTTCCTCTTATCTAATAGTAGTAGTAGCAGTAGCAGTATCAAAGACGGATGACTGAGCACATCAGTTTTACTTCAGACATAAGAGGAGTAGGCTTCATATTAGCACCCTGAGGTGTTTTTCTAGTGGGTTCAACTTCCCACATATTTTTGCCTATTTCATATCTCTTGTCACATCTTCCTCACGAAGAATATGTAAATTGCCCGCATACCAGTCTTCATCATGTAGTAAATGACGCCATGGCCATTCATGTTCTCAAGATTGGGGTCCTTTTATTTTCTTCATTTATACTCAAGGACCCTTATCCCACTTTCAAATAGCTAATCAAACAATTGGTCATTCAGCCTCCATAATAAATTCCATGTGTGTCCTCAAGAGTTTTCCTGACTGGACTTTGGACTTTTCTTTCATGAGTATTCACTCAGCAATTAAAACAAAATTCTTAAAATCTCAGTCCCTAGCCACACTTAATGAGTTCATCTATGGCTTAAGTTTTCTGCCTGCTGAGAGCTTGTGTCCCCTAAGGGTATTAATGTATAACAATAATAACAAACCAAGCTGACCAATCACAAAGTCTGATTTCCAGTCTAGATTGAAATACAACTTTGGTCATTTAAGAGAATGCCTTCATATTGTGTGTGACCTATGCCAGAAACAATTATGATGGGTGTCTAAAAGGGAGCACAACACTGTTGTGGGATACCAACCAGAGAAGACAGTCTGAGTAGTACTTTCATCACAAAGTCAGTTGTGCTAAGGTCTTAGGCCTACTAAGGTTTAGTGTCCTGTTATAATAGAAAGTAGGCCAATAGAAAAATAAAAAAAAGCAAATGAAATTAGTTTAAAAAAATAGAAAGAAAATGTGGTCATCATATTTATTTATTTAGTATGTATTCTTCTTGAGAGC
This sequence comes from Mastomys natalensis, assembly GCA_021653895.1. NCBI lineage: Eukaryota > Metazoa > Chordata > Mammalia > Rodentia > Muridae > Mastomys > Mastomys natalensis. The sequence goes on from JAJTUV010001064.1 coordinate 204,759, forward strand.
TGAATTTGTTTAGAATTTCCTAATTAGACTTAAAGTGATATATATTGAATTAAATAGTTTTTTCTTTGTTTCATGAAAAAAATGGAGCTATTTTTGCATTATTGCTACATATCTGGTTTTTCTTATAGTGGATTGAAACATAATGAAGTAGAAAAGTTTCTTATAATGGATTAAAGAAACAAAGTCACAAAAGTTTTTACAATATTCATTGTACTCTTATCTTAAAATAACAATCAATTTCTCTAACTATACTTTTACAAAAGGGGCAGCCACATGTTCAGAAACGTTTTGACGTAAGCTGGGGTCATCTGGGAATGGAGAACCTCAATTGAGAAAATGCCTTCATCAGATTGACCTGTGGGCAAGCCTGAGTAGGATGGTGGCCTCTGTGCAGCAAGCACTCAGTAAATAGTAGCTATGACTGCTACAGTGTTGTGCTGCATCTACCGTTAGTGCCACGTCTACTGTTAATGTCACATCTGCCATTAGTGTCACATCTCCCGTTAGTGCCATGTCTCCCGTTAGTGTCATGTCTACTGCTAGTGTCACGTCTACTGTTAGTGTCATGTCTACTGTTAGTGTCACGTCTACTGTTAGTGTCATGTCTACTGTTAGTGCCATGTGTATTGTTAGTGTCCTGTCTACTGTTAGAGTCACATCCACTGTTAGTGTCATGTCTACTGTTAGTGTCATGTGTACTGTTAGTGCCACGTCTACTGTTAGTGTCATGTCTACTGTTAGTGCCAAGTCTACTGTTAGTGCCATGTCTACTGTTAGTGTCACATCTCCCATTAGTGTCATGTCTACTGTTAGTGCCAAGTCTACTGTTAGTGTCATGTGTACTGTTAGTGCCACGTCTAATGTTAGTGCCATGTCTACTGTTAGTGCCATGTCTATTTATCACCATTAAATGAAGACCCAAAAGGACGAAGTGATGTTTGATGGGAACTCCACCTATGCTGGCAAAGCAAACAGTTCACAAGGACCCACACTATAGGACTTCTTAATAAGGTAATAGGAACATGTAACAATGTGTATACATGCATATGTGTGAGTTTCTGTGTATCTTCCTGAATATAGAAGTGATTGTGAGAACACTTAAAAAATATAAAGCCAAATACAGGTATGTGACTGACTTAGAATGAACAGCTGAGTAGACTGGAGTTTTCTAGTTATTTCTCTTTAGTAGTCAATTCTCACCTTATAACCTCAGATTTACAGGAGTTGGAGGTTGTAGGAAGTTAAGGTATTTCAATTAGATAATGATCTTAAGCTTTACATTAGAACAAACAAACAATACAAACCTAGCTACTTGCTAGATTCTCTGGGAGGTCTTGATTTCTTGTTTAATACCTGCAGAGACTTGGATTCAGCTGGACTGAGATCTGAGGTGATGACAATGTCTTATGATGTAGCCCTGGCTAACCTAGACCAGACTGGGTTTGATCTCACAGAGATCTACCTGCCTTTGATTCTCAAGTGATGGTGTATGTATGTGCTATTACACCTAAAAGTGACAATCCTAAAAACAACTCAGGATTTCTAATAAATGGTCATGTACATGTTTTATGGCTGATCACTTGGTTTCAAATTGGATAACTCATCAGGGTCTCATCCCTGTAGAAAACTGATTCTCCCTCTCACAGCAGTTATTGATTACCCATAGCTCTTCATCTAGGGGTAAGGTCTTGTACAATTTCTCACATATATGTTGGAATATCAACTGGTGCTATCATTGTAAAGATATCGTTTAGGTAACAACTTATTTAGACTTTATGGATACAGCATCCCTCATATCTAAAAGACACTATCTCATAGCAAGTGTCCTGGTCCTCTGAGCTTACTACCATTCTATCTCCTCTTCTGCAACACTCTTTGAGTCTTTGATATAAGAGTTGTGTTATGGATGTAAAATAGGGACTGGACATCTATGGTCACTTATTTCCTGCATTTTGATGAGTTGTATGTCTCTGGAATACCCCATCTACTGCAAAAAGAAGTTTCATTGATTAGGAGTGAGAATTACACTTATCTATGAGTATAAGGATAAGTATTTAGGATATAATTAGATGGTACATTGGTTAAGAAAATGATATTGGTAGGTTTCCCTCTAGGTTCTGTGACCTCTTCAGACATAGGTAGTTGGCTAGGTTTATAGTTACATACATGAATTCCTACCTATTGAGTGCTCCAATTAGATAATTGTTGGTTATTCCCAAACTATAAATACCACTATTGTACTGTTGGGGACATCTTGCTTGACTGGTTGTTATTTTGTTTCATTGGCTTTACAGCTGTGTTGGTCTTGATTGCTTTTCTCCTTTGACATCTTCTGATAAACCTTCAGATACTATGAAGGTTAATTCTCAGGGAGGAGGCTTCCAGGTCAGTTCCAGATTGATTCCTCCAACTGCTTTGTCTGAAGTGAGGAGTGTCTTCAGCAATAGTGTCTTACCTTAATGGAGGGTTCTTGGGAGATGGTGAAGCATGTGCCCTGTGAGTTTGTATGACCAAAACACAATAAGGTGTTTAATGAATATGGTAGGTCACCTTTAATCAACCTCAGAAGTTTGAGACAGCTTTCCCATATCAAGATGACTAATCAGACTATCAATAGCTGTAGGCTGAGCTTGACTAAAAGACCCTGCTCTGGTAAATAAGATGGAGGAGGGAACAACACCAACTTTGGGCATCCATAGTGTGCATGTACACACCTCCCCTGACACCACACACACACACACACACATACACACACACGTAAACTCACACACATATACATGCACATGAAAATAGAGAAAGAAAAACAATAGAGATTGCAATGCCTAAACTAATCAGCTCTCATAATTAGCTAAATAACTTCCTAATTTTACCAAAATCAGATGTTATATAAATTTTACTGGAAAGTGAAAATGTAGGCTTTATTTAGCTTCAGAATTTCATTTAGATGAGAAAGCACCCACTGGTCTATGACAAATAAATGAAAATGATTTTTAGAAATAGTTTCAACTAAGTTTAATATGATTAAAACTAAAAACACAGACGACTTGCAAAATTTGACTAGATATGAAGCAAAGAATAGAGAAATATAAGGCCTTTTAAAAATAAGAAACTCGGCAAGTTTTGTGCCTAAAATAAATCATACCCTATTGTGAGTGGATGGGTGAGAGGAAAGAGGAGAGGAAGGAAAGGAGAGAGAACAAACATGAGTAGCATATTTGGCCATTTATAATAAAACAACGTTTGTTGTGTAGACAATGGCTTAACTTGTGCTAACTCTTGTTTTACTTGTAATAATTACGCTAAAGTGAGTAACCCTAAGGTTCAGGTATTACATACGTTTTCTTTTGAACTTCAGTTTTGGGTGTGTAGACAAGAGCACCAAGGCAGGCATGGCATCAATTGCAAAGCTCCTCTATTCACTTAGAAGGCTAGAAGTCTCTTGTAAGTCAGGCCGGCTTGGATAGCTATCTTATGGAACATCCAGTGCTCACATTCTACTGGGGTTCAGGTTCCTAAGTTTTATATCTTGGGGGAGATTTCCAGGAGTCAAATTTTGTCTCAGAGTATCCACATGTCAGGGATATATAGTTTCAAAGGCAACTGCCTCCATTTGTACCTGGGGTTCTCACACAGTCAGTGGCCACCTGCTTCTTTCTACCTGGTGTTCTGTGGGATACCTGCATTTTCATTGGCTACCTTTACCATTTCATCACGAGGGACTAGTGGAAGCTCCAATGACAGTGCTCCCTATATACTCATAGGAAGAGGTGCTATTTGAGAAGAATAGGAGATAGCTATGTTGGAGAAGGTGTGGCCTTGTCAGAGGAAGTGTGCCACTGGGGAATGGGCTTTTAGTTTTCAAAAGACCAAACCAGGTTCAGTGGTTCTGTCTTTCTGCTGCCTGTGGATATGGATGTAGAATTCCCAGCTACCATGTCTGCCTCTGTGCTGCAATGCACCCTTCCCCACCATGAGGATGATGGATTAAAGCACTAAACCTGTAAGACTCAGTTAAATGTTTTAATGTATAAGAGTTGCCATGGTGTCTCTTCACAGCAGTAGAGCACTGACTAATTCAGAGAATTGATTGTACTAGTGAAATCTTTATAGGACTCTCGAATAGAAGATGTGATCTACTGCTTTGTGTGAATAAATGATGTGCACATGTTCAAGGAGTCACTGAACTATTCTCAAAGCCCAGTCCCAGCAGTCAGGTACTGAGGTTGGACACAGTGTCGGATTAAGACCAGCAACCTCTGGCCTTGTAACTCTCTCTCACTGTCCTGAACTGATAGCTTCTGCCAGTTTAATTCTCACTGTTCTGGGGTCCAGAAGTTGATGACTTTTGGCAATTTCAAAGAGAAAGAAAGTCAGGTACACACACACACACACACACACATATACACACATACACACATACACACACACTGGCCAGGCCTGACCACCTTTTTCACTAACTTCACAAGTACACATGCATACTTATATACATACACATATATCCATATATATGTATGTATACACACACAGAGAAAGAGAGAGAGAAAGAGAGAGAGACAGAGAGACAGAGATACACATTTGGTAGTTGGAACAGAGCCCCAAAAGTCATACCTTATTTCCTCTCTCTAGCAATTTATACTTTCTTAGACAAAAGTTCTTTATAAAATTACCTCATAGATAAAATGTTATACAAAAGGGGAATCACAGAAGAATGTCCATAGTAAGTTCAAAGCAATGCTTCATTCTTTAAGCTCATTATAAGTTCAAAGCAACAGTTTCAAACGGCCTTGCTTTATGATAGTGCACACCTGTGGTTACGTCCTTGACCCTGACCTAGAATGAATGTTTTTCCTTGATCACAAATTTGTTCCAAGCCTATTTCTCTTCTTAGTGCAATTTATGAAAGCCCATTGTATTCCTAATTATGCAGGTTTTACTTACTATTTTACGAGGAGAGGGTACATTCTATTCTTGATTCTAGATGTTTATTACATGTTTCAGACAAAACAACTAAAACCATCTCTTTTAAACTTTCTTCCTAAAATTATTTGAATCAAATCAGGAACTTTATAAAACTGTTAATTCATCCAACTACCATTAATTCATGCAAGTTCATCCTCTTGTTGATCTGTAGGAAATTTCTCAGTAGGGTGGTGATGATCAGGAATCATCAGGCTATGTAACAGTGGCAGGAAAGGCATATCAGTCGCACGAAGCAATCCTGAGATGAAGTCCCTGGGGCTGTGTCTCTCTAGCGTGCACCCATTGTAGCTATGCAAAACGGTGGGGCCATCTCCTGGAAACTAAGTTGCTTGCCCATAGCCTTTCCTAGATGGCTTCTGTCAGCCGAGACCAGGCCAAGTCTTATATATGACACTGGAAATATTTAAGAACACATTATCTTCCATAATTATCAATATGGCTCACATAAAAACTTATAGAGAATATAATTTAGTAGAAGTTTGCAATTTTGATAAGGTGTCTTAGTTAGAGTTTTACTGCTGTGAACAGACACCACGACCAAGGCAACTCTTATAAGGTCAATATTTAATTGGGGCTGGCTTATGGTTTCAGAGGTTCAGTCCATAATCACCATAGCAGGAAGCATGGCAGCATCCAGGCAGACATGGTACCGGAGAAGGAGCTAAACATTCTGCATCTTGATCCAACTGCAGCCAGAAGACACTGTCTCTTTTCCATACTGGGTGGAGTTTGAGCATTAGGAGTACCCAAAGCCCACTTAGTGACACATTTCTTCCAACAAAGCCATACCTCCTAAAGTGCCATTCCCAAGGGCCAAGAATAGTTAAACTACCACATAAGGTAACTGTCTTTTTGAGGGTTTTGTTTCTATGAATAGACTCATGATCATGGCAGGTCTTATAAAGGAAAACATTTAATTGAGGTTGGCTTATAGTTCTGAGATTCAGTCCATTATTGTCATGGCAGAAAGGATGGCAGCATGCAGACAGAAATGGAGAGTTCTACTGGGAGGTCTACATCTGGATCCTCAAGCAGCAGGAAGTGACTAAGACATATTTCCTGCAACACGTCACACCTACTACAACAAGACCATACCTCTTAATAGTACTATTCCTTATCAACCTATGGGGATAATTGTAGGAAATATTTAAAAATGCAATCCGCACTATCACTGGCAAGGCACCAGCGGGCCTTGTTCTCATCTTGTGGAGACTTTCTGACCTAGAGCTCTGAAATTTCTCTACCCAGCTCCCTAAGTTCCCACTGGTGGGTCACTAAAATGCCAGCCCCACAAAACTGCATTTAATCTAACCTCAAAAGTCCCCTTAATCTATCACAGTCTCAAACCTGTTTAAAAGTCCAAAGTCTCTTCTGAGACTCATAGCAATCTCTTAACTTTTCTCCCCTATAAAATCAAAATGAAAAAGCAGATATATTTCCAAGATATAATGGCACAGCATATATAATACTGTTCTAAATGGAAGGAAAGGGGCCACAGTGAAGAAATACTGGACCAAAGCAAGACAGAAAACCAGCTGCACAAACTCTAAACTCTGCATCTCCATGTCTGATGTCAAAGACAGATAGATGGCCTGTCATCTGGGACTCAGAACATAAAAAGCTTTCCTCGTATAAAAAGTTTATGAGATGTGATGGACACATCAGGGAGATTTTAGAATGTGCTTTTATTTTTCTCAGTAACTGCTCCCAGACAAATAGTTTTAGCTGGCAGATGGCAGCGTGTTCCACATCTCTTCTCCGGGGAATTAAAATGTCTAGCCACAGTGTTTTCACATCGTTGGTCTTTATTCTTCTTCCATTTAAATTTTTAGTGACTTAACAAAATCTTATTTTGTGTTGTTCTTGATATTTCTTCTTAATTTAAATATAGTTACAACCATTTCCTCTTCCATCTCCATCCTCCAACACCTTCTATCCCCCTGTTATGCTTTTAAATTCATAGAGTATTTAATAGTTGTTACAACACACCCACACACCACACACACCCCACCAAACACTATCCATCTTATGCTATTAATCTTCTTATGTTATCTGTCTATCCACCCATCCTAGCTAGCTAGCTATCCTATCTATGTACCTATTACCTATTAATCTATCTTATCTTATCTTCCTTCCTTCCTTCCTCTTCCTTTCCTTCCTCTTCCTTCCTTCCTTCCTCTCTCTTTCTCTCTTTCTCTACTCCTTCCTTCCTTCCTCTCTTCCTTTCTCTCTCTCTCTTTCTTTCTCTCTCTCTTTCTTCTCTCTCTCTCTCTCTCTCTCTCTCTCTCTCTCTTCTCTCTCTTTCTTTCTATTCCTAGCATGGACTTTAAATTGATGTTCCTACTTAGCCAACAGCCTTTGAAGTGATCCTTCAATGAACCTCTCTCATCCTCTATGGCTTCAGAGTCTACTGCTGAAAACTGGGGAAAGCACAGGCTGGAAGATGGCACTGGGGGATTTATACAGATCAATTTGTAGAGGTCACATGCATAAATGCAACTCACATTCTTTGGCTTAGAGCCTGATCATATGATCCAACCCAATGAAAGGTAAGCTGAGAAATTTAGTCAATATGCACACAAGGCAAAGAAAATAGATTTTGGTGGAAAAATAGCCATTTCGACTGAAGTAACTAGATGTCACGGAAGTGAATTTACTATGAGTTCTTCTCTGACTTTGGCTAACCTCTGAAAAATAGCAGGTGAGTATTTCAAGGGTAGGTTCTGCCTCACAGAGCACAGAGCATAGCTGAAGGAGATATTCCCAGTGCTTAGCAAGGCAGATTCCAGAGAGGGGAGGAAAGGCTTGGTTTAACATGGTGATTGTTTTATTCAATCTCATTCTTCAGCAGAATGAAGAAAAGAGACTCTGGAGGTGCTGTATAGGAACTTTGTCTCCTTAGAAATATGAGGAGCACAAAGCAAGTGCCTCAACCTCAGGCCAGTAACTAAGCAATTGCCTCAAGCCAACAGCATACATCTTTGATGTATCTTCCCTTCTAAACCATCTCACAGTACCCCTGCTTTTGGAATACATTGTAATAGAGCATGTGTATACACAGCCTGTCTAAGTTACTAATAAAATTTGCCTTAATACATCTTTGAGTTTTGCTTTTAAGACAGAATCTTACTATGTAGCCCTAGAACCTGTGATGTAGATGAGGTTAGCCTCTAACTCACAGAGATCCACCCACCTTTGCCTTCCAAGTGCTGGGAGTAAACGTGTGTACCACGTGTCCAGTGTGGTTAAGATTTAAAAATGATTTATGTGTTTTTACTTTGTGTGCATGAATGTTTGCCTGCATGTGAAAATGTCAACCATGATATCAGAGGAGGCCAAAAATAGTCTTATATCTTCTAGAACTGGAGTTACAAGTGGTTTTGAGCAGCCATGTGGGTGCTAATAACTGAATTCCTGCTCTCTCCAGAAGAGCAGCAAGTCCTCTTGAACCATAAGCCGTATCTCCAGCCCCCGTCTTTGGTATTTTAAATAGAGTTTTAAGAATACTATTTCTTTTTGTGTTTGTAGTTTTTGTTGTTGTTGTTGTTGTTTGTTTTGAGACAGGGTCTTTTGTAGCCCAGGATAGCCCTAACATTCTGATTCTTCTGCTTCTACCTTCTGAGTGCTGGATTACAGGGATTAGCTCATGCCAACTTTAAGTACTGCTTCAGCAACTTTGCCATATATTTACATATATGTGTATACATGCACATGCGTATATACATATTTATATTGAAATTGAAGTTCCTCAAGGAACAAAACATGGTAAGTAGTGGACAGGTTCCTTGTAGACGGAGCATGAGTGAAGCATGACAGACAATGGATGGTCTGTCAGCCAGAGCTTAGGACATGAAATGCTTTCCTGGTATAAGCAGTTTATGGGATGTGCTGGGGGCCTCAGGGAGACTTGAGAATGTGCTTTTATTTTTCTCAGTAACTGCTTCTGGACAAATAGTTTTAGCTCACAGATGGCAGCGTGTTCCTTCTTTTCTCCAGGGAATTTCAAGCCACAGAGGTTTTTTTCCTTCTATCTCAGTCTCCTATTGCTGCCTGCTTCCTGATCTACCTCTTTCTCCAGAAGAAGCTCCCCTGGGAATTAAAGGACAATGGCTATATTCCTATGTGGCCACTGAGGACACAAGCTGCTGGTCTCCACTTTGGTACCTGATGCTGCTGTATGGTGTTCACTCCTGTAGTTGTTTAATGAGTTTTGCTGACCCCTGCTAAGGTGCCCAGTACTGAGCTGCTCTCTTGCAGAGATACAGGTGCTTTTAAAAAGTATAATTATCAAGTTTATTCTTTGAGATATAGTATCTTAGATGCTATTGGTAATCTGGATGAATCAGATAACTGTAATAATAGTAAAAGTAAATTTGGATGTGGTGGCTGTATACACTTTTGATACCAGCATTTAGGGGGGTATGGGGAGGCAAAGCTCTGTAGTTTGGGCTTGCCTGGTCTACATGGTGAGTTATAGTGTAACACTTTACCTTGTGGGGGGTAGAGTAGTTTCTGATATCATGGGAATGATAGTTTTCATTTGGAGACTCCACATTGATTAGACATTTTTTTGCTATTTAATTTCAGGCGAGAGGAAATACTATAATATTTTCAACATTTGTTGTTTATAAAAACTTGAAGTTCTCCAGGGAACACAAATGTTCTCCCATGATAAAAATAAGATTCCACAGAGATAGTCTTTAATATAGATAGCTTCACATTTCATTTTGATGGGAAAATTAGTCTAACTGATAAAACAGGTGGCTTTAGAAAGCTACAGGTCTGTCCTCCTCTTTTGTCCCCATCACCTCGCTGTTGCCTTTTGGAGATACAAAAACTGTGGACTTTAACACCTACGTTAAATGTTGAATCATTACAACTACATGCAAGCTGCTGCTGGTTAATGTTACTGTGGCAATACACTGCTGTACAGGGACTCTTCAGTGGGAGGAGCAGTACCATGCTGATGCTTATTTAAAGACTCACATTTATTGCTCTGGGGTGGATTTAATAGTCAGAGGGTGGAGAACACTGTCCAATTGTATGCAAAAAAAAAAAAAAAAAAGAAAGAAAGAAAGAAAGAGAAAGAAAAGGAAAAAAACGCCAGCCTTGTTTTTCAAAAGCATTACTATCTTTAGTTGCAAATAGCTACATAGTATTGAGGAAAGTGATTCTACTGTCTTGAATAGGCACACTTGGAATACTTAATTATTTTGACACATAACAGCCAATAAAGTAGCATTCGCTTTGTTACATGTTTTCTCTGTTTCATTGTATTGTTTCTTTGCATGAAAACAAGTGAAACTAATTTACAGGGTCACTGTCCTCTATCTCACAGCCCCAGATAATAGACTCACGAATCATATAATGAGGTTCTCCCTACACTTCCCTTAATCTTTCTCCCCATTTTTAGGACTTATTCTTATCCTGTCCTGGAAGTTATTTGACATATCCTTACTATTTGTGGTGTACATCTGGGGAAGTTCTTTGTATGTTTTGGTAGGTAAATTTCCCTTATCCTTTAAACCTCTGTAACATTTTTGATAAGATAAATGCTACATTAGCCTATGCAAACAGCTATAGAGAGTGATTGTGGGTAGCCAAAAGGCTGTCTATCCCCAGGAAACCTTCACAACATCTTAGTTGTATGCCTCCTTTACACCATGCATAATTATATTCTTTCCCTGTCTCAGTCTGGGAAAGGTTTTAAAGTCTTCCTGTGTGTCTGTGTGTTGGGGGAAGGGGGTCAGACAGACATGTAGTCATTGCAGAAGTCTAGTACTTTATGGAGATATTGGTGGAGGGATATTAATAAAGCATTCTGAGCTGAGTTGTAACCCCTCTACCCACCATTTATATACTGACGCTGTCTCTGGTACCTCAGAAAGTTAGTATAACAGAAAGCATCACTAAAGAGATAATTTAAATTAAAATGAGGGCATCATATATGCCTTTAAGTAGGACCAACAGCTTCATTAAAAAAGAGGCTTGAACACAGTGATGTGAAGACCCGGGGCAGCTGTGACCGGTACGTTCAGATGAGCGGCCTCAGAAGAAGCGAAGCCAGCCGATGTCTTGATTTGTGAACTTGTGAGAAAGCAAAAGCCCTGCTGTTTAAAGCAAACCAGCCTGCTGTACTTGACACAGCCCTTGCTGGCTAAAATCAAGCAATAATAGTTAACGAGGAAGAGGGCAGAGGGGCAGGTGGCTCTAGAATGGTTCAGAGGGGCAGGCGGCTCTGGGCAGAGGGGCAGGCGGCTCTAGAACGGTTCAGGGGATGGAAGGCTCTTCAGCGTTTAGTTCTCCATTTGTGAGATGCCGTTGAGGCAACGTGTGATTGCCTTTTACTCCTAATTTGTACGTGGTAAATGATCAGGCACAGTTAATAAATGCAGTGGTGATTAGTGGGGAAGCTGGGCTCCAGGATCACACTGTCTGTGTGATGTGTGGGGGAAAGAGTGGAGTCTGCTGTCAGGGAGCCACAAGCTTCAGACCTGATGCTCGTCTCGGCTTCAGTCTCTCTGTGCCTCACTTTCTCTTGCAGGACAGATCATCATTATACCTGCCTTGTTTGCTGTGAGTCTGAAAGGCTCAAGCCCCACCCCCATCCGCACACCAGGACTCTATGCTGCTAAATGAGTCATTTTAACAATGTGGAAGGCGTATGTGACAGGGACATCTCTGCTTAACGGTTGACAGAAACCAGAAAGACTGTGTCCGGCTGATAATGCTATTGGTTCTTTGGCCAAATTCCAACTTACGTTATTTCCACATAAGTGGCCAGATACTCCTTCTCTGGGCAGAAGATGTGGCTTTTATAAATCTGAAGAGGAACTCCCAAGACGTCTGAAATAAAAAGAGAGGTCATTCTGTTCTGTACCTTGCCTGTGTAGCATCGTGTTATGTGTTAGCACAGATGTTAGGATAAACGATTCCCATTGTTCACTGACTATTGATGACATTCAGGCTAATTGCTGAGAAGAGTCAGGGAACTTGGTACATACAGAGATGGGGAACACAGCCCCCCAGCTACAACCCTGGTATATATTTAGAGACAGAGCAGGCCCTCATACACCATGTCTTAAAATTAAGCAGGTCTGCTTTAAAAAATTCGGGCCACAGACTTGAGCACAAAGGGAGCACAAAGCAACAGATGGATTCACATAGAGAGTGTCATGACCAGGTGAATTTTCAGTAAGTTATAAATGTGGCAGCATGGACAGAGGCAAAGGTGATCAGAGGAGTGCAGCCAGCATTGTCAACACTGTAGGCTCCAGGTGCAGCTGCTCGTTTAATTCAGCCAGTAAAGACGAAGGTCAGGCTGAGAGTGTGGGCCTGTCACTAAAGTCATTGCTGAGTCATATTGACCTTCAGACTCAGACAGTTAACCAAAGACTTCCCTTTTGTAAGATCTATCTGCTCTCTAAGTTTCTGCTAGTCTAGAACAGTGTGAATTATATTTAATTTTTTTCTGTAGACAACTAAAAGAGAGACTGGGAAATGCAAATAAAAACAACTCTAGGTTCCATCTTACTCCCATTAGAATGGCTAAGATCAAAAACTCAAGTAAGTGACAACACATGCTGACGAGGATGTGGAGCAAGGGGAAACACGGCTCCATTGCTGGTGGGAGTGCAAACTTGTACAACCACTCTGGAAATCAATTTGGTGTTTTCTCATAAAACTGGGACCTCAAGACTCAGCTATGTCATTCCTGGGCATATACCCCAAAGATGCTCCAACATCTCACAAAGACACTTGCTCAAATATGGTCACAGCCGCTTTATTCTAGTAGCCAGAAAATGGAAACAACCTAGATGTCCATCCATTGGAGAATGGATAAAGAAAACATGGTACATTTACACAATGGAATATGATTAAAAACCAAGACATAGTGAATTTTGTGGGCAGAGGGGTGGAACTTGAGAATATCATCCTGAGTGAGGTAACCCAGTCCAAAAAGGACATGCATGGTATGTACTCACTTTCTAGTGAATATTAGCCATAAAATACAGGTACCATGTTATAGTCCACAGACTCAAAGAAGCTAAACAAGAAGAAAGACTCGAACTGATGATAAAGATAAGCAGCAAGGGCAGGATTCTGGGTAAGACTAGATTCAAAAGCAATGGACCTAACCTCTCAGACAGGAAGAAGTTCACAGATAGCCAGTCCTAAGGTTGACTGAGTCCAGAGCACAATGCTACTGTCGAGAAGTCAATGCTTAGGTCCTTTCCATGTCTGTCCACCTCCTCGTACCAAAAGACCTGGGATGCTGAGGGTAAGAGGCAGAGTGCTCAGCTCTCAGTGGGGCATCTGCATTCCCTGTCCCCACCACACACCCACAACCAAGTCTCAGGGGCCATTGCAGAAGAGGAGGTGAGACTGTAAGAGCCAGAGGCTGGGAAGAGTGCTGTGAGATGCTGCTTTCTGCACAGGATGTGCCGTCACAGTCATGAGCTCCCCACAGTTGTTCTTACCAGCGCAAGACCCACAGAAGGTGAAGACAGCCAGAGGAGATTACAGCATAGAGTTCAGACTAGCCAATGGTACCACTTGCTGGGGAGCTATGACAATGGATGCTTGCTTGGGGAAGGGAGGATCATTCTTTATTGAGGATGGGACCCCTGGTAGGATCTCTATGCTCCAGTGGATGGCTCTATACTCATGTGCATACGAACAGCATTAACTGAACTTTTTGGTTATAACCCAACGAAAAAGACATGGAGTTGTGAACAAGTACGTTTGGAGTATGGAGATAATGGAGTGGTAGATAGAATGTTTTATTGTGTCATGTCAAAATTCTCAAAAATAAAAAAATAATAATTCATGTGCTTTCTATTTTTCTCTCTGTCCCCTTCGGTATGTTGTCAGTGTGTCCTCTTGTAGTTATAGACAGCAGTGAAGCTTCGTTACATACAAAGGCAACAGCACAGTCAGGGAAAGAGAGGAGAGGAGAGAGAGAGAGAGAGAGAGAGAGAGCACATAATGCCGCTATAAAGAATTCCGGGAGTAGAATTAGTTTCTGGTTATCCAATACAAATACAAAGTTGCAGACCTGAATCACATACATACAAGAAACATTACATGGACTGAGCAAAGTATATTATTATGCCATGGATTTTGAAAAAGAGAGCAAAGAGGAAAGGAAACAATGGGAAGTGTTGGAGGGAGGAAAAAGGCATGAAAAATAATATATCATTTTAACTTCAAGATAGATAGATAGATAGATAGATAGATAGATAGATAGATAGATAGAGGCAATAAAAAGAAATCCTGGGATAGCCATTTAAACTGTGCTCTTGAGAAAAATTTGATTCCCCCAGCCTGGGTTTAGCTTTTAACTGCAGTCAAATTCAGTTGCTTAGGAAGAAGAAGTACTGGTGACTGGGCAACTGGTGGGCCACAGTAATGGGGAACTGGCAAGCAGTGGTAGCCCACAAGGTTTGACTTCACCAGAATCAGGAAGACATTGATTTTGCTTCCTGTACCTTGGCCTCCACTTAATGTTTAGATTTCAGGAAGCCCCTCCCCCCACTTTTTGTGCCCAGCTGTTCTATTGTCCATCTCTATACTGAATCTGTATGTCTTAATGGGGTTAGGGCATGGTTCATGACATGGAGAAAGAAGCTATACACAATAGCACCATGTTGCCACCTCCTGTTTGCAAACGTGCACATGGCTACTCAAAAGGGCTCTGAGATGCTCAGGACTCAGGTCAGAGATAAAGTGTCTGGTATGGGGTTCTGGCTCATCACAGTATGCTACCTCCAAGATCCACCGATGTGCAGAACTGTGCCAACCACCCAATGACACTCTGTAGTTTCTTGTTAAATAATAAAAATAGCATCTAAAATCTAGAAAAGAAACTTCCTAGCGATTCTCCCCCCTACCCTAGGTCTGGGGGCAGCTTCCAGGACTCAAGCAGGTGATCTTAGTCAAAATAACCAACATAGGGATATGGAACCTGAAGAGATCATCTCTGGTAGCCAGACAGGACCCCCAGTGGAGAGACAGGGACACCAACCCACCTACAAAACTTTCGACACAAAATTGAATCCTGTCTTTAAAAAAAAAAAAAAAAGTAGGGACAAAAATGGAACAGACTGAAGGAATGGCCTACCGGTGACCGGCCCAACTTGAAATCTATTCCATGGTCAGGCACCAATCCCTGACACTATCACTGATGCTATGTTGTGCTTGCAGACAGGAGCCAGGCATGGTTGTCCTTTGAGAAGTTCCACTCAGCAGCTGACTGAGACAGATGCAAACACCCACAGTCAAGCACTGGATGGAGGCTGGGGACTTACATGGAAGAACTGGGAGACTGAATTGAAGAAAGTGAAGGGGATGGCAACCCCCCAGGAAGACCAACAGTGTCAATTAACCTGAACCCCAAAGACTTAACCACCAACCAAAGAACATACGGGGACAGGGGGCACCTTCTCAGAGGTGAAGGGGATGGGGATGGGGGATGAACTCTGTGAGGAGGGCCAGAAGTGGGGCAACATTTGGGATGTAAATAAATAAAATAATTGAAAATACAAATAAAAAATATCTAAAAGGGGGGGGAAATCAAATTATGGCTGTACTTCCCTCTTTGGGCCACTGGAGGTCACTATTTGTTCACAAGAAGGGAATGTGCCTTTTCAACAGGCCAAGCTTGATCCAGTTAAAATGCCAAGAGAAATGACATCAGTAGATGTCACAGGTGTCGATTCCCCAAAGATTTAGGAATTATAACTTTACACTGCTTATCCTTAGTGGATGAAACATTAACACAAACAATTCCTATCTTTTAGCTGATGTTTTGTTTATTTATTCCCCACCCCCTAAAAACCAAAAAAGCAGTGTAGAGATGGTGGGGTTATATTTTAGTAGTGGGTGATGAACGCCCTTTTCTCAGAATTGCCTGTCTCATCACTCTCGTCCTCGGAAGGAATTTTGGAGGATGTTTAGAATCCATCCTTTTACCTGAACCTTCACACACAGGAAAACTGAAACCTCACAGTTAGTTAGCTCTTCCTTCCTTTCTGTTAACATTTGCCAATTCGAGATGCCTGAAAACAGGTATAACAAGAGATATTCCACGAAGAAGAAAATCCCTTAGCAAAATCAGTTTAGAACATTCTGCAAACTGCAGCAAGAGAGTCTTTCTGAGTCCTTTGGCCAGAGGCCAATGGTCACAGTGGGGGCAGATTAGGAGATATTTTAAGCTGTTTGGGTCTCTGTCAGAACTAGTCAGATCGCCTATTGGATCTCCTCAGCAGCTTTGAGTTGCTCAGCTAGCTGTGAGGGTATAGCCCAACACAGTTGTGTGTGTAGACTCCAAAATGAGAATGTCAAATAGCCGTCACAGGAAATAATACTCTACGTTTGATATTGCACTCGTTAAAATGTCTAAAGATTGGTCACTTCATGAATCTTGTATAGCTCTCATGGTTGCCAGCAAATGGCCAGAATAGGCTATAGTTGCAGACCACTTGGTTCTCTGTTGTTACCTGCTTTGATTTTTTCTTTTACATAGTTTCTGTTGGGTTGACTGGACTCAAAGAATCCAATGTGGAACACAGTGAACACGAAGGTTTTCAAACTGGGATTTGACCTGACTGCCTTCTTGTTAACAGAGGGCAAGAGAAACACGAGCCATCAGGTCTCTTTAGACACGGAGTCCAAAGGATACAGGCTCCAGACAGTGCCTCTTAGGAGCTCTACACCTCTGCCTGATGATTGATTCGGTGTCAATTCTGATGCAACGGTATGACGGGAAAGTTATTTAAGTCTTTACTTAAAAAGGCTTTGACATACGGCTCTGCAGACTGTCTTTCCATACAAACTGCACTTTCCCGTGTGCCACTTGTG
Organism: Mastomys natalensis; assembly: GCA_021653895.1. Lineage (NCBI taxonomy): Eukaryota > Metazoa > Chordata > Mammalia > Rodentia > Muridae > Mastomys > Mastomys natalensis. The sequence goes on from JAJTUV010001064.1 coordinate 221,601, forward strand.
GGTAGGATACCCTCCAACCTCTGGACCTGAGCATTGCATCAGGCTGGGGCAGTCTAAGGGAGACTGAAAGTGTGACTTCTATGTGCTGTACCATTTTCAACCATGTGACCCTGAGATTCTGCACAATGTCATTACTGTACCTCATCAATGCAAATCTGTATGACAGTAAGCCTTCCCAACAGGATGTCTTTGCAAAATAAAAGAGTACCTCCATGTAATGAATGTAGACCCTGGCACACTACATATGAAAGTATAGCTCATGTAAACTTCCTTTAAACACATCCATGACCTATTTTCTATAAAATTATTCTCAAATTATTACGTCCCAAACTACCCATATACATATACACATGTATATGCATATATTATAGGATATCAAGAAAAATAAAATGAATTGAAAGACACACATTCCTTGGCTATGAGTTTCTGACCTATCTTTCTTCATTCATCTATATTTTGATGTTTGGGGAGAAGTTAATTACAAACATAAATGTTTTATTTATTAAGTCAAATTGTATATATGTATAGTTACCAGCTATGTATATCCTAGTTAGCTTAGCTGTCAACAGGACACTGCCTAGAGCCATCTGCTAGGAAAGCTTTGGTTGAGAAATTGCCTGTAGGGGGTTGTTTTGATTGACAATCGAACTAGGAATGCCCAGCCTTCTGTGGGCAATACCTTGCCCTCAGCAAATGGTTCTGAACTATATATGAAAGCTAGATAATGTAGCTTGGTGTTCTTGTGGAAATCCTAACAGTGGGGGCAGGGGGATGTCCCTGACTCTTGCCTACTTGTGGAACCCTTTTCCTTCTACCTGATTGCCTTGTTAAGCCTTGATGTGATGGTCTGTGTCTAGTCTTACTGTAGCTTGTTATTCTATGTTTGGTTGATGTCCCCAGGAGGCCTGCTCTTTTCTGAGGGGAGGCTGGGGATAGGAGGCTTTACCTTTGGACTCCACATCCAAAGAAACCTGACGACTCATGTTTCTCTTGCCCTCTATTAACAGGAAGGCAGTCAGGTGGAGGCCGAGTTTGAAAACCTAGGTGCTCCTGGTTTCCCACATTGGATCCTTAGAGTCCAGACAACCCAACAGAAGCTATGTAAAAATATCAAAGCAGGTAATGACACATTCTCAAGGAATTAATAAACACTATATTATTGAAAACTTAAGAATACAATAACATTAGAAAGATTTTTAAAAGAAAAGAAAGCTAGATAAGCATCCTCCCAGACACCCTCCAAGGTCACTGCTGACTGTTCTTGGCTGTGAGTGAGGTCCTTGGTCAGAGGTAATGCTCTGTGAAATAGCAAGTGGTCCTGCCCTGCAGGTCTACCTTGACTTTTCTCAGTGATGGACTGTGATCTGGAATCCTTAGTTGCTTTAGATCGAGATATCTGTCACAGTGCAGAAACGAAATGAGAAGTGCATAATCTAGGTGTACATGCACATGAGTGCATACATGTGTGTGCATGTGCATACATGTGTATGCATGTGAATGTGAATGCATTTGTATGTGTGTGCATATGTGTCTGTGAGTACATGTGTGTGTGCACTCATGTGTGCATGTGAGTGCATGTGTGTGTGTGCACTCGTGTGCATCTGTCCATGTGAGTATATGTGTGTATGTGTATGTTCATGCGTATGTGTGTGCATGCATGTGTATGCATGTGTGAGTGTGTGTACATGCATGAGTGTGTGCAGCCTGCTTTACTTATCTTACTGTAGCTTTTTCCCTACTTAAGAAATACTGATTCTGAGGTAATTTGTTGAATGCAGCAGACAGAGTTCACTCACATCTCTGTTCTCTGCCTCAATTTCTATCTTTTTCTAGTTCAGCTGAATCACTGACAACCACTGCCAGTCGGACTTGGTGTGATGTTAGCTCCTGGGCCAAAGCTGGTGTTTACTTTGTCTTTATTGTCCTGTTCAGATCTGATCGTGGACACCACACATGAGGATGTGGTGGGTAGCTCGCCTGTTTCAGTTTTAGCACTGAAAACCATGCAGCAAGCCACCAAGCTTATTCCTTCCAGTGAGACTGTGGTCTGCTCTCTGTTTCTGGAGGAATGGCATTCTCTCTGTTTGCTGTTAGTAATTAATAGTGTTTGGTGCTATTGGTAATGAAAGAGTAGAAAAGACAGAGTGGCTTACACTTGACCCTGATATTTTGATAGCATCTATTTCAAGGTCCTCAGGCAGGGCAAGGCTACATGTGAGGGCAGAATGACTCAGACGGTTTTGATCACAAATTATCCCGGCAAGGCTTTACCTCACAAGGCCAACAACATCAGAGGAGCAGAGAGTTCTGTTTGTTTGTATTCGATGAGCCATTGGGAATAAAAAAAGAAAAACAAGCAAGCCTACTAACAGCGTGTGACACTCCAGAGTGACACTCTAGAAATGTCAGGTCAGCAGCACACAGCAAAATGGCTTTGGAAGGTGAGTAAAGAATCTACATGCAGGCTTGAAAACTTGGTGTACACAGGAGGAGCTGGGGAGCTTTGATGTGGTTTTAGAGAGTCAATTTATAGAGTCGTCAGATTTTTATCTGCAACTTACTTTTCTTAGTCATGACTTGCTCACTTGACATTTCAGTTATAGCCAAACAGCCATTGTGGGGGTTTGAGCCTCTCTCTGTCTCTCTGTCTCTCTGTCTCTCTGTCTCTCTGCCTCTTTCTCTTCTCTCTCTCTCTCTCTCTCTCTCTCTCTCTCTCTGTGTGTGTGTGTGTGTGTGTGTGTGTGTGTAGACCGCATGTGGCATGTCTGTACATGTATGTAAGCATTTTGAGGCCAGAGGTCAGTTAGTATCAGGCAACTTCTTCCTTCACTCTCCACACTATTACTGAGGCAAAATCTCTCACTGGAACTCCCTGATGCTACTAGTCCAGCTAGACTGCTTGCTTCAGGGATCCCCTGTCTTCCAGGTGCTCTGATTATAGGTAGGCAACGGCTCTTTCAGCATTTATCCTGGGAGTGGGATATCTGAACTCCTGGTCCTTCAGCTTACATGGCAAGTGCTTTACACATATCCACAGCTTTGTGTTTATTGTTTTTAGCCCCACAAGTGCTTTATGCATCCTTCACAATTAGAAAGCCCTGACTGAGATCAGCGATCTTGTAGCAATCCTTAATGATATAGCAGCCCTGTTGACAAGTGTCCTGTGCTATGGTGGACAGGTCCTGTCTAAGAGCACCAGTGTTAGAGTGACTTGGTGCCTTGTTTGACATGTAGATTCCCAGGTCTCACCCCAGCACTGGGCTGGGTGTAGTCTATTTTCACAAGGCCTCCCTTGTATTCTGATTTATGTTGAAATCTGAAAAAAAAAAAAACTGTTCTTTGGTTCTTGGTTATTAATTGGACATACTGAAATCTGAGACAAGGAAACAAAAAGCATACAGGTTATCATGAAATTAAGGGACATTTGGGAGGACAATGTAGAACTTAATGCAGTAGAAACTCTCTGGAATCTGCTAATAGAGTGACCCTAGCAAATGCAACCCTAGTAATGGGGACACAGAGCAGGAACTGGCCATCTTTTATCATCTGGCAAGGCTCTAGCAGTGGGAACAGGACATCAACCCAACCACAAAACCTTTGACCTGCAATCTATCCTGCTTGTGAGATGTGCTGGGGTAATAGTGGCACAGAACTTGTGGGAGTGGTCAACCAATGACTGATCCTACTTGAGGCTTCTGCCAAGAGATGGAAACTGATGCCTGACACTGCCTGGATGATCAGGAACCGAGGCAGAGCAGCCCAGTGACTCAGAATAGAACCAAACATGACTAGCTAAAAAGGAAAAAAATCAACAAAATGATTCCAATGATAATCTGCTATACTCTAGATAGCTGCCTAGCCCAATTGTTATCAGAGGGATGCTACCCAGGATGAGAGCAGATGCACAGACCCACCTCAAATACTAGGCATGGCCATAGGAACCTGCAGAAGAAGGGGAGGAAGAATCGTAGCAGCCAGAGAGATCTAGAACACTCACAAAACCAACCAACAGGGCTCATAGAGGCTCACAGAAACTGAATCGGCAAACATAGACCCTGTATTGGTCTGAGCTAGGTCTTATGCATAAACCTTCCAGTTGTGTAGCTTGACTTTCTTGTAGAACTGCTCACAGTGGGAATGGGGCTGTGCTTGGGTTCCTATTTCTCCCACTGTACTGCCTCATCCAGCCTTGATATAAGGGTTTGTACCTAGTATTATCTTGTTAAGCCTCATTGGGTGGATATCCTTGGGAGGCAAGCCCCTTTGTGTTTTGAAAAGGGAAATTAAGGGGGAAGTGAATCTCGGGGAGAAGGCCATGGGGAACAGAGAGGGACATAGGGACTGGACATCACAGTCTGAGATGTAGAATATGAAAGAAGAATTAAATGTTTAAAAGAATGGAAAGGAGAAATTCTTTGGGTGGGAGGGCAACACCTGGGGAGTTAGAGCCCCCTGCAGTAAAGGAGGAAAGCCAGTCAGTGTGCTGCCAGACCGTCTGTGTTAGCAGTCTTGGCTTGTGCATTTGCCAGAGATGTCTTCACAAAGAAGAGCTGTACAGCTGTACCAGCGCAAAGGTGAGCCCGCTTGTGGAAACATGAGAATGAATGGATTCATCACTAATAGCTGTTATTTGAGATAATACTTAACATCTACCATCGGTAAAGCATCAGAGAGCTTCATTCACGAAGAAGAAATAAATGCTTGTATATTTAACAAGAGAAACAGCCCCGGGAATGACACACAAAGTTGATGTTAGGGGATTGTGTGACAGAGAATTTGTTTCCTAGAAGTCATCTACTGAGGTCTGAGGCTTAGCCATTAACTTAAATTCTAATTTTTCTCCTACTCACTCTTACTTTTTAGGTCTGCCTTTTGTTTTGTTTGAGTGTTTGACACTTTATTTTGACATTTACAAAGGTAATTGAAGTTCTGATACCTTAAAAATATCATTAGACTTATGAGGGCCATAAGTCACTTAAGACAATTTCTGAGACTTTGAATGCCTCCTTAATCCTCTAACAATTCTAACTTGTGCTATTAAGAAGAAAAGTAAAGAAAGTGGATGAATTTGTCCAGGAAAGGCATCATTTCAGAAGCAAGAACCTTAGCACCAATATTTGTCTTGCGCATTGCATGCGTACATTTAGACTTAGAAATGGTTCATTGCCCCTGTAATAAAGCTGACGGTACTAGCTCTGAAGCCACGAGTCTACAGATGAAAAGAAATGAGACACTGAATCAAATTTAGAGGCAATGAGCCTTTTCGGACTTCATTGTGTTAAACAATATATTCCATTATTATAAATATCTGTAACAGTTGTACCTTAGATGATATACAATGTATTGATTGATAAGTATCGTTTGGAGCAAGTCATCTGTAATTTCTGTGATTTAGAGGAATGTTACATGACATTTACTTAGTGCCTTGTGCCCCTATAGAAGATAATTTTCATGAGTCACCATATAGTACTTGAAACTTGATTCTAGATTTTCAGAACTGTCAAAATCTATTATAAAGAGAGCAAAGAAGAGGTATGGCTTAGGGGAGGAAAGGCAAGGGAGAAATGATATATTATTCTCTCAAAAGTACAAATTTATTAAAGATTTACTTGTTTATTTTTACTTAGGCAGATGTGTATTTTCCTACATAAGTTTGCATGTACCACATACATGCAGAAGCCCCTGGAAGCCAGAAGAGGGCACTGGGTTTCTCCAGAGCTGTAATTATAGGCAGTTGTGAACTACAATGTTGCGCTGGGAACCAAACCAGGTCCCAGCAAGAGGAGTATGAGCCCTTAGCTGCTGAGCCATCTCTCAAGTCCTTCAAATTCCATCCTCACACGACTGACTGAATAAACGATAAAACAGACCACCAATATATACTTCCTGTAAGATATCTCCTTTCTGCTTAGAAAAATGAAATTAGATTTGTTTCCCAATTGCACAGAGAAAAGTCTACTGTTGAAGTTGTCAAAATGACTGTGGATATTTTTCATACAAATGGGCATAGCCTTCATTTTGATTCCCAGATAGTATACTCATTACAGTGGAAGTGTTAGTCAGCTTCCATTTAAGAATACTAAAACATTCAGGAAACAATGTCATATTTGGAATGGACTCAGAGAGCAAATAACTACGTGTCACCTGGTGCCACAGTGTTCTAGGAATGAATCGAACCTTTGATCCTTATGGACTTAGTAGTTACAAGAAGGTTTTCAACAGGACAACAGCATCTTCAATTTGACTACCTCCATTTGGTTGAATAATTCCTATTTGAGACATGAAGGAGTCATGTTCATAGTCTACAGTACTTATTCATACATAAGATATTACCAAGGGAGCCTGGAAGGTGCACACCTTTAATCCCAGAATTCAGGAGGCTGACATGGGAGGATCTCTGAGTTAGAGGCCAGGCTGGTCTACAAAGTGAGTTCTAGGACAGCCAGGGATACACAGGGAAACCCTGCCTCAGAAAACCAAAAAAGAAAAAAGATATACCAAGCATTGTGCCACAGCCCTTCAAAGAGGCCACAATCTTCCAGAGAAGACAAATATAAAGGAATAATTTTAAAAATTCTTATGATGAGGGTGGACACAAGTTGTTTAGGAAAATGGAAGAAATGATTTCCAACAGAAGGCTTGTGGGGAGGTAGCTTAGAAAAGGTGATGTCTCTTGTCCTCCAGAGTGTCCTGTGTTTTCTCCATCTCTCTCTACTTTCCTATGATAAATCTTGGGAGAGATTATCTTCCTCACAGTGACTCACATGTAGTTTGAAATGTACAGTGGATTCTCTGTACTTACAAATTCAATAAATTGTGTGTGTGCATGTTAGAGTGTGTGTGTGTGTGTGTGTGTGTGAGTGTGTGAGAGAGAAGAGAGAGAGAGAGAGAGGAAGAGGACTTGGGTCCACCTTTTTAGTTAGTCTCAGTTTTTCTCTCAGGGATGTTTTAAAAGCTCTGAGTTCAAGGATCCACGCTAGTTCCTGAGTCTCCACAGTTGTGTGACAGTTGGATGTAACACAGTAGACCCACAGACCATATCAAAGGCATCTGATACTTAGCATAAAGTTTTAGAGATATTTAATTCAGCTGTGTTTAATTCCTACAATCCTCCTATTTTGGAACCAATAAATTTCTACTGGTATTAGACATATTTCAGTGAATCTTGGGAAGCTCATCACCAGATGATATTGTGACATCATATCCCAGTGCCTCTTTTAATGTGAACATCTAGCCCTGCTATGAATAAGGTTAAAAATACTTTATTTTTGTTATATGTCCTTTAATACATACAATAGAATGCGTTTCCACTGTACATTAATATCTATATGCAAGATTAATGTTTTAATTAGCTAGTGTTGCAATAGTACTCTCTAAAAATACCCCCAATGGTGGCTGCAATAGAAATTGTGTTGTATCCTCATGGGCTTGCTGGTCAGTAGATTGTTTTTTGGCTTCAGAGTGTGGTCAGCAGAGTGGCTCTGTTCAGTTTGTTTCTTGGCTTTCTCTTGGACAACAAATGAGATGGGTCATTTGCTTTGTGTAGTGATGGCAGAGTTGAAAGGGTCCAGTGAAACTCATGGGATCAATGGAAATGGCCAAGATGCATTTGGCTGCATGACATGAGCCAAAGCTAGTCACACAACGAAACCCTGTGCCAAGGAGCAGGGCAGCAAGTTCTCCTCATCACACCTCTGATGACAATGTGGATAGAGGGAAAATTTCTCCTGAATCTTCTTTTCCATTCATCCATATGCAGTAGTTTGTTTTGTTCCTTGGGTGATAAAAAGGATGGTTAAGATAATGCATTTAATGGTAGACACTAAGCATTGGAGGAGATAGGCTTCAATATACCTATACCTATACCCATACCCACACCCACACCCACACCCACACCCACACCCACACCCACACCCACACCCACACCTACACCTACACCTAGACTTAAGCCAGCTGGAGAGTCATGTGCCAGGTGAGCTTCCAGGATTGGAGCTGCTATCCTCTAGTCTTAAAATAATATATATTGAGTTTTAACTGTACTAGAATAAACAATCCAGTTATAAAAATCAAGAGATTCATATTGGTTTATAATAAAGGGCTATAAGGAATATGATCTGCAAGTGAGAGGGGAGGAGAAGGAAAAGGAAGAAGAGAAAGAGAAGAATGAGGAGGGGGAAGGGGAGGAAGGGAGGAGGACAGAGAGACTGCTTCCATTTCATTGCCTTAGGATCTCCTATGCTATAGTGTGACTTGGGTTTTTTGTTACTGTACCAACACCCAGGAGGCACAACATAAAACAAGGATTTGTTTTGCTCATGGAACTAGTTCATGACCTTTTTGCTCTGTTGCCTAGAGACTAAAATGGGAGAGAACATCCTGGAGGAGAACACAGGATGGAGGAGGCTGTTTCCCTCATGGTGGCAGGTGAGCAGAGAGAGGAATGAAAGAGACTGGGCCACGCATGAGTGATTAAGTTGACGCCTTCATATTCTGATATCTTCATAAGAGCTCTAAGGGTTGGCGATCATGCTTTCAATGCAAGATCCTCTTAAAGGAACATTTCCTATGTTTGTTCCAACATTCCTGATTTTTATTACGTATTAGGGGTTCTTTGTTATATGAGGAAGGGGAGTATGTGATGACCCACCCTTTATAAAGCTTTTGCTTATGATCAGTTAAACCCATTAGGTATCTTTAATGGCTAGTTTTAAATTTCAACTCAACATAATCTAGAATCATCTGGGGAAGGATTGTATAGATTAGGTTGGAGTGTGACCATGTTTTTGAAGGATTCTTTTTATTATGTTAATTGAGATGAGTAATGTCATTCCCTTGGCAGAGACACCTTATTTATATACAAATGAAGAATATGGAGCTGGCAAGATGACTCAGCAGGTCAATGCACTTGCTGCTACTAACCCTGATGATCTGAGTTCAATCTCCAGGACCCACATGGTGGGAAGAAACAATTCCCTCAAGTTTGAACTTGTTTGACCTCCACATAATGCTATGACATAAACATGAACAGTAGCACACATCACACACACACACACACACACCACACACACACACGCACACGCACACGCACACGCACGAGCCAAATAAAATGTGTGTCTTTTTAGTAGAGAAAGTAGGCTGAGCACTAGCAAGCACACAGTAATTCATTGCTGTTGATCTTGGATGTAATGTGACTAGGTGATTTAATCCCCTGCTACCTTGACTAGCCTAAAGTGATGGACTACAATCTGGACTTGGGAGCCAATTAAGCCCTTTCTCCCTGAGTTGCTTTTGTAAAGTTTTTTTTATCATAGCAACAGGAAAGGCAGCTGAGAGTGTTCTTTAATCAGTTTATCACCTGATAGCTTCAGAATGATGGTTTATGTGCTTACTGGAGAATGTGAGTCTTTTAGAGATCATAGGCTGTGCGTTATGTTTGAATAATTGCAAGTATACATCTTAATGCTCTTTTCTATATAATTCATAAAAAAAGACAAAAAAGGTTAATAAACACATAAAACATTGTAACAAGGGTTCTGCAGTCAGCAATACTGTTTTGTGACAACCTAATTTTTGAACTCTGTATTTGCAATGGGCATGGCATTATTATTGATAGTACCAACCTTTTTTCCTTTTCTTTTAAATTAGCTCACAAAATAACAGGTTCCCTCAGGGCATTTTAACCCATTGTTTGTTTTAGTTGATCCTGTTCCTCTGTTCCAGCACTCCCTCTCATCCTCGTCCTCTGCTCTGTCTCCCCCTTCCCACATCAAGATCACATGTTCTATTATCCCACCCACTCTCTTTCTTAGAGTCTTTTGTCCTCTGTGTGTTTAGTATAAAGACCTCCGTGAACATACAGATAAATCAAGGAGGAATTGACATTGAGTGCATGACAATCATATCTCCAATCTTCCCTAAGGCATCCTGAAGACAGATACTGTGAGTGGAAGAGGAAACTGAGGGGCCCAGATCTAGGAACTTGACTGAGATGACCAGGTGCAAAATGGCTGGTAAGATCTTCTAGCTCTAGAAGCCTGCTCTACCCCCTGCCCCCACCTCACCCATCTCCTCTAGTCTGGAAAACACATTGATACCAGAGCAGGAAGCACACTCCAGGGTACTTTATTATTCTGCAATGTCAAACTCTCCTAGAAAGATAATTTTCCTATGGAGAGTTTCCACAGCCCCCATGCGTGCACTGGCATTCTCTTTCCTGGCTGTGTTATTTTTCATACTCAATTCTTATTTTCTTCTATAGAAGAATATTAATGGAACTGAATAAATTAAGAGCTCTGGTACTTCATCATCTTAGCCACTTGGCTCATTAAATGGATACCTTGGGGAGATCAGAAGGTGCTTGCTGATAAGTCCTTCAGCACACAGGGCTTTTTGCTTATTTGTTTTTGTTTATTTTCAGGCCCCATTGACCATAAGAAACCTCACACTTTTATGGTTCCATATAAATAGTACATATAATAACAAATATGCTAATTAAAGTTTGAAGGAGGACATGGTGGCTTTATATTTTTCAAATTAAAATGGCAATAGTTTGTCCTCAAACATCAAGTCAACTGACAAATCCAATCAATTTCACTAGCAGGAAACAAACTGGGTGGGTGTGGGAGCTGCATTAATATCCAGTACGATGCATATTGTAGAATATGTACAACACAATGAAAGGAAAACTCTAGGAAGGCTGTAAAATAATCTCTCTTTAGTGGTGTCACAAACAGGACTTTTAATGACTAGGGCTGAATTCCAAGTATTTTCTCAGTGTGTGCTGTGACTCTTTGTGTGTGTGTGCGTGTGTGTTAGTGTCTGAATGTGTCTGTCTCTGTGTGTGCACATGCTCACATATGCATGCACACACAGTCTTCTCTAAGCGTGAATAACAGAGCTTTTCTGTCCAGCTGGAGAATCAAAGCAGTACTAAGGTTAAAAGTGGCAAGTTGTTAGATGCATAGAGTGATCCACAGAAGTCATCTTTCTCTTACATTTTCTTTCCTTTGTTTTGTGTGGGACGTATCAGAAAGGAGAAGTTCTGAAGGGACTTCAGGGATAAAGGGTGGGTGTACCTCAGTACTTAGCATGACCGGAGAGCCCTCTTGCTAGTCACACACCGTGTTTCCATCAATGAATACTCAGTCTTTGGAGTTGGTAGTGGAGGAATACGTAGTGTAGAGGAGTTAAAGAAACTGACAGGGACACATACAGTTCTGATTCATGCAGGTGCTGGTTATGTTTCCACCATGCTAAGTTTGGATGTTGGTCATCTTCCAAAGGCCACATGTTCCCCAAGCTGTGGTGGAGCTCCTAGAGGGTGAGATCTAGTTGACTGAAGTTCCATCAACTAAGAAGTGCCTTTGAAGGGTATTTTGGAACATCCACTCTTTCTGTTCTCCCTCTCTCTTTTCTTCCCTCTCTTCTCCCTTCTCCCTCCCTTCCCTCTCTCTGTCTCCTCCTCCTGCTCCCACTGTGCATGCTATCTCTCCCACCCTCCCTCCCTTCCTTTCTCTCCCTCCATCTCTCCTTTTCTTCTCCCTCCCTTCCTCCCTCCTTCTCCTTTCTCCTCTTCTCCTCTATCTCTCCTCTCTCCCTCCTCCTTCCTCTCCCTCTCTCCTCAGTCCCTCTCTTCCTCCTCCTGCTCTCTTTTTCTTCCTCTTTCCTTTTCTCCCTCTCCTTTTCCCTCTCTCCCTCTCTTCCTCTCTCTTCCCCCTCCCACTCCTGTTCTGCCCCTACTCCAGGTCTCTTGCTCTCACTCTCTCTCAGGGTTTCCTGACTACCACGAGGTGAACAGCTTCCTTTTACCACGCTCTTCCACCATGTTGTAATATGCTAACACATCCCTGAAAACATGAGCCAGAGTAAACCTTTCTTCCTTATAGTAAGTTCACTCATCCCAAGTGTATTGTCATCGTGTTGGAAAGCTGAGTAGCATGTAAGTGCTACTAGTGTTGTTTAATATGTTTGATGTGCAGTTATGTGTTTTTACATCAGTAGAAGTATTTCTACAAAGTTGACTGTGACTAGACTCTGTTCTTCCTACCAGAACTGCTAGCTTTCCAGTTTATCAATATCTATCAATATCTAATCATTTTTCATGCTCAAGTTCAATGGTACTTCCTCCAGGAAAAGTTACCTGACCCCGAAAATCTAAATTAGGATCCTTTAAAAAAATTTTCTCTGTTCCTTTCCTTCAAAGAATTGCCTATATTAATTATAATTATACAGAATAATAAAGCACAGTATATTTTAAGATTGCTTCCCTGCTAAATGTTAGTGTTCTGACATTCAACCATGTCTGTTAGGGTAAGTACCCTAACTGGATGATACAGCACTTGGTGCATTGATGATAGACAGTAGATCAATACTTCTGAGTGAACACATTTAAATATTTCCTCACTTTTTCCTCACTTTAGAATTTATTAGGTTGCCTAGTGTTTTATAACCAACCTTCTGTTGGCACAATGATCTACCACTGCAAGTTTCCCTTTTATTGCCAATGGGATTTAACATTTAAAAGGACTCAATGGTTATTTGTTTTGTAAAGAAGTCACTGAATTGCATATATACTATTGAAAAGCTAATGTATTTGTCATAAATATTCCCTGATACGTAGGGTTCCTCCAACCCCTTAAGCACACTCCAGTTCCAGCAAAGGGAGCTGTCACCTTCCACAATCCCCACAACACTGCTCCATGGGATTTGTGGGGATTTGTTTTCCTTTTGCTTCTGACTGGCACAGGCAGTAATTCTGTCCCTTAACCTCCAGATGCACCACAGCTATCAGCCCTAGTGCAGCTGCACAGTCTTTATTAATACAAAGCACCAGGGGAAAGAGAGGCAACTTAATTAGTGCTAATTACCCCTGAGTCAGGAGATGGCCTCTTAGCATTCCAAGATACAATAAAATACCATACACAGTTCGTCAACTAGTTAGAAAGACAGGGCTCCACCATCCAGACCCTCACATGCTGACATTTTCTTTCCTGGGAAACAAATGAAGCCACATAAACAAACCACAGAGTCTGTCTTTCCTCTGTTGTCACCGCTGGTTACCATCCAATTAGTCTTCCTGTCCTTCGATGCAAAGCATCTCAGATAATTGGATATCTAGTTAGAAGACATGCTGCCTGAATGCCTGGCTGATTGTTGCTTAAAAAGTAAGCATGAGATAAAAAACAAGAAATCTAGAAACTGATGTTTGCCCCTGTGTATTCAAGCCCTCACCAGGTCAGGTGCTTGTGTGGCTTGTCTGTGATGCCCGAATTCCTTCCCAGAAGTCTGTGCTCATACATCATGTTGAAGGGCAGGGAGCATGGAAAACAAGCAGGGTTTCTCCTTTACTCTTATCTCTCAACGAAGCAAGAGAGCTCTTTTAAAAATCTAGCTTCTGGTACATCAAGTTGCAGCAGGACTAAGTGTATTCTCTCTCAATGAGACACAGCGTCAGTATGGAAATGGATCACAGTCAGGCAAAAGAGTCAGAGGCAGCCCTTCTCTAATTGTTAGGAGGCCACATGAAGACCAAGCTTGCACATCTGCTACAACTATGTACGGGACCTAGGTCCAGATCCTGCATGCTCTTTAGTTGGTGGTTGGGAGAACTCCCCTTCTCTGAGGAAGAGGGGATGGGGAGGGGTTGCAAGGGTGGGATTGGGAGGAGAGGAGGGCAAGGGTCTTCGATCAGGATGTAAATAAATTCATTTATGGGGAAAATACTGAATAAACTTTGATAATCACAGGTGTGTAACTTCTGTCAATGCCACATATACTTCATTGGCCAGAAGTGGATTCCATAGCCACCCCTTCTGAAGCAAAGGAAAGTGTCCCATTCTTTCAGGGGTTTGACTGTTCCACTGGGCACCTGGCAGCCTCTTATGGACTGACTTCCTGGTGACAGTCTGCTCACCCTGAATGACTCATCTTCTCCGATCCCATACCATTCCATCTGAACTTTTCTAGAAAAGAACAGAATGAATGTTTTTGTCATGATATTGCATCTTTTCTTTTGCAAATGCTTCTCTCTGCAGCCCCTACAGTATGGTGGTTTGTTTCTTTCTCTCTGCAGCCCCCACAGTATGACGGTATGTTCCTGGATATGTGCAGCTAGCCACTACCAAGCAGTTGTTTTGAGAGTCTCACTGTGTAGCCAGGCTGGCCTTTAATTTTCCAACTTGTGATCCTCCTGCCATGGCTCCTGAGACTGGGAACTTGTATAAATTAAGTCAGATTCAGTATTTGATGATTCATGACATTCAAGGGAACTATTCTGGTGGATTTTCTTTTTGGGTATGAGGATTGTATTTAGGATCTGGTGCATATGAGCAAGCTATCTACCATTGAGCTATTGCCTCAGCCCTCTGCCCACTTTTTGCTGTGAATAGGATCCTACTGAATTGCCAGGCTGTTCTTGAAATCATTCTGTACCCTAGGATAACTTGAGTATGCAGTCTTTCTTGCCTCAACCTGTTATAAAATATAACGAAGCGAGGGAGGGACACCATGCCAAGTGTGTCTCCTGAGTACACTGTGCAACGGACCCGGCATAAAAGAGACCTAGTAAGAGAGGAGTGAGAGATTGAGGAAGGGACAGAGGCAAACAAGTGGACAGCAGACAGACAGACAGACATGAGCAGAACCATGAGGGCAGAGATGTGGGGGCACCCACAAAGGACACATAGAAGGGACTCTGGGAGACAGAGTGGAGTGGCAGACTGGTCCTTTTTATCTGCAGGACACACATGTGGCACTTGGTGGCAGTGGCAGACCATGACATAAGCAATGCTGAGTTCCTGAGGGCAGGGCAGGGGAATCACCTGTACGGTAACGTAACCTCCTCAGTAGCTGGGATTACAAGAGATTGAGAGATGGAGATGGAGATAGAGGGGGCGGGAGCAAGATGCTCCCCAGCTACTTGCATTAGAATCTATATATTCCAGGGGATAGTATCCTATGTTGGGACCCACAGTCAGTAGAGATACCATCCTATGCAGGAGCCCACAGTCAACCCAGAGATCCTCTCCTGTGTTAGGAGACCCAATGTCCACCTACACACATATCCAATGCTAGGAACTCACCGCTCCATCCAGGATATCGGCCTCCAGAAGGGAAGTAGCTCTCCCTCCAGCTCTTTAGTCTCATTCATCAACTCGGACTACATAATCTGTCCTTACCTTCTTACCTGTGTAACTGGAAGTTGCCAAGTGTCCCTGCAGGATGATAAGATTCTCATTTCCCATCAGCAGTGGAGAGAAAATAAGCAGACAGACATCCTTGGTAATTGTTCATAATTCATTATGCAATGCTACCAAGTTACTCAGCACATTAACCTTTCATAGGAAAGAAAGAAAATAGACTATGTATAATCCTATAATTGTGATTAGGTGAAGAAATTGACCTGAACAATTTCAAGATTTTTCATCTGTACATAATTAATAAATGTATTCTGCATTTGGAACATTTTTTTTTTAAAAATGTATTTATTAGACAGTCTTGCTTTGACCTCTGTGAAAACACTTTGTTTTTTATTTTGCTTCTTTGATTAGTCTTGGGCAATCACTCATGCATAGAAACTCTTCTGACTCCCCAATAACACTTTTCCTTTTGCATACAAACGCTTTCTCTGACTTATTTTTCGACTGCTCTCTAATATCCCTGCTTTGTGATCTATAAATATGAAGATGATAAGCATACAAAGATCAACGTTTAACTAAAATATATAACAAAGTTAATGTGACAGATACTTAATGATGTGCATAATTGTTACTGGGCTGCATGATAATTGGGAATGAATAGCAAGCTATTTCTGTCACAGCAATGGGAAATATATTGTTAGAGATGGAGCCAGGACTGTTACACTCAGCAGTGGGATAATGGAGGGAGTAGAGGGATTGAGAACCAGAAAGCAGCTTTTCTTTAGCAAGAGACAGCCTGGTGCTTCACTGGTTCCTTCTCTCTCTCTCTCCCCTCTCTCCTCTCTCTCTCTATCTCTATCTCTATCTCTATCTTCTCTATCTCTCACTCAATTCTCTCTCTCAGTTCCCTCCCAAAAAGAAGTATTTTGTAACTCAGTGTCACTCATAAGTTGATGTCTTAGGTTACAGATGAACTCCCATGTCCACCCATGTCTATCCCAGGCATTAAGACATGGGTTTCCTATCTTGACATACTGGAAAGAAAAGAAACTCATTTGGCAGCTAGGGTGTCAGAGAGATGCTAATGGCATAAGTAGAAAAGGAAACTTTTTTATACATCT
This sequence comes from Mastomys natalensis, assembly GCA_021653895.1. Lineage (NCBI taxonomy): Eukaryota > Metazoa > Chordata > Mammalia > Rodentia > Muridae > Mastomys > Mastomys natalensis. Next base: position 237,859 of record JAJTUV010001064.1, read on the forward strand.
AGCTATCTGGTCACAAGTCCGTAGACACAGTACCCTTTTACCATCACATGTGGGTAGAGATTTGTATCCTCATCCTCAAAGGGCTACGAGTTGGCAGCTGGGTGCATAAAGCATTTCATAGGCCTGGGTAATAATTGTCTATGTCTGCTGTCTCTCATTTAGATGGTAAAACAGGCAGCATTTAAGGCTAGCTCCACATTTCCTACTCCTGTCTCCCATAGAGATGCTTTTTGTCATCACCTCCACCCAAACAATGGAAGAATTTGGAATATTTTGAGATATCACTCCTTTGGTTAAATTATATAGCAAAAAGGAAGAACTTTTGAAAACATTAGTTCCATAATCAGTTGAATTTGAGTTAGTGTGAAAGGTGCCTTCCCTGAGCATGAGACATCATTAAGCGAGCCTTCCTCATTCAAAACTTTCTCATTGTATGTAGGGTTTCGGTTGGTTTGAAGTCTAGCTCTCAGGAACACATCAATATCCTTTACTGCATCCACTGCCCACCATTGCCCATGCTAACTAATCCCACTTGCCAGTGGAGGGAGCAGGATCTTTCAATGGTGCCTTCATGCTCTCAGCTGTGAAAAGGGCAGCCTGGACAATGACCACTAAGTTGTCACTGATCCTCGCTGATCACAACATGGGTGCCTGCCTCGGATCTATAGATGGTATAGGTTATGGCCATTTATCTCTTGACCTTGCTTGGGTCTCTCAAGCACTCCCTGTCTCCCACAGCGTTGCTCTGCCTGTCTTCACGATTGCATGCTCTAGCTGAACCCTTGCCTAAGAGTCCAGTACTAGATCCCCTGGTTCCAACCAACTGTTAGTCACACTTTCCCCCTTCTGTTATCCATCTCCAAAAGGCATTAGTAAAGGAAATTATCATCTTCTAGATTCTTTAGCAGTTTAGGAACCAAATAGTTAAGGATTCAGCTCAGTGCTGTACCCAATAGAGGAAATGATGCTATCCGGTAAATTTTGATGAAGAGGTGGGACTGAATTGCGTTCCATCTGGTTCAGGGAAGTCTGAGGGTGGGGAGTTGAGGCCAGTGAGGACAGAGTGATCAACATCAGGAAAAAATAACTATCCCAAGCAAACAGAGAGAAGATGTATTCCCAGACTTTGGCAATACAACATAAGCCTGCAGAAGACCAGAGGTGGAAGAGCTAGTCCTCACTCACAAGACCAAGCAGAATCCCCAACCAAAAATTCCTAAGTTGCTCTATAAACAAAACAAAGATGGATATAGATAGATAACCAGATGACGAGGGGCAAGCACAAGAACATAAGCAACAGAAACCAAGGTTACTTGACATCATCAGAACCCAGTTCTCCCACCATAGCAAGTCCTGGACATCCCATCACAGAGGAAAAACAAGATTTAGATTTAAAATCACTTCTCATGATGATGACAGAGGACTTTAAGAAGGACATAAAAAATCCCTTAAAGAAATACATGAGAACATAGGTGAACAGTAGAAGCCCTTAAAGAATTACAGAAAAACAACCAAACAGGTGAAGGAATTGAGCAAAACCATCCAAGATCTAAAAATGGAAATTGAAACAATAAAGAAATCACAAAGGGAGACAACCGTGGAGATAGAAAACCTAGGAAAGAGTCAGGAAACGGAGATGCCTAGTCAAGCATCACCAACAGAAAACAAGAGATAGAAGAGGGAATCTCAAGTGCAGAAGATACTATGTGAAAACATTGGCACAATTGTCAAAGAAAAGGCAAAATGCAAAACACCCAGGAAATCCAGGACACAATGAGAAGACCAAACCTAGGGATAATAGGTATAGAAAACAGTGAAGATTCCCAACTTAAAGGACATGTAAATATCTTCAACAAAATTATAGAAGAAAAACTTCCTTAACCTAAAAAACGAGATGCCCAAGAACATACAAGAGGCCCACAGAACTCTAAATAGATTGGACCAGAAAAGAAATTCCTCCTATCACATAATAGTCAAAACACCAAATGCACAAAACAAAAGAAAGAATATTAAAAGCAGTAAGGGAAAAAAGTCAGTAACATATAAAGGCAGACCTATCAGAATTACACCAGACTTCTCACCAGAGGACTATGAAAGCCAGAAGATCCTGGACAAATGTTATACAGACCCTAAAAGAACACAAATGCCAGCCCAGGCTACTATACCCAACAAAACTCTCAATTACCATAGATGGGAGAAACCAAGATATTCCATGACAAAACCAAATTTACACAATATCTTTACAAATCCATCTCTACAAAGGATAATAGAAGGAAAACTTCAAAACAAGAAGGGAAACTACACCCTAGAAAAAGCAAGAAATCTTCTTTCAACAATCCAAAAGAAGATAGCCATACAAACATCAGAAATTACAGGAAGCAACAATCACTATTCCTTAATATCTCTTAACATCAATGAAATCAATTCCCCAATAAAAAGACTTAGACTTATACATAAAGATTGGATACATAAACAGGACCCAGAATTTTGCTGCATACAGGAAACACAGTTCAGTGACAAAGACAGACATTATTCAGAATAAAAGGCTGAAAAATGATTTTCCAAGCAAAATGGTCCCAGGAAACAAACTGAAGTAGTCATTCTAATGTGAAATAAAATCAACTTTCAACGAAAAGTTATCAAAAAAGATAAGGAAGGACACTTCATACTCTCAAAGAAAGAATCTACTGAGATGAACATCTTTGTTCCAAATGCAAAGGCACCCACATTCATAAAAGAAACTTTACAAAAGCTCAAAGCACATATTGCACCTTACACAATAATAGTGGGAGACTTCAGCACCCCATTCTCATCAATGGACAGATCTTGGAAACAGAAACTAAACAGAGACACAGTGAAACTAACAGAACCAAATGGATTGTGAACCAAATGGAGTCAACAGGTATCTATAGAATATTTCAAACTAAAACAAAAGAATATATCTTCTTCTCAGTACCTCATGGTACCTTCTCCAAAATTAACCTTATAATTAGTTACAAAACAGGCATCCACTGATACAAGAAGATTGAAATAATCCCAATGCATTCCATCAGATCACCACAGACTAAGGCTGGTCTTCAATAACGACAAAAACAACAGAAAGCCCATATACACTTGGAAGCTGCACAGTGCCCTATCAATGATAACTTGGTCAAGGAAGAAATAAAGAAAGAAATTGAAGACTCTTTAGAATTTAATTTAAATGAAGGCACAACATACCCAAACCTATGTGACTCAATGAAAGCAGTGCTAAGAGGAAAACTCATAGCTCTAAGTGCCTCCAAAAAGAAACTGGAGACAGCATACACTAGAAGCTTAACAGCACACCTGAAAGCTCTAGAACAGAAAGAACCAAATACACCCAACAGGAGTAGACGGCAGGAAATAATCAAATTCAGGGCTGAAATCAACCAAGTAGAAACAAAAACCAATCTATACTAAGAATCAACAAGACCAGGAGCTGGTTCCTTGAGAAAATCAATAAGATAGATAAACCCTTAGCCAGACTAACCAAAGGGCACAGAGTCAGATTCCAAATTAAACAAAATCAGATCTGAAAAGGGAGATAAAACAACAGAAACTGAGGAAATTAAAAAAATCATCAGATCCTATTACAAAAGCCTATACTCAAACAAAACTGGAAAAATTGGATGAAATGGATGATTTTCTAGACAGATACCAAATACCAAATTAAATCCAAATCAGATAATCATCTAAACAGTCCTATAACACCTAAATAAATAAAAGCAGTTACTGAATGACTCCCCTACAAAAAAAAAAAAAAAAAAAAAAAAAAAAGCACAGAGCCAGAATGACCAGATGGTTTTAGTGCAGAATTCTATCAGAACTTCAAAGATCTAATACCAATACTCTTCAAACTATTCCACAAATTAGAAACAGAAGGAACCTACCCAATTCATTCTATGAAGTCACAATTATACTTATACCTAAATCACCAAAGACCCAACAAAGAAAAGGACTTCAGACCAATTCCCTTATGAATATTGATGTAAAAATCTCAATAAAATTCTTGCAAACCGAATGCAAGAAACACATGAAAACAATCATTTACCATGATCAAGGAAGGCTTCTTCCCAGGGATGCAGGCATGGTTCAATATTTCAGAAATTCATTAATGTAATCCATTATATAAACAAAATCAAAGAAAAACGCCACATGGTCATTTCTTAGGTGTTGAGGATGCATTTGACAAAATTCAACATCCCTTCGTGGTAAAAGTCTTGGAAAGATCAGAACTCAATCCCAGTACCTGAACACAGTAAAAGCAATATACAGCAAGCCAGTGGCCAACATCAAACTAAATGGAGAGAAACTTGAAGCAATCACCACTAAAATCAGGGAGTAGACAAGTGCCCACTCTCTCCCTACCTATTCAATATAGTACTAGAAGTCCTAGCCAGAGCAATTAGAAAACAAAAGGAAAGTCAAAGGGATACAAATAGGAAAGGAAGAAGCCAAAATATCACTATTTGCAGATGATATGATAGTATATTTAGTGACCCAAAAAGTTTCACTGGAGAAAATCCTAAACCTGATAAAACAACTTCAGCAAAGTGGCTGAATACAAAATTAACTCAAACAAATCAGTAGCCTTCCTCTACTCGAAGGATAAACAGGCTGAGGAAGAATTAGGGAAATGACACGCTTCACAATAGTTACAAATAATATAAAATACCTTGGTGTGACTCTAACCAAGCAAGCAAAACTATGTATGACAAGAGCTTCAAGTCTCTGAAGAAAGAAATCAAAGATCTCAGAAGATGGAAAGACCTCCCATGCTCATGGATTGGCAGGGTTAATATAGTAAAAATGGGGACTTGCTGAAAGCAATCTACAGATTCAATGCAATCCGCATCAAAATTCCAACTCAATTTTTCATAGAGTTAGAAAGAGCAATTCTCAAATTCGTTCAGAATAACAAAAATCCCAGGATAGCAAAAACTATTTTCAACAATAAAAGAACTTCTGCGGGAATCACCATCCCTGATTTCAATCTGTATTAAAGAGCAATAGTGATAAAAACTTCATGGTATTGGTACAGAGACAGGCAGGAACATCAATGGAGTAGAATTGAAGACCCAGAAATGAACCCACACACCTATGGTCACTTGATCTTTGACCCAGGAGCTAAAACCATCCAATGGAAAAAAGACAGCATTTCCAACAAATTGTGCTGGTCAGCATGTAGAAGTCATGCTTATCTCTTTGTACAAAGCACAAGTCCAAGTGGATCAAGGACTTCCACATAAAACCAGATACACTGAAACTAATAGAGGAGAAAGTTGGGAAGAGCCTCGAACTCATGGGCACAAGGGAAATTTTCCTCAACAGAACACCAATGACTTATGCTGTAAGATCAACAATAAACAAATGGGACCTCATAAAATTGCAAAGCTTCTGTAAGGCAAAAGACACTGTCAATAGAACAAAACGACAACCAACTGATTGGGAAAAGATCTTTACCAATCTTACATCTGATAGAGGGCTAATATCCAATATATACACAGAACTCAAGAAGTTAGACTCCAGAGAACCAAATAACCCTATTAAAAAATAGGATACAGAGCTAAACAAAGAATTCTGAGGAATATCAAATGGCTGAGAAGCACTTAAAGGACTGTTCAGCATCCTTGGTCATCAGGGAAATGCAAATCAAAACAACCCTGAGATTCCACCTCACACCAGTCAGAATGGCTAAGATCAAAAACTCAGGTGACAGCAGATGCTGTTGAGATTGTGGAGAAAGAGGAACACTCCTCCATTGCTGGTGAGATTGCAAGCAGATACAACTACTCTAGAAATCAGTCTGACAATTCTTCAGAAAATTGAACACCTGAGGACCCAGCTATACCACTCCTGGGCATATACCCAGAAGATGCTCCAACATATAACAAGGACATATGCTCCACTATGTTCATAGCAGCCTTACTTATAATTGCCAGAACCTAGAAACAGCCCAGATGTTCTTCAACAGAGGAATGGATACAGAAAAATGTGGTATATTTACACAATGGCGTACTACTCTCAGCTATTAAGGACAATGAATTCATGAAATTCTTAGGCAAATGGATGGAACTAGAAAATATCATCCTGAGTGAAGTAACTCAATCACAAAAGAACACACATGGTATGTACTCACTGATAAGTGGATATGAGCCCAAAAGCTTGGAATACCCAAGATACAATTCACAGACTACATGAAGCTCAAGAAGAAGGAAGACCTAAGACCTAAGTGTGGATGCTTTAATCCTTAGAAGGGGGAACAAAATTCTCATGGGAGGAAATATGGAGATAAAATGTGAAGCAGGGACTGAAGGAAGGGCCATCCAGAGACTGCCCCACCTGGTGATTGATCTCATATATAGTCACCAAAAGCAGACGCTACTGTGGATGCCAAGAAGTGCATGCTGACAGGAGCCTGACATAGCTGTTTCCTGAGAGGTTTTGCCAGAGCCTGACAAATACAGAGGCAGATGCTCACAGCCAACCACTGGACTGAGCATGGGGTCCCCAATGGAGGAGTTAGAGAAAGGACTGAAAGAGCTGAAGGGGTTTGCAATCCCATAGGAAGAAAAATAATGTCAACCAATCAGAACCTCTCAGAGCTCCCAGGGCCTAAACTACCAACCAAAGAGTACACATGAAGGAACACATGGCTCCAGCCTCAAATGTAGTAGAGGATGGCTTGTCTGGCATCAATGGGAGAAGAGGCCCTTGGTCCTGTGTCGGTTCAATGCCCAGTGGGTCAAGGGGTTGTGGAAATGGTTGGGGAAACATCCTCATAGAAGCAGAGAGAGGGGGTGGGATAGGGGATTCCTAGGGGTAAACTATGAAAAGGGATAACTTTTGATATGTAAATAAATAAAATATCTAATAAAAAACATGTAAGACATTCAGAATAGCATTGCGCACATAGCAAGTATATGATGCTCTTTGCTGTTCCTATACAAAGTAAGCATAGATGTTAAAAACAAATATACAGCTTTTACCAACATGTAACTACTAGGTATGCTCTTTTTACAACAACACACACACACACACACACACACAGTGGGATGTTGAAGTAATTATTTAAAAAATCGGCCACTGATCAAGCAGACTATCTAAGCTTCAGCGGCTCTGTCTAGCTCAGCCGCCATGTTTCTCGGCCAGAGGTCACTGCGACTGCAGCTGAAATGGCCAGTCAGAAACACCAGCCCTGCCACCCGATCCAAAGCTGCATTTTTACAGCTCTGCCAATCTTCTACACTGTCTCCGCAAGGCTGGGCATTGCCAGACCATCCCGCCATCTATGCTGTCCTGGTAGAAAAAATGAGACCTAATGCTTAAAGATTAATCAAAGGCTTTATTTTGTTTTGGTAAAGCTCAATAACAATATGCCCATACAAAGAGAGTTGTTTCCCAATTAGCTAACCTAAATAAAAGTAGTTACCCGAGACTCCTCTCCATACCTGCGTGGCTCTCCATTCCTCCTACATCTCTGCTCTCTTAACTCCTCCTCTTCCTTTTCCTCTTCTCCTCCTTACTCCTCTTACTTTCCTTACTCCTCCCACCTTAGCTCCTCCTACAGAGCAGGATGGAACAAGAGACAGACACAAAGAAAGAGAAGGAAAGAGATGGAGACAGAGGCAGAAGAGATATTGAAGAGGCAAAGATAGAGAAGAAAGGAAGGGGAGAAAGAGACAGAGAGAGGGGAGAGAGAAGAGGGGAGAGAGGAGGAGAGAGGAGGAGGAGGAGGAGAAGAGAGGAGAAGGAGAGGAGAAGGAGAAGAGAGAAAGAAGAAGAGAAGAAGAAGAAGAAGAAGAAGAAGAAGAAGAAGAAGAAGAAGAAGAAGAAGAAGAAGAAGAAGAAGGAGAGAAAAAAAGACAGAAGTCAGGGTTGAGAATGCTTGCAAATATAAAGCAAAGCCAAAAGTTCAGGTTGCCAGGAAGAACACTCAATTGTTCCCTCGGGTCTGGATACAGAGTCTGCTCTCTAAATGAACCCAGACTGCCCTTTTAGCCCTAGAAGCAATTCTATAAAAGGCCCATGAAAGAACTCCAACCTCTGTCCTTGGAATCGTTCCAGGCCACACTCCAACCATTAATGCTATTCCTTGATCTCTTGGGGCTGTCTCATCTTTTCAGCTATCATTTATTTGGCCTTTGCCCTAGATTATTTTTCTTTTTCCATCTGCTGTCAGCTTTCTCTTTATCCCTCTCTCCCTTCCTCTACCCCAGCCCAAACTGATCTTTGATTTTGTATGTCTGACTCAGTGACTGGTGGAAACAGGGAGAGGTTGGGGATATGGTTAGTATGCTAATCGTCCCTGCTCTGTCAAACATCTTGACCCATTTTTGCTAACAATCTAAATTCATAAAACAATTAGTAGGATTGTAAAGACTAAATAAAACAAATGGTTAGAAAGACTGAATGATTCTATGGGTCTGAGATGTTTATAAGAATACAAGAAGAGAAAGTCTTGAGACCATGACAGAAAGGATTCTATTAAATTGCAAAGGGTTCTCATTCTGCTCTGTTTTCCAGTAAGAGTCTTGAATATCGCACACTGATAACGTTGTGGGCTGCACAGCAGATGGGGCATTGGTCTCACAAGCACTTTACTGATGTTTCCACACAAAGCTAAAATTGGATATGGTAATGAGCCAGCAGGAAGGGGACATATGGGCAAAATGACAGTGAGGGAGCAATGCAAGTATAGTACACACATATCAAGTCATCAAGGTGTCACAGTCCAAAGTGTCGGGCCCCAGTACACAAAGCATCAATGCACAAGGCTGTGGGAGTGCAAGCAGAATGGTTGTTTGGAGAAACTTGAAGACATAACAAGCAAGGTTTCCAATCTGACCTGTGAGGTGGGGCTTAAAACCTGACAGGCATTTGATGTTAACACAATATAGAAGTATCATGGCTCCAGCCGGTGTGTTTACCTTGTGGAACTTGGATCCCCTGTGACAAGGCCTCCATCTCAGTAGGAGAATTTGCTCATTGTTGGTTTGAAGAGATACAGTGGAAATTTGAGTCAAGTTTCTATGTCTTCCTTTAGCAAATGGAAAGGCAAAAACTCAAATTAGACCAGTCTCTCCGGCCTTTGACTCTTGAGCACTGTTCTTACAACCTGCATCCTCCCAGTTGCGTGGGTTTTGCCATTCGCATGGTCAGATCTTTAGGTTTATCTTTGCTCCGAAGCACTGTTTTGCGTCTTCCCGATGCATCCCTTAGCCAGAAAGGAAGGCTTTCAGTAGACTTACAAAGTTAAAAGGAATCCGCATACTGTTGTTGTTGTTATTGTTGTTGTTGTTGTAGTTGTTATTGCTGTTGTTATACCTCCTAAACCCATCCGCTCTAGTGACTGTCCTGACTGTTAGATGATAGTTACAGTTGGCCTAGATTCTAAGCTATGTATGCTTCTGTCTCCTTCAGAGATGAACACTGATCCTTCTAAGAGATGGCACATCTTGTTTGTTTCAGTCTTAGAAACCGATCGCTGTGCTGATTCTCTCTGTATCTTCTTTGAAGGATGAGTGCCAGGGATTGGCTAGCCTGTACACAGTGCTTTGACCCACCTTTCTCAGTACAGGCCTTTGCTCTTTCAATACCTGTCTAGCAAAATACAGGCATCGTCTCAGTGTTTTTGATCAGTGGCTGATGTAAAGAATTGAATTTGACTTTTGTCCCAAGAGAAAGTGATTTTTGCAATTTTTTTCTCATCCTTTGTAGCAGTTTTTAACCTGGGCTATATAGCTTTTGCTTAGTATTTTAACACCATGCTGGAATGTTTCTTTTCTTCTTAAGAAAGATTATCTATCTCAACATATTAGTTAGTTCATAACTGCAGTAAAATTTTGAATATCCTTGTTTAGTTTAGGTGAGAAATTTAATTTGAGCATATCAGTATTAATTTGAATCATCCAATAATAAATTTAATTTTATATAATAAGTTTAGTTTTATATATTGAGTGTTTCCATTAGCTGCCCCATTTTCCACAATTGACCATGTATTGGTTACTTTCTCATTGCTGTGATAAAATACCAGACAACACAGCTTAAGGAAGGAAGGGCTTATTTTTACCTCACAGTTTCAGGAACAACTCAGCATGGTGGAGATGTCACACCCACGGGAGCTTGAGTCAGTCTCTCACACTGCAGCAGTAGTCGGGAGCTTGAGTCAGTTGCTCACACTGCAACAGTAGTTGGGAAGCAGAGATGAGTTATGATGCTCAGCTCACATTTGTTTTTCTTTAACTTGGTGTGTGATCCAGGTCCCCATCCTGTAGAATGGGGCCACTCACATCTAGGTGTCTCTCATCCCTTATTTACCCAATCTAGAAGCTTCCTCACACACTCGCCCTGAGATTTGTCTCCCACGTGATTCTGGATCTTGTTGGTTAACAATCAATACTATCACAATCAAATTATTATTTCAGTGTATCATCTAAGAGAAACGAGAAGGTAAAAGATGCCTAACATTTAATTTTTTTTTTACATTTTTATTTATACTTTGTTATACCGTGGGATAATCTAATTTTTTAAGAATAAGATAAGCTAAAAAGTTTCTTGTATTTTGTCTCCAAAGTAGCTTTCAGTTAATCTTTTTGAATTTGCATTTGCAAAGACAGTGACCAAGTTTTTATAAGTGATCTAAACAAGCTTGGTGCCCAACATATAGGAAATGCTTAACTCAATATTTTTTTAAAATTAATTAATAAGGGGATTCAATTTGTTTTCTTTTTCTTTATATTAATAATGAGTAAGCTAGAGAACATACTATATGTATCTTAATATTCACATTGATAAGTCCAGAAATCTATAAAAAGCTGCTTTGAAGTGAGTGTCTTTTTTTTTTTTTTTTTTTTTTTTCGAGACAGGGTTTCTCTGTGTAGCCCTGGCTGTCCTGGAACTCACTCTGTAGACTAGTCTGGCCTCGAACTCAGAAATCCACCTACCTCTGCCTCCCAAGTGCTGGGATTAAAGGCGTGCATCACCACTGCCCAGCTTAAAGTAAGTGTCTTATAAACAGCAGACATTCATCCACATACTTTTAGAGGTCTGAGGTCAGAGCCCTACACGGCTGGACTCTAGTGTGGACCCTTCTATGAATTGCACATGGACAACTTCTCGCTACCTAAAAGGGCTAAGCAAGAACACTGGTGTCTCTTTTATCCAGGCACTAATACTTTCTATGAGTGTCCCACCTATAAGAACCCCTAGCCTCCCAAACACCCCATCTCCTAATACTGTCCCAGTGGAGTTAGGTATCAACAGATGGATTTCCAGAGAACACAAACATTTAGTTCATCTCAGTCTCTTTTGTTGAAACTTTTGAAAGTGAAGTACAAAGACAACACACTTGGAGCTGCCAAGGACACCGTCCAGAAAGTAGATGAACAGCAGACAGCAATCTTTTGAAATTGTTTATATTTATTTTTGCGTGTATGATTTGTGTGGGAGGAAGTGTGCATACCATGATGCATGTGTAGAGGTCAGAAGGTGACTTTCAGCAGTTGGAGTTTTCACTCCACCATGTAGGGCTGAGGGATTTAACTCCAGTTTTAAGGCTCAGCCATCACGGTGCCTTTGCCCCATGAGCCATCTTGTTGATCCTGAGCAAACAAATCTCAGCCACTTATCCTAATCTATGGGATCTCTGGGGTTTTCATTCTACTTTACCAATGCCTCTAAAAGTTGAGAAAAACAGGCTTCAAAAAGTTCAGAGTTATGTGTGTTGGAATGATGTCCCAGTCATGTCTGTTGTACCAATCATGGCTTATCTGCTGCAAAAGACAGAAATACTGACTCGTCTAGATTAAGCGGGAGGGCAAACTGCTGTTCTACTCCCTGCTGAGCATGGAAACAGAAAATGAAGGAAATAGGAAACAGACCAAATCATTACAGCTGACTTACATGAATCAGACACCCTACTCTGTCAAACTTCCCAAATAATTTCAAATATATGAGAAATTATGAGGCATAAATAATCAACTATTCTGTGACTTTTGCATGTATCTAGGTATACCAAGACCTAGATTGATATGATGCACTAAACTATATTATTTATGAAAAATAATGTCCTCTGACTACAAAACATCTCTATTTTGTATGTGAAATGTAACCAGCTCTAAATAATCTTTAATACTTGCTGCAATCTAAATGCCATGTAAATAGTTATTATTTTGTATCATTTAGGGAAAGCAATGAAAAGAAGTAAGTGTTCTCTATGTTCAACAAGGACATGTTATTTTGGAATATTTGGGTCAGAGGTTGTCTGACTCTTAAGGAGGTGGCACCCTTGAATATAGAGGGCTGACAACAGCTGTGCTCTGGACATTATCAGAACTAATCTTTCTGTTAAGAAGTTTGGAACAATGAGGGCAATAGATCAGGGGAGCTGATGTGTTCATGATAACAGCAATACTAGGCTAGTAGCCTGGTGGGATGGCAGCCATTCAGAAGCTAGAGGCAGTGATCTGTGGGTCAGGCAGCCTGGTTTGTTAAGGTATTAGGACTTTTCTGTACAAACTGTGAGATCCTTTCGAAATAGAGAGGCAACATGAGCAGGCTGTGGTTTTTGAAGATAAGAGGATTTTGAAGATAAGAGGATGAAGATAAGGTCTGACTACAGCTAAAGAGCAGATATAGGCAAATCCATCAGTTAGAGACAATAGCAAATCAGAATATCCCAGGATGTCCCATGAGAATAAGGCACAAGAAGAGAAGAGTAGGTGCTTAAGAACAACTAACCCAGACCCACTGAACCACCAACCAGAGAGCATGCATGGGACTGACCTAGGCCCTCTGCTCTTACGGACCAGTCGTGTAGCTTGGTCTTCATGTGGGACCCTAACAGTGGGAGCAGGGGCTGTCTCTGATTCTGTTGCTTTCCTTTAGATCCCTTTCCCCTAACTGGCCTATTTTGGTCTAGCCTCAATAGAAAAAAATGTACCTAGTCTTATTGCAACTTGACATGCCAAGGCTGTTTGATCTCCATGGGAAGCCTCCCTTTTCTGAAGAGAAAGGAAGAAGAAGTGAGTGGCAGTAGAGTGGGGGGAAGGATGGGGAGGAGAGGAGGGAAGGCAAACTGTGATCAGAATGAAAATTAATGAATTAATAATTATTAGTTAAATAATTATTAATTATTATTTGTGGAGCTGTAGCTTGTGCATGGGCATGGGTTTTGTTGGGCTGAGTTGTGAGTGTCATGTGTCTGCCATGGCTCAGGAAGGCAGAAGTGCAGGAATTTGACTGAGTTCACTCCATGCATTACCAGGCAGACATCAGGCTGTGAGCCTTGGGGAGCCTTGGAAGAGTTGAGACTGGAGGCATATGGGCTGGAACAGCCCGCAGCCAAGAGGGGCTGAGAGGGAAAGCGGCAGTGCCCCGCAGGGTGATGAGAATCTTGATCATGGCAGCTTGCTTGGCTGGGTCATGGCTGGTTAGGCTAGCTTACTTGAGTTGACAGGCCTCCATGGCAGGAATGCAGAGAGGTCTTCCAGTGGGTGATTAGGAGGGGCTCATTGGCTAAAGGCACCTCTACGGTTCTCCACAGCTGGCCCAAAGACAAGAGGTAGTCCATGGTTTTAAAGGGTTTATTGTCAAGGTGGAAAGTGGTTGAAGCTGTACTCTGTGTCCTCAGGGTGGCCTGAGGTTAAATATCTTTTGCAAGGAGGAGGGCCTGGGAAGGAATGCTAAATTGGCTATGCCCTCTGGCCTTTAGGTATCTCATTAATATGGAGATCTCTTGAGGCTCTGTGGCCTGTAGTAATGCCCTCTACCTGTGCTATGTGACTGAAGGTCACAAATCTTGCTTTGGGAGGGGCTGTGGATGGCTGAACTAAGTGAAAGGAACGAGGGCCCAGGAGCAAGGCCAAACTCCTAACGTCCCTTAAGGTCACCGGGGTTCAAAGCATACTCAGCTGGGTACCCCACTGTCTCTCACAGCCCACTGTCCCACAATTATTGTTTAATAATTAATGATTAATGATATTTGAAAAGAAAAAAGATACTGATATTGTAAGTCCTTATAATCTATTGGATGAGAAGATTTTGAGGGAAGGTCTCTGCAGAAAGCTTATGAAAATCTACTGAGTTTTGATGCCTTCATTGACTTCTTTTTGCTTTTTGATAAAAGACAAAGGTTTGTATTTACATTTTCATTTCTAGTATATTATTATTATTATTATATGCTTACATGGCATTAATTACACACCATTTTCACCCCTTCCTTTCTATGTGAGCCCTTTAAATTGATCAGCTTCCTCTGTAAGGGGGAAGAGAGATCAGAAAACAACCAAGGTGACTGGCAGGGCTCTAAGCAGCTCTTGGGACTCAGGCTCTGAACCTTGACCCCTGAATTTCTTCAATATGGTAACTAAGGTAAAATTCTCAGGAAACGGTAAAGTTCAACACAAAGGCAAAAGTTGTTTTATGCACTTTGGCACATTTATGCTGCAGAGTTGGTTCTAGAATATCAATACATACTTTTAGGGTCAGAGATATGAAAATTCTCATCTCAGCATGGCCGCAAGCTAAGACTATTCATTATTTTAAAGAACCTTTTCACATAAACAAAACCCATAGGTATTTTAGAGTGTACAATTTTGGCAAGGTTGTCAGAACTATTCCTATAAATGCATGCCTTCAGGTCTTTTCTGAACATGGTTAACCCATTTGGGATAAACATTCTAAACATAAAATGATTTCACATCAAATAAATATCGACGTGCCTTTTAAAGGTCACCTGACACACGGCTGGAATTCAACAGGAGACTGACTGACATGTGTGTTTTCACTGATATGTGAAAACCACTACATTTATTTTACAATATAAGTTTTAAGTATTAAGAAATTGTATTGCTTTATTTGAGTTTCTGTTGTAAAAAGAACCCAGGTAGAATCACACAAGTTATTCACATATATGTGCTTCTAAGATGTTTGCATACCCCACTGTCCCCCATGAATAAATGAAAACCAAAAGACCTGAGGGGATAAAGTGGATTTTTTTTTTTAAACTATTACTTATCTTTTCAAATTTCAGTTTTTTCTATGTTGTGTTTCATAGCTTATAACAGCAACAAAAAGAAAGAGGACTGGGCTGGGAAAAACAAAACTAGAGATTAAAAAAAAGTTTGTGTATTGAGATAAAGGATAGATATACAGGCATATGACAAAAGACCCAGTGATTTTTCTAATCGTTTTCTAATTGTTTACCACTGAAGCACAAATATGTCTCCAGGTTTGTGTAGTAGGTAGACATTATGATCAGAAATATTTGACCTCAAGCCAGATCTTGCAATGAACATTTGCAAGTAAAGCTGTTTGGGCAAAAGGGTTCAATGTGACACACCATGACACACCACAGCTTCCACGGTGAAATGGTTTTTGGTTTTATTTTTTGTTTTCTTTTTGGATGGAGGTTGCAATGGAAGATGGGGATATGATGGAATGGGAAGATGAGTGGGATTGGGTTGCATGGTGTGAAATTCACAAGGAATCATTAAAAAAATGTTCTTCCTGGGTGACAATTGTTAGGCCGTACATGTTATTTCTTAGGCAATACATCTTACTCTGTTATAGAGCTAAACAACAACAACAAAATTGTCTATCCAAAGTGATCCGTCATGTCTTAGCATCCTTCAGACAGGCTCTTCCTTTTAGATCTAAAAGGGAAATCTTCAATCCTCCTTCCCGTTTAGAAGAGACTTTGACTCAACTGGAGTTTTTTGAGATGTACTACATTTCCAATTTTACTGGTTTTGTGATGGGTATGTTGGAAGGGAGACTGCACAGTTAACAGGTTAACATTTGTGACAGGTTGATGGGGAAGAAGTTGGCTTAGTTAGGCTCTTCACTTTTAAATGAAGCAGCTGTGGGCCTGCTTCTGAAAGACGTCCACTTTCCTTGAATCTGCATATGCAAATTTGGCAGGGCTCTTACTCTGCAATTCCCCAGGGTCTGCATTGTTGTTTCTTGGTTTGCATTGGTAATTTCTCCCATCTTTCCCTCTCTGCTATTTAAAGAAGTGTTCCTAGGGACCAGGCTTAGCAGTTAAGAGTGTCCACTCTTGATGATCTGTGTTCAGTTTCCTGCACCTATGACACGTCACTCAAACCACCTGTTACTGAAGCACCAGGAGATCTCACTCTCTTCTTGCCTCCTTGAGAACTTTCACCCACACCCATATACAGAGAACTAAAAATAAAATCTTGTTTTAAGAAGGCTTAAAAAGAAGACATGTCCACAAACCAATAGAATATTATACACAAGAGAAGATATTAGAGTTTTAAACTGAGAATGCCAGAGGAGAAAGTATAATCAATAAATAAGATACAAATAGATTCAAATTGCATAGAAGCTACGTTCAGCAAACACACTCATGTGCTGCTCTGTGATTTCTCTAATTTTGAGAACATATGAACACATTATATAGTAAAAGAGACTTTGCAGATATAATTAAAAATGAATTGTAATGAGGAGATGACCCCGGGTTATCTGGGTGGGGTCAGTCTGGTTGTTCAGTCGTTTAAATACAGAGCCCTCTCTCTGGCTGGAGTCAGACGCAGAAGGAGAATCAGAGGTGAGAAATGGCTGACACTTGACCCAACTGGTCTGTTGCTGCAGGGGCCAAATGGAAAGTAGAAGCAAGAGACAGAATATGAAAAGGTCTTGGCAGCAAAGAGCAGAGGGTGAGATGGTGCAGAAAGAGTGGTTTGTGCTGCAAATTCGTGGAACAGAACCCCATCAACAACTTGAATGTTCTTGAAGGATTCTTCTTCACAGTTCCAATGAGGAGTCTCATCCTGCTGACACTCTTGTTTGTTGTATTATGAAATCTAAAGCAGAAAGAGTAAGCCCATCCAGAAAGATTACCCACAGAAACTGGTTGTGTGTGTGTGTGTGTTGTGTGTGTGTGTGTTCGTGTTCCTGAGTGTACATGCACATATTCATGTTCATGTCTGTGTGTATGGATGCCAGAAGCTGGCACTGGGTACCTTCCTCAGGGTATCTCACTAAACAGGACAGTGCAAATTCCCTAGAGACTACCAGTCAACAAGCCCTAGGGATTCTTCTGTCTCTGCTTCCCTAGTAATGGACTATGAAGCACTTTTATGCCTGTGAATTCTGTGGGACTGAACTTAGGTCCTCATAATTATACTGGAAGCACTTCACAGCCTGAACCATCTCTGTGGTCCTGGGTTTTTTAAAAAGGTGTTGTTTTATGTCCTAACTTTATAATAATTTTCATGGAAGCGCCAATGTAAATGGCGAGAATTACAATGTAATTCTGGGTGTTGTTACATTTTTATAATTAAAGTTTGACATCCTAAGGGAAGTTAAAACCTCTTTAGGCTTTTTCTTCTCTTTCTGACTCTTGCTTCTTTTAGCTGAAGGGTCCGGTTAGGCCAAGAAAAACCACTGCAGCTATTTTAAGAAGGAAGGACTAAATAAACATACTAGGTGCTTTAAACACTGTATAAAAACATAACATTTTGGGAATAAATATTATAAGAACCATCTCATAACATGAGGAAGTTGCAGGAGTCATGGGAACTGCTGCTGGTGACATCTCCTGTCACACAGTTACTAGTGTTTAAAAGGCTAGTCTGATGTCTGTTAGATTTGTTTGCTTACTGGAAGAATAGAAATGGCTCTCCTCCACTCTTTGTTCCAGATCTCTCATGATTGCCTCTGCCTGGTGGGATCTAACCCAGAGTCCACCAACATGGACGAGAAGCACAAAGGACAAGTGACCCCTGGCGTCTTGCTTCCACTTTATCTTTATATGCATACCATCTGCCAACAGTTATGTAAGAATAAAGAAAAGGTACCACCTGCCTAGGCTTGATACTCAAGGTCATATACTGCAAAATCTACATCATAATTGAGTCCAATCTGTCAAGAATTAAATGATGTTTCTCCCTGTGTATTTCAACACAATATTTATTTGTAGTAAACTGATCACAAGTGTAGAGTACTCTTCATTCTCTATTTTATATAAAAAGATAGCATTAACTCATGGGTTAGAAGTCAGTCACAGAGTTTAATTGCTACAACATCAGAATTAGTGGTGAGGAGTTTCCATGCACTGGTGTTATTTTAACCTAGAAACACAGACTTAAGTCATGACAAGATTATCTTGGACACACCGTATGCAAGTTTCGCAGGTTTTATCAGCCTATCTCAATATCAATGGTGTTGAGGACCAGGTATCTACTCTGTAATAGTAGGCTTGTATCATGGCCAAAGAACCCTGAGTAATAAATGTGATGGTTTGTATATGCTTGGCCCAGGCAGTGGCACTATTTGGAGGTGTGGTCTTGTTGGAATAGGTATGTCACTGTGGGTGTGAGTTTAAGATCGTCTTGTCCTAGCTGCCTGGAAGTCAGTATTCTTCTCCTGGCTTCAGATGAAGATGTAGAACTCTCAGCTCCTCCTGTACATGCTTGCCTGGATGCTGCCATGATGATAATGGATTGAACCTCTGAACCTGTAAGCCAGCCCCAATTAAATGTTGTCCTCTAAGAGTTTCCTTGGTCATGGTGTCTGTTCACAACAGTAAAAACCCTAACTAAAACAATACATTTGTATTTTTATTTTTTCAGCAAGTGAAATACATCACATATTACCTCAGTTTTCATAGATGCTTCCAACAAAGATAACACTAAAGAAATATCATAGTTAAAACTTTGTATCTGGAGGCTGGAGAGATGGCTCAGTGGTTAAGAGCACTGACTATTCTTACTGAGGCCCTGAGTTCAATTCCCAGCAACCATATGGTGGCTCATAACATCTGTAATGGGATCTGATGCCCTCTTCTGGTGTGTCTGAAGATAGCTACAGTGTTCTCATATAAATAGAATAGATAAATCTTTAAAAAAAAAAATAACTTTGTATCCTTGGCATATGGCAAAAATATATGGTTGAGAGCCCACATTAGGTTGTTTTTCTAGTATCAAACAATGAAGGAAGTATTGGAAAATACATAAGCAACTGTTTACATTTATCATTAAAGATTTAATATTTTCTCTATGAAAAATAGTATGTATGCTATTTGCATATATTTTATTTATGTATCCACAGTTTGAATATCGCCATACTCCATTAATTTTCATTACCACATACCATTACAGTAGGCGAGTACTACCAGTTTGTTAATGATTGCTCAGTTGATTGTTGGAGCTGGTCTGCAGTATTTTTCTGATTACAGCTTATGTATATGCTTGCATGCATTTCCTGTAATATATGTGCAGAAGTTTCTCTAGAGGCTTCACTAGTTGTAAAACTGCTTGGTTGTGAATGAGGTTATGTTTAACTCCTTGGGTTCCTGACAAAATACTTTCTTAACCTGTGAATTGTCTCTCATATTCTTTGCCTATTTTTTTCCTGTTAAGTCACTTTTTTTTTTTGAGACAGGGTTTCTCTGTGTCCTGGAACTCTCTTTGTAGACCAGGATGGCCTTGTACATCAGAGATCTGCCTCCCTCTGCCCCCTCCCCATTAGTAGAATTAAAGAGCATGTGCAGCCACACCTGGCTTTTACTTATTTTTTTTTAAAATGTATTAAAACGTTTATGATTTTGTTACTGATTCAGTTAAAAATCCAATATCTTTGGTAGTAGAACGTGACAGAGCCAACTTCTACCTGCCTCTTTTTCATCATTTTAATGGACATTTAATAAAAGCATTCCCTTCAAAGTGACCAGACAAGCGTGCCTTATGAAGTATATTCTCTTCACTCGTTGATGTGATCAAGTGCGTTAGAGGTTCTGTGGATTCCTTTTGTGTTAGATTTCTCTGTGGCTTTCTTGATCCTTTATTGTGACTCCCATCTGGCTGAGTTCAGCCTGGGATGATCTTGGACCTAAGTAAACATCCCTCTCCTCTCCTGTGTATTTGTGTTCTTTTCCAGCTGGAGTCACAGAGCCCCAGAACCACACCACCGCAGGTGCTGACTTCAGGTTGGTTACCATGTGGGTGCCCAACCCTCTGGAGCACCTTCCAGCTGTGCTTGCGAGAGGCAGTGCAATTTCCCCCATGTTGGCTTTAACACTTCGTTTTTAATTAGCAGCTCATGTGGAGCATGGGCCTTGCACTCCGGTTTTGCTGTTCTTGTTTTGTTTTTGTTTGCTTGTTTGCTTGTTTGTTTGTTTGTTTTTCACAGAGAAGCCAGTGAGTGGTAGTAGATTTTCCTCACTCCATCAGCTCACGTAAGAGTTACCTTTCCTTGGCCTGCTAGTATAGGTTTTTTATACCAGTCACTTGGGAAGCAGAGGCAGAGTGATCACAAGTTCAAAGTGTGCTTGAGCTGTGGAGCTCATTCTGTGCCAAAAGAGAAACGCAAAAGGCTGGCTATATAACTCAGTGCTAGAGTGCTTGCCTGGTATGCACAAGGCCTTAGGGCCAATCCTCAGTCCATCATGCATTAATTAGTCAATCAACCAACTTTATATTTCATACAGGATCAGATTGCTTTGTACTTGAAGAGAAATTTTCCATTTGAACTTTCCTTGTTTAGAACTATTTATTATTTTTATTCCCATCTTTAGTATATCAAAAACTAAGACCTAGCCAAGACTGATGGTCTCCTACTGGATAAGAGAACCCCCCTTCTTATTAGGGGCTGCAAAGTAACCAAGTGAGTTACTGTATAAGGCAGTTTTTCCATCATCAAGATCTGCTCAGCGACTGGATTCTCGTTAGCTGCCTGAAGCTAGAGCCCTTTGCTGATTTTCAGGAAGGCATGCTGACAGTGATCAATTATGTAATGTGAACATGGCCTCTTTTCTCCCTCTAAAACGTTGATTGGTGAGGACTGCCTGTGCAAGTGTGGCTGACAGTAAAGGCCAGAGCAGTGCACTGTCTTGTACTGGACTTCTTGAGCTATGTGGGAAATGGTTTTAATGCTTTGTCTGATTTCGACTCCCAATAATCTGTTCTTCCAGACTTGAGGGTCCCTGCCTCCAGCTGGCTTTGATGGATATAAAGAATTGGCATACAGCCATTGGCTGAGCAGGGAAATGGGGCAGGGTTTTTAGATTGTGTGGGTTAGAACCTGAGGAGAGGAAAAAGAAGAGAGAGAGGAAAGGTTTCGCCATGACTAGGAAGGAGAAAGAAGAAACTTAAGGGCCACTGGCATGTAAGAATCCTGAAAAATGGTCCTAGAGGCCACTTCCCCATTGAGTCTGGGTAGCAGAGATGAAATGTTGATTTAGCAAATTGATTCACAAAGTTGGAGAGGAAGGATGTATCATAGCCAAGGGGAGGATTAGAAATGCCCAGCCATGAGATAGTCGAGGTGTATCAAAAGTAGCTGGCATGTGTTTCTCTTATTTGGGAATCCAGAGAACTCTTCGGTGGGTGCAGCGAGTGTGCAACTCACCAGGAGCCAAAGTGGTTTAACTAATTCACCACTACAGGGAAAAATATAAATATACTTTTTATAAAGTACAAATAGTTGAGTCAACTGTCTCTTGGGATTTAATTACATTTGAGTACATTAGTTCCTAAGTTATGTACTTGATAACTAATTGTAGTGTTTAATCATTCATTGTCTTAATATCTTAAATAGCAGACCTTACAAAGAGTCATTCTGACAAGTTGGGTATGTTTTAGATGTTTGGCAATTTCAAGTGGGCTTACTTTTGATCTCTTAACTTAATGGATCTTTATAGAAACATGCTGGAATTTAAAGTATCTAGGCTTCTCTATTTCTAAGGAGAAATTACTTTATTGATGCTATAAATTGATTTGGTTCAACAACAACAAAAAAGAAGAAAAGAAGAGAAAGAAAGAAAGAAAGAAAGAAAGAAAGAAAGAAGAGAGAGAAACTAATTTAAGTCAATAGTTACTATCTACTGTCAGATATTTATCATAATCAGCAGATTTTATAATCCAGATTGCTAGTAAAGAGGCATTCCCACTGGCCTGCTCTCAGCGACCTAGCAGCAGCTTATGTCATCATCTGTCACCTACAGCTGCACCAGGTTTGCACATAAAAATGTCCCCAGCCACCCCAGAGCTCTCTCTGCCCTCTCTACCTTCCTCCTGTGTTTCTCTCTGTCATGTCTCTCTTTCTTGTCTTTCCCTCCCTTTTCCCTCTCCCTGTCTGTCTGCCTGTCTGCCTCTATCTCTCCTGCATGTCCCCAGTCCAAGATGGCCTTTTATCTCTCCCTCCCCCAATAAATCTCTTACACTAGTCCATTGCTTGGCGCAATTTCTCAGGGATACACATAGCATGGCCAGCCAGGGTACCCCATCCCTTGTTTGATTTTATTCTACTGATAAGGAAGGATTTGATTGACTTTGTAACAGCCCTTCTACTTTTCCAACTGTAGCATTCATGGAGCTCAGGCTGAGCTCAGCAGGGCCTCCTCTCTTAAGTTATGTACACAGGTTGTTCCACTCCGTCTCAAGTAGAAAGAAGAATGGACTATCTCTTCACTGTTTTCATTAATTGAATTCACACTAATTTTTGTTGGCTATCTGGCAGCTCGTGCCAGCCAGATGGTTTGTCCTAGATAAAAATCCCATCCTACACTCAAAATTAATGGCAAATGACTTCTCAGGTTTGGAAGATGGGGCAGTTTGACTTTGTGGTATAATCATTACTGTCAATATTTTAATCAGTTCTGAAATACTTGTTCCACCTTCAATTCCATTCTCCGGAATTGAGCAGTGATCATCCCTAAAGTGGAGGATCGAAGTTAGCTGACAGGAAGCAGTGCTTTCTTCTGAGTGCCTCCATTTCCTGCCTTCTTAGTAACTCATTGCACCTAGTGCTGTGACAATCTGGCTATCAAGGCATCATAAGGGTGGAGGATCATCTATGTTCCACTGTTAGCTGTGGACCCAGACCCTCAAACTTGGTGATGCTCTCAAGCCTACTCATGTAACAGGGCCTCAGACCTTGCACAACTGAGTCCATGATGGAAGTACCATTCAGGCACTAAAACTCAGCAAGTAGAGAATACTATCTGCCAAAATTAAA
Organism: Mastomys natalensis; assembly: GCA_021653895.1. Lineage (NCBI taxonomy): Eukaryota > Metazoa > Chordata > Mammalia > Rodentia > Muridae > Mastomys > Mastomys natalensis. The sequence goes on from JAJTUV010001064.1 coordinate 260,863, forward strand.
ACAAACGCCCAACCCATTAAAGTCCATGTAGTTCTGGGAAAGTCTAAATGTACTAACCTGGCATTTTGACTTCTGTAGTCCTGCTTCTGGCTAAAAGTCCTTGTTAACTAAAGTATGTCAACCCCAAGCATAATTTTTTATGCAAAAAGCATACCCTGAGAAAGGCTCAGGGCTACATTGAGATCCCGGACACCCAGTGTTGTAGCTGGCAGGCTAACGAAGATGTTTCTATTGGTTTAAACTATGTCTGAGCTTCTTTGGTGAACATCCCACAGCATTTCTGGAAGGCTCACCAAGATCCAGAAACTAGACCTCAAGTCAGTGGGGATCCCAGAGACCCTTGGATCCAGGAAGAGTGAATAGTCAGGGTCCCTGGGGCTGCATAGCCTGAGGTATTCCAGGTCCCGAGGGCTTCCTTTAGTCAGTCTCTCCCTAATGTTTCAGAAGGGTCTGATATCTCCACCCCAAAAGGAAAGAAAACAATCAGAAAGCCACCTGGTCTGTCACCTCTGGGGATAAGGCTGGTTACGGTGCCTTCTGTTTGTACACATAGGAGAGATACTTGGCTGCTGACCAGTGTCCAGGATCCATGTGAGACGTCACTAGTGCACTAGATCCTTCTCTCTGTTCAAGTGTATGAAATGGGTGGCCACCCTGGTTGTCTTCACTGTATCTCTGTGTGGCCTGTGTGTGTGCTGTGCGTATGCGTGTGCATATGCGTGTGAGTGTCTATGTGTTTCCATCAGTTCTGTTTCCTTATATTGACCAGTGGCTTCTCTGGTGTAAAAACCCCTTGGATTAAGGCCTGTGCCCAATTCCACTGGGGACTGGAATCTTTTAGGCTCCGCTGGATCACCCAGAGAAACCTGCCCCCTCACCCTCACCCCCTTCCACCCTCCTCCCAAACCCTCTCCACCTGTCCTCACTGTAGGAGCAGAGTTCTTGCTTGTTTGTTGCTTGACTCCTGCTCACAGTCAGGGCTGGTTTCATCCAGGGCCCCTGCCAGGTAAGTGGAATGCACTCGGAGGAGGAGATAGTTTTCCCAGGTGAGCATTTCCTCCACCTGTTCTAACCAGCCTTGGGGCAGGCGCAAAAGTTCCACTGGACAAAGCCAGAAAGAAAAGAAAAATTTTACTCCTTCCTCTTTCATAATTGATGTGTCTTTTTCATCTAGTGGTTGGTGAAAAACCACCATTCTTTGAATAAATAAGTAAACAAAGTCTTTGCCTTGGGCTGGGCAGAGGATTGCTGCCAGACAATGCAACCTGAACAGAACAGATTTCCCCTCCGCTCCAACATTGACCCAGGACACTTTCAGCAATTTCACTCGTATTTTAAAAAACAAAGACATCCATTAGAAGGATTTCCTTTGTCACCCAGTTGTCCCCAGATATTAAAAAATGAGATATAAAAGTTAAAACAATAAAAAGGTATAAGTGGATCCCAGTTGCTGAGTATGTGTGTATAACTACTTCTCATCATCAGAGAAGGGGACAGTTTATGCAGAAGGTCTTGTCCCAATCAGTTTTCTGTCGCTTAGAAAGCCAAATTGGTAAAAGGCTACTTATCTTGGCTACCAGCTGAGGTGAGGGGTGGGGGTGGGAGGTGGGGACTTTAAAAAGCAGCTCTTACTTCCACTGCAGCCCTAAAATTTTCAGACAAAAGAAATTTTAACTCAAACATTGGAGCCATGGGAACGCCCTGTGACGACTGTAGCCACAGGATGGCCCACCTGTCTAAGAGCTGTGGAGACTAGCCCTAGTTTAATGCTGTTGGCAACCAGGCACATCCATGGACAGCTAGAAGAGACTTCACAACAATCAGGTCCCACTTTACACATCATCTCTAAAGACCTAAGAGGCAGCAGCATCAGTCTTGTGTCTGTCCCTTTTCACATGTACCATGGCCCCTGTTGCATGCCCCTTTGCCAAGCCTCATTCACCTGGTCCCCTCTCTCTTCTCTCCTCCCTCTCCTAGAGGCTTCCTCTATTTTCCCTCCCATAAACTTCCCACGTGACCGACACGCTGGTGCGCTTTGTTGGGACTTACTGATATTTCTAACGAATACAGTAAAACAAATTAACTTAGGTTGTTGGACCCAAAGATCCAAAACCGGGGGCCTGTTCCCGCAGAAACACTCACAGACAGGGAATTCACTGCAAAAAACCATGAGGTTTACTGATAACCAGTGCACTGGGCTCCTCGCACGCAGGCAAGAGAACCCGAGCCAAAGCTGGGAGCAGTTTTTATACAGAGTTCATGAGGGCAACCACAAAGGCTGACCTTCCCAGGTCCAGTCTCTAGGTGACTCAGATTTGCACATTATTTTTATGACAATATGTGTCTTCTGTTTGCCCAGGTTTATTATGTTAAGGGCCCAGCTTCCTGATTACCTCTCATCTTGGTTCCCCTGGAATGTGTCTGTGTGCTCTGGGCCTTCCTCACCCACAGGTGGGTTCTCTCCTCTGTGGTCTGAGGAATGTTAATCAGCCTCTCCCTTCTTCCTCTGAATGTTAATCCAGCAAGTGTCCTCTGACTAAGGAATGTGCTCCTCCGGAATGCACTCCGGGACAATGAATTCTAAGTTCAAACCGAGACCTGAGTTTCCACAAGGTCAAGATCTTATATTTGAAACACAACACAACATGTTGAGGCCCTCTTATGAGGAGCACCAGAATGCTGCTGTCTGATAACTGTGAGCTAGTACCAGGCCCTACTCCTGGCCCATACTTGACTTTGGTTTGAGAAACCCACCAGCATTCATCCTGCTACCCTCTTACCTGGTATTCTTCATGATTGTCCCAAGATGAAAAATAAGATCAGGTGTGTGGGAGCTCAGTAGTTACTTTAACCGAATCAATTTGTACCCAACCAGGTAGAAAACAGGATTGATTGATCTGACCCAGGCTCTCAGATGGGGAAAAAGAAAGTCCAGTACCATATATATAGACTGTCAATTGGTATGTTTTTTATTATGAAACATATCCTGGTATGATCTATAAAGGGCTTCTCACTGCTGGAAAAAAAAGATATTAAAAACTCTTGGCCCTCCTGGAGGCTATTTGGCTTCCTCTACAAATTACTGTCCTCCACTGCTGGACTCTGATCTGGCTGCCTGATAAAAGGCTCTAATTCCAGTGGGCCCTGTTGATATTCTGATGATATACCTCTACCTGGTGTTGCATGAGACTCCATGGTAAAGATGAAACCTATGGATAGCTCAAACCACAGGCTGATGGAAGACACCAGAGGAAAAGATCATTCTCCCAGAAACAACTGGCAGGACTGTTGGTAACTGACCTTCGCCAGGCTACTCAGCTGGGGTCCACAAAACTTTCTTAGTTGGTCAGACCAAGGTATGTTTCACATTAACTGGACAGTTTAGTATGGAATGTCTCAGCCATGTGCCGGGTTTGTGTTCAGATAAATCCAAAACAGAGACCCTTACCCAGGAAGGGGTCCAAATGAGAGACCAACATCCCCATAAACTTTGACTTCACCAAGTTTTTGGCTGCTGGGAGAGGATAAAATTACTTGCTTGCCGGGCAGTGGTGGCATACGCCTTTAATTCCAGCACTTGGGAGGCAGAGACAGGCGGATTTCTGAGTTTGAGGCCAGCCAAGGATATACAGAGAAACCCTGTCTCGAAAAACAAAAACAAACAAACAAACAAAAAAAGCAACAACAAAAAAAGTACTTGCTCTTTTAAAGACAGCTTTTTCCGGGTGGTAGAAGTGTTCAAATAGTATCTAGAAAGTCCTCTGGGAGCTGGTCCATGATTGTTCTTCCCCTAGCAAAGGGGTCCCACAATGGCTTGGCTTTCATAGCCAAAACCTCTCAATTAATAGCTAAAGCTTTAGACACAGATTGAAAACTTCATTGTGAATATAGACCTCAGAGTTCTGGCCAGATAAAAAGAATAAACAGGACATTAAAAGAAATGTTAACAAAACTCTCATTGAGTCTTTCAAAGGAAGGATAGGTTCCTTCCTTTGCTTTGCTGGCCTGTTGCACCCCAATAGGGAGGGATTTACTGACCCCCCCCTTTGAATTATGTATGGAAGACTTTCCCCACTGCTTCCCAGACTCAGAGACTAACAATGGCAGTACCTTCTAACCATGCCTTCTCAAGTCACTACAAACTTCCCAGAATGGATCCATTGAAATTAAGGTTTCATTGGGCCTCAACCCTTCTGCTACCTCACCTCTACCTCCTCCTGAGACTTGTGTTTGTATGACTAAAGGGTTATAGTCTAAACCTCAAGGGCCCTTAGGTCTGGACCTGGGAACTAAGGAAGACAGATATAGGGAAGAATATTAACTAATGTGAGTACGACAGAAACCCATATTCCACCTTGACTGTTAGGAGCTGTGTTGTTGCTTCTCTGAAGCAGAGAGAGAAAGAAAGAGTGGGGGGGGGGGGGATAATTGCCTGCCAGACAGAATTAAGGCAGGTAGGGCCTGTTGGCAGATTTCCCAGGCTGCTGAGTCATGGAAGATGAGAGGTGCCCCTAGGGCTCAAGGTTAAGGGTGAAGATTCTGTTGACCTTGGTGGAAAGAACAGAGGCTTTTGGAATGGGAAGGAATGTCTCCTGTTGTTTAGCAAATTGTTTCTGTTACATTGGGCTTTGTTTCCCAGATACTGTAAAGTATATAAAACCTAAGAGAATTAAACTCAAGGCTGCCACAGTATTGACTGGACACTCTCAACCTTTGTCTCTGAGTCTTCTTTTCCATCTTTCCTATAATCATCTTCACTTCCCACTCAGAGGACTACTACTTTAGTACCAGCTGGACTTAACCTTTACTTAATAATGCCTATTTTAAATCAATCTCTCTCCCTCTCTCTCTCTCTCTCTCTCTCTCTCTCTCATCTCTCCCTCTCTCACACCACTCACACACACACACTCTTTTAAGATAGTAATACAAAGTTTACAATTCTTTATATGCCCTATGGCTGGCCTCCTGATTGCCAGCAACAAGGGATTTTTCATTACAAAAACTGGGGTTGAGAAACTCAGGCTTTTTTTTTTTTTTTTAAATTTTTTCAAAGATTCTGGCCTTTGGGGGAGGTGGGGAGGAAGGAGGAGAAACAAACCTGAGTCACCAGACTATGCCACAAGAAAGGACCTTGGGCATAGAGTTAATCATTCCCAAAAATCAACCAGGATTTCTGGCTGTGCATAGACACCTGGCTCCCATACTACATTGGGATAGGAACTAACCAGAGTGACAACCATCGACTGACAAAACTCACCTCGAAAGAAGCCCAAATTAATATCAGAGGACTCACACGGAGCTAAAACTTGCCTAATATCCAAAGCCTTTAGCTTAGGCCCTTCCCCTAATTTGATGCCTGCTATTTGATACATCCTCTTCGGATTCTTTCCAAACTAAATATATAGGCTGATCAGGATCTAGAGTTATTAAAAGAACAAGTTCTCTTATAGAATGATCCTACAAAATTGGAGAGGCATAGATTTACTTCTCATGAGATTAAAAAAAAAATGTCTGGTTTAAAGAAACAACCTGTCATTACTATGCTAATTTGGTCAGGAGTAATTTTTAAAAATCTTGTCATGGTTGGGGAAATAATTAGTATCAGGCTCTGTTCTCTTGGCCCCTGTGGCTAACTACTCTGCTATGAGAGACTTGCTGGGTCTTTAATTCTCATTCGATTGATTAGCAACAAGGCCTGCATCTTAAACTAAACTAGTATGAGTTTATGATTATGACTCATTCCTAAGACCCAGTGGGGAAGTAACAAGGCCTTAGCATAATGACTCCATAATGGTAGTAACATTCAAGGCTGTAAAACTCAGCATGCAGACAGCACCACTTGCCAAAACTAAAAGAAAGGTCTAATGCTTCAAAGTTCATATAGTTCTGGGAATGTCTTTAAGTGTACTAACCTGCTTTGGGTTCTGTAATTCTGTTTCTGGCTAACTGTTCTTGTTCACCCGAAGTATGTCAAACCAGAACATGTTTTTGTTTTGTTTTGAGCGTCTTTATTTTTGTTGTTCTGGGTTGTGATCCTGTGTGTGTGTGGTGTTGTTGGTGAGGTGTGTGTGTGTGGCTTTAAAGCCACTCTGAAAGGCTCTGAGCTACACTGGGATCCCAGATACCCAGTGTAGTAGTTGGCTGTTAATAAAGACTTTCTATTGGCTTAACAGTCTTCTTTTGTGGATACCCAACAATACTCAACCTCAGCCTGCCTGACTTCCTCCTGTCTGCTTCTATGTTCCACTGTCGAACACCAAAAACCTTAAGAAGCCAAACTAGATCCTACAGCTTGCTAGACACCTCCCAGAAATAGAACTGAGCTGAGGTAATGCGTGACTTAGAATTGAGGACAATTAGCCTTATTTGACAATGGTCAAGAATCCAGTGCTAACTGATGCTCTGTGTTCACGTCTAGGGGAGCATTCATCTGGGAACTGACAAATCTGATTGATTGATGATTTTTCAGTGTGGGTTTGCGTAGACTGTATAAGTGGTGCTCTGTAGATTAACAGCTGACGCTGTATACGTAACCCCGGAGGAGTGTTCATTCGCTCTCACCTTGGAAGAGGTATCATGTAGACAGATAATACTGGGTATTGCTTTTTGGAAATGCATTGTTTGCTAATTTAAAAAAAAAAAACGGCCCCCATCAGGCTCATATTCATGAATGTTTAGTCATCAAGGAGTGATACTACTTGAGGATTAGGTGTGGCTTTTTTGGAATAGGTGTGGCCTTTTTGAAAAATTGTGTCACTGGGGATGGGCTTTGAAGTTTCAAAAGCCCTAAGCAGCACTGGTGGCTCTCCTTCTTCCTTCTGCTTGTTGGTTCAGATATGAAAATCTCAGTGATCCTCCAGCACCTGTCTGCCTGGACGCTGGCAAATTTTCCCACCACAATGGTAATGGACAAAACTCTGAAACTAATCACTCCAATTTTAAATGCTTCCCTTTTATGAGTGTTGCTTTGGTCGTGGATTCTCTTTAAGCAAGAACGCTATAAAAAACTCCCCCAAACTTAAATTTGAATACACATCATTTATGATGCTAATTATAACTGTCTTTCAGCTTTCTTTTTGCAAACTGTAGATAATACCTACTCTAAAATGGAGGTTGTATAGGTGATAAGTATCATAATGTTGAAGTAAGTCTGAGAAACTAGAAAGAACTCTAAAAGTGTAAGGCATTTATAAACCTGAGTGGTCATGGGAGATGCTGGAATATCTGCATTGTGACAAACTGGACAGTGGGTGGTGAAGAGTGGGAACCACAGAAAAAGGAAAAGTAAGTTGTCAGTTGCTTCTGAACAGTAAAAGCTTTTTTTTTTCTTATATACTATAAACTTGCCAAAGAATCACCAGTCAGCCCAACTCAGCACTGAGATGTCCAGAGCAATTACAACAGAGCATTGTAATGGCTATTCCTGGTTGTCAGCCTGACTATATATTTGTTTTGTTGTTTTTTGTTGTTTTTTTTTTTGTTTTTTTTTTTTTGTTTTTGAGACAGGGTTTCTCTGTGTAGCCCTGGCTGTCCTGGAACTCACTCTGTAGACCAGGCTGGCCTTGAACTCAGAAATCCGACCTGTCTCTGCCTCCCAAGTGCTGGGATTAAAGGTGTGCGCCACCACTGCCCTGTCTGACTATATATGGAATGAACTACAATCCAGAATTGGAGGGCTCATCTGTGATCCAGATCTTGAGACTGGAAGACACAAGTTTCTGACCTCTATCTTGGCACAATGGCTATGAAAAGCTTTGGCCCAGGTGAGATAGTACTTGCCTTTAATACCAGGAGACTAAAGCAAGGAGATCTCTGAGTTCAAGATCAGTCTGGGACAAAACAAGTCCCAGATTCAGGTGTGATGGTACACACCTTTAATCTGGGCCACACCTTCTGCTGGAGACATACATAAGGACATTGGAAAAAGGAAGATTCATCTTCTCCTCCTTCATTTATTGCCAGCACATCTGCTGCAATCTTCTATAGAAGACAAGCTGAAACAACTAGCCATCGTGGGACTGAGCAATCCACTGACTCTTGGACTTCCCAAATCACAACTGACCAATGTTGGGTTAGTTGGACTACAGATTGTAAGTCATCAAACAAATTCCCTTAATAGAGAGACATTCCATAAGTTCTGTGACTCTAGAGAACCCTGACTAAACAGCAATGCAGTCCTTTTGTGGATATTGGATTCAGACCTGGGACAAAGGTTGAGTTGCATATTTTACAAACCAGCAAACCCTCAGTCCCTACCTGTTACAGGGCATGTTTGGCATACCTTGCCCTCTATGCTGAACTTTGCAGCCCAAGGGTGGACTTCCCTCCCTAGAAGCTCTTTCCTATATAATCCAATCTCTCTCTCTCTCTCTCTCTCTCTCCTCCCTCTCCTCTCTCTCTCTCTCTCTCTCCTCCCTCTGCAATTTCTTTCTTCCTGTATGCTCATGGTTTTTTTTTTTTTTTTTTTTCTTCCTCCTCCCAAGGCAACTTCCCTGGCCTCGTGTGAATATGTCACTAATCATTCACTCATTGTCCTGACAAGGGATGACTGAATTATCTAACTTGGAGTTTATTGCAATAGGGTTGCTATGAAGATTCTTTTCAGGTAACACTTCAGTAAATGCATATATGAATTAGGGGGTAATTATACATCTGTTACTATGTATCTATATATTAAATAATTTACTCTGCATCTTCCCCAAATTCCACTTCCCATACTATTCAATTTGTCCCCAGTTAAGATGCTCTCTGTCTTCACCAAACTAAGTATTGTTGGTTTTTTTGTCTTCAGCATTCTCGTGGCTTTGGGTTGGTACAGTTATGAAACCTAAAACTCTAGCTAGCATCCCACACAATCTTTCTCCTTTTCTCTCCAGAGGATCAAAGCTGGTATGTACCATTTCTGGGCATGTTTTCACAATTCTGTTTTAGTCTATTATATATGAATAAAGAATGCACACAATTTTTGCTTACAATTTTACATATGTAATATTTCAGTTTGCCTTTTCTTTAACCTATACATAATATATTGTGATTGCCTACTTTGATTATTAAAGATTAAATTTTGAATTTTTAATATTACATAGATAGCACATAACTTAAAATGTTGCTATTAGACAGTATTATACTTGTGTGCTTTTTCTGTTAGACACCTAAGACAATGAGTCTGTTTTTGCCCATAATTTATTTCCTTCAATATAGCTAGCACAGGTATGACATATAACTTCCACCAGATTTAATATTTCAGTATTGCCAGGCTTTCAAAACTCTGGTCAATGTGATCGGTGTTAATGGTCCATTAGTTACTTCTCTGTTGTTGTGATAAAACACCATGACCAAAGCAACTATGGAAGAAAGTGTTTATTTGGGCTTATGATTCCAGTGGGATGGAGTCCATGGTGGTGGGGACAGCATGGCAGTATGTGGCAGACATAGCAGCTGCAGTGGAAGGCTGAGGGCTCACATCTCAAAGGAAGGAAGGAAGCAACAGAGAGAACAATTGTAAATTTAATTTTCAAAGCCTTCGTCAGGGACACTGACTACACCTCCTAATCTCCCCAATCAGCACCAGCAACCAGGCTCAAATGCTCGTCCACATAAGCCTGTAAACATCACAGTCTAACCATCATGAATGGCATCCCATTCTGTGCTGAGCTAGATATTTTGAATGTAATTAGAATTCTTTGTTCTATCAAAATCCTTTGTCCATATTCATTGCCTATAATTCCTTAGGGTTTTCCACAATGTTCTCACGAAGTAGACTTATTTCTCCTAGATATAAATTTCTTGTCAGTTGGATTGTCAAAACTCTCTCTTTTCATTTGGATTTATACTTTTCTTATACCTATGATGACTTTGATCATGTAAAAGTTTTATGTTTTGAATTCACTGTGTTTCTATTGCTTTTCCTATCTGTGTTAATGTGAGCATTAGTCCTATTTCACGGTAGATGTCCCCCTTGAGTTTCTTATGCAGCCTTTGTATTTTTCCTTTGTATATTTAGCTATTTAATTTATCTAGAATTTTAAAAATTTTAAAAATATTTTATTGATTTTAATTTTATGTGTGAGTGATTGCCTGCATGTGTGTCTATGCCTTATGTATGTACAGTACCCATGGATAACAGAAAATGGTGGTATATCCTCTGAGACTGGAGTTACAGATGGTTGTGAGCTGCCATTCAGGTGCTGGGAATTTAACCAAGGTTCTTTGGAAGAGCAGTAAGTCCTCTTAATCACTGAACAGTCTTTCTAGCCCCTCACCTGGAATTTTTATGTGTTGTAAAGGAGGATTCTAATTTCATTTTCTTCTATATGAGTAGCCCACTGGGTCACCTTGACAACGGTTGTCCTCTCACTGATAATGTGATTCCTACTTTCCATGTACCCTATTGTGAGTTTTCTTTAAGCTCTCTATGCAGGTGCACTTGTTTTTATTATTTGTGACCGATGCTATAAAATATTGTCTTAACATATTGAAGCTTTCAAATACATAATGACATCTTCCTTCTGCTTGGTTTAAATAGCCTGGGCTTTGTGACTGTCCCTTTAAGTCCATCAAATTCCATTAAAAGTCTGTCATCATTCGACTCTAATTATATCTTGGTGATATTTTATTTCTGTGTAGTTTCTATACCAAAATATGAATTTTATAGTTTTGTACTTATGGTTTAGAATTATCCCATACATGAAATGAATTAATTATATATTTGGCATATAGATCTCTCCTCTCCTTCAGATTCTGTTTTCTTGTTTCTAAAGCACACCATTTGGAGTTCTGAGCTGTAGGTTGCTTTTGAATATTTATTTTGTTATCAATAAATGTCCTTCTCCAGAGGTGACAGTCTGTACAGCTGAGCTGGCTGGGGTATAGCAGGCTGACCCTAGTCAGCTGTCCAGTCTCTTCATTAGTGGGGTACCTCAGGACATAACTTTTTCCTTTGGTTGCCCGTATGCAAAATTCACTGTCAGAGGCTACAAAGTTCCAGTCCATCTATCCTAGTCAGGACAATACTAAGAAATGTCTCAGATTCAGAACCAAGACCTTCACTGACAGTATAATTTAGGTCATCCCTTCCTCTGTCCAGTCCATTACCACACGTTCCACACCTGGCGTTCCCAAATGCTTTCCCAAACAGACTGCCTCTACTTAACGCTGAGTCTGAGTGTCTTTCCAAGGCAGTTAGTGCCAGACCTGGTCCATAAAAGATAGGATTTTATGACTTGAGTCATGGCACCTTTACTGCTCTGAGGACCTCTTACTGGTGACAGGCATAAGACAGATAGTCCTTGGCACAAGGCAACAGTGCAATGGTTAAAATCTTCATCAGTAGTGAACTGGGATGACATTCTAATAGAAGATAATATTCTAATGGATACAATGTATCAAACACTTGGAAAATATGAGACAAACTGTAATCTTAAGGACAATAGCAATACCTGATGCTAAGTAAAATTAATTGAGAACAGGAAAAAAAAAAGCCAAAATTGCTTAATTGGATTTTAAAACCTAACAGTAAAATCGAGTGGGTCTCTGCTAGGAAAAAAAGAGACTTTTATTCTGCAGTAGGAAGGCAGAAAAAACCTGAGGAACCAGCCCAGTTCTTAATCATAATTGTGGCCAAGCTCCAAAGGAGATTAACCACAAAATTCAAGGAGCATAGATGTCCCAGCATCAGAGTGTAGGTCAGACAGAGACTGATGCAGTGGTCTGGGTTGTGACACTGAGAGTCCTACATTTCCAGTTTGCCCGAATTCTCTGAGTCTGACTGTGGCCCAGTTATCTAGTTAATGGTGGGTGTCTCTGCATCCTTCATGGCCAGCAGAGTGATGCTCGTGAAGGCACTTTGCCTCAGCATGACTCAGCAGCCGTGTTGCTTCAAACTCGGGGAGTCTGCCCCCTAGCTGTTTATTTTAGGCAAATTTAAGCACAGAACAAATTGGTGATTATCTGATGATAATTAACTCAATCTCTCGTTCACAACAAAGTATCACAAATCTCTTTGAGGAACAAAGTAAGTTAAGTACAGATCGGACATGACTACATGGAAGTTCTTGGTAAAGTCCGTAAAGATAGGTTGACTATCTATAGATTGACAAGCAAAAAAAAAAAGATTTTTGATTGGCCAAGAAAAACATATATATGATAAAAGTCTGAGGAGAATCCGATGCCTGAAAAGTATCTGGCCACACAGATAGCACAAAAGTCACCAGGCTGGAAGCAGTCCACTACAGCCTTTGGGGTAGATAACAGGTGACCTTAGTCTTCCAGGTTCCTCCAGTGTCTATCCCTGAGCACAAAGACCTTCATGTCTCCCATAGTTAATGCCTAATCTTCTCTGTTATTTGGAGCCCACACAGATGCCTCCTTAGAGTCTGCCCCCAGCTCCATCTAAAAACTAGGCATATGGCTAAGGTTAAGTTAGAACATAAGTTGCCACAAATATTGTAATGAATGACAAGGGCTATGTGGGCAGTGGTGAGGCTGATGATCTGCAGAAGGCTAAGAGGGAGCGACTGCTAGAGTATGTGTTCCTACCGACAGAGTGGATGGGCAATAAGGAAGCTACTGCTCAGTTGGTACAATTATAAAAAAACCGAAGAAGCCAAATATGGTGGCCGACATCTGTAATCCCAACCCTTGGCAAGCTGAGGCAGGAGTGTGGCTATACCATAAAACTATAGTGACAGAAGAGGAGCCATTGCGGTGGTGAAGGGTGCAAAGAGAACACATGGAACTTGAAAGCACATGATCAGGGATATGCTAATATTCCCGTGCTGAGCCAGAGTTCCTTCACTTATCTATGTATTTTATATAGGAAATTATTTTCAGTTTTGTTTGTGAATATTGTTCAAATTAATATGGAATAGGTTTACTAGTATTTTTTTAATGAAGCATTTAAAATTTTAATCAATTTTAGGTATCAATTGTCCTTCTGATGCCAGAAATTCAACCACTGGCCTCTTCCAAGTCAAGGAGAATAAATACAAACACTCAAGCCAAAATAGCTAGACACTTGTGATCAAGCTGCATCTTACCTCCTTGTTTCCTCACGTGTTACACTATAAGGACACACAGGCAAAGTGCCTAAAATGCAAGGAGCCAGCCCAGGATCCAGATTGTCTGTTATTGACATTTGTGTTTGTGAAAGAGTATCAGGTCTCAAAGAAACTGGGGAGAAAGGCGAGCTGTGGCCTCTATTAGCATATCAAAGTGCATGCTGTGCAGACCACTCAGTCCTGGGGCTCCAATCAGCTCCTCTCACCTCACCCCCTCCCCTAAACTTGTCTAGCTCATGGACTTCCGTTCCCTCAGCTTCTCATTCTACTGGAATGCTGCCATTTTGTCTGTGAGCTCCCTTGTCCTTCTGGTCCCCTCTTGGCTTTCTCTCTCATGTTTGTTCTTTTTCCTTTCCCTCTCCCTTCCTCCCTCTCTCCTTATGGCTGGTTCAGTCTAGTGACCATGCTTAGTTTTACAACTTTCCCTCCCTGCTCTGGACTCTTCAGATGCCTCTGAAAGTACTCTCCTTCACATCTACAATAAAATCCTCTCCTTACGCATACTTGGAATAGTTACATCCTCATTTTATACAAAGAGGAGATGGTGAGGTCTGTTGAAACTGACAAAAGTGGTGGAAGCTTGAGGAAAGCAAGGATGTTTTGATTAGATATCCTGGTAAGTGGGAATGAGAGATCAGGGAAATAGGACAGAAGAGGAATCCTGAGAGGCTTGAGTCTAGTGATAAAGACTCCTGTTTATGTATCAGCACCCCACTTCCCAAAACCCCACCCAGAAAATCAATACAGGAAGGAAAAAGTACATCGTTTAATTTTGGGAGTAGAAAAAAATGATAAATCGTGAATGATAGATGGGACTGTGTTTTATTAAGTGGAACTTGTGACCAAAAAACAAAAACAAACAAACAAACAACCCCCCCCCCAAATCAAACAAACAAAAACTGAAAAGGATGACTAACCAAGAGTATAGACTAACAAGAGCCTAGTAAGCCAAGACATTGGAGTTCGATCTCATTGACCAAACGGCTCTCTTTGGAGATAAAAGGTGTGGTTATGAAAGCAGATTCCTGGATGGGGATGAAAAAAGATCAGGAGACTAAAATATGACATCTTCCATTGGGATGTGAATGTGATAAAAGGTAAGGGCAAAAATATGGGTGGATATAAAACAGCTCCATTCAAGTATAGAAGGTGACAACAGGCAGTAAGTGATAATCGCATGTGGTTCTGGGAGTAATGTCAAGGATTCCCTCCGGAAAGGTAAGGGGGAAGTGACAGTGGAACATTTACCTTCAGTGTTATTTAAAGCAATCGGTCTTGTGGGAAAGCATAGTCAGATCTCAGCCTCAGACCAGAAGCAGAGAACGTGGGAGGATTTGCTCACAAAGGAACAGAATGCACACAGTAGAGCGGAAGCAAAAGACACCTCTGAACTCAGATTAAATAAAAAGGAGGGGGCGGACCTGTGGTCTCTCGTGCGCATGCCTATCCATAATCCTAGCGCTGAGAAACACAGGCAGGGTAGTAGTCGCTTCAAGGCCAGGCTTCCATTCATTATGTCTCAGAAAACAACAAAGAAAAAATGTGAGATGTGAAGGCTCACAGAAAGGAAAGGATTTCAGAAGAGTTAGGCGAAAATTGCTAGCAAAGTAATTTTTCCCCCTCTCGAAATTTTTTATGGGTTCGTCTTCCTCCTCTTTTTGGACTTTTCAATTCTTTGAGTAAAATAATAAAATTAGAATAACATAGTAGAGGCCTTAAGATCCTGTAGTTCTCTGACCCCTATTTTCTTCGCAATGCCGGCTCCTCTTTCCTCCCTAGCAAGCCCACTTCCGGGAAGGCGAGACCTCCCCCTCCCCCGCCAGGGGGCGAGGTCGGGGCGGAGTAAGAAGAGCTGGGCGGGGCATGCTGGACTCTTCCGGTTGACGTGTGCGACTTGGACGCTCTGACGTAGCAGGATATCCGGTCTCGCTCCCCCTGTTGGAAACGGACTGTCGGCGGTTCTGGCCCGCGGCTTGGCCTTGCCTCGGGGTCCTCGGCCACTGCGGTGAGCGGCGCGTCCCCGAGGCCGCGCGACGTGGGTGGGCCGGGAGGTCGTGAGGGACCCGGGGGAGGCCGGCGGGTCGCGAGCCGCGTGAGTGTCCCCGCGCCCCCGCGTCCAGGCCTCCCTCTGCTGTCACTACGGTCCAAGCTTGAGCTGAAAGAAATCTCTCGTCGTTGGCACAAATAGATTCGAGGAAAGAAAAAAAAAAAAAAAATCTGAGATGTCTCAGTGGGTCAGCCACAAGCTCCAGACTTCAATTTTAAACACTGACTGAAGGCCCCGTGGCTTGGCCAGGATTATTAACTACAGATTAGCTCTGAAGACTGTCCTGCCCGAAAGGATTGGGCATTAAGAAGCCTGGTTGTCTATCGTGCAGCTTTTCTGAGTGCCGAAAACCAGTTTTGTAAGATCTGATGTTTGTATGGGAAACAAACTCCAAAGCATCTGACTTGTTAAAACTGTTGCTTCTAGGCACGAGGGACAGGCAGCGAAAGCGACTGTAGGTCCTTAGTGTCCTCAGAGAAAATGGGTTCGTTTGCAGTCAGGCCTTGGCTTGCTGGATATTTGTTTAGATAACCATGTAGGCGAGAGTGTACTGTATAATACTGTATGTTAAAGCATTAGGGGTGAGGCTGTATAGCTCAGATTGGTTATTTCAACTTGGCAGAAAACGAATATTTTACATTTCTTACTAATGGTGCATACATAGGTTTTTTTTGAATAAAGAGGAGACTAGTTCGGGTGAAAAAACCAATCTGGCTCTTACGGTGATGTTCTCGATGCTTATGCTGATTGAGAGTTTGGAGGTGCAGAGGAGGGCTTTACTTTTGGAGCCTACAGCTGCAATAATGTGTGTGTAATGTTGCTAAAGGCTTCAGACACGTGATGAGGTGCGTTTAAAACTGAAAGATTGATTTAATATTTAAGGACAGTATAAACGCTGTACAACGGAACCCAGCAATTATAACTTTTCTGTTTTCTTGTTTAGAAAGAAGAGAACATGCCGAAAAAAAAGACTGGTGCTAGGAAGAAGGCAGAGAACCGTCGAGAACGGGAGAAACAACTCCGGGCATCAAGAAGTACTGTCGACCTAGCTAAGCACCCGTGCAATGCTTCAATGGTGAGAGCTTTTGAAAATAATGGCTGGTGGTTGGATGGAAGGACTATACAGTACCATGTGTAAGATCTATCTGAAACAAGTGGTCAACTAAAGTGTGCCCTTGTGCTCACTGTACATAGAGGCATGGTCAGTATTTTTACTGAGTAACAATGTTTTTGGTTTTTTTGTTAGAGAGTATTACTTGCCAAGCCTGGTGTATCACCTCATATACTGCTGGTGACAGTGCTGAAGGCCAGTGGGTAGCAGGAACTGAGTGAGAGGGTCCAGCTTTTTGATGTATCAGCTCAGTTGTTGTCATTTTCTCTTAGCCAGTCTCCTTTTGCTGACTTCTAGACACGTCTCATGTTCTTAGCTGATTTGCCTATGCTAAGCAGGTTGGTCGTGAGAGTGTGTGATTGTTTTTAAATACTTCATTTATGACTTAATTTAACAAATGTTTATCATTCAGAGGAATGTGTATTCTGCATCAGCTCTGGGTGCACAGTGATGGCAGATAGCATGCCTCCCTCTTTTATGTTTATAGGATTCTCTAGGGTCTTGTACTCCATAGGCCTTGTTTGTGTATGAATGACAGAAACACAGTTTAACTTAGGGAAAAGTACTTCACTAGAGTAGTACCTCCAAGGAGTGGGAAGAAGAAAGGGTATAAGACTTGGGGACAGCTAGACCTTGGGACAGGCTTTGCTCTTGTTTCTTTTGCTGCTTCTGCCTCTGAGGATTGGCATGCTTTATTTGTTTAGCTTCTTGGTTTCTGGTAGTGTGCTTCTATCACATCTCATACTGTGGAGGTCACAGAGAAGGAGTTCTCATAGGTTGGGCTTGTGCCCTTTTTTATCTCAGGTCTGATGGATAGTATACTTGTTCAGATTTCATGGTACAGATGTGACGGGGAACTGTGTTGTAATGTCAGGTTTTTTTGAGAAGAGGAGTACTAACAAGACAGTGGCTGGCCTGCATAGTGTGTGCCATGGAGCAGATCTTGGTATTTCATTCAGTAAGGAAAGGAGTAGAGTAAATGAGCATTGGAGAAGAGGCTGGAATGTGTTGATGAAAGACCTCAACTCTAGAGAGTGACAGATAAGAGACCTGTGAAAGCCCCACGTGAATGGAGTTTATGATCTTTGTCATTTCCTGTCTTTTATTTCTAGCATCCACTCAATATTGGCAAATAAGATGCTTTTAATTAAAATAGAAAATTGAGCAGAAACTTGTCTGTTTTCTGTAATAGTTGGTTTCTTTTTGCTAGTGGAGTATGTACAAGAGCTTGTACCCATGGGTTGAGCTGGAATTGGGATGTAGAACCAGTTGTATTTTAGTTTGGGAAAGAAAATAGTCCTTATGATGTAAGTAAGTATTCCATGTTCAGCCAGCAGAACATTAATGTTATGCTTTAAATTTTACAGGAATGCGACAAATGTCAGAGGTAAAGTTTCTTTATTTTTTGTTTCTGTATGAAATTGTCCTTGTGTACTTCTTGTTGCTGTGATATAACACTTGGGGAGGAAAGGGTTCATTCCATCTTACATCAATGAGGGAAGCCAAGGCAGGAGTTGAAGGCAAGAACCTTGGGGCTGGAACGGATGCCGAGGTGATGGAGGAATGCTACTTATTGGCTTGCTGCAGACTCAGGATTAACTGCCCTTCTAATACCCAGGACTACCTGGCAGGTGGCACTGCCCACGGTACAGTAGGTCCTCCTCCATCAAGTAGCAGTTGAGAAAATGCTCTGCAGACACCGGCCACAGCCTAGTTTGATGGAGGCAATTCTTCAGTTGTTGCTCCCTCCTCTCATCTACTCTAGTTTATGTCAAGTTGATTAAAAACTAACCAGCACAGGGATAAATTAGTCTATCCTTTATCTGAAATTGACCCTATTTAAAATTTTTGTTTTACATGACAAGGCGGCAGAAGAATAGAGCATTTTGCTATTTTTGTAATTCTGTTCAGAAGTTACCAATTTGTGCACAGTGTGGTAAGTATACAACCATGAAGGCATGTCTTTATCAGTCAAATGTTTGTGTGGCAGTTACCAAGTCTAGGCAGCTATTTCCCTAAATTCAAAATAAAACTGAATGGTATTTCTTAAGAAGAAGCATCAGTATTTCCTAAGTAGCCCACAGGCTCTTAGTATGCTAACACATCTGATCAGAAAGCACACTAACACCAAGACTGTGGCAGTTTTTGCCATGCCTCTCTCATCTTGAGATTTTGGCTGTGTCTTCATGGAGATTTGACTTAGGGAACCTAGTCAGCTTTACTGCAGATTCACCCCAAGCTGTTCTGCTTGAACAAATCATATCCTTTCTACTTAGGAGGGGACGGTTTCAGTGGAACCATGTGGGGGTGCCATTGATATGTGCTTGAACAGAGCTGCAGGGTCGTGATTATGGCTACATGTGGAATATTTCTAGTATGGTTCTAGTTTTCCAAGAGGTCATTTATTCAGTTCCACAGCCAGTGGAGAAGAGAGACTCAACTGCCTTTGCTGTATTAAATGCAAGTGGATGTAGGCTGAGGGAACAAGTTTGTGGACAGGTGGAGGGCAATCCCTGCATGTTCAGTGTCTCTAGGTTTGGACTTTAGAGACCTGTGTACAGATGCATTTTCTATTGCAGTCTTATACTTTGTATTAGAACAGCTGGGTGCTACTGCCCTGCGTCCAGTTTTTCTTTCTTCCTTTCCTGTTACCTAATTCTGCTTCTCAGGAAACAAGGTGCTGGCACATGAAGCATCTTCTGTTTGTCTTGTGTTCCACTCTGTAGTCTGATGGGCAGTTAATATGTCATCACTAATCTTGACATACTGTCTGATAAGCAGATTCCTGGCCATATGAGGCTTGGTAATTTGTAGATGAGCACATTTCAGGCTCCATGGTGATTTTTATATATGAATAAACTTAAGTGCAACAATTAGGCTCTGTAGTTATTCACTGTGCCTCTTGATAGTGTGTGGCAAGAAATAACTGTTATGTCCTAGCCAAGCAGTTTGTATTGTTATTTATGAATATAAAATTCATTTTAAAGCATGCTTTTGCAATGTTTTAATTCACTTGAATTTCATAAGATTTGAAACTGCCAAAATGATCATCAGATTACAGTGTATAACTTGGAACTTCTGCTTTTATTAAAGCATGAACTAGCATGTTTCATATAAATTATACAACAGCTTTTATGGGTTAATACATTTCTAATCTCTCAAGATCTGACTAAAGTAATGAGATACATATCCATGTAATTTTTCTGTTTGTATAAGTGGATAAATAACTGCTTTCATTTTTAAATTTTTGAAAACATTATTTCCATAGGCACTTGAGATAGATCAAAGAGGAACTAGTGAACGTTTTTTATGTACTAATTTATAGGGCTAAATTGTATATGTACATTGTTTTTAACCAGGGAAAACAAAGTGTATGATGAAGTCTTCAGACTGTGTAATCAAGCATGCTGGTGTGTACAGTACTGGACTTGCTATGGTGGTAAGCTGCTTTTCATTTCTTAGTGTAGTAGGTTTCAAGGATAAGATTAAGTCATTTTAACCCATATTTTAATCTGTTTTATAAAGTAATTTTTACTAATTCCTAAAGAATTTCATACAATATATTTCCACCATATTGACTTCCACTTCTCCCCAGATCTATCCTCATCTCTATCCACCCAACTTTGTGTTCTTTTTTAAATTTTATACTATTATTATTTTTATACTATTATTTATTATTATTTTATACTATTTTAACCTATTGAGTCCAATTTATTTTGTCAGTACTGTTAGAGGTAATGCCTACCTTAGAGCATGGTCAGCCAGCCAGGAATCACACCCTCAAAGAAAACTGATCCTGTCCCAGCAGCTTATCAAATACCAACAGGGGAGTGACCTTTTGCTCATATCTCATCGCTGTGCTGGGTAATGCTGGCTTTGAGCTTCTCGCACAGGTTTCCTGTGCATTGTGTCAGAAGTTGCTGTGCTTTCTATGTGCAACTGCCCCACTGTGTCTGGGCACACTCCTATTTCCTCATAGTCCTCTACGTCTCTGGCTCTTACACCCTGTCTTTGTTAGAGACCCCTGATCCTCGAAGAGAGGGACATGTAGACATCTTTCTACTCTCTGCAGTCTCTTACCTCTGCAGATTGACCAGTTTTTAGTCTTTATGTTAATTACCACATATTGTAAGAAAAGAAGCCTCTCTGATGAGGTTTGAGAGATGTGCTGATCTGTGTATACAGCAATAAGTCATTAAGAGTCATTTTAATTCTGTGTCGAATTAGCAGAATAATAGTAATGTGACCCATGACCCATGGAACCACAGGTTCTTTGGTCCTGATGATAGTGCCAGGCATGAGTTCCATCTTGTGGAGTGAGGCCTTAAATCAGGCAGGAGTAGTTGGCGGTTCCCAAGCGTCCATGCCACTGTTGCATCAGTCAGGTTGCGGCTTACAGGATGCGCATGTGGGTCAGGCTGCTGAGCACCCTGTCCTCCAGCAGCGCTGTGAGGCCAGCCAGGGGAATGGAGCTTGTGTCTCCCCTGCCAGATGCAGTGCTTTCTGTGTAATCTTAGTTGGTCATCCAAATAAAGGAACCTTTCTAAAATGTTAAAAAGATTTCACAAAATAAATTTCTTGAATTTGTAAGACCTTCATCAACATTCAAGCCTTTTGGTTAAATAAGTTTCAAAAGAATTTAAGGTTTAAATATTAAATCTGGCAAAAAGTATATATTAGTTATCCATTACCTTTACTTGATAGGATTTTGTAAGGAATTTTAGTGCCATAAATAAAAATAGGTGGATTATTTGATATATTTTGTCTTTTTCATGAGAAGATATTATTTTAAGTATGAGCTATGGTTTTGCTACATTCTATAGTGTTAGTTATTATACTTTATGTCCAAATTACATTCTTTGATGAAAATACTACTGTTCTGCTTTATGTGTGTGAGCATTGTGTCTTCGTATACACCCGCATGCCAGAAGGAGGGGCATCAGATCCTAGTACAGATGGTTGTGAGCTAACATGTCGTTGCTGTGATTTGAACTCAGGACCCATGGAAAAGCAGACAGTGCTCTTAACCCTGAGCCGTCTCTCCAGCTCCAATCATTGTAGTTTTATGTGTATTGTTTATGGTAATTTCCCTAACCTGGGATTTTCCGTGGGATAGAACTTTGTTCTCCAGACATGAGTCCTTTGCCCACTCTTCCTTTCTGTGCTGATATCCACTTGCTACCCATCCATGTCCTTGTGTGGGATGAGCAGGAAGGCAACTGAACCATCCTTTAGTGTTTTCCCTGAGCCCTTTGATGTGTACTGTTGAGTTCTGTGCCTTAACATCTTCTGGATTGTATAGTTGGGAGCCCCTCTCTTTATTGCTAGACTCCTGGCTGATGAAGAAGAGATAGATGGAAGGTTTCCTACACTGGATCTCACAAGTCAGAACGAGTACCCCCTACTTGCTGTCTTTTGTAACCGCCTTAGTGCTTGCAGTGGTCCTGTGGGATCTGATCTGGAGCTCTTGTTTCTTGTTGCAGGGTGCAATATGTGACTTCTGCGAAGCTTGGGTTTGCCATGGGAGGAAGTGTCTTAGCACCCATGCCTGTGCCTGCCCACTCACGGATGCGGAGTGTGTGGAATGTGAGCGAGGCGTGTGGGACCATGGTGAGTGATTAGATGCCAGTCAGTCTTAGTTACGAGTGAATGCTTGTTCACTCGCTCGCTCCACATAGAGACTTTCAGATTTTTAACTCCTGGTTCAATTTCAGCGAGCAGTTTGGTTGGAAGGGGATTGTCCCAGCAGTATTAGGACGTGCTGGTGCTGTTCACCCAGACAGGTGGAGAAGGCAGCTTGGAGGAGGACAGGCACCTCTCCTCAGCCTGTTCCTGCTCTGTAAGTGGGCAGGGAGAGCAGAGACCCACAGCTGAATGGTTTAATTTGAAGTACATCCGTGGTTCTCTTAGCTGCTGCTACACAGTTTTGATGCACTTCTGAATTTAGTTGCCATCTTTGACAAGCAGTTTGCCATATTACATTTGTGTGTTTTATTTCATCTCACAGGAGGCAGAATATTCAGCTGTTCGTTTTGCCATAACTTCTCTGTGAAGATGACCAGTTTGAGCATCAAGCCAGCTGCCAAGTTTTAGAAGCAGAAACATTTAAATGTAAGTCGTTTTGTTAGCTGTTCTTGTACCTCGGGTTCTCAATAGTGTAAATGTGAAATTTAATTAAAAGGAATACATTTTTAATGTTACCTCTTATGTGTTGTGTGGTGTGTATATTTGTTTATGGGAAAAAGCCTCCAAACATTAGCGCTGAAGTTTTCTGTGGGGATAATAGTGGTATACTGACTGAGCCCTTCTTCATTTTGTGGCCTTGATCAGACCTTGCTGGTTTTGTGATATTCCTGGTCCTGTGTACCAGCCGGCATTTTCACTTTCAGGTTCCCTCTACCACCAAGCTCAGCCTCTCCTTCTCCCCTCAATGCCTTTAGCTATGTGATCCCATCCTAGTTAATCTCTAGCCGGGCAGGGACTCGGACTTCATCCCCAGAGAGCTCATCTTTGGGTTGGGTATCTGAGCTCAGTATTTAACCTCCACACATAATCCTGCGTTTTCTAGTTGAGAGCCAATGGTACTAATTGGGTTAATAGTAACAGTACTAGAATTATCTGTAGATAATTTCAAAAGGCTATTGAAATGAGAATATGCATAAAAGTATTTATGCTGTGATGCCTGATACTGACCCTCATTAACTAGTAGTTACCATTCTAGAGAAAAGACTGACGGTCTGGTTCTTAGTTACTCACTTCTGTTGTACAGTTCTTATTCTGGGATAGTTGCTAATCCAACACTCATCTACAGATTTTAGTTGCTCAGTCATGATCTGAGATATCTACTGCACACTGTATATAAAATTCAGTATTTACACAGGAATTTTCATGCATATTTTAAAGTACATTTGCATTAAATACCGCCCTATCCCCAGTTTAGGCTTTGGCAGAATATATAGGACAAAAATAAAGTTATCTGTGGAGGAAGCATGGATGCTTTGTATGTTTATAGTACTTGAACCATGCATGTCAGCAGCTGACTGATTGCGCTGTGAGGCCATTGAGTGAGCATCCACTGTTACAGTGGCAGAAATGTATATGCAAGGCCGAGGAACTGACAGGATGTTAAGATGAGTCTTGTCTCCACAGGTGTTTCTTGCAATCGACTTGGCCAGCATTCATGTCTCCGATGCAAGGTGTGTCTGCTTACTGTCTAATTTAGAGTTTGATTTGAATCTCTGTACTCTTGCTCCAGTCCTTGGATACTTACAGTGCTAATATATGTGCAACTTAAACTTGTGTGGCTTTTTCTTTTATTTTTCTTAAATTAATTAATGAACTAGTTAATTAATTGGCACTAATTCTTGCTGTGAGGTCTAGGCTGGCCTTGAATTCACAGTAATTCTTCTGCCTCTGCTTCCTGAGTATTGGGGTTTCTGGCCTGAACTGCCATATCTGGCTTACTCTTAGCTTTGAGATTTGTGGCATGGCAGTTGGTAACTTGTGGCTTTCCACTTGCTTGTAGTGGTTTCCTCTACTACATGTCCCCAGGCTCCCAGCTCAGTGTTTCTTGTGCCTCATGTCTGTGGAGAACATTGTGAACCAAGTCTGGGGCTGTGAATTCAGTTGTACCTGCTTAGAAGAGTATGCATGGTGAAGATTTCTATGTTTCCTTTGGCTGTCACCAGAATTTTTGTTGTTCGAAGATCACTAGACAGATAATAACTCATTTATCTCAGAAATGCTTCTCTCTTTGTAACCTTTCTTGTCCATGTCCTGTCTTCCTTCTTTCCCGGTGTTCCTACTGTGAGCTCTATGGAATGCCTTTCAGGTTGTCAGCAGAGCTTCTACTGGAAAGGTTTTAAGCATTGTCTGTGCTCTTTTCTACTGCACAGAGCATGTCTGTCTTTGCTCCTGTTCACCTTTGTTGTCAGCTAAGACTCCATGTTGTTCAGTGGCCCTCTCTTTTTTTCTCAATACTTAGCACTTGAAATTGCCTTTCCATCCCTTAGTTGGGTGGTGGTGTACTCTGAAGATGAATTACCCATGTTTCATTATCAAAAACCTCAAATATAAACAAGTTGATAAGCCACTTTCTGTGTCATCCTTTGTATAAATGTCTGCTTTGTGTTAGGACCTGTTTCAGAAGAATCCTGACAAAATCCATTTCCCATTAAGAAATTGAAATCAAGAGCATGTGACCAATCCCAATACAATTAAACTGTTCCTTAAGCAAAACTATCTTCAAATTGTCTTGCAGTACTGGATGGTATCTTTTTATATCTTAAACTAAATATTGCCTTATTTCTGCTTCTCTTGTATAGGCTTGTTTCTGTGATGAACATACAAGGAGCAAAGTGTTTAAGCAAGAAAAAGGGAAACAACCTCCTTGCCCTAAATTGGGCATGAAACGCAGGAGACAAAGGATCTTAGCATGTCAAGTAAGGCTTCTCCATGGAGTGGTTGCTTTCATGCTTAGACTACATTTATCTTTTTCTCTATTTTTTTCTCTCTCTGTATGTGTATAACACACATATATATTTATGAACCTCTTTGTTTGAAGAGAAATGTATTGTCATAAGCAAGTGGGGTCTTATAGCTTTGAAAAACGTGTAGTACAGTTTTCCAATTTGATACAAGAAACATACTAATATTCACTGAGGTGCGGTGTTTGCCTTAGTTATTTGTGATTATGTTGTACAGATTTTGTGAGAAAATGAGGAGAATGCTTCCCTTTTCATTAAGCATAAGCACCACTGTAACAGTATCCCATGGCAGTGGGCTGTGTGAGCACTGGCACTGGTTGATGACGTGGATGTGACTGTCTTTTGTAGCACGCTCCTTGAAATTTGGCAGGCAGACTGGAGGAGAAGAAGGAGATGGAGCTTCTGGGTATGATGCTTACTGGAAGAACCTGTCGTCAGACAAGTATGGCGATACTGGATACCATGATGAGGAGGAGGAGGAGGAAGCAGAGGATGATGAAGAGGAAGAAGATGGGAAGGACTCGGAGGCCGAGTCATCAGATCTGTTCAGTAATTTGAACTTAGGAAGGACCTACGCCAGCGGCTATGCGCACTATGAGGAGCAGGAGAACTAGGAGCCGCTCCGTGTTGGCACTTGTGGGAAGAGCAGGCTGAATCACGAGGATGCTCAACGTACCCTCCCTTGTCCTTGTCCAAAAGGCTAGTTACACTAGGCTCAGGGGTAGGTTCTAACAGTTTTATACAAACTGCTATGTGAACTTGTAGTGTATGTAAAATGAGTTAAATGTAAGACAAAAGGAGTATCATGGATTGGATTATTACTGAGTTCAATAATCTGGTGGGTTTTGCCAGTTAGAAACATAATAAAATACATGATAAAGGAATAGAAAGGAAATATATTTATTTGAAATTAAATTACTGTCTTTATTAAAGGCACTGCTTATAAATTCATGTCTCTGATTTTACAAAGTATTACGGATAAAATTACTGTATTCTTCCTCATTTCAATCTATAAAATGATAGTCATGTTATATTCTGTTTTTCACTGACCTCATGCTGTGTAATAGTCACATCTGCATTAGTGGTTGACATGTTCACCATTTTCTTATAATGTGCCTCCATGCTGTTACTGTCTCACTGAACCGAGAAGTCTGTTCTCATCCACATAATGGCAGGACTAGTGTTGCTGATGCTTCACCCAGGGACTCTCATTTTCAAATAAATTTAGTATTATACTTGAATACTTTTGATATTGAGTTCTTGTTTTGTCAACTTATTTTGGGAAATATGTAGGTATTTTTCTATAAGCTGATGAGTTTTGACCTGATGTTGGTACATAATCTGAGATGAATCCATGCCACAAAGATAAGTATGTAGACCTGTCTTTAGTAATAAATGAAGACCTGACAGTTGGGGCACAGGTGTGTGCTTCCCTTGTATCAACGTGACCTAGGATATGTACTTAGTGGTCAGCTCTGCTGCGATGGTATCCTTTTACCAAAGCAACTCCGGAAGAGAGGGTATATTTTGGCTTCCGTTCCAGAAGGATTTAGTCTGTCAAGTTAGGGAAAGCATGGTGGTAAGAGCATAGAGCAGTTTGTCATATTTTGTCAATAGGAAGCAGGACAGGAAGTAGGATGGGCTGTAAGGCTTTAAGGTCCACATTAGACCTACAGGAGCCATAACCTTTCCAAATAGTACCACAAGCTGCACCAAATTTGATCATGAGTGTCTAGGGGGATTTTATGTAGAAACCACAACCTTAGTTGAAGGGACAACATTATACTGCTGAATTATGGGTATTTGGAGAAATTTGGGTGACAATTCCTACATCACTGTTTTTGTAAAACGGTACAGAAGGACATAAGCTATGCACGGAAGCCAGGGACCTCTGGTTTTATAGGAAAAGGCTTTTCATGTCTTCCAGTCCAGAGGAGTGTATCCTACAAAGGTCACGGCCCTCTGGGAAACCTGAGCGCCCCGACAGGTGAGACAGGCATGCGGGTGTTGCAGAAGATCTTTAAGGATGAGAAGCCCCTGGTGCAGAGGCTTTCCCAGAGAGCATGGCCTTTTAATATGGAACCTATGCAGCTCAGATAAAACACAGGGAGGCACAAGACCTGAGAGAACAGAGCTCTAAGAATTAGCCTGCATTGGGAAGGTGCCACTGCTGAAGAGGATCAGAAGAGAAAATTAGTGTGATGGCACCCCCCTGCCACTGGGGTCTTAGATCACACAGTAGTCCTTTTGTTACAGGATTTAACGCCATGCTAAGGGTCCTGGGAGACTGTCTGAATTCCTTCCCAGGATGGCTTCTAGAAGCATAGTTAAATTAATAACCCATTTGTGGCCAGGCTCTCTGAGGTGGGTGGGAAAGGGAATGGGGGACCCCAAGACTGGTGTTCTGAATTCAATCCCTTGGATCCCACATGGTGAAAGGAGGGAACTGATTTCTGCCAGTTGTCTTCTGTTGTGTGTGTGTGTTTGGCGTGCATGCATGCATGTTCTCTTTTTCTCTCCTTCCCCTTCCCTCATGTTCTATGAGAAGGTTCGTTGGTCATCGTTCAACAAAGCCGTAGAGACATGCACAGATGACAAAGTTTAGAACGTTCTCTGCAGGCCATTTTGGCTACCAGGGAAATGTGTAGAGCTCAGTATGCTGATGGCACATCAGATAGAAGCTAGTGGCTAACTCGTGTGCCCATTTGCCACAAGTCAAGGATACAGTATAACAACTGTCAAAATGAGGACAGCCAAGGAGGCATAACCTGCAGGGCTATTAGAGTTAGAACAGAAGCTGAGTGGCCAAACGGGAAATCGAGAGGAAGACACTTGTATCAGCAGACAAGACTGAGGGTAAAGCTGAAGGTGGTTTCCTGGTAGCACTAGTGGGAGATGGTTTAGCTCATGATTTTATACATAATAGACTCTGTACCAACATTGATATGCAAAACCGTCTCAGTGAGTGTGACATCACAAATGGAGGACTTTTGGCTAAATTTAAACTCATTTTTTTCTTTTTACTGTATTTGTAGAAGAATGAGTAAAGGCCCTTAAAACTAACTCTTTTTAGTTTTGTGTCATTCTAACAAAACCCAAGATACTCTACTGATGAGAGGAAAGGCTTCCAGCTCATGGTTTTGGAAGCTTTGGTTCATGGATGAGTTGTCTTGTTGCTTTTGGGTCTGCAGAGAGGCAGAACATTATGACAAGCATGTGTGGTTGAGTAAAACCTCAACTCGGACCTGGAAGCAAAGGAGAGAAAGGAGCTGAGGTCACACTTTACTCTTCAAGGCTTGTTTCCCAGTGACTTAAAGACTTGTCTGTCCTTCTTAAAAGATTCCATTATCCTGAAAAATACCTCCCTGAGAGACAAACACATGGGCCTTTGGGAGATACATGGTATTCAAATTATAGAACTATTCTCATACACCGTCTTCACTGTAGACAAGGGTGATTAACAATGTGTCACCAAGAGTGATGGTGGAACATGGTGTTTCTTTTCAGGAAAAGGATGCAGAGATGGTGGGCTTCATATCTACATATCCATGCTTCTGGGTACTGGTTACCTAGAATTTTGTGTCCTCAGGAGAGACTTTGGGCAGAGGACACAGTAAATGCCCTTTTCATTACGAACTATGCCTGCCACTTCATTATTTGTAGTTCTTTATGTCCAGGGTGTGAAAGACAGCTGAGAACTCAGTATCTTGTCAGGGATGAATGACTCTCCACCAGAAGGAAGCACAGACCTGATGGAGGAATTTTAGAGTGTCCCAGGGGATTCTTGGGCTTTCAAAGGATGCCTATGAATAGCCACCATGGACGTGGCCAAGGTGTCCACCTGTGAAAAGCATAATGCTTAGATCGTATGTAGATAAATAATTGAGTCATGGCATCAGGTAAGCCACCAAAATCAGCAACTTGAGAGTCACGAGGCAGCTTCTGGGTTGGCTGCAGCGGTCGCGTGCTGTTTTGAATGAATGTAATGTTTAGGTGCCACGTTTTGGCACAACATGGCCCAACTCTGACAAATATTAAGTTAATATCCTTACCCAGGATCTAATCATGGTCAGTAAAGTACATGAGCAAATATATTTTACTCCTCTGAATATTGTGTTTAGTTTGGCAGAATCTTTTCCTGGAATATTGTATTGGTGTATTTGAGGGTAACTTTCGTTACTCACCCACAAGCCTCTGCTCCTGCAGAATATATTAGTCCATTTTAGAAAGTGCATAGAGCAAATAGTGGGTGGGCACTACGGTGCTCTACCGGATGACCCTGGTTACTTATTTGCCTAGTGAGAACTATTCAAAGGACAGAACAATATGTTAAGTTCTACTATTTTTGGGATCAGAAACAGCGCAGTGATAAATCAGACATATTGAAAATTCTTCTTATAAGGATTTAAGCAAAACCATATACATTATGAAGGTCAACCAATTAAGGTGTGAAAGAGCAAGGTATGATAGCAGGAGCAGGAGGCTGCTCACTCACACGTGAGGATGGGGAAGCAGGAAGCAGGGAGAGACCAGTGGGGGAAAAAAGACTGAACACATCAAGGCCCACCCCCTCATGACCCATGTCCTCCAGCTAAGCCACCTCTCCTGACATTTCTTCCAGCTGAGCCCCGCCCCCAGAAGGTGTTGCTATGGGAAGCACCATCAACAGAAGCAGGTGTTTAAACACGCCAGCCTGTGGGGTTGTTCCACCACATCCAAACTGTGACAATGAAGAAATCTAAAATGTGTTTCCTAAACTCACAAATCCTTTTAAAGACCTGCTGCGGGGACTATGTACTTCTTAGTCCCACTTGTTCACTCAATATTTTTGAGAAGCCATTTGTATTTTGTAGATGTTACTGTAATTTTTATTCTAAATCGATACTATCTCTATTCAGCTCTATTTGTTCAAAATGATTCTTAGCTTTTTCAGAAATGAAGTATAATAATGTTTGAAGAGTTGAGATTTGTAGTCTTTTTGAAGATAGTTGTGTAGAATTGTGAAAGGGAATTTTAAAAGGATCTCAATACCTTTAGAATTAATGACATTCAAAACTGACATTAGGGGAGCAATAGATTTTTTTTTTCGTGAAATAACTGATGTTTATATGTATTTTGCTGACTTATATTTTAAAAATTCATGATCAAATTCATTATCAAATGATCTGTCAAATCCTGCATTTGTGCTTTTAAATTTTTTTAAATTTATTTTTAATTTATTTTTTAGATAAGCTCTCGTGTAGCTGTGGCTGACTTTGAACTTGAAGGTCTGCCTCCGTTTTCCAGGACAGGGGCTATGGATGTGACCGCCATGCCGCGAGATAGATTTGTCACTTCTAGCAAAAGCGCAGCGTCCTGGTATAAGCCTACTGCGCATGCGTCAGCCTCCAAGCCCCTCCCGAGAGGGCTTATGCTAATGAGGCATGAGCCCTAACCAATCCGCTGGGGCTTATTGCTAATGAGGTATTGGCCCTAACCAATCCTGAGAGAACAGGCGCCTGGCCCGCCCCCTTGGAAGGGTATATAAGCAGTGCATTTCTGCTGCTTGGGGTTCCCCTTCATTGGATGAAGATTGTGCCTGGAATAAAAGAGCTGTCAGAGAAGAATCCAGGCGTGTTGTGTCTTACTTGCCGGCTAAGAAGTACTCGACAGTTCATAAAGAAGGTGTGCTGGTTTGAATATGCTTGGCCCAACGAGTGGCACTATTCAGAGATGTTGGTTGTTGGAGTAGGTGCAGCCTTGTTGGAGGAAGTGGGGGTGGGGAGGAGGCTTTGACGCTCCTGTGCTCAAACTCCACCCAGGTGGAATGAGAGTCTCCTTCTCTTTTGCATCAAGATGTAGAAAACTCAGTTCCTTCAGGAGCACCAGGTCTGCCTGCATGCTGCCGTGCTTTCCACCATGACGATAATGGACTGAACCTCAGAAACTGTAAGCCAGCCCCAATTAAATGTTGTCCTTATAAGACTTCCCTTGGTCATGGTGTTTCTTCACAGCACTAAAACCCTAACTAAATGGAACAACAGAAAACGTTTTAAACAAATAAATCCAAATTTTGGGTGAATTTTTGGGGGTATAGTGTATGAAAATCTCATAATTAAATTTTGTCTTGCAGAAGACATGACCCTGACTGAAGAACCTACTATACTAATACTCTGCTGTAAGTGAGTGTGTGTGTGTGTGGTGTGTGTAGATATATGTGTGTTATGGTACATGAATGTTTGTGTATAGTGTGTGAGTGAGTATGTGCATAGTATGTGTGTATGTGTGGTATATGAATGTGTGTGTATGTGTTTGTGTGTGATGTATGAGTGTGTGTATGTGTTTGTATGTGGTATGGTGTGTGTGTGTATGGCGTATGAGTATGTGCATAGTATGTGTGTGTTGTGTGTGTGGTATATGAGTGTGTATGTAGTGTGTGTGTAGTTTGTGTGTTGAATGTGTGTGTGTGTGTGTGTTGCAAGGTACTGATTTCAGCCTGATATTGTACAGCTGACGTCAGATTTTCGCTTGCAATTGCTATGTCATTAAATGCAGAAATCTGGTTGTTGTTTTTGTACTGGATTTCATTTTTGGGGTGTGAATATCTGCGGTATGTGCATTTTTTTCCTCTGAGTGTTTTTCCTTTCTCTCCACCTTATTTTTTTGAGACAGGGGTTCTATAGAAGCTAGAGTTGGCCATTTTGGGTAGACTTTCTAGCCAGAAAGTTCTGGGGCTCTGCAGTTTTTTTAGCCCTCAATGCTGGCAATTTCAGGTGTGTAAAACCATGC
Source organism: Mastomys natalensis (assembly GCA_021653895.1). Taxonomy (NCBI): domain Eukaryota; kingdom Metazoa; phylum Chordata; class Mammalia; order Rodentia; family Muridae; genus Mastomys; species Mastomys natalensis. The sequence goes on from JAJTUV010001064.1 coordinate 292,333, forward strand.
CCACCTCTTCTTTGGATGCTGGAGATTCACCTCAAGCTGATGCAGCAAGCAGATTACCTTCTGTGCCCTCTGTCACTGTCTGTCTGTCTCTGTCACTGTCTGTCTCTGTCTCTTTTCCCTTTCTCAGATTTTTTTTTTTTTTTTTTTACTTTAGGTACCACATATCTCAATAGCTATCTGAGCCTTCACTGTCCTTGAATGATAAGGTAAACTGTACTTAGTGTTCAGGTTGATAAACATGGAAAAGTGTATACCCACAAAGTCACCACTATGGTCTCTCCCCAAACTTTCCTTCAGTTGTATGCTTAGTACAAGTAAAGCTTCTGTGACCGTGTCTGCCTTCACTCGTTAGAGTGGAAAGACTGGATATTAAACAACAACAGCAATAACAACAGCCTGTCCAGCGCATTTTAAAACCAATCATTTTACATGTGAAGGCCTTTCTTGTTTTCTCCTCAACATTTGGTATATACTTTAAAAAATTTCAGCCACTAATATTTATTACAGTTAACTGAACCCTTAACAATTATAAAACAAAGTCCTTCATCTTAGTAATATTCTTTGCTTTGAAAAAGACAATCCCACTTTCTATTGATTAGTTCAATGGGTTTATGTCATTTGAACATTTTTTACTTCTTCTTTTCAGTGTTCAGGATTGACCAGGACCTCATGCCTGCCTACTTAACCACATCACCAGCCCCCACCTTTTACATTTAACTTGCTGTATGCACATATTTAAAGTGAGCCTCTTGTATGCAGTATGATAGTCAGATGTTATATTTTAAACATTTTTATGGTGTGTGTGTGTTTTGCATTTCAGTAGTTATATATGTATAGAGGTGCCTGCAGACATCAGACAAGTGCGTCAGATTCCTCGGTGCTCAGTTACAGGGTTTTTGGTTCTCTGTTAACAGGAACAAATATTTTTACCCACTGAGCCATCTCTCCTTCCCTGGGCAGTACATTTTTATTTGGTCTGAAAATACCTATCTTTTACTCGGGGTGTTTAATATGCCGTCATGTAGTCTGACTTATATTTATCATCTGGCTCTGCTTTTCATTATCCTATCTCTTCTATGCTTCATTGTGTTCTTTCTTTTATGATGTTTTTAGATAATCACAGTTTTTAGGCTTCTATTTTCTATCTTTTACTGGGTCTGTCCATGGCGAGTTGCCCTGTCTAAGTGTTTGCTTGTAGCATAGAAGGTTCACGTCTCACCTCTCCTGAAGTCTTACCTTACCAAGTGTGGCACAGTGTAAAACCCGCTAAATTCTTTCCCTAGATGATCCCTCCTGATCCTCATAACGGCTGGATACCTTTTGTTTTACACGTTGAGATGTGTAGCTGGGTGTCTCCTGATGGCTCACTTCTTTCTCTCACCTCCAGGTGGCACCCGTGCTCCACATGGATTCACCATTGCTGTACTCTGTACTCTGGCCAGCATAGTTTATTAAAGCAAAGGCTCTGGGTTGGGGTAATTGCACGAGTCCCCTTATTTATTGCTTAATCTTAGGGATCAGTTTCCCCTTTATTACTTCCCATCTTGAAAACTGTCCTTCATATATTTTGTCCTGTTGTTCCTTGCCAATGAAGAGTAAATCTTTTTGCTGCTGCACCGTTCCACCTGTAGTGGATAACACAATCCAGATGCATTTTAATACAAACTAGTTTCTTTCTTTTTCTAAATTGTGTATGTTTCTTCACACCTATGTAGGTACTGTTTACCATTTTGAGTCTACCAAATAAAAGATGCATGGCAAAATTCAATTTGCAGCACAGTGTGTCTCTGTTTCTAAATCAATAAATTTAGTTATAGTAATAATCCTTCTTTTAAAATGTGCCACCAGTGCCAACTATGGTGGCCGTGCTGGTTAGTTCTTGCCAACTTGATACAGACCAGAGACAGTCAGAAAAAGGGTAATTCAAATGAGGAATACCTCCATCTGATTGGCCTGTGGGCATTGTCTTGATTGATGACTAATGTGGGAGGGGCCAGCACACTGTGGGTGGTGTCACCCCTGGACAGGTGATCCTGGGCTGTGTAACAGTAGGGAAGCATGTCAACAGGCAGCACTCCTCTCTAGTGTGGTCTCTACTTCAGCCCTGCCTCTATGCTCCTACCTTGAGCTCCTGCATTGACTTTCTGTGATAGTGGTAAGCATAAGACAGAGAAATCCTTCCCTCCCCTGAGTTGATTTTGGTCAGCAAAAGAGATGCAAACTAGAAGATGGAATACATCTGTAATCCCAACACTATGGAGGTAGGTGGTGGAAAGATCAGGAATTCAAAGCCAGTTTTGTCTACATAGCAGCCAGGGTGTCATGGGACTCTGCCACAAAAGACACAATCTTTTTCAAATCGGCTATTGGTTTTCCATCAGCAAACTAGGAAAAAATGTATCATGGAGTTCTTGGTGAATACTTACATTAAAATATATCGATTGGTTTGTTTTTGTTTTTCCAGGCAGGGTTTCTCTGGTTAGCTCTAGCTCTCCTGGAACTTACTCAGAAGACCAGGCTGGCCTCAAACTCACAGAAATCTGCCTGCCTCTGCCTCCTGGGATTAAAAAGCTTGTATCACCACCACCCAGCTATATTGACTGATTTTTAATTTCCATTTTTTTTCTGGCCTGGGTTGGTATACAACTTCCATTCTTCCTGTCTTTGCCCTGCCATGTGCTTGGACTATGAGATTACAGTTATGTATCAAAATGCCCAGCTTTTATAGAAACTTTCATGTAAAGTGTATTTTGGACTTTACAGAAGAGATCATGTGATCTTATAACACACACATACACACCACACACACACACACACACCACACACACACACACACATATAGTAAAATTTTGGAAGCTCCTTTTCCATACATAAAGAAGGCTAACTTATGAGACTTTTGTAGGTTTTTATTTTATTTATTATAATTACTTAATTAATTATTAATTGACATTCCAAACACTGTCCCCCATCCTGGTCCCCCTTTCACAGAGTCCCTTCCCCTACCTCCTCCCTTTCTCCTCTGAGAGGGTGGGTCACCCTGCCTCCAGGTATTCCCTGGCATATCAAGTCTCTGCAGGATTAGGCAAATTCTCTCCCACTGAGGTCAGACAAGGCAGCCTTGTTGGAGAAAGATACTACAGTCAGGCCACAGCTTCAAGGGAGAGCCTCCATTGTTGTTGGGATACCCACATGGAGACTTAGTTACACATCTGCTACATATGTGTGGGGGTAGGGAGGGCTAGGTCCAGCGTGTATGCTCTTTGGTTGGTGGCTCAGGCTCTGAGAGCTCCAGGATCCAGGTTAATTGACTCTGTTGGTTTTCCTTCGGAGTTTCTATTGCCTTCAGGTCTTTCAGTCCTTTCCCAACTTTCCATAAGAGTCCTGACCTCTGTCCAGTGTTTGGCTGTGGGTGTCTGCATCTGTTTCAGTCAACTGCGGGTGGAGCTCTCAGGACAATTATGCTAGGCTCCTGTCTGCAAACATAACAAAATATCAGTAATAATGTCAGGAATTGGTTCTTGTCCATGGGATGGCTCTCACATTGGGCCACTTATTAGTTGGCCATTCCTTCAGTCTCTGCTCCATCTTTGTCCCTGCCTATGTTTTAGACAGGAGAATTTTGGAGTGGAAAGTTTTGTAGGTGGATTGTGTTCTTATCCTTCCATTGGGGTTCTGCCTGGCTATAAGGAGGTGGCCTCTTCAGGTTCCTGTTCCTATTGTTAGGCATCTCAGCTAAAGGCACCTGCACTGACTCCTGAGAGCCTCCTTGAAGTGGAGATTTCTGGTTTCTTTGGAGACTCAGTTGTGTCACATGATGCTTTCCTGGAAACTGTCTTATTAGAGGATGTTTTGTCTGGAGCAGGTACATGATAGGATGTTTTGCTGAGAACAGACACTTGGTGTTTTTCTGGAGGAGCCTGGAAAAAGGGCATGTGATGTTTTGTTAGAGTGGATGCTTGAGAGAACATGTGGAGTTTGGAAAGAGTATAAATGTAACCCAGCAGACAGTGGATGATGCTGTGTGGCATTGGTTCACCTTACCCCTTTCTGCTGGTCATTGTTGGGTTTTGCTGATGCTGGTCTTTGCTGACCATGCTGTAGCATTGGGTTGCCTTGCCTTCTTTGCTGATCATCATTTGTTATGAGTTTATATTAAGAAGCGACCAAAGAACTTCTGGTGGTGTTCCAGCGGTTTCTTGCTGCTTACTCTGGCCAGTTGGCAGAGCCTCTTGGTTTCTTCTGGATCAAACTGCCATTGCTGATTTGTGAATGGTGTCTGTGGATGGGTAAGCTACTGTTGCTGATTTGTGTGAACTGAACTGCTGCTATGCTGACAAGGACGTTGGGATTATCCCAAATACTATTTCTAAATAGGTCCACATCCTCTTTTTCCCTATTAATGTTTCCTTTCCACTACCTCTGGTGGGTGATAGGACTAGACAGGGTGGGGGTGGGGGTGGGTTAAAGCATTTAAGTACTCTTATTAAACTAGGTTTTAAAAACATAAGCCTACACTCCCCCATTCCTGGATTCTGGCACTTCTTAAAGATTACCCCATCTCCGGCAACTACAGATTTCCATTCATTCTCCTGGCACTCTGGGCTGCCCTCCTGTCCTGCCCACACTGATCCTGTCCCCCACCCTTTCCCTTCCCACTTCCCTCTCCCACCCAGTACCCTCCCTCCCTCTGCCTCCCAGAACTGTTTTGTTCCTGCTTCTAAGTGAGAGTCAAGCATCCCTTCTTGGGCCTTCCTTCTTCTTTAACTTCTTTGGGTCTGTGGGGTATATCATGTGTATTTTGTACTTTATGGCTAATATCTACCTATCAGTGAGTCAAACATATGTGTCCTTCTGGGTCCTGGGTTACCTCATGCAAGGATGATATTTTCTAGTTCCATTAATTTGCCTGCAAGTTTCATGATGTCTTCATTTTTAATAGTTGAATAGTATTCCATTGTTTAAATGAACCACATTTTCTGTATCCTTCTTTGATGAGGGACATCTGGGTTGTTTCCAGTTTCTGGGTATTATGAATAAATTGCTATGAACATAGTAGACACATGTCCTTGTGGTATGGTGGAAAATCTTTTGGATATATGCTCAGGAGCTGTAGTAGCTGGGTCTTCAGGTAGAACTATTTCCAATTTACTGAGAATCTTGATGGGGATTGCATTAAATCTGTAGATTGCTATTGGTAAGACAGACACTTCTCATTACGTTAATCCTACAAATCCATGAGCATGAGAGATCTTTCCATCTTCTGAGGTCTTCTTCAATTTCTTCCTTCAGGTACTTGAAGTTCTGGTCATACCAGATTTTTCACTTGCTTTATCACAACAAGGAATTTTATATTATCTGTGGCTATTGTGAAGGGTGTTGTTTCCCTAAGTTCTTTCTCAGCACATTTATTATTTGTATAAAGGAGAGCTACTGATTTCCTCGAGTTAATTTTTATCCAGATATTTTGCTGAAGGTGTTTATCAGCTGTGGAGTTCTCTAGTAGAATTTTGGGAGTAGTTTATGTATACTGTCATATCATCTGAGAGTAATGATACCTTGATACTTCTTCCTTTCCTATCTGTATCCTCTTGATCTTCTTTTGTGGTCTTATTGCTCTCACTAGAACTTAAAGTACTATATTGAAGAAATAGTGAGAGAGTGGAAAGCCTTGTCTTGTCCCTGATTTTAATGGAATTGCTTCAAGTTTTTCTCTATTTAGTTTGATGTTGACTACTGGTTTGCTGTATATTGCTTTTATTATGTTTAGGAATGTGCCTTGAATTCCTGATCTCTCCAAGACTTTTAACATGAAGGGGTGTTGGATTTTGTTGAAGTCTTTTTCAATATCTAATGAGATGATGTTTTTTTCTTTCTTTTAGTTTGTTTATATAGTGGGCTACATTGACAGATTTTCCTCTATCGAACCATCCCTGCATTCATGGATGAAACCTACTTGATTGTGGTGAATGATGTTTTTGATGTGTTCTGGATTTGGTTTGTGAGAATTTTATTGAATATTTTACATTGATGTTCATAAGTGAAACTGGTCTGAAGTTCTCCTTCTTTGTTGAGTCTTTGTTGGTTTAAGTATCAGAGTCACTGTGGCCTCATAGAATGAATTAGGTAGTGTTTCTTTTTTTTTTATTTTCTGGAAGTTTTAATATTGATATTAGCTCTTTGTTCTGAAAGTTGGTAGAATCTGCACTAAACCCATCAGACCGTCATTGGGAGGCTTTTAATAACTGTTTCTATTTTCCTTAGTGCTTATGAGACTGTTTAAGATAGTTCAACCTGATCTTGATTTAACTTTAGTAAGTGATATTTGTCTAGAAAATCATCCATTTTACTTAGGTTTTTGTGTAAGATTTTTCAGTATGACCTAATGACTTTTCAAATTTCCTCAGTTTCTGTTGTTATGTCTACCTTTTCATTTCTGATTTTGGTTACTGTTTCTGTGTCTTTTTTCATTTAGGGTTTGTCTATCTTGTTGATTTTCTCAAAAGAACCAGCTCTTGGTTTTGTTGATTCTTTCTTTGTATTGTTCTCTTTGTTTCTAATCGATTGATTTCAGCCCTGAGTTTGACGATTTCTTGCCATCTAATTCCTCTTGGGTGTGTTTTTATTCTAGAGCTTTCAGGCATGCTGTTAAGCTGCTAGTTGAGAACTATCCAATTTCTTTATGAAGGCACTTAATGCTACGAATTTTCTTCTTAGCATTTTTTTTTTAATCGTGTCTCATAAGGTTGGGTATTTTGTACCTTCATTTTCATTGAATTCTAGAAAGTCTTTAATTTCTTTCTTTCTTTCTTCCCTGACCAAGTGATTATTAAATAGAGAGTTGTTCAGTTTCCACGAGTATGTGGGCTTTCTGTTATTTCTGTTGTTGTTGAAGTCCAGCCTTAATCCACGGTGATCTGATGAAATGCAAGGGGTTATTTCATTCTTCTTTTATCTGTTGAGCTTTCTTTGTGCCCAATTTTGTGAAATTTGTGTAAATTTTGGAGAAGGTTCCATGAGGTCTTGAGAAGAAGGTATATTCTTTTGTTTTTGGGTGAAGGGTTCTGTAGATATATGTTAGGTTCATTTGATTCATAACCTCTTTTAGCTTCATTATCTCTCTGTTTAATTTCTGTTTCAATGTCTTGTCCATGAGATTGAGGTGATGAAGTACCCTACTATTATTGTGTGGGGTTCTGTAATATGTAGTATTTAGAAAAGCCACTAAGTGTGGGTCGGCTATCTAATCATGGGAGGCTCTGCTTAGCTCTTGCTGTCATGTTCTGCACTAGAAGTGACCAAAAGCCATGCACACCACAGCTAGAAGTGGCCAGAGGCTGAGTGCACCACAACTAGACCCATGAGATGCCAGCGTGGTGGCTGGCTCTGCCAATCCACCATGCTGTCCCCACAATGCTTGGCTGAACCCAGACCATTCCCGCTGTGCCCTGGTACCAAGTAGAAATGAGACTCTTAAAGCTTAAAGATTATCCAATGGATTTATATATTTGGAAATGCTCAATTAACAAGATGCCCACATAAGTAGAATAGTTACCCAATATCTAACCTTTGATATAAGTTGCTATCCAGGACTGCTCTCGACCCATCTGTTCATGGCTGCTAGTCTCTCTCCCCTCCTCCTCCTGTTCCTTCTCCTTCCACTCTTCACTCCCCTCCACTCTTAGCTCCTCCCCAATTACAGCTTTATTGCACATATAATGTAGCAGAAAATTATCTTGCTACAGGGTTCAATGTGTGATTTAAACTTTTTAGTAAAGTTTCTTTTATCAATGTGATGCCCTTGATTTGGAGTATGAATGTTCAGAATTGAGACATCATCTTGGGGTATTTTTCCTTTGATGAGTATGAAGTATTCTTCCCTATCTCTTTTATAACTTCTAGTTGAAAGTCTATTTTATTAGATTTTAGGATGACTACTCTAGCTTGTTTCTTGGGTCTGTTCACTTGAAAAATCTTTTTTCAGACCTTTACTCTGAGGGAGTATCTATCTTCGTTGCTGTGGTGTGTTTCCTTTATGCAGCAGAATGAGGGGTCATGTTTACATATCCAATCTGTTGGCCTGTGTCATTTTATTGATGAATTGAGTCAATTGGTCTTGAGAATATTAATGACCAATGATTATTATTTCTTGTAATTTTCATGTTGGAGCTGGTACTGTGTGTATGTGATTCTCTTCATTTGGTTTTTCTGTGAGATGATTAACTTCCTGTGTTTTCTTGGGTATAGTTATCCTCCTTGTGTTGGAATTTTCCTTCTAGTATTCTCTGTAGGGCTGGATTAGTAGAAAATTTTTCTTCTTTCCTTTTTTTTAAAAAAATATATATTTAATTTTGTCATGGAATTTTCCTTCTGGTCTCTCCATCTATGGTGATTGAGAGTTTAGCTGGGTATAGTAGTCTGGGATGACATCTAAGGTCTTTTAGAGTCTGTAAGACATCTATCTCAGATTTTTTGGCTTTTAGTGTCTCTAATGAGAAGTCCAGTATAATTTTGATGTGTCTGCCTTTACATGTTACTTGGCCTTTTTTCCTTGTCTCTTTCTAATATTCTTTCTTTGTTCTGTACATTTAGTGTTTTGTTTATTATATGGTGAGAGGATTGTTTTTCTGGTCCAATCTATTTGGTGGTCTGTAAGGTTCTTATGCATTCATCACCATCTCTTTTTAGATTAGGGAAGTTTTCTTCTATGATTTTGTTGAAGATGTTTTCTGGTCCTTTGAACTAGAAATCTTCACCTTCTTCTTTTTTTTTTTTCGAGACAGGTTTCTCTATGTAGCCTGGCTGTCTGAACTCACTCTGTAGACCAGGCTGGCCTCGAATCAGAATCACTCCTCTGTCCAATGCTGGGTTAAAGCCTCGCCACAGCCGCCTCTTCACCTTCTTCTATTCCTATTATTCTTAAGTTTGGTCTTTTCATTGTGTATTAATTTTTCTGAATGTTTTATCTAGGATCTTTTCATTTATTTTTTATGACTGTTGAGTGTTTCTTTAGATTTTCACATCCAGATTCTCTTTTCTTCTTTATTCTTCTATTTATTTTTTTGGTCTTGAGTTTTGTTCTTCTTTACCTAGATTTTTCATATAAGGGTTTATTTGTCTCTCTTTATGCTTCTCTGTTTACTGTTTTTCCTGTTTTTTGTTTTTTATCCTCTTTAAGCTTTTATTATTTTCATGAGATATTTAAGGTAGCTGTTTATTGTGTTAGTTTCAGGCTTCTCTGTTGGGCTTGTTTTTTCACTGCATTTGTTAGAATTATGTTTCTCTTGCCTTTTTCACCATCTGGTTGCTTGGTATTTGGCTGTCCTGGGTTGTCCCTGGTTGGAGCGCCTTTCCCTGGGAGCCCAGGTGGAGTTGTATGTCTGGGTTAGAGCTGCCTGGTGGGAGGCAGGCAGAGCTATGGGGTGGGATGGGGGGGCACTTATTTGAGACTGGAGGTGGAGGTGCATGTAGACTGGAAGGACACTCTTTTTTTGAAATCATGTATCTGGAGGTGTTTATGTTCATGTGAGTGCAGATGCTTGTGGAGGGCAGATGCATCGGCTTTCCCTCTTCTTAGAGCTAGAGCTACAGGCAGTTGGGATCAACCTGTTTGTGTGCTAGGAGCAGAAATCAGGTCCTCTGCAAGAACAGCACCACTCTTGATCCCACAACCATGCTCTAGCACAGGAATGTGTGGCTTTGACAGACCTCTCAAAGAGCATTCCATGTTTACTGTGTCCATCTGTGTCCTAGAATAAGCATACTTCTTGGTTCCCCGTGATTACTTGAGAGGAGAGGACACAAGGAAACTCCATCTGGGAGGGAACCTCTAATGAGAAATTGCCTCCCTTAGATTGTTTTATACTCATGTCTTTCGGGCATTTTCTTGATTAACGATTGACATTGGAGGGCTCAGACCACTACATGTGGTACCACTTCAGATCAAGTGGTTCTGGGCAGAATAAGCAAGGAAGTGAGCAGCCAAAGATTAGAGTTCTGATAGCTTCTGCTTCAAGTTTCTGTCTAGAATTCTTGCTTTGTGTGGCGTTTGAATAGGTAAGGCCCCATAAATAGATTCATGTTTTTGAATGCTTGGTTGCAGGGAGTAGCATATTAGAGGTGTGGCCTTCAAGTAGGCATGGCCTTGTTAGAGGAAGTGTGCCACTATGGAGGTGGAGGTTTGAGGTCTTAAATGCTTAAGCTATGAACAGTGTGAAACACATCCAGTCTCCTTTTGGCTTCCTTCTGATCAAGATGTAGAACTCTCAGCAACTTCTCCAGCACCATATCTGCCTGATTGCTCCCATCCTTCCTGCCATGATGATAATGGATGAAGCCAGCCCTAATTAACTACTCTTCTTTATAAGAGTTGCCTTGGTCATGGTGTCTCTTCCAGCAATTGACATCCTAACTATGATGACCTTAGTTCCTTTGATGATGGGCCATAATGTGTAAACCCTTTCTTCTCTGAGTTGCTTTGGTCAGTGATTTATTGTAGTAATAAAGAAGCAAACCAGGACAGGACCTTCAACTACATAGGCATGTTATGTGATTGTAGGCTTTAACATTATTATGTTAAATGGTCATAATTTCTAGATGGATTTAGTTTGCTTCTGAAGTATAGTGTGAAGGATGTTACACTCCACATGAAGGGCAGAAATTTGAAGCAAAACTTAGCCTCTACCAATGTTAACACTTTGACAATTAGCTATATTAATGAAGTAATTTAAGATGAATGATAATACAGGAAACTATGATCCTTAAGACATAGGTGCCAAGCTACACAAAAAACAAAGGTGCCAAGCCATTGCTAATGGCAGTAAATATGGCTGTGAAATATGGTTTCTCTGGAGATCTTTGGTCAGTGTCACTTATAAGCATTTCTGGCTCATAGATGAATCCTCGGGGCACACTCATTCTAAGCATTGAGGACATAAGATTTCAATGCAGTTCAACTTTCTGGGCCACAGATGTACAGAAAATTATACTCAGGAGTAAACAGAAGAAAATGTGAAGAGAGAAGAAATGTTTCAGGACTGCTTGTCTTCCTGAACAGGAGCCTGGGGATAAAAATGGACATTCACATGCATCCACAGGATGGACCAGCTAAGAAGGGATGGCTTCCCCTGAGCAAAGCCTATGCATTTTTTACAGCTCTGAAAGGCAGAATGAAAACAGAGGTAGGCTCTTAGATAAATAGCTTGCACATCTGTAAGGTAAAAATGCATTTTACATTGTTAGTGAAAGAAAGTGAGTACTGTTAGAGTAGAACCATAATTAAAAACATGCAGCAGATATGGAAAGACATTTTAAAATTTGTCAACAGTTTTTGTGTAAAATTCAGTAAGATATAGTATGTAATATATATGAAGGATTGAGAGAATGAATGAATGAAGTCTGGGGTCCTTATATAAAGTAATACAATGAGTCTCCTACTGTAGTAGTTTGAATAAAAATGGTTCCCATAAGCCCTGTGGTGGTTTGAATATGTTTGGTCCATGGGAAATGGGAAATGGTAGTATTAGGAGGTATGGCCTTGCTAGAATAAGTGTGGCTTTGTTGGAGGAAGTGTATTACTCTATAGACAAGATTTTAAGGGCTCCTAGTGTTCAAACTCCACCAGTGTGGAAGAGATAATTCCTTCTAGATGACTTTGGATCAAGATGTGGAACTCTCAGCTTCTCCAGCACCATGCCCACCTGGATGCTGCCATGCTTCCCACCATGATGATAATGGACTGAACCTCTGAACCTGTAAGCCAGCCTCGATTAAATGTTGTCCTTTATAAGAATTGCCTCGACCATGGTGTCTCTTCACAGCAATAAAATCCTAACTAGGACAGAAGTTGGTACCAGGAATTGGGGTATTGCTGAGATAGGATTAATCCTGCTTTTGTTTGGATGAATGTAGACTTTGGGACTTTGGATCAGTAAAGCAGTTGAATACTTTAAGTGAGGTTTAATGGAACATACTAGTCGGATCATGGAAGACAATGGTGCTAAGAATGATTTGAACTGTGGGGGCCTGGCTCAAGAGGTTTCAGAGGAGAAAAATGTTAGTTTGTGGCCTAAAGGCTACTCTTGTGATATTTTGAAAAGAATGTGGCTGCTTTTGCCCTTGTCTGAAAAGTCTTCCTGAGGCTAAAGTAAAGAGTTTTGGATTAATTCCCTTGGCAGAGGAAAGTTTAAAACAGCCTAGTATTGACTCTTTTGTGTAGTTATTAGTGTTCACTCTTTTGAATATCTATAATGAAAAGGAACAAGCTGAGCAAAGAAAAATTAAAAAAAGTACAATTCAGAGATAAAACGGAACTAGAAAATGGAATGGAGCTAAATCCTGTTTTCAAGGAGATAAATACAAATTTAAAAGCCAGATTTTAAATGGGATAAAAGGAGTGGTGACCTCAGGACAAGACCCTACCACAGGTAAGTTCTTAACCTGTGAAAAGGAATTAAAGCAAAGGTTAGAGCCAGGTGTAGTAGTGAATACCTTTAATCTCAGCACTTCAGAAGGCAAAGGATAACCTGATCTACAGAAAGTTCCAGGACAGCCAAGTTTAAGTGGTGAAGGACTAAGAAAAGCCACTGACACCAGATGTGTGTCAGGAGTGTTCCTGCGTAGAAACCTAGAGAGTCCATTGTGTGAAAGGACTTATGGAATCTCCCTCTAAATTTAAGGACAGCAGCTGAGGCCAGGTGTGTGGCAAGGGTGTGTCTGCATGGAAGTCTAGAGAGACCATTTCATGAAGCTATAAAGGTGAAGTCTGGATTGCCTTGGAGACCCAAAGAGATAAGAAATGCCAGAGTCATGGATACCTGCTGAGGAAAGCTGCTAACAGGAAGTGGGACTAGCCGAAGAGAAAAAAGTGAGTTGCAGTCAACAAAGCTGAAAGCAGTCGGAGATCAGTAGAGCATTTTGACATCAGACATGGAAATGTAAACGTTTGCCCAGTTGGTTTTCAGTCTTGCTTTGGTCTAGTGTTACCTCATTATATTTCTTTTCCTCCCTTTTGGAATTACAATGTATATGTGATATCTATCTATCTATCTATCTATCTATCTATCTATCTATATCTATATATCATGTACCAGTATATGTTGGAAGTATGTAATTTACTTTTCATTTTGATTTTATAGATTGGGTTAAGAGATTGCATGAGTCTGAGAAGAGGCTTTAAACTTTGGACTTTTAAATAAGTTTAAGACTGTTATAGACTATAAGGACTTTTGAAATTGGACAAAATGCATTCTGCATTATAATATATAGCTATAAGACCATGGGGGCCCGGGAGTGGAATGTTGAATAAAAATGACCTTCACAGGCCCATAGGGCGTAGCACTATAGGAGGTATGGCCTTGTTGGAGGAAGAGTACCTCATTCTCTTTCTGCTGCCTGGGGATCAAGATGTAGAGCTGTCAGCTCCTTCTCCAGCACCATGTCTGCCTGCATGCTGCCATGCTTTCTGCCATGATGATAATGGACTAAACCTCTAAACTGTAAATAAGTCCTAATTAGATGCAAAAAAGCAAAATAAAACAAAACCAAAACAGTTTCTGTGGTCATGGTATCTCTTCAAAGCAATAGAAACCTTAACTAAGACACTTATATGATACAAATTTATCTTTACTTCCAAGAGCAAAAGGAACAACAAAAGCCAAGCTCATGTAATCTACACAGTTCTGAGTTTTGACCTCTATGTATTTGATATCAGGCTAAACCCAAGGAATGCATCAAATTACCTTGCTTTGTTGATAGTACTTCATTTTAAAAAAGAAATGCTGTACTTAATGTTATCAGACAGTTATAATAATAAAAGGGAATATCGTTATTGAAGTTTTATTTGCCTGGAAACCTTTTGGTTGCATGAAAGGAAAGTTTAAAGACAGTATTTTACTTCTGAATTTCAGTTGGGATGCCACCCAGATCTCTCAACCCAGCTTTGAACTTGAGTCTAAAAGAAAACGTTTGATCTTCTTTGTCTTTCAACTTGACAAAATGTTCTTCTCTTTTGAAATACAGATTTTGTTTTATGTGTGATTGTCAACCAGTTTTAGTAATGTAAAGCTCTTGGGGTTTAGATATGAGTCTTTTTTTTTTTTTTTTTTTTTTTATTAACTGTTGAACAGCCTTCTAAGTGTCTACCCTATTGAGGTACAACTCCAAAAGTATTGTTCCTTAAACTTTTATTCTCCCTGTGCTGGTTTGGAAATAGTGGGAAACACTGGATTTGGTGTCTTCACTGGGAGGCTTTACAAATAACATTGCTGAGATCTCATTCTATGCAATGCACTGGTAGTGGTTTATAGTCATTACAAGTCTGATATTCTGTCTGGGGAGATGGCTTGGTGAGTAACAGTACTTGCTGTCTAAGCATGGAGACCCAAGTTAAAATTCCCTGAACTCACGTAAAAAGCCTAGCTTGATCTCCAGTCAGTGTCTATAACTTCTGTAGGGGGAGGGCAGGAAGATCTCTAGCTGCTGGCTGCCAGATTGGCTCTAGGTTAAGTATGAAACCTTGTCTCAAGGGAAGTAGATGGAGAGTGATTGATGTATATTTGAGAACCTTCCTCTGGTCTCTGGTGTGTAACTGCATATGCTAGTGTACACATGCACTCCTATACACACACACACACACACAGAGAGAGAGAGAGAGAGAGAGAGAGAGAGAGAGAGAGACAGAGAGAGAGGGAAAGAGACAGAGAGACAGAGAGAAGAGTGGTAGGAGAAGGCAGGAGGGGGAAAGTTCTGTGATGGTAAGCAATTTAGAACTGGTCTGTGGACTTGAAAACATTCTTAAGGTTTTGTGGGGACAAAACCATACTTGTTCTCAAATGATCAAATGAGCAAGAAATATCAGATTCTAGATATTTCTAGAATAATTACTCATCTTCCAGTGAAAGAAACTTCAGAGAAAGAGGACAAATACATATTTTGCTATAAAATGTATAAATACTTTGCAGGCCTTTTCTAGGCTGAAACCTAAGAAAAACTTTCTGAAATGCTTTGAGCTTGGCATTCATCTCCAAGGTCACACACCTTCTAAAGTGGGTGAAGAATGAGACAAGGGGAAGCATAATGAAGGTAAAAAGATGACAAAAGAACAATGCAAAAGGGCCTGGAGAGATGGCTCAGTGGTTAAGAACACTGGCTGCTCTTCCAGAGGACCTGGGTTCAATTCCTAGCACCTGCATGGCAGCTCATAACTGTCTGTGACTCCAAGGTCTGACGTCTTCACACACATACAGGCAAAACACAAAATGCACATAAAATAACTAAAAAGAACAATGTAGCAAAGAATGATGATTTATTAAAACACATCACACGAGTGACACATAGAATAAAAAGATAGCCAAGCCCTTGTTTGAAATGATCTTTTGTGACCGAGAAGTTAATTTGCAGGAGGAGCTCTCTGAAAGAAGTGAGCCTATTCTGACTGTAGACAACCAACTCTGCCCATCACCTTTTGCTTTGGCAGAGAGCCATGCCCATGGCAATCTCACCATTAGGAAGCATGTATTAAGTGCTAACACAGCCATTAATAGGTAATAACATAATTAGGTGCAGGTCAATAAATGCATTTGCATATCACACCACATCACGGTGGATAATACAGCACTAAATGATAAAATCAGATCACTTCCTCCTCTGGGCTTTTGTCACCTGGTCCTCATTTTAGAAAGACAGTTAATGTGGCTGGCTTTCAGAGGATTCTCGACTCTTCAGCGTATCAATCCTTTCAGTACCAGAGTGTGAGACACTGACCTCCGTCTGTGTTTCCGTGCTGAGGGAAATGAACAAACAGACAAGAAAGCATTCAGCAAGCCTGTTGCTCTGTTAACAAGGCACATCATCACAGAGCTACTGCCTTTAAGGAACGAGCATTCATGGACCTCAGCAGATGTGGAGAATAGAGCGAGCCACAAGGGCCGTGACACAGAGAGAAAGGGCCAGGCACCCCTCAGAGGGGGCAGAGTGGAACCCTGCAGCCTCCCATGCAGGGAGGAACCTTGGTTGTTAGTGGCAGGAAAGCCTGGAGGAACTGGACACGCACATGCACCTCTTAGTAGCAGGAACAACAGGAAGAGGGTTTTATAGCTTAGGGAGTCACTCCGTGTCCATTCTCCTTAGGGGCTCCCAGGGGACCCTACCTGCCAGCAGCTCCACCAGCTACCTAATGCTTGTCACTGTTCAGTTCTGCACGTAAACCTTCCACACGTAATCTTATACACGTAAACCTTCCACATCCGTCTTTGCTTTCAGTTCCCTCTCACCTCTGAAGCTCTTATTTCTTACTTTCCACATCTGAATGTTGTCACTAAATGTGTAAATGCTCGCCCGTTGCCTCCATCTTGTCCACCCTCCAGACTCCATTCTATCTGCCAAATCTATCATTGGCGTTTTCTTAGGTGATCCAAAGAAAAAGCACCCACAGTTTTAACACCTGAAAAGTGTGTACGTGTAGGTAAACTAGCTTTAAATTCGGGTTTAGCTGCTGATGGATGAGATACATTAGAGATCCTGGGCCGCAGCAGGAGAAGAGGGGCTATGGAAAGTGACATCAAAATTAACATGAAGAAAGTCAGCTGGCCAAGGATTCAGAAGCCTCGCTGCTACCAGGGCTAAGTGCAATAAACAGCTTTGAGAACAAAGCCCTGGACACACAAAGAGCTGGAGCTGTGTGCTCTGTTAGGGTCCTATAAAGGGTCAAGAGCCTTGCATGGCTTGTGTTTTTTGAGTCCTTTCCCTAGCTTGCTAGCTCATTCCGTTGTTGGGAGTGCTCCACCTTCCTTAACAAATTATTTCTCTATCTATTTTAAACTATGTATCCATGGTGCAATTTGTTGTCCTGGGACAGGAGAATCTGGAAATTGTAGTGGGTCTTCCCGAGACTCAGATCAGAGCTTAGAATATTGTAACATCTTGGTATGGAGATATTGCTTCCTTCTGTTTTCACAGTTTATGACCTAATTATTTAGAAATTTCTTGTTTTGGGGGTTATCTGTCAGTCTATGTCATTGACCACAGCTCTATGTGTGTCTATACTCCATTTAAGGTATTTGTTCAGTGTGTGTGTGTGCCTGTATGCTTCTGTGTGCATATTGGCATGTCACAGCACATGTATGGAGGTCAGAGGATGACCTGTGTCCATGTGTGTGTGCATGTGTGTGTGTATTTGTTCATGCATGTGTCCGAGTATGCATCAGTGTATTGACATAACACTTGTGAGGTCAGGGGATGACTTTTGATGTGCCTCAGGTTTTTAGCCTTGAATTATTTCACTGGTCCAAGGGTTTTCGGCTTATGTTTTTTAATTTATTTTTGCCATTTGGAATTCTGTTGGAA
Source organism: Mastomys natalensis (assembly GCA_021653895.1). NCBI lineage: Eukaryota > Metazoa > Chordata > Mammalia > Rodentia > Muridae > Mastomys > Mastomys natalensis. The sequence continues at coordinate 309,673 of JAJTUV010001064.1, forward strand.
CTATATCATCAATTCCAAATCCTTATGTTCTCATTATTAGAAGTGTTTTTCTTATTCTTGCATTGGCACATATTCATGATCTCTACAGTGTGATCATTACACTTTTAAATAATTCAATAGGTTTACTTACACGCATAATTAAAAGTAATCACATCATACTTAAAACAACTATATTTATGTTTTACCTCTTTACTTCCTATTTACAAAAAAACCCTCTAAGAACCCGAGACTTGAAGTGATCGATGTATTTCTAAGTTTTGTTTAAATATTTGATTTGGTGTTATCTGCTAATCAGAAGGTTTTTGAAGCTCCTGAGAATTGTTTGTTTTTTCACAGAAGTAGTTATTAAGAGGTTTATTCTGGGTTTTAAAGTATAACTCTAATATAGAGCTATATTTTGTTTGCATATTTTAAACTACAAATCTTTGTTGGTATAGTAACTTTAACACTCTATTTTAAGAGTCTTTGGGAACGCCTTCTGACAGAGAATTCCGTTTGGAGTTACTGGAGCACTAGTATCGTTTCTAGTCCATTGTGTCGGTGCTTCCTGTGCACCCTGGCTTAGTCGCCCCTGCCACTCCACCGTGTCACACTGTTTTAATTCTGCTCTTTGCACTTGTTAACAAATATTACAATTCCCATGTTTTCTATTTGGTTTCTTAAAAATACACACATAATTATATATAATGAATAGTATTTTACACATCAATTTGTTTGTTCTTTACTATTGTCAGAGCTTTTAAGATGTGTTACACACTCATGAACATTTTTAAGAATGCAGCCCTCAGCCCTCAGCCTGTCTGTTGATAATCTCTCTGTCCCCATGTATATCTCATTTACATACTTAACTGTTCTTTCTCCTCCATTCCCTATGACAAAGACCATCACTGCTGATAATGTTAAAAGACATATCATAGTTTTTAAAAGAAATAGATAGATAAAGCTCAAATACAGTGTCTAAATGTGCGTTTTGGGATTGTTCCAGTTTCTATAACTGTGATAAATACATTGGCAGAAAGCAATGTGGAGAGGAAGGAGGGTTTTTTTGTTGTTGTTTTTTTGTTTTTGTTTTGGTTTTATTTTGTTTTGTAGTTTTTGTTTTGTTTTGGCTTACCTGTCACAGTTCATCCCAAGAGAAGTAAGGTAAGGGCAGGAGCTCAAGCCGAGGCCAGAACAGAAAACAGAGACCACAGAGAAGGGAGTGTTGCTTACTAGCTTGCTGCAGGTTAGTAAGTTCAGCTCTTTTTTTCTTCTCCACCCATTAATTAATGTATGTATTCACTTTACATCCAAATTGAAGCCCCCCCCAGTCCACCTTCTCCTTCCAGTCTCTCCTCATACAGCTCCTACCCCCATCCTCCCTCTCCTCTGAGAAGGAAGAGGTCCTTCCAGGGTACCAACCGCCAATGGGTAATAACTCACTCTGGCACTTCAAGTCACTGCAAGACTAAGCACATCTTCTGCCAGACAAAGCAGCCCAGTTAGGGGGACAGGATCCATAAAGGCAACAGAGTCAGGGAAAGTCCCTGTTCAAGTTGTTGGGAGACCTGCATGAAGACCAAGTTGCACATATGCTATGTATGTGTGGCAGTGGCGGTGGCAGTGGTGGGGATACGGCTAGGTCCAGCTCATGTATGCGTTTTGGTTGGTGGTTCAGCCTCAGGGAGCCCCAGGGTACAGGTGAGTTGACTCTGTTAGTCTTCTTGTGGAGCTCTTAGCCCCTCCTGATTCCTTAATCCTTCCCCAACTCTTATGAAACTCTGTCCAATGTTTCGTTGTGAGTTTCTGCATCTGGTCAATTGCTTGATGGAGCCTCTCAGAGGACAATTTTGCTAGACTCCTGTCTGCAAGCATAACAAGAGTATCATTAGTAGTGTTAGGGACTGGTTCTTGCACGCGCCATGGACCAGTCATTGGTTGGCCATTTTCTCCATCTCTGCTCCGTCTTTGACCCTGAAGTTCTTGTAGTAGGGCACATTTTGAGTGGAAGGTTTTGTGGGTGGGTTGTTGTCCCTCTTCCTCTACTGGGAGTCCTGCCTGGCTACAGGATGTAGGCTCCATATTATCGACTGCTAGGAGTTTCAGCTAGAGTCACCCTCATAGACTCTCTGGAGTCTCCCCATTCCAGGTCTCTGGCAAGTCCTAGAGAAGTCCCATGTTGTGCCCCCACCCCTACTGATGCCAATTTCCATTCACTGTCTGGGCCTTCTCTCACCAGCTCTCCCTACTGGCTGTTTTCTTATACAACCTAGGCCTCCTGCTGAGGAATGGCGTTGCCCACAGTGGACAAGCCCTTCCCGTATCAGTTAACAAATAAGAAAAATATCTCACAGAGATGGCCATAGCCCAGTTCTTTAATTGAGGTTCTCTATTTGCAGGTGACTCTGATACGTGTCCAGTTGACAGTGGAAGCTAATTATACAGGGGTTTTAAATTTCATTCTAAGTGATTGTGGTAGACATGATAATGGTGACACTTTGGGTGGCAGCACCACCACGCTCTTGAAATTCTAAAAGCAGAATGAGAAAAACAAGGACCAAGATGCTCTTCTTGTGTAAAGTTGATGGTAATGACCCTCACACCCCACCCCTGAGCTTCCAGGTTCCTTATCTTTCACTGTAGAGTACAATCAAATGAGAAAACTGATGAGCCTTTTTAACCTGAAGCCTCATGTTAGGGGTTTCACCACCCTCAGTTTAGGACAGTTTCTTCATTGCCACCCTATGCCTGTTAGTGTGGGTTGGTCAACGTCAGCCCTCCTTTGCTTTCTTTTGGTAATTTTACATCACCGACTACCACTTTCCTCTTTATCTACAGATTCCTATTTCTCCTTGTTGTATTTAGAGATGAGCTTAGCAGATGTTCTCTTCTATAAACCCTGCTCTAGTAGCTCCCCTTGAAGGAAGCATTCTTTACTGCCTTTTGCAAGTACCATGGATATTTTTTTCCCCTTCTACCAAGAGAAATGACTATTCTGATCTGGGGCAGGCAGGTATCACTTTCAGATTTATTTCTATATTCTTGCCTTAAAGTGACGCCTTTAACACAATCTTCTAATTACAGAAAGAGAAAACTATGTAAAATATATGAGAATTCCAATCAGATGAGGATTAAACATGTCAGCAGGCAAAGGAGAGAGAAATTCTGGTAGATTAGTGTAAATCACCCGGGGTGAGTCACCGGTTCATCAGATGTGAAAGTTATGTAACTCGAAGGCATTCAACCCACTCTGCATCTGAGGGCATTAGCATCATTACTTAAGTCTGTACTGACCGGTGGTGGCAATGGTTGAAAGCCCTTTGTGTAACAATCACTTTTTGATAGGCATCTTCTATCAGGTGACAGGTTAAGCCCACAAATGGCTTGAGGTAATAGTCCTAAAATTGAGTAGATGATGTAATCATATTTCTCACCTCAGAAAAGATTAAAGCTCAAAATGCAAAATAAATAAAATCTAACGTATTTTTGTGAAGATAAAATATGTACAAAATATATTATAACTACAATATGCTTATATTACATTTATCTCTTTAATTTTGGGTTTCAAGTAGGAAATTTTAATTCTATTTGACTTTGAATCATGACTTTAAGCTGTATTTCTGGCCTTTGGGTTGTTTATTTGTTTGTCTGTGATAGGTTCCCATATATCACAGGTTGTCTTCAAACTCACTGTGTCTAAGGATGACTGATCTTGAACTTCTGATCCTCTCGCTTTTACCTCTTGAGTGCTGTGATTACAGCCTCCTGCCTTCACACCGATTTCTGCCTTATGAGATGCTGGGGTTGGGCGTGTAGTCCAGTGATGCAGTGTGTATCTAGAAATTATCTTCAAGATTCCAGAGCTCTGTTGCTAAGCCTCTTCCCTGCTCAAACACACACTGGCCTTTCTCTACCCATGAGGTTCCTCCAAAGGAGTCTGTCATCTACATTTTAATTAAACACCTGCAATATAAAGAAGAGGAAATTTTTATCACCAGAGGAACACAAACAAAAATGACAGAATTAGTCAATCTTCCCACAATTATTTCACTATTTACACATTTTTACTAATTAAGTTATTTAAAAAGCAATTCTCTCTGGCTTTTCATTTCTGACAGAATTGTTATGCCCTTAAGAGAAAAAGATTTAGGTAACAGTCTTTTGCTTGGTAACAGATTGAACACTGAGCCATCTTGTCAGTTAGCTGTCTGTGGAGTGAATAATGAAAGCTATGCATTAGTGAGTCTCTCCCGGGCATTTGGCCACTGTTCTCGGTTATCCACATTGTAACCCTGAGATGTATGTCGTATTTACTCCACTGTGTAGAGGAGGAAAAATAGAGAGGCTAGACTATTGATGCAAATGATAATTTTGGATCTCAGATTCCAATCCACAACTCTCTGAATTCAGAGGTTCTGCTTCATCTGTCACCAAGCTCACTTGCTTCTGTATGAACAGAGAGGATCTTTGCATCTCTATGTAGCTGGTGCCACAGAGAGGGCAAAACCTAATTGTTTCCATTTCAATGAGTTACAGAAGGGAAGGGGGTTTCAGTCTTTTAAATAACTAGTAACTTACAGGCTGTGACACAACAAGCACACAAGTATGACTTCATTAGACTTTGGTGACAAATGATAGCTGGCATGCTGCTACTCTAAAGACTTCATAACCTGATAGAAGAATTGCTTATGTGCATAAACAGTGCAAAGATGCTTCTATGATGTCAGGGTCCTTCAGGAAGATTGTTGGTTGAGGAATCTGGCAAAGTTCCTTTAAGGAATTAAAAGATGTGCACATAGGGCATTATTCTAGCCAATGAGACATGTTGTTGACTTAGTAGTTTCAGGGAATTTGAGATTGAGTTTGAGATTCTGAATGATAGAGAATGTTTTCTTCCTGTGATAGCATAAATAATGTGAATTTTTGTCTGGTGAATTCTGTTGCCCTAGTTTTGGAAGAAAAAGAGTTATAGTTTCATACACAGTATAAGTTTACTTTGCTGGTTGTGTTTTCCTCAGTGTCTACTTAGTGTGACACTCAGGACATGTCATTTGCTGCTGACCAAATGAGTATATCATTCAGTGTAGGAATTTCACTAACATTTTTCAAATGGAGGCAATGTTAAGAGACCGGACCTTTTGAGTTCAGACTCCATCTTAGAGGACCCGACCTAAGGTTGAACTCCAGCAACGAACGAGCTTCCAGGTTTCTCCCCAACAAATCTGCACCTCCTGGTTGCAAGCCTGCCCCTGGCACTTCACTTCCTAACAACCACCAATCAGGAGAAAAACAAAAGTTAAGTTTATGATTTGGCTCCCAGCACTAGCCAATTATATTAAAGAACAACAAAATGTCATAATGCTCCCTGCCCAAATCAGATGTGTGCCAGCCTATCATTGCTTGCTTACCATTGCCTATAAAACCTTGTTGCTGATAGCGAGCTCGGGACTTTACCCTCCTGTTCTGCTGAGTCAGTGATGATGGTGTGGCCCAGGAGCTTGAATAAGAGACCCTAGTGCGATTGTATCGGAGTCAGATCCTGGGTGGCCTCTTGGGGATCTCAAACACTGAACAGGCACAAAGTGTCGTCCTGCTAATAGGATGTTTGGAAATGTGTCTGAAGCCTGGCCTTGGCTGCATAGGCTCGGCACATTATCCTACAAGCAAAACACCTCATGCAGGAAAGAATTATTCCACGGAGAATATTAATGCCTACAGTATTCCTTTCCAATGTGGAGAAACAAATCATAAACTAATGGTTCGGAGTCTTTCTTAGTTGATTTTTCTGGATAAGGCAGTACTGTGTAGAAGGAGAGATGGCATGTTTACCACCTTCATTGTGTGTTTGCTGAGATTTTCAGGTTGTGGGCCTGTTCTGTCCCCATGAGAAGCTAAGAATGCTTGGTTGAATAGCTAGCATGACTAAGACAGAAGAGGGAGGAGAAGGGAGAGAGAGAGGAAGATGATGAGGGGGATGGAGCCAGAGAAGGAGGAGTACGGAGAAGGGGCAAAGGAGGGGGGGGAGGGGGAGGGGGGAGGGGGAGGGGGAGGGGGGAGGGGGAGGGGGAGGGGGAGGGGGAGAGGGAGAGGGAGAGGGAGGAGAGGGAGAGGGAGAGGGGGAGGGAGAGGGAGCTGGAAAGAATCCAGTTCAGTTTTGTTTTCCAACTGTAGCAACAACAGAGCCTGCTTGAGACTGGTGGCTTTGAATTGGGGAGCTCTCAAGGCACTTAAGTGGAGGCTGCCTGCTGCTTTCAACAGTGCAGAGGTATACAGCCTGCCACTTCAGAGCCAGGAGTGAGAGCTAAGTCTCACAGGGATCTTAAGAGCCCAGAGAAGTTATGAGAAGAGAACAGGCCCCTTGTCATCAGTGTCCATAAAATAGGTCAAAGTTGGGAGAGCATAAACTAGTTTCTTATTAAAGTAAAGCTATCTGAATTATCCAAATGACTGGAAAACTGGAGTCACACTGAGATGCTTGTAAACTAGCTTGCTCAGAGTGAGTTTGCTCAGGGCTGACTTGGTAGATTTTTTTTTTGTTTGTTTTTGTTTTTTGTTTTTTTTCGAGACAGGGTTTCTCTGTGTAGCCCTGGCTGTCCTGGAATTCACTCTGTAGACCAGGCTGGACTCAAACTCAGAAATCCGCCTGCCTCTGCCTCCCAAGTGCTGAGATTAGAGGCGTGTGCCACCACTGCCCGGCTGGCTTGGTAAATGTTATTGACACATTGAATATAAACAAGTAAATGCTTCAGTATGTTGACATTTCCTCTTCCATTCTAGAAATTTAACTCAGTCTCATACTTCCTGAGTATAAGTTCTACCTATGAGCTCCACTCTAGTCATGGTCATCTAGCTGTTTCTACACCGAATAATGAAGTGCCAACGACAGTAATGATGTTCATTTAGTGGCCATCAACATATTGTGCTGTTGGAGGCCAACATTGTCATATTAAATAAAATTCTATATTAAATTTATTTTATTTATTCACTTTACATCTCAATTGATGATCCCTCCTGGTCATCCACCCCACAATCCCTCCCCACACCCCTTCCCTTCTCCTCTGAGAGGGCGGAGGCCTCCTTGGTTATCCCCCTACTCCCGTCCCTGGTACATCAAGCCTCTGTGGGGCTAGGCATATCCTCTCCCACTGAGGCCAGATAAGGCAGCCCAGTAGAAAAACATATCCTACAGAGAGGAAACAGCTTTTGGGATAGCCTCTAGTTACAGTTGTTCAGGACCCACATGAAGTCTGAGCTACACATCTGTTACACATATGTGGGGGGTCTAGGTCTAGCCTTGTATAATCTTTTGTTGGTGATTCAGTCTCTGAGAGCCTCAGTTGTCCAGGTTAGTTGACTCTGTTGGTCTTGACGTGGAATTCCTATCTCCTTCGGGCCTGTAACCCTTCCCCAACTCTTCCATGATAGTCCCCAAGCTCCATCCACTGTTTGACTGTGGGTCTCTGCATCCCTCTCAGTCAGCTTCTGGTTGGAGCCTCTCAGAGGACAGCCATGCTAGACTTCTATCTACAAGCATAACAGAGTGTCATTAATAGTGTCAGGGATTGTTGCTTGCCCATGGGAGGGGTCTCTACTTGGGCTGGTTATTGCTTGGCTATTCTTGCAGTATCTTTTCTATCCCCCATCCCTACATTTCTTGTAGACAGGATAAATTTTGAGTTGAAAGTTTTGTAGGTGGGTTGGTGTCTCTGTTGCTTCACTGGGATTCTTGCCCGGCTACAGGAGGTAACCTCTTGAGGTTCCATATCTACAGTGCTGTGAGTCACACCTAAGGTCACTCCTATTGATCCTTGCATGCCTCCTGTACCCTAGGATTCTGGCACTAGAGTCTTCTAGATTCCCCCTACCTCCCTACCCCTCCTAGTTGCATATTTCTATCCATTTTCATGACCATCTGGCTGTCTTTCCTGTCCTTCCCCGATAGTTCTACTACAGAGGTAGACCTATTCCTTGTTTTTTGAGAAAGTGCTAAATTGATTTCCAAAGCTGTTGTTCAAGTTTGCACTCCCATCAACAATGAATGAACGTTCCCCTTGCTCCACATCCTTGTCAGTAAGTGCTATCACTTGAGTTTTTGATCTTAGTCATTTTGACCAGTGTAAGATAAAATCTTAGAGTTGTTATGATAGCTAAAATAATCATGAACAGTGCAAACTCTGGATATCACCATCCTTGATATCAAGCTGTACTACAGAGCCATGCTAATAAAAACTGCATGGTATTGGTATAGGAACAGAGAAATTGATCAATGGAATTGAATCGAAGACCCTGAAATAAACTCATATACCCATGGGTATTTGATTTTTGTCATAAAAGGCAAAACCAGACAATGGAAAAAAGAAAGCATATTCAACAAATGGTTGATATAACTAGATGTCTGCATGTAGAAGAATGCAAATAGATCCTTATCTATCACCCTGCACAAAACTCAAGTTCAAGTGGATCAAAGACCTCAACATAAAACTGGATACACTAAATCTAATAGAACAGAAACTGGAAAATATCCTTGAATGCACTGGCACAGGGGAAAATTTACTGAGCAGAACACCAATGGCTCAGGTTTGAAGATCAACAATTGATAAATGAGATCTTTTGAAATAGAAAAGCTCCTGTAAGGCAAAGTATTACTGTCAATAGGACAAAACTGCAACTTACATATTGGGAAAGGATCTTCACCAACCCTACATCTGACAGAGAGCTAACATAAAAAATTTATAAAGAACTCAAGATGGACACGTAAGTAACCCAATTAAAGATGGGTACAGAGATAAATAGAGAATTCTCAACAGAGGAATCTTGAATGGCTTAGAAACACTTAAAGAAATGTTCAAAGTCCTTAGGCATCAGAAAAATGCAAATCAAAACAACTCTAAAGAAAATCCTTAAGTTTCAGTTGTGTTGTTTTTCTTGACCTGATCTCTGAGCTCTTGGCAAATTACAGGGTTTTACACATAGTCTTCTGTGCCACAAGAGTGATTGCTAAGCCTGAATAGGGCGCCTTTAATGACTGTCATCATTCTGGCTAAATCAAGCACAAAAGGAGGAGGGAGATGAACAAGCAAGTGTGGCCTAAGGAAATGACATGTTGTATGAACAGAAGTACAAAGTCAGATGATGGATGTGCAATAACAGTGACCTGTGATTCACAGCCATCTTTGAGTCATCTGTTTTCAAATATTCATATATTCATAATGAAAGAAGTGAGAGATGGCAAAGTTGAAAAAAAAAAAACCTGTCATCTAGGTGAAATGATCTTATATAGAACTATAAGGACTCCACCCAGGAAGTGTGAGAACTCAGAAACCAACTCAGTGATGTTCCAAGACAAAATCAATGGATAACCAATGAATGGATAAAGAAAACATGGCACATACACACAGTGGGATATTATTCAGTTGTAAAAAGTAAAACTCTTACATGAAGAGAATGGAGCTGTCTGCTCATCTGGTTGCATCACCAGTGTGAGTGATAGAATCCAATGTCATGAATTATAGTGCTATGAGCTTGGAGTTCAACCTTCCTAGTGATGAGCACCATCTATGAAGTGCAGTGTTAAAGGCACAGAAACACACAAAGCAAGCTCACACACTTTACACAGACACACTCAGGAACGTCACCCCATATCCCTCCTGCGAGCATGCTTCAGTAGTATTTGCTAAGTGAGTGTGATCATTACAGCAAATGGCCAGTCTGAAATGATAGACTATACAGAAAAACTTCATGCAAAAGGGAGTGGAGTAGAAAATTGAGGAGTGAAAATTACAGCCCTGGCTGTTTTAGCTGAATGATGCTGTACGTGTTCATTTTTATCTTAATTCTCAAAAGGTTAACATCTCTATAGTGAAATTATCTTAAATTTAAAAAAAATACCCCACATCAAAAAGACTAACAAAATCCATGTTTGATCTTTTATTTAGAGTCAACTAACTGCAATATGCAAATATCAATTCACTGCTTTAAGTTTCACTTCATTTATAGAAAAACAAAACGAACAATGAACTCTTTGTTTTGTCATGAGTCAGATTGAGTGCCTACTTAAATCACCAGATTTGCTTATTAATGGCTTTCTTCCAAGTCAGATTTATGTCTACAAAATGTGCCAAAGTCTTAAATGCATAGATTATAATAATCAGAGCTCTGGGAAAGATACAGGAGGTTATTTTATCTAAATTTACATTTGATGCTCTTTTGTAGTATCCGAGAGAAAAGCTTCTGATTGTCTTAATGTATTCAATAAAGATAGATTTACAAACACATGGTACCTAGGTGGTCCATTACAATTGTTATAATTATTTCTTGTGTCTCTCTCTTCCTGCCTGTCTTCCCCTTCTGCCTCCATCCCTCCCTTCCTCCCTCCTCTCCCTTTTTCTCTTTCTCTCCCTCCCTCTTTTTGTGTTGTGTATGTGTCGTAAATGAATATGTGGGTATATGTCCCTGTGTTTAAAAAAGAGACCAGAGGAAGATATGGGATGTCTCCAAAACACAGGTGACAACAGATGTTGGCGAGGATGTGGAGAAAGAGGAACACTCCTCCATTGTTGGTGGGATTGCAAGCTGGTACAACCACTATGGAAAGCAGTCTGGCGATACCTCAGAAAATTGAACATAATGTTACCTGAGGACCCAGCTATACCCCTCCTGGGTATATACCCAGAAGATATTTCAACATGCAACAGGGCCACATGCTCCACTATGTTTATAGCGGCCTTATTTATAATAGCCAGAAGCTGGAAAGAACCCAGATGTCCTTCAACAGAAGAATGGATACAGAAAATGTGGTACATTTACACAATGGAGTACTACTCAGCTATTAAAAATAATGAGCTCATGAAATTCTTAGATAAATGGATGGAGCTAGAAAATATCATCCTGAGTGAGATGACCCAATCACAAAAGAACACACATGGTATGCACTCAGTGATAAGCGGATATTAGCCCCAAAACACACAATACCTAAGATGCAACGCATAAACCTCATGAAACTCAAGAAGAAGGAGGAAGACCAAAGTGAGGGTGCTTTTGTCCTTTTTAGAACAAGTATCAAAAGATTCAACCAGAGCCCCCAGAATCTAAACCTCCAGCCTGAGAACAGACAGGGGCAAGCTGTCCTCTGAGAGGCTCTAACCAGCAGCTGATTCACACAGATACAGACATCCAGAGCCAAACTGGATGGAGCTTGAGGACTCTTATAGAAGAATAGGGGGAAGGATTGTGGGCCCTAAGGAGATAGGAACTGCACAGGAAGATCAACAGAGTAAACCAACCTGAACCCTTGGAGCTCTCAGAGACTGAATCACCAACCGTGGAGCATACCTAGTCTACACAGCTCTACCTCCATGGGCTGGACCTAGGCCTCCCTGCACATATGTTGTAAATGTACAGCTTGGTTTTCATGTAGGTCTCAAACATCTGGAGTGGGGGCTATCCCAAAACATGCAGCCTGTATATGGAGTATGGTCTTCTAGCTGGGTGCCTCATCTGGCCTCAATAGGAGAGGAAGCACCTAGCCTCTCAGAGACTTAAAGTGGCAGGGTGGGGGATACAGGAGGAGGGGGGTACTCAGAAAACAAGAGATGGGGAAGGATTGTGGGAGGGGGTGACTGGGACGGGTTATAAAGTGAATAAGCAAAAAAAAAAAAAAAAATTAAAAAAGGAAAAAAAAAAAGATATGGGATGTCCCTTATTGTTTTGAGATAGACTCTCTCACTGAACCTGGTCTAGGTTGGCAGCCAGTAAGCCCCAGGGATATTCCCTTCTCTGACCCCCCTACCCCAATAGCACCGAGGTTACAAGGAAGTGCATGTCCATTTCTGGATGTTTATTTGGGTGTTGGGAATTTGAACTCAGGTCCTCATGCCTGCACAAGTGCTAGTACCTTCTGAATCGTCTCCCCAGACCCAGTTGTGAATAATTCTTATGAGTATCTATATTTCCATCTTAATCATTGCTTAAAGAATAGACATTCATCAAGTTCACTTTGTCAGCTATAGCTCTTCAGACACCATAAGGGAAGATCAGGCAGGTTATGCTTGGGGCTTTTCTTCCCTAGGTTAACCATTCTTAGGAACAAGTCCGTTCTTCACAGGACTGCTTCTCCAAAACCCCAGCTATGCTGTCTCTTGTCTAGTTGCACTCTCATTTAGCAGTGTCTTTGGTGCCATGAAATTAGGACCAAGCAGTAGGTAGAATCTGCAGCCTCAGCAAAAGTGTGCCTTGATGTTTTCTGCAAAGGAAATTCCACACAGCTCTGATTCCACACAGACTTTTGGTGACTTTATGCGTCCCTATTTCTACCACACTTTTCCACCCTTATTCCTTCCAACCCACCAGCACTAGATAGGAGCGAAAGAAAGGTAGAGGAGAAAAGGGCTGTCAATATCAGACTCCTTGGGGCAATTTTAATCTTCATTATCAGGGTATTTCTAACCAGCAACCAGCAACAGCAGCAGCTAGTGGACCCTTTTAGGGCTCTTGCATTTAGATACCCTCTCAAGAGTCCCCAGAATTCCTACATCATACACTTGCAGAAACTCTCTGCAACTGGCAAAATCATGTTCGTTCCAGAGCACGAGGCAAATCATAGTCTGCTCTGGACAACCGGGAGCAGCCTCATATCCTACACCTGGGATTAAAACATTTTTACTTTCTAAAGAAACCAAAATTGTTTTCTTGTTTGTGACTTCTTGTGACAATTAGTTTTAATTGTCAACTTTAGTTGATACAATCTAGAATTACCTGAAAAGAGAGTCTCTCAGAGGGATCAATACGTTAATTTATGTGGAAAGACCCAACCTTAAAGGGAGGCACTCTTCCTGGGGTTTGACTCCTAAACTGTTTAGAAAAAAAAAAAAAAAACAGTGAATCTAGCACTGGCATGTGTGTCAGCACAGGCATGGGGTGAGCACAGGCATGGGGTGAGCACAGGCATGTGTGCATCAGTTCTCTCTGTGCTCTTGACTGTGGATGTTATCGGCTGCTTCAGACTGGATACATAAACAGGACCCAGCATTTTGCTGCATACAGGAAAGTGTCAAAGACAGATACTACCTCAGAGTAAAGGCGGAAAACCATTTTTCCGAGCAAATGGTCCCAAGAAACAAGCTGGAGTAGCCATTCTAATATTGAATAAAATCAACTTTCAACCAAAAGTTATCAAAAAAGACAAGGAAGGACACTTCATACTCATCAAATGAAAAATCTACCAAGATGAACTCTGATTCTGAACATCTATGCTCCAAATGCAAGGGCACCCACATTTATAAAAAACAAAAAAACAAAAAAACTTTACTAAAGCTCAAGGCACACATTGTACCTCACACAATAATAGGGGGAGATATCAACACCCACTCTCATCAATGGACAGATCATGGAAACACAAACTAAACAGAGACACAGTGAAATTAACAGAAGTGATGTATCAAATGGGTTTAAAAGATATCTATAGAACATTTCATCCTAAAACAAAAGAATATACCTTCTTCTCAGCACTTTATGGTACCTTCTCCAAAATGACCATATAATCAGTCACAAAACAGGCCTCAACAGATACAAGAAGATTGAAATAATCCCATGCATCCTATCAGATCACCAGGAACTAATTCAATAATCACAAAAACAACAGAAAGCCTACATACACTTGGAAGCTGAACAGTGCCCTACTCAATGATAACTTGGTCAAGGAAGAAATAAAGAAAGAAATTAAAGACTTTTTAGAATTTAATTTAAATGAAGACACAACATACCCAAACTTATTGGGTACAATAAAAGCAGTGCTAAGAGGAAAACTCATAGCTCTAAGTGCCTCCAAAAAGAAACTGGAGAGAGCATACACTAGCACCTTGACAGCTCACCTGAAAGCTCTAGAACAAAAAGAAGCAAACACATCTGAGAGGAGTAGATGGCAGGAAATAATCAAACTCAGGGCTGAAATCATCCAAGTAGAAACAAAAAGAACTATACAAAGAATCAACAAAACCAGGAGCTGGTTCTTTGAGAAAATATAATTTCCTTCCTTCCTTCCTTCCTTCCTCCTTCCTTCCTTCCTTCCTTCCTTCCTTCCTTCCTTTCCTCCTCCCTCTTCCTTTCTTTCTTCCTCCCTTCTTCCTTCTTTCTTTTGTTCTTTTTTTATTCAAATACAGTCTAACATGAGTCACACTAAAAAAGGAAATTCCAGTTGAGAAAATGTCTCCTTCAGATTGTCAGTGGCAAAAAAAATCATGAGTATTTTCTTGACTGATGATTTACTATTGCAAGTGCCATCCCTGGACAGCTGGAATAAGAAATCAGTCTGCAGAAGATAGTAATTCTATTCCTTCTTGAACTCTTCCTCAGTGCCTGCCTCCAAGTTCATATTTGGTTTCCTGTCCTGACTACCATTCATAGTGTATTATAAGATATAAGATGAAATAACTCTCTCTTCTCAAAAACAAGTTTCTGATGGGTTGACATTGCCTCTTTTCTACAATCCTCATTCATGAACAATTGAGGTAAGTTCTTATGCTGACTTGGAGAATCCCTTAGGTGCTCTGTACTGAAGTGGCTCCAGGAAGAAAGAATTCAGGGTGCCTCCTGCAGGGTGGAATGCTATTCATTTGTGCCAGTGGGTTTTAGACATCACATTCTGACACTCTACAACCCAAAATGATAATCCCTGATAGAAAAGTGGGGGCATTTAAGACTTTTTTTGGGGTTGGGGGAAGCTATCCTTTAAATCCATTTAAACAATCCAATCATCCAAACACATGCATTTATAATCTAAACGAAACTTGAATTGATCCAGCAAAGAACGTAGTTGCCATGTCAGGACTACAGGGCAGAAGACCTCAGTCTTCCTTTGTGTGTGTGGTGTCATTATGTCCTGTAATCTGCATGATGTCCCCTGCTTGTTAGGAAATCACTGGGTGCCCATGTGGCATAATGTGCCATCTTTGTATTCCAAAGCAGTTGAGCACTTGGCACATTTGCTCAAAACTCATTAGCTCGATCCTCTGTTTAGCTGCTGTTCTCCAGGCCCAGGCAAATTAATGTGTAGATCATTGCAACGTATTAAACCCATTTAATTGCTCATTGATCAAAGAGTAACTGTGAAATGTGTACATGTTAATGATGGAGTGTCCTACAAAACTGCAGGAATGGAAATATTTTTCCAGCTAGAGAGGAAGGTGAACACTGCCATATGTTTAAAGCCCAACTCTTCTTTTTTACATGAAGATTCTGTCATAAGGATATCAAGTATGTATGATTTGCTCTTGAAATCAGTTTCTTGTGTATTAAATTTAAATTTAAAAGTATAGCATCAGAAAATTCAAAACTATATTGAATTTACAGATTAGTTACTTTAGTGGATTTAAAAGGAGCTACATAAAATCTTCCACACTGCAGACTTTAATGTCACTTCAGAGTTTGCCAAGGTGTTTGAAGCCATCATGTTTAAATTTTTACAGCCTGTAACCCTCCTCTGTCACCTTTGTTTGCTTACTAGTAATTTCTTTCCCATTCTTAAATATCATGTACATCATATCTGTGCACATATTCATACATGTTCCTGATATATGAAAAATATTATAGTTGTCTTTCTGAACACACATTATTTTGCTTAATATTATAATCTCCAGTTCTATCAATTTTCCTGCAAATAAAAAGCACTGTCCCTTATGGCAGAATAAAACTTCATTATGGGTATGTCCTTTGTTTGTTTTTATCCATTCACTTGATGATAGACACCTATGATGATGCAGCAACTTGGCCACTGTGTCTTGTGCAGCAACAAGCATGGATGTGCAGGTCTCTGTAGTGTTCTGGCTTATCCTTGGTCAGATATGATCCCAGGAGTGAGAAGACCAGATAATCTCATGAAAATTATTTTGTTTTCCATCCTTGCATCTGTTTCTCTGTCCTCTGTCTTTGTCTACCTGTTTCCATCTATCTCTGCTTTTGTCTATCTGTATTCTCTCTCTCTCTCTCTCTCTCTCTCTCTCTCTCTCTCTCTTGTTTGCCTCTCAGTATCAGTGTCTGTCTCTATGTTTTTGTCTATCTGTTTCTCTCTCTCTTCTCTCTCTTCCCTCCCCCACCCCCTCTCCCTCCCTCTCTCTTCTCTTTCTCTCCCTTTCCTCTCTCTGTCTCTCCCTCCCTCCTCCTCTCTCTCTCCTCTTACTCTCACTCCCTCCTTCCTCCTCTCCCCCCCCTCTGTGTGTGTGTGTGTGTGTGTGTGTGTGCAGGCATACCCCCATCTCTGTGCTTGTGAAGCCCTCCTCTCTTTATGTTCTAACCACACCAGTTGTTTACTACTTAGATGTACATTCCCTTTTTCTCCTCTTTCGTTTCCTTTCCTTTTCTCTTTACCTTTCATTCTCTCACCTGTTTCTACTTTCAGTGGCTTTCTGACGGACCTGCATTCAGAAACACAACATCCTCTTACCTCTCTAATTTTCTCTGTGTTAAAAATGAATAATCTTTTTAGTGCATGTTCTCACGTGGAAACAAGATAAGGCCGGTATTATAAATACTTAAAATCGAATATATTTGTCTCAGTTTCATAGCTTTGGTTTTGTAATCATCAAAGGAATATGTATTTAGTATAAAACTTTGAAAATAAAGACAATCAAGAAGAGCCTTCCAAAAGAAAATTTATAATTTCTTCGTTCAGAGATAACTTTATTAATGTTTGTTGTGTACCTCAGAAAATGCTCTTTGCATTGCATATGCAAATATTCAATATTTAAATATGCAGTATTCTCATTTGACCTTGTCTGAGTTATGATTACCATGGTTACCATTGCTATGATGAAACATCACGACAGGAATTTATACAAAACAGGAACCTGGAGGCAAGAACTAATGCAGAGCCTGTGGAGGGTGTTGCTTGCTTGTAAAGGTCCTTTTTCTTTGATGACTCTACTTTGTGTCAAGCTGACATAAAACTAGCCAGCACCAGCCTCATATATTATAAATGCATCGTATCAACAAACATTCCTTATAGCTATGCTTTGACGACAACAGTATTCCATCATATGAACTTCTGTGTATCTAGCTATTATTATACATTTAACCATCTCAGTAGTTATTTTTGCATAGCTGTGACCACAATACTGGAGAGGACCAGCTAAAGGAGGAAAGATGGGTTTGGCTCACAGTGTAGAGTGGTGGCGCCAGTGGTCACTCTGTCCTGTGCACAGACACAACACACTGGTAGTGTAAGAGTGGGGAGGAGTAAGCTGTTCACTTCATGGTGGACAGGAAATAGAGAGCTAGAAGCAGAATCCAGCACCCAGGTACAACTTTCCAAAGCATTCCTCTGATAAACACTTCCTCTACCTAAGTTACACCTCCTAAAGTTTCCAAAACCTTTAAAATCGTGCAATTGCCGAGGACTAACTGTTTGGCACATGAGCTTGTGGGGAGATTTTTATTTATGACTCTAAGATGGTGATGTGGCTAATGCTGGTTCATAGTTTTTTTTTTTTTTTTATTTCTTTAAAGTAAATATCCAAAATTGCTATTCTGAGCAGGACAAAAAGATAGCATCTTTTAAAAAAAATGTTTTTTTGATATATAGTTCCATATCATATGGAGTATTGTAATGACATTTTCTTAGTCTTACTAAGACTTTATCAGACTGTTTCCACTATCCCCAAACCCTTACTAATACAAGATAGTATTTTAAAAATATCGATTGAAAATAATATACAAATTATATCTTACCATTGTAGTGACCTTTATGGATTTTATAATAACTGAAACACTGTCAATACCCATAGTTTTCAAGGAGTTCACTTCTTTCTTCAGGCAGGGTTCTGATTTGGGATTGGGTCCAGATTTTCCCAGGTCCTGTGCTTTAGCTGTAACACTGGAACCATGGGTATATATTCTACTCTGCTGTTCTAGGCTTTAAGATACAGGAGGGGATTAGGTCCAACGTGCTCACACCAGGCATGGACTGGCACACAGTCCAGTTTCTCAACAAATAGCTGCAAATCAGACTTTTTGTGTAACTATTACCTCAGCATTCAAACGTTCCCTTCTGTGGGGGAGTTGGGAGACTCAGAAAGTCTCAGGAAGCTCAGAACATTAAACTAAAATCCATGAGGTTCCTGCTCTGGGCTGTAGGCTCCTCCTCCAGGCTGTAGGCTCCTCCTCCTGGCTGTAGGCTCCTCCTCCGGCTGTAGGCTCCTCCTCCGGGCTGTAGGCTCTCTCTCCGCTTAGGCTCCTCCTCCGGGCTGTAGGCTCCTCCTCCGGCTGTAGGCTCCTCCTCCGGGGTGTAGGCTACCTCTTGGGCTGTGTTCTCCTGACTGCCCCAGCTGCAGAGCTCCATCCTTCATGGGTGTAGAGGTCTTTCTCCTCTGGCTGTAGGTCTCTCAGGTTTTAGGCTCCTTCTTGGAGTTTAGGCTCCTTTACTAGGTCCTGGACGGACTCCTGCCTAGAGTTGTGGCATCTCCTCGGATTACTGTGCCATAAAACTTATTGTGGAAGAAGGTGTTTCATCAGGTTGGAAATGCCCACAGCTGCCCACAAGCTCCTGGAATACCTTCATGAGTGTTTGGAGTTTCCCATCTGTTAGGTTTCTGATGGAGCTGCTTCAATTTTGAGTTGGTGGTCCTTAGCACGCTGTCGAGAATTGGCGAATGGTGCTTTACTGTGATTACCTTGTCCTCAAAGTTTTCATAATTTGTTCAATCGAGGATTGAGCAAAGTAAATGAATTGAACTCTGAAACGATGCTTGATTGATTTAATTCTGCCCAACTCTAATCGCAAAGGGAGCTTGTGTCCCAGTGGACTTGAACTCCTGATGCTGCCTGTGAGCACATTGTTCTCCTGGAGATCTGGTTATGTTTTCAGTTAAGAATAAAAGGATATTTGTGACTTTTTGCTTTGGGGACTGGATTAAAAAGTATGCAACTGTGATTTGCACATTTAATTAAATGTTTAATCTGAGCTTATAAGGAACTGCTATTTATTTCTGTCAGTCAGATTTCAATAGATCATTAAAAATTCCATTAGCCATGATTGTTGACACTCTGATAAAAAGTATATTTAGCAGGATAAGGCCTCTCGGGAACCGAACTTTCAACTCTTCTTTGGCCTGTTTTTGTTTTGAGACTTTTAATCCTGTCATCTCCTGGTGCGGTCCTGATTTTGTGCTTTATGAGTCGGCTAATGCTGTTTAATCAGTGGGTCAGACTAATAAACTCAAGCTCATGCTCACTAAAATCTCAGCATAAACAGATTTGAATGCATATATTATCTCGACAGAGGCTTGGCTGTCTTGTGAAATTACCCATATAGTAATTGCCCATTTTATGTTTGATGCTTTGAGAAGAGAAGAAGCATGTCCGTGTAACTTAATGTAAACAGGTTTTACTAACACAAGACTGTGGGTTGGCTATGTGACTCAGTAGGTAAAGGAACATGTGACTAAGTCTGAAGACCTGAGTTTGTTCTCTGGGACATAAGAGAATCCTTAAAGCTGTCTCTGACTTCTCGAGGTCATATAAGTTAGACCCTTAAAAACAAAAACACACACACACACACACAAATGAACAAACAAGCAAACAAACATATTTTAAGAAGAATCCCAATTAGGTTATATATTGATGATAATTATATTAATAATGATTTAAACAGTAAAAAGTAAAAAAAAAATATTGTTCATATTCTCAGTGCCTAGAACCATACTCATATCTAGATTAATTGTCTTTGTATGGATCTTATCTTTATTTATACTGGAGCTAATTAAGGCACTGAAAGATTGCATAATTCACAAAAGAATTATTATTAAATACTACAAAGAAAACCCTTTGCTTTACTCCAAAACTTCATCCTGCTCCATTATGCTTTTCTTTTCTGATAGTAGGGTGTCATATTTAACCATCACACAAGCTATTACACTATATCCTTGTGTGGACCGAGCAGCAACTCTCAGACTCAGATGGGAGCTCTGGTTCAAAAGTGAATGCATGTTTAGTGGGATTTTGTATTTCTCTCAGATTTGGAGAATTTTACCTTTCCCTCTTTCACCTTCATGTTAATCCTTGGTGCAGCATAACTAGAGGCATTTGTCACGATTTGGCTAAAGAGTTTATGTAACTTAAAAAATGATGGATGGATTGGGCATAGTCAGATGTTATCATTGTTTGTTCTCTGGAAGTATGTGTGTGCATGCACACATATATGTAAACAGCACCCCACTTCTTATCCTGCATCAGTGGAACAGTAAACATGAATGCTACTTTTTGAATCAATTACTATTTTGAAAAGACACAGTCATTGCTTTGTGGTTTCTAGGGGAAAAAAGGCTTGTCTTGGAAGATGGCAGATGGATATATTTTAGATGCAACCAGGCAGCAAAGGAAATACAAATTTATTTGTCTTAGTTTGGGTTTTATTGATGCAAAGAGACACCATGACCATAGCAACTCTTATAATGGAAAACATTTAATTGGGCTCGCTTACAGATTCAGAGGTTTAGTCCATTATCATCATGGCAGGAAGTGTGGTGGCATGCAGGCAGACATAGTGCTGGAGAAGGAGCTGAGAGTTCTACATCTTGGTTGGAAGGCAGCAGGAGACTCTGTACTACACTGTGAGTAGCTTGAGTATATAAGACCTCAAAGACTATAGGTGAAAGGGAAGGATCCACTTATGGCATAAGGCATGATCTCTATCAGTATTAAATATGGGGAAGAGGCATGTTTGTGTTTATTCTGTAGGATGTTGAAGGAGCATGGTGGCCGCCAGAACAATGGGTGAGACATGCTGATGCCAGGACAAAGAATGACACTGACCTGTGAGCTTGCTGAGTGCCCTGACAATGGTGACTGGAAACTGTATTGGACATATGTTCCCGACCCACCATTGCTTACCTATAACTCTGATGGGACAAACTGCCTTGCCTCAAGGTTTTAGACCTTGTGGAGCAGAGAATCAAAAAGAGAAGTTATAGTGACTCTTGTATTTTTCTTAAAGGTGAGCAGTTATTCGGACTCAATCATGGACTGGTCTAGAAATCAATCCATTATTGGAAATAACCGTCTTCATTTGGAAGGCTGGTTCTGGATATTTTCAGATACATATATGGACGTTATCTGCAGTTCTCTATGATGTTATGTTATCAAGAGATAAAGTTGGGGCAGGATCTGGATTTCAAACAGGTGTTAGCACATGTATTAAGGCTCTTTTAATTGTCAAGTTAAAATTACTTTTGTTTCTTCTACAGTATTCAATGTAAGTTGCATTATGGAGGTCTATCAACCAGCTTTTGTTTTAGTGCCCTGAGTATCACAGAACCTTGGTATTCTAAAAATAGTCTGCAAGTACTGGAAGAAATGAGTCAGGCTTTAAGCAGAAGCAAGAGGGTAGTGGGCTTGATTATTGCTGGTATAACAGCTTTAACTACATTAATTGCTAGCACCACTGCTACTGCAATTGCTTTGACACAAGAAGTTAAGACAGTTACTTTTGTTAATCATTTAGTAGAAAAATGTTACTAATGTGTTGAATATACAAGAAGATTTAGATAGGTATTTGGAAGAACAGGTTGATGCTTTTTATCCTATTAAAATTATTGGAAGGAGGTTCAGATTTTAAAGGTAAGGAGCCATCTCAAGTGTCATGCCAAATACCATTGGATTCATTTTAGTTCTAAAATTTACAGTGGTAGTCACTATAATTAGGAAAAAATTTAAAGACACTTGCAGTGTATTTGGCATAATTCTAACACCTCTCTGGATGTTTTAACTTTACATAGCAAGCTTATGAATTTCAAGAATGCTGCTCTGCTGAGCTTGATGCAGTAGATACTGCTGATAAAATTACCATGGCCTGAGGTTAGTATTTCTATTTTGGTCAAGCTTCAAGAATGGCATATATAGCTTGATCATGCTAGCCCTTTTTGTCCTGGGAATATTTTTATTCCTGTCCATCGTGTTAAAGCTTGTCTTTAACAACATCAACGTGTTGGCAGCCAAAGTACATGGCTTGAACTGAAAATGGACCCCAGACAGAGTTATTAAATTAACAGGCTGGCAAGCCAAGGACGGGTAAGATTCTGCACAGAGCCTTATCAACCTAAACATAAGTGCATTGCTTTTGATAATTCATATTCCATGACAGGCAAGGAGGTATTCTTGTCAGAACGACCTAAGATAGTCTCAGTCTTGTTTATGAAATAAAAGGGGAGAGGTGGAGAGCCTTTGCGACTGCTCAGCAAGAATCTGACATGGCCCAAGGACAAGAAATACGCTGCTTGGCAGAGATATGACATTAGCCAAGGACAAGAAAGTAGGCTTCAGGCAGGAATCTGACATTAGGCTAGAACAAAGAAGTACTTTCAGGCAGGAAATCTAAATCTTAGGCCAAAACAAAGAATAATTCAGGCAAGAATCTAAATTTTAGGCTAGAACAAAGAATTAATTCAGTAGGAATAATATTTGGCTAGAACAAAGAAGTAATTTCAGACAGAATTAATTTTAGGCTAATCAATGAATAAGCTTCAGACATGAAATACTTTGGGAGGACAGAATACTCATTTTTGGTCATCTGTAATCCTAGAAACATGTCACAGATGCACAGACTGTTTATCGCCTTGCTTGTTCTTTTGACTAATTGTGTTTATTGTCTTGCTTGTTCCTTGACTGTTTGCATCTATTGTACTGCTAGTCCCTCAATCTAGAACTAACCTGAATACTTGCATGTAATTCAAATGGTATAAAAGCAAAAGGAGGAGCAGGGATGGGATAGGGGGTCCTAGGGAAGGGAAATGGGGAAAGGAGATGACATCTGAAATGTAAATAAATAAAATATCCAATTAAAATAATGCAATCCCTTGAAGGAACTCACATAGTGAAGGGTGCAAGCTACTAACTACATGTTTTCTTTGAGCAGGAAAATGAACAAAGTATGTAATGAGACCAGTAAACATATGTCCACACAGAGTAACTTTAAAACAACCAAAATTATTTCTGAAATCAATAAGGAGGAAATACCCTGCATTTTGGTTTATTAAAAAACATGAAAAAAAAAATATAAAATTCAGTGCTAAAATGGCTGAGAAAAAAAAAAGCCTCAAAGCCTGCACCCAACAATGACACACTTTTTAGAACAAGACTGCACCTACTTCAATAAGCCATACTTTCTAATCAGCCACTCCCTATGGGTCACAGGATTTAAACACAGGAGTCTCTGGGCCAAAACTATCAAACCACCATGGTACTTTAACTTAAGTTATTTATACAATCTCATTTACTTCTGTGGTACTGGGATGGAACCCCGGTTATGGTCATGCTACATCAGTATCTCTACCACTGAAGAACAACTGAGCTCTTGTTTTCTGAAGTTTCTAATAAAATAAATCCCTCAAAGAACTAGGAAGACGACAGCAAGCAGGCCTGCTTTAGGTGAGGCACCTTTAGCCGAACACAATGTGAAGCTGGAAACACAATGTTCTGATGGTCAGCTTGACCACCAGAGTCGTCTACTGCTTTCCTCTCAAAAACAGTAAGCAATCGCAGCTGCCCATATGCTCGCATTCTTTCACACAGAGAACAGAAGCATGTCACTAGAAGAACTGGACAGGGTTGCGCTCATTTCATCTTTGACTAAGTATTCTTACAAGTTTGTTCTTTTAACTCCCATGGTATGTGTATCTCATGAGGTAGATATATATGTAAATACTTCTGAAATATTGGAAACATTCTAGAATTACTAACCACATTGACTTCTGAATTATTTATGATAAGTTCGTACATTTTCTCATTAAATGAATACTTTCTTAGGGATTTACATGAAAAGCATGTGGATTTTAGTTTCAGTTGTTTTATTGTAGTCACTGCCATACTGTTTTGCTCAAGTAGAATTACATGCAAGTATTAATGTCAGTTCTAGGTTGAGGAACTAGCAATACAATAGATGCAAATTGTCAAGGAACAAGCAAGACAATAAACACAAATAGTCAAAGAACAAGCAAGGCAATAAGCAAAGTCCTGTGATCACTGTTTCTAAGGGCTTATCAGGATGAGAGAGATCTTGTCTTAAAAAACAAAGTAGGAAGTGAGAAAGAAAGATGCCAAGTGTTAAAATGTGGTCTCTACTTGTACATATGCACATGCTCATATATAGGCATGAATGCATATACATGCACGCACACACACACACTAAAAAGAATCTTTGGAGGGGTTAATATTTTTTTTCTTCAAAATCTGATTGTAAAGAATTGTATATACTTTAGGATGAATGAATATCTTCTTCTCTGATAAAGAATTTAAATACAATATTTTATTATTATCTATATAGATGACATGATTGATTTATTCCAAATCATAAAGAACTTAAACCTTAACCAGTATTTCTGGTAGCCTGTCCAGGCTACTATAAAAAAGTGTCATAAACATGGTTAGTTTAAAAACATTTATTTCATTGTTTTGGAGTCTGGTCTCTGAGATCCAAACAAGAGCATTGTTTGTGCAGAACAAGACTCTCTTGTGTCAGATGTCTGACTTGTTGTGTCATCATATAGAGAGCTAGAGAGTTTTCTGAGGTCTCTAAATAAGAGCACTAATCCCACTCATGAATACCCATCCTCATGACCATAATTCTTTCCCAAAGTTCCATTACTCTACAGATAGAATTCCAAACCAACCTGTGATTCCCCTGTAGCTCAGGACACTCTGTACTCTACAACAGTGTCTGAAGAAAACCTTAAGATAAGTTACTGTAAAGCTAGACTCTGTATATTTTCCTGTGTGCACCTCACAGCATGTTTATCTGGGAGCCCTATATTCTTGTATTTCAGACCAGCAGGAGAAAATTTACTGACCAGTTTTACTACATGATTGAAATTTAAAAATTTCTCTTGGTGAATTGTATTGCCATAATTCTGAACCACTATTATGATTTACTTTGAAATGTATCTGCACTTGATTAAGACAACCAATTATGATGTATCAATAGTCTTTTCAACCTATATTTTTAGGGTGATGGTATTCTATTATTAAGTACTAATGTGAATAATTGATGATTGGTTTTAATATAGATTTTACACAATGTACACAGACTTTTTGTGTATTAACAGTTGTATGTAAAATTATAGAAAATGTATAAACGTAGTCTGCAATATTTTATATTTCATTTTCTTCAAAAAGAAAGATTGAGGTTCTATTACTGCATTGATACTGGTCTGTGCCAAAGTTTTCCATTTACATAGTACTAAGTTTTCCTTTTTTCTCTGTATGAAAAGCTGAGAGCAGCCCAGTTTCTTTGATCAACTAAAGACTAATTTCTAGAACAAATGAACACACGTCTCTTTGTTGTATGGAGTTCCATTAGTGGTTAGCAAAAATTATCTGAAATAAGAGATGCAGGCCAGCTGATGCCCATTACAGATAGCTAAGAATGAATAGGCTATTCTTGGAACGTTTCTGAGATTTCTCTGGTTTTGACATCATTTGGAGTACAGGGACAAGGCACTACTTGAGGTTCCCCGGCAATGTAGTTCCATTCAGTTGCATAAGAAATAAAGGATGAGATACAATACTCCTGATCCCACAGGAGCTGTTGAGAACTTAAGACCAGTCTCTACACAAGGGTTGCGTATAACACAGCTCCCATTTAACAAAACAACCACCAGGCCCCAACATTCATTCTTAGAGGTTAGAGCAGCTACGACCAGAGAGTCTTCTGAGGAGTGATCTGGAAGCTGAAAGCATGAGGAGTATTTAGATGCTTCCCTTCTAGCATCTTTTCAGACCATTTACTAGCATGATTGACAGAGATTTGCTTTCTGGCTGGTTTTCCCATCTGGAACTTTCCATAGCAAGGATTACCAACTTACATAGAGATGTGCACAGGTGAGGATCTCTAGGGCATCACAATTCCTATGATCGCCACAGGTGAAAGTCCTCCATCCTCCCCCTCATAGATATATACATCATTCATATTTCCTTCCTTCCTTCCACCCACAAATCCACAGGTCTGTGCATGCTTCCGTCCATTCTTGTATTCATCTATCCAATATGGGAAATTTGGAAAAGTGATATTTCCTACTTTTGTGAAGATATAGTTAAGTACACCATGAGTCATTCAGTGAGCACCAGAAAGAAACCAGAAGTCAAAGAGTTCTAGGAGAGAAAAAGAACAGTCCCTCAAGCTGACTAAGAAATGTCAACATGAACAGGGCATGTTCAATAGGGCAGCATTGGCGAAAGGGATCAGAAAGCACATGTGTTCAGAGTTGAGGGCACACTTAGCAAGGAGGACAATGTGCCAGGAAGAGCAGGGAAAGGTCAGAGGTGCTGGGGCTAGAGAAGAAGCTAAGGGTGAGGGTATGGAAGGCGTGCAAATCACTATCCGGTCTGGGAGGAGACTGGGCTTCCAGGCACTGTGCCTGCTGCCCAGGATAAATGGAATGAGGACGCAGACTGGCGAGGCCATCATAGGTGTCTAAGTGACAGATGGCATGGTTTCAGCCTGTGGGCTGGTAAAAGGGAAGGATTCGTTGGATCTGGTTTTCTAATATAGTGTCTGATATCCAGCTCCGAGGAGATTGATTTGCTGAGTCTCAAGACAGATCATTCAGAAACTTTAATATTGCCTATATGGTACTTACCTCATTTAGGGTCCCACTGCCCCTGAATGCCCCCATGGTTGCTAAGACGATAGAACCTGTGCCTTGTTTGCCCAGACTTACATGAAATCTCTGGGAAAGGAGGCCCAGGAGACAAGGTCTTAATGAAGTCCTTATGCCATCCTTGTCAGTAACAATTGATGACAAAGGCTCAGTGTTTCTGCTTAGACTCCTGATGTGGGGTCTCGGGCAAGCTGTTATTGGGAATTTGAGAAACTTAGTCAATTCTGGATTGATTTTTTTTTTTTTTTTATATTACTGAACCTTCTGGGTAAACTTGATTTTCAGCCTTCAATTAGAGATTTTAAATAATGACAAAGGACCTAGAATTTTCTCAGTATGTGTCTACATGAGCCAAAGGAGGGAAGTTATACATTAGAAGACGAGAAGGAGCGATTCACTCCTCTCTCTGACTCTTTTCCTTTCTCGTCATTAGTGAGTGATGTGTTTTGGCTTTCCGTTTATTGGTGAACGGTCCCAAACAGAGAAAGGAAACTTCGGATAGGACAGTGAGGAATAAGGTATACAGAATAGCTGAGAGTCATTTGCTCACCTACTTTCTGTTGCTCAGTTCTGCACAGCATTGAAAACGAGGGTGGATGCTGAACTATCGTGAGTTAGCTTAAAATCAAACACACTTGGGCTACAGTCGGCATGGGAAGAGCATTCGTAATCTCTATTCACAGTGCTGTACACATGGTTGTGTATGATGTCAGCCCCGGATCACCATTCTTACTGGCTCTGTGGCAAAGTACCACTGTAGTATGTCACTGACCATTGGGTAATCCTCCCTTCACTGTGTGCCACTTGAGTTCTTTCCAGTTTCCCACTGTATAAAAAGAAAATATGTCACAGCTCTTAGCATCTTTATATCAACCTCTTTGTTTTCTTTGGGATTGTTTCCCTGGAAATGTCCCCAAGTGTATCATTACTGGATGACATATAGTAAAGAGCTTTAAAGAAATAATAATAAATAACAACAATAATAAGAAAGCCTGCTTCCAGCGTGCTTCTCAGGAAGCTTGAGCTGATCCACCACACCACGGCGTTACATCCTCTGTGTCATATCCGTAGGCATTGAAACACTTTTAGCTATTTTTCGCTGTCAGTTTGATAGATGGGACCTACCCTGTTGTTTGTGTCTTCACCATCTTTTTCCAATCTTTGTAAAATCAGGACATTGATATATGGCAAAATGAGAGTGACAGCTTTCCCTGCACGCGAGTCCTTTACCCGTGGACACGACTTTGCAGTGTCTTTGGCTTGTGGTGTGAGATTTAGAAGTCTAGTGATAGTCTTCGAAGCTGTTGCTCCATACAGTTCTGCTGCCTGCCAGAAGAGGGCACTGTTTGTTTGTATTGAGGCAGAGGAAACAAACCTGGAGCCATTTAGGGAGAGGGATGGCTGCCAGTCTGCCCTTCACACCTATGCTCGGTGAGAAGAGTGGTTATGGCTGCAGCTCCACACACGCCTGACGAATCCTGTTAAACCTTCAGTTTCCTATAATTCGCCAAGGTTTTTAGTGTCCTGGCTGCCTAAGAGACCAACTAAATAATTTACATTGATGACATCAGGGACATGGCATCTGAGTGGGTGCAAGACAAAATACCAGTTTACCCCAGAGATCAGCCTTGCAGCCTACAGGGACCCCTGCAAGGCTCTGTGGAAGCACAAGGCTGTTAGGGTTTGAACAATGGCAGACTCAGAACTAAGGAAGCTGGAATAGCAACTAGTTTGCAAGTAGAGCTTAGAATAGGGAACATTTAGGCCCGGTATAGGTTTCCTTTCCCTTCCCTCCCCCCTCCCTCCCTCCCTCCCTCCCTCCCTCCCTCCCTCCCTCCCTCCCTCCCTCCCTCCCTGTGTGTAGGGGAAGATGGGATGTCGCCCAGTTGTCAGAGCTGTTGCCTAACCTAGGCACAAACCCTGGATCTGACCCATAGCTTCACATAAACCAAGCTGTGGAAGAATTCAACTCCAACCCCAGTACTTGGGTAGTAGAGGCAGGAGGGTCAGAAGTTCAAGGCCATTCTCGGCTATATAGAGTGTCCAAGGATAGCCTGGGACATTTGAAAATCTGTCTCAAAAACAAAATGAAACAAAAACAAAACAAAACAAACCAGAACAGAACAAACCACACAAACACCCCCCACAAAGTCACTCATCAAATAGCCAGATGTACTTTTATTAGAAAACAAGTCATAGAGTGCTTTCAATCTGGTGATTTCCTTTTCTTTGCTTCTCTCTCGCATTGGCCCCCATGTTCCAAGGCTACCCCTGTCAAATGTGATGATGCTATTTAGGCATTTGTAAGCATGGTTCCCATACAAGAAACACTCATCTTCTCTAGGAGAGAAATCTTAGAATATATATTATCTCAAAACTAGTTTCTAATTTGCTTTTCACTGAGTCAGGAGACTCGTTCCTGCTTCCAAGAGTTCAAATTGGTATATCTTAGATATTGTATTCAAGCTGTAATACCAGTCTCAACGAATTAACTACTGCACTAATGAGATAATTAGATTTTCAATTTCTACTATTACGGAAACTCGAAGTCAATGCTATGGTACTTACAAGTTTGTACAGACTTAAGTGTTTATGTAGGAGGAACGCTGGAAGGAAAGCTGCGAGGTCAAATTTAATGAGCACTTAAAATTTTAGTAGGTACCATAGGTCAGACTGTCCTCCAAAACGGGAGAAAGTAGGTCCTTAAGACAACAGTCACTGGAGTCCTTAAGACAATGGTCACTGGAGTCCTTGCCAGTGCTGGACAGAAGGAAGCCTTCAAAGGCTTGCCAGCCAAAGCTTTGAGTGGTCAGTTCTGTCTGCATAGTTCCCTTACTTGGCTATTCTTAGATCATATAGACTTTATTCTTTTTCTTACTGAGATTCTTGGTGTTCTAATGAGAATCTGGTAAGTTGGAAGTACTTACTGTACCCATCTAGGTTTGAGTGGCAGGCTATGGTAGGAGGTGCCAAGCATTTTATTAGCTCTGTAGGAGATGTGCAAGACATGCCCTCCAGACCATGTGGGCCAGGAAAGTATTTCCTCTATCTTGCTGTGCAGGCCAGGCTGGCCTTGAACCTGGCTGTCATTAAATCTAAGACCTTGCCTCAGTCTCCTGACTGCTGGGATTCCAGGTGTGTGTCATGATGCCTGTTCACTCATCCCACGAAGCCTCAGTTACATCATTTTACTCTTTGCTGACTTTTTCCCATGTGCCCCAGGCAACTGGAATAAAATGCAAAGGCCTCAGTTGAGCTTTCTAGGCCCTTCTATACTCCAATCTCCACCTCTGCTTCTCCTTTTCCTTGGTCCCTCTCTGTTGGACCTCACTCTGGCTTAAGTGACCCACTGAGGAAAGAAGGTTATGTAAGTTCCCCTGAGGTCTCTGTTATGTGCTTTCTGCACTGTGAGGTTTGCCTTAACTAACAAACTAACAAACCTCACAGAGCTCAAGTAGGGCTTATGAGACCAAACTGGACAGAGCCATCAAAGGTACTTACACAGGAACAGGACCTGGAAAATTCAGCAAAGGTTCAGCCAGAGGTTCCATCCGCCAGCTGTGGTCTAGGGGATGGGGATTTACAAAAGGAGACATGGAGAAGGGAGTAACATTTAACGCATTCACAGTGCATGGCGTGTGAAATGTCACAGGGTCCCAATCGCATTAATAGCATCTCTCAAGACTGAAAACTTAAACAGAGGCTGTTATAGACTACAGGCTGTGAATTATCCATGGGAGACAGAGTATGGGAGAGCTGTCAACATGAAGATGCCCTGAAAGAGCCTCAACATCTGCTATCTCCTCTGGGACTGCAGCTTTGACCACAAACTTGGCCAAAGAAGTTCAAAGACACTCCCCCAACTAAGCTTAATATTAGCTTGTTGTTTGTTCTAGGTCCAGCCTCCACAAATCAGAATAATATGAGGAGCACATGAATGGAACATGGTGAGTAGAAAGACTGGGTTCCCTGCTACCTCACCGTCACTCCAGTCATGTGAGGTTGGGAACGTAAACTGCTGTGACCAAGAGAGAAAATGGAGGTCAGGTCTCCTCAAGAGCCAGGATAGTTAGATTGTGAACAGAGACCATATTTACAACATAATAGGCAGAGGGTTCCTCACTGGAAGGTTGTGAAGAATTTGCTCACACTTCTATCAGATGGAGGATATGTCCGCAGTAGGCAGACTGGGCTACATAGCCATGCCACCTCGAGAGCTTTAAAAAACTCAAAACAAGTAATTTAGAATCTATGGGAGTGTAGCTAAAGCACAGGTCTGTTAGGGTCCCAAGGAATTGCAATGTGCAATGAAATAGTGACAGAAAGAAAGGTTGTAGCATTTGATCATAGTCAAGAGATACATCATATATGGAGCTCTCTCTCTCTCTCTCTCTCTCTCTCTCTCTCTCTCTCTCTCTCTGTATGTGTATACCTGTGTGTGTTAATTCCAGAATCTTCATGACTTTATGAACATTTATCTTCTTTAAGACATCAAATTAAAAATTTAAACATGTTTAGTTGCTTGTCACTTATTATAAATGATGCCTCCTATATGTCTTGTTGTGATTTAGATGTGAAATGCCCTTACATGCTCACGTGTTTGAAAGCCTGGGGACCCAGATGTTTTGAGTGGTTATGGAAACTGAGACATGGGGCCTCACTGGCAGATATATGCCTCTAGGGGTGGGCACACCTCCTGTTTTCCTCTAGCTGGCTCTAAGTTCCTGTCTACTAAGATGTAAACAGGCTGCACCACAAGGTCTGCTGCTGTGGGCCGAAGATGCTGCAGCTGCCACGAGTTCCCTTCCAGGATGGATGGTACCTTCTAAATGGTGAGCTAGAATGAGCCTCTCCTGCCTTAGCTCACTTCTGTCAGATGTATAGATAGTCACAGGACAAATGGGGTTGAGTGACATGTACAGACAAACATATAAAATATTTCTTGCAGTTAATTGTGGGAAAGTTATCTGTTATAGAAATGTTTAAAGTTGAAAACTCGTGATGACTTCATAACTCTGCCATGCAGTGATGGCTTCTCCCGATTTATCTTGGGTTTTCTGAAGGTAATCTTCAAGCACAACGGTATGTATACTTACGGTAGGGATGGACTCATAGAAGAGCCTCACTCCTTTCTAAAACTGGAGAAACAACTGAACTAGTATGGTTGAGTCCAAGTCCCAACAGCCAAGGGCCAGCAGCACTGCTGGGTGAAGGCCTGAGAGGATGGACTCTCCAGTTCAGAGACTGACTTTGTCTTACAGTCCTCTCTTCTGTTCAAGCAGGCTTTCCGACAGATTGAGCGTGCTCACCACATTGATGAGGGCAAGCCTTTATTGCAGCCAGTGAATCCACTGCTCACTCCTGGAAACACTGTCATCAACACACCTGGAAGCCATGTTTCATCCACTCTCCCTTAGCTCATTGAGGCTGACACATACAATTTATCATCACCCCGGACTTGGGCTTTAAAAGCATTGTGGAAAGTTTTGGTTGACTTTAGCTGTCTTGCTTCAAAACTAAGACAAGGACCTTGGAGAAAATGTGAGTTTGGCAGAAATGGCAAGAACTTCCTTTATATTTTTTTTCCACACAAATGTTCTCCCTGATGGTGTTTATTGATTTCTGTGAGCTGACTGTTTGGACTGACGGCTTCAGAAATCACTCTGGGAGCCTATTAACAGTATCGATTCCTTGGCCCATGACCAGACCTCGAGAACCGGCGTTTCTGGTGGGGAAACATAGGCTGCAATACTGTAATAAATGCTCCCAGGAGGTTGTGATGCCCAGGCAGGTTAGGACGCACTGGAACTGCCAGTTGATAATGAGACCTTAGATGAAGCAGAAGCCTGCAGTGAGGAGAGCAAGGTCTCAATTAGGAAACAATCTGGTTGTTAATCGGCAACCCTAATAATGACTGTGGCAGTGTGCACTCAGAGACACTGCTGCCAGTGTTAGGACTTGAGGCTGTCTCGGTAAACATCATGAATTATTTTGGGGGCTGGTCACTGGGGAAGTTTCCTGAATTTTTGTGGGGTCACGAGGAAGCATCACACGGGGAGGTTTTTCACAGTGGTTGGTAACTGGATGGGACTGACTTTCTGTCTTATGGTTCATTCTCAACCATATTATGGCTGCGAACTTCTCCTCTATTGAATTCTTGAGTTTTGTATTATCCTTCTTCTCCATTGTAGCAAAGAGAGAGAGAAGGACAGGTTCGTATGACCGACAGTGTGTGTGTGGGGTGTGTGTGTGTGTGTGTGTACGTACTTGTGCAGAGGTCAGAGGACAAACCAGTCTTTGCCTTCCAACTTCCTTGAGACAGGATCTCTGTTATTTGCCAGGCTAGCTGGCTTCAGAGCACCTGGGATTCTTTGCCTCCCATTTTGCTGAAGGAATTCTGAAAATCTAGGGATATACTTGGCTTTATGTGGACTCTGGGTTCAAACTCAGGTCCTCCTATTTTTGTGGCAACAGTTTTGTGTGCTGAGCCACCTCCTCAGCACCAGGTAGGGTTTTGAAATAAAATTTAAGTATTACCATCCACTAGCTATGTGGATATAGCCAAGTCTATATCAGTCAATTCATCAGCTCAGGAGAGTTAATTCCTTAGGAGATCTGTGGGAATTAAATGAGTGAGTGCACTCGGGTGTGCATTCCCCCAACTCTGTGTCTCTTCTATGAATCAATGCTGTTGACTCCAGGGATATACAGAGTGATTGGTGAAGGCAGGCAGAGATAAAGAGTGACCCAGGCAGTAACTTAAACTTGCAGGGTTTTAAAGCTACAGGAGGTGCTAAAATATTTCTGGAAATGTTTCAGTACAGAGAACATTGTCATTACTAGAAGTCATGTCAGTGAACATTTTTATGTGGTTGGAGAAATTCTTTTATAAGATGCTCGGAATGGGAGTAGGCGTGGTGTTTCTTGGGAAGTCTACATGTCCTTCCTTGCAGAAGAGAGTTGGCACCTGTTGTACTGGTGTTCTCAGTTACTCTCTGGACTCTCAGAATGGAAGCTAAACCTTGTAGCCTTTCTACATCAGGGCCACTGTGTGTGTCAGAGCTTTTATTGCTGTGATAAATGTAGGATGGAAACAATTTGAAGAAAGATCTATTTGTGCTCATAGTTTTAAAGGTTTTAATCTGAGGTCTGCTGGCTCCATTGTTTCTGCGTTTATGATGAGCTACGTCACAGCAGCTAGGAGGGAGGACCGCTGGAGTGAGTGGTGAGAAACCGTGCAGCGTGATACAATGTTGCAAGGCGTGCTTCCATTGATTCTCTGCCTTTACTTTGGCCTCACCTCTGAAAGTTTCCACAATACAATGTTGCAAGGCATGCTTCCGTTGATTTTCTGCTTTTCCTTTGGCCCCACCTCTGAATGATTCTATTACTTCCTAATAAGGCTTCCAATTATAAATTCCACCAATGGATTAATCCACTTATGGAGGCAGAGCCCTCATAGTCCAGGCACCTCATAGTGATTCATTAGATCAAGCCTCCAACCTATAAACTTTCTTGGTGGGAACCTTCATATTTAAACCATAAATATCATGTCACATACTCACCTTTTGGGAGAGAGGAACATTTTTTTTTTTCCACATGCAGTTTGGGAAGCCCATGTGTGTGCAAGCTTGTCTTGTTTTCATATTGGAGAAGCTGAGGTTTAGTGCCTTTAACCCTTTTATGGCTCAATTCTCAGTCCCTTTCTCAGTGGATGAAGTTGTTAGAAGATGTACTTACCCACTCAAGCTAGCCTTGGTAAAAATACATGTAATCCAACAACTCAAGAATAACTGGGTCGAATTAGCTGCAGGCACAGAAGCTCACCAAGTACAAGGATGCTCAGATCTCACTCAGTCTTTGTGATTAATTCATATCTGAGTCACTTTTTCCCCAGTGACACAAAGGTATTGTCCCTGTATGTTCATCAAATGCCTGCTAACTTCAGTGAAAAGGAGACCCTCCACTTTGAATGATAAGATTAAAATAAGACTAATCTCTGGGTGGTCACCTATGGGTTTATCCCACAACTTCTAGAAAGTTAATTGTAGTAACTCTGAAATTGTTCTATTCTTTTCCTTTTTGTAAGAATGTTCCAAGCAATGGAGGCTTCTGGGTAAACAGCTGACGGATGACATCACTGTATTGGTAGTTTGTGGTGTGTTTTTATTTTTCCAAGATGTTCTGTGAGAGAATCAGGTCCACAGAAAGGTGGCCAGCCCTTCTTCTGATCCATGCTCACTCCTTTGAGAACCTGTTCTGGGCTTGAGGGTTCATGCCATCTTTGTAAGAATCAGCCAAATCCATACCTTCAGTGTGAAACTCCTCCCTGAAGCCCAGGCTTGGAAACAAAACCTGTATATTTGCAGGCCCATTATGTGTATCTGGAAAGTATCTCATCTCCACAGTGTACCCCAAATCAAAATCTTTATCTTCCCCTAAATGTGCTTTGCCCAGGTCTTCTCCAGTGCAGTACTTGGGTTTTCCATGCTCTCAGTTTAAATCTCCATCGCCACTACTTTGTCCTGATCCAGCCTTGTGCAGATTATTTCCTTCCTCCCCCATTGATGCTTCTCTGCTTTCACTCTTACTCCTCCTGCAACTGCTCAGAAAGACCTTGGTGATCTGCTGACTGTGCTCAGAAAGACCTTGGTGATCTGATGCACACCACTTCAATTGCCACCCGCACAGTCCTGCAGTGGTTTCCTGTGGACAGATGTCTCTCCATCACCATCCCCAGTCCCACTGATCTAAGGCCATCCCTTGAGGTTGGAGCGTCAGTGACCTCTTTGGGTCTGCATAAGAGTTTCTATAGACCTGCCCATCACTAGTCTCCTAACAGAGAAACTTGCACCTTGATCTTGCCCTAGAGGTTCTTCAAAATGAGTTAGCGAAAGCTACAAGGACATTGATTTTCCCCTGTGCCTCAATCCTTTAGGTAACTGTTAGTGTCCCAGCATTTTGCAGTGTCTGATAATAGCAATTCCTCAAATATATATGCATAAAGAGTGAGTCAATGAGAAGCATTTACTTCAACTGAGATTTTCTGAGTATCAGTGGCAAGACCTAATGATTTATTTTATGAATGACATATGGCTCTCTTTTAGTAGATTTGTTTATTACTTAAAAACATATTAAATGAAGTATCATCAAGGTTTCGCCTGCTGACTGATTCTTCCAACGTAAGTTGGGGCACTTTCTGGTATCACTTACCTACATTTGTTGGATTTCCTGTTTTGGTGTGAGGACTGCCAGGGACCTGTACAGAGGAGCCACACAATTTTCTAAGAGGGCGCTCTCTGCTTAGAGTATCTCTGAGGTTTGTGCAGTCACTCTTGCTTGTAAATGTGAGGGGTATTTGGACTGCTGCCTAGGGCAGACTGTACACTCAGTTTGTGACGTCTTTGGCTACCAAATCTCTATCTTTTTTTAGGTTTTCAGGAACTTCAGGAAGGCTCCCACTTGGATCAGTGGCCCTGGGTCCTTTTGAAAGGGAAGAAATGGCATCTCTAACATATTAGTCAGCAAACTTTCCCTCAACAAAGGTGAAATCCTTTGTGCTTGAAAGCTTCACAGTCTCTGTCCTGGTAACTTAAAAGACATGTTTGCTATGCTAGCACGTAGTTTGTCAGTGGTACTGGGGAGATCTAACCCAGCAATGCTGTCAACAGCCTGGTGTGTCTCCTTCTGGAGACTTGGGGACTTCTGTTCTGTAAGGCAAGAATCTTGACTATGCTACAGAAACGAATTTCTACATGAGTCAGGGGTTTATTGAGATCAGGAAGGGAACACACTGGAAAACATGGACATTTTAGAGAAAAAAAATGTTTTGGGAAACACATCGAGGACACAGGAGCACAATGTGGGTGACAGAGTGCTCAGTTATCTTGACGGTGACATTGTATTTGATCCTGGCTTTCCAAGTTAAATTTTCCAAAGGACATAATTTATGACAAAGATTAAAGATTAAGCAAAGCTTACACATTTAAGTATATTTTAAAAATTAAATAAAGCAGGTGAGTTGAGTTATTTTTTTTAAAAGGAATTTCCTTTTATAAATGGAATTATATGGTTACTTTTGTGAGAGACATGTTACATTGTTATATCATAGATGGAAGCACAGTGTAACTGTGAAACTCAAGGTCACAAACATTCTATTTCTAAGTAGCTACAATTGATTTGTTGCTCTTAGCATCTTCTTTTGAGATGTTTTTAGGAAAATACACACAATACTTGAGGCAATTTGCCTTTGTCTGTTGTGCTGAAGTTTCTTGACTCCTAATTATGAGGAATGTGAAACTAGATCACAAGATGAGGATTTCTTCCTGTTTCATAATCCGCCAGCTCTCACTGCCTGTGTACACTGTCTTAGTTACATACCACTCTCAAGTGAAAAATAGGATTGTAGCAAGTCTTTTTGGGTGCCAGAATTTAAAGTTCATGTAATCTTCATACACAACAATGCCTTCTTCATTCGATTTCTTTATCTCTTCTTGCTTTTTTATTTTTCATACTAGGACTGAACCGGGGCTGTGTGTATGCTAACCTATTCCCCACTAAATGAGCTACACTCCAACACCAGAGAGGTTTTAAAAGAATCATTTAAAATGTAAAAAATGATCTTCAGCTCATGGGGCAATGGGAGCAAATGTAGCCACCAACTCTTTGTAGACCTTTGTTGCAAGCCTAGACCCGAACAACAGAAGACAGCCTAAGGTTTCCCACAGTTCAAAACAGAGATGCTCTGCCACACAGCAGGTGTTTATGGTTTCAATTTTCCTGACAATGTGTATTTTTAGAAATATTGGCATATGCCTAGAAATGATAAAACCTAGGTGTTGAAAACTAGGTGTGTGGTTTCATGTGCTACACAGGAACCGGGCAGCACTGGCATGAACATTAGCATCAGATGCCCACTGGATTACATAGGACTGAAGATCAGCAGACTAGGTGGTTTGATTACATAGCCAGTATTTCTCCCTGCATGACACTTAGTACTGGGACAAATGCCTTGTTTAAATAGGTGAGTCTCTGGGTTGTTTGTATAGTTTAGGATGAGCTAAAGAGAATTCTCTCGAGGGAGTTACTGGGCTGCCTGCCAGTGTGGTTATATTGATTTAAGCCAACCATATTTATAATATGTGCTGATGAATAATGTCACATCTGTTATGCTTACGCTATTTCTTTAGTCCCCGTGCCCCATAGCATGGCATACCCTGAGAGCTTAGTAAGTAATTGGTGAATTTACATAAACATAAGCCACTGTCCCTTGACCAATCTTTTATTAAGAATTTATTGATTTTTTTCTCATGTGTTTGTTTTATGTGTGGGTGCAGCACTGTGCGCTGGTAGAGGTCAGAGGATAACTTGCAGGAGTTAGTTTTCTCCTTCCATCATTTATATTCTAAGGATCAAGCTCAGGTACCCAGGCTTAGTGGCAAATGCCTTTACCCACTCAACCCTCTTTCAGCCCCTTACTCAGAACTTTGGAGTTGAGAGAAAAGGATGAAACATGAATAATGTTTGGGCATGATGCTATGGGTCAGGTCTGTACTATCTGTATTTTTTTTTTTTCCTGGAAGATAGCCTTCTTCTTTTGCAAGTGATAAATTACCCACTCAGTGTCTTACAGCAGCTGATAGGAAGCACCAAAGCCCAGAGCCTGAAGTTTGGTCAGCTCAATGAGTGTTGCTTGAATTTAACCTTTAGATTAGAAGGGCATGTATTGAGATTGGCAGGGACCTCTTAGTTGTAAGGCTTTTGGTACAGTTAGGTATAGTCAAGAAAAAATTCTTCAGGGGTATCTGGGTTGGATTCTTGTCTGTGTCGGTTCTTTAATTTGAGTTCTAGCCTGTTTGGTTCTTTATACCTCTTTTGCAGTTCAATAGGTAAAAGCATTGTGTTCTTTTATAACGCTGGAGCAAACCTGTATTTGATCATCAAACTAGAATACTTTCACCTACCTCATCATCAATAAAAGTCAAGTGAAAAATCCATCTCCACTAAATCTGCTTATTTTCAGCAAATTGCATGACCCATTTGTGATATAACATGTTTAGGCTTTGATAAGACACTTTACAACATAATATGAATATATTCATTTCTGTGGGTGACTCTTTGTTCCTGAGACTGAAACATTCCATAGTCTATTGCAGTTTGGATGTGCTTGGAGAACAGCCATCTCTGGTCTTATTAAACTCCCTTTGCTTGTGTTCAGACAAGTATGTGTCTTGTTCTGCCCCACCCCTTCCTGGAGTCCTTGAGGTGAGCAAGTTTCTTTTGCCATGCTTCGTCTCCCATCCACAGTAATCCCCTTTAACCATCTGAGACTATGAGTCAAAATACATTCTTAGTACTTTAATTTGTTTTTCTCTAAGTTGAATGTTCTTGGGGCCCTGCAAGTCTCCTTGGGAAGGCAGGGAGAGCCGTGAGCCAGGTGATGGTAGGTCAGGGGGCAGCACATAGCTCACCTCTGCTAGTTTATACTCAGGTGGGCCAGACTGGCACTGGGATTGGTAGGAGAAGAGTCTAAAGCTGAGTGTTCCTGGGGCCTCCCACAGCCGGGGCCAAGCCTCCTGGGGAAAGCATCAAGAAGATGAAAACCAGGGGATTGTAACTTTAATTTTTTCAAACTTTATTTTTAGTGATGATTCTTAAATGCTTTAACCTCCTTCATAGCTCACCATCCATCAGAGATAGTGGAAAAGAAAGAATATGGGGGAAGTGGACCTGTTTAGAAAAGTTCTTTGGAGCAAACTGTGTTGTCTGGAAATTAGCAGTTTAGTTCACAGGTTAGCAGGCAGCGGCAGCCCGATCCACTTGCAAATTCCTCACAGATACACCAGCACTCAGTTCAGTAGAGTCGGGATAGCAAACACAAATTAGCAGTGACATGACGTAGCAGAGACAACCAGGCCTCAACCCTTGGCAAGAGTCAACAGGAGGCACCAGGGCCAACAGGAATGCCAGAAGTTCTCTGCTGTGCCTCTCTCAGGGAAGGGAAGATCAGTGAAGACTTGAGACTCACAAGCGATGCACGCTAGCTGTACCAGCAAGCCAAGCTCTCTCTCCATCACTCTGTGGAGTCCTGCTTATACCCTCTAAACATTGAGTGTCCTCCATGTGCTTTACCTCAGCATGGCTCTTGCCTCAGCATGTGCATCCAATCAGCTGAAAGCTGCAGAGGGGGCAAGAAAATGCAGTACAGTACCAGAAGTTTTTTTGGTGCATTTCTCTCTATGGAGTCCTGACAAATGCAGCTCAACGACACAATGTAAGGTGGACCAATACAAGTGTGTTGTTAACAAAGATTCCTTCATCACGTGTCCTTTCACGTCCTT
The DNA here is from genome assembly GCA_021653895.1 of Mastomys natalensis. NCBI lineage: Eukaryota > Metazoa > Chordata > Mammalia > Rodentia > Muridae > Mastomys > Mastomys natalensis. The sequence continues at coordinate 349,628 of JAJTUV010001064.1, forward strand.
GCTTTAGCAGAGCATCCTCTCTCCTGTGTCTGCTTCAGCAAAACATTCCTTCATGAGTCTGCCTTAGCCTTTCACTTGTGTCCCGTTTAACGAACCATTCCTTCATGTGTTTGCTTGGCAAAACCCATGCAACGACTTTTCAAAGAAGCTTTAAGTCTTCACTTCGAGGGATAGTGCATATAGCTCACCTCTGCTGGCTGTGCCCCAGGTGTCATAGTGATGCAAAATCCAACACACTAAGTTCTGAATACAGTGCCAGAGAATTACTTCATAATGTTCTAGAAGGTCACTGGAAACTTATGAGAGCATCAGGATCATGCTTTTTTTTTGAAGAATTATTCATATGTGCACTTGACACCTACAAAGGAAACAGGCTAGGAAGCCAGTTTCTCCTTCTCTCACTCAGATACTGGTGGCAACAACTCCTCCTTACTCACATGGCCCAAGAGCTACTCTACAGCTGGTGAGAATTTCAAGGCTTTTTCTGCATGTGATATGCTTTTACTCTAGGGGCCATGTCTTGAATATGGAGAACTTAACAGTTTTGTTTCTTAATGTCAGCCTCTCTCTAGAGTCTGTTTTCATGTTCTAGAGACCAGTGACATTTTGAACTAGAGAATCTCCAATGTCCTAAGGATGAAGGGGGTTGAAGAGCTTTGGGACAGGAGGAATAGAAGCAGAAAGTAGATCTTACTTTCACACAGGTGGATCTTATCTCCTCTGTATTGCTGCTCCAGAGGCTCAGGACCATGCTGAGTGACCTCTGCCCTTTGCCATTAAGGTGGGAGTGATGGCAAATGATGGGAAGCAGACGACTCAGTGCAGGGAGTGCCAGCTGAATCATCTGACCTTTACCAATTTTTCTATGGAGAACTCTGGCATATCCCAACCCTCACCCGAGAGAGAGAGAGAGAGAGAGAGAGAGAGAGAGAGAGAGAGAGAGAGAGGAGAGAGAGAATGCAGAGCTCCACACAGACTGCACATGTGTATAGAAGGGGCACCAGTGTCATTCCTGGCAGGGACCTTGGTACCAATGTTTTAGTGCACTGCCCATATTCAGGATCTTCCAATCTGCCCAAAGCCTGTGCTAAGGAAATGGAGGGACACAATGAAGTACATCTCAAAGAAATCATACAACTCTAACGATAACCAATTAATGTAGGCAGATGGCAGACACACTTCTGACTTTCTTAAGAACATTTAGAGGAGTTATTTCTGTAGCCTGTGAAGGCATCGCTGGTGGCAGGAGCTAGCCACCATCACTTAGAGTATGTCTAATAAAGTCTGAGATAGAGAAGCAGGGCGCTGACATTTGATTTTGTCATTTTCCTATTAAGGTGTCAAGCATACCTTTTAAGAGCAGGCTTTAAAGGTTTCAGAGGACACTTTCTCGGCTCTTATCCCCGAGTTGCTGACACCTTCTGTCTGAGTACATCTCTGTGCCCCATCTTGATCCAATGCTGACTTTGTGGAAGGAAGGCCAGGTATGCTGTCCTTTACAGAGAATATTTGGGTGAAAGGTGGATCTTGTTTGTGTTTACTAAAAGGGTAGAGTTGAGGTTAAATCACCCAGTTTGTAAACTGAGGCCCCAGGGAATAGACTCAGCTGTGTGACACTCAGAGCAGCTGGAGCCAAAGTCAGTTTAGATTTCTTGGGAAATTGTTTTCCTGTTAGAAAAAAAGAGTTCTGGGAAATACTACAGCTTCAAGGAAAAGAAAAGTGTTTGGTGGAAGGAAATTCTGGAAGAAGCTAGGTAAGTTCTGAAGGTCTCACCAATAAATTCTATGGTGGCTTTGTTATTGGGTACGTTTCCAAACACCTGTGGGGAAAGAAGTCTACTTAAAGAATAATGTAAGTTACAGAATTGAGATTAGGAATGGGAAACAAGAAACAGAATAAATGTAGCTTAGAGTTGTGACTAAAAGAATTTTAAAGGAAAATTAATCTCCAAAATATATAAGTACCTGACAGGCAGAGAGAACAGGTAGGTTGGATTTGCTGATAAAGGGCTAAGATGAAACAATTAATTTAGGAGGAAAATATTCTGAGAGTAAGTCCTCAAGGATAAACTGGCAAGCTTCAACTTAATGTTAATGGTGCAGAAGACCTGATATCAAGAGGCATGGCTGAGTCAGAACATACCTTTACGGCCTTTTTTCTACTAAGGAAGAAGTGTCAAGAACAGGAGGTGGCTTTGAAGCTGACATCTGAGAAGAAGCACATAGTCCATCTGTCCCTACTTTCTGCTAGCACTAAGTGCTGCGATTTGTGCATATGTTCACAATTCCTGAGACATGAAATGCTCCGTTCAAGGAGATGTTATGAACTTCAAAGTAAGAAAGTGGTAGAACATGAAATTACAAGTGCACACTTTAATATTATATGTCTAAATTCATAATCACAATTTCTGATAAAATATAGGCAGTGGTTTTAAACTTAATAAATGGAATACTTCTTTAAATACCAAGGATCGAATACAAACTACTGAAATAAAGCACTTAAAAAAATCATAGGAATTAATCTAGAAATATATCTCATCTCCCAAAACTAGAGTAAACTACAGGCTACTGTTTATTATCTATCTATCTATCTATCTATCTATCTATCTTATCTATCTATCATCTATCTGTATGTGCATGTGTATGTATGTATATGTGTATAAACTATGGCACATTTGCGTATATGTGTGCATATGTGTACATACCACTTGTGTGGAGGTCAGAGAACAAATTGGAGTTGGTTCTCTCCTTCTACCTTTTAGGTCTCTGGGGTCATACTCAGGTCACCAGGCTTCATGGCAGGCATTACCTGCTAAACCACATTCATGACCCAGATTATTATTTTTCTGAGCTTCTAATATGTTCCCTGTGTCTGATTTTGCAATTAAAGTATTGTGTTTTGCTTAGAATTCCATCTAAGCATTTATCTCTTCTCTTTAGTTTATCACTAAGTAACATGTTAATAATTCATTTTCATAATCCTATGTGGATGAAATAATAGAATAAGGAACTAAAATTTGGAGTGTAAAATCCATCTTTATCAATGATGTTCTTCTCATCATTGATAAAGATGTGGTTAGGTCGAAGCTACGTGAAACACAACATTATACAATATTTAAGGACATTCAATAAAATAGTACTCAGGGATGCTTCTGTTGGAAGGAACCTTGAGATTCACCTGCCCTCAGTATTTTGTCTTATCACTCAGTCCCACTCAGCAAGAGCTGATTGACTCCAGATCGACACTGGAATGACCCAACCCTGGAGACTGGAACAGTTAATACAGAGGCTCGTGAAGTTCACTTTTGGCATGCTCAAGCTGATGTTTAAATACCTGACTACATAGTCTTTGATTCTGAATTCCATTAAGAGGGTTTCATCAAGTAAGGAAAATATATTTTATATTTCATTTTCTTTGCATGCTAATATATTTTATTGAAATGTTTACATTAATTTTTTCTGTTTTCTTTTTTTATTCACTTTATATCCTACTTACTCACTCCTTCCTGGTCATCTCCTCCCACAATCCTTTCCCCCCCCCTCTTCTTCTCTGAGTGGTTGGGTCCCCCTGGTTATCCCCCCACTCTTGTACATCAAGTCTCTGCAGGGCTAGATGCATCCTCTTCCACTGAGGCCAGACAGGCAGCCCAGCGAGAAGAACATATCCCACATACAGGCAACAGCTTTTGGGTTAGCCCATGTTTTAGTTGTTCGGGACCCACATGAAGACCAAGCTGCACATCTGCTAGGTATGTGGAGGGAAACCATACAATGGAAAAAAGAAAGCATCTTCAACAAATGGTGCCGGTTTAACTAGATGTCTACATGTAAAAGAATGCAAATAGATCCATATTTATCACCCTGTAAAAACTCAAGTCCAAGTGGATCAAAGGCCTCAATGTAAAACCAGATACATTAAATGTAATAGAACAGAAAGCAGGGAATAGCCTTGAACTTCCTGGTACAGATGTTCCTGAATGGAACACCAGTGGCTCAGGCTTTAAGATCAACACTGGATAAATGGGACCTCATGAATCTGAAAAAGCTTCTGTAAGGCAAAAGACACTATCCTTTATAAAGGTTACAATGAAAGTCAAAGGACAGATCTTGGGTATATTTGTTACCAGATTCTGACTGAAAGTTGAAAGAAGATTGAACCAGACTTGGAAAGGAAGACAGCCCTGACTGCTGTGCCTCACCCTCTGTTGTGTGAAATGCTACTCACTACTGGCTTGTGGTTACAACACTCCAATGTCAGCTTGCTCTTGGTTTTCAGACTGCTGAGCCTCATTGCACTGTGCCTTCCTTGAGAGTGATTTAAATGACCTCAGGTGAACTGGAGATACCTGGAGTGCTAAGGAAAGATAGAGACGAGGAAAGGAGGACATGGAAATCAGCTAAGTCGCTTGTTGTCACAGAGGAAGTGATAAAGATATCATATTCCTTACTGCTGTACTATGTCACTTTACATAAGGACATGAGGTGCAGAGTCTATATGACGCCATGACAGAGGGACTGGCTGCAGTAGCACAGTTTGCCTCTTCCAGTTCTGAAGCAGCTGTGAGTATGAACATGTTTTGTAAGATAACTTCAGTTGTGAGTATTATCCTTGTTACTTGAAGACACATTTCTTTGGAGATCAACTGACACCAGGGAAGATCATTATCATCCTCTGTTTGTTTAAAAAGAATGAGGTTTTAAGGTAAAGACAAAATGAAGAAAGTTATTTTTCATATCTACATTACTTTAAATATATTTTAAAATGTATTTATTGTTATGTGTGTGATATTTTACTGTCAGGTGTGTAAATGCCCGTGTGTGCATATGTGACCCCCAGAGGCCAGAAGTGGTTGTTAGATTCTTTGAGATTGGAGTCACAGATGGTTATAAGTTGTCATGTGGATGCTGAGAACTGAACCTGGGTCCTTTGTAGAAGTAATATATGTTCTTAAATGCTGATACACCTCTCCAGTCCTTGTAGTGTTTATATTTTTAAAGAAGAAATGTGAAAGAGGAACTATACCACATTTTCTAGGTTTCTCTTCTATTACAAGGCATGCTGTGTGGAATCTCAGTATTTGTGTCACAGAGAAAGTTGAGATTGGATGGACCATTGCATTTCTCTGTTCCCAGTTTCTCCCACAGAGCTTTGAACTGACTCATGTCTGGCCACTGTCTAGATAATTTCCCTGTGTATCTTTTGCTCAGAATTAATCTTTAAGAATACCTTGTAGCAGGTGGCAGTCTCAGGAATGTTGATGCAAAGAAAGGAAAACAAGGCACTGTGAGTAGCAGCTTCATCACCAACTGTCATTCCCAAGGTCACGGACCCCTTAGTGGCTCAGGTCTCTTCACAGAGCTCACCGAAAAGCTCTGTACACGCTAGATCCTCTCAATCACTCCGTATGTTCTGCCAGCTGGCTGACTTGCACTCTTGGCTAAGCAGCCTCTCCTAGAAGTAGAACACTGCATCAGCAGAAGGAAGAAAACCTTCTCTTTGCATTTCCCTGCCAAGCTCTCAGGGGACTTGGTTCCATGTGATGCAAGTCAAAGATCAAGTAAGGGAAAGTGCACTTAATCAATTTCTTGTGTCACTCCCTAACCCCCACCCCAGAGACAAGGATGGAACCCAGGGGGTGTGCATGTTGAGAAACTGCTTTACAACTGAGCTACATACCAGACTCCTCAATTTCTGATCTTTATCTCTAAGTATGTGTGAGTGTATGGTAACCAATAATGATTTATACTAACATACGTTCCTCTGAATTCTAGAACATTCTCCAAGTCATGCTCTATCAACCTTCCAGGCAGCCTTTGACACAAATAGGAAAATGAATGTGCTTTCTAAGACTCATAAACATCATGAATGCACTTAATAAACTCAGTTTTATTGAAATTGAACCGATGACTCCTCAGCTCTGGCAAAACCAGAGAAATGAATTCACACTGAGGCAAGCAGAATGCAAATGAAAGAATGTTAATGCATGTATACTTCCTACCTGGTGCCTCCTAACCACACACACACGCCCCCCCCATATTTATATAGGTTATATATCTTAAATATATAACACAGAATATAGTATATATTACTCATAGATATGAGTAAATTTTATTTCCATCAAAAATTCTCTTTACATTAAAAATTCTTATAAAAGAGAGAAACACACCATATATTATTATAAGTCTAATAATATAGTCTAATAATAAGTACACATGGACCTATGTGTACAAAAGATATTATGAAAATCCCTCCCAAGACCACTCATTTTCGTTCCCTAGAAGTAATAACAAGTACTAACACTTTGTATGTACTTTCAAACATTATTCCTACATCAGATGTATTTACAACATATAAATGTCTCTATATTATTGTGCAGCACTTTTATATTACGTAGTGAGACAGGTTGAGGTAATATAAAAATATATATCAATTCATGATTTGTAATTGCTACATATGTTTTTAGCTGTGAAAGTTTTTGATTCATCCCTCATTGCTGATGTTTTTATGGCTTCCAAGATTTTCTTATTGTGAGCAGTGCACAATACATATTCCCATGAGTAGGAATGTCATGATAAATATTCTTGCAGAACTGTTCACCATAACGTAAGTGTTACTGCTTTCCTTGGGCAAGATAAGCATGTATTTACTACAAATCCCTTAGGGAAGAATTACTTTTTAGATGGCATTTTCACATATCAGTTTCTTATGTATAACAGCTTTTAACAATCATGTATTCGTAGGGTGACATATGGCTTTCAGCCTTAGCTACACTGACTAACACGTCTGTTATGTTTGAGACCATAGACAATATTAGCAATAGCTCTAAGCTGGCCAGTAGTTTAATGAGGGTGCATGGAAGCTCTTCTTGATTGTGTTCATGAGGTAGACACAGGTTATGGGAAAGGAAGTGAAAACATGTAAAAGCTCCATCTCCCGTCAAGTCTGCTCCTACTTTGATTGGGAAAAGCAGTTATATGGTAAGTCTAGACTGGTGGGAAATAGTAGCCAAGTGTGAATTAGGATAACCTATGTCATCAATAGCCATCTATGTCTTATAGGGACTAAGGAGATGGCTCGGTTGGAAATGTGCCACGAAGTGGGAAAAGCCCAAGCAGGAAGACCTGAGCTCAGATCCTAGAATTCCTGTAAAATCAGGGCATGTTGGCATATGCCTATGTACTGGCTTATTTTAAGTCAACTTGACACAAGCTAGAATCATCAGAAAGAAGGGAGCCTAAGTTGAGAAAATGACCCATAAGATCTGTCTGTAAGGCATTTTCTTAGTGATCAATGTATAAGGTCCTCGCCCTGGTCTAGTGGTCCTGGATTCTATAAAAAGAAGGCTGAGCAAGCTACGAGGAGCAAGTCAGTAAGCAGTCGCCCCTCTGTGGCCTCTGCATGTTCCTGCATCCAGGTTCCTGCCCCGATTGAGCTCCTGTCCTGACTTCCTTCAGTGATAACAATGATGTGAAAGTGTAAGCTAAATAAACCTCTTTTTTTTCCCCCTCAGGTTGCCTTGGTCATGGTGTTTCATCACAGAAATAGTAACCTAACTAAGAAGCATGAAGTATAGCTGGGGATTTGCCCTTGTCAGAAAACTAGTCAAAACAAAAGTGGGCTCCAGATTCACAGGAGGCCATGACAAAACCAAAAGAAAATACATGGAGAAATGATTGAAGAAGATATTCTGATGTTAATCTCTAATGTACACATATACCTGCATGGATGAACACATCTGCATACATGTGTGAACCACACACACATATGTACATACATGCTCAAACACACAATGAAAAAATGATGGTGTGTCTGTTTATTTGGAGCTTAAGTGTTGCCCCAAGATCTCAATACTGAAAGCTTGGTCTATCATCTGATAGGTCTTATCGATGTGGATGGAACCTGCAGGGTGTGGGGCCTGGTGGAAGGAGTTGAGGTTCCCAGGGATGTAACCTTGGATGTAGTGTTGAGACTTTGCTTCTCTCTTATCAGGTTCAGGAAACCATGAAGTAGTTCCTGCTGATTGCAATCTCTGATGATTTGCCTCACAGCACATCCAAAGCAATGGGATCAACCAACCTTGGATTGAAAGCCCCATGACTGTGAGGCAAGACAAATCCTCCTTTGGAGCTAAGACAAGTGTGTCTGCATATCAGCAGCATTAAGACATTGCCAGATTGCTCTTTCATGTGATTAAGGAATTCTAGCTGTATCAGTGCCTTACAAATGGATTCCAGAAACAGACCCAGTATCCAAGCATGAAAAGTTAAGAGCATAGCCCAGTATTACTGCTCTGACCTTTGCCCTGTCCTTCTTATTTTTGCCTTTATGTTCTAAGAGACTATTGGGCAACTTCATTATGTTTATCATTTTAAGACTGTATACTTTTTCTCAACTATTCATAGCACTTGGATTCTTTTTATAACTTTAATTAAAGCAACTTTAGTAGTTCTCTCTCTCTCTCTTTCTCCCCCCCCCCTTCTGTGTGTGTGTTGTGTGTGTGTCTTTGTGTGTGTGTTAACAACTTGGTGGGAATCAAGTTCGTTGTATGACTTTTTGTAAAGCAGCTTCCACATCTCAACCTCTTCTTTGCTAGGTAACTTTGTTATCAAGCCAGTTTTTGGGAGTTTGCTATATTTTCTTTTTCTTTCTTTCTTTCTTTCTTTCTTTCTTTCTTCTCTCTCTCTCTCTCTCTCTCTCCTCTCTCTCTCTCTCTCTCTTCTTTCTTCTCCTTCCTTCCTTCTTTCTTTCTTTCTTTTTTTATTGGATATTTTATTTACATTTCAGATGTTCTCCCCTTACCCCATTTCCCCCCTCCCTCCCAGGAACTCCCTATCCCATCCCCCCTCCTCTTGCTTCTATGATGGTGTGCCCCACGTACCCCCCAACACCTCACCTCCCCACCCTTAAATTTCCCCACACATGACATCCAGCCTTCATGGGACCAAGGATCTCTTCTCCCACCTGTACCTCCCTTGCATATAAGCTGGAGCCATGGGTCCCTCCCTAAGAGCTCCCAGGCTGGTGGTTTAGACCCTGGGGGCTCAGGTTGGTTGGTATTGTTGCTCTCCTCATGGGGTCATGAACCCTTTCAACTCCTTCAGTCTTCACTCTGACTTCTCCATTGGGAACCCCATGATCAGTTTAATGGTAAGCTGTGAGCATCTGCCTCTGAATATGTCAGACTCTTGCAGACCTCTAAGGAAACAGCTATGTCAGGCTCCTGTCAGCATGCACCTCCTGACATCCACATCAGTATCTACCTTTGGTGACTGCACATGGAATGGATACCCAGGTGGAATGGTCTGCAGATGCCCCTCCTTCAGTTTCTGTCCTGCACTTTGTATCCATATTTGCTCCCTTGAGTAATTTATTACTCTTTCTAAGAAGCCTCCCCCCTCCCTTGGTCTTCATTCTTCATGAGCTTTATGTGGTCTGTGAGTTGAATCTTGGGTATTTCAGGCTTCTGGGCTAAAATCCAATAATCAGTGAGTGAATACCATGTATGTTCTTTTGTGATTGGTTACTTCACTCAGATGATATTTTCTAGTTCCATCCATTTATATAAGAATTTATCGAATTCATTGTTTTTAATAGCTGAGTAATATTCCATTGTATAATGTTCGTGATTCCTTTAGTGATTTTGTTTAGGATGTAAGGATTACAATTTTGGGGCTTCATATTTGTCATACTTCTCCTCTAATTGAATGCTGCTATTGAGAGCTTTGAGAAAGGATATCCATTTCATCGTTCATTTCAACAGTTTAGGGCTTACTTACCAGGTTAGCGGAATACAGAAGCAAATAATATTGTATGATACAAATATTTCTCCTTGGGTTTGTATTGGTGGATGTGGCGCCGCAAGCACACCTAAGATGCACTGACACCTACTGGCATACGTAAACATGCCCATAATGGCACTAGCTGTGCCTGACAGTGGCTGACTGATGTGCTAGCCCGGGCCTATAGGGAGAGGACGTATCCACGTGCTGACGATAGATCCCATTGGGTATTAAGTGAGGCACGGAAGGTCGGGCTCACTTCACTTTTTCTGTAATTGTGACTCTGAAAACCTGCTGTAGAAGGAATTGGTGTGCTTGTCTATTCCTGTGGTAGGGCGTCGCCAGCGCGTGGGAGCCATCACTAACCCACAGAGTCAGTGGATGTGGGTGGTCCCTAGCAATCAGTCTTGCAGAATATGGCTTCATCTCTATAGCACTGGGAATCCGAGAGTACTGGGTTTGCAGAACACGAGAGTGAACTTGAAGCATTTCAAGGCTGTGAGAGTATAGGGAACGATGGTTTGGGAATAGTGTATGTGATCAGAGCCGGAACATGAGACTCACTGGATGTTTTCATGTGTGATGTGGAAACTGGGGATGGTGCTTGCCTGGTAGAACTGGTGGGTACTTTTGGTATTTATATGGCTAAGCCCAGTTTTAAATGACTTGGTGATGAAGGCATCTACTGCGAAACAGTAAGGCAGCCACAACAATGGTGCTGAGTGTTCACATGGCATAAAAAGAAGCAGCCTGGATGGGAGAGAAAAGCAAACTCACAGTCTCAAACACAGTCCCAAGAATTGCACTCCTGAGTGCCTAATCACATGAGTGAAATTCAAAAAAGCAACTTCCAGAATCCTAAATCACAACTATGCCAATCCCAAGAGAGTAACCCTCAAATAGTGACACTCTAGAATCTTTACTTCTTGAAAACCTCAATCTTACAATCTCCTCCCTGTCCTTCTTTTGAGAGGTTACACAGGAGGATTAGGATTCTGGATTCCAGGGAAGGTGCTGGTACATCTTTGTTGTGTGTAGATGATGACATTATGTTAAGTAGAAGAAATGCCTGAGAAACTGGAACGGGTGTTACCGAGGGTGGGCCTGACGTTTCTGCCCGAGGGTATTCATGTCTGGTGGGAGGGGTGGGGATGATTTTGTTCAGTTTGGGTGCCACCACACAACAGGTCTGGGTATGTAGAAGAAAACATAAAGGTGAGTTGGTCTGTCTCTGCAAGCTAGGATAGGCTGGTGTTTGTTTGTTGTGGTTGTTTTGGTTTTTAAAGAAAATTTTATTATATGGCTTTGTGTGTGGTATAACAGCACCTCAATGGATGCCAGAGGACAAGTTGCAGAAGTCTATTTTCTCCTCCCATTATGTATGACTGGGGCCAAATGTAGGTAGTCATGTTCAGCAGCAAACATTTTTACTTGCTGAGCCATCTCACTGGCCCATAAGTTAGGGTTATATTTTGCTGTCTTTGACATCAGAAGTCCTGGCCTTTGTTCTTGGACCCTCAGACCTTCAGTGTCAGATTGAGAGGGATATAATTAATGCTTTGTTTCTAAGGGCTTTGGGCATGGCCTAGCATACCGGATACCAGCATTTAAGCAGCCTGGTGTGAGAGTTTTATAACTAGTTTATAGGGGGCAATTCTCCAAATAAGTCTCTCTTGTATCTACACATATATTTTTTTGTCTCTCTGGGAACCCTGAAGAACATAGATTTGCACCAGGATCACACCATTGATTTTTATTCTACTTCTTACCATACAATAAGAAAGCATGGAACTCTTCCTGCAAAAGACTGACAACTTACATGTGTTAGACTGCTTGCTGGTGAAAGAGAAATTGTAGAAGCTAATTGTTATCAGTGATGTAATAATAAAAACCCGGGAATAGCAATCAAGTAATAACCAGGCTTTCTGGCTAATGGAGACACATCCTTAAAAACTGCAGATTAAACCACTCTTCAAGTGAAGCTGCAGTGCCTCAAGGTCCTAGAAAAGGAAATATGACTAAGAACGTGAGGAACTTCGCTGTCCTTCCTCTCTGCCTCTTGCTGCTAACTCAAGCAGTAGCTTCGCTTTCTTTTTGGCCCCTTTCCAGTACAAACAGACTTATTCCTTCTCTCTCATAGCTCCCTTTGTACTTTTATGTTCCATAGTGTGTATAGTATACACATTGTGTGCATAATATACATATTTATATAGTGTATATATGTTGTATGTGTGTGTGTGTGTGTGTGTGTAGACAAATAACATATTTAAATCAAGATTTTGCATGTAAGGGAAAACGTGCAATGTGTTTTCCTTCAAGTATTTTCTGTAGGGCTGGGTTTATAGGAAGATATTGTTTAAGTTTTGTTTTGTTAGTATCTTGTTTTCTCCATCTATGGTGATTGAGGGTTTTGCTGGGTATAGTAATCTAGGTTGGCATCTGGGCTTTCTTAGAGGTTGTAAGACATCTGTCCAGGCCCTTCTAGCCTTCAGAGTCTCTGATGAGAAGTCAGGTGTAATTCTGATAGGTCTGCTTTTGTATGTTTCTTGACCTTTTCCCCTTGCAGCTTTTAATATCCTTTGTTTATTCTGTAGATTTTGTGTTTTTACTATTATGTAGAAGGAAGATTTCTTTTCTTGTCAAATCTAATTGGTGTTCTGTAAGCTTCTTGTATGCTTATAGGTATCTCTTTCCTTTACATTGGGGAATTTTTTTCTATTATTTTGTTGAAAATATTTTCTGGTCCTTGGAGTTGGGTCTCTTCACCTTCTATTTCTATTATTCTTTTCATCTAGTTCTTTTCATGTTACCCTAGATCCTGGATGTTTTGTGTCAGGAATATTTTAGATCTAAAATTTTCTTTGACTGATGTATCAATTTCGTCTATTGTATTTTCTACTCCTGAGATTCTCTCTTCCATCGCCTGTATTCTGTTGGTGATGCTTGTGTCTGTTGTTCCTGTTCTCTTTCCTCGGGTTTTCATCTCCAGGATTCCCTCAGATTGTGTTTTCTTTATTGCTTCTATTTCAATTTTTAGGTCTTGAACAGTTTTATTTATTCCTTCACCTGTTTGGTTGATTGTATTTTTCTAAATTTCTTTGAGGAACTTATTATTTCCTCCTTAAGGGCATCAAGTCACATTAGGAGGTTGGAAGGTCATTTTCTTGTTCTTCGGTTGTGTTAGGATATCCAGGCTTGCTGTGGTAGGATAGCCTTGCTCTAAAAGTGTCATGTTGCCCTGGGTCTTACTGTTTGTGTTCTTATGCTGGCTTTTAGCCATCTGGTTGTCCCTGTATATTCCTGCTGTGGCAGGGATCTGGAAGGAAGGCCTAATCTGGATGTTCCCCATGCAGCAGGCCTATGGTGGACAACCTGGGACTGGATGTTCTTAGTGTGGCAGTCCTGGATGTTTCTTTTGCATCAGGCCTGATGGAGGCCAGCAGAGCAGTGGCCAGACAATGGAGCCCTGGATGCAGCCTGCAGCCAACTCAGAACATGTGCTATTTGTCTTTTTGGTTTATTTATTTGATGACTTCTAATTCTATTTTCTTGCAAATGTCATAATTTCACTTTTCTTTATAGTTGAATATATATATAGTTGAATATATTTCACTTTTCTTTATAGTTGGTGTGTGTGCACATGTGTGTATGATATTGTATTTATATTTATGTCTTCATCTGTTGATGAATATCTAGGCTAGTTCCATATCTTGGCTGCTGTTAATAAAGCAGCAGTAAAGTTGGATGTGCAAAAATCTCTGTGGTATGTTGACTTAATATTCTCTGGGTATGTATACAAATATATATTTGGAATATCTATCTATTAATGGAGACACACACACACACATGTATGATTATATGGTAGTTCTAACTTCAATTTTTGAGGAACATCCATACAGATTTACACAACAATTATAACAGTTACGACCCACCAGCTCGTGTGTTAGATCTAGGAGGACTGCCTTTCAATTCATTAGCCTGTTTATTGGCTAGAAAATTTATTTTTCATTGTTTACATTCTGGAGTTTGGTATATTCATATTTTGTTGGTTGTATCTTTCCATTCTAGACTGTATTTTCTGTACTGAACTTTTTAATTTCATGCGATCCAATTTGCTAGTTACAGCGATTATTTCTGCTCTACTGGACTAATTTTCAGAAAGTCCTTGCACATGCCTACATTTTGAAGTCTTTATTAAGCAGTTTCAAAGTTTCAAGTTGTACATTAAAGCCTTTAATCTGCTTTGAGTTGGTTCTTGTGCAATGTGGGAATTATAGATCTAGTTTCATTCTCTTACAGTGAATACATATTTGTCCCAGCACCATTTGATAAAGAGGCCTTTTACCAATGAATGTTTTCAATCTGTGTCAAAAATTATGTGACTTTAGCTGTGTGGCTTTATTTCTGGGTCTTCTCTATTCTATTCCATTGGTCTGCAAGTATGTTTTGTGCCATGCCATGCTGTTTTTGATACTATGGCTCTATAGTATAATTTGAGATTAAGTATTATAATAACTCCTGAACTACTCTTTCTGTTTAGGACTGGCTTATCTAGTAGGTTATTATTATTATTTTTTTAAATTTCAGATGAGTTTAAGGCTATAGTTTTAGGTTTTGTGAAGAATTTTCATGGTGATAACACTAAATCTATAGACAGCTTTTGGTAATATGGCCATTTTATAATATTATTTCTGTTATTCCAGTCTTTCCAGCTTCTAGTGTCTCCTTAACGTCTTCCCATAGTGTTTTAGAGTTTTCATTGTAGTGGTCTTGTACCTCTTTGCTTCAGTTTCTTCATAGAATGTGACAAATGGAGTCCCTGTACTGCTGTCCCATCTGCCAGAGGCGGCACTGCCTTATAGAGATCCACAATGGATTTGGGCCTTGTAGAGCTGTGGGCTTGCCTCATAGAGAGGACCTGCAGTGTCTTTCCACTGGGCTCTCTGCTTTATCTGTGCCTATGTCTCTCCTCCCGATAGGAAGCTCACGTAAGTCTTTCAGTGTCATCCTTTCTGCTATAACTCGTCTGGTCACTGCCTTCATTCATTCCTGAGGCCTGCCCCCACCCCCAGCCCTCTTTTCTCTGCAATGGAGTAACAGAGTTTACGTTTTCTTATCCCAACCCTTCTCCTTCACTTAGCACACCGAGGCAGCGACTAGTTTGCCTTCTTACCCAGAAATCCAACTCATCTGTGATACCTTTTTAAAAGCGTTTTTGATATTTGGTTAGACAACACAGCTCAAGACAGGTTTCAGTTGAATTCCCAGATCACAATGGCGATTTTTAGAATTTCATGTGACCAAGCCTTCTAAAAGTGAATTTTAAGATATAATGAATAGACTTTTTTTTTTTTTTCCATTCAGGGCATTTAATAGAAAGCAGGTGTACTCAGGGTACTGTGACTGTGGACAATAGACAATTCGGATAAGTGTATTGGTTAGTCATTACTGTAATGATGAAAGGTTCAGTTGAAATGTTGTCATTTGTCACTCATGGAACTCCTTTCAGCTGATGCAATTACGGGAGATTTCAATGCACTCAAGTCATCCATGCCTGAGGAGGTCTGACTGGTGTACACAGTCAGTATACTGAATTGTATACACAGTAGGACAACGGGACTCAATAACCACTATTTGTTTCCAAATGTGTGATCTGTGTGTGAATGTATAGAGAATGGCGCTCTGTGTACCCAAACAGTACAGAGGAATGCTGAGAGCAATTTTTTATTAGTTATTTTATTTATTTACATTTCAAATGTTATTCCCCTTCCCAATTTCTCTTCTTCAACCCCTATCTCCTCCCCCCTGCTTCTATGAGTGTGGGTGCTCTCTCACCCACCTACCCACTCCCCACTCACCGCCCTGGCATTCCCTTACACTGGAGCATCGAGTCTTCACAGGACAGAATTCCCAAAGCCTCTAACAGTTGACCCAAGATGGTTTCAGAAGACTTAGACACCAGACACCTAGAAGATACAGCCTGGATTGTATGTGATGATATAGTCACTAACAAATGCAGTTGGCTAAACTGGATGCTCTGAGTCAAATGACTTAGCTAAGTCAAACCAAGGTAAGTCATTTCTCATGTCATGCGTATCCATTCCACAGAAAAAGCCCTGTGTCTTCTGTGCTTGGAAGCCAAACTTACTTTACCCAAGAGACTATGGAGACCACGGGAACTGTTGGCTAGTGGACTCTGTCATTTTTTAAAATAATATATAACTGGTAGATTATTGTTTAGTCTTTCTCAGACTCCTGACTACATTGACAGCTAAGCTTTCACAGATATTATCTGTTACCTCATTACCTAAACTCAGTTGCCATCAATTAAATGCTTCATATTTCCTCTTCTTGCTATCCCACTGTCCTAAATTATCTGAGTTCCTATAAACTTGCTTAACTCTAATAAAACATTCCACTATATGATCCAACAAAGGCTCATCTTAAAGACTGCTTGTGTTGTTAACTCATGCTGTTATCTGTTTTGTAAATTTATAAGCTACAGGAAACCCATTCAGATCTACCTCTCACAGACCAAATAGACAACATCCAGGTTAGTACATCTGCCTGAAGTTCCCACTTACTACCGATTACAAAGGGTGGGATCCCTCTGGGTTTCAAATGTACATCTTAGAAAAAGTTTTCTTTCTCCAAATGCATTTAATCTTATTCCCTACATCTTGTCAAGTCCAGGCATTCAGAACACTCCAGAGAAGCAACCTCCAGGTGCTCCATCTCCTGTCACACACAGCTGCTTCTACTGGACCTGTTCCTTCTGCCTATCCTCAGATGGCTCCATAGACCCTGGACAGCAGGACGGACAAACATCCCCCATACCCATTCTTCTAGGTTCCCCCTAAAGACACGTCGCCCCCAATGCCAGCAGGAAGTAGCCAGATATCACGATGACCCTATTCTGCTTTGCCATAACCTTTTTCTAATTTTTCTTTTTTAATTAAACAAAACAGGGGAATGTTAGTATTCTGTCCAAACTCCAGCCCCAAGTTATCTGGCAACAGCCAGGTATGCCTCCTCCCCACAGTTACCTGGCAATAGCCAGGTAGGCCTGCCCACTATAAAAGGGGCTGTCTGTCCCCTCCTCTTCCTCTTGCTCCCTTGATTTCTCAACTGCAGTTCTCTCTGCCTCCTTCCCCCTTCCCTTCCCCCCCTCTCCATGTGGTCATGGCCAGCCTCTACCTCCTCTATCTCTCTGCTATCTCTCTCTCTCTGTCTCTCTCTCTCTGTTTTCTCTCTCTCTCTCTGTTTCTCTCTCTTCTCCTCTCTCTCTCTCTCCTCTCTGCCTCTATTACCCTCCTGGCTCCTCTCCCATGCCCTGAATAAACTCTATTCAATGCTATACCATCGTGTGCCTGGTCCCTGAGGGGAAAGAGATGCCTCGGCATGGGCCTGCTGAGACATCCATCATTCCATCATTGGTTTCCTTCCTTTCAGTCTCTACAGGTTCTCTCTCTCTCCTTGTTGGGTATTTCAGCTATTGTCATCCCCACTGGGTCCTGGGAGCTCCTTGCATTTCTGGCATCTTTGACTTTCTGATAGCTAACCCCAGTTCCCCATCCTCCACTGGTACACACCTCTGTTCAATTTCCTGACCCTCTGTACTTCTCCCTGTCTCCTCCCACACCTACCTGATCCTGACCCCTTTTCCTCTCTCCCTCCCAAGTCCCTCCTTCCCACTACTTCCTGTGATTATTTTGTTCCCCTTAAAAATAAAGTTTACATTATGATAAACAAGTTATAGAAGAATTTCCTAAGTATATCCCATGTAGAAAATGAGTATGAATATATTCTCCAGGGAGAAACATGCTCTAAGATAACTGACTCAGGTGGATATCCATTTTGACATAGGACTTTAAAATATAGCGAATGCCTGTGAATGGTGGTTAGTACTTACGGACCACTGCTAAGTAATTCTCCAAAATCTTGCCCTGCCAGGTACCTTTTCACCTGTTTGTATTTTCACATGTGTTTATATACTACAGGGACTGAGCACAGCTCCAGTGAACTTCATCCCCAGCCTTGTTTGTCTGTTTGAATCAGGTTCTCCCTCCTTGCAACTTCGACCACCTTTGAGGTTTTAATCCTCCTGTATCACCTCCCCAGTGGCTCTGATTATGCTCTTGGCCAACAGGCTTGTCAGCATCTTTTCTTTTACTTTTCTCTACTATTTTAAATGGTCAACATTTTTTTTTCATGATTTGCTAGGCTATGTATTTCATCTTTTGAATGAACTATGTAAAAACCTTCACATCACCCTAACATGTTCTATGCAGCTTTGGAAACGTGGTTATGTAAAGTGATTTTATAAAGTTGATTCAGTTCATTGGTGTTTGGCTTATACAGAAAACTCTGAAACTTAGTAAAGTTTTATACATCCACATTTGTGAGACATAAAATATCTGATCTCTGTTATATTTTTTGAGCACCAGAGCTGTGCTATTGACCTAGCAGTGTCTGATCTATTTCCTCAATGGGTCTTGACTGACTTCTGTTGTATTTCATATGACTATAGTCACAAAGCTGGACACACAGGATTCTCAATCACTATGATTTGCATTCAAGTGTGTGTGTGTTCGTGTGAGCGCATATGTGTGCGTGTGTACGTGTGTGCGTGTGTGATATAGTTTAACTCAAAGCCTTGGCCATGTGGGGCAAACACTCTATCACTGAGCTACATCCTCAGCCCAATATTTTACCCTTTAACATATCTTTTGTATGTCTGTTTTAGATTTTTGATTCATGGTCTTGCTGTGTTCCCTAGGGGTGGCTTCTGGTTCTGTGTCCTCCTGCCTCTGCATCCAGACTGTTGGGATTATAGGCATATGCCAGAATGTCTGGTGATATATTATGTATGATTAAATAAAAATATTTTTCAAACTCTATATGTCTATTAAATATATTATCTATCTACATATATATATTTGAGTAATTATAGTTACCTACTTTATTATGTAATGTGATTCAAATTTCCTTTTAAAATAAATAAATGTTCTTGACAAAAGCATAATACTTATACAGTGCAGATAAAGATATACATATAAGGATGACAAGGAAAGTAAACACGGTGACAGATGAAGGTCAATGATAGTTGACTTGTCAGGAAATACTGCACGAGAAGCTGGTGCAGTAAGTAGATGCCTAAGTAGGGCTTGCAGATACTTCGGACTAGAGCTCCCAGGCATGAAAACATCAAGTGTAAAGGCCCCCGAAGAGTACCTGACAGGGACACATGAAAAGAAACAGAGCAAAAGGAAGGCTGGTAGATGAGTTCAGCAGGAGAAGCGAGGACCAGATGTGGTGGGACCTTGTGGGTCAACTTAAGATGCTGATGTTGCTTGGATGGAGATGATCTGGCTGGAGCTTCATAACTTAGTGGCTTAATATAGATTCTGGTTCCTTGCCTTTTTGTTTCTCCATCATGGATCCCGGGATGTTTAGGCACTCTCTTCTCATCGTCATTGGCAACCACGGATTCCAGTGCACAGAACAAGGTAGACTTCTGTGACTCATGGGTCATACTTGGAGTTCTTTTCAAAGCTTCAGAGCGCTGAGAGAATCCTATCTAAAAGATGAAATAATTTAAATTTTTGCTCAGTCCTTTCCTTAAATAATTTGACTGTATTTGGGAGATTAATGGGACTGTAATGAAGATTATTGCCCATTAGTTAAATGAGAACTTCTTACTCATTCAAACCTCAGAAGCCTCCTGTGGAGAAGTGATGACCCACACACTGGCTGCTTTCTGACTTTGAACTGACTTTCACTGTTGGGCTGAGATTTGATCATTAGGATGATATGTAAAAGTAAGAGTAAAATACAAAGTTACATTGATGTGCTTGCTGGGCTTTTAAGGAATCAAGTGGCTGGTGGTGGGACAACCTGTTTGTACTTTAAAAGGAGAAAGGAAAAGAGGCTGAGGCACAAACTCTAGGTTGCCAAGGAAACTGTTCTCTGTTGAATAGAGGAGAAACATGAACTCTCCACTCCCGTTGACTCGCTACAGGTCGCTACAGGTTCATACTGATGGCCTCAAATAAATACTTTGACCACAGCAGTGACTGCTGTCCTTTGTGCAGAGGGAACTTCCTACTACATTAAAATTCAGTGGTTACTGATTCCTTTCTTCTGGAGTGTTGTCTTGCCCATAGCCTTTAATATTATAAGGACCTTCTTCCTCTGTCTTCTCCTCACTGCCTAAGACTCCTAGGATCATGTTGACTCGGATTAGTGCAGTTCAAAGCAAGTGACAGAGGGCTGCAGGAAAATCTCAAGGGATAAAATACTGATCATGAAGACTGGATTCTGGATCTCCAGAATCTATATGACTTGGGTGGACACAGCAACCTGCTTGTAATCCCATTGCATGGAGGAAAGAGACAGGGGTCCCTGGGTCAAGCTGGCCAACAAGACTTATCAAAATGGGGAGCTCCAAGTTTAGCTCCAATATAGTGACTTATATTAATATATGAAGAAGACAGCAATCAAGGAAGGCATCAAATCTCACATGAACTTATATGTATCTATGCACATGCACATGCCCACACATATGCCAAAATGTATGTACACAGACACATAGAACACAGAAACAGATATCCACAAAGAGAGCATGTAATTACATTTTATTCTTCTGGGTTTTGGGCAGCTTTTGGCTTTAGAGATACTACAAAGGGCAATAGACAGCCCTTCCTGATTAATTGCTTCACAATCTCCAGAGAGAGCCCAGCTTGTTGTTCCTGTGGAATTATGAAGATTACTTGGCTGGGCAGACAGTAGACACAAGAAGATCAGTAGTCTCAACTAACTAGGATCCCTGGAATCTCTTAGACACTGAGCCACCAACCAGGCAGCATATACCAGCTGATATGAGGTACCCAACACATATATAGCAGAGGACTGCCAGGTCTGGACTCAGAGAAGATGCATCTAAGCCTTGAAAGACTTGGGGCCCCAGGGAGTGGGGAGATCTTGTGGGATGACGGTAGTGGGGACATCCTCTTGGAGATTGGAGAAATAGGTGTGGGATGTGGAACAGTTGGAGAGTGGACTGGGAAGGGGATAAAGTCTGGACTGTAAAAAAAGATTAAAGAATAAAATGAATTAATGAATGAATGAATAAATAAAATATCAGCCATACAGTGATAAATAATGAAAAAAATAAAAGAAAGACGATCGCCTGCTGAATATGTAGCTCAGTGGTAAATACTTACCTAGCATGTGCGAGGCCTTGCCTTCAATTCATAGTACTACCCAAACCCCCAAATTCCTAAACCAAGAAAAGCATTTTCTTGAAAGTTGCATGTTCTAAGTATCCTACATTAGACTTGAACTGAGGCAACAATAATAAGTGGGAGATATCTTAAAGTAGTTGTCTATTCCTTTTCCTAATATAGCCCACTATGAAGGCACTAAGAGATAGGCAACCACGCCCTGGTTGTTTCTCTACCTGCTGCTTCCATCCTGTGTTGATTTAGCCATGGAAGTTTAGGCAGCTATCTTTGGAGGACATTGTAGGCTTGCAAAACACTGAGATTATTGTTTTAACAACAGAAGAGAGTCTCAGGAAACAGTGTAAAAAGTGATCTTTAATATTTATCTGGCATCTTGTACAAGACTGATTAAATTAGATAGTAAATATTCAATGACTGGTTGACTCTATGACAACAACACTATAACATGATTAAGCATGAATGCTCACTGGGGAAGGAGGTAAAATTAATAGAAAAAGGCAAATAGCTCAGTAAGAAAGTCTATGTGTAGAATTGTAAGAATCTCTTAAATAATATTTCAATAAAAGTCTGATGGACAATGAGCTGAGGTGGGATTAGAAAGTGGGACATCCAGTAGAGATAGAGATAGATAGAGAGAGAGAGATAGGAATTCTGGGAAAGAGTCAAGAGTGGGAGATTTTGCCCTGCACTTAGAGGGGATGGATGAATGAAATGGGAGTGGTAACTAGCCACGTGGCTGACATAGACTAGAATAAATGGGTTATATAAGTTATGAGCTAGTCAGGGAATGAGCCAAAGCTTATGGTCTAGGCATTTATTCATAAATAATGAAGTGCCAGAGTCATTATTCTGGGAACAAAGAGGCCTGGTAGAAAAGCTCCTGGCTACATAGAAGTGTTAAGTAAATGCCGTTTTCTTTAAGGACCAATACGAAGCTCTCAAATACTCAGTACTCCTAGGTAAGCCATGAACATGAAGAACTGGGGCATTCATTATGCTATTGATCACCAAGGTCTTTGGCTTTCCTGGTAGGATTGTTTCTCATTGATCATTTTACCCCTTGGAAGTTGTGCTTGTAAATGATACTAGTATTCCGCCCAGGCAAAGAGCACCGTCCTCAAATGGAGGGTCCTGTCTCTGCTGATCACTTAATTCTCTTTAGGTTCAAAGAGTGCTGGGTTCCAACGTTAGCAGTGTGGGGCATTGCGTTTGCATCTCCACCTGCTTCCATTTCTGCCTTTCTATCACAGTAATCTATCACCTCCCCCAACAGTTTCCCTATGATCAGCAGCTCTCTGGACGTCCCAGAAACCATTGCAGCATGCTCTAAGTCTTCACAAATATTTTCAATAAACATTAGGTTGTCCATCATAGTGACATTAAATTAAAACCAAAGGCAAGTCTGAGATCTCCTGGAATATGATGTCACTGACAGGGCTGTAAATGTATAAGTTCAAGACTGGTGTGGCCCCCAGGAGAAGCAGAGAGGATGGGTCTGTGCTATTCCATTAAGCTGGAGTGTTGGTAAAGATTATATCCTGTTCATTTTTTTTCTTTTCTGGAATTTCAAGTGCATTAACATCTTAGCTAATGTTTATAGCACAAACATAGTAAATGTGTTTTAGATTGCTTAAAATCTGAAAGAGGTTAGAAAAAAGGTGTGCTGAACGAACATCTGCCACAGAGCTGAGACATTATAGCTGGTGTTTGGGCCTGGCACCAGAAGGGTGATAAGAACTGTGCTTGTCTGGAACACCTTTGCAGCAGACTCCCAGTGACATAATTTAATAGAGTAATGGATTTATTTCCCACTTAGAACACATCTGTCTAATGTTAAGTTGTTGGTTGTTTTGAGTTAAATAAAGTATTGGTTTTTGGAGGTCAAACAAGATAGTGACAATTTCGAATGGATCATCATACTTGTGTGTGTGTGGTGTGTGTATGTGTGTGTGTGCATGGGTGGTATGCCCATGTATGAGGCATGTGGAGGCCAGAAGTGACTGGTGTCTGATGTCTTCCTCCTCGGAGCTTCTGGAGCCTTCTAAATTTCATCAACTTCTCAAATCCTAAGAGCCCCCTCCTCCCTTTAGGAGGATACCTTTCCTTTAGGAGGAGAGAGCTATACCACAGTGGATGTGAAAAACATTTGCCTGCATGGAAGAGCAGGAAATGACATAACACTGTACTGTTTAAGTCAGAAGTTTAATTTCTATAACTGTTACTGTGTTAATTTCGATGCTCTTTCATGTGAGTGCATACTTAATTAGCATTTAAAAATTTAAAAGCATAAAAACATTGGTGTGTTTACAATGGCATAGTTGAGTTTAATGAACTGGAAACATAGATCCACTTACCGTGGTATGTTTGCTTCTGTAGAGGTTGGTTGATTGTGAATAATAGTGGATCTCATATGTTGTGTCCCCTCGGCCAGCAAGTAAGACACAATAAAGCTGGTCCTTTCTTCACAGCTCTTTTATTCCAGACAACACTGGATCCTTCTTCACAGCTCTTTAGGAACAATCTTCATACATCGAATGGGGAACCTCAAGCAGCTGAAATGCACTGCTTATATACCCTTCCAAGGGGGCGGGTCTGGCGGCCTGTTCTCTCAGGATTGGTTAGGGCCATGCCTCATTAGCATAAACCCCATGATTGGTTAGGGCTCGAGCCTCATTAGCATAAGCCCTTTCGGGAGGGCTTAAGGCCAACGCATGCGCAATAGGCTTGTTTATGCAGGACGCTGCGCTGGCCATATTGGAAACGGTGTCGTCTCTCTTCGGCCGCCTACACTCATAAAAGAGACATTCAGTAGGAAACCACTGTGGCGGATCATGCACAGTTAGGATAAAACTATAACAGATTCTGGAGAAGCTGATTCACTCATGCAAAACTCTCAAAGTCATGGTCCATTTCAATGTCACATGGTCCAATTCACTTCCTGTATTAGAAAATTCTTGTGTCAGAGCAGACACCAGTATATGTTATGTTGCTGTCCCAACTCAAGCTTCTTAGGATTATGGCTTCCCTCCCTTGGGATGTAACTTGGACAAAAGGAGAAGATGGAGTGGAGACAGAGCTAGCTTCCGAGCATGCGCCTTAACAAATAAAAACACAGAGTAAGGACATCGACTTGAATTTCAGAGATACAGAGATCACCTTCTTTGGGTGTACTAAATCTTGTGTAGTATGTATTCACAGTAAAGAAAATGTGGTTTAGGTGCATTTCAAGCAAGCAGACCCTCCTATGTTGTGTCTGACAGTATTTACATATTTATAATGTGGACAGAGGGTGTTGCCATTTAAAGATTGTCAGAGTTTTGCTGTAGATGATTGATAAGGTTTGCACAGCTATCTTTGAATGCCCCCTTTCCAAGAACAAAATGTAAAAGGAAGGGGCCATGTAGTCTAGTTTTCATGTGATATATTTAATTGCTTGACCAAGGCTACTCCTCTCAAAACCCCATTATTAAGAAGAGAAGGTATCTTGTGGGAAGTACACTGTGACCACATTTACTGCAAGCCACTCAGCTACTGTCTCCTGAGAAAAGAGGAATTTGGATGCCTCAACAAATTACTGGGAGAATTTCATGTAATGCAGTTTGAATGAGGGATTGAGAAGGCTCTGATGGGTATCTTTTTGTAAACAGTAATACCAGGAGTCTTTGTTGGAAGAGGATCAATGTGAAAGCAGGAGACTGGGCTGGTGGCTTAGATGGGCTGCAGAGGTCTGTCTAGCATGTGGCAAGGCCTAAAGATGTCATTGGCTAGTTTTTCTGGCAGACATGTGCTACAACAGTGATGCTAAATGTGTATGAACAATCATATGAAATGAGGCAGTCTGTTTTCTAGGATTATGACTCAGAGAAACTTGTACCACTTTGGATCAAAGCACCAGAAGATGTTTCTGTCCACAATTCTAACTTCATGAGAATAGATGATTGTTAAAGTCTGTTGATGTCAGATTTGAAACAGCACCCATTATCCTACACACTACTCAACTGCTGTCTGTTGGCCTGCTTCTTAGCCCCTTTCCCTGAAAGTGATGATTCTTTTAAAATCCCCCATTTTTTTTTTTACACTGCTTGCTACTGTTTCCCCTTAGCTATGCTTGAGTATGCATTTGGAGTGTTTCACTAATTCTTCCTCCGGGAGGTGACTTAGTAAGGACTTGAAGTGTAGGAGAGAGTTATGTGAGTCTGTGGGGAGGGTGGCAATGTTATTTTTACATAGTTGATACTAGGAACTGAATTTTGACCTCATCTCTAACCATTCCAGTTCACTATACTTAAAATGTCTTCACTGCTCACTGAGACATTCAGTAGATACTAGTCTTCTTTTACCTCTCTAGTAGCAGCTGCCCTAGAGCCAGCCAGCCAGGCAGCTTTGTGTCTAGAGGTGAGAAGTGAGGAAAATGGACCCCATAGAACTGTTTTCCTTGGCTTCTGATGGCATTGCCAACATCAATGTCAGGAAGAGCATGAGTCAATCAGACTTAAAAGTGTTTAGGGTCTTATAAACTGAGCAACTACTGGATTCTTGGACCTTCTGTTGATAGATAGCCATAGTTTGACCAGCTGGACCACAGCCCTGCCTGTAAGCCAATCAAATCTATCTATCTATCTATCTATCTATCTATCTATCTATCTATCTATCTATCTATTGTCTATCATTTATCTATTTATATGGAGAGATAGAGAGAGACAGAGAGATTCATTGTGTAAGTTCTCTTACTCTTATTAGGGTAAAAAATTAAAAACATCTTGAGACACAGAGCAAGGAATTCATGGTCAGCAGAGACAACTAACAACTTGTTAAAATTAGCCATAATAATAATAATTTTGAGCCTCTTCAGGGGCAGAGTGACCAAAAATGAAAAAGAAGCAAGGATGCAAAGGCATACAAGTCTAAACAAGCAAATGAGTAATGGGTCATCTGATTCTCTTGAGTCCGAGGATTCATGGTCAAAAATAACTGGTCTATGCAAATTGCTGATGTTTATTTATTTATTTATTTTTTAATTTTTATTTTTAATTTTTTTTTCAGCAAATCAAAAAAAATTTAAAAAGCATTCAAACAGAATAAAATGAAAAGAAACAAACAAGCAAAATACCAAGGGTCAGATATACTTATACAAGAATTCTATAGAGCCTTCAAACAAGCAATACTTTTTGAGTTATGTTTAAAAAAATTCAGAACCACAATAAGCTCCTTCACAAAGCAAATAATATTGAAATAGTGAAATCAAGTGTAAACCCAACAAAAATATATAAATTATAGTCCAGTATCCCTCATGAGTATACATACAAAAATTCTCAATGTAGTTGCAAACTGAATACAAGAGATATAAAAAAATAATATTCCATGAATAACTGAACAACTGTTTTTTTTTTTTTTTAGAAGACCATACTCCATATACAGGCTGCATGTTTTGGGATAGCCCCCACTCCAGATGTTTGAGACCTACATGAATCACTGATAAGCGGATATTAGCCCCAACACACACAATACCTAAGATGCAACGCATAAACCTCATGAAACTCAAGAAGAAGGAGGAAGACCAAAGTGAGGGTGCTTTTGTCCTTTTTAGAATGAGTATCAAAAGATTCAACCAGAGCTCCCAGGATCTAAACCTCCAGCCTGAGAACAGACAGGGGCAAGCTGTCCTCTGAGAGGCTCTAACCAGCAGCTGACTCAGACAGATACAGACATCCAGAGCCAAACTGTGGATGGAGCTTGAGGACTCTTATAGAAGAATAGGTGGAAGGATTGTGGGCCCTAAGGAGATAGGAACTGCACAGGAAGATCAACAGAGTAAACCAACCTGAACCCTTGGAGCTCTCAGAGACTGAATCACCAACCGTGGAGCATACCTAGTCTACACAGATCTACCTCCATGGGCTGAACCTAGGCCTCCCTGCACATATGTTGTAAATGTGCTGATGTTTAAAATATCCAATTATGTGTAACCGCACCAAATCTCCCTGCTCTTCCCACTCCCTACCTATAGAAGTTCCCAACTTCCTGGGGTCTTGGTCGAATCCCCTGTCTCCTGCGTGAGATATGATTTGAACCAAGGGGCCCCTCGTTATTAAAAAACTACCTTTTTGCTAATTGCATCGAGATGGTCTCGTGTGTCCTTGGGTGGTGAGCCTATTCCCATATCAGTGTGAGGGACTCCCCCTTGTGAGGCCCTTTCACTCTAAAGAACCCTGACTAATGGAGCTTCTTTCTTCCCTCAACCAGAAAAGACATTTGGAATGAATCATTGGTTCATGACCCTGTTACGTTTTGCTCATTTGGAAAGTGTCCAGAGAAATGTAGTTCTTATGCCAGTAAGACAATAAAATTTATCATTTAACCTAGGACCCTCAGAGAGAAAGGACGTGCTAACGATGAACAGATATCAGTTATTCCATGACAATGTCACATGACACTTTACTCAGGGACAATGGGATACAATGTTTCCCTATGAATTCTTGGAAACTATGTCTGAACTGCTCCAGGCTTAGGGAGAAAGAACAATTTTGTAATCTTTTCTTATTTATTTGTTTATTTTTATTTATTTGTTTGTTTGTTTTCCAAGACAGAGTTTCTCTGTGTAGCCCCGACTGTCCTGGAACTCACTCTGTAGACTAGGCTGGCCTTGAACTCAGAGATCTCCCTACTTCTGTCTCCCAGAGGTAGGATTAAAGGCATGCACCACCATGAACTAGGTTTGAAATCTTACAAAGTTATTCAAGAGAGCAACTCAAGTATTTGGAAACCAGTGAGAGATTCCAACTCTTACAGTCTTTCATACTGTGTCTAACTGGGCCATGCATCTCACATACCCAGGATACAGTCCTTCATACTGTGTTTAACTGGGCCATGCATCTCACACACCCAGGAGCCAATGGCCGTGGGTTGACCTTTCCAGTATTAGTCTTCAGCCAGTGTTCCTTAGTGCTCTTTCTGCATCGTATTTTTTTCCTACTCTCTCTTTTATCTGTAGAGACTGAAAAGAATTGGGTGAATAGTCAGAGGAACGTCCTGAGAGCCAGTCAGCTTCTTTTTTCCTTGTAAGAAACTCAATTCTAACGAAATCCCTCAGGAACAATGGCCTACCACAGAGAAAGTAGATTGAAAATTATTGTGCCCTCTAGGAGGAGCGTGTTTACGCATTCCTGAATTCAGGTCATATTAGTGAGCAAGGATTAATGGTATATCCAATTAAGCTGAGCACTGGGGACCACAGGTGAAGCATTGTCCTGACAATTACTGCCATAGCATCCTAGCATCTCAGGGAGGCACTGTGCAATCAGTCCTTTATAGCGACAGAAATCTTCCATTCTTCCTTAACTGGGACTCACTCTGATCATTCAGACTGTATTGCTCTTTCTTATCCCGTCATAAGGAATTAATGCTCATTTTAAGCACTGAAAATAATGTGCCACCTAAGAGTTGGTGCCTTGTTTGCAGGCTCTGAAATGTCTCCTCAGTTACTTAGTCTCATACCAGGTGCTAACACTTGTCCATTCAGAGGGCATGCAACAAAGCTAGACAGAGGCCATCACCAGGGAGGATGACTTGAGAGCAAGTCTTTTTCTTTTTCCACAACAGAACTTAAGGTACAGAGGGTAGGTAATCCCTGGGTGGGAGAAGTGGAATTTAAAGCCTGATGTAGAAAGAATTAGAGAATCTCGCTTTAAACATGTACATGCACATAAACTAAGGGGAAGCAGAGCCAGCACTACTAGAAAGTGGCGGGATCATTGGCTCTACTTGTGAACTGTGAATTCTTGGCTTGTAGGGAAGGGAGGGGACAGAGAGGGAGAAAGAGTGGGGGCGATGGCACAGCACCAACACCGTGACAGACATTCCAATAAATGATTGTGTGATGTTTACAAGTCCTGACCCAAATAGATCCAGATGTAGAGGACAGATGGTCCGCTGTCAGGGAAGTGATGGATTAGAGAAGGGTGACGTACTGGAGAGTGAAGAATGAAGGATCCACATGGGAAGGTATCATAGTAAAGTCGTAGTAAAGCTGAATTTTAAGGAAGGCCTGACTAGAGTGGTTGCTGGATCCCCGTTTACTTTGACCCCTGAATCTACCTGTCATTCTGTTCTTTTGTGGAAGTGTTTCTGTCGTTTAAACAACAATCTGTTGGGGTTTTTTTTTTTTTTTTTGTTTTTTGTTTTTTTGTTTTTGCAAAGGACATAAATGGAAAGCAAATACTCATTAGTAGTTACGTAGTTATATTCCTTTGCAAAGGACCTAAGTGGAAAGCAAATGCAATGAGTGCTTACACAGTAGTGTTATGCCCAAAGGTACACAGCTAGGCTGGTGATTATTTTTCTGTATTTTGTGATAATAGGTTCCCATATTATTTTAATTAAAAATAGATGACACAAAATGTATTTATTTACCAACAGATATGGCATATGGACCATTGAGACTAAGGGTAAGCAAGATTTGGCAGGAGAGAAGACCACAGGCCCCAAAGGGAAAAGAAACCCAAGTATGAACTAAACAATTAACAGAATAAAAAAGTAACCCAGAATGAAGCAGAGTATGCAAATCATCTATGTAACAAGTGGCTGCTAGATAAGGAACTTCTAGAAGTTTTCAGTATGCAAAGCAATGAGCTAATTTAAAGCTGAGAAGATGACTTGAATAGATAATTCCTCAGAGAATACCTAAAATGACGAACAGCCACCGGAAAACAGAGCTCAACAGTATGAAGCAATAGAGAATTCATAAGAAACAATGAGACATACCTCATACCATACTATGATGGATACTATCAAAGGAACAGACAGTTTTGGTAAGGATAGAGAAAGATTAGAAACCTTGTGTACTGTGACTTAGGTATGTGAAATTCATAGAACTGTGTAAAACAGTGTATGGCAGTTTTTCAAGGAATTAAAGATCGAATCACCACACCATCTAGCAGTATGTTTTTGCATCTGTATCTGAAGACTTCACAGCAGTACCTTAATGAGGGTTTACATACCTTGTTACTCATGGCACCATTCCCATGGCTGCCAGGTAGAAGCTGTCCAGACACCATCGGATGAGTGGACCATGAGGTATATGGGTATTGGGTACCCTTAAAGAATAGTTTTTACTTTTTCTTTCTTTTTCTTTCTTTCTTTCTTCTTTCTTTCTTTCTTTCTTTCTTTCTTTCTTTCTTTCTTTCTTTCTTTCTTTCTTTTCCTTCCCTTTCCTCCTCCTCTCTCTTCCCTCTCCCTTCTCCTCATTCTTCTTTCTTATCTTTTTTTACATCTTCATTATCTCTCTCTGCCTTTACTTTGCTTTCTCTCTCTCCTCCAATTTCCCTCCCCTCACCCCTCCCCTTCCCTGGCCTCAGTCTCTTATTTAGTCTCTTTTATGGACAGTCTAGTCCATTATCTGTCTCCCTGTGCCTTGAAGTTTCGCATTAGGTTCTCCTTCCGTCGTCCAGAGGTGTTCGTCCACGCGCCCAACCAGACCTCCCATCCCTGGACCTCAAGTCTCTCAAGGGTTCGTGCAGTCTTCTCTCACTAGCAGACCAGCATCCTCTCCGTAATGTTGGGCCTCATCAGCAGTTATGGTGGTGGGTCATGCTGGAGATCTGGGTCCGTTAGTTGAGACTGCTGCCTTCTACAGGTACCCTCTCACTCTTCCAGTCTTTCCATCAACACAGGGCCAGCTTGCCTTGTTAGGTGTAAGTATCTATAT
This sequence comes from Mastomys natalensis, assembly GCA_021653895.1. NCBI lineage: Eukaryota > Metazoa > Chordata > Mammalia > Rodentia > Muridae > Mastomys > Mastomys natalensis. The sequence goes on from JAJTUV010001064.1 coordinate 380,357, forward strand.
CTGACTCTTTCAGCTGCTTGTTGGGCCTCTCGGAGGGCAGCCATACTAAGCTCCTGTCTGTAAGCACATCATAGCATGAATAATAGTGTCAGGCCTTTGGATCCATCTTTGAGATGGACCCCAATTTGGGCTGGTCACTGAACCTCCTTTCCCTCAGTCTCTTCCCCATTTTTGTCCCTGCAGTTCTTTTAGACAGGGACAGAGTTTTTGACTGTGGGATGGCAACCCTATCCCTGCACTTGATGCCCTGTCTTTCTACTGGAGGTGGACTAACGAAGAACATTTTGACTTGTGATTGTAACATGGATAAATGTTGATGATACTGTGCCAAACAGTATAAGCTAGTCAGAAAATAACATATTCTGTATGAATCTACTCAAATGAAGTGTGCAAAATAGTCAAAAGTATAGAAAAATAGACAAATGGTTTCTAAGAACTAGGGCAGTGGGTAAGGCAACTAATATAGAATATAGAGTTTCAACTTTAAAAGAAGAAAGAGTTCTGGGATGTCTTTGCAAAGCAATGTAAAATATTTAACCTTAAATACATAGTTAAAATTTATTAGCAAAGTAAAACTTAGTTTTTATTACAATAGAAGAAGGAAATAAAAGAAGAAAAGGACAGAGGGATGGAGAAAGAGAGAAAAGGAAGAACAGAGAGGGACAGAATAAGAGGGACAGAAGGTAGGTCAGAGCTAGTTTTTGATAATCACCAAGTACTGAGCAGGAGTTCTTACACAGAGACAGACCAGTGTGCTCTTAATGCTCCTTGGATAATACAGCAAAACTACATGATAAATGTCTCAAGGAATTAAATTATTCTGATAATTTCTTTTTTGCTTGTTGTTTTGTTTTTGTCTTTTTATTATTGTTATTTGACAGAATCTTGCTAACCTATGTGATCAGGCTGGCCTCACAGAGATCTGCCTGCTTCCTGACAGTGCTGGGATTAAAGATGTGCACCACCTTTCTGGGCTTCGGTAGCCCCAGTAAAAGCATACAAAGATTCCTAGTGCTCTTCTGGAGGAATAGGAATTCAAGGAGTGCCATCAGTTCCCCCTAATCAGAGACAGATATAGCAATGCTGGGGAATTCCAGAGGTCTTTGGAGAAGAGTTGGATGTTTCAGTGTCGGCCATCTTTGTAGCATATCAATTCTAAGCATGGGAAGCCTGTATAGAAAGTTCAACATAGAGTTGTTGAATGATTATGTCAAACAGTCTAGAGGAATGATGAGTTGAACAATCTGAGGCATGTCTCAGTCATGGCAACAGTCTGAATTTTGGCCATGAAAAATATGCAGATAGCAGCACAAAGTCTAGAAGGAAACCCTGCTGCTCAATGAACCAAAGCATCTGGGAATTGACAAAGACCTGGTAATGAAGAGGGACTAACAGCCTGTCATCTTTCAGGTGATGCTCCCGGACTACTTGATTCATGACTGTATTTAATCCAGGGAGCACTGAGTCTCATGGATGGTTGCTTGGCAGAACGCATAGTGTACAAGCTTACCAAGAAGGAAGGGAGACAGTGAGTTTATTTGTGGTGTAAAGATAAAAGCAGCAAGACTGATTGGGGAATGAAAACCTTGAGGACTGAAGAGGCCAAACTCAAACACCCAAATCCATCGTGAGGTCCAGGAGAGGAAAACGGAAACAGGGTAGGAGGAGGATGGCATAGCTTAGAGCTTCATTTGAACTTTATGTGCAGGAGGATGGTTTGCGGGTTAGTCAAGACATGGAGTTCTGTAAAACTAATGGAAGCTTTGATCATGGGAGGGAAGCTATAGAAACACTAAAAACTGAATGTGAGGGACATGAAGAGAATCAATGTTGATAAGCTGGGAGACTGATTAGAGAACAGAGTCACTTCAAAGTCTTGTATTTACTTTAATGCTTATGTCTAACACATATTGAACTACAATTTGATAAGTCAATACAAAGAGTTAGTGCTAGGAAAACCTCAGCACATACCTCATTGCTGACACAGACTAGGCAATCACATAAAATAAGTGCATAGAACAAGCTTTGTAGGTTCTCATTGACTTAAGAAAAATAAAGACTGAAGAAAAAAAAAATCAGCTTATCAGCACACAGGCTTCCAAACATCTTCAAGGAATGCAGTGTCATAGTGAAGCTTCTGTAGAGCCTGATACTCTACTCTAATTGGTTACACTTTGTGGAGTTAACACGCTTCTTCATGGGTCAGTGAAAAGCATTTCTGTTTTTAATCTTTTCTTTTCTTTTTTTAAATAATATTTTTCCTGATTTTTTTTTTTTTTTTAGGGGAACTTCACAATGTGAACTCTGAGCACCTCATGGCGCAGTCCTCCCAGGTCTGCACCCCTACCCTTGGTACCTCCCCCTCCCACCACAAAGAAGAAAAAGTAAAAATAAAAAGGAAAACAAATCCAACTTGTGTTGCCTATATGTTCACTGGAGCATGGTCAAAGTGCCAGTGGCCAACTCCTTAAAGGAACCTGAGTCCTTCCCCACCCCACCCTTCCATCAGAGCCACCAATTGAGGAGAGCTACACTTCAGCACTCTTATCACAAGTTTTAAAGTGTTCTCTTCAAAGGCTCTCTGTTTAGGCTGTTACTTTTTAGGGGGTGTGAGTACAGAGGTTGTCACAGAAGCCTTCTATGTCCCTCTTTCTCAGCTGTGAGCCTGAAGTCATCAGTTCTACGGCAAAAGTAGCTTCCTTGCATTGCCCTTTATAGTCAGTGGAGTACGGACCACCAGCATTGTACCACTAACCTCAACATGGTCTTTAGTGGCAGTACAGATCAGACATCAGTGCGGCATGGGCCACAGACACTATCACAGCTATGGCAATGGTACAGGCCAAGGACATCAACATGACCTCAGATGGCAGTCCAGGCCACTCACTTCAACATGGCCCTTGGTGCCAGTATGTCCACAGATATTAACACAGACCTGGCATGTAGTGGGATCATAGACTCAGACATGGCCCCGGTGGCAGCATAGATCTGCATATCACCTTGACCTCAGGTAGCAATTCAGGCCATTCTGATCTATATGGCTCTTGGCAGCAGCACAGCCAATGGACCTCAGCAGTAACTTCAGGCTGCAGCATAGACCTCTGCATGGCCTTTGGTGGTAGTATGGGCCACAGGCATTATTATAGACCCCAGCTGCAGTCTGATCACAGATCCAGACATGGCTCTTGGTGGCAACATGGATTCAGACATCACTATGGTGTCAGGTGGCAGTGCAGGCCACATATATCAGTATGTGTCCTGGCTTAGCCTGTCCCATGGACGTCAACATGACTTCATGCTGCAGCACTTATCATTTCTAGTTAATTATTTTTAGTCACAGTTTGATGAACTAAAATTTCTCAATTGAATAAAAATAGTTTGGGATACATCAGACTGAATTGAAGAAAGGATGATCCTGTAAAAGATTGGAAAGACAGCTCAGTGATTAAGTCCATGCACTGCTCTCTCAGAGGACTGGGGTCATTTCTCAGCACCCATTTCAGGTGGCTCACAACTGCCTATAATTCCAACTCCAGGGGATACAAGGTCCTCTTCTGGCTCCATGGATCCCTTAACCACACACACATATTTAAACTTAGACACCAATAAACATAAACATAATTTTAAAAGCAAGTTAAAAAGGAAAAAAAAAACGTCTTGGTTGTGTGACATTAGTGTAAGATAGTACAGAAACTTGAAAGACAAAATCTGATCACAGAATCTAAAAATTCCTTAGTAATAGCAAATTTTTCTGGCCAGGAAATCAAGGGGTTAACTTCTGTTACATTCAAGGGGTTACTTCTGTTACATAGAAGAAAAAGGCATGTAGTCCTGAGCCTTTGGCTGCTCTGTATTTGTTATAGGTTGACTTGTATGTCTTCCAAATTACTGTGTAAAGCTCTAATATCAAGTGTGTTTGGAGATAAGACTTTCAAGGAGATAGCCAAGGCTAACTGGGGTTGTAAAATGGTGGAGCAATAACTGAAAAGGACGATTGTTCTCCTAAGAAGAGGAACACAGGACTCTGGCTCCCCAACTCCTGTTGTCAGAGGCAACTGAGGAAGGAAAGGAGGAATGACCACACTGGGGCTCAGGATGCAGCTGCCGCATATCAGATCTGTTATGAGGCATTTTGGGATTCTCTCTTTGGCAAATGATCTCTTGGTTGAATTTATGCTATACCTTTAATTAAACTTATTGAACCTATTCTACTATAAAAAATAATGAAACTCTAGCTGCTTTTCCGGACACTTTTGACATGTTCTTTTATCGTACAGATTATGTTAGCAGAATTAAGATATTACACCTAAAATGGTGGGCAATCCAGAGGCCTTAATATTTCTAACTTACTTCTTTTTCTTCTCTTTTGTTCAATCTTTATTCTTTACTTTAAATAAGAGGAGACTTATTATAATAGACTTAAAGAGAATGAGAGATAGAGTATAAAAGGAAATGTATTTCTGAGGTAAAGCATATGTCCTAGGAGAAGGTCTGTTATATAATTCGCAATCATCATTTATATTTACTTTTTATGTCTTTGTGGGTATAGAGTAGGCCCTGGCTTTTCAGAAAAAAAAATGCTTTAAATGGAGTGATTTTAAGCAATTAGTTGACTTAAAGGGCAGCTTTTAACTTCCCTGAGCCTGTCAAACAAGAAGTCATTATCTATATTTCTTTGAAAAGTAGATTTTAATTTTAATTACTGCTTATCATATGGCAAAACAAATCTTGTGGAAGAAATGTGATTGCCTTGTACAGTAACATTTCTGACAATTGTTTGGCCTATTCCTGTACACCTTCTAGAAGGCCAACCAAGTGAAACTGTGAGAATTGGGAATTACTTCTTAAAGAGTAATCAATCATAAAAAATGCTAGGATAAAATGTTCTTAGAATGCAATTCAATAACTTAATTGCTTATTCAGTAATTTTGGCATTTGCTAATTAAGTATATGAAAATATAATAAAACTCAATATATATAGTTGTTTTAATATAAGTTACTTTCATTTCAATTCTTTCATTTTAATAGTTTTAGAGGCAATGGGTGAGTTTTTACTGGTTTTGGTTACAAGAACTTTCTTTTAAAATGTTAGCGAGCCCATAAGCTTTTGACTCTTGTCCTCAAAGGCATATTACTTTGGATTGGATTTAAGCCTATAAAAGTAAAACATTGTTTTCTAGATTCATAAGACACTAAGCATCCCATTTCCAAAGAAGTCATTCAGTCTTGGCACCTCTGTTTCAGTTCCCAGACACTCCTGTTGATGTCTCTGCTTCATGTCTCTTTTCACAGTGCTACCAGGACCACCACTGTGGGACAGTAGACTGTGCCAGGAAACTTGGTAAGGTTGACTGGTTCAGAATCCCGGCAGCCAGGGCACCCACCTGAGCTGGAAGGCGGCTCCCTGATCCCTACCGGATTCCTGGCCTGGAACATGCCACACCCATTTCTTATATAGGAAACATGACCTGTGGTGATGTAGCCCAGAACAGAGTTCTCCATGCTAAAGAGGTATCTAGAGGCCCTTCTTGGATATTCCTCCCTGCAAAAGATATTTAATCTCTGGTCCACCCCGAGGAAGTGGTATGAACCCATTTTCCATGATGAACAATCAATAAACAGTTTGGAACCAAGGACTGTCTCTTGCATCGAGAACTTCCATGGAGTGCATGGAGAAAGCCTTCACCTACAGAGTTGCACTGCCGTAAGGCTCCTGCTGAAGGCCTCCCTGTGCTCCCGACAACCGCCACTAAGCTAAAAACCTTCACCGATGAGCTAAGCTGGCGTTCCCCTCCCACTGGCCCAGCCTCATCTTAGGCCTACGAACCCCCAACTTTGCTTCCAACTTCCTGTGACCCAGCAGCGCCAGGAGGTCTAGGAATTCGGGAGCCCCCTCATCTTGTGCCAGTGGACACACAACACTTTGTTTCTGACTCCAGCCCCCTCCGTGTTTTGTCTGCCTAACATTTCAGCGGACCCACACACCACACTGCCTGAGTGGGCTTCTCTCAGGCTTCTTGAAGAATTTGAGGACGTTCATGTAAGAGAATTATGGACTCTTGCATACAAACTCATCCTTACCACTTCAGAGTATTTTTGTTTGTTTGTTTTGGTTTTTGTTATTTGTTTTTTTGAGACAGGGTTTCTCTGTGTAGCCCTGGCTATCCTGGAACTCACTCTGTAGACCAGCTGGCCTTGAACTCAGAAATCCACCTGCCTCTGCCTCCCAAGTGCTGGGATTAAAGGCATGCACCACCACTTCCTGGCAAGTATTTTTATAAACCAATGAGAAACTCACCTGTATTGGTGAAGGGTTGTCCTTTTCTACTGAGCACTACAGGTAGTTCCAGTGATAAACAAATTAACACATTTGACTTGGTGGTACAGCTTGTGTTTTTATTAGAGGATATTCATTTAAGTGAAATAAAAAGAGTAGATGTGCATTTTCTTCTTTCTATGACCAATTCATTTCATAGGGTATGAAATACTGAGTTGATTTTGCTTTATTCTTCAGGTGACCCTTGGCTTACAGCAGGGCTGCATCCAGATGAGTGTATCATCAGTTGAGAATATTGTCAGTCACACATATATTTACTATACTTAACTTACCAACATTTGGCTCTACAACATGGTACAACGGGAGAGCACCAGCTGTTTCCACTCATGACCACATGGCATGGTGGGAAACACAGTTCTCCGCTGCACCCCTTCAGCTGTCCTGCATATCAGTACATTGGGAAAATGTTAAAGTTCAAACTGAAAGTATGATTTGCATTGAATGCATATTGGTTTCTAAATTCATAATGTTGGAGAACTGTAAATGCAACCATCATCAATCAGGGACTATTTGGATTTATGTACATCTGTCTCACGAATATCAACACATAGAGAAAAAAAAAAAAAACAGTAAATGTTTGTTTTGCAATAAGACAATATCTCAAACATTATTGGGCTTAATTTGCAGATTAAAATGAGTACTTTACTTATTGATGAAATCTCAACTAAAGAGAATAAAAACATTGTGCTCCATGCCAAGTTCCATGAAGGAATTCTGGCAGACATAAGAGCAGAACGGAATGAGCTAGAAGGTAGCTGCTTTCACACAGAGGAAAATCAGAGGCAGCAGAACTCCATGTTACCAAGCCTCAGTAGGAAAAGTTAGGGGTTGAGGTGAACTGAGAACCTTGCTACAAGGTCCATGGTTTCCCACAATGCTGTTCAGACATTATCAAGTCTTACTAACAACTCCTCTCCTAAATCACTGAAGGTTCTTAACCTTCCTAATGCTGTAATGCTTTAATACAGTTCCTCATGCTGTGGTGACCCCCACATGGTATAAAATTATTTCATTGTTACTTTATAAACTGTACTTTTATTACTGTACAAGTTGCAATTTAAATATATGATATGCAGAATATCTGATATGTGAATCCTGTGAAAGGGTCATTTGACCCCCAAAGGGGTAGTCACCCACAGGTGAGAACTCCTACTGGTGAAGCTAGGATTTTGTTTCCTAGAAAAATCAAACCAAAGAAAACCTGCCTTTGAGGACACCTGTAACAACAGAGTGGAAGTGAGGTAAATGGGGGATAAAAGAGATGTAAGTGGCTAATGTTACTTAATAATTTAATAATATAAAAATATAACATATAAACTAAAACTATAACATTAACTTAAACTATAATACAATAAACATCTAGGTGGTAAGCTTCTCTTGAGCCTTATCTGTAGTGGGTGATGTATGGCAAAGTTCTCTCTCAAATAGTTAACTAAAGATAAAAACCTTTGTATTTTGGTATTCATGGGTCCTTATTACCCTGAATACAGATCTATCAACTAGAATGTTCTGTCTCACCATCAATACCATACATGTAAGTTAACAACCCAGGATGTGGAACCCTAGGTAGGTGAGGAAAGTATCTCATTTGAAAGTCAGATATAAAACCCTGATGGAAGGAAGTGGGGGGAATAAAGACATCTTGCAAGCAGATGAAAAAAGTATATAATGAGTATCTTTGGGGTCTGAGGAAGTACATCTTCTATGGATCTATTCTTAGAACACAGTAAGAAGGATTTGCTTTACTAAAGATGTGGAGAAAGAGAGGGAGAGGGAAGGAGGAGCTTCACACTCAAGCTGAAAGTCAGACACAATACACAGCAGTAGAGATGATCCCATGTGCAGATCTGAGAACATCAGACTAGATCATCAAAAACTGTCCCAGAGCTTTTCGTGGTGTGGAATTTCCAAGTCTAAAGCTGAATAGACTTATTGGGTCAGTGCCCTTCATATTTAAAGAAGTTATGCTTTAGTAAACTCAATCAAAAGATTTAATCAAAACACTGTGTTTGATTTGAATTTTCCATTTTTTAATTGGCGCTCTCCCTCTTACAGTCAATTCTGAAGAAGTCTGTAGTTTATTGTGAGAAAAGGATCTGTGGAGGCAGAAACAGGCCTGATGTTTTTCCGACCATGTCTTCTTTGGTGCAAAGATTGCATTCCCTGGCCTTGCAGTTCGATGTGGAGGTGCAAACTGGTTCTGGCCAAAAGAACGTAAGAGGAAATGGGTTATGAAATTTCAAAGTCTTGATCAAAAGCTTTCCTGGTATAAGTGCTTCATGTTCATTGTCTTCCTCCCCGACATGAACTTTCTGAGCCAGGAACTTCCATGTGAAGCACAGAGGTCATGGAGTAAAAGATAATCAAAATGGGCCTTTGGGTTCTTGGGAAATGCTTGGAACATAGCTGCCTGCTAATCAGGATCAGACATCTCATGGGGGAAAATCAATCTTTTAAAAAAATGCTGTGTAATGCCATAGCTAAAACATTTAGAAAAACGGTTCACTTGAGGGATAGGCAGAAACATTCCCAGGCAGCCCGTAGCTATGGGAGAGGGTTTGGCCTGAAAAACACAAGAGCAAGAAACAATACCTCAGACTTTCAGAAAAGGCTTTTTATATTGCAGGTGAAGGATTGGCTATTTGAAAGTATAAATGAAAAGGATTAGATAGAGGCTGGAGATATGACTCTGTGACTAAATACCTGACTAAGCCTACAACTGGATTGCAATCTCCAAGACTCACATGGTAGATGGAGAAAAGTGACTCCTGAAAGATGTCCTCTCATCTTCATGTATGCACTGTGCATGTGTGCGTGTGTATCGCACACACACACACACACCCTGAAACCCATGAAACATATGCTTGCAAAATTTGAAGCATGTTCAATAACAAGAGAAATAAAGAACAAGGATTGGACTCTAAAATTTGAGATTTTCAATCTTAAAAAATACGATCAATGTATAAATGAAGATATTTAGTCCCGAAACAACTCTACCTAAGGTCTAGTCTCCATCCCTAGGTTATTCCCACACCTGCCATCTGAAAGCTGTTAGCACAGATGCTGTGGGAATGGAGCTCCCAGTGAGGAGAGGGAAAAGGAGCATGGGGTTTCTACTGGCTCTCATGCTGCTGAAATGGGCAGATGTTTGCAGCTTGCTTTCTTCTTAGCATTACTGTGGTAGCTCTAGAGCAGCTTCTGTAGCTCATCTGACAGCCACCATCTGCAGAACAAGCATGATTCTCTAATGCACAAACAGCTAACTAACTGGTCCTCCTACTTTCCATTAAACCTGTCAGACATTAGCCTTCCCATCATTCAAGTATCAGGGACTCTAGGCTCTTCAGGTTGTCTCAGTGAAACCCATTTGGAAAATCATAGCACCCCACCCCATCATTAGAGAAGATGAAACAGCTTAGTGTGATAAGCGTGCACCAGAACACACAACACACACACACACCGCCACACACACACACACACACACACCACACACACACACAGTCAACACTTCTTTCTTTCCAAGTCCTATTCTCATTTCAAATCTCCTGATAATCAAATATTCATCTAACCTTTGGGGATCCATGACTCGTTTGGGGATAACTCCATTAAAATGATCTGATTTGCTTTGTCAATTTTCTTTGTGTTTTCATACTTAATGAATTGCATTGACAGATGAATTTTCCAAGTTATTAAATCATCAGTTTCCTCAAGGTCAGTGGATTCTTTACTTCTGATACTGCCTATATAAGGCTTTCCCTACACATACCAATCTGTGCCCTACATGTCAATTCTGATTTCCAGTACTGAGGGTTCATGCTTATTCCAAAAGCTAAATGCTCACATTCACAAAAGTATCCCAGATATTTATAAGTTCTGTTTACTTGGCTACAAGATGGATTTAGCAACGTTATACTAATGCTTGATAATTTTCTGTCTCTCAGGAGTCAGGGAAGCATAAATGTTTGTGTTTGGTAGAGTTTATACTAAAGGATGTGACAAAGGGTACAAGGTAAACAGCAAGAAGAAGAAGTACCACAACCAGACCTAGAGTCCTACAGGGAAAGCTTTCCCGTTCCTGTTAGTCAGGATGTGTATCCCTCCTGCCATGCATAGTGTCCACTCAAATGGAGGCTCACTGAAGTCCCTCTTATAGGAACTTTTTACATGTTTTGTTACATATATGTGACCAACTTTAAACTGAAACTCCATCTCCCCACTCCTCCTAAAGGAGATGAAATTGGGGCTAGAAGTTCTAACCATGACCTGGTATTTCAGGAAATCAGCTCTGAGACCCAAGAGAGTAGAGGAGCAAATCAAGACTTGATTTCTTAGAATTAAAGCTCTGGCCATCCAAGAAATCACAAAGGATTTAGGAACTCCTTGGGAGGAACTGAGGTCAGAGATTGCATACTTGCTTTCTGCCAATGACATCTTGTTACATTGTATCAAGAATTCTTGTGACTATGTTGGAAGACTGGGAAAGGGAAGAAGTTATGAGTACAAATAAGTTGTCTGATGGAAGTAATAAAAATTAAGCAATTTAAAACTAAACATAAAATGGAAAGTGGTATAAAGAGACCTTTGCCTTCTTCTCATCTACTTCTTTCAATCCCACACACTACTCCTTGACTTACAATCCTCAGAATGCAGTGGACATAGATGAGTTAGCCATGGATTGTTCCAGAAGTTCAATGTCCTCCACTGGGAAGAAAACCTGAGGTTGTGACTTTGTCTACGCCAGTATACCCATTCCAAAAATACTAAACGCATCTACAGAAATACATTTTGCTGTCAATTGTAACTTTATCCTGACGAAAAGATTAGGCATGATTTTTGTTCAATTAGAAACTTTTATTTCAATCCTGAGTTTTCTCTTTGACAAGTTCTTTTCACATCTGCCCATTCTCTAAGCACAGAAAATCTTTTCCTGATTCTCTGTGGCATCCTAACAAGGGACATCTAACATGGAATGCTTTATAAACCAAACAGGGAGGAAATAGAACACACTCACTCACAAGGCTGGGATGTGGTGTTCCCACCCTTATTTATAGAGGTTATATTCTGTAGGAGAGCATGTTAATAGCTAAATAAAAAGGAATTTGTGCTACTGTTCTTACCAAATCAGACAGACAGTCATATGTGCCTGCAATGGCTAACCAATACTACATTGTCATTAATCTGCTTAGGGCGTGCTTCTTAGTATTACAGAAGGCCTTGGCATTGAAGATATTATACATTTCTGTGCTGTACATCTCAGAACAAGGCCTGGCACAAGAGTTGCCACAAATGTTGAATGGATTAAAATATGGATAAACAAATTAAACCCCAGTAAACTCAAATATAATTTCCATTTGCCAGCATCTTGAATCTTTTCATTGGTTCTCTTCTTTGTTCCTCCTCCTCCTCTCCTCCTCCTTTTCCTTTTAAGTTTATTTTATATGAGTGCTCTATCTGGATGTACACCTGCATGCCAGAAGAGGGCATTAGATCCCATTATAGACAGTTGTGAGCCAGCAAATGGTTGCTGGAACTTGTACTCAGGAGTTCTGGAGGAGTAGACAGTGCTCTTAACCACTGAGCCATCTCTCAGCCCTCCTCCTCCTCCTTCTTGACTCTGAGTGCCAGCATGAATCTTATCTAACTTATTTCCAGTATTCTCAGCATTTTGCATCATGCCTAGTGTCAGAAATGTGATGATTTCTAAGTTAGTATTTACAAAATGAAGCCTAAGAATGCACTAATTTATAAACTGTGCAAAAATAACATTTGGAGGTAGGCAGGTGTGTATCTTACTCAGGAGGCTGAGTCATGAGAATCATGAGTTCCTGGATTAGAGTGAGTTCAAGGCCAGTCTGTGTAGCTTAATGAGACCCTATTTCAAAATAATAAATATAAGAGGGCCAGAGATAAAACAAAGTTGTTCAAACAGTCCAAACTTACTCTTTCCACCCTCAAGAAAATACATTGCCTAGGGTGGATTGGCGTGTCTCATGTTTTATTTTTCCTTTAGAAAATAAATTAGAAGGCAAATAAAAATTTTAAGCAATAATGATAATATAATGTAATAAATATAGTACCAAATACATCAGAATAGGACTCAAAAAAGGAGCCCAAGAAAAGGCACAAGAAACTGATATAGACACAGAGACTACTTGTTTACACAATTAGGAATCTCATAAAAACAAAAAAACTAAAAGCCATAATAAATATACAAAGGACTTATAGGATAAGAAAAGAGAGATATAAATAAAAATAAAAACCATGAATACAAAATTAAAAAGAAAAGAGATAAAAGGAAAATGATAAAAAGAAAAAGCCACAAGATGACATTAGAGTCAAGGAACCTCCAAAGATGACATTGTGTTTGTTTTGTGTTGGCCACCTACAGGTGAGCATGCAGATTACCCTGAAGAGTAGTTTGTTTCTATAGTGAAATTCTCTTGGAGTAAACTCAAGTTTTATTTGCAAATAGTTGTTAACTGGAAACAGCTTCTGGGTTAGGGATGGGGCCATGTGTCCACATCCACTTTATATATGCACAGATCCTGTTGTATGCAGAAAGCCTGTTTCCTTGGTGTTCTCCCTCTCCATCTGGCTCTTCCATTCTTTCTACCTTCTCAACTGAAGGTTCCCTGAGCTCTGAGGGGAGGGGTGTGATGGAGCTGACTATGTTCCTAAGTCTCAGCGTTTGAACACTGTCTGGCTGTGGGTCTCTATTTGTTCCCATCTGCTGTAGGAGGAAGCTTTTTTGATGTGGCTGAGCAAGGCACTGATTTATGAGTACAGAAGAATGCCATTAGGAGTCATGTTTTCATTATAACAATGTTATATTCATTTTTGGTGACTTTAAAATGCAGGTAAAATATAAAACATAATCTTTGAAGAGCATTGCTCTCCTGTTATCTTCATTTTCTTATGAAGCAACATTTTTTCCTTCTAAGATAAGAATAGTTGCTTTCTTTTTCTTTCTTCTAAGGGAAACCCACTATTGAAGACAATGTTTTACAAATGCACTTAGCACAAATCTTTTATAGAATCCATATTTTGGCTTATAATCCAAGTTTCTTTGTCTAGTCAATGTTGATGGTGCAAGTGACTTAATGAAAATGTCCTGAGGCTTATAGATAAAAAGTATTCCTGGAGCAAGGGATTATGTGATCTTCCTTCCTCCCTGAATAATACCTATTTCTGAATGTTCCTGCTACCAAGGAAAAATAGATAAAATGTTAGTTTTTTCAAAGTCTTCTATCCGTAGATGTGCTATTCTTATTTTAACTCTGGCTCAAACTGCCTAGCATCAGAAGTATATCAAATGCCCATTTATAGGCAAAAGAACAAATTGTTCTTCCTTATTCACAAGGCAGAGCATGTCCAAATATCAACTCTTTGTTGCAAACTGCTAGACTCATAATATCTTTCCTGTGCAAAGGACAAGCCACAAAGATGAATTTTAATAGTGAGATTATTATAGGTAGTTGGAAATTTGATTGCTCTCACCCCAAATGAAAGAAACAATTTACAGTGCAAAGAGGAGTGAAAGGAAATTTTGGCTTATGAAAACTGGCTGAATCTACCATATTCAATTATGCAATGGAACAAAACAATAGGAATGTATTGGTGACAGTTGCAAAAAATGGCTCCCCAGAAGTATATTTTTTTATGAGGGTAATTTAAGAAGTGCTGTATAAGAGTCATTAGGTACAAAATACCATAAACATCAGTGTGAGCTGTAGTCTGCTTTTGTTTGGTTCACTGGGCAACACAATGTACCTTAAATCTGATGAAGAAGCCTTTTCAAAAGCTATAAAGGGAGAATTATTAAAGTTTCTTCTTGGAGCAGCAGTGGTTTCTCAGGGAGAGATAGCCCCGGAATCAGGCACGATGCTCAATAGGTGAGGGAAGCAAGATTAGTATAGTTTTGCATGAAGCTGAAACAGGAAATGGCATACAAAAAGAAGATTCATAATACTAATAAGTGAAAATTACGTTTGTAGTTTTTACTTACTTACTTGACAGGTTTAGAAGCTTTTGTTTCAGGCTTTGTTGAGACTTAGGGAACAGAAATAGAAGTACATAAGCTCTTTAACCTCGTGGGTTCTTTTGAACGCCATGAGAAGATGGATGGCAGTACAGCAAGCTAGTCATGGAAACAATCACACGGGAATGGTGGGAACGAAAAGACAGCTGCAGCAAAATTATTTTTTGACAACAACCCCCTCTTGGTTGGAAAAAAGCAAAGGAATGAAATCAGGAACAGTGATCTTTGCTGGGATGACCTGGAGCTGGAAATGGGAGGGACTGGTGAAGCTGGAGTCATCAGGCTGAAAGGATAGGAAGAAAATATACAGTAAAGTTGAGTACAGCAGTGGAGACTCTTCCATACCACACCACCCTTGCCCCCATCCCCAATCCCTGCCTCCAACTCCTAACCCCTATCCCAGACACCCTGCCCCATCCCATCCCACCCTGCCCCTGGCCATCTTAGCCCCTGCCCCGCACTAGGACATTGCTTATACTGTTATTGTGAGATGATAAGAAGAGCCTCATCTTTCCCTAGTCCTGAATTGATAGATGGATAAAGTGTGATCCCTTGTAAATAGTCACTTGAAGATCTTATAACTCTTAGTGAGTTCTTGAAAAGATGAGAAAACAAAGCATAACTCCAGCAAGACAAAAAGATGGTTCTTTTTCAAGAGTTCAGGATTATTGACTATGTCCTGAGTCTGGAATAGGGTGACCCGATTAGCTACATCTAGATACTTGCAGTTATTGCACTCAGTGCCTTCTGCCTGGATGGCACTGCAAATCAGGATATGAGAATGAAGCCGCACCCTCCATGGCTGTTGCATCCCAGCCCTGTTCCTCACTATTACTGCTCCATCCAGACCAAGGAGATGTGCCAGACTGTCTAGTCAACTCATTACACAGCTTTTTCCACAGGAAGTTTTGTATCCAGATGTATCTTCTAAGACTTGGCCATGGATGTCCTCACACTAAATCTTTGCTTATTGATTAAGATTGTCTGGATTTTCATTTATGCTTCAGGAGGTAGGTTAGAGTGATTTGGAGCTTTTGAGTTTAGGTGAAGTCACCCTTTTCCATGGTCTTCCTCAGGTTTATATCATATTCCAGTATCTAAATCTGTAGTCTTTAGTTGCACTCGAGATAGCCCTGTGCATATATGAGCATAAGCCCTTTCATGTTTTCTCCACTCTTGCTGAGGACTTTTCAATTATGTCTAAGTTCTTTGATGCAGACTGTGTTGTGTTCAATGTGGCTTCTTATTTGTTTATAAGGATTTCCACATGCTGGTTATAACACCTTGGTGTTGTCTCTGTTTCTGTTTCTGTCTCTGTCTGTTGTCTCTCTCTCTCTGCCATGCTTGTGTGTGTGCTGTGAGATGGCTAAAAAGATTCCTTTTTTGTTTATTATTTTTCTTTTGCAAAGCCTGATTGTTTACTCGATCATCCAGTCTTGGCAAGAACATCATTGAGCCACCACTACGATGTAAGGAAGTAAACGGCTCCAATTTTCTAGTTTTGCACCATTCAAGGAATGGTGCTCCTTTGCTTGCATGGCCTCAGTTCACCCGTGGACATAGATAATTCAGCAGGAGAATAATCAACATCCTGGGTCAATGTTCCCTGCTCTAAGATAGAAGGGCAGAGGAATTTTCCCAGATAGGAATGCATAAGCTGATAATCCACCATTCTTATGTAATGTGGTAAGAGTCATTTAAGGGTAACATCTGCTTTATTTGGTATTAATTTCACTTATTCACACACTCAGTTATTAGTCATGAATCCTGAATGAATCTATTATATAGTAAGGCTTATGATGTGTGAATGAATTAACCAGGGATCTGTTTTGTCTGCCCATTGCCACAGTAATGCTGGATAGCAAACACCCAGAAAACTTCAGTAACATGTAGCAATAAACATTCATTAATGCCTGTCAATCAAATGGGTGGTTTTTCCTGTCTGGACAAGGCTTACCTAGTGTCAGTGGAGCTTACTGGTTCCTCTCTTGCCAAGCAGTAGAGAGGGAATTGTGGCCGTTAGGGGGTTCTTGGATTAGGGCAGGGCTAGAATACCTTCAGTCTATCATATAGTCTTTCAACAGCCAGCAACCATCTTGGGCTTTATCACAAATTGAGACTATGAAAGCAGTAGAAATGAATAAGACCTCTTGAGAGATTGCCTCAGAATTGGCAGCCACTCCTGGCATGTTGTACTTAAAATAATAGTCAAAGTGCCAGCCAGCTGCAAAGTAGGGTTGAGTGGCTGATTAATAAATTCTATCTTTGTAAGGAGGGAGTGGGAAAATCAAGATCATTCAGGAAGGCCACTGATGTGTACTGGGAAGAAAGAGATACGAAAATCAAAGTTTGTGTTAAGGCCTTTTTTTTTTTTTTCTTTCTAAAAAGCAGATATATACAGTGGTAAGTGAAGAATATTTTTACAATACTACTCAACCTTCATTAAGTTGCTTTTAAAGGTCAAAGAGGAGGATGCATATATGAATGAGACCCAGCACTTTCTGTTTCCTACCAATACACTGAGATGATGGCTATAGGAGGCCTCAAGGGTGTTCATATCAATAGAGGCTGTTATTCTCTATTGATTTGGACTGAGGAGCTTGGAAAGGTTCCTGTCTTCAAATGCTAAGTAAACACAAAAATTACTTCCTTTGAAGAGAGGATGCTATTGGGCAAGAGGCCTGTATTTAAAGCATGATATTCAGAATAAAACAAAGAAAATAACAAAAACAAATAAAAAGCACAAGAAACACACACACAAACCATAAAAACAAAAACAAATCAGAAACCATAAAAGATAAGTAATGTAAAATGTGTCCACACAACATTGTTAAATGAAATATTTGTCAAAATAAATCTGAGTTTATTTTGTGTTGACCATTTACTGCTGGGCACTAGTCCATTAAATGTGGATGGATATCCAGAGAGCCACCACTGGAGGAAAGTAATTCTTCACCTGTATCAGTTGTCTGTTGGAGTTAGCGTCTGGGTTCAGAATTGGGACTCGTGTCCAGTTCCAGTCTCAGCACTGAGACTTCATCTAGTTTGGACCTGGGAAGGCCCTGTGCATTTTGCCACAGTCTCTTTGAGGTCTTGTGTAAGCGTATGCAATAGTCTTAAAACATATCCTTGTGGATGAGAACTAAGTGGATTCAATTTCTTACTGATATAAAAGCTTAATGAAATGACTTGTTTATATTTACTTAATTACTTGTATAATGATTTGTTTCTTGACATTTTGATTTCTATATTATAAGAAGCAAATATCATATCAGTAAATATTACAAAATTTATTTAAGAATAATTATAATACATTTAAGCATTGTTTCAGCATTCAATCTTACTGATTCTCTACCTTGGTGCATAATGAACTCCCTTACTTTCACTATGATCCTATTGACATTTAATGTTTATTTAAGCACTACTTTAGTCCAGAATTTAAAAAATATTACTTAAAAAAAATAAAGTATGGTATTCTTCCTGGGGGTGGGGAGTGGATCCAAGGAGGGCTTTTCTTGCTTACATTTTCTCTCTGAAAGAATTGGATATAAAGCTTCATTTCAGTCTCTTACTGTGTTTGTCACCTGCTGTCCTTAGATGTCTAGGTCTTACCTGCCTGCCCTGCTTGAACTTCTGTCGATTCCCAAGGCAGAGAGGTCTGCCTGCCGTGCTTTTCAGAGCTTAGTAAATGGTATCTATGAGTTACATCAATCACTGTTAGACTTCCTCATCTTGAAACACAGAACTTCCAGAACAGCATCAATAACCTATCTGAAATGTGCTGCTGTTTTCTTCTGGGTGTCCTTACAGGGAAAGAGTCAGTTAGCACTTCTTCATGGATGCCATCTGGACATCACTACAGCCCTTAGCAATGGAGACTTTCTGGCTGTAGGATCTCTTGATATCAGAATGACACTGCAGCAGCTTTTACTGTAGAAATATTTGATAAGAAGATCTATAAACTTGATTTGATGAAGTATATGGTTTCTAAGAGGTCATGGAACAGCATTTATGCTTGAGGTTATCAACATTCCTTGTGTCTTGCTATTGACATCCATATCCTTGATGCCAGCTTACTTTCACCACAATGTGGATATGAATTTGCATACTTTCATGTGATATTAGATAAAGAATATTAAGCTGAAAGAGATTCTGAAAACTTCTGGTTCAAGTCCTCTGTTGTGGCTTATAAATAGGTAGACTATAAATATAAATGGGTATAAATACACATGTAGAAAATATATATCTTGTTTAATATCTAGCCAGTTGACATTGCATTTTAGAAGTGTCCTGATGCTCAGTGCATTCATGGTGCATAATTTGTAGAAACTTGTTTTTAACATGAAATGGATCTGGAGGTGGAGACATCAACAAGATGCAGAAGTCAGTTTAATGGAGACAGAACTGTGTTGTAGCCAAGTACCAAGAGGCATGCTACACATGTGGAGTCAGCTCTAGTGGGAGGGCAGCATATACTGGTACCAGCTTTGCTTCAAAACTGTGAGAGGTTCTTTCGACTCTACCCTAGCAAGCCTGGGATGACTCTGCTTTATGTCTGCTATTCTGATATAATTATTATTTATACTTTCAAAAGTGACCCTGTTCTGACAGTTTATTAATTGGTCTGCCTGGTTTTCAATCTAGTGGACACGCAATCCTTTTTTATGTCATAGATGTTTTTCACCTGTCAATTTTATTTTACTTATTTTATACAAGAAGGGTGTAATAACCCAAACTTAAAAAAAATGTCAAATATTGAAAGCAATCAACATGATAGTATTTGACAAGTAAGAAGGAAATGGTAAAGGAAGCTATCTAAAAGAAGTCAAAGGTGGAAAACACTCATCTTACTTGTGACAGAAACAATGTCCAGTGTAAACACTGGTCACCTCACAAACGACGCTGGGGTTAACAGCATGCTTAGCGATCAACTGCTTCAACAGAAGTGACATTTTTTTTCCGATTTTCTATATTGAAAAGGTAATTTGAGTTTAAAAGTAATATAAGGGCCTTACAAGCATTTTTCATTTTTATAATTTCTATGCATTCTTTGGTAATTTCATCTCTGAATTCAATATATTTAGGCCACAGTCACCCCCTCACATGCACTCCTCTACCTAACTCTTTTTGGATGTTCCCATCTTTCTGTCTCAACTTCATTTCTTTCTTCTCTTTTCCTTCAACTTCTTTGCATTCTTTCTTCTATAACCCACTCATCCTATCATTGCCGCCAATAAATGGACTCAGGGCACCATCCATTGTAGCATGGATGAGCTACCTTGAGCTATATTACCGAAGAAGAAGAAGATTGACTTTCTTCCTCAGTGAACACCAACTGTTAGCATTCTGTCAAACTCCACCCCCATAGTTACTTGGCAACAGCTAGGTATCCTCCTCCCCACAGTTACCTGGCAGCAGCTAGGTAGGCCTGACCCAGTATAAATGGTCTGCTTGCCCCCTCTCCCTCTCTTGATCTCTTATTCCTCTCTTGTCTTTTTGCTCCCGCTGTCCCCCACCCCTTCCCCAATTCCTTCCTCCCCTTCTCCATGTGCTCATGTCCAGCCTCTACTTCTCTACTCCCCACCACCTCTCTCTGCGTTTCTCTGTCTCCACTACCCTCTTAACTCCCTCACCATGCCCTGAATAAACTTTATTCTATACTATATCCACTATACCATGATGTGGCTGGTCCCTCAGGGGGAGGGATGCCTCAGCATGGGACCGCTGAGAAACTCCCTTCTGCCATACCTCATCACACCCCTATAGAACATATCCCCTCCTCTCTTTATCTTTTTATAAACACACGACCAACTACCCATAATTCCTTAGCTAGTTGTGTGGCCTCATGAGCACTTTTCCCACTATGGTTGAATTTACCTTGTGTAGCTCGAGTGTCAGCAATCCCAACTACTGTGAGTTCATGAGGACAATGCCCATGCATGTACAAAAGACATCTTTCTAGTAATCCACTTGGCCTTAAAATTTTCCAACTCTTCATCTACCATGTTACCTATCCTTGTGAGGAGGAATGTAATATAGAGTTTTCTTTAAAAATTCTATTAATGTATTGCTTATTTGATGCATTGGACTTTCAAAATAAGTTTTTGTGCATTCAACTTTCAATTTTTTTTATGTTTCCTCCACCTATATTCTTATCTTTTCTTTATATTTATTGTGAAAAACCTTACATAGTTTGACTTTCACTCAGCATGTTTCCATTTAACTCTATCTGGTGGACTTCCTGCAAATTGGGAGCTAGGTTTGAAGACATGATCAGATTTTAGGAATGGTTTGTTCCTTCACCAGATAAAAGATAGCATTTGGTGGACTCCTGTTTTTGTGACATTAGCAGTTTTAATTCAAAGGTTAATCACCAATATCATTCTATAGGCCAAATCAGGTCCTGCCACAGAACTGAGTAGCTGTGTTGGGACTATGTATTTTGCAAATCTCATAGTGCTATTTTCATGGTTTCGAATAGTGTGTTGACCACTGAACTACCCATTCTATTATATATAATATTTTAATACATTGTAGTATCTTCTAAATGAATAAGTATATTCAGATTCTAATGTAGGATTTTTGAATTTTCACTTAAACTGGTTTATTTCTGCATATTCTTTAACAACAAAAATTCTATTCATCTATGATAAAATAATTACTTAACTTCTTAATTTCACATACTATTGAAGTCTAGTAATGTGCATATTAATACAATCACAACCAAATAAGATTATAAAAACAGTTGAAATTTTTTTCAGTGGTTTCCTCAATCTTCAATAAAGATGAGGAAAATTTTCAAAGATTTACTCTCCAATACTTTTTTACATTAATTTTCTTATAGTTTTGTTTTCTCATTTATGTGTGTGTGTATGTTTGCACTCACATGCAGTGTGTTCCTGAGCCACTAGCATCCATGCTCTTGGCATTTGGGTGGACTGCAGTGAAATTTTCAGGAGTTTGTTCTCTCCTTCTGCCTATGGATCCCAGAGAGAACCATCGTGGGGCTTGATGGCACATGCCTACCTGCAGAGCTTTCAAATACGTTTCAAATTCAGTTCTGTATTTGCTGATTTTCTGCTTCTCGAATTCATCTATTTATTATAGATGAGTGAGTGTGGTGTTCAACTGATATGCAACTTATTTGTTCTTACACTTCTGCTTAAGTTTGACTTCACATATTTTGATATTCTGTTGTCATATGTACCTTAAGTTTCCTATGTCTTCATAGAGTATTGATCTCTTTGTCACGTTAGTCTTTTTTTTTTTTTTTTTTTTTTTTATGGTTGTGAGTCTAGCCTTTAATGGCTGAGCCATCTCTCCAGCCCTATGTGAGTCTCTTTTTATCCTTGACAATTTCCTTTGCTCTAAAGTTTGTTTTCATCAGCTGTTGCTGTCTTTTAATTAATGAGTTTGATCATTGGTATTTAAGGTGGTTCTAATTAGGATATTTGTGGTACAAAACAAACAACCAGGCTTTGAGCTTTGTGGATTGTCTTTTGTTTAGTTCTGAGATGGTTGTACAATCACAGAGGACATGGGTCATCTTAGCTTGAGTCCTTGTTCAGTTGTCATTCATTCATTCATCACTCATTCATCATTATGTATTTACTAAATCATAGAAGATGAATGAATATATCAAGATGAAATGAAGATTTATGGACTTTTACTTTTAGATAATATACAGAGGACTGGACCAGTGAGGGGAGGAAATGAGACACTGTTAGGGGTTACTGATTGTGGAATAAGAGATGGGATTGAATTAGGAAAGGTCCAGAATTGTGTGAATATAAATTAAATGATAAAGGATAACATGGGAGTCTTGATTGATTTCTTGAAAATGAAATCTTCCATTAACTTAGAAAAGGGTATTTCTGTGGATTAGTCCTAATTGTCTCTGGGATACTATGAGAATGAACTATGAAGCATATGGAAGGCTTTATATAGATGCGCACAAACTCATACAGACAAAGATCCACACAGATACACACACACACACACACACACCCTTTGCACTCTTCTATATTTTAGCCCCCACATCCATCTTGTTTATTTGTCCTTTATTCTTTTGTTGATATAGGAGATGGAACCCCTGGGACAATTTTACTGAACAAGGATTGTGAGTAATGAACTGAGACATCAGACAGAAAACCTGGTAAGGTCGAGGGGATTCAGGAACACTCCTCCCACCCCCAACAATTCTCATAATTGAGAACAGTAGGCATTCAAATGTACTCCCGACCAGGTTCTTGTCCTGAAACATGTGACCATGACACCCCATTGAGAAGACTTTGACAATCAGTTTTGTAGGGACAATATCTGGAGTCCTTCCACATGCAGATGAGGCATTCCTAAATATCTCAAACCAAGCCAATAGAAATCGTCATATTGTATATCCCAACCCATCTCCAAATGTTTATAGTGTCTATACACAAGGAATATAATGTTCGTGTTATTTCACCAAAGATCGTCTGAGAGTGTCTGTCTTACTGAGCTGTAACACTCCAGGGAAGAGTTTATTCTCCCAAATCTTTTGTTGCTAGACTTTGACCTAGCCCAACCAGACAGGTGAGCATTCCTGACTGCAGCTGCTTCCTGCACATTGGTCCCTAACTGCCTGCTGTGTCTTGCTGCCTGCCGTGGACTCAGGGACAGAAGTGACTGTGGAAGAGTCCTAACAGACCTCCTTTGCTCTGCCGACAGCACTAGGTACACAGACCAGCAAAGGTTGAGTGAGAAGCAAGTAAAACAATACTGAGCATAGTCTTCACTCCACTTTGTCAGGTACGCATAGATCAAGCAGATAGTCCACTTGTAGAAGGGATAAAGAGTTGGAATTGCTTCAGGAGTAATAGGACAAATGGTCTCTAACAAAGTGGGAGAAATAGTCTTTTTTTTTTTGCCTTCTAAACTCTGCATTCTATCAGTGGTTATAAATATTGTGCAGAAAACCCAGCACTCCCAAGTGGGCCAGAGAAACAAAGAGTAGCTGTTCTGAGAGTATTAGAAGAAGGGCAGGGGTAGCTATTTGCTCTTCCCTAAAGCCATCTCTTTCTCTCTGGATGTCAGTGATGTAGTCTCCATTCCAGCATCTACTGATGAAAGAGTACTGGGCCTGCACCACAGGGGAAGTGGTTGTAAGGTACTTCCTCTCTCAAAAAGGCAAAAGTAATAGAAAGGCCACAAATGTAGCCTGAGGAAAATCGACCTAACTCACAAAGGTGAACTGTAAATGTCTGTCTACATATAGTTCTGCCTATATCCCTAATTTTGTGTGAGTCTTTTATGGAAATTGTCTTTCTCTCAACTGCCATTTTGCAGATGAATTGAAACATTACCCAAACTACTCTTATAAACTCAAACTAAAACTAAGTTTTTAAATGAGAAAATACTCCAAGAAAAGTGCCTTTTTCAATAAAATTTCAACCATACTTCTCTAGTCTCATTAACCACCAGAAGAAGATCAATATTTTATTTTTAAGTTATCTATTTTCAACTCCCAAAGTGTTTCAACCATTTAAAGTAATTTTATTTAATTGAGGTTAATTCTTACTACAGACTCTTCAGTATTTGTGAAAAGTTCTTGGATCAATCATTGTTTCTGTAAACTTTAAATGTTAAATTTGATAAGGATTGATTTGCTGAATCTGCTTGGAAAGTGGCTCAGCGGGAGAAGGTGCTTGTTTTCAAGTCCCAAGCCCTGATCCCTGGGCCCATGTGGTGGAAGGAGAGAAAGGATTCCGTTAAGCTGTCTTCTGATCCCCAATTATGCATGTACCCATATGCATAGCCACAAACACATGCACCTGAGAAACAAATGCAATATGAAATATTAATTTGCTTAATGCTTTTAATAATAAAAAATATCATAAAAGGTAAAGCAAAGCTAAAGAAAAAGCAGAAAATTTCTTAGCTTTAACATTGGTACGTAAATGGTATTTCCACTGATTGGGCTCTGAGCTGAACATTTCACTATTGGCTTTTATTCAAATTAGCATAGTAAAGGTTCACAGCGTCTGCAAAGTAACAAAGGAACTTTACTTACACACTTAGTATGACTGCTTCACAGAAAGAAGTATATTGACAAGAGTGATAGAAAGCCATGGGCACATGAGTAAGGAAGTTCAAAAATCTAATTACTATTTGGCGTTTCCATTCATGGGACTCAAGAGAAGGAGGAGTTTGGTTTCAAAAAGGTATAACATGGATGGTTCTCTATTTTGATTGACAGGTTTAAATCATGTAGCCTTTGCTTATTACTTATGTTCTTTCCCATGATGCATCTGAATATAATCATATGCATGCTCAATTATACATTGGTGAAAGATGGTAAGTAGGGTATTTTCCTTCACAGTTCACTCAGAGGACAATATCTGGCTTACTTCACGGGATCTTTAGTTAAGACCAGATCTCTCTCTATGTCCCTTGTATACAAACATAACATACAATTTCATGTGAACTGTCCATGTTGATGGTCAGTAATAGAACATAGTAGCCTCCTATTGTTATAACCACATCCAGAAGACCTAGACACCTATAATAAAATACTTTGTTGCTGGAGTTGTGTATTCCTATGTTTCTTTTACCCATGAGACAGAACAATGTGATATCCCGTAGATTGATAATTTGGAATTAAGGTAAAAAGTTTGAAGATCCAAGGCAGAAGTAAGAGTAGTTTTCCAACCATCCATCATTGTTGTGTTGGAATTGAGGCTTATGTCTGGACAGATCACACCAGGTCAATGCAGTTCCAGGTGAGAGAGGTTTATTGTTTGGGGAGGGTGGCAAACAGGAGGAAGACAGAGATGAAAGGGAAAAAGAGAAGAGAGAGAGAGCGAAGCTCAAAAGTGTCTGCCTTTTATTTAGGCTGTGATGTAACTGCTTGCAGGTAAGCGTGGGAGATAAACCAAATGGATGCTGGGAATGTGTGGAGATTGCCATGGCAATAGATGCACTGTCTCCTGTCACCTATGGGTGATGTCACTGTCATCACTGGGTTTGGAGGCGATCTGCAAAGTCAGTCCCTGATACCAACTATCACAGCAAAGCATGCTGGCAGATCTCTCATCTGATGTCTGTGGAAAGGTATTTTACCCGAACATACAGGAAGGTGACTAAACTTGGATACCACATCATCACTGTAGACATCCAAACTAGTTGGCAGCAAATCATTGGTTAATCAAGATGATTATCAAGAGGAGATAGGGTGCTATGTTATATAATAAATAAATTGTTTCTAAAAATCCATCATCTGCCTGATGTCTCCATGTTCAGTAACAGATACAAATGCCCCTTGCAGAAACAATGATCTGATAGTGCATAGAAACTGAGTTCAGACTTCTTGACAACAGACACCTAGACCAAGAATTGTAACCACCAAAGGTGAACGGGAGAAGGTTACTATTACAGCATCTACAGCATTACAATTGTAGCTTCTCTCATTGACCTTTCCGAATTTGGTTCAAGGCATTAATTTAGGAATTGAGAAGGATTATCACACTGAAGTACAGGGTATCCTCCTTAGTTTATCAAGCAACATGGAACTCTGCAATGTGAAAGATGGACTTATGAAGACACCAGCAACTCCAACTTCACTTCTGGATCTCAGTCATTTAAATGTATCTTGGGGCTTGATAGTATTTGTATCTAGACATGTAGGGATATTTTGTGGAACCATCACAGGCTCCTCTACCTTTATGCATGGTAGGTATATATTGCTAAGGTTACATTATCCTGCACTCTGGAAACAGCTTTCAATTAGTCTCCATAGGGAATTGAAAAAAAAAAGTACCCTACTTCCTGTATTTTGCTCCATTTCCTGGGGCTGTTCTCAAAGGATGATACTACAGAAGTCTACTGGCTGGAGTTATTAGTATAACACATTCTTATGGCTTACTTCCTTTCTTTGTGTCTCTTCCCAGTAGCCTTTAAACAAACCCATAAGCATCCACAGTCTGTTTCCATGTCAATTCAAGCAACAACATTAAAACAAATTCTTTGAAGTTTTTCTTTTAACCCCAAGCCCAAATTGTATATAACTTTGTAAGTGAATAAAAGGTTTTGGCTTCTAATTTTCTTTAGATGGTAAGTGCATCTGAGTCTCTCTCAGTGCCCTTACTCTCTGTACTTCTATTTATAAAGCATCTAGAACATTCTATGACATAGATGTCAGTTGTCTGAATTGAAAAATATTCAATATTTTTCTTTGGAGGAGGTAAAGTTTAGCTTTAAAACTACATTGTTTTCCTTCTCGCCTATTATTTCTCAAAGAGAAAGTAATATTTTCTGGATGTGACAAGGTTATGGACCTTTTTCAATCACACAGATAGTGTTGGAAATTATTTGACCTAAATGTGTACAAGTTAAAACAAACACAGGGATTTTTATCTTTTACCTTTCCCCACTCTGTGTTGTGAGGAAAATAAAATTCTGACTTTTGTGTGTGAAAAGTATAAAATAAATTATTGAATTATAAAATAAATTATTGAATTAAGAGATAGCTTCATTATGCTGTATTAGATCAAACTATAATTCACTCTTAGAGATCCAAGCTGCTGAAAACTGCAGAGTGATTTTAAGATCTATGTTGTGTGTATGTATGGCGTGAGTATGTGGGTACCTGTGTAGTATAGAAGAAAACATTAGATTCCTTGGAGCTGGAGTTACAAGCAGTTGTGAGTCCCTCAAATAGGTCCGGGAAACTGGACTCAGGTCCTCTAGACAGGCAGCAAGCATTCATAACCACTGAGTCATCTCTTCAACCCCAGCAATGCTTTTCAACACATCAGGGGCATTGGTACATACCTGTCTTGTTTTTTCTCTATAAGTGCATGGATAATATGTCACTCATAATACAGAAGTGACTTTACATATTGCTAGCATCAGATTCTTGAAAATATAAATTTTAGAAACCTTTCTCTAGAAGGTGAAAGAATTCTCTCTATACCAACAGTTCTCAACCTGTGGGCAGCCTTTCACACGGTCACCTAAGACCATTGAAAACCACAGATGTTTACATTATGATTCATGGTAGTAGAAAATTATAGTTATGAAGTAGCAACAAAACAATTTTAAGGTTTGGGGGTCATCACAACATGAGGAACTATATGAAAAGGTCACAGCATTAGGAAGGCTGAGAACCACTGCTTATACCAATGTGCCTAAGACTTGGGTCAGAGCATAATGGGAAATCCTCCTTTATATGGGCCAAAATGATAGAAAGTTCAGCTTTACAGTATTAGTTCTAGAGTTATAAGAAGATTCTGGAACACAGCTCAGGATTATTTCTGATCCTATTAACTCAGACTCACAGATAAATTGTACTGCTTCTTAAGCTAGCTTGAGTTTAACTCTGTGACTTCATCAAACAGTTGATAGAGTAGTTGGCTTTAGTGTGACAGGCAGGGCTCAGGTTGATTTATTGCATGACCCAGGTTTCTGGCATGAAGGAAGTTTTATTTGACTTGATTTGGTTGCTTCCTGACAAGGTCTTCCTAACATCCTTCTTGCTAGGCATCTGAGCCACTTTCTTTGCTTAGTTCTTCTCAGCATGCTTGGCATCCTGACCAATGTGTCCTTTCCTATTATTTCCCTTAAGAAGAATCCAGAGACATGACGCTGCCGAGTAGCGTGGGGGTGGGGTAGGGTGGGGAAAACCCAGAAAGGAAAGGATGGGGAAGGGATCCAAACATTCCATCTGGCTGACCTCCGGGCCTGTGTGCAGCTGTTAAGCTGAAGGGAAGACTCTGAAGAGAGCCAGATCTTCCCCAGACGTTTCTAATGTAAGCTTAGTTGAAATAATTGCTGTTAAAATAGAATAAACAATGTACATTGGGGAAAATTATTAAGAATCTTCACAATTTTACCTTCACGATAGCCAGGGCACAATCTGAAATGACTTGGAGCATAAATGTGGACAAAATAACAGCTCCCGAGAGAACAGAACCCATTCAAGGGAAGGAGAAAATCAAATGGCTGAACTCCTGAACCGACTATGGAGCCAGCAGGGAAGGAGTTTTAAGAGTTATTGTATGTATCCTTAGTGAGGCAAAGTGAAAATACGCTCACTGCGAATGAAAATATTTGAGATTTTTATCTTAAATGGAAATGTTGTAAAAGCATTAAAAAAAGACATTTTAGAACTGAAAATTCCATGGGCAGAGTACATCTCATCTCCACATCAGGAAGATGAAATGCAAATATTGTAAATAACCAGCACAATGTTTGAGATAGATGTCTTGTCCTTTACCCTCTTCTCTTTCTCACATTCAGCCATACTCAGATGAGAGCCATCATTTTGGGTCCAACTTGGCTTTCCAGGTCAACTCTTTATTTGAAGCATAGGCTTCCAACTGTTGCATATTCCATTATGATGTTTTGGGTGGCACATGTAGAAAGCCATTAGTATTTTTCAGTTTTATATGTCAGACATCTAACACTGGGATTCAATCAAGTTGGTAACAGGGCTACACTCTGTTTGGAAACTCTAGGGTAGAGCCTTCCCAGCCTTTTCTAGCCCCCCAGAGCTCCCTTCTATCCCAGGCCTGGAGACCCCCCTCCATCTCTAAATCCACTTAGAACTACTTTTCATATACCTATCTCTCCTGTTTTACCCCATAGGAGGTCCTCTGTTTTTAAAAAAATATAGAATGTTATTATCAAGTAACTTGCAAACTAAAAACCATATGCTGAAATGAATGAGACCCAAGGTCTATACTTTTCCATGAACTTCTATATAGTCAGGATGGCTGTTCTGGAGCACTGAGTCTTTGCATTAGGTGTTACACTTTTACTCTTTAATATGTTTGTAAACTCTTATCTAAGAAACCAAAAGATTCATGGAAGAGTTAGAAATAGGAGAGCCATCAGCTTTATATACTCTACCTACCTCATGCCCCTGACCTGCATTCAGTCATTTCTCCTCCCCTCGTATGTAGCCTTTCCTCATCTCTTTTCTACATGACCACATCTGTATTTGTTTACACACACACACACACACACACACACACACACACACACACACACACACATTATTGGCTAGGTTCTGCTTCTAAAGACAAGAGGAAATTACCTAGATGTGTTCTAGTTGTTCACCAGGTTAATTTTCTTATTTCAAGGTCATTACCTTAGTGGTTTATACAAGGTCTTTGTTTGTTTTTGTTTTTGTCTTTTCCACATAAAATAATGTGTTCACAGGTTCTAGGACTAGGATTTGGATATTAGAAGCTATTATTTATTTCCCATTTGCATTTCTTCAATACTCTTTTTAAAATTATTTATAAACTTTTCTATAAAAAATGCAAAGAAAAAAATCACACACTAAAATTAACCACACCCAAAGTCTATACAGAGTGAACTTTTTACTTTTAATTAAAACATAATTATATCACTTATCTTCATTTTCTTCTAGCTTCTTCCAAGTAGCCTCCCTCCAAGTCCTTCCATATCACTCTTGAATCTCAAATTGATAGCTCCTTCACTGATTATATATAATGTACATAATTGTTATAGATATTGTTATATATGTACACATATATGCAGAAATATATAAATATACACTACAGAGTCTGTTTTGTTGCTTGTGTGTATAAGGTTTCAGGACAACCATTTAGAGGGGTCATTTCTGGGAAAGTCTAATTCTCTATCTCTCTACAATCATCAGTTGCTTTAGAGTTTCTTCTCCAGAGCTGTGACCTTTTGAGATTCTCCTCCCTTCCATGTTAGAATGTCTATTGATATCAACATTGTTCAGATACCATTTATGTATTCATTTCTATGAAGAACTGGTTCACAGAAGACTTCCTGTTATTCTGATTCTTAGAATTTTTCCACCCTTTCTTCCAAAATGTTCTTTGAGTCATGGATACAGGAGCTATGATGTAATATAAACATTGGAGCTGGACTCTGACAAATCCATTGACCTATGCATTGTGTCCAGTTTTGGTTTTCTATAATAGTTCCAATTTGTTATAATGTGAAACTTCTTTGATGAGGGGTGATATGCATATGAATCTGTGGTTATAGAGTTAATATTTAGAGCTAGTTAGGCATTAGACTGGCCTAGAAAAGTTGTGGTAATAGGATTCTTGCTAAATTTGTAATGTCACAGTTTTGGTAAATTTGTACCGGCTCCCTGTACCAGGCATGATCTCCTTGTTGAGTGAGCCATAATTCCAGATAGCTCTTTGTTAGCCCTATGTAACTGTGTAGTCTCTTCTGTAATACTGACTTAGTTTCAGCCCCCAAGAGGAGGCTACACATGACAGAAGCCATACTCTATATTCTTTTGGGAGTCTCTTGAACTATGCTAATCAAACACTCTAAGGAGATTTTTCATTCCTAGTTCTGTGGGGTTTGTTCATTTATGATTTTTGCGGGTATTGTGTTTGACTTCTGTTCTAGACTATTGGGACAGCTGTGGAGCTTCACACTGGGTTTTGTGCTTTCACTAGTTTGTTTTTATATCCCTTTACTTTTCTTTCATGCTATCCTTGCCTTTGTCCTGTACTTGTTGCATGCTCAATTTTACAGTACAGAACCATTGAGACATGTCTAGATTTACAAAAATTGCAAAGACATTCTAGATATAACTTCATTCTCTGGCTTCTTTTGTTGGGGACAGCACACACCATTATGGTACACTTTTAGAAGTCTATATTTTGTTCACATTTGTTTGTTCTTTCTAACTTTTTCTACTAGACTGTCAAAATTATTAAATTACATTTAACTACATGTCTCTTTAAACTTCTCTCAACTGTAAGAGTTTTACATTTTCCTTATTTTTGGTAATTTAAAGAATTTTCATTAGTTCACAGATGACTCATCAATGGATAATTTTCATACATTTTTCTCTTAAATAGAATGAGCAATGGAGTTGCCAAACAAAACAACAAAACAACAAAAACAAACAACAACAACAAAAAAAACAACAAAAACAAAACAAAACAAAAAACCCCAAAAAACCAAAAAACCAAATCTTTTTAAAAAATTCAGATATTTAGTTGTCCTATGGGTCACTGTTTTAGATTCACAGTTATTTTTTTGACATGACATGAGTCCATAATGGAATTGTGTGTATAAAGCAGCCAAATGGCTATTACGGTATTCTCTACCTGCAGTCACCATAAAAAAGGATAGATAAGTATCTGTAATCACTCTTTCTGTCCTTTTAAATATGATGATAGACGCAGTAGAGTTTATGAAAAACACTTGAGAAGTGTCTAGAGTTTAAACATTGTGTGGAAGAGGAAACAATGCCTGTGTTTCTGTTTCCACCCATGTTTTGATCTTTCCAGATTTTTGGCTGGAAGAAAATAGTTGGCTGTTTGAAGAAATCTCACGCTTGTGTAGTAGTGCCATGCTTTAAGACAGCATACTTACTGGGCATGTGTTAGCTAGACCATCCTTGTCGATCTTTATGTCTGTATCTTGAATGGTTCTTAGCCCTTTAACTAATGACTTTTATCTCAGGTTTCCATTCTGACACGACAAAGCTGACTGGACTTAGGGAGAGTGACTTAATCAAGGGCAGAGTGTTGCTCTTTGTGTTGTCTAGCTCAAAGAATCAAAATGCTGATCCCATGTTCTAGATCACACATTAAATGAGTTTTAGTTAGCAGTCATTGGATGCAGAAAGGTAGAAATAGAATTGGGATGTGTGGTCATGATGGTTGCAACAAGGCATTCAGAAGAACTGCATTGCCAGTGTTGGACAGGACAGAGATGGACACACAGAGATGGACACACAGAGATGAATAGCACAGAGATGGACAGCACAGAGGTGGATAGCACAGAGGTGGATGACACAGAGATGGATGCACAGAGATGGACAGAAGTGGAAAGCACAGAGATGGACACACAGAGATGAACACACAGAGATTGACAGATAGAGATGGACACACAGAGATGGACAGCACAGAGGTGGCAGCACAGAAATGGATAGAAATGGACTGCATAGAGATGGACAGCACAGAGAAAAATAGGCACACATTCTGAAGCATTTAGGCCAGGCAAGCACAGAGGTGGAGGACACCAAGGGATTTTCCAGTCCCAGGTCCACTGTGGGTTCTGGTGGCATCCTAGTCACTTGCGTGCTTCTGTTCATGGGTTCCTTTCATTATGTCTCTTGTCATTGAGGTTGGTGGGCTTCTCTTCTTCAATTTGAAATATAATATTCTCAACACAAAGTGAAAAAATGTATCTTATAAAAATTTCCTCAGATTTCTCCAATTTTGCTTTAGCAAAATAAAAAATCCTACTTCCTTTTGTGTATGAATGATCAAGGCCACAAGAATTGTGTTGTTCTTCAACAATGATTTTTCAATACAGTAAAATGGAAATAGCTATCGCAGGCCATTAATAAAGCTTCTAGTGGAACATTCTATTTGGGAACATTAGCACACCACTTGCATTACATTTTCTCTGGACAGAAAGCCTAGCATGACAAATGCCTTACTTTTCTAAAAGTGTTTCTATAATTGAGCATAATTATAGTTATCACAATACCTAGCATCAGAAAACGTAATATGGCTGAATCTGAAAACTCTGTCACTTCAGTATTTTCTCAGTGATTTCAAGTATAGTTGGCCAGCAAGGCACTGGACATCTGTGGACGGATGGTTTTCTTTGCCATGCAACATGTGCTGTCTAGACTTCTGCCTTTGACACTGACTGTCACATCCATTCAGACTTCCTGGGTCTATTTCAGTCTTTTATGGAAGGACTATGTCAGTGTCTAAAGACATCCGAGACAAGGCTTGTCCCCTTTCTAGAGCATTTGGATAATCAGTTTCAGTGCAACTCATGTGACATAGCTCAGCATGCAAACTTGAAACTACAGACGGGGAAATCCCTTATTAAAAACCGAGTCATGTTGGCACTAAAGTTGTTACTATAATCCTAGTTCGAGGAAGGTGGAGACAGATCTCTGAGTTTGCTGCCATTCAGGATAAGCTATACAGGGAGGTACAGCTTTGGGGAGAGACCCTGTCTCAAAAAATAAGATGGAGAGAGATTAAGGAAAATCCCCAAGTATTGACCTGTTTTCTGCATGTATACATATAGGTACACCTGTGCACACACCACTGTGTTCTCTCACACACATATCACACACACACACACACACACACACACACACACACACACACGTGTGTGTGTGTGTGTGTGATGTGTTGTATGTATGTATGTGTGTGTGTATGTATGTGTGTATGTAGTATGTGTGTGTGGGTGTGTGGGTGTGCATGTGTGTGTATGTATTATCATATATATATACAAACCCTCTTACACCATATGTCATGTCCTGTATATGCTGCTTAGGTGACACAAACTGATGGGTAGATTTTAATAGCCTTTAAAACTACTGTTTTAAGTCACTGAATTTTGGTCTTCAAAAAGCTCATAGAAAAAAATTAAATAAAGACCAATGCATAGGCCATGCTTTTGTGATTGTGGCAAGCATGCAAGCATGTGTTTCTCAGAGGTAGGAGGGTTTTGAGGGATCCCTAGTGTTCTGTAAACATTTGGAATCAGATACAGATGAAACAAGTCCATGAAGAAAGCACGAGGGATAGGACTTGCTCATTCCCATCTAAGTTAGGCTTCAGTCTGCTGACCTGACTGTGCAGCAAGAAGTCAGTTTGAATATGATCTAACAAATATCTGGCATCGGAGATTGTATTGTAATAGTTTATGCACAAGGGAGCCTGAAACATCCCACTTAGCATCACATGATGGGCAGAGAGAAGTTTACATGGCAGGTTATCTATGTTATCAACGTTATTGACTTCTTTGCTTATGCTTTTCCTGGACCTATTGGATATAAATTGAAGGATAATTAGAGATAAATTCTCTGCTGACCCCTGAATCGAACAATGTAATATCTGTGGTTGTTCTTTAAGGTTGTTTCTAAGAGAAGTCACTATCTTTAATTGATGGACTCTAAGTACCACAATTGTTAGAATATCATTCCCTTATCTAGAGATATATAAAAGCTTGGGGCCTAAAGTACACCAAGTCACCACCCTTTAATACATATTTCAATACTGAGGACTGAATCCAGAGCCTTTCCTGTGTTAGCAAAGCATTGTGTACTACCACTGAGGAGAACTCCCAGATGCAATTCCCTTTGGCCCCCACACACCATTTCCTTGGTTGTTCTGAGTTCATTATATAGACATATAGGGCAATTTTAAGAGGCAAAGTCAATTATTTCCTAAACTTACTGCTGAGAACAGGAAGTTACTCACCAGAAAATCATTAGCTTGGATTAAAAGCTCCAAAAATTGAAAAGATATATTGGGAAAGCTGCAGACACTAAAAATGATAGCTTGGAAATAAGGAGGACGAGTGTGCTGTAAGCCCTGATTTTAAAAGTTAAGACTATAGTCCACCAGGCTCCAAGTAAATATGGTACTCTTTGGAAGATGTGGGACATAGTCCACTCTGGGACACACATTCCACCCCCCACCTCTTACCCCTCACACAGAAAGAGAGAGAAACACAGAAAGAGATAGATGGATATAGAGAGATAGAGAGAGACAAAGAGAGAAACAGAGACAGACAGAGAGAAAGAGATAAATGGAGAGAGAAACAGACACACACAAAGTGTGTGTGTATCTGTGTCTGTGTGTGTGTGTGTGTGTGTGTGGTGATGAGAGAGAGAGAGAGAGAGAGAGAGAGAGAGAGAGAGATAGCATATGTCCAACAGAAATAGTTTTCTTCTCAGTATCCTTTCAATAACTCCTCTTCTTTTTTGATTTTTCCTTTGTTTCATGAAACAACTAAATAGAATAGGAGTCATTGTCCTGCCTCTATCATTTGTGTCTGATGGTGGCCAGGGGAAATGACATAGACTGTTTCCCTAGTTTCTACTCTTTAGGGAAGACAATGAAGAGTGTTTGCAGGGCTCATGTGAGGGACACTTGAAGAATGCTTTCTCTGCTGGGACACTATGACCTTGGCCTACTGTCACTTATGTTTCCATGGCAATT
Organism: Mastomys natalensis; assembly: GCA_021653895.1. Lineage (NCBI taxonomy): Eukaryota > Metazoa > Chordata > Mammalia > Rodentia > Muridae > Mastomys > Mastomys natalensis. The sequence continues at coordinate 415,719 of JAJTUV010001064.1, forward strand.
TACAGGCTTTTAAAAATAAGCTTCCTGTTGAAATACTGTGGTTGATGTTCTTTAAACAGAGGCTAGTGATAACCTGGAAGACAACTTGAAGAAAATACTTCCCTGTAGACGTGTACCAGGCTACCTAATAACTCCATTGCTTTGCAGAACTAGTGTTTCAGTCTTAAAAGTCTCTTTGTCCAGTGTCTGGTAGTTAAACAAAAGGCGTGAATGATTTTAATCTTTCACTTGGAAACTCCATTCTTTTTCAAGGTATACCTCTGGCCAGCAGGGTCTTCTTATCTTAATTCTTTTATGTCCCCTGTACCCAAATTCTTTCACACATGTTTAAGACCTATGAACCATGTTAGCTTTGGTCTCCACATTACAGTAGTGTATATAGAAGAGCTATGGATATAGAGATGATTTGAATGTGATCTCCCATGAACTTCATCTGTAACTTTAATCTGACCTCATTTCTGGAGGAAGGTAACATAACCTATCTCTCATTTAGGTCCAACTGTGTGACCAATGTCCACATGTCATCACACAGAGCAGGGATGCAATATGTGCCATGTTAGGGAGGACGAATGTCTTATAACTTGTAAACAGAGGTGACCAATTTGTGCTCCAGTCTGTGAACTTCAACTTAGGTGTGTTCCAGTTATATGCCTGGATATTTACTTTACCTCTGATCCATAATTCATGGTTCTTTCTGTCTTCTTATTATCTTATATACTATTTTATTCCTCTCTTATTGCCAGGAGATACTCTGATTGGATGATTTTAATCCTGGGTCTATCCTTCCACACTTACAGCCTCATCAATCTCCACCATCCAGCAATCTATATTGGTTTTGCACCTTTCAAACGTTTGGAGTTGTTATCTCAGATGCTACATCACATTTCTTTTAGTTTTGAATGCTGGAAAGTGCTTGTGATGGGAGCCTGATATAACTGTCTCCGAGGGCTCTGCCAGAGCCTGACAAATATAGAGAGGATGCTCACAGCCAACAATTGGACTGAGTGTGGGGTCCCAGATGGAGGAATTGGAGAAGGGACTGGACTGAAGGAGCTGAGGGGGTTTGCAGCCCCATGCGGGGAGCAACGATGTCAACCAGCCAGACCCCTTGGAGCTCCCAGGGACTAGACCACCAACCAAAGAGTGCACATACAGGGACCATGGCTCCAGCTGCATATGTGGCAGAGGATGGCTTGTTGGATGTAAGTGGGAGGAGCCGCCCTTGGGGTTGAAGGGGTTTGATGCTCCAGTGTAGGGGAATGCCAGGGCAGGAAGGCAGGAGTGGGTGGGTGAATGGCTAAGTAGAAGCAGGGGAAGAGGGGATGGGATAAGGGGTTCCTGACGTGAGACCTGGAAAGGGGATAACATTTGAAATGTAAATAAATAATATATCCAATAAAAGAAAAAAAAAAAAAAAAATGGCAAATAGTTGGACATTGTGTAACTCTCTATAAGGACCAGGAGACAGTATCTTTAGGAACCATTCATTTATTAATTACACCTATGCCCGAGGAGCACACAGATGAATATTTTTGCTGCCTAATAACTTCAATACCTTGTGTTAAGTATCCTACAGTCAAGGCAAGAAATTGATCTTAAAGAAAAGACAGACTCAGACAAGTTTTGCATGTCACCAATGTGGGGGATGTTTGTGCTTGTTCCATCTTGAGGAAAGAAAAAGAGAATATTATAAGTACCAGCTGTGCATATGTCTACCCTCCACTGAAAAATGTCCACAAAATAAGCATCAATGTTTGAAAACTCTGATTCAAATGCAATTGTTATTAAACTCTGTAGGAATGTATAACATAGAAAAGAATAAAGAATTATTGCAGAAATAGAATTTATCAACCAGCTTAGATCAAACTGTATTGTCACAGCGACAAGTGTGGTCACTATAGTGCTTAAACTCTGGTGTGCTTTCTCAGTTACTTCAGAGTGTTATGCACATATATGCTTCTATGATAACTTAGGAGAAATGCAGGCCTCTGGATTCTAGGGAAGAGAACATTAATTATGGGAAGGAGACATATGTTATCTTGTGTAGATGTAATTTGTTCTATGTGAAGCTTCAGTATGTCAAATGGACATTTCAGTCTCTGAGTTTAGCTTGGCTTGGTAGCAAAATTTTGTATTCTTGATATATCTGGGAAAGAAATTATATATGTATGTATTTTGATGATTTAAATAGATGTAGAACCCTGAAAATTTCCAGGAGAAAATTAGTTAGACCTTGGAAAAAATTAAATCAGTAGAAGAGATTTAATTCTTCATTTGCATGGTTTATATTCTGTATTTACATGGTTTATATTCTGCATTTACATGGTTTATATTCTGTATTTACAGGATTTCATATAGAATTTTGGCCCTGGGACTAAGCTTGTGTATTACATGAGGCTGTAAGATGTTAAATTTTCAGCTTATTAATACAGTGACTTACATTACACAAGAGATAGGACCATAGATAAATGTTTATGTTGTGGAAAATCTACAGTTAAAGCTGTCTATCTTGAATTCCTGAATATCCGTTGATGGTAGCATTTGTCCCTTGCTATGGTTTACTGTGAGTGGTTGATTCCATTTTTATGAAAAAATTGACTTTTTCATCTTTATTAAAATGCTTGAAGATTATATATGACATATAAAAATATTCTATTGTAGAGATGAAAATTTTCATAAGTTTATATTCAACACACATAATGTTTGGTCTAAATTTATGTATTATATGAAAAATTAATTTATGTGTCATTCAGAATATTTAGGCTATTACTAAGAAGTCATTAGCTTTTCAGTATATCTACTGAATACAGTATACTTAACTTCAATGGATTATTGATCTGTGACTTTGGACATAGACACAATAATAAGTTAATCTCCTGATTTCTGTGTCTTTAGTATACATACAAATTTTATTAATGATATCCCCTCTGTGAGAGTTTCCAACTGTGTTCTGGTTTATTTCCAGACAACCTCTAAAGAAAGGCCTTGGATACAGAAGATGGAAAATCCTTATTATGACTGGGACTCCTGAGTCCTTGAAGGAATAATGAAAGCTCTCCTAGGTTCAGAAATGGATTATCTCTGTAGAATCTCCCTTCATCTGTGTAGGAGAATTACTTCATAGTTATTTCTTTTACATTCTATGAATTTAAATGTTATTATTTCATGTGTATGCACAAGTGTATTTCATTGGCACATCCATGTGCAGGTGAGTGTGGAAACCACAGAATACTCTTGGCGTCATCCTCAGAAATGCTGTCTGCTTCCATTGAGACAAGGTATCTGAATGTCCTGAAACTTACCAGTTAGAGTAGACTGACTGGCCTGTGAGTACCAGAGGTACTCCTACCTCTATTTTTGCAGTACAGGAATTACAAGAGCAAGCCATCTCATGTAGCTTGCTATGTCAGTGCTAGGAATCAAATTTGGTTCTCATGGTTGTAAGGCAAGCATGTTACTAACTAAATTATCTTCTCAGTCAACAAATGCTATTTGTAGGCGAACTACGGCAAAGAGGAAGACATCTTCACATTAGAGACTCTATGTCTAGCCTCTCTTTGATTAAAATAAATAGTTTGGTGGTAGCTGTGCTGTAGTGGGAAAAGATATATATATATCTATAATTCATATTTTGGTAAGTCATTGAGGGAAGCAGGCACAAGCATAAACCTAAATTCAGGATGTAAATTATCAAGCTATTCATCACATATGTTTTTCTTAGGAAGTTAATCTTTCTTCCAAATAGTGTGTCATTGATGTTAAAACACCTGATGTGGTAGTAGTAGTCACAAATATTTATTTAAATTAAATTTAATTAAAATTCAACAAAATATTCAGACTCTCAGTTGTACTTGCCATATTTGAAGGGCAAGTACATACAAATGACTAGTTGATGTTATCTGTATTCAATGTATGCATATAGAGTATTTTTTTCATTGCACAAATGTCTATTGAATAACATTACTGGTACACAACAAGCCACTTATTGAGCAACTGACTGAAATTTAATAATAAGGTGACTATTTTCATTATTTCTATGACTTTCTACAAAAGTTTATTAAAACTATAAATATGATGTTGTTATTTAGAAAACAAGTAATAGATGATTTTTTTAAAAAATATCAGTTGCTTGGACTAAGGAGTGCCCAAACATTGATCTAACACAATTCTGGATATGTCTGTTGAGTGTGTTTCTGGATGAGGTCAATACTTGAATTGATAAACCAACCAAAGCAGACTATTTTGATTCACCAGGGTATGCCTCATCTATTGAATGGAGGACCTGAATATAGTTGGAAGAAAAATACCTTTGCTTGAATGCTTAAAGTGGAACATTGCTATTTCCAGGTTTTACAATTTGGACCAAATGATCATCAGTTCTTGTTGGGTCTCCAAGGAGCCTGGCTTTCCAGGCGCCTGAGGTTATCCAGTTCTCGCACTTCTCAGCTTCTGTGCTCCTATAATTATGCAATCCAGTTTCTTATATCCTTACAGTATGTGAGTACTCATGCATATCTGTATGCATGCATGAATCATATATATAGATATATAGTGGTGTATATGTGTGTACTTACATTGTGAACACACACACTGGATTGGTTAGTTTTATTTCTTTGGATAGCATTGAAACCCAGGAAAATAAGGCAAAAATCATGGGGAAGTAATACTTGCCCTTTAGACTTCCATTTTTTTTAACATCTTATCTTATCAAATTTCAGCAAGAAAATGACTCAGTCATCAAGACAAGCGCTAACTTGCAAGGCAAAGCAAAGCCAGAAGGGCAGAAGACACCTGAAATAATCAGACAGGGTGAATAAGCAGCAGAAAAATACAGTAAGGGAGTCATATGATAAATTATGTGTGATGAAACCTGGTTTACCAAATAAAATTATGGGAATGAACATCATTATATTCAAGGTGAATCTTAGGTACCTAAACATATGATGAATTATTCCTAAGATGCTTGCCTGACGGCTTAGTGATTTTTAAGAATCACATTACACAGCTTAGAATAAAGATGAATGTGCCTGGACCATTTTCAGGAATGTTCTCGGCTCTTAGTTCTAAGCAGTGGATCGATGAGGGATGATTTGAAGCTCTTGTTCAGCCTGTGCCTTATTTTACACTGCAATTTAGCTGCACACAAAATACCATTGACTCATCACCAAGCAAACAAGCGAGTAAGCAAACACTCATTCTTTTTCATGATCGAAGAAATAAACAAGTGCTGTATTAATTATCTGGCTAAAATAAATTATAATGAATGTGAACTCATTACTGTTGAAATTGACACATGCATGGCAGAAGGTACATTTATTGAAGTCTACATACTTAATTACAGTTGGAGTAATAAAGAGAGTAAGCATGAAGTCCAATGTCTCCTGAGCCTAAACATTAATTTTGATCTAATTTTCTTTTTCGTAATGTGGACAAAATGAAAAGGCAAATAAAATTAAGACACCAGTGTTAACTTCATTAGTTCTGTGAACAGGAGTCTGTAAGCTTCGTGTACCGTGTCCTCTACACCCTGACTCAAAGACAGTTTACATTATATTAAACCTTATAACTATTATATGAATACAGGGGCTCACAGAAAGACAAAGCTCATACTCTAAGAATCTCAGCAACTGGAACACAGGGAACATGGGATTTCGACACTGCAGAATACCGGTCTAACTTTATGACCCAATATTTTGGTGGAAGAACTTTCCTCTTCAAGGAATTTCCTCTTCTTAAAAATCCAAACTATGTCTAGGCTTCTATTTTCCTTGTGCTTTGCCCCTACATATTTTCTGTCAAAACACACACACACACACACACACACACACACACACACACACACACACACACCAAACAACAACAGCAAAAATAAAACAAACAAAAAAGCAAACCAACCAAACAAAATAATGTGTAATCTTTCTCCAACTTTCCTGTGTGTTTAGATTATTTCCCAGCTTTGGACTCCAGTTCAGACCTGTTCATAACACCTGTTTCAATGTTGGACAAAAAAGTCTATGGATGGTTGAATTAATTTTTATGTGTACATAAAAAATGAAGTCTTTTTTTTTTATTTTTTAATTTTATTTTTTTGCTTATTCACTTTATAACCCGTCCAGTCACCCCCTCCCACAATCCTTCCCCATTTTTTGTTTTCTGAGTACCCCCTCCTCCTGTATCCCCCACCCTGCCACTTTAAGTCTCTGAGAGGCTAGGTGCTTCCTCTCCCATTGAGGCCAGATGGGGCACCCAGCTAGAAGACCATACTCCATATACAGGCTGCATGTTTTGGGATAGCCCCCACTCCAGATGCTTGAGACCTACATGAAAACCAAGCTGCACATTTACAACATATGTGCAGGGAGGCCTAGGTCCAGCCCATGGAGGTAGATCTGTGTAGACTAGGTATGCTCCACGTTGGTGATTCAGTCTCTGAGAGCTCCAAGGGTTCAGGTTGGTTTACTCTGTTGATCTTCCTGTGCAGTTCCTATCTCCTTAGGGCCCACAATCCTTCCGCCTACTCTTCTATAAGAGTCCTCAAGCTCCATCCACTGTTTGGCTCTGGATGTCTGTATCTGTCTGAGTCAGCTGCTGGTTAGAGCCTCTCAGAGGACAGCTTGCCCCTGTCTGTTCTCAGGCTGGAGGTTTAGATCCTGGGAGCTCTGGTTGAATCTTTTGATACTCGTTCTAAAAAGGACAAAAGCACCCTCACTTTGGTCTTCCTCCTTCTTCTTGAGTTTCATGAGGTTTATGCGTTGCATCTTAGGTATTGTGTGTTTTTGGGCTAATATCCGCTTATCAGTGAGTGCATACCATGTGTGTTCTTTTGTGATTGGGTCATCTCACTCAGGATGATATTTTCTAGCTCCATCCATTTATCTAAGAATTTCATGAGCTCATTATTTTTAATAGCTGAGTAGTACTCCATTGTGTAAATGTACCACATTTTCTGTATCCATTCTTCTGTTGAAGGACATCTGGGTTCTTTCCAGCTTCTGTCTATTATAAATAAGGCCGCTATAAACATAGTGGAGCATGTGGCCCTGTTGCATGTTGAAATATCTCTGGGTATATGCCCAGGTAGGGGTCCTCAGGTAACACTATGTTCAATTTTCTGAGGTATCGCCAGACTGCTTTCCATAGTGGTTGTACCAGCTTGCAATCCCACCAACAATGGAGGAGTGTTCCTTTCTCCACATCCTCCCAACATCTGCTGTCACCTGTGTTTTGGATCTTAGCCAATCTGACTGGTGTGAGGTGGAATCTCAGTGTTGTTTTGATTTGCATTTCCCTGATGACTAGGGATGCTGAACACTTCTTTAGATGCTTCTCAATCATTCGAGTTTCCTCAGTTGAGAGTTCTTTGTTCAACTCTCTTCCCCATTTTTTAATAGGGTTATTTGATGGTCTGGAATCTAGTTTCTTCAGTTCTTTGTATACCTTGGATATTAGCCCTCTATCAGATGTAAGGTTGGTGAAGATCTTTTCCCAATCTGTTGGTTCCCGCTTTGTCCTGTTGACCGTATCCTTTGCTTTACAGAAGCTTTGCAGTTTTATGAGATCCCATTTGCCAATTAAAAAAAAATGAAGTCTTTGATATTTGCTTCAATAGATTCCCTGGGGTGTCATTTTCATACTGAGGACATAGTTCAGTAGTCAGATATCAGTCCTTATAATTATTTTCATCATGTGTCTTTGCTGTAAGAGATATACGTCATGATTCAGAAAAGAGAGATTTGAAATTTACTCTTATCAATCTGCTGTTTTGTTGCATTTGAAGCATCTTAGTTTCTTTTCTTGTGGCTGTGATAAAATACCCTTACAAAAGCAACTTAAAGGGGAAAAGATTCATTTCTGCTGATCTTCTTTAGAACCCATTACTTCAGGGAAGTTTCAGCAGCTGGAGCTTGAGGTTACTAATCACATGGTGTCTACAGACAAGAGGCAGACAACAGTGCATGAAGGCATGTGCTTAGCTTGGTTTCTTCATTTTATGTAGCATAGGGTATCTGTTGGCACAAAGACCTGCCAACAATTAAGATGTCTTTCAATGTCAATTATTGTGACCAAAATACTCTTCCAATGTGGGCATGGGAGTGATGTCCCCACCTATGGTAGTTGGGAGAGCTGGCCCAAATTCATGAAAGTGGGAGAGTTATTCGTGCTATAGCCAGTGAGGCTGTAGCACTCCAGAGAATGAGCCCTGTGCTCACCCAGGAGACACATTGGAGCTGACCCTGATGTGGAAGGTGCATGTGAGCTATTCCGCAATTGTAACTGCAGGTGAGCTGGCCCAGCCCCTCACTGGCTGTAGCACTTGGGAGAGTGGGCCCCATGCCTTGACTGGGCAGCACAGTAGAACTGATTCTAAAGTTGTGGGTGCAGGTGAACTGGGCCCTTAAGGAAAATGAGTGGGAGAGCGGACCCTGCTTTCTGCCGTGGTGCATTGGGTGGCCTAGCAGTGCTGTAGAGATTGCCCTGCTGGTGCTGATAAGGGAGAGCCATTGTCAGGCTGACCAGATCAGCTCCCACCCAGAGTTAGATCCTGGGCTTTGAGTTGGCCCATCTCCAAATCTAGTTCATCTGTAAACTGTTGGGTATGTGAAAGGGCCAATCCTGCCAATCCAAAACTTCAAGATCTCCATTGACACAGGGCAACGACAGGATAATGGGGAGAAGTCTCAGGAGGATCTAATATTGGGTGTCACAGAGGTCAGAAACTTCAAACAAGACTGACGGACCATTGCAATGAACATTTGCAAGTGAAAGCTGTGTGGACAGAGGAGTATACTGAGAGACACATTGTGACATACTACAACTTTTATGATGAAATGTTTTTTGTGCTTTGTTTTGCTTTACTTATTTAGTGTTTTTGTGTGTGTTTGTTTTTATTTTGGGAGGGAGGTTTCAAGGGCAGAGGCAGATATAAGAAAATGAAGAGACAAGTGGGACTGGGGTATGTGATGTGAAACTCCAAAGAATCAATAAAAAATTAATAGAAAAATAAATACAAATTCTAGAAATAAAAAATGATACTCCTTCATAGGCTGACCCAAAGGCTAACCTAACTTAGATAATCACTCATAGTGTACCAATAGGCCCCTCATCTAGGCAATTCTAGAGTCTCTCAGGTTGACAATTCTACCATCATATAAGATAAATGGCAAGTATCAGTGACCTCCTTCTGGAACTTTCCAGCACATAATATGATTCTGCTGAAATACTATGATTGTTTGTGTGTTGTTAGTTCAAATGTTGTCAGGTGCACAAGTCTAATGTGGCATTCTCTAATTTTGTGTTAATGATTTATTTAATCAGATAGGGCTCCCTGGGCCCCTTTGTCTGCTCTGAGATGCAGGGAGAACAGGAACAATGCTTTTGCTCAGTAGGGACAATTGAGACAGCGATGCCTCTCTTGTCAAAGGGCTTTCTTTGTAGTACATTCTTTGCTAGTATGGTGTTGTGGTCGTGGTTGTGTTGTTCAGAAGCATTTTAGGCCATGGGCCCAGCCACCCTGTTCGCTGAGATAGCGATGTATACCGAAGGATGTCAATTGTCAGGAGATGGACAATTCCACCCAGCCAAGGTGAAGTTCTGTTGCTCTCACATTCTTGCTGGTATGGGTGGTCCAGGGATTCTTACTTCTCAGAAGCCATGTAGGCCATGTGGCCCACCACCCTGTTGCTGAAGCTATGTTCGTTGTCATACCAGGAAGTGATGTAATTGTCATTGAGTGCAATTCCAGCCACAACATCAAAGGTTGAAGAGTGGGAAAGTTGCAGGAGACAACCTAGTCCTCAGTGTAGCCCAGGATACTCTTTAGGGGGCCCTCTGATGCCTGCTTCACCACCTTCTTGATGCATCATACTTCTCAAGTGGCATATAAGATACACAATAGACAAATTGGGGACAGGAAAGTGGACGACTGTGCCAGTGAGCTTCCCATTCAGCTCTGGGATGATCTTGCCCACAGCCTTGGCAGCACCAGTAGATGCAGGGATGATATTCTGGGCAGCCCCATGGCCATCACACCACAGCTCTCCAGAGGGACCATTCACAGTCTTATGGATAGCAGTGATGGCATAGACTGTGGTCATGAGTCCTTCCACAAAGGCAAAGTTGTCATGGATGACCTAGGGGATAAGCAGTTGGTGTAGGGAGCATTGTGACAATGTTGAATGAATTGTCATACTTCTCATGGTTCACACACATTACAAACTTGGAAGCATTAGCAGAAAGGGTAGAGATGTTAACACTTTTGTCCTCACCTTTCAAGTGGGCTCTGGCCTTCTCCATGGTGGTGAAGATACCACAACACATGCAGTATCAGCATAACTCCATTTGTTCGTTCCTGGAAGATGGTGATGCCCTTACTGTTAATGACAAGCTTCCCATTCTCAACTTGACCATGCTGTTGAACTTGCTGGACCATGTAGACCATGTAGTTGAGGTCAATGAAGGGGTCATTGATGACAAAATATCCACATTGTCAGCTGAGCTGGCAGTCCTGCTAATCATGTGCCCACATATGTTCACTATGACCTTCATCATCACATCTAAGGGATGAGGCTGGTACCACAGAAGAAGATGTATCTGTCCCTGGAACATGCCACAGAGAGCTGACTGTTAATAATTTTTACCTCACATTTTAAAAGGATCTTCTGGCTGAGAGTGGAGAATAGAATCTTGGATATAAGCCACCTAGGAGGTTATTGGTTTAGGTGAGAGACAGCATGTGGAGATAATTTTGAATCAATTTTATTTTTTAATTAAGAGATTTATTAAATAAGAGTAATTGCTCATATTTATGGGGTACACTGTGATAATTAAGTTCTTGTCCAAGCTGTGATTAAATGACTACAGCAGGGTAATTTGCATTCTCTTCTCCTTATAAATGTACCATCTCTTTGTGTCAGGGAAGTTTGAACTCATCTCTTCTACTTTGAGTGAAACATACTATAAATTGCTGTAAACTACCACCACCTTATTGTGTTAGAGAGCATTTCGGCTGCCCTGCCTCTGGAGTTGCGGTGTAACAGCTGTGGGTACATGAGTTCAGAAGGCTCCACTCACTACTTAGGCCATTGTGATGTTGGCAATTAGTAATTCCTGCATCGATCAGCATTTCTTATACACACTTATTATTGGGAAAAATGCTCAGCTTACAGAAGAAAATAATCTCAATTGCTTTTCACCAAGGAAGCATTCAGCTTTCAAATATTACCTTACTTATGATAATTCCCTCTTAGTTAACAAGCTTAGGGAAAGAGGGACAGTAGTGACAATTTCAGTAGACTATCTGATTTCTAAGGTTTTTGTATATTATGAGATATGTATCTGTACCTCTTTGTGTGTGTGCACACACCTGCATGTGCATGTGCACATGTATGTAGATGTGGAGCCCCAAGGTTGATGTTTGTCATCTTCTTCTATTACTCTGTCCATTAGTTTGTGAAGCAAGATCTTGGCAAGCCATCTGGATTCTCTTGTATCCCTCCCCAACTAAGATTAGACATGATGGGTGCCATTGCATCTGGCTTCTTACATGGGTACAGGGAATCTAGACTCAGGTTCTCATGATTACAAGACAGGCATTCATTGACTGATCCACTTCTAGTCTCAGTGATATTTTTTTTAAGTTTTAACAAGTAAGAGTGAACAAGTAAAAAGAATAAACAAGTATTATTTAAAGTAAGTAATGGGGATATCAAAATTGTATTTTTATCTAAAGAATAATTAACTAACATTTACTGCATTATATGCATCAAATTTTCCTAATTCCACAAAAAGTATTTTTAAGTTTGAAATTCAGGATCTAATGAAGTGTTCTCCATAAAAATAAAAGGAGTAACCAGGTAAGCATCTGCAAAACATGTAAGGAAATAAATTGATCACAGAGTAATAACAAATATGCTATATTGAAGGATAGCAAAGGGAAAGATAAAACCAATTTGTTAATAGCATACAAACATGCTAGGGCAAAGCCCTTGTCATCTTAGGAAGTCTCCATGGGCTGGATTCTCTAACATGAGCTCATTCTGACTTGGCAAGTACTGAGATCATGATATTGTATATCCACATATTGAATGATCATGCTGTAGACTCTGTACAAAGACTGTGTCTCCATTAAAACTTCAAACACTTTTCAGGAGACAACCTAGTCCTCAGTGTAGCCCAGGGTACTCTTTAGTGGGCCCTCTGATGCCTGCTTCACCACCTTCTTGATGCCATCATACTTCTCCAAGTGGCATATAAGATACACAATAGACAAATTGGAGACAGGAAGGTGGACGACTGTGCCAGTGGGCTTCCCGTTCACCTCTGGATGATCTTGCCACAGCCTTGCAGCACCAGTAGATATCTTGCCACAGCCTAGGCAGCACCAGTAGATGCAGGGATGATGTTCTGGGCAGCCCCATGGCCATCACACCACAGCTCTCCAGAGGGACCATTCATGGTCTTCTGGATAGCAGTGATGGCATAGACTGTGGTCACGAGTCCTTCCACAAAGGCGCATATACATATATATATATATGGGTTTCATGTGGGCTCTTAACAAATGGAACAGGGGGTGTCTCTGACTCTATTGCTTGCCTTTAGATCCCTTTTCCCAGTTGGGCTGCCTTGTTTAACCTCATAGGAGAAGATGCATATGACAGGTTCTATTGCAACTTGATATGCCAAGGCAGGTTGATATCCATGGAAGGCCTCTTCTTTGCTGAGGAGGAAAGGAGGAGGGTATTGGGGGAAGGAAGATGAGGGGTAATTTTCATCTCCATCTGTCAGGATACCGGCAGTCTAGTTTAGTAGTGTCAGGAAATGGACAGTCTAGTTTAAAAGTACCACCAGATATGAGTCAGCAATGGCAGCATGATCCAGCAGAAACTGTCGGGTCTCTGTCAAAGTGGCATGAGTCAGCTGGAGTGACCAGGACTATCTGGAATGCCAGGAGTTTACTGCCATGCCTCTCTCAACGAAGTGAAGATCAGCGAAGACCTGAGACCAGTAAAGAGATGTACAGATAGCTATGCAAGCACCCCTCCATCCCTGTCACTGTCTATTAAGACCACTTACACTCTCTGCAAACATTACAATTCCTCCCACAGTTCTTGCCTCAGCAAAACACCACATGAGTCTACATCGCATGACACAACCAGAAACTTCCACTTCAGGGAGGGGAAGCTGCAATAGGGAGTAAAGTAAATTAAATAAATTAAGTAATGAAAAAGAAGAAATTTACATGGTATTTATATTAGAGAAGATTTCTATTCCTGCATCTCTATGTTGACTATTACATGATTTCTTGAAAATCTGTCAGGTTTCTTCACATTGCTACAGTACGAGGTTGGAAATGTTCAAATGAAACCCAGAATTTCAGGTAATACCTGTCCCCGGTCAATTAGTCCAGTGGATCTCAGCTCCTAAGCCTCAGAGATACTTGGCAATGCCCGGCTAATCTCATGTACTTCGGTGGATATTCTCAGAAGCATGATCAGGCAAGTCCTCTACTGTTGACCTATAGCTGCAGCTGTTTTTATCTACCTATGCTATACATTATATACCCACAACACTCCCCCTTCCCTCTCCACACCACAGAATTCAATGGCAATTTCTTCTCTTTTGCATTTGTGATGTGTTTGTCACATCTTTAGAAAGATGACTCCAGTTATCCTTAATATTCTTATTTTATAATTGGTCGGTGTGTGTATTATCCAATTTCCCCTTTCTGTGGGGCAGCTGCTCTCTTTCTGTTGAGAATCTAAAACTGAGTGCTGGCTGTGTATGTTGTAGATGCCCTGCTCACCATATGCTGGCAGCCTTTGCATCAGGATCCTTTCTTTACCTTGTCCACGTAGACCTGGACCCATGGCCTCACCCATGGCATCACTCACCCTTGTCCTGTTTCCATTGTTCATTCATAGACTGTTCACTTCTGACTGTGAATAGCCCAGAGCCATACCCACTCATCTGATTTCATATTCTTTACTAGAAACTCTTTCTGCCCCTCACATTTTCTAAACTCTTGAGTTGGCAAATGGTCTGTTAATTTTGTGTTGATACTGGATAGAAAACCCTGGTCTTGTGCCCTTCAGGTAGACAGTCTACAGCTAAGCTACACTCCAGGCCACTCTGAAATTAAGAAAAGAGTCTGTCGTGCTAATTGTAAGTGAGGATGCAGTAAAATCCCCAAGCCAGACCCCTCCATGGGTATAAAGAAAGGTTCATTTTGTGAAGTTCAAAACTTCCATGGTTACTGTTGTGGGCAGAAAAAAAAAGCAAAATAGTGGGAGAATCTTGCCAGCTATAATGGGGTTATTTGCGGCAGGAAGAAGGAAAATTAAAAGGAACAGTATGGAACTAGTATGGGCTTTGATCTGCTAGAGGGTTATTTGAATAATTAATAGGAGGTAGGTGGTTGTAGGGCAGGTAAGAAAGCAAATGCTTTTCCTGCCAAAAGAAAGTCACCTTAAAGAATTTCTCAGTATTGCTGAGTATTTAATGGGTCAGATTCCAGCCTGAACTGAGCCCAGACTGTCATCTATGACATTGTCAGTGGTCCTGCCATTTGGGAGGAATTGGTCCTAACACTAATTCTCAAGTTAGCCTTGAACTTACCATTCTTCTGCGCCAGCTCTTAAGTAGGCTGAAATTACAATGAAGCATCATGATGCATGACTAAGATGATCTTGATATACAGATTGTGTCATTTGTATGTCATTCTCAATCTTTCCAACCATACAGGTGTGACAGTAGCTAGAGAATGCAGACACCATTCCAGAGAGAGATAGCCAAGCAAGTCTTGTTTAGGCCCCAGGAGTAGACACTCTGGCTTTTACAATTGCTGCTGTGAAAGGCTTATCACAGCAGTGTCTTAAGACACTAGCAAAACACCATATATCAGGAGACCTGTCATCTATTATATGTTAATTAAGACTATATGTCATGACAAAGTACCCATGACAAATGGCTTATAATGAGGGAATTTATATTGGCTCACAGTTTATTTATTTCAAACTCCTGGCCAGTAGACTCTGCTGCTTTGGGGCCTGTGTCACGACAGTAAATCGTGGAAGAAATGTGTAACTGGGAGAAGCTGCTTATCTTGATGCAGCTAGGAGAAAGACCGAGAGAAGAAAGCTATGGTCGGAACACCACACACCCCTTCAAGGGCGTTCCTAGTGATTTAATTTCTCCCACTGAGCTCCATTTCTTTATGACTCTACCTTCTTCCCACAGGGCCCTAGAGTGGGGACCATGCCTTCAGTACATAAGCCTTTGGAGGACACTCCAGATGTAGCTATAGCATGCAGTTAATAGAGTTACTAAACCATCTCCACTCACCCTTTGCCTATTCTCTGCGCTATTACCTCCCTGGAACCTGCTGACTATCCTTTTATCTATCCATTCTTTAAGCTTCCTGCTGCAGATTTTGAAAATCTCTTTCATTGCCTTGGGGTTTTAACCTCTGTACTCAAAACTAATGTGCACAGAGGCCCCTGTGAACTCATTTAATGCCTTATAATATGTACCAATGAACCGCCACTTCCATGAAAATGTTCATGTTCATAGGACCTCTCTTGAGGGTCCACATTTCTGTCATAGGTTTGGGCTGGCTTTGAAGCAGTGCACGTTTGTGACCCGCTGACTGGTGCAGGAGCCTGAGAAGCAGACTGATGCTTTGATTCATAATACACTATGGAACAGTACATCCTAGCTGGTTACAGAGCTGGCCCAACAAAACAAAACAGAATAAGACAAACATCAGCCTTGTAAACACAGATTCTGTGACAGAAGAATTGATAAGGATCTGAGCCTAGCATTTCTCATTGATGTGTCCTAATATATAGTCATGCAGATGCCAAGATGAATTTCCCCAGGATGGTGGAAGATGTTGCATGCCTCTACTTTAGTATCCTTTTGCTCTGCCTTTCTCTTGCTTTTCCTTCTTCTTCATCAGCCTTTCTGTTGATGAAATGCAGGTCTATGTTCTGTGTAGTAAGTTACAGCAATTCTAGACAAGAAAGGACATGTGTGACAGTTAAGGATTTATTGTGTGTGCATAA
This sequence comes from Mastomys natalensis, assembly GCA_021653895.1. Lineage (NCBI taxonomy): Eukaryota > Metazoa > Chordata > Mammalia > Rodentia > Muridae > Mastomys > Mastomys natalensis. The sequence goes on from JAJTUV010001064.1 coordinate 431,780, forward strand.
TACTCCTTTGCTTTTATTTAAATAGATGTGTACTTCATTATATTTTAAAAAGTGAGAAAACCATATGGAAGTTATTTTTGCCTGTGTGTTTTTCACAGAAGAAATTGCTAAGACAAACTCTATATTCAATGGACTATTCCTTTGTAAAATGTATTTGTTATAATGAAATAAAGCCACACAAAAACAAAAATCCCTTCCTTTTAATTTTCGGTTGTGAGCTTAACCTTCAGTGGCTGGGCCATTTCTCTAGATATCTTTAAATATCTAAAAAAATATTTTAAAAATCCAGTTATGAGTCATTTACTCTGTAAATCTTTCAAATGTGCTTCTTTATGAGTTAAATCTTAACACAGAGGGACACAGAGGCCATAGTAAAGGGATCCCATCAAAAAGTGAGAGAGACCAGTAGACAGGGCCACCTTCTCTTCAGGACCTGCTTCCAGCAGCTGACACTGAATGCATTCAATATCTGAATGATACTCCAGAAACACTTGAAAGATATCAACAAAGAGGTCTCAGAATAAATAAACTGTCTCCCTTTTAGGTGAAGGATTAGACATTTGCAGTGGGGACAGGAACAAGTAGGCTGTCAGAGTAGAGGGAGGACATCTGGCTACAGGGTTGTAACTTAGCCTCACTACATGGCTGAAGACTCTGAGTCTATGAATTTGCTGGGTATCTGTGGAGTAAAAGGGGAAGAGAGTAGAATAGAACAGAGAGTCAAAGATGCTGTACCCTTGCTCAAAGAAGGCCACTTGAATATGACCACCAAATGCAGTATAATGTGCTCCAAAGAGCAGAAGACCTTAATGTTTTGCAGTGAGAGTAGGATGCATGTCATAGCTGTGTCCCTTTAAAAGGAATCTTAGAATGTATATTTGTCTTCCCTGGCTGCTCAATTTTGTTTGTTTGTGCATTGACAGCTACAGTGTAATTGCCTGTTATGTATCATATATCATAAAATGACATAGTCCAGTGGCAGGTCCTTCAGTCATTGGAGGCCTGTCCACGAAGGAGACAATGGAGTCCCAGCCCTGTTTGGCCCTATTTTCAACCATTCTTAGCATTAGCTGAGAGGCCTTGCTCTGTGCTATTCTTCCTGTCATGATGAATGCCCTACCATAGGTCTAAAAGCAACTGGCCACAAATTGACAACCCAAAAATTGAGTGACAAAATAAACTTTTCTATTTGAAGGTGATTCTATGGAGTATTTGTTCTAATAGGTTAAGTAGATTATCCCCAATACAAATTCATAAAGGTAGTAAGTAGTCAATTGGCTCTCTGTATTGGAGTACCCTGCACTGTGAATTTAGTTCTGAAGGTATTACATTTTTACAGTGACTGAAATGTTAGTCATTGGTCTTATTTTACTGGAAATGACCAGTTACTAGCATTATTAGTAAGTTATTCCTAAGTTTTTTCAGTTTTCACAAAGCTTAGAGTCTTAAACTGTGGTAGATGGGTCAGTAGTAAAGTGCCATACTTGTCTTATCATGCCAGATGGCAGCATGAGTCTGAAATCCAGTGGTGAGTCACTGGGGACAGACAGATCCCTGAAAGCACCCTGGCCAGCCAGACTAGATGAATGAGTAAACTTAAGTTCAGTAAAAGAACCCATCTCAACACAGGTAGAAAACAGTTAAAGAGAAATCTGACATTAACCTCTACCTTCATACTACACATGTACATATGCCTGAATGTACATGTGTACAACTCCACAAACATGTACATGCAATTACACACACAATGCTACAAACATCTACAATTTAAAAACATTTCTAAAATTTACTTTATGTTTCTGGGATTGGAGAATTTTAATGGGCTTGCTGGCATTCTTGGTAACCAGAGCCAGGTTCAGATACTCTTGGCTACATTATATTACATGTCTGAGACCTCAGTGCTCATATATGGATTGATGCTGTCAATTTACAAAGCAGAAGTGCTTTGAGAACACCAAGTGAAACCTGGGAGCAAGAGTCACATGTGAATCTCTGATTCATATTCACTATGGCCTCCCATTGGCCAAAGCTAGCCACAAGGTTATCCCAGTCACAAATAGTAGACAGAAAACCCACTTCCTGCAGAGAATTGGAAGTATCATTTCACAAGGACATCATACCCTGAAAGTGCCAACTACAATGCCATGGACACAGGAAAGGGAGAACTTGAAATCATTTAAAAATACTTAGCATACTTGTATAATTTACTTAGTTCGTTCATGAATATGTGGTATTTATCAGCATGAAGGACTAGATAAAAATTGGTAACATGCCACAGAAAACACTTATTCCTATTGAACATAATCTTCAGTCTGAAGAAGGCATGCTTTGCTAGTCAACTGGCAAAAATTGCTCACCGCTTTAAGCAAAAGAATAGCCACTGGCTGCCAGTCATTACTCAGGCTTCTTACATTTCATTTCTGGATTTTAAGGCACAGTATCCTATGGTACCCAAATGCGTTAGACTCACAATGCTTCTGCCTGTTTGTCTCCTGCTTCCTGCTAGGATCATAGCGTGCCTTACTACACTCAGCTTATCCATTCTTTGTAGTTTAGAAAGGTGATTTGTAACATGTAGTGAGGCATGGAGGTGTTACTCAACTGACTGTTGTACAAAGATCCAAAAGCAAATTGTATTCTATTCCAACATGCTTTTAACCACAAGAAGGATATCGTTAGGGACATGGATTTTTAGACACACACACACACATGTGTATACACACGCTCACACAATCACTCTTTTACTCTTGTCTCACTTACACACTCCCTTACACACTCAAACATACACAGATTCATATACTCCATCATACACACTAATACATACACACCTTCTCTTTCACATCATACTCTCTGTCACACACATACTCTCTCACACACTCACACATTCTCTCTGCCACAAACACGCACTGGCACACATACACTCTCTCTCTCACACACACATGCATGCTCACAGACACAACACACTCACAGACTACACACCATACACACACACAACACACACACACACACAGACTAGAAATACTCAGTATCTTAAAGGCAACAGCCAATGACATGCACCTTTTGGAAGAGAAATGATTGTTAACTGCCACGGGAGGAAAACTGTAGTAGCAGGTGAGGCACCATGGCAGGAGAGCTGACGGCTCACAAGGAAACAACTGGGGTTTCTCTCTAGACTTTGCCTCATCATTTGTTTTGTGGTTTCAGGGCTCAAGGGCTGAACGTTTCTCTGCAATATCCTATGCTACTTTTCCCTCCCAATGCTCTTGACTACTATTGGGTTTGACTGTTTTCCTCTGTGTGCATTTTTTTTTTTTTTTTAAATCTTGCCCGGGAAATTGAGACCCAGTTTATATCTTTTCCAGAGAGATGAAAAAGAATTTTCTCACCTGTCCACAGAATGGGACTTTGCAAGCCTAGGTCAGAACTATTTTCTGCTGTATAATGCCTGTTCTTACTGTCATTTTTTTGTGAATAAAAGATATATCCTGTATTGAATAAAAATTAAAAGTTTCCACTGGATGTCCAGAAAGTTTGAGATAACAGTGTATTCCTCCCCATATATCTATGGAAAACCATATAAAGAAATATCAATAGTGAAGAAGGAATTTTCCTTACCTCAAATCAGAAATGTTCCAGCCCCAAACTCAGAAGTATACAAATTAGTCTCAAATTTCAGGTGTCTTGCTACTTTGATGGATTTCTTAGAATTTTTCTTTAGCAAGCATTAGCTTTGAGATATGATGTCGTTAGGCCAAATATATTCAATGATTATGGCCAGAGAGTCATGATGTTTATGATTTTTTTGTGAACCACTTGTAATCAGCTATGGGACTATGGGTTCAATGTATTTGCCAAAAGTGGGTTTCTAGGAGTCACTAAATTCCACTCTGTAAGTAGGAAGTTTGTAGTTGTGCCAATTTCTGCCCTGAGTGATGGAAGTGCCTGAGGTTGAGTTTGGATGTATAATCTCCAACCTGATGTCACAGCTAGTAGCTATTCATGAGCCCACTGGAGAAAGACAGAAGGGACCATGGGTGGAAAAATACTGACACTCCCAGAGATCATCAAACCACCTAATTGTTGAAGCACAAGTCTTTGGAGAAGGTTATTATCTTGTGAGGATCACATGAAACACTAATGTCTTGACCTGCCTCTGCCCTTTCAGACCTTCTCATGTACTTCTGAGATATCTGCTGTTCAGTTTTCCAACTGTTCTAGAAAGCTTTGAACTTCCAGTCAAACTATTAGTCAAACAACTTGAGTTCCTATTTTTATAGGAAAATGACCAAGTCCATTTCTCCAAGTTCTGCCTACCTAATGGCTTTACCTTCACCTCAGTTCCCGTGGAACTGATCCAGAATGAGGCCACAGGGTTGTGAGAGTTCTCTTTCAGTAATAGCTGGATATAGCACAAAACTATTGTTGAACAAAACTGGAGCTTTTAAATTTAATCAGTCAGAAGAAGTCCATATATTTCATGGGTGTAGACTTTCATATTAGTATGTTGCAGTGGAATATAAACAGGTGATATAGCAATAGGCCAATATAACTTGTCTGTCATGCACATACTGGAACACCGTTCCACAGTAGTTCATATTTCCCTTTTTTGATGAAGTTGTAGACTTTGAATCTTGGTTGAACAAACAATGATCTAGTTCATGATTAGCAGTACAGATCATATCGTGTCCTGGTCAAAGGGCGTGGGTAAAACCCAATAACAACCTAATGTTTATTGCTTTAGAAGAGAATTGTTTTCCATGGAGAATGACAGATAGTCTAAACCCTAAAATTCTCTATTATGGTTCACTTTTGAAGAGGTTATAAAGGGCTCTAAATGGAAGCCTTACCTGCCAATAATGTTTCCAGTATTGTGAGTATGTATATCATATAACTCAACTGGGAGCTCAGAGCTCCCCCAGGAAGGGTTGGAATAACATGCATAAATGAGGTACATGTTGCTTCTTTAACTAGCACCAATAGATATGATATCTTTATCTTACTGTTAGGAGAAGCCATATGAAACAATTTATTCTTCACCATGGGAGGGATTTCTCTGAAGTGGCACACTCCAGTTCTTTTAGGATTTATTGCCTACCCTCTGGCATTCAAGTGTTTTCGTAATGCTTGCAGATTAGTTGCTATCTCCTGCTTATCAGATCCAATCAGTGAAATTTCATTAATGTAATGGATCAGCATGATTCCCTTGGAATGTGCAGTAAGCAGGGTCCCTGAAGAATGGATGATGATATAGTGAGCATTGACACAACGCAGAGATAGGATAGATAGAATGTATTGCTGGCCATGCCAGCCAAAAACAAATTACCCCTGATGGCCTTCACTAACAGGTGTAGAAAAACAATCATCTTTGGCAGATCAATAGTTGCACAGCAGGTTCTCAGAGAACAAGCTGGCTTGGTCCTGCAGTGAAACTCCATTGAAGCAGGAGCAGCAATTATTCGATAATGTTTATGATAAGCCAGTCATTGACTAAGAACCATCTGTCTTCTGTGAAGATTGAGCAAGTGAATTTGAAATCTTTTCTTAGTGAGTTTACATTAACCACTGCAGTTCCATGTATTTTTAATTCCTTTAACTTTGCCCCTACAATCCAGTGACCCACCACTCACAAGACACAGCTCCATAAACATCCCATGGGTTCTGCCATTAGAAATAGAGCAAATCATACATGTTTTGGTTATGCATTGAAATATGTGAGTTTTACTTTAAATTTTTGGGGGTGGGGGAATTTGTTGAAATGTGACTTCAGAACCCAGAGTGGTAAAAGTAAGTTTTGAGTAGGACAAGCACTTTTAGGAACAAAAACTGCACCAGGAGAGGAGAGGACAGTGCTCCTTCAGATAAGGAGAGACTATTGTAGCCAAGGATGAAAAGGCTACTTCTGTAGACGAAGAAGCCTTAATAAAAATTCAGGTATCAAGGTTCAGGATATGCAAATCTCATTGAAGTTATCTCATCTATTACCATGAAGATAGTCGTGCCCTGCCCATATCCAGGTGCAATGGCTAGACTTCGTTATCAGCTTCATTAGATTGAGGCACACCCAGAGATTATGAAAGCTCATCTCTTTATGTGTTTGTGAGGTGCTTTCAGAGAGAATTAACCGAATGTGAGATATGGCTTTGGACAAAATAAGAGAGAGAAAAACAGAGAAAGCCCACTAGCACAAAACATCTGTCTGTCCTTCCATCTCTCTCTGTTTTCTGGTCACCATAATGTGAGCTGCTTTGCTCTGTTCTGTTTTCCCTACCAGTGATTGACTGAAACCATAAGCCAAAATAAATCCATTTTTTACTGAAGGTGTTTGATCATGCTTTTCTGCCACAGCAATGAAAATCTAACTAGCACCCTAATCAATGTGCAAGCTTTAACAAGAGGCTAGTTGTGATAAGAAAAGTTTGACATTTGTTGTAATTGAGTGACAGATAGACTATATTCTTGTTTACCCGAAGTCACTCTCATTTTTCCTAGACACTATGTTCAGTTCTTTGTTTACCCATTTGAGCATTTAGTTTGTTGTCAGCTTTGAGTCGGGCAATGAATTAGGCTACTCTATAGATCAGAAATCCAATGTAGGTTCCATTGAGCCAAAACCATGTATTCAGAGCTATCATACTTTTTAGAAACTCCAAGAGAGTCTATTTTATGCATTTCCTAATTTTTTAGGTATTTTTGATTACTCACCATCATTTGATCAGGACCTAATTTTCTGCTTTTTGTTTGTTTGTTTATTGTAATCTCACACTGTAGCTCAGGCTGGATTGGAACCATCCTGTGTAGCTTAAACTTCCATCAAGCTTGTCCCAACCTTCTGAATTTTGAGCATACAGGCCTGAGCTGCCATGCATAGCTTATTTTTCAACTTTAAAGAGAGCAGTGTTGTATTTCGTTAGAATTCTTTTATCATTGCCCCACCATTCAGACTTTTGCTTTTCACCAGCCAGCTGGTGCATTCAACACCTGTGGCGCAAAAGCAGTTTTCTGGCATGTGACCTTCACCATATGACTTCTCAAACAAGGCAGCTTGTATCTTCAAAGTCAACAAGAAAGATAGGGCAAATGCCAGTGTCATTTTATATGGCATAAAACAACCTTGAGACAACTCTAAGAATGTTGACAAGTGATCATTTGATAATGATGTTCTCTTGAGTGTAACCTACAGACTTATCAGCTGCAACAGTAAGCCGAGCTGCTAGCATTAACTGAAAGAAAAGGTGGCAGAAAGAAGTGTGAGAAGGCTGTGTTACTCTGGTTTTCCATGATGCATTATAGTACTGTTTAGATGTGAACATGTGCTTTTGCTCAAGACAGGAGAAGAATAACCTGAAGGGAGGCAGAGACCATAAAGTCTGTCTCCTTGGCAACAAGAGTTGGAACTATTGCTTTGCTTTTAGTAGACTAGATGACCTCTTTTCAAAGTCATGGAAGTAGAGCAACCCATCAGAAGAAGCAAGAGAGTAGAAGGACTTGGGACAGGAATCTCTCCTCAAGAGCCTGGGGGCCAGAGCATTGAACAAATCAATTGTTTATCAAATATTTACCTTGCTGTTTTGGACATTTCTGGGACCCAGCATTTCTTACATATTCCTATTTCTCTCTTTTGTGATGAGAATCTCTGTTCTATGCATAATTCTTATTTTGGAAACAACTTTCTCATTTCAACATGTATAGAGATATGTAGATACTATTATTTGGAATGCTTCTTGGTGTTGAGACTTTCAACTTAAGAACCTTGAGAAATAAATCTCCATCATTTGAAAATGGCCTAGTTTACAACAAAGCTCAGCTGGACTGAGTCCCTTCACTCTACATCCCTCTGACATAATGGCCTATTAGCAAGGGAATACACTTTGTAGGTCTATTTCATTTCATTCCTTCAGTGAAATTGAGATACACTTCAGGTTCCAGAACATAAAGTAAAGGATGAGTATAAAAGCTCTGGAATGTGAAATGGCAGAAAGGATGATCATGATTACAAATCTCAGCAGAGCCTGATCAAACCCACCTGAGCAGAATGATGGGACAAGTATTGCAATCTGTTCCTCTGACTTCTCACCTGAGGAACCTCAGTTCACTTTCCTCTTCCATTCATATATTCAATGGGGATTCTATTAGCCAGATGAGCTTTGAATTCTTCCTTCCTGCCTACCTTGGCTTCTTGGTGCTGGGATGAAACTAACTACTTAGTTAGATCTGTCTCCCTCCCTTTTGAGTAAACCAGTCCACTCCTCTCAGAGCCCTCAATTGTTTTAACCTGGACTTTTCTTGTTCTATCTTTCTTTCATTTTACTCTTTCTTTTCTCTGAGAAACAAACGACATCATTTTATTGTCTACAAGAAGCTCATCAGATCTTCAAGTGTAGGCATCCCCACAGAAGGAAGAAATGGTAAACACAACTCCAGCAAATAGGCCCAGGAAACAAGTAGGTGTCACTATCCCATATCTGAAAAAAAGGAAAATTTGAAGCCAAATTTAATCAGAAGAGATAAGGAAGGTGCTTTATTATTGTCAAGGAGACAAATAAGTGGTCATAAATATATCTGAGCCAGTACCTAAGTCTGGCTCAGCCCATTTCGTAAAAGTATACTATTGGGCTTCAAGATATAGATGAATTCCCAGCTCTGCAACAGAAAGTGATTTCAGGATTCCATTTTCTCCAATAGGCAGGTCATCAGAACAGAAAGTAATCAGCTATATTAGAGTTAAAGGACATTGTACATCAAATGAACCTAACAGATAGGTTAGGTTACATAATATTCTACCCAAACACCAAAGAAGATATGTCTATTCAAAAGCTCATGAACATTTCTCTAAAGCAGAGCCAGTATTGGAACAAATAGCAAAAAATACAGAAAATTAAAAATAATTCTGAAGTAGAAATTTCTGGTTTCTTTGGAGACTCAGTTGTGTCATGTGATGTTTTTCTGGAAACTGTCTTATGAGAAGATGTTTTTGCTGAAGCAGACACAAGGGAGGATGTTTTGCTGAGAACAGACACCTGGTGTTTTTTCTAGAAGCTATCTGGAAAAAGGGCATGTGATATTTTGCTACAGTATACTTTGAAAGAATATGTGCTGTTTGGAAAAATATAAAATATAACCTAATAGCCAGTGGACTATGCTGTATGGTATTGGTTCAGCTTGTCACTCTTTGCTGGTCTTTGTTGGCTTTGCTGATACTGGTATTTACTGATATGTTGTGGCATTGGTTTTCCTTGCCTCTTTGCTGACCATCATTTGTCATGACTCTATATAGAGAAAGGCACCAAAGAATTTTTGGTGTTTGGGTAGAATATTATGTACCTATCTGTTAGGTTCACCTGGTGGCTTCTTGCACTTCTGTGGACTCAAGTTGATTGGCAGAGCCTTGGGGCTTCTTCTGGATCAAACTATCATTGCTGATTTTTGAATGGTGTTTGCTAGTAGATGGAGATACCACTGCTCATTCATGTGAACTAAGCTGCTGATATCCTGACAATACAGACTGGGCTCACTCCAAAATACTATTTCTAAACAGGTCCACATCCTTCTTTGTCCTATTAACCTTTCCTTTCCATTACCTCTGGTGGATGTAGGCTAGAAGGGAAGTTAAAGCATTTAATTACACTAACTAAAGTAGATTTTGAAAAATACACTCTATATAACTCCATGTATCCTATCTGACCACAATGCATAAACTTCAAAATCAACAGTAAAATAATGTAGAAATTACATAAACTCATGGAGATTAAACAACATAAAGTTGAATGGTGAGCCATTTCAACATGTAGCTATAGGTAGCCTTATGCTGTTTTTTAAAGGTAAAGGTTGATTAGTCCAAGAGGTTCTGTGAACTTGGGAAAAAGCATCTGGAATTTCCAGAGATATTATTCTAATTTTCTGGTTCTAGATTAGAAATGCTACAATTCTTTTTAGATGAATGAAATGGAAATAATGACGAAGAAACAAAACAGTAAAGCAACAAATAATTGCTTCGTTTGGAAAGCAAACGAGAAAATGCTTACCGTGTTATGTATAGAGTTGACCAAGGAAGCCTTCAAAGTCATGAAGGAGGCAGCTTTCTTTAGTGGGATTTCTGTGGATATTCTAGTGGTCTACCAGGATCTTTGTCATCTGCCTATATTGAAAATGGGACTTAAAGAATAATTTCAACACTGAAATGAGATTCTTAGAAAGTGAATTCATTGTGAAGTTAATCTGCATTCATCCTAATTTGTTTAAAGGGACTTGAGAAGAAATGTCAAGCATAACAACCTACAAAGTAGATTCATTTAGAAAAATACAACCAACCAGCCATTTGGATGGAGGTATTTTGTTTTAAGAATATATGCACTGCATTTCAGCATTCTGGAGAGATATTTCCTAAACAGCCTCATAACAACTGTAAATAGCAATGAGTGAGTGATGAGAAAAAGAAAATTTGTGTTCTTTAAAAATAAGTTTCAATAAGAAGCAAGTTCAGATATTACAGCTTTGTTAGGGCTTATGCCTAGGATTACATTTGGAATTCATGTGCATTAATTTGTATTTATTAATTATTAAAACATGATGAAATTTTTATTGAAAGTTTCCATTTCAAGAATGGCTCTTTCAGACTTTTATTTTATTTTTATTGTTTACTTTTTGTTATTAAACAAGAGGTAAACTAACCTTTCAAATTTCTTCTTTCCACTTGTTGCTATATAATTATTAATGACTGTTTATTTTTTGCCCACTACTAGTAACATTTATCCTCTGGACAACTGGATTTCGATATGATTTTTTTTTTATAGTTACAAATGCATGTTAAGCATTAGGTATAATTGGCCAATGGGTGGAGTTATCATTTATGCATATTAGACGATTTATGTTTCCAATCACTTATATAGGTACTAGCCTCTACCATACATTCTTATTATAAGGAATTTCATTTACTCTTTGTAACAGCCTTTTTAAACTAATTAATTAACTTTCTGTTGTTTTGAGATAGGATCTTAGATAACCTCAGCTGATTCCAAAATTCAGATCCTCCAATCTCCACTTCCAAGTGCCAGGATTATGTAGATTCGCCACCATAACCAGTTCTAAGGTATAAATCATTATCTTAATTTCACAGGTGAAAGAATGATTAAGATGAGCCATTTGGATGACAAATCTGGATAGTGACAGCGGTCTCACTCAATGGTCTCTCTTTTTCATACTGTATTCTTTAAGAAATGTGAAGAAATAAAATTACTTTATTTTAACTTTAACAGGAAGACCCTGATAAGCAAAACTCAATTCCTTTAAAGATTCTGGCTTTTAAGTCCCTTTGTTCAACAATAGATGGTTATTTCTCAAGCTTCTTATTTCCTTCTTCTCTTTAGTGATCTTAAGATAATTCTCTTTCTTCTGCCACCTTGGCCTCATTAGAGAGAGTGACATGAACAAGATAAAAGAAGGACAGAGTCTGTAGAGAATTAGTTTTTCATCCATGAAAGACATGTTTGGAGAGCAATATACCTAATAAAATGTCTCTTGCATAGAAAGGCATAGCAACAGCCAAAATAGCAGAAAAATGGTCACCAAAGTGTTGGAGATTACATATATTTGTATAACAATATGTAATATATGAAAATAACATATGTAAATTATATTATTATATTGTATATTATATTATACAATAAATATAATTCCACACAAATGATTACAGTTTTGTTTTATTATATAGACCTTTGAGAAAACTTAGGTTATTCTATCAATTTTGTTGTCATATCAGAAGAGATAGCATTAGTATTGAAAAGAGGAACACTCTTTAAGATCAACAGCTTCTTAGCTGTACACTGATGTTTAAATATGTTCTCTTATGTGCCAATTAGTCTGATTCAAAACAGAAGAAACTGGATGACATATTTTGAGAAGAACCCCTGACAGTAGGCCTAACAGGTGGAATAGTTACCTATTGACCACAAAACATGATAAAGTTTTACAGAAAGGTTGCAACCTATACACAGTATGCCCTAATTCATAAGTGTTGGTCAATAATCTTAAGTATAAATAAGCCAACATGGTCCAGTGAAAGAGGAATCTCGGGAGTCAAGCTGCCTGAGATTCCTTAATTTTTATAGCTGCAAACTCTTTTTCTAAAGCTGGGCTAATGATAAAAGATGTAAGGATGAAATAAGCTAATTCATGTTTAGACTCAGGACAATGCCAGGCCTGCAACAGATGCTTAATAGATATTAACAACATAAATTAAGTGCAGGAGAAACAGGCTCTAATAAAGTAATAAACAGAAAGAGAGACTTTGCCGGGGCTGTGGAATTTGAATAGTGCTAATACACCTCGACCAGCCCTGTAGAGTCATTGAACAGATTAAAGATAAAAGGATTTAACAGCTGATGGCTCAGTTATTAAGTTCCTCTAGAACCTACCCACTTTGTAGACTATAATTAGCTAAAAGAGAAATGCCTTTTCAAAGGGATGTACACTGTGATAGTGTATAAGCAAAATCTGTCACTTTGGAGTATTTTAAGGTAGTTACACACACACACATGCACACACACATGTACATACACACATGTGCACACACACATACACACAAACACACACACACACACACACACACACACACACACACACACACACACACAGCCACTCCCTGCCTTGTTTCTTTTGTAGTGCTCTGTAGAAGATAATTGGATTCAACTGTACACAAAAATCCTTCTCAAGAGATATATTGCTACTTGGTCAAAACTTCTGATAAAACTGAGAACTTATTTGTTTTCCCATGGTCATTACTTATGAGACATTTGGAGCTATATATTTAATAAATCACTGTCCAGTGATCCATTTTGTCATTAGCAGCCACTATTCATAAAAGCTGCTCGTGCTACATGCTGAAAACTCTCCTCTTGTAAGTCTGACGTGAAATGAAAAGCACACAACTTGGCTTCATGCCATCTTTTAAAAACATCGATTTTAATAAATTGAAATGATGGATCTTGGACATCTCTGGATGCCTAGTTTGTAGCTTTCTGCTGTAAGACAGCAACACTGGACACTTTCATGGGAAGCTTAACTTCATCTGCTCATTTTGCGTAGGATATTCTAGATAGCACTATTTTGATGCTTGGTTTGATGAGTTTTGAAGATTTTCTATATCTTAAATGCAGATCTTATACTATAAAATACTGTTTAATCCCAGCACTTGGGAGGCAGAGGCAGGCAGATTTCTGAGTTCAAGCCAGCCTGGTCTACAGAGTGAGTTCCAGGACAGCCAGGGCTACACAGAGAAACTGTCTCGAAAACCAAAAAAAAAAAAAACAAACAAACAAACAAAAAAAAACTCATCTTTCTTAAACCTTGGTTAAAACCAGGCCTTGATAGGAAGGATGAGATTTTGACAAGAACTAAAGACCTGGCTATTTCCACCATCCACACGGTTCCAGTCATCTGTATCACAGTTATTAGAACACTGGTCTGCTGGGCCCTGCCACCTTTCTCAGAGTCTAGGAACAACACAGCCATCTTCAACAAGCTATCTTCGTCTCCCCTTGCCTCATTCTCCTCGGATCATTTAACTGCCTGCCTGATCTTTCTTTCTCCTGGTCCTTTCCTCCAACCACCCTATCTTTGTTGTTCTTTCTTCGCTCTGAGAAAGCATTCCCACGCGTGGCCTAGTCTATAAAACTGTTCAGTGTTGTATTAGCAAGAGTTTCGTCTGCTCACAATGTATACACTACAAAGGCGCTGATCGCAGCAGGATCTACCTTCTGTATTAAGGGGGATAATTCTTAAAAGTGTATTGCTACCCTATTTCATGGATTACATTGATTCATTTGTTTAATTTCCTTTCCAATTATACATTATAAATTCTCCAAAGACAGGGATTATGTCTTATTAGATATCATGTTCTGCATCATTAGAATGGTACTGTGCAAACAATAGGCGATAAATACCTATTTCTCAACACATGATTGATGTCTACCTATTCCCCATTCTAAACAGTAAAATAGAGTAAATTATTTACTTATGATTAATTTCTCACAATGAGATGGAGTTTTTATGTACTCACTAACACTTAGAAGGGTAATGTCTATAGGTGAACAACAGACTCTTTATGTGTCTTTAAATTAAAATTCCTATAGGAGCTGAGGAAAGGAAAATTTGTGATATATACTGACATAGCAAATGCTCACATGGTCTGAGGAGACAAAGGAGATGGAAAGGTTCTTAGAAAACGTGAACACCTGAGTTAGATCTCTAGCATCCACGGAGACTGGACATGGTGGCCCATGCCTGTAATCGTGGGGTTGGGGAGGTAGAGACAAGGGGTCCTGGGGTTCAATGGTGAGAGGATCTAGCAGAATTGACGAGTTCTGGGTCCCAGTGAGAGCTTATGGCTAAAAAAATGCTGGGTGGCTGTAGGACCGTGAAAGGCAGCCTGGTTTCCTGGGTGAGCTAAGGAAGTGACCCTGAGGGACGGCAGGTGTTTTGCCTGGTTCCTGGACACTAGGTTCCTGACATGAGGCCACAGCCCTCCATCGATTTGTGTCCATCAGTCACCTAAGGGCAACGCCCCAAGCCCCTTCACAGGTAGGGGATGTGAACTGAGGTCACATAGGCTCAAGACAGATCTCCAGTTTTAATGAGGTACCTAAAGGTCTGAAGGGCGTAACCAATTAAGCTTCCCTTCCCAGACACTCCTCCTTGCAAAAGGTATTTAACCTCAGCCTGCCCTGAGAAACTGGGGTACAGTTTTTCCTCATCGCCACTTTCCACCATGACAGTAAATGTGTTAAAACCATAGACTGCCTCTTTTTATCAGGATCCACTATGGGGAGCCATAGAGAAGGCCTTCACCTACAGAGCCGCCTCCCGTACGAGGCCTCTCTGTGCTCCAGCCATGACCACCAAGCCAAGCCAAGCCAAGCCAGCTGCCTGCTGACCAAACGAAGGACTCATCCCCGCGGGACCCAGCTGGAGCTGCTCTCCCCCTTTTTCCCCTCGGCCCCAGGCCACATCCAGCCCGTAGGATCCCACTCTGTTCTCAGCTATTCTGCGGCTTCCAGCAGTGCCTGGTGTCCAAGAGCCTGAGAACCAGATGCCCCCGCCTCCTGCAGGACCTCAGACTGTGCTTCCCCACCCACGGAATGGTGTCCAACTAACGTAGGTAAGTGCAGTCGGTAAGTGCCGTCAAAACTCAAGCGTCCTGCCTCCCCGAGTGGCTGGAGCCGAGCCGTGTTTGGAGTGGATGCATGACCCGTTTAACCGAACAGATGGTTCCTGAGGAACAAAGTCAGACTGATCTCTGCTTCCACATACGCAAGTGTGCCTGTGAATTCACACACACACACACACACACACACACACACACACACACACACACACACACACACAGTACCTACAGTTTGACTTATAATCTGCATTTCCTGGCAACTTCTATGCAAAACCAAAACAACCCCCCAAACTGGTTCCATAGGAAAGAGAGACATACACAGGGGTTATCATTGCTGTAATGTGTGTAATGCATCAATTAGAGAAATGTTGTACACTATACTGTGTTGAGCCATACTCACTTTAAAATGAACGGCGAAGTGAACACACAGATGAATCAATGTGGAGAAACGGTTCTCTCTGCGCTCCCGTGAGACATTAGTCTCCCATGACACCACTGATTGGGGACAAAGTGCATCTCTCTGTTCTCATTTTGTTTCTTTGTATAATCTTTCCATTTCCTTCTTTCTTTAATCAAAATTCAGATCTCTCAACTAGCCATACAGTGCAGCAAAGAAAATGTATTATTTACAGTGCTTATTAAATGGAATTTCAACTTTCTCTTTATATCCCCAAAGTCAGGATGTAACTTTATTACATTTCCCTGTCTGAGTAAGCAAAGAAGAAAACCCAAGCAGGGGGAAGCAGTCTATTGTGCACAAATCTGGTTTGCCTTCTCCTGTGGGCCTTGATGTACAGGAACAAACATGCATTGTTTGATTGGCTTGTGCCCATTTCATTCTTTTATCTGCATGCCTTTTGAATGCATGTGTGCCTGGGTGCATGCACATATGAGTTCACACATGTGCGAATGTGCTTGAGTGTGGTGTGCAGGTGTTTTGTGTGTGCATGTGGTGTGTGTGTGTGTGTGTGTGTGTTGTGGGGAGGAGGGAAATCTGTGCCTATGTATTGGAAGGCTAGAAGTCAACTGAGTATTTTCCTCTGTTGGCTCTCCTCTTAGGTTTTCAGATAGGATATTTGCAGAGAACCTTCACTGCACTGTTTTTGCTCAGCTGCTGGAGCCCCCAGGACGTGCTCTTCTCTGATCTCCCAGCCCAGGCATTGCACACATGTGCCATGACACCAGGCTTTTATGTGGTGTTTTAAATCCTAACTCAGGTCCTCATACAAACATAGCAGACAATTTGTTCCACTGAGCCATCTCCCTACCCCTCATATATACATTCACATATACATAACAAAAACTTAGAATGAGAAACTAAAGAGTAGCCATGTAAGAGAGTGTGTTCATGTGGAAATCTAAATCTAACATGGAGGTTATAGCCCAGGCTACATGCAGTTATTTGAACTTCCAAGAGTTGTACAAGTATTATTTGTTGATAATATAAAAGCATCTCCCTCATATCTCTAGCATGTTTTAGAAGTTTACAATTGTTAAGATAGGCATTCCCAATCCTCTTATAGGTTTTATTTGTAGATGAAGAAATGATCTATACTTGATTGTGAAATTAATCTATAATTATTTTTGTCAAGTTATTATATATGAAATTAACCATATCTACAACTCTAATATCTACTTGCTTTGCTGCCAATGGTTTCATTTGTTACAGGAGATCAAAAACCATTCCAATGATCAGATTTCTTTTCAGTAAAAAAAAAAGCCTGAAACTTGTGTTATTTTATTTTTAAAAAAACATTTATTGTGGAATCTACCCTCTTAGTTGATTTTAAGCTTATTATGTAATTTATTTTCAAAGGTACAATATTGTCCATAAGATCCCTAGCATTGATCTTACATAGTTGAAATTTCATACAAATTCGTTTATAGTTTCTCTAGCTCCTGATAAACAAGCAGTTTTTACTTCTCTAGGTTAATTACCTTAGAAACTTCCCATAAGTGGCATACTGTAGTGTGGTCCACTTGTGCGTTGTTTATTTCAGCATGAGAAGTCCTACCTGGTTGCCATATCGTGCAAACACTCCTTCTGTTTGTGCGAACGACAGCCCATTGCTGAGATTATGACTTCAATTTTAAAACAAATAAATGTTCAGGAATGGGCTGGACCATACAGTAGTTTTATTTCATTTTGTTATGAACCTTCATATTCATTTTTATAAGGCTGCCTCATTTCAACACCCCCTCCCGGAGTTAATAAGGGGTCCCTTTTCTTTACATCTTAGTCAATACTTATTTTTTGAATTTTACATAAAAGCCATCTTGCCAGGTAATGATTTATGTCATGCTAGTTTGGGTGTATATTTTTCTGGAGATTAGTTATGCTCAGAAACTTTCATGTATGTGTTGTTTATGTTACACTTTAGAGAGGTGCTTATTCAGAATGTAGATCATTTTTTTCCACTGTTACTATAAATTTTTATATTGAGATGTAGGAGCCACCCACATGTCATAGAGATGACCTTGATTGCAGTAATTATTTGGAAACATTTTCTCCCATCCCATAGCTGCCCTTTTATTCTACTGATTGTTTCCTTTGTTCTATAGACATTTTCTTACTAACTAAAGTCTCACTTATCAGATTCGTTTATTTGGCTCATGGTTTTGCTATTGTATCTGTGAAATCATGGCCAAAACCAATGTTATAAAGCATTTACATTGTTTGCTTCTATGACTTCTATTGAGTTTCCGGTCTTTTTTAAAATTTTATTATTTACATTCAAACATTGACCCCCTTTCCAGTCCCTCCTCTAATAGTTTTTCACTCATCCCCCTCCCTTTGTTTCTGAGAGGGTCTTCTCCCCACCCCTCTACTCTCCCCACCTTCCTCTCTCCCCACCATCCCACCCTCCCCACTTACCCCACCCCTCCACCCTTCCCACATCTCTACCTTCCTCACCTCCCCACTCTTTGACACTTTCTCATCTCCCCACCCTCTCCACCTCCCCTACTCCCTCCCACTTCCCCACTCTCCCTACCTCCCCATCCTTCCCATCTTCCCACCATCTCCACCTCCCTTCATTACCTCCCATTTCCCACTCTCCCCATCTCCCCACCCTTTCCACTTCCCCAACTTCTTCACATCTCCCCTCCCCCTCTTCACATTCCCACCTTCCCTCTGCCTCCCCACACTCTCCATTCCCCCCCCCCTCTCCACCTTTCCACCCTCCTCCTGACCCTCCCCAACCCCATACCCAAATCCCCCTTCCCTGGGCTATCAAGCCTCTACAGGATTAGGTGAATCCTCTCCCACTGAAGCCAGACAAGGAAGTTCTCTGCTACATATGTTCCAGGGGTCACAGACCCGTTCATCTGTGCTCTGGTTTTTGGCGTTCCCAGGGATTTAGGTTAGTTGATACTTCTGGTCTTCCTGTGGGGTTGCCATTTCCTTCAGCTCCTTTAAGTCCTTCCTATAACTCTTTCATAAGGGTCACTGATCTCTGTCCAATGGTTGTCTGTAATGGAGACTTTATTGGCATCTGTCTCAGTCAGCTGCTGGTAGAGCTTCTCAGAGTGTTACTATGCTAAGTTTCTGTCTGAAAGCACAACATGGCATCAGTAATAGTGTCAGGGGTTGGTACTCGCACATGGGATGGATCCCAAGTTGAGCCAGCCACTGGATGGCCTTTCCTTCAATCTCTGCTCCATTTTTGTTCCTGCATTTCTTTTAGAAAGGAACAATTCTGGGTCAAAAATTTGGAAGATAGGTTGGTGACCCCATCCCTCTATTCACAGCCCTTTCTACCTACTGGAGGTGGTCTCTTCAGGTCCCATCTCCCCAGTGTTGGGCATTTTGGCTAAGGCCATCCCATTGAGTCCTGTGAGCCTCTCACATCTGGGACTTTCTAGAGGTTCTTCCTATTCCCCAGCCCCCAGAGCTGCATACTTCCATTCATTCTCATGAACATCTGGGTTCCTCTCCTGTCTTCCCTGATAGTTGACCATGCTTCCCTTTTCTCTTCCTACTCCCCTCCCTCACTCAAGTCCTTCCCTCCCTCTCCTGCCATGATTATCTTGTTCTCCCTTCTAAGTAGGATTGAAGTGTACTTACTATAGCTTTCTTTCTTGTTAAACTTCTTATAGTTTGTGGGTTGTAATATGGGTATTCTGTTCCTTTTATCTAATATCCACTTATCAGTGATGTCCTTTTGGGTCTGGGTTACCTCACTCAGGATAATATTTTCTAGTTCCATCCATTTGCCTGAAAAATTTGTGATGTCCTCATTTTAAAACGGCTGAATAGTATCCCACTATGTAAATGAAATGCATTTTTTTGTATCCATTTTTTGTTTGAGGTACATCTGGGTTGTTTCCAACTATTATGAATAAAACTGCTATGAACATGTTGGAGTAAGTGTCCTTGTGTCTAAGATCAAAAACTTAAATGATAGCACATGTTGCGAGGATGTAGAGCAGGGAGACACTCCGCCCTTGCAGGTGGGAGTAAAAACTGGTGTAACCACTCTAGAAATCAATCTGGCAGTTCTTCAGAAAATTGGAAATAGTTCTACCTGAAGACCCAGCTATACCGCTCCTGGGCACATACCCAAAAGATACTCCACTATATCACAAGAACACATGCTCTACTATGTTCCTAGTTTCACGTTAAAATTTTAATCCATTCAAATTTTTTTTTGTGATGAAACAGAAAGAGTTCTAATTTGTTTCTTTGTACAATATCAGTTTTCTCAGTATTACTAATAAAGAAATATTTCCATGTGGTATTCTTGGCATCCTTAGTAACTACCCAGTGATCAAATATGTGTGGAGTTCCTTCTGGTCCTGTTTTCTATCATCAGAAAATATGCCCATTTTTATTCATGTTACTACCATCAGTTAACGTTCTTTTTCTCTGTTTGTTCATTCCCAATGCCCTCCTTTCTTTCTCCCCACTTTTCCCTTATCCCCTTCCCTTTTGATGGATTCATCTTGTTCTAAAGTTTAGAATTATACTACCAATGAATAAACATAGTGTCAAACAACACTTCAGAAACTGGTGAACTAAATTTTGTTTAATGAACTTGTATTATCTTATTAAATCTACTGAAGATTTTATTACCTCTTATTTTACTAATTTCACTTGTACAAACATACATTTGAATAATAGCTTATTCATGAGGTAGCTTACTTAGCCAAGAGACAATGCTTCATTTTCAGTTCTTGATTAACTCTTGTTTTCAGAACTTCTCCCATCCCTTCTCAGGGATTTTATAAGCTACACAATTTCAGCTGGATGCTCCTGTCCAGGAGTCTGTACACAACACCCATGGAGCCAAAAGCTTCTTTTCATATGGCCCATGTATGAATGTTTTAACATTTTAAGTGACTCAAAGAATTCAACACTAGTATTTTGTGATTCAATAAGATTATGTAAAATCAAATATCAATGCCATAATTCAAGTTTCCTGGGAACATAACTATTTGAAGTATCTGTAGCTTCAAAACTGAAAACCTACAGTGTGGACTCACATATCTGCAAAAGCTAACAGCTACGTCTGGATCTTACAGGTAATGCTTGCGATTTCCTTGCTTAGACTCTGCTGTAAGAATAAGAAACATTGCATATGTAGGAGCTGGTGTTTCCTATTGGCTGTAGAAATTGACTCAAAGAAAGTTAGAGGCAATTAAAGAACATTTTGGGTTCTTTTGGTATGGAAGACTTATGTTAAAATGGGCAAAGAAACAAAACTTGGAAGATTCACAAGGGAAACAAAGGAAGGCTGAATTACCCACCTTCAGCTGGGAACTTCAGATTTTTAAAGGATCTTTGCCACATGCCTTAGGATCCAAATAACATTCTAGAAAGTTACATATGGTAGTCTCTTGTCGTGAAGCACTTTCTAAATATTTACTTATTTATTTCAGGTGGGGATGAAGGAGGAGCAATGTCAGAGCACACGGCTGGAGATCAGGGTGTGGAAGCCATTCTCTTTTTCTACTAGGTGGGTTCTGGGGTTCAAACTCAGGGTATTAGGTCTGGCAGCAAATACAGTTACCAGCTGAGACCTTTCACTGCCTTAAGAGGTCTCTTATTTACTATTAAAAGCTTTGGTAGACAGATTAATTTTTGAAAATAATTTTTAAAATTACTTTTTAAAAATTTCTATTTGCATTTTTCTAAATTATTGTCAATTATATTAATTATATTATATATTATATTGTGCAGAAAAACATATGGAATTTTTCTACCTTGATTATCACTGTCTCATTTAAATTAGTACTAATGATTATTAATGAATCAATGGTGATTATTATTTAATGGGAACTATTTGAGGAGAAAATTTGAAATTCATTAAGTGAATTATTTTAGGTCAAGTGGAGAAAATGTAAAGTAGCAGTACATTGGTAACATAGCAACACATATTTTTCCTATTTATTTATTTATTTATTTATTTTTACTATCTATCTATCTATCTATCTATTATCTATCTATCTTTCTATCTATCTGTTTATTTTACATACTTCCCCTTTTGCCAGTCCCCCCTCACCAAGTGCCTCCCTCCAACTCCACTCCCCTTCTTCTCTAAGAGGGTGGAGTCTCATTCTGATTATCCCCCCACCCTAGTACAAGAAGTTTCTGCAGAGCTAGGCTCATCCTCTTCCATGGAGGCAAGACAAAGCAGCCCAGTTAGGGGAATGGATTCCACAGACAGGCAACTGCTTTAGGGAAAGCCCTTGGTCCAGTGGTTTGGGGTCCACATGAAGATGAAGTTGCAATCTGCTACATATGTGCAGGAGACCTAATTCCAGAACATGTATGCTTTTTGGTTGATGGTCCAGTAACCAAGAGTCCCCAAGAGTCCAGGTTAGTTGACTCTGTTGGTCATTTGGTGGCATTCCTGTCCCCTTCAGGGCCTTCAATCCTTCCCCCATCTCTTGCATAAGACTCCCGAAACTCTGTCCAATATTCAACTGGCAACACATGTTCTTTAGTGACACAAAATGTTATCCCAAAATATGTCCTCATACAGTCTTCATATGTATACACATGCTTAGGAATGACACCATCATGTAAGTAAGCTTGCCTATACTAGCTAGAGAGAAGGAAATTATGTTTATGGAAATATAAACACCCAACAAAGGGGTTTTCATACTTGTACGGTGTCAACTAATATATTAGTTAGTTGCCAAAGTTGCTGCTAGGGAAAGAGGACAGTGAGTGATTTAATTTAAGAGACCATGTGTTTGGAAACTATTTGCAAAGCCAGTAGCTCATCTGGGATGATTCAGACTGGCTCCATTTTGTTTTAATTTTTAAAATTTCATAACGAATTTATTTATTTTTTATTTTTATTGGTTATTTTATTTATTTACATTTCAAATGTTATTCCCCCTTCCTGGTTTCTCCTCCCCAAACCCCTTATCCCATCTCCCCTCACCCCTGCTTCTATGAGTGTGCTCTCCCACCCACCCCCACCTCACCTCCCTAGCATTCCCCTACACTGGGGCATCAAGTCTTCACAGGACCAAGGGCCTCCTCTCCCACTGTAGCCAGATAAGGCCATCCTCTGTTACATATGTAGCTGGAGCCATGGGTCCATCCATGTGTACTCTTTGGTTGGTGATTTAGTCCTTGGGAGCTCTGGGGAGTCTGATTGGTTGATATTGTTGTTCTTCCTATGGGGTGGTAAACCTCTTCAGCTCCATCGGTCTGGTCCTTCCCCTAACTCCTCCATTGGGATCTCTGAGCTCAGTCCAATGATTGGTTACAAGCATCCACATCTGTATTGACCAGGCTCTGGCAGAGCCTCTCAGGAGACTGCTATATCAGGCTTCTGTTAGCAAGCACTTCTTGATATCAGCAATAGTGTCTGGGTTTAGTGTCTGGTTATGGGACTGATCCCCAGGTAGGGCAGTCTCTGGATGGCCTTTCCTTCAGTCTCTGCTCTTTGCCCCTGTATTTCGTTTAGACAGGGTAATTCTGGGTTAAAGTTTTTGAGATGGGTGGGTGCCCACATTCCTCAACTGGGGGAGTGCCTAACCTCTGGACAGGTTCTCTCTTCCCTCTGAACAGGTTCGGCTAATGTCATCCCCGTTGGGCTCTGGGAGCCTCTTCCTTTCTTGGTTTCTAGGACTTTCTGTTGGCTACTCCCAATTCCCCATTCCCCAGTGCTACACACCTCTGTTCAATTTCCTGACCCTCTGTTCATCTCCTCTGTCTCCTCCCACACCTGATCCTGCCCTCCACTTTCCCCTCCCTCTTCTCTCTCCCTACCAAGTCCCTTCCTCCCTTTACCTCCAGTTATTATTTGTTCCCCTTTCTAAGTAGGACTGAAGCATCCATACTTTTGTCTTCTTCTTAAGCTTCATATGGTCTGTTGTATTGTGGGTGTTCTGAGCTTTTTTCCCAATATCCACTTATCAATGAGTATATATCACATGTGTTCTTTTGTCACTGGGTTACCTTACTCAGAATAATATTGTTTAAGAGAAATTTTACTGAATTCAATCAGATATAAGCAAAATAAAATTAAGATCATAAGATTGTTCCATTTTCCCAGGACTAAGCTGGAAGCTGTCTTTCACACAAAGAAAATGTTGGTGTCTCTGGTATGTACCTCCCTAGGGTAAAACGGAGAATTAGTTAAAAGCTTGTAAAACACTGTTGCTTCTAGTCAGTTGCCTCATGCCCCCGTGACTCTGCACAGGTATCATGAGTGAAGAAGAGAAGACCAATGTCTGATTGACACTGACTGGGGACACCTTGATTGCAAATGTTTTTAAAATGACACTTTCTCTGACCAATTCTCTCTGTGTTAAAGCACACATTTCCATATGTCTAGAGTAGTCGTGGGCTTGATCAGAGAAGAGATAATGGAAAATTAGTTTTAAATATTCTCTTGTTGGTTTTCAAATACAGCTCTCATTCCCCACTAATATTGGCAACTCCTTGATCAAGGGCAGTAGTTATTGCTTTGTTTATTCTTCAAATTCATTGCACATGCTGGATAAAGAGGGCATTTATTTCTTTGGCCCATTTATTATTTACACTCTAGTTTTCACAAGATTTGAGCTGGCTTAGAGTAGACTTAATAAAACCATTAAACAATGATTTGAACAGGAGCAAAGAGGGCTGACAAGATAATTCAGCAGGTAAATGCTTTTGCCACCAAATCTGACTACCTGAGTTTGAACCCCAGAGAACCCACATAGTGGAAGGGAAGACCTGACCCCCATAAACTGTCCTCTGACCTCCACATTCATGCAGTGCTAATCTCTCCTTAACCTTTAACAAGATAAATTTAAAATGCAAATTCTAGGGCATTTTGCCACAAAATTTATTTCTGAATTTCATAAAGAAATAGCTAAAAAGTAATGCAGTAATAATAGATTGTGGCTGTAACTCATAAGCAGAAGGTTTAGTTGCCTCCCGTGGGCTTAGAATCAATGTTGTGTGATGGTCACCTGGTGTTAGCATAATGAACTTGATGACCATTTTACTACTGGAGAGTAATAATTTTACTTATTCTTGACTTTCTTCTCTGTCTTTATGAGTGGGACACTATTCTTGTCTTTGAAACATCAGTTTGTAAGAAACTAGCACCAGACACTTTGAGCATTTATCTTGACTTTCTGATGGATGGTTGGGGTGAAGCTTCCAACTGATTCAGTTCACTTCGTGTAGATCATTCATCTTACTGTCTCATTATACACATGAATCAAACAGGGAAAAGCCAAAACATCACAGTTCTCGTGACATAAATGATAAAAGTATGAGAATTTAACTTAAGAAAGTACATTTTCTCTCTATCTGTATATGATGCTACTTTACTAAAAACATCTTTTTCTAAAGCCTTAATGTCAAATAGTCACAGTGCAGTTGAAGTGAATAGAATTTCCAGAACGTATATTTTCATAGAATAACTTATAAGAAAACAGTCAATCTCTTGAGCAGGAGTCTATATAGGACAAGACAATGGTTCTGTGTTAGCTTGCTTGGGCCAAGGGGAAGCCAACCTGGGTAAATCATTATTTCTGGATGTTTCTGTGGTGCAGTTGCAAGATTGGCCTTTGAAATCAGTGAATCAGTTGTCTCTAAGAAGGAGCATGTTACTAAGTGTGGCAGGAGTCTGAGAAGAATAAAGACCTAGAGAAGGATGAGTTTCTCTTTCTCCATTCCTTAGCTGGAGAATCCATTTCAATATTCATTTCATGATTTTCTGCATTGAAACTCATGTTTCATTGAACTTTAGAACTCATGTTGTCTGACTTCTCAGCCTCTAAAATCAAGTGAGTTTAAACTTATGGTAAATATCACTGTACATACTTACATTCTATCAGTTTCTGTTTTTTTTTTTTTTTTTTTTTTTTCCTGTAGAAATGGAAGTGACAAGAAACTGCTCATTGGGTGACAAAGCTCCACCATTTAATTATAGCTTTGTAAGAATTTGAGGTGTAGAGATGAGGCATGGTTAATCAAGGGATGTGCATTCTGTCTTCTAACTATGTATGTAATTAAACACAGAGGCCTCAAGGAGTGGTCCATTCTTATTGTAATTAATTTCTAATAACAATTGTTTATTCTGAGACTGTATAGTCCCTGAATTCATCCAATTAAGTTTTTATTCTACTTTCAGCCTAATGTTCTTGACTGAGCAAAAGAGGAGGCAGCTCAGAGCTTTTGATGCCAAGCGAGTCCTTAATGTTCAAGTTCCTGGTTAAGAGTCAGAGCCTTCACAGACATACACAGCAGACACCTGGGCTCAGTGAGCCATGTCCCTGTGGCCCTGCTCTGCCACTTCAGCAGAAGGGAGGTGCGGTGTGGCAAGAGAGGTTTCCTCTCTGCATGGTTACAGACTTTGACTCTGACAGCAATCTTTGGAGATCTACTACTCTCTACCATTTTACATATACTGAAGGAACAACGGAGAGCTCCAGGTTAAAGAATTTAAACACCTTGATAGAACTCATAATATTCTTGACTTAATCAATCTGCTTGTTTTAGTGACTCTTCTTCCCACATTCATTTTAAAATTAATAAGTGCACTCTTTATTTAGTAGGCTTTTGTCTGATGGTGGTCTTCTCCATAGAAAATAATGCGGTGCATTGAGGATAGCCTTGCTATCTTTTCTGTGATGAATTATTTATGATCTGTCTAACATGTGGGACTAGCTATTGGCTCCTTTAATTTTATGCATGAGATAAAGGGTCTTTTGCCCACTGATTCCTGTGTGGTTTTTGCCTTTGCAGGACTAGAAGCTTTATGAGTTCAACTCTTCATAGCCACCGCTATCCTACTTCAGCCATCCAGAGCCTGTGTTCTGGAGTCCCGATGGCTCCCCATGGCTCAGTACTTCACCCCAGACTTTTCTACTTGTAGCATTCTCTGTATTAGTCTGGATTCTGATCCATGATAGAGAGTTTCATGGCCAAGTTGTCATGGCTGCCGCCTCTGTTTTTAGGAGTATCCATTTCTTCCTCTGTAGAGCCATAAACAAGTGTGTGCATGACTTTGCACAACTCCTCGTTGTAAAGAATAGATACCATAACAAATAGTTGGTATGGGAAACCCTAAATCCCTATGAAGTAGCAAGAAAAATATTTTCAATACACCTGAAGGTTGAGATTAGAATTCAGCAAGTAGCAATGAGAGCAAAGGTGACGAAAGCAAGTCTCCTGTGGCAGTGAGATCAGGGATGTTTAAACTTTCAGCATACAACATTCAGAGGCTCATTTAACTGTAAGATGGAAACACCTTCCCACCCTAATTGTCTGGATGATGTTTTAGATGGAGAAAGATTTCCACTGGTTCTTTGATTCAGTGGTAGACTATTGGACTAGAAATAAAAAGAATTCAAATTTGTTCTTAGGTCAGAGTCTCAATAAACAGCCCAAGAAAGCCTTGATCTTAAAATTCTCTTGGCTTGTGAGGGTTGAAACAATAGAAGGCCATCATCATATGATGCCCCCAAAATGTTAATTCCTTTTTGTTTCTCTCAAGTTTCTTCATTTATTCCTCTATCCCTCAGTAAATCAGTAGCCCTATGATGATCATATTTACTTGACATAGTAAAATGATGCTTCATTTGACAGTTTCCTGATAAGAGGAACTCAGTGTGTCAGGCACTTGAGATAAACTTAAGAATCGTGGGGATATAGACTGTGGAGTTGACTCAGAAGTAAAGTGCTTGCTGTACACCTGTGTGGGACTGAGCTCAGCCCCTGGAACCCATGGACATTATAACACTTGTCTGTAATTCCAGTGCTGTGCAGTGAGATGGGAGGTGAAGGTAAGAGATCCCCCAGAGTGTCTCAGGCCAGTTTTCTTGGTGTACACCATGATAAATGGGAGATCCTCCTGCAGATAATGAGGAAAGTGAGGAGTGGTGCCCAATGTGACACACAAATGCCCACAGTCACATATTCACAAACACACATACATGAACATGCATACACAGTTCACACACATGTGCACACACATGTCCTTGCATGCACATGTACAAGCACTTAAACTCACAAACACACATGTATATACATGCACACAGCATACCTGCACATGCATGTGCATATGTGTACACATATTCACATGAACACACATAACACTCGCTTGTAGGAATGCCACAGCTACTCCTAACAGAAGTAGTCTGTTTTTTCAGCAAGGACTTCAAAACTTGGAGAGGCAAGATTCTGGGTTGGTGATTCACAAAACCCTCAGGTGAGTCACGTGTGTTGTAAGGAGCATGTTCTATTCGCTTTCTTCCATCCTGACATCTGGACTGTCATACAGACACTGATGACAAACTGCCAGATAAGGCATTAATTTATAATGATTCTCATGCTGAAAGATTGCTTCCTTCTTCATGGGGCTTTATACTGAGCATAGTACCTATGCTAGAGTTTCAAAAATCCAATCAATCAGTCTATCAGGACAGATGAATGGTGATAGTTTTGTACAGTGTAGTGTGTGGAATACTGTAGTATTTTTTTCTATGACTATCCATCAGTGGATGAAAACTATGTCTGATTGTCCTACTTAGCAGGCCTCATATAATCATCTTCAGGTGGCTCACAACTAGTGAAGGAGAAAAGGCTAAACCCAATCTTGTCACCTGTTCTTAAGTTTTAACACCACATGTTGGTTTCTGGTTGGTGAGATAGTTTGAGAAGGCGTCAGAACCTGTCTAAAGGTGAGGCAGAAGGGCAGGCCTTTACAGCCATGCATGCTTCTTGTTCTGGTGTAAGTTCTCTACTTCCCAGTCCAAAATAAGAACAATCAGTGTCACCGGTTCTTGCAGTCAAGGTCTAGCTAGACTCTGAACCCTTCTGTTCCCTCTTATCATGTGATAATACACGTGCTGTTTTCCAGGGTCTTGTCACATTGATAAAACTGAAACTAATGGAGCTGTCTATCTCAGTCAGAATGTGTTTTGTTTTTCTGGAGTGGAGGAGGTTGGCTCTAAACACAATGTCCTCAAGTGGCTGAGATTAATGTTCTGGTTTCTTCTGTGATGACCCCATCAAAGGGCTACAGCTGGATTTCATTTTAGCAAGTGTGGTGCTTTCCAGCAGCGGTTGCTTGGGAGATAAGAGAGACCAAGACAATGGAGTTGGGAGTGTTTAATTTATAGTTAGAGGCTCCAGCATACAGTAAAAAGAGCAGGATGGTCTGAAAATCTGTTTTCTCATAGGTTATCATTAGGATGGTCACATACGTCATTAAATAGAAGACATAAGGAGGAGAGAAGTAGATCAGACAGTTAAGACAGAAGTGATATGTTTTCTGAACACTTTTTTCAACTTGTCTTTCAAAACCTAATTATAATTAAGTATTGATAATTAACATTTCAAAAACAATCCTTAAAAGTTACAAAGCAAAATAAGACAGATGAAAAAAATGTGAATTCAGGCAACACAACCACCACTCAGGCAGGAGTTACTCCTGTAACCATAAGACATAAGGTTTTCACTCACAACTATGCTTTCAGGGATCACATATTTGGTGATAGTGTTGATATTGCTGTTACCAAAGTGTCTGAGTGACATATCAGCTCAAGAAACTTTGACCAACCTCAGACTTCAGGTGTTTGACTTGGAAGAAAAATGACAGGCATATGAGATTAGTGATATACAAAAACTGCATTTTAGAATTTGAATGACAGACTTCTGTATCTTTAAATTTGGATATACTTTCTTAAACAAATAAGACTATTTAAGACCTCAAATTTTAAAATGTAACATCATACATTGACAATATAAGATAAGATCTCACATGTTATAAAAATATAAAATCATGCATTTATAGTATAAAATGGCTGTACATTTATGTGTATCACATGCATATATATGTCTCCCCTAGCCCTGTTGCTACTAATGTTTATAAACAAAGAAAACTCTGAAGTACTAACATGAATAACATTTATATTGTAGTTTCTAACTCATGTCTCACCTAGAAAAAGAAAAAATGATGCTTTATTATTATATATCATTATTATTTTTATTGCATTTATTACTTTGGTATAGTAGATGAGGAGAAACTTTTACTTAATAAATATTCCACTTAGTAAGTGGAGGATAATTCAATTAGAAAACAAGAATTTTAAGCCTAAGCAATCAATTGATATAACTCAGGATGGTTCCTGAGGCTGGGATTACAGAGAGAATCAATGAGTCATTAGGCAGCTACTTTTGGAAGTATGTAGCACAAAATATGAAATAATACTGTCAAAAACATACCTAAAAGTTCAAGCACTTATATCTGTTAAACTAGATAGAATAGAGAAGCCAGAGGAACAAGTTAAATGGTATAGCTTTGTATGACATGTAAGAGTTTTCCTTTGAAGACAGACACTCATATAACCTAATCTGGCCTCAAACTCAATACTTCCTGTGGATTACCTTGAACCTCTGATTGATCTTTCTGGTCTACCTCTCAAATGCTGAGATTACAGATACACTACCACATGCCCGATTTTATATAGAAGTTATTTCAAGAGAAAAAAACCTTATCTAAGGGAGTAAGGAGCCTCTCTAGTGACATATGTGGTAGAATAATCAATCCAATGCATGTAAATTTTTTTTGGTTTTTCGATAAATACACAGTGTTAAAATTTACATAACGCAGTTTAGTCAACTGTGAACGTTGATTAAATATTTGACAGGGGTAATACATATTGCCTAATAAAATATTATGGGTTTTGTAAGGAGAAATTTTTATTCAGAGATACATAGTGGAATATTCACATGAAATTACATGGTGTCAGGAACTTGCTTCAAAATGCTTTAGGTGGAGAGGTAGACAGTAACCACAGGAGAATGACCATGAGTTAATAATTGCAGCTTGGATGGGAAGTAAATGTACTCCCCTTGTCTTATTCTCATATTTTAAATGTTTCAAAATTTCACTCAAAGTTATCATCAATTATAAATAAAAGTATGTATTTTCCCTTTTGGCCTTTGCCTGAAAATGCAACGACTTTAGTAAGGATAGATAGATAAACGGTATTTACATCCAGCATGCCGTCATTAACCCTAGGTCGACAATTCATTTCCTTTTACACACTTAGTAAAGAATCTGACCGTGTTTTCTTTGGTTAAAGACCTTTCTGGCACCACACATCTCCAGGAAATCATAGTTAAGAGGTTTCATTGCATGGAACTTCTGACCTCTGCAGAGAGAAACAAAGGGCCTTTTGTATGAAGTGTACCTTTGAAAAGGTGGATGTTAGATGCCATACCTGTCCTCTTTGTCGTGTTCACCATTACTCTCTGAATTCTGTTGTCTCCTTATAGGGTACTCTCTTGCCGTGTTCTTAATTACTTACTTTTAATCTAGAGCCTATGATAATAATGTGTTCTAAACATTAATCAGGCTCAAAGTCCTTAAGGCTCAAAGAAGCGGCACACTCACACACAGAACACACAACAACACACATATTTTCTTGTTTATATAGGAAGACATAGGATGAGCCTCATTCTAAAGATCTGTACAAAATTTATATAGTTACAGTAAGAAAAGTAGTGGAACAGATATGACTGAAAATACAACAAGTAGCGGAAATGAATATGCAAGTATGTAAGATTGGGCCAAAACTTGTTTAGCCAGAATTGTGAGTTGATGAACAGAGGGAAGTAGGATCATAGAGATTATGGGACTCTGAATTGGATCTATCTGGCAAAGCAGATGAGTTTACATGTAAAGAATATGATATGTCATAACAAAATATCATAGTTCCCACACAAGCAATACTTTTCCAAGCGGTCTGGAAATAGTACCAAATTGCATGGTATTACTACCCTTAGACCTAGAGCCTGGAGAATCACAGTTCAGAGCATCCTTTCCTATTAGAGTGTCTTCCATAGACACTCATTCTCTTAATTTTTGTATGATACTGGGGTAATTGCAATGGCGATGCTGTTGAGGCTTGTTTCCCAAAGCCAGATCAAGGTGTTAAGGACATTTTCTTCTTCCAGAAGGTTATAGGACCCTTTTTATCTTTAACCAATCATCAACCATGTATCTAAGAAGTTCTAGGTTTGGGACAATGGGTCATTCCAGAATGTGTGGTACATAAAGTTATTTTCTTGGGATCAATGGTACTGGACTACCCTGATGTTTTAGATGTGAGTAGATCTTGCTTATAGTACCTACTCATAAGTCTGACTCATTTGCCTAGGTTTGTTTACCTCCTTTATATACCCCACACCATGCTTCCAGCTCTCAAGAGCAGCAGGGATGGTGACAGACATCCCTTTCTTCTGCATTTACGTTCTGTGTATGGCACCAGGGTAGTCCTCCTATTCCTTTTGCAGGCTCTCTGCTGATTCTCATTCTCAAAGCATCAAAGTGTTTTCTAGCTTACAAGGGATTTATGCAATACAAGGGATTCTTCTCACTAGTGTCTTCTCTCCCTTGGGATGTATTGTGGTGATGTACTCAGGTGACTAGACTTGAAAATGTCAAATGAAGGATAGTTTTCCTTGGTTCAACAGATCTTCTCCTGTCTGTTTGACCATTAACTCCTGAGTGGTGGTATGTAGAACATACACAGCAGATAAATCTGGAAGAGATCATGTTTTAGATATAGAATCATCAGGGCCAGAAAGTTCCAGAGAATAAATAGTTAGATTTATTGTTTTGTGGCTGTGCTATATATTAAATGATAAAGTAACATACAGTGAAAAAATCAAAATTATCACTCATATTTATCTTCATACTCTGGGTCTTATTTGTACTTATGAACATAGTTAATGAAGTGTAGTAATAACCTGTGAGGGTCATTGGAATACAGTAATTTCAAGTGCACAAGAAATCCATTGTAATGAGTGCTGCTACTGCGTTAAGCAAACAACGTGTTAGAGAAATTCAGATGCAAGGATATCTGCTGGGTTAAGTTGTTGGGTTGATGATCTGTGGGTCCCGTGTCTGTCTCACCCCAGGGCAAGGGTGGGTGTCAGGCCATGTGAAGCTGCCGGACCCTGCTTCGGGTTTGAGGAGCTCAGTCTGAGGTCCCATGGGGAGCCGAGCTCTTGGCTTGGGGGTCCCTGGGCCAAAAGGCGGCCGAGGACTGGCTGGTTCTCAGGTCCTTGGGCCCTATGGCATCACTGGGTGGGTGGGTGGGCAGTCAGGGAAAAACCGAGAATGAAGTGGGGGCCTACGGGCTGGATTGGTCCATGACTGAGGGGGAGAGAAAGGAAGAGAGTGCTCTAGCTGGTTCCTGCGGGAATGAGAGTTTTGGTCGCTTGGCTTGGTCATGGCTGCTTGGCTTGCTTGCTTGGGTTGGTAGTCTCCGTGGCTAGGAATGTAGAGAGGTCTTCTACAGGAGATTAGACAGCAGCTCTGTGGCTAAAACCTGCTCCACTGTTTCTCACAGTGGATCCCGAAGAAGAGAAATAGTCCCATGGTTATAAGATGTTTATTGTCCTGGTGGAAGGTAGATGAAAACTGTACTCCTGTCTCCTCAGGGTGGCCTGAGGTTAAATATCTTTTGCAGGGAGGAGGGTCTGGGAAGAAATGTTTAATTGGTATGCCCCTTCTGGCCTTTAGGTACCTCATTAATATGGAGATCTGTCTTGAGGCTCAATGGCCTGTAGTCACACCCTCCACTGTTGGAGGGGCTGGGGGTTGTTGTTCTTACTTGACTGAAAGGTCACAATCTATGGAGGGCCCGGAGGGCTGTGGCCTCATGTCAGGAGCCTGGAGTCTGTGAGCATGGCAAAATGCATGCCACCCCTTAGGATCACCTGGGGTCTCTGGCGATTTCCAGCCTTGCTCCACCAGAAACCAGGTTGCCTTTCATGGTCCTACAGATATATCCTTATTTCCATGTAAAATTTATATTGTATGTGAAGAAATGCAGTAGCTCAAGCAGTTAGTGGCATTGTTAATCCTTTATGTAAAAATTAGTCAGGAACCTGAGAGGATTTTTTTTTTTTTTTTATGAGAGGGGAAAGAGAAGGTATCTGGATATTGTGAACAGATCTTTGTATGTACTGAATATGCCATGAGTGTTCACCCTCTCCACCTGTGATTCAACGTTGTCACTGATGAATTATTATAATGTAGTTCTACATTAAGGCAAAAATATGTGGGGATGCAAGAGTAGCCACCTGTTTGGGAAACGATGAAGAAAGAGAGGAAAAGTTGGTACTCCCAGTATTTCCTTCAAGGTCACCCTCCATCCATTACAGTGATCTAAACCTATTCACTAGGCCAGCCTCTTCACTTCCTCATACTGCTAGTCTAGAGACCAAACCCCTGTCACCTGGGCCTTTGGAGGGCGTCCCAGATTTATATGGTAGCAGTTGTAAAACCCCTGACTGAGGAATCATCTTTTCATCTTTTCTTCCATGTGATGAGACAATGAAGACCACCTTGTGGCAACATTTTTCTACATGGTATCAGAAGGTGTAAGTTTGATTCAAGTTCTTCCATTTGGCTCCATTATTTGGTAAATCCTAACCTTGGCTTCATTCCATTATGGTGAGGTGAATGATGTCTTGCTGTGTTTTTGGGGTGTAGGGGAGGGCTGAAACATCGGTGAGAGTGCATAACTGAGTGTCCTGTGATGTCCAACTACAGAAAATGATGGTTTAAGTGAAATGAAATGCAATCCACCAGAAGCAAATTGATCTGTGGTTCCATCAGTCAGACAAGCTCGCCCTCCTTCGTGTGTGACAGCAGCTCGTGTATCTCTGCATTCCCTCGGGGCCTGGGACGCAGATTTGAGACCACTGTCTACAGAAAAAAAATGTTCTTAACTGGAGAGAGTGACAAATTGAAGGTGTAAGGACCTGAAGGAGAAATGACTTGTGCCTTGATTATTTGTCTGCATTTCAGACTTTGGCTTCTATATTGCTTAAAATACAATCTTCAGTAGTATCACATTTGTATGATATGGCCATGTTCTTTAGAAAACATAAATTAAAGCAGTGTCCTATGAGTCTTTGAAAATAGATGAGAGCCCAGGCAGAAATAATTTAAGATAGAATGATATTTCAATGATTTATTTTGATAACAATGTTTTTTGGCAGCATGCTGGCTGAAGAGAGGTGCAATATCTCCATCATTCTCTGCCTACTTTTATGGTCCTTGCTTAAAATGATTAAGTATCTACTCAGTGACTAGAGCCACCTAATGGCCTTCTTTTCTCCCTAGTGCCTGAGGCTGTTCCCGGCTGTAAGTTGGGCCTTTGAGCAAAGGGATGCCGACTCTTTGGTCCCTTCAGAAGTGTTGGTGGCCAAATGCAGCAATGTATTGACAACCCAAGAATGAGAGGGGCCATGGCCTTAGATCTTTTAAGAGTGGCTCCATGTAGTTACAGGAAGGATATGTTACTCATTGTAGCTGAAGTAATCTCAACATATTACTTTTAACCAGGAGGAAAAAATGGTCATGGTGACTTATCAAACTATCAGAAAAGCCTTTCAATAAAAGTGTGAAGTCAAGTTGCCATCAGTGAGCTGGCTAAGGGTTCCTCTGCTTTATACAAATGTGAGCATGTAGTGGTAGGATGACATAGCTCAACACCCAGAACTCACAGTAGACAGAGAAACCATACTCCTGATTGTTGTCTTACTTCCACAAAGGTAATATATCACTATACCACACACACACACACACACACACACACACACACACACACACACACACACATTCATACACCAAAATGAAACTTCAAAAAGGAGAGAAACCTTGAATAGACAAGGAAATATTCTGGTGATTGGAAACCAGTTTGAGCCACTGGTACCTCCTCCAAGGCTCCTAGGATCTCTTTAGCTGCCCAGAATCCACTGCTGCTGCTTCTGTCAGAATGGTCATGTCTGCTAACACCACTTCATTCTGTTTTTGCGCTATCCATCCATTCAAATCTACCAAATTAGGCAACAAAATTTGATTTGAGCTAAATGGTAGCTTGAGTTTGATGCTGTAACAGTAGAGGAGGCGGCACAGGAGAGCATCTCCTAACCAACTGAATGAGTGAGCCTGAGGGGGCCTGCTTATAAAGGTTAAGGCTGATTTTTGAACAATTCACAGTCACTTATTTGAACCAATCAAAGCCTTAGCATCAATCACAGTTATCCAGGCTTGTGTGTTGGACGAATGACAGAGTTGCCTCTTAGCATGGTTTCCAATAGTTCTTCTTCCAGGACAACTGCTCCCAAGGTAGATGTAACTGCAGGGTCATTGAGAGTTCATTGATATTTGTGACAACTGAAAGTCTGGTACAAACGGTTTTGGTTAATCCTCTAAGGGATGAGCCTTCAGGAGCCAGCCTAATTGGCTGAAATCTTTCCATGGTTTTCTTAAAGTCTTAGTGCAAAGTTCAGCATGGCTGTAGCTGGCCATGAGGGTGGTCTACTTGCTGTTAAACTGATAATCACTTTCTTCAAAGCATCAAGGGAGTCAAATAGCTGATAACTAGGAAACCAAATTGCTCCACCCAGCGTCTTTTCTTATTTATAGGGAAATGAACCAGCAGAAGAAGTACTTACAACATAATTTCATTTTATTTTATTATTCTTATTTTATTTGGAGCCACACAGGCAATTTTATTAGAGCTTAGAAGAGAGAAAAATCCCAAGGCAGGGAAGCTGCTTTAAGTTTTAACCTCAACCCAGAGGAGACGGGGAAACAGCTGTACCATTTAAGCTGGCCACAAAGCCACAGGGCAGGGAAAGAAGCTTTCAAGAATGAATAAGGAAAGCTGAATATTGCTGGGAAAGACTAGGATGTCAAGAAAAGCAGGCTTTGAGAAGAGATAACCAAAAAAAGAAGTTATCCTTTTCCAAATAATATGGAAAGGCAGGAAGGCTTAGGACTCTGTATATGCCTGCACCTTGTAAGCTTTTACCTACAATATAGTTTTAAACAAACTTATTGTAACACTGCTGGATTAAGCAGAGTTTAGCAGTGCTTTAACAATAATTTTAAAATTTCCAGTGACCAGGGAAAGGTGGATGTCCCTTGGCTGTCTCTAAATAATGCGTAGAATTTAAAATGTGGTGGGAAAAGGGTCTGCAGGGAATTTCTTTTCAGTACATTGAAAATGTTTGAGGCCAGATGAAATGGAGTCATTATATCATTGTGAAAAGGAAGGACATAATGTAGTTTCATCTGTTTAAGTTACAGTAATTTAATATCATTTTAGAGCCAGAAGGTATAGCTCTAATGCTAAGGTGGCTGACAACATGCATCAGAACCAGATAATGGTAGCCCTAGATCTAAGCAGGTGACCAGTGCTGCATGCGTGTGTGCATGTGTACATGTGTGCATGTGTGCATCTGTACATGTATGTGTATGTGAACTAATCCAGCACTTCTTTTGTCTTCTGTCAAGTCTCAGCAAAGATTCTGAGAATTCAATGTATTGCTAGTGTGTTCTACAGTGCAGGTGACAATATTGAGAGCCATCCTTTTAATTTTGAATCAGTAAATTTAATAAGTGCACAGCAAACAAAAGTTAAAAAATAAATAGCCAATAGATAGAAGCATCAGGTAGACACCAAAACATCAACCACGTGCCCATGGCATCCATTAGATATGACTGTAACAGTGTGGATGCAAGAGCAAACAAATATAACATCAAAGCAGGATTTACAACATTCAGCAGATGATGGGAAAGGGGAGGCAGTCCACTGGGGTTCCCTGTTGAACTTTCTTTCACAGATGAACTTCCTGTTCTCACTGCAGACATTTTGGCCTCACAGGATAAGCAGTGGTGGCCTCTGTTGTTGTATTTCCTTGCTTATTTCTAGAGCATGTGTTTTAACTCTTGGGCTGTGTTCTGTTCTTTCCCATATCTTTAACAGAGTTCTGAGTCCAGATCATCCCTGGATAAGGAATCTTGAAGGACAGTTTGAGAGAAAAATGCTTGGATCTAAGATGGGGAAAACTGACCTCTCATTTCCAGAGCCAGAATTCACTTCGCAGTGAATTCAAAGTGTATGACAATCCAACAATGTTTCGTGTATTATGCTAAGTTGCAGGGTTTTTCATAGATCATTGCTTGCATCAGTTTTGTCACTTGTCTTGGTAGAATTCATATTCACTCCTTAAGGTGGTATATGTGATAGCTGCTGTACAAGAATGTGTTTAAATACAAAAGCCAACTTGAGTTCAAATTCCAGGACTTTTGTTTACTAACTACAAGAACTAGTAGAATTGTCTCCAGCTCTTAGCTTGACTTATTTAATCTTGGTCTGATCTGCAAAGTGAGTCCCAAAACAGTCAGGGCTACACAATAAGACCCTGCCTCAGAAACCCCAAAGCTATTAACAAAAGGAAAGAAGAAAAAAATATGTGTTCATGTATATGTTTAGTAAGATGCATCGATATGTCATTCTACACACTAGAAAAATCCTGGTGTTAAAGCAATAAAAGTAATAGAAAGAGAGTGAAGTTGGTAAATGTTTATATGGCAAGCACAACGGGCCTGAATTCAAGCCCCAAAATCGATGGAAAAAGCCAGGCATGGTGATGCATGCTTGTAACCCCAGCCTTGGAGCGTCACAGATAGGCAGATCCCCAGTGGTGGTTGATCCAGACTGGTGTACTCAGAGAGTTCTATCCAATAGAGATCTTGTCTCAAAACACAAGCTACATGGCTTCTGGATAACTACACCCAAGATTGAGCTTTGATGTCTATAACTGTGTACACACATTAAACCTGCCTGAACATGTACCTACATGAACACACACACACACAAACACACACACACACACACTCACACACACACACACACACACACACACCATTTTTGAGAAGCCTAAATTATCTGGAAATAAGGAAAATATATGGATAAACACAAATTCATCTGAATTGAAATAGTATGAGGTGCTACATAGAAGATGACTCGATGTTGGGGGAACATAGAGTGGAGTGTTATTTTAGGTCACAAAAATCTATTAGGAACACAAAAGCATGACATAAGCTCTGAGTGATTCTTGTGAATATCTGAGACAAACATACCAGGGCAAGAAAAATAAAAGGGCTAAGACTCTAGGATGAAAATACGCTTATAATTAATAACTAAGGTATAGTGGAAAATGGCTGTAAGATACAGTTATAAATCAATCAAGACATCATTGATTGGCTAGTAAAATATCTTTTAGTATTTAAGCCATTGATGGAGTGGCTGATATTATACCATTATGTAAAGGGACACTACACATAGGGCTTTCATAAACTTTCTATTATTAATGAGTCATCTTAGCTTTAAATAACTTGCATGGCTCTTTATGTGCATGGTACATGTGCTTGTGTGTGTGTGTGTGCATGTGCGTGGTGTGTGCGTCGTGTGTGGTGTGTGTGTGTTGTGTGTGTTGTCAAGTTTGAAAGGCTAGCTGGATGCCCAGTGATCCCCATATTTCTGCCTGTCTTTCTTTCCCCAGAAGTAGCATTACAAACCTGCACCCATATGCCCTGTCTGCGCACACTCTGGGGATTAAATCTTGGCAAGTACTTTATTGACGACTTACCTTGTAGCCACTGTCTGGCTCATTCGATACATCAGTTTCGTTTTTCTTTCATTTTCTGATTACTTCCTATGCACTGACAGATACAGCTGAAAGCTGAGCTCCAAACACAATTCATGCAGCTAAGCTCACTCTGCCATTCTCCCTTGACAGAGTTAGATGCCCTCCAGTGTACCACCAGGTATCACCATAAACAGCATTTAATGAACTATATATAATGCAATGTACAGGGTTCTGTTTCCTTGTCTTTAATTCTCACAGTCCAGATGCTTAGAGAAGAGGATGTTTCTTGTTTATATTGGTTTTCCAGTACTGTACTCAGTGTTCAGAAGCAGATAAAATGCATAAGTCAAAGAGGTGGGGAGGATTCAGCTGTTTAACACATTGACCAGTAAATTTCTACACGTGTTGTGGTAGTCGCTAAAAGCAGAGAAGTTGGTATTCTGTATGTGAGACATAAACTTTCTTTCACTTGCTGGTTAAACTGGGCAGGCAGAAGGCAGGATCTGTTTCATCTCCAGTCCAGGGTTATGAGTGAGTATGGATGCAGGGTCAATCGAATGTATGTTCACAAACCATGTGGATTCTCTGCAAGTAGCTTCAACTTCCCATTTGCATTTATTGCATGAACCCAAGTATCATGGCATTAAACTGTAATAGTTTGGATATTGAGTGCTGTGTTTATTTCTATGATTCTATAATTTCTGACAAATGGTAATGTGTTTTATGTATAGAGACTACATATTTCTATCTTTGTTTAGTATATTCATGAAAACAAGCCATGCATTTTCTATTTTAATTTGATAAACATAAAGTATATGTAAATATAAGATATTATGTGACATATTGGTACGTGTATACATTTGTAGTGCTAAAATATGAATACACTTATCCCTTTTCAAATATTTATTTGTGGTTTTTATTTTATGAAAAATAGAGTAGATAGTGTAATATTTTATCAAAAATAGAAATGCAGTGAAACAAAAATATAAAAAATGGAAATCATCAAGGATGATTTGAGAAAGAGTGGCACATTTTTAGAAAACTTTTCAGAAAAGTAATACTTCGAAATCTCAGAATTTTCTCCTAATCATGAATACCTCTTCTGTGACAAACTCCCTCAAGTGTATTTTCTAATTGAGACTGGATTCTAGGAAGAAGGAAAACCACCATCTATTTCTGTCTTTCACTGAAAAGTGAATTCTTGGTTGACTTACAGAGTGAAATGTGCACTAGAGCACCTGGAGCACTCCCCTCAGAGGCACCTGGAGACACTCCCCTCAGGGCACCGGGCAGCACTGACCTCTGGCTCAGCAGTACCTCTCGGGTTACCACCAATGTTTTACAATCTCCAGTCATCCCTAGACAGAAGCCCATGTGGCACAGGAGACATAGGAGAGGGGTCAGGGTGTGTGTGTGTGTGTGTGTGTGTGTGTGTGTGTGTGATCTGGTCCTAAGCCCCCTCTGCACTTAATATGGGTCCTGTACAATGTGCCATGATTCTTGTCTCTTCATCTGTAGCAATTATGTGTTCTGGCATGCTCCTTTCTATGCAGTGGGTCTCACATCTTCACTTATTAAAGCTCTGAAGACATGAAACATTTTAGAAATTATCATGCTTGTTATCAAGATAATTAAAATGAGCTGTTTCTATTATTTAGTAGTGTCTACTGTATTCTCCTGAAACCAATTCATTGTTCTTTGGTATCCTAGAATACTATTAAAAAGGAAGAGATTCTTCCAGTCAATTAAACAAACATGCTCAGTAAAAAGGGCTTTTTAAATAAAACCTTTCCCTGATTGTGATTACAAAAGTACAGGGCAAAGAATCTCATATCTAATCAGGAAAATATCAAAAGACACTCCAGGGGAGGTCAGAGAGAAAGACGCACATCCAGTAACAAGTAACATTGTTCTTTACACAAAAGGATTTGGTAAGTTTGAGTTATTGATTGCATTGGGTTTTTAAAATCTCTTCATCATCATATATATTATTAATGGTCTATAAATGGAGATTAAATTCTAATTAATAAGATTGGGCCATTGACCAGTTTTAAACCTAGACATCTAGATATTAAAACAATTTTCTTAAGCAGGGAGCAAAATACCAAGTTACTGGTAAGAAGTGGCCATGTTAACTACAGTCTATGTTCAAAAGTGAAAGCCCAAAGGTCACACTCAAGTTAGTATAAGAGCTCGGGTAAGTGTGTGTGTGTGTGTGTGTGTGTGTGTGTGTGTGTGTGTGTGTGTGTGTGTGTAGATTCATGTAAAGGAACTTTTGCCTCCCTCTACTACTGATTGTGAACTTTTTCCTTGGGTTGGTAAATGCAGTTTCATAACATGTCCAACTGGTTTGTGTGAAACCCATCCAGTTTCTGTGGCAGTTGCTCTTGGTGAATCTTAATTTCCACATTTGTTTTGGATCCTCTACAAGAGCCATGTGTTTGTAGGGCATGGCTATCGTCAGTTTTACTGAGTAGGTTGCCTGGATCAGCAGTGTTTGGTGCTGCATAGCGTTCTTGGCATCTGAATATGGTGTTCTTTAGTAGATCTTGGTCCCGCTTATTTTCATCAATATCTACCTCACAGACCTGTGTGAATTCTCTTATCCACCATTTCATAGCAGACTGCTTGTTTGTAACTTTAGTAACTAATTTTTCATTTCTTGGTCAAATGAATAATAACCAGAGACATGAACACTGCCATTAGTTACTGATTGTAAATTCTTTATACCCGTTACATTTTCTAGGTATGTTGTGTTAAGTGACTGAGCCATCTAACAAATTTGCTTTAATACATCAATAAAATAAGGGCCACAGATGATGCTATACCCAAAGCATATGTAGTTGCATTTGAATTGTCTTACTTGGAGTGATATTTTATATTATTTGTAGAAGAATTCTTAAATTTCTTTCTATTTTTGAGACTTCCATACATGAGTACTTTATTTACATTGTTTGCATCCTTCCATGCCTGGCTCCTTACCGTGTCACTGCCACTCCCTCTCAAAATCAAAACCTTTTCTTCTTTAATTATTGATACAACCTATTGACTCCCATTCTGTGTTGCTCATATTGCATGTGTTCATATGTGTAGGGCTGACTACTTGAGACTGACTAACCTCTCAGGGGGATTTGCCACTCAAAACTGATTCTCTCTTGCCTCAGCCACCGATTGCCTACATCTCTGCATGTAGGAGTGGGGCCTTGTGAAATCCATCCCTATCTATGTTGGAGTGTCTACTTGTGTGATCATTATGCAATGTCATGTTTTGGCCACCATATTCTTGAGCTTTCTTGGGTATAGCATCCATGTCAAGTCTGGAAGACACTGCATTGAAGCAGATGTCCTGGTTCTTTTGCTCTCACATTCCTGCTAGTCCTTGTTCACTGAGTCTTGGGTGTGGAGGTTACATTATAGAGATACTGATGAGCTGGGCAGTACATAGTTGTGTCTTCTGCATTTTAACCATTTTTTTTTCAGCAAATGATGTCTATTGAGACTTAAAGTAACTGTTGCAAAAACATACACCTGTTAGAAGTTAGCTCATAGACACTGCTACTGAGATTTCTAGAAAATATTCTTACTTAAAAATTACTACTGAATAAAATGGGCAGAATTTCCTGTTGTCCTTAAACCCTCAATATATTGCAAGGCTGTTCTTTCATGTCCAAGTTTAGGAAGTAAGTGGATTCATTCATGCAACACATATAATATTTCTAATTATGTAACTAAAACTCATGTTTATGGAATAACAGTTACAGGTTCTACTGAATATCTATGGATAGTCAAATAATAATGAAACAATAGAAGTTCATCTTAATGGAATCAATAATTACCACTGTATTCCATAATATTGTAATGTCTACTAATTTTCTCTCCCAATATATGTATTTTATAATGATAATGAATCTAATGTGATCTGCCCTGAACATCAACTTTGCACAGTAGGTGGGATCCAGATGGGGTCAGAAAACTAATTAAAGCTGTCCAGCTTGTTAGGACTGAACTCCAAAGCAAACTATTGCTTCTTTTCATT
This sequence comes from Mastomys natalensis, assembly GCA_021653895.1. NCBI lineage: Eukaryota > Metazoa > Chordata > Mammalia > Rodentia > Muridae > Mastomys > Mastomys natalensis. The sequence continues at coordinate 474,905 of JAJTUV010001064.1, forward strand.
GAATATCAGGGGCTACAAGGTCAGTTGACCCCAGTTTTAACTTCTAATTTTCATAAATGATTTGGTATTACCTATTTCTTCATCCACAAGATGGGGTTAAACCACTGATTGTGCAGGGGACATGCAGAACGACTCAGTGTTATTTAGTGTCCAGAACATCTAGCAATCAAGATTTGCGTTCTCCACAAGATGACATGGAGGGATCCTCAGAATCCTACACAGATTGGTTCCACCTTGCAGCAAACCATCAGGATGGCAGACTACTGCAACAAGCTATTTTTCTTAGGGTTGGACAGTGTTTGCTCAGGTCAGAGGACACTCCAATAAGGGCAGGCTCAATGATGAGCAAACATTCAGTTTCCACTAACTGATTTTGTCTATCCTGTGTCTGCTTAGCTCGTAGCTACTTTTACTACTTTATCACTGAGTAAGACCATTAACATAGGTTTCTATCAATTCTGCTGACATTTAGAACCATAAAAACCAAGATCTTGGTAAGGGGGTTGGGGGGGTGATAATGACCTTAGTTCTCTATTACTCTGTAAATTAAATAACACCTACTCCAAATAATCTCACCATGCTCATTTAGATGTAGTTGAATGAGTCAGTCAGGCTGTGGTAATCTTCCCATGTTAGGGACATAAGTTGATTCTACACCTCCCTTGTTTGGTGATTCCTTTGTAAGATATTATTTGAAACATTTATAGGTTGCTGTAAGCAACAGAGCTCTTGCCATGTAGTTGTAAATCATACTTTTAACTTGGACTTATTTTTTTCCAGTCTCCAAAATACAACCTTTCAATGCTTTTTGGATTAGCTTAGAGCAAAGATTAACTTTAGGTTTGGCATTGGAGGTTAAATTTAACATCCTCCACACATGTAGCTTCAAAGCCCAGAAAAGGATTAATCAGTCTCTGGTTATGAATTACATAATAATACATGGGTAACCACAAGAAAGTAACTGAGAAGGTTTGTTAAGTGCTGTGGTCAATATCTTTGTTATTCAGGATGTAGAAAGCCTTTGATCATTTGAAAAAAAGATGATATATTACAAAACAACTGACCAAGATGGGCATGGGATAAGATGGACATTCAATTCAGCAGATATTTCTAGACATAAATAGGAAAAGAAAAAACTCTCCTATTTTTCTGTATGTGTATGTGCATGTGTGCATATGTGTGCATGTGTGTGTATGTATATGTGCATGTGTGTGTATGTATGTGTGTGTATGTGTAGATGTGGTACATGTTGTGTGTGCATGTGTATGTGCATTGATGTGTGTGTGTGAGCACATGCACATTTGCAGGCTGTGGATGCAGAGGCCAGAGGACAACTTCAGGTATTGGATTTCACCTTCCACTCTGAATAGGCTGTCTTCTTATTTTGCCACTGTGTATTCCACAGTTGTTGGATCACAAGTTTTTAAGATTCTCCTGTCTCCATTTTCTATCTCCCATAAAAGCACTGGGATTACCCACACTCATTATATGGGAATTCAAAATCAAGTCCCCATGATTGTCTACAAAATACTTTTACCCATTGAGCCATACCTCAAGCCTGGAATCCCCAAACTTAAACAGCACTGCTTTTGTGCTAGACTCTTGCTGGTAAAGGTGACTCCACACATTAAATATAAGGCCAAACTATGATATACATATGTATGTACATGTATCACACATACATACATACATACTACAAGCATTCATATGAAGCTGCTGATAGTTTGAATAAAATTAGTGATAATTTTTTTGTGTTTATTACCCTTAGCTTACTAGTTTATAAGCTGTAAATATTTTATTTTTGTTCTAAAAACATTAGCTATTCAAACAACTTTTGGCTTCCCATTACCTGAATATATGTGTAATAAAGCAATTGAGATGTAGCTTAATGAGAAAGGGCTGAGTTAGTCCAGTCATTGCAGGGTTGGTTCACTAACATTTATGCATCAAGAATGCTGGTTCCACATCACTGTAGTTATAAGAAAATACAGAGTGAAATAAAAATTTAAAACCCAGTCTATATTTTCTAGGGCTGTCATAAGAAAATGTAATAAATTAGTTGAATAATAATAGCAGAAATTTATTGCCTTACAGTTCTAGAAGCAACAAGTGAGAATCTGAGACTCTGATGGAGGCTGTGAAGGAGGTCTTGTTCATGATTTGTTGGCAGCTTTCTGTGATTGGCCAGGAGTCTTTTACATTTCTTGGTTTGCAGCTGCATCACACCAATCTCTGCTTCATCTCCAATGCATTTGGTGTCTCCTCATGTCATCTTCCTTCTGTGTGAGTCTGTTTTCTTTCATAGAATTTAGCTTGTATATGAATATCACATAGATGGAAGGAAACATTATTCTGTTAGTGGCTTTTTACTAAATGTGTTACAGTTCTCCTCTTTCCCAGTTAGTTCCTAAATAATTGAGACTGGATTATTATATTTATTTAATAAGCTTTAAAGGCTCAATAATTGAGCAGTTATTACTCTATTCTAATCCTCTATTCTAACCTGGCTACCTCCCAGCCCAAATCCATGAGATACAAGTATTTTATTATGTATCTGGTTTAGGTGTTTTCTCTGTGGCGTCTCTTGGACTCACTTCCCATATCTAATCTCCACTTCTTTTCAGCCCCCTCTTGGCTGGCTGAAAGACCAGCCTTATTCTCTCCTTTGCTCAGTCATTGGTTGATCAGCTAGCTTTATTGACCAATCAAGGAAAAATTGATGAGCAATGTTTACACAACATTAAGACAGGAGAATTGTCATAATAAGGATTACAACCAGATATGGGGACACAGAACTCAGCATTTGAAAAATAATATATATTCAGAGGCAGATGCTCACAGCTAACCATTAAACTGATCATGGGGTTCCCAACAGAGAAGATAGAGTGAAGACTGAAGGAGTCAAAGGGGACAGGACCCCATGAGAAGAGCAACAATACCAACCAACCAGAGCCCCCAGGGTCTAAACCACCAGCCTGGGAGCGCTTAGGGAGGGACCCATGCTCCAGCTATATATGCAAGGGAGCTATATATAAGTGGGAGAAGAGATCCTTGGTCCCATGAAGGCTGGACATCGTGGGGGGTGGTATTCGAGGGTGGGGAGGTGAGGTACTGGGGAGGGTGGGTGTGGGTACACCATCATAGAGGCAGGAGGAGGGGGGAAGGGATAGGGAGTTCCTGGGAGGGAGGGGGAAAGGGGGTAAGGGGAAAACATCTGAAATTAAATAAAAGTTCCAATAAAAAAAAAGGAAAAATACAAGGATAATATTTACACAGGGCACAATAACAATATGCCTACATTACTCAGCAAGACTCATTTCAACTGATTATATTACTGTGATTGTCTTCACAAATAGTGCCCTATTCTGAGGTACTGAGAATTAGAGTTTCAACTCAATGTTTTTGCTGGGAAGGAGTCAAAACTCAACTCATAGGCTCACAGGAATGTTTAAACAGCAATAGGCAAGTGTCAGGTCAAATATTACCCACTAAAGTTATTATTAAATAAATCTGGGTTGAAAAGCAAGGCAGTAATTCAGACAAGTAAAACATACCCATATGTATACTTGGGACTATGAGAATCTGGATAATCAATTTTGGTAAGAAAGGAAATGAAGCAAATGAAGAGAGACTGTGAACTAAGTGAACAGAGGCCATAAGAAGAAAGACCCAGAAGACATCCCTGGTTAGTCCCGTCTGTCCTGTCATCTACAGACTGGCTCACAACTTCCTTATTTCATTGTGGATTTGCACTGGGCTCACCACACAGATTTAATCTATTTAACTATCTTCCCAATTATAACTAGTTTATGAGTTTAATAATTATCACACTTCCTGTCCATTCAGAAAGAGAAATGTCTCCTCAGAGTCCTTTAAAAATAGATGCTTCTGCTGTCTGGAACCTACAGGAGCTTTTAATTTGAATCATTTATATCCCAGTGAAGTGAATTGATTTTTTTTTTTCTCCATAGAAGCTACAGCCACAAGTGACATGTGAGCATGCTCTTTATGAGAATTAGCTCAGTAGGACATTGCCTCACACATGATAGCTAGGTGTTGGGAACTTATTGTTTTCCACAACCTTGGTCATTTGAAGTAAAGTCCCCAATCAGTCATCTTGGACATCTTTCTGTCCAAACTAAATTAATGTTAGCACTTGTCTTTCTAGGATTTCATACAGTTCACATTTAAAGTATCACAGTCACACACTTTCTGAGAAATCTGGTCTATCAATATATGCTATGGTAATATAGTTAAATGAAGAGATTCATTATAGCTCATCAAGGACCAATGTACCCCTGCATATGAATGAGAACAATATACATTAGTTCCTTCTATACTGTACTGAAAAAATTACAAAATATGTTGTTTGAATTTTGTTCACAATAATCCCTCTTTTTTTTTTTAATAATATATTAGATATTTCTTCCTACAGATCTTTGAGAAGGCAACCTAGTTAACAGTGTAGATGGATGAGGTCACAAGGCCTACTCCTATCACAAGGCCCACTACAAGTTTGGAAGCTATGTGCAGTCTGGTAGTAAATAGTTGTACAAGGAAGCAAGACAGCTTTCTATAGGGGTGAGGCCCCTGATAGGGAGCCCAGGATAATGTGGTCAGCTCTATGCTCACATACTTATGAGCAACAGACATTAGACTCAGTAGGTGTGTGTGTGAGTGTGTGTGTGTGTGTGTGTGTGTGTGTGTGTGTGTGTGATAAAAGTTGGGAGAGTATGATGGTTTGGATAGGAATGGTTCCTATAAGCTCAGGTATTTGAATGCTTAGTCACCAAGGACTAGAACTATTTGAGAAGGATTCATAGGTGTGGTCTTGTTAGTGGGCATGACATGTGGTTGGGTTTTGAGTTTCAAAAGACAATTTCAGGCCCAATCTTCTCTGTCTCTGTCTGTCTGTCTGCCTGTCTGTCTCCGTCTCTCTCTTTTGACTCTCTGTTCTCTCAGTCTCTCCTTTCTCTCTCTCTCTCTCTCTGTACTATCACTCTAGTGCCATGTGTGCTGCCATGTTCCCCACCATGATAATAATGAACTAAGCCTCTAAAAGAGTAAGCACTACATTAAATGCTTTCTTTCATAAGAGTTGCCATGGTTATGGTGTCTCTTCACAGCAATAGAGCAGTGACTAAGAAGAAGGATATGGGGGTAGGACCTGGGAGGAGTCAGAGAAGGGTGATAAAAAAAATGCAATCATGCTTGAAGGAAAAAAATTGGTGTGACAATAAATTGTATAAATGGGAGGGGGATAAATAGAGAATTATGGGAAATGGGAATGATAGTAAATGTTTTTTTTCCCCTCATATCTCATTGGCTCAATGGCATATAACCTGCTCCTAATTTCATCTCCAAATTCCAAATAGTTATCTTGAGCACAGAGTTGCTAAAATCATATCAAAAAAGTTTAGTTTAAAGTCATGGAATGTGGAAAGAGAGAGATCTGTATGCATGGATGAGAGGAAAAATGCTATTCTAAATTGGAAAGGCATGTTTGTGAAGAGAGAGACACACAGAGAGACATATTGGCTAGAGTTGAAAGACTTAAACCCCAGAGTTCTCTGAAAAGGCTGTGAAAGATAACAAGCATTCCTGAGTGTTGAGATTCCTTTCAGAAGCTGTATTTCTTCTGTCTTTTGATAGTTGTGAACCTCCATATGGCGCTGGAAAGTTGATTGTGTAAAGAATAATTCAGTTGATTTTAAACTCTGTTTCACATGATGATGACAACTTATTTTTCTTTAAGGATTATGGTGGTTCGGTGGTATGCGAACCCAACTATGTCTCTTTCCCTGAAAGAGAGATTGATGTTGACCCCCATGTACCACCAAGTTATAGGACATCAAAGATCTCAAAGCTCATAAATGTATCCCTTAACACAGCTACTCATTTACATGATAATATTCATTCAGTCTCCACACATGCTCCAGGTTCTCCAGCTGTTGAGAAATGAAACATCTTAAAGTCAACAGGGAGAGAGATAACAAATGAATACCCTGTTGACTCTTCCAAAATCAGCCCACCATAATTGTGCCTGTACTCCACAAACTCAGGTATACCCACACCCCAAATTAGTGAATATATACTCAGCAGATATGAATGGGACTATGACCTCATTTCAGAGACAATGGCACTTAGAAGATGAACTATAGCTCCTGAGTCTGAGATATAGACTCTATAATTGAAAAAAAATAGTAGACACACATTTATGTTGTCAAGGAAGACCATTTCCTTACAAAACTATTTATTATCATCTTCTCCTTTTGATTAAAAGATTATGAAAAATAATCTTCTCAAATTTAGCCGTTTGTATTATTAAACAGTCTTAGTTGTGTGTCTGTGCACATTTGTTACCATGGATATAATTTTGTTCAGTTTGGACACTTGTTTCATATCTTTTATAAAAACTCCTTAATCTATAAATACTATTTGAGGAGTTCTTACCAAGCACACAGAACTTGCAGTTATGGGACTCTCCAAAAGGGAACCAGGTCTCCCACACTTACAAAAGTTGGATTGTGGTCAAATTGCTTTCATGTTGCTCATCTGGAACTATGAATTGCAGTGGAATTTATCAGGATTAAATAGTACACAATCTGTATAAAACAATACACTGCCTATAGGCAACAAAAGATCATCGTCCTTATTGTGGTGGTGTGCCTCCTCTAAGAGTAGTATCCTCAAAGTTCAGGTTTGGGCTCCATATCTAATCTGCGGTCCTTTTACACAAACTGGCAGATGGCACAGTCACCCGGATCAGATGCAAAGGAGAAGCATTCACCATTCAAAGTCCCATCCACTGTTTCAGATTCTGATTTTAATCTCTCCAGAGTAATGCTAAAGGACAGAAAATTTCAGAATATATTGTTGGGAATGGGCAAATCCCACTAAGCCCTGTCCCTAGTCAAAGAACGGCTAAGGACAAAGGCAGCTAAGGAATGATGAGTGCAGGAGAAATAGTCTTCCCCAGAGATAATATCCCTAATAGTTTATCTCATGAGATCATTTGCATAAAAGTAAAAGGTAACACTAAGTGAACTGAGAATATTGCACAAATATATTCACACACACACACACACACACACACACACACACACACACCACTGTAAAAAAAAAAGAGCCATGAGTTGGAAAGAGAGCAAGGTAGGGGGACATGAGAGAACTTGGAGGGAGAAATTGGAAGGAATGGGGAGGATGTAATTATATTTGAATTAAAATGCATTTTCTAAATGTCTAATATTTTTCAAAGAAAAAGTAAATATTATTTTTTCAAAAAAAAAAAAAGAGAAACTCAGAATGTATGTCTGGGAATCTCTTACAACAGGAAGGAGGGATGCCTGGTATTTTCGTAGGGGGAGATATTAGATTCATACACTGATCAGTAAAACAAACTTGCTCTTCATTACATAGTGGGCCACTTCTCTCTCTCTTAGGCTGATTCCCATTCAAGCAATCCTGAAAAAGATCAGCCCAGGGCAAAGGCAATCAGTATGTCTGTTCTGAGATGTACAGGGGGCATGGACTCTCATGGACAGCTGATTCCTCAGTCCTCTCACTTTTCAGAAAATCACTCTCAATTGGTTACCCTTCCTCCTCTCTCCTTCCTCTCTTTTTCTCTTTATGAAAACAGAGCCATGAATATATGTCTTCTCAGGAAGACATATTGCAAATCCCCCTACACTTTCTCTCTCCATCTTCATGTCCATCCCTCTTCTTTACTATTCAATTTTGTTATGTTGTTCTGCACTTGGTCCTCCAACTACTCACACTCCATTCAGGTTTATACTATAGGATGGAACATAAATACTAAAGAAGTGTGTACAAACCATATATGTGGATATATATATGTATATATATATATCATACATATGTATACACACACACACACATACATCACTGTTTACCTCTGTCACCTAGTATTTCAAACCTAGATGTGCAAACTGGAACTCGGAAGCTATGAAACATGTATCTGAGTCTTTGCTGCAGTATGTGATAAAATAACTATCTTCAGAGGAATGCATATATGCATCAAATACCCCATAGTCTAATCCTACCCTCCCAAATTTATTCCTGCTCCTTAATTTTTACTCAGTATCCTTTCTTATATGATAATTTATTGTTACTAAATGCTACAAATGTATTGCAGCCTGTGTGCTTTTTAAAAAATTCTATTTTAAAAGTAGAATCCTATTTTATTGAAATAGAACCGTACTCTGTATTCCCTTGTGTCTGTCTCTAAGTTAACATGGTTTTTGAGATTTATCTATGTTTTTGGATAGAGCTGAACTTTACTGTTGTAGTTTATGTCTGTTCATTCTGCATGGGGTTTTATTACATGTGTTGCTTCCGATTTATTTACCCATTCTTTGGTTGTTGACTGTTAATATTTCTATAACAGTAAGCAATGGTTCTATAAACATAAATGTGTGTGCTGGATGTACTCTAGGCTACAGACCTAGATGCTGGAATTATGCATCACAGTGGCTACACATCTCTCATCATAAAGATTGTTTTTAAAAAGAGTTTTTCAATCTGTACACATACGGGCCACATATTAAGCTTTCTGTTTTGTCATAGTTTATTTTATAAAAATAGACGTAAAAGCTCTTAATAGTACTTATCACAGACAAGTCAAAGGTCTAAGAATATTAATATAATTTTAAAATATAATTAAGCTAGGCACTCCTGCTTTCTAGAAAAGCAAATGAGACACAGACATAGTAACTGTCCCCAGAGCATTCATTTGGAGGTAGCAGAGATCAGCTCATGAGATGGGTCCTGACCATTCTGTGATGATTCTGCCTTTATGTCTATGATGGTAGATGATGTCATCTCTCTACCTTTATATCTGTGATTGGTAATGCTTTTCTTTTTGTTTTTGCTCATTTAGCAGGTCTATGTAAATGACAGTGCTTTAAACTTATGCTTTCTCAATATAAACAAATTCAATAACTTTGGCACTTTGTGGAACATATGGGTAGTCCCCTCTGAGAACTTCGGATTAAATTTCCTATAGTCTAGGTTACTATTATCTATTTTTATATCTTAGTTTTCAGTTGTTTCTATGTTTAAGAACTGGGACATTCAATTTACACATATATGTGCATAAAGGTATGCATATATAAATATATGTGGCAATTCTCTAGAGTCTGTTCACACTTGGCTAATTGGTTTCTCTTAATGGTGTATGGACTTTTAAATATTAAAAATGGTTGTGTGATTTCATCATCTACATATAGCTTTTAAGAGGTAAATAATGTTTTTATTATTCAGTTTTATTATTTTTTAAGTTTACATGATTTTTGTTTTAAATTTACAATGATAGGTTTCATTATTGCCTTTGTACAGCCTTTTCCCAAATACATAACAAGTATACTCAGAGACTAATAGAATTCTTACATTACTTCCATGACCCAAGATGGGGAGTTATTCTCAGTCACAGTAGGGATGTGAAGTAGAAGCCACTAGATCTGCCACAATAGAAAAAGATGGTAAACGAAAAGCAATTCCTCATTCCTAGAGAGACTGCAGAGATTCTGATCTGAAGGAATAGGGCTACTGATTCCCACCCAGGCATTCAACTCACCTTTTGACCTCACAAAGCAGAGAGGATGACAGCATAAATGTAACCATGATTTTACTCCAATAACAGATGCTACTTCAGGTCCAACTTCATCATGAGAAAACTGACACTGCCTAGTAAACGACTACTAAAATAAAAATTATTTCCTCCATTTATATTATATTTATACTATATATTTATATTATTTACCTCCTTTAAGTGGAACCCACAAGAGCAGTTTTCTTTAATCAGAAAGGCCCATCAATTCATTTTTGCATTAGGGAAATATTAAGTAGTAAGTCCTATGATATCCTTTAGTCTGACATAGATATGATCATCTTTCCATCTCAAAGATACCACATCTGTCCATCACCTTGGTGGCAACCTATGGAACCAGAAATACCAAAAACTTTAGACTGGTTCATGCGATTTTTGAATGACATAAGCAAGGAAAGAAATCAACTATCTTAGTAATATTCAGTAATTGGAAGCAATTCAAGATATCCCTTCTTAGTGAAGAGGGGATGAAAAATAAGTCGTTGCTTCTGGCCTCTCCACAACAAGATATGAGCCTGTTGATCCATTTTGCTTTTGGAGGAATATATTCCTCATTAAGGTGTGGAAGGCTTTTTACAAGCATCCTGAAAGGCTGTTAATCTTTAAGAGGAAACAAAACCAGATATGGGCCTGCAATAAATACAGTATACAAACCATTGGCTAGGTCATTTAGTTCATACAACATGGTGGACATCATGAATTTTGCAGGCAAATGGATGGACTGAGAATATCATCTGAGTGAGGTAACCCACAACCAGAAAGACATACGGTATGTAGTCACTTATAAGTGGACATTAAGCATACAATGCAGGATAACCGTGCTGCATCCCACAGAATCAAAGAAACTGGGTAATAAAGTCTCAAGGGAGGATGCAAGAATCTCACTCAGAAGGGAAACTAAAGAGTTAGATGGAAAGAGGGAACTGGGTAGGAGAGTGGGCAAAAAGGAAAATGAAGATAATGACCAGTTGTGGGGTGGGACTTGGAGTGAGATTGGAAATCAGTGGGGGGCATCTCTGGTGACTAGCCAGAGGCCTGGAACAGGGGAGTCTCCAGGAGTCTATGAGGGTGACTCTAGCTGAGATTATCACCAGAGGGGGATATAAAGAATGAAGTAGCCATCACCTGTAGCAAGACAGGACTTCCACAAGAAGGAAAAGGACATCAATCCACCCACAAAACCTTCAACGCCAAATTTGTCTTCCTACAAGTTGTGACAGGGATAAAGGAGCAGAGGCTGAGGAAATCAGCCAACAATGGCTGCTCCAACTTGAGACCCATCCCATGTGAGAGGGTCTATCCCTGACACTCTTATTGGTAGTCTGCTATGCTTGTAGACCTTGCAGATCTAAAAGGTAGACTTTTTGACAGAAGGGAATTATGGTACAAAGTCACCAGAATTTAGTGAGAACACTGGTATTTTTTCTATAAGTAAGTACTCTTAAGATATAGATTTGGGATAATGACTGCCTTAGTAGCTGAATGTTTAACCATATCATGAGTTACAATAGACAGTATACCTGACCCCAACATTGAAAGACAACAATACCCATAGCACCTACAAATCTATAGCATCATAGAGAAATCTCCTGTAGTCCTTAGACTGATGGGAGAAACTTTATTTTGTATCTGAAAATACAACCTCAAAGTAGAGAGGTGCAATGTATTCCCTCTTTTTCTAAGAGATCTCACAGGTGGAGAGAAATTTTTACACTGGAAAGAACTTTTGAATAGGTGCATCTGAGAATTCAGTTTGGGAGAACAGATGGCTACGTGCTGTTGGATTCTCAAGAGTGGTTATAACTAATGATTTGACTTAGGAACCAAGAAATACATCAGAAAATTGATGACAAGGACATTCAGGAAGGGGTGTGTTGTCAGGCTTTTATGAAATGTGTCAAAACCTTGCAAGTCTTGTGTGCCCTCTGTTCACCAAAGGTGGCCATGGAAGGCTTCACTAGGGTGACCATGTCTGTGAAGGGTGGCCAGTCTGTTCCCCAGCCACACACTGCTTGTTCTAACAGCACTGCGTTAATTCTCCCTTCTTTGTGAACGTGCAACCCCGTCAGATGCCCAGCATCCTGAGGCTCTATTTCTTTTCTTGGCTCCCTCCTCTAATGACTCTCAGTGTGTTTGCCTGGGTCACTAAAGTTATCTTTTCTGCCTCATACAGATCACTGTCACACTTAGGCACTGAGTTTTAATTTCAGGCTCATTTTTTTTCCCTTTCAGTTTTTACAGTTTCCTCCAATTCTTTTCCAAACTTTCCATGTTGTTTCTTATGCTTTCCTATCTGATACATGTGGCTTCCGGACTTCTGTTGTTTTTATTTATGAACACCAAATACAGTGTTTGATAAGAAGTCTGATAATGGTAATACTTAATGATCTTTCCATTCTTTTGCTCACTGCTGATGGTGCTTATTGCTTGGGGCAGCTCATTTCCTCTCATGGTCTGGCTACTGTTAATTGTTCGCTACTCGCTCTCATTGAAGAAACTTATCTACAGGAATTCCTCAAGGCTTTGGATGCACATCCTTCCTCTAGTAGTCATTTTCATGCTTTTCCTTTCAGGTGTTTAAGGCATCATTAGCAGCACAGCTTTAAATTTATAGTTTTGGTTTCTTGCAAACACTGATGATAAAAAAATAAAAACCAAGTATAATAACGTGTGAAGTAGATGTATGAGCTACATCTCAAGATCATTTCCTTAATATACAGCCTTCTCAACTTGCCTAATGCCAGTGTAAATTTTCTGCACTTCTGATGTTTGGTCGGGGGAAGGGACAGATTTATTCCTAGCTTCTTACTTCATAAGGCAGTCATTTGTGGCTCAATCTTACCCTAACGGTTAGAATTTCGGGATGCCAGTTGTAAGATTCTTATTAGAATCTCCAACATTAGGAGCAGCTGTCCTACGAAGATCTTTTCAATCTGGAGGCTGGAAAGTTCAAGATTGTGGTGTTTCCAATTCCCTTGCTGTTGAGGGCACACATTTACAGATGGCTGTGTTTTTCCTGTCTTTTCATGCGGTAGAAAGACTGTGGGCTTCCTGAGATTTCTCTTATAAAGCCACCAGTCTCAAAGGCTGCACACCTGATGCCACTACATTGCCAGCATGTGGGCAACATATGACTTTGGGCATGGGTGCGAACAAACACTCTGTACATAGTTTTATTTTAACTTCAGTACAAGTAGCTCTGGATTTGGCCTTGGTCTATGGAGTTAGATTTTCACATAAGGAATATTCAAACTTCTTCTGGGACATGCCAAATTGGGTAGGGAGAAATCAATGAGACCTCGATCCTACACAAAGAACTGAGGAAACTGTAGGCAACTGAGGAAAGCTCGGGGCTAGAGAAGTAGTCTTCCTCAGAAAAGAGCACACCAGTTATTTATCCAGTGCCAAACTGTCAGCCCTGAAAACACACATACAGGTAACATACAGACTGAGCAGATTATGTTTATGAATATATATGAATATGTATATACATATATGCATATACTAACAATTAATGAAAAAAGAGGCCAAAGACTGTCAAAGAGAATGGGGAGGACAGGAGGGAGGGTTTGGAGGAGGGAAAGGGAATGAAGAAATGTTGTGATCATAATCTCCCCCCAAAGAGAAAACTTTCTTCATAAAGTGCTGTTGAACAAGAAATATTATATCATAATATTATTATAAGAAGACAATTATTGGAGCATGTTTATTTCATATATAAAACAAAAATTTAAGTATTGTGAGCCTCTGAAATAGTGAATACTACTATATGGGATTTCTGTGTTCCCATTGTGACTGAATAAAAACACAGTGCTTCAAGGGCAATGTAACAAATTTAAATTAAAAAAGAAAGTGGTTCCCTGGAATTTGTTTTGTAAAGTTCTGCAGTGGTTGATGGAAGCAAAGTGTGGCATCTTGTTACTTATTTTTTAATTAACCAGATGCCTATGTCTCTGAGACTAATTAAGATGAAACAGGCCTTGAATTCTTATCAACCAAACTATTCAATGTATGCTTTTTGGGTAAAATCAAATTCCCATGCATCAGTGTCTTCATTCATTCAAACAATATCAGATATTTATCCAACAATACCAGAAAACTTTGGCACAGTAAGTTGATAATGCAGCAGAAAAGAACGGATTGCGTTTTTACTTTAGGAATATTTGTAAGAATTAAAGGATAGTTACGCGTAAAGTGATTAGCAGAATATTTGCTTCCTGTTATTATAATTGGGTAAAGAATTTATCTTAAAGGGTTAAATAAATGAGATGTTAGTTAAAAATCAACAGGAGTTTTCAGTAATGTAATCACAGTGTTTACTTTGGTTGTTACACTATAACGATGATTATACTACTCTCATTACTCTCTCTTTTCCCCCTTTTTTTCCATGCAGGGATTGTGGTCCATCCAGTCTTTCCCACAACACAGTTTTGTCTAATTAAGTTATCCACACTTCCCATCCCCCCCCCAAACAAGCAAACAAACACTAATAACACAAAGCCTGTTTCCTGCAACCTGGACAATGAGCAAACACAAGGACACACAATGCTTAACCCTACCTGGTTAGCAGTTATCATGGCAAATCTCTGCTCTGCTCACCATATTCGTGTTACTAAAATCCAGATGCTGCTAATAAACCTGTTTGTATGAATCCAAATCCCCCAAAGCACTAGCGCAAAATGTGAAGCTGAATGAGTGACTTTGGAAGAGAGTGTCTACCTCATGGAAATGTAAGACATCCACAATTGAGGTGTCCTTGGGGGAGAGTTGAAATAAAAGAAAATCATGCGCAAGAACACACTGTGTGCAAGAATACTCCACGTGCCAGAACACCCATGCTGACCCTTAGAATATAGGCAGCATGGTTACAAAAAAAAAAAAACCCAAAAAACAAAAAAAAAAACAAAACAAACAAACAAAAACCAATGGAAAACTGTTCCATTAGGTTAACATAAATGTTGAGATTTTTGTTACTCATCATGCCTGAGAATACAGGCAGTGACCATCTACAGGTACAGGGGGAAATCTATCTGGTAATTGGAGATTTAGATGTTCAAGAAGAGTTTGTGGTAGAACCACTGATAAGGTGGAACATTTGCATCTTCTGGGATGATCTCAGCTCAGAACACAAGAAAGTCCTGGCAACATATTTTCTTGCCCTCTCCGCCTCCTGCTGCTCTAACACACATGTCTGGAAGCCTCTCACATGTATGGCATGAAGCACCAGGTGGGGCAGGGACACTTGAACAGGTCACTTGCATTTGACATTGCCTCAAACACCTGTGCTAGGAGGTTGTGAAGTGCAAGGAACCAGCCCATACCACAACTTCTAGACCCAGTGGTAGTCTGAAGGTCTGGTTGAGAATAGTCAACAAGGTTGACCTGCTAGTTAACCTTACTCAGATGTTAGCACTTCAGAAACTGTACTCTGGAGACTGTTATGCCCTTGCTTCATAAGTTAGATGCTTGGTCTGACTGTGAGTTGCCATTAAAATTATCTCTTTTCTCTGTGGCTTGGTCTTCTGTTGTTCTTGCTTCTGATCATTCAATTCTTTGTTATTCAATTGAATTGAATTCTTTCAACTCCTCTAGACAACTGCCATCACCCTGGTAACAAAGCATTTAGGATTCAAGAAGGCCCGAATGTAAAATATGTGTAAGGGCCATCCCCAAAGGTTATGAGCGGTAATATCTCTGAAAGAGACAGACAGACCAAGCTACCTGCAATTTGTTAAGGGTTCTCCAGGATGCAGTGTTGTGTATCATGTCACGTTTCAGTGGGTTTTCAGTGCTGTGCTTTTGAATCACCTGTGTTATGTCAATAAGTGGCACCTTTCCATGATTTTGTAAGCAAGCACAATAACTTCACTGAGTCACTAAGCAGTGCTTGGATGTGACTGTTTCTTTGATCTCTCAACAGTGCCTCATCTGGAATGGACAGACTTTTGATCACGTCTCCTGAAAAGTCGCATAACATAAATCCTTTTGAAAGTTAACTAAGGTCAAATAAAGATTTCCAAAGTGTTCTCAGAACAGTGAGAGACAGCAGATCTCTCCCTCCCTCCCTCCCTCCTCCCTCCCTCCTCCTCCTCCCTCCTTTCCCTTCTTCTCTCTCACCCTTTCTCCCTGCCTCTCCCCTCCTCTCTGTATCCACCACACAGGACACAGGGGAAAGAGCATGTGTGGGCACAAGAAACATGTAGCAGTCTCTGTACTAAGAACAGAAGCTCGCTGGAAACCAATCCTACTGTCTGAAGCCTACACACCAAGCTCAAGAACTGTAACTGATAATGTCTAGTGCTTAAGCCACCCAGTCTGGGACACACTGTTACAGCCATCCGAGTAGACTCCCACAGACATCTCAATTTGTAGTTTTGACTATTTGCTTTAAAGTTGCCTGTCATACTCATTGGCAGTGGACATTAGTTACTTTTATCCCATCCATGACACATTTCTCTCAATTCAGGTTACTTCATGGGAACTAATAGCAATGATAATGAAGAGAATGAGTGACTTGTCAGTTCTGCAGAGTAACGTGAGGCCAGCTTTTCCTTACATAGCTGTCATACAATGCTATAAAGTAAGAAGCAATGCCCCTTCTTTACTGAAGTGGAGTTATCCGTTTTGATGAGATGGATCCAGATTGCTGTGTGGCTCTCTTTCTCTGTACTCACTAGACACTTCCTGTGTTTTTTCCAGCCAATTCCAAATTTTCTGAGCCCTCCACTTTTGAGACCTGTGATCTTTCCCCTCTTCTTCAGCAAGTCACATTCCATTTGCCTGTTTGATTATAAATCCCTTGCTCAGTTGTTCTTCTTCCTTTTCTATGAATATGTGAGGACAAAAGAGACAAAGGATGCCAGAGTTTTACAATTCAAACATGAAGATCACTGACCTCATCCTTTTAAACCACATTACAAGTTAATGAAATAAACCTTACAGGAATATTACTATATTTTGTCTATTTACTCAACTTGATGATGAATATTTACCCAACGCCTACTTTGAGTGAGAAGAACTGGTAGATGCTGAGTTTAAACTCTAGAAATGTCCTTACAGTTTGAGTTTTTGATAGTTTGTTGGAGAATCCTGCTGTTAAGGTCACAGTGCCCTATGACCCGATGGCTTTCTGAGCTCAAAAAAAAAAAAAAAAAAAAGGAGAACTCCTTTTGTCAGTGGAAGGTGCCTGTCTCTGCCTGACTGGATGGAGAGTGTCCATGAACACAGTTGGTTGGCCTTATCTTAAAAGTGACCTTGTACAGAGCTCTCTGCAAGACTGCATAACTCAGCACACATATCCCTCTCTGGCTTCCTCCCCATCTGATAAATAATGCTGTATTATAACCAATCAGCTCTTCCCAGCCGCTTGACGCTATGACCAATTAGATCTTTCTACCCATACCCGTAAGAAAAATCCCTAATGTACCTATCCCTGACACAATAAAGTAGACTCATCACGCTGCAGCAGTCTCCGGAGGGCCTTCCATCACACTCAGGGCCATCTGAACCCTGTTCCCTGACTCTGCTCTCTTTGCCTTCAAGGACTTGTTGCCAACAGCCTCAGAGGAGAAGGGAGGGCCGGAGTTTTTCACTAGGCCTTCAGTGAGAAAACGCAAGATGATAGTGCATATTACCTGTACACAACACAGGAGTTTATTTAAAGAAAACAGAAATCATAGAAACACACTAATCCTTACAGTAGTGATAAACACCTGTGCTTTAATGGCCTGTTGAGACTTAAATCGCTGCTTTGGCTTGAGTCCTCTCTCCCTTTTCTTTCCAAAGTTGGAGACTTTTATTTCCTTTCTGTCACCAATTCCAAGAGGCCCTTCCTGATAGAGTCACATAAGAGAGACATGATCTTTTGGAACATAGTTTCATTGACAGCTACAGGAAGTATTTATAACATCAGGTAAAATGGCAGATTGATAGCTTCCTCCGTTTGGCCTCCAGTTAGAACTCTGAGCGCTGCACCCATGTGTAGCTGGAAGCTTCCAAGTTTCAGTATCTGCCTAGAAACTAGGATAGACTTACAGAGTTTCTAGTTTAAGAAACCAAGAGAATCATTGATCTGAGAAGACAGAATTATATTTATTCATTCAAGAACAAAAGGAAAACACTACATGAGCCTATTCATATGTGGAATTTACCAGAATAAAATGATCTCATAGAACTAGAAAGTAAAATAGGAAAGTAGTGTCTGGGGGGACTGGGTAGGCAGGACTTGTTAAAGGAACAAAATGGAAGTGGGGGTTGATAAGTGGTAGGAATCTGTCGTACAGAAGTCTGTAATAGTATACTTTGTTCTTAAATAATGCTAACGAGGTGGAGCCAGGTATTCTCATTAGGAAATCATGTGAAAAACAAGTGAGGCTGTCCACATCAATGGGCAGGAATGGTCGGTGGCGTCTCGTGTACCACAGGATGATCTTCAAACTCTTATAGTACACAAGAACAACAGAATGCGTGTTCTCTCTCTCTCTCTCTCTCTCTCTCTCTCTCTGTCTCTCTCTCTCTCTTCACACTCTCTATCCACCACACACAACAAGAGAGAGAGAGAGGGAGAGAGAGAGAGAGGAGAGAGAGAGAGAGGAGAGAGACCTCTGATTTTGGTCCTTGCATTTTATCTTGTATGAGCAGGGTCTCTTTTTGTTTGTCCACTGGGGAAATCAGGCTGCTAGCCCATGAGCTTCTGGAGGTTATCCTTTCCATCTTCCAACAGAGGTACTGGGGTACTGGGATTACACATGGGTGCTATTGTATGACTTTTAGGCAGTCTCTGGGGGCTTGAACCTGGGTTCTCATGCTTGTTGGCTAGTGCCTTTAATTATTGAGGCAATTCCCAGCCCTACAAATTCTTTTCAGATTCTAAGGTACAGGCAAATCTCAGCTACAGTGATTCTAAACAAAACAAATGTTTGTTGAGCACTACGACATTCCCTGTAAAAATGAAGTGTCTTATATTCTTTGAATTAAAATGACAAAAAAAAAAAATCTAACTGAAACAGTAGAAATCTTAAATTAACAGCTTTCCCTGACAAGGATACATATTTGCTGGCAGTGCCTAATAGGTGTAGAATGTAAACAACTATTATATCAAAATTGACTCAGTA
Organism: Mastomys natalensis; assembly: GCA_021653895.1. Taxonomy (NCBI): domain Eukaryota; kingdom Metazoa; phylum Chordata; class Mammalia; order Rodentia; family Muridae; genus Mastomys; species Mastomys natalensis. Next base: position 493,646 of record JAJTUV010001064.1, read on the forward strand.
ATTCCAAGGTAATAGAATAAAACATATTAACAAATCAGCAAAATGCAATTGGATATCACAGTTAATACGAGAGAGGTCCCATGTGAATGCTGAGATCACATATGCATTGACTTCTAAATGTGAAGATTCTACTCTGGGGGACAGAAGCTTGGGTCCAACTACATACAGCTGAGTCATTAAATAAGTTAAATTACATTAATATGGAGGTGTCAATGTGTGATTACAATCTTCACCCGAATGTGTGAGTCTTGCACTGCCTAGAGGAGGTCAGCTCCTACTTCACAGGGGCCTCTCTGTCTGTGAGTCCTGCTACCTCATCTTGTCGATGTCAGGGTCTTCCTGCTGTGATGGACTGTATCTTTAAATTGTGAGCCAAAACAAACCATTTCCCCTTGCACTATTTCTTAAGGCTATTTTGTCACAATTGGAAAAGTTCTTGACAAACTAAGAGGGATGTCACCTTTAGTCTGTAGTATGAGCCTTATCTACAGCTGTCTCTCTAAACAGATAAAGTCAAATTTGCTAATATTTACCATACAGATGTAGAAATCCTTCGTATCTGTCATGAGTCTCTCTGTGTTGCTTCCTCTGTCTGCCTCTGGGGTGCGTCAGGTAAATCACCCACAAGATGAAGGTTGCTCACAGTTATGATGCTTCTCTGTGGGACCATAAAAGATTAAGCATTATGACTGGAATTCTTAAAGAAGGCAGACACATCATTAAATATATTTTGAAAGACATTGTGCATGCTTAGAGAAATAAAAAAAATTATTAACTCTTTTTATTAACCACTGTTTCCTAGAAAACTTACATAAATGCTATGAGAAGGAATTAGGGAGAAACTTACACCAAAGGAAATAAAATGAGATGATAGTTTACGCTTCGCTCTGGGGCCACAATATTGGCTCATGAAGCAGCAACTAATGTGAGAAAGCATCTTCAGTCTGCTGCAAACCATTCTCCTTTCAGAATCTGTGCTGTGTGCTGAGGGTCACACATCCCTGATGACTGGGATGCAAGGGACCAACAAAAGCTGGACACCCAAGGATTTCTGACACAGAACAGAGGGCAAGAGAGCAGAGTGAAAACCAAGGGCACTCATGAGTCCCTTTAACTGTGTGCCAGGTGAGCTGAGGTGTCACTCTGAGCCTTGAGAAAGACCACAGTGATAGTTCTACTTCCAATGATATACATGTTCAGCATTGCACAGTATGGTCTGTTGTGCTGTGATATGGTTTCCTGTTTTATTTACAGTCCTTGTGGCTTATGTCTGTCTCCACCACTGCAGATGAATCAGGCTCTTCTTAATAAGTTTACTTCACTCACCTTTCCCCAAAAGCCTTCCATTAAAACCCTTCTCAGAGTATGCCGGAGGTCCATTGATCACTCCCGATAGAGTGGCAAGGAAAACAGTGCTTATGATCATCCCTTCGTGCCCTGTCCTCTGCCTTTTCTCCTGTAACCGTGCATCTATGAGAATTCTGGCTTCTAGTAATGGAAAAATCATTTTGAGTTATCCTATAAAACCTGGAGGAAGAAGGTCCAGTCACCCTAATCTGGCAATATCCTTCCCAGCTTTCACTGCCCCTTGGACTGAAGGAACAATGTTCTTGCTGACGTGATTTGCTGTGAGTTCACAACAGCAGCCTCTTGGTTTCCACACTCAGTAACCCTTGCACTTAAGAGGTCAGCTAACTGTTCTACCCGGTTACACAGCAGCTGTGCTCTGGCTGTGACCATAGTCTCCATGCCTATCATCTTCAACCATGGAGGTATGAGAGCTATCCCAGATGTATAAACTTCGCCTCATCCTCCTCTGTTCATCTTTGAACTACAACTGTGTCCCTTCCATCATCTCCGTCCCAGATCAGCACTGCTCAAGATTCCAGTTCCTTGGAGTTATGCGAAGCCTCTGATACTAAAGCACATCCTTTGGTTTATAAATGGTAAACTTTCTGTCTTTACTTCCAAGATACTCTTCTCCTTTTCTACTTTCCTTTATACCGATTGGTAGCTTCTCTGAATGTAGAATTTTAAGTCGTCAGCACTTCTCCATCCCAACTTTGGAAGATATGACTTTGTCTCCTCTGCTTCCTTTGTTACTGAAGAGAAGTTGGCTGCAAATCATGTTCTCAAGGCATCCTCTGTTCCTTGATCGCCTTAACCTTGGGTACCTGATGCTCTGTGGTTTCAACAGACGTACCTCCTGTGGATGTGTGTTTGCTGGCCTCAGTGTTGATCATGCTCCCTTAAGCTGAGTATATACCTACTCTTTTTATTCTGGAAAAGTGTTAACCATTTTCCCATCAGTCACTGCCTCTATCCAATCTCAGTTGTTACTATTACAAGTACTATGTCTAGTGGTCTCCTAAAGAAAATGCTGTGCTTTCCCATTCTCCCTCCCTCCATCCTGGATTGCACTGGTTATATGCTGCTGTGTAACAACTCCAAACTTAGAGGCTTGGGACACATACTTACTCAATTCCCACCTCCTCTCTCTCTCTCTCCTCTTCTCTCTCTCTTCTGTCCTGTCTTCTCTCGTCTCTCTCTCTTCTCTCTCTCTCTCTCTCTCACTCACACCAACACACACACACACACAACAACACAGACTACACACACGACTACCACACACAGGTCTTTTTATACCACACCACACCACAAACGACATACCCACACACACACATTCACAAAACAGACATCTAACACTACACCACACACACACAAGCTCATCACACGACTCACTCACACACCCAATTCCCATCACTTTTTACTCTTGCCTTACTTTCATAGAAGATTATCAACTCTATTCTCATACTTTTTCAAACACATCAAAATTTAATGACAGAACTAATTTTGTGCTTGCATGAGTATTTCCTAAGCACATGAAATCTGTATTTGCATAGTTTCAACCTTCAGTTCTAAGCAGGTCCAGATGTGCTGATTGGCTGTAAGCTCTCAGCTAGGGGGAGGAGGTCCCTAAAGTTTGCTTAACTTTTCTTTCTTTTTTGTTCATGAGGATTAAGAATATTTTTGGAGTTACTTATTAGAAATGTTTCCTGTTATTACCTTTATGATTTCATTTCTGTCTCTGCAAACTTTTTATGTCAAATCTCTATGGATGGAGTTCTATTCCTACTGACAATTAATATTCAAGAAAATAGACTTGCGGGCAGTGGTGGCACACGCCTTTAATCCCAGCACTTGGGAGACAGAGGCAGGTGGATTTCTGAGTTCGAGGACAGCCTGGTCTACAGAGTGATTCCAGGACAGCTAGGGCTATGCAGAGAAACCCTGTCTTGAAAAACCAAAAAAAAAAAAAAAAAAAAAAAAGAAGAAAGAAAAAAGAAAAAGAAAATAGACTAATCATTGCATTTACATGCCAAAATATCCTATTGTTTTTCCTCTACAGATTATTTTTTTTCTGTCTAAAAAGATACTTTTGTACACTGGCATTGAATATGATTTTTCTCCCATTTGATTTGTTTTATTTTTCAGAATAGTTTATATCAATATTTTGGATTTCATATATGTATTTTTCATTTCTATAGAGATATAAAGGCTAAAATATGAAGCAAAACTCCTTACCCCTTAGCTAATAGATCCTGATACTTGGACCTGAACCAGTGACTTGAAATGCCTTATACAAACATTTGGAGTCTAATTCCTAATGATGCTGAGCTGCAAATGGCCAAGTCTGAGAGGGACAAGCAAACTGTAAGGTTTCCTACTTAAAAGGACACCAAAAATCGGGTGCAACCATCAGGTATGGACTCTCCCTTGAAATGGGACTAAACTACGCCCCTCAGCTACGATAGAAGACTTCTCCCATCAGCAGATGGGGTTCCTGCTCAGGAGCTCATTCAACACAGCTGTGGTGCAGCACAGTCAATAAACCTCCCACCCTTGCTTTTCCCGACTGTTTGGAAAGTTAACTCACAATTCTTATACCACTTATCCGTCCCTTTCATTTCAACTGTGCAGAGTTTCACCCAGTTTTCCAGGAGGAAATCTCGGAGGAGTTGATGTTTTTGGCATGTTGCTAACTTGCCTGACTCCATGGAACATTGTAACCCTGTTGTTGAAATTATTGAAGATGTCTTTAAGGTCCTTAATTTTCTTTTACAAAAATAATGAATTAACATTTTACTTTTTACTTATTCACTTTATATCCTGCTCACTGCCCCTCCTGGTCACCCCTCCACAATATTTCCCCCACAGTCCGTTCCCCGCTTCTCCTCTGATCCTGTGAGCCCCCCTCCCTGAGTATCCTCCCATCCCAGCACATCAAGTCTCTGTGGGGCTAGGCACATCCTCTCTGCTTTCTTCTTATTTACTTGTTCGAATCTTTTCTTTTCTATTTTTTTTTTCAGACATCTATGTACCGCCTTCCTGGAATTCTGTAAGACCAGGCTGCATCGAACCAAAATTGTATTCTCTATGTGGATTAATTTCGTGGGCCGGCTCCCCTTGCTTTCTTATACTTGGTGTTCACAAGGCACTGAAGGCAGAATGCTCCTTTCCATTTTTTTTTTTTGCTAATATTAGTCACACGTGTAGACAGGTGAGTGTACTTGAATTTAGTGAATCACTGGGGCATAATACTTTAAACCATTTTCTAAAGGAGCATGACGGTTTTGCCTGGCCAAAATCCGATGAATGTAACATCTGCCTAAAACACATGCAGTAAGTCCGGATCCACCTTTCTTCTCCCCGTTTAGTTTCTCAGTGCATCCTTTTACTTTGGAGAGAGGTTGCACACAGGTTCTCTATAACACTCTTTCATTTGCTATAAAATTAATGTCACTTGATTCTCATTTATTTCTAACTATTGCTAATCATTGCCTTCTGTATAATTTTTCTTGTAATTTATTTGCACAGAACTTGTCATGATTTGAACCCAATGTCAGAGGCTTCTAAATCCAAGTGTAATTAGTAGATTAATGAGTTCTCATAGCCATTTTATTACTTACATAGAAATAGTGAATATACCCCAAAGGAAACATATTTGCTGTGTGGAGGACACTGGTGTCAGTACAATCAAGTTTTGCCACTGTTTATGAATTATGTGACCTCTGGCAAGTCACTTAGACCTTTTAAGATCTGTTTGTTCTCATAGTAGTAATCTTGATTATCCCAAGGACTTCACAGCACTGTCTGGAACAGGTAGGTGAATGCTTATCAAACTCCATTGTGAACATCGGCACAGGAGACCACCTTGTTGCTCTCACACCCAGGACTTGGGCTGCATCAAGCTCCTTCCAAAAACTGGGAGATAACTGAACTATCAGGTTACAGAGGTGACTCGCTAATAATTAGTTACTATTTTTGGCCATTACTGATCATGGCTTCACTTATAGAGAAGTAAATGGTAATTATGAGTTCTCTGGCCTCTGCCGTTGAAGAATAAGACACTTGATAAAATTTTATAAGCTCTTAAGTTTATGAGATTTTTTCCCCCTGTGGCTCTATAAAAAGTTTCTCTCAAATTTTACTTATTCTTATTCACAAAAGTATAAACTTCTTCAAATTTTAATGGCACCACAGCTTAGCAGCATGAAGAGAGGAACATGAAATGAGAAGAATCATTGATGAACTTTTGTTGTATTCAACTTGATTAAGAGAAAGTCATAGATACCTAAAATGGGAAAATGTCATGGCAAAAAGTAGGAAGTGGAAAAATCAATCCTTAATGGTCCTTAATTGGAAGTAGACGTCTAAATAGAGTCCCAATTTACAGGCTCATAAACACCATGGACATCTTAATAGTAATGAAAAGGAACCAACATACAAGGAGAAACTAATTTGGAGTATGGTAATCTTAAGGACATGTAAATAAATGGCACATCAATCATGCCTGTTAGATTTAATTGCTGTGTAGTACAGTCCTGTGAAGCCAGTAAGCTACTGAAGCCCAGGGCTTTCGCTTCTACTGTCTGTGGGTAGCATGTGAAGTGGAATGCCAAAAGTTTTTATCACGTTTATTTATGTGTGTGTGTGTTGTTTGTGTTCACTTGCATGCATGTATGTGTATGCTTTTGTGTGTGTGCATGTTTGTGTCTGTGTGTGTGGTGTTTGTGTCCACTTGCATGCATGTAAGTGTATGTTTGTGTGTGTGTGCATGTTTGTGTCTGTGTGTGTGGTGTTTGTGTCCACTTGCATGCATGTGTATGTGGCGTTTATGTGAACGTGAATGCATGTATGTGGGTGTGCATGTTTCTGTGTGTGTGTGTGTTTGAGTGTGTGTGTGCACTTGCATGCATATGGGTGCATTTCTTTCCACAGTGTAGTTCCAGGAATCAAATTCAGGCTCTTAGGCTTAGGGCCAGAACCTTTCCTCACTGAAGCATCTTGCTGGCTTTATATCAGGAGGCTATCCCAAGGCTTTGCTGTGGAAGCCTAAGTGTCATTCAAACAAGAACAATGAGAATATGTTTGCAAATCAGCGGGTACTGTGCTTTCCTGTCCCTGCATGCCTTGAGATCTTTTCCACTGGCTATCATTAGAGGAGCTTCCAGCTTCTCCAGAAAGACTTCAACAAGTAAAGAATTTACTTAGCATGATTCAAATTGCAGACACATGTACTTACCCATTCAGAAATGCAGCAATTTCATTGAAGTTTTGCCACAGTGTCTTCACTGTAACTAAGATAATAAAAAGCTTAAGGAAGAGAGCTAACTAGTACAGACACTAGTGGAAAGGAAGTGCAAATGGCAGAGTGTCAGCTCTGAGCTCTTTCACCTCCGCAATAAAAGCTTCCACGGAAGCGTGAAATGGCTCTGTCTTAGTGGGTTTCGCTTAGTTGAAACTGAAGAATGATAATCATCAGTAGCCTTCATTTGCTTTGGGCTTCCATATTGCTAGAATATCTTGTCCCTAGAACTGTAGAGTCATCTGGAAGTTGGAGGGATGTTGAGATACCAAGTCAGCAAAGCTCTGTTATTAGATACAGGTTTGGTGGAGCTTCCAGGGAAGTGATTAAACTATGGAGCTAGGCGTTATTTACTTGTTTGGAGGGGTAACAAAATTTGCAATAAGGAATGAGTTGTGATAAATTGTTTCTGGTGATCAGGGTGATCAGGTGGGGGAAGAACTTGGCCAAAATTATTCATCTCAACAAAAGACTATGCAGACAGCTGCTGTTACAGGTGTACACTCTGTTTGGCTTCAAAGTGTGAGCCTAGCGTCAATGTCCATGGAAAGGTTCCTGGACAAACTTTAAAATACTATAGTGCCTGAACCCATAATACATATTAAAGCATTGTATTAAGTGACTTATACATATTTGGAATACTGCCGGAGGAAGTAATACACACTGTGTTTGAAGTGACCCTGAACATAGGTTCCAGGGACATAAGTATGGATACCAAGCACAGTTAAGCCAATCTGCATGTAAAGACCCAAGAAAGGCATAAGATACAAAGTGTATGTTTTACCAATGTAGAAATTGGACATTTTATTATGCAAAGAATATTTTGAAGGTATTTTATGTTTTTCCTTTTAAATATTTCATTGCATTTATTGATTGGGACAGGGGCTTCCCATGCCATGATGTACATGTGGAGGTCAGAGAACAATGTCTGGGACTCAATTCTCTCCTTCTACCATGTGACTCCTGGACACTGACACCTGGGTGGCCAGGATTAGTGGCATGTGCCTTTACCTCTCCTGCTGGCTCTGTATCTGCCTTTTATAAAACAGTTTTTTTTTTTTTTTTTTTTTACTGTTCCTACAATATACAAACAGATATACTTACATACATATATAAATTTGGTTAGTAAAATTTATAGTTAGGTTTTATAATGAATTATAACACTGATTCATCAAGTTTGCAATTATATTCTATAATCTATTGTAGTTTTTGTTGATAAGTATTGGTAAAGCAAAATTCCCTTAGGGAGAAGGGCTTTGCTTCCTGGATTTACTCAATATCCAGTGACTGTAATGGATAGAGATGTCCCAGGCACATGTATCTTGGAACAATAAGAGGAAAGAATATTTGCTCAAAAAACCCAGTTAATTAAAACTGCTAATGAAACATATTACATGTTGTAGAATTTGCAATAACTTAATAAGTGGAAAATCTTATTATGCTCAGTACTTTTGGAAAAAGCAGTGAAAATCTTGTGTTGTCAAGATGTTTCCCTTACAGTCTGCCTTCCCCACCTTAGTGCTTTATCAGTATATTCTGGAACACTTGTCTTGTTGTGTCCCTATTTCTGTCTGTGGGAAATCCTTAATCATACAGTAAGCATGATTGACTATTTCCATTACACTTAGTCTAGTTGCCAGCTAAAATTTTGAAGTAATTGGTGCCATAATTAGAACACTCACGGCTGTACCAGGTGCCACTCCTCGATCAGTCTGGGACCAGTGGGCTTAGCTTAAGGTGCATGTTGAGGAAGGTAGTGTCCTTATCAAGCAGTTAAATCTCTGGACATTTAAGCTAAGAACCAGCCATAGTCTTTGTGTGCATAGACACATGGGTGCCAGATGTACTTAGCGTATCTACTCATCACGCTCCATCTTCAGTTTGGGGTCTTAAGATTCTAGTACTTCTTCCTAAAAGATGATGTCAGTCAACGACTATATTACCAAGATTTAAGATTTTTTTTCCCATTTTAATAAATAAAGTAGGGGGCTGGAGAGATGGCTCAGTGGTTAAGAGCACTGGCTGCTCTTCCAGAGGTCCTGAGTTCGAGTCCCAGCAACCACATGGTGTCTCAAAACCATCTGTAATGAGATCTGATGCCTTCTTCTGGTGTGTCTGAAGACAGCTACAGTGTACTCATTAAGTAAAGTAAAAAAATCTTTAAAAAAACCATAAAGTATATGTTACAATCTAAAATAACAAAACTACTTAAAGTTTGTTCTCATTTTTACCAGAAAGCATGGAATACAGAGAGGCAAAACAAGGAAGAAATAGTAAAATTATGCTTGCAGATAAAAATGAAATCATACAAAGTCAACAGATTCAAGATATAGTAAACACACAATCAAGACAGTCTAGTAAAACCAAGCTTGGCTTCCCATAACGAAAACAATGTGTAGATGGAATAATATAACAATTGTATCCATTAACATAAACAGGAAATATGTTTGAATGTATAAGCTTTCTAATAGCAGTGTCTCTATGAGGAAGACATTTACCCCCTTTCTGCATGTGAATGCTAAGTCCTTTCAGATCTATAATCAAGCTCCAGCCTTCATTTCATCAGCACACTGTAAGATGATCATCAAAACATAATTACTGTAGATCACCTAGGACAGAGATCCACAAACAAGGGCTTACTGGAAATAAAATCACTCGGTCTTCTGTTTTGCCTTGAACATAAACATCAATACTCACTGAAAGAAAACACAAAAGGAAATCACAGCTTGAAGGGGGAAATGTCAAACTTGCTTCACTAGAGACCATTTAACATGAGACACTTCTGTGAAAATGGAGCCTGCCCAAATTATTTTATTCCCTGACGATAGTTCATAGAATAAATGTGTAAATATTAAAGTTTTGAACTTTGCAATATTTACTTGAGGGGAAAATATTCAAAACCTCATAGTTAAGTTATTTTGAAATATTTAACAGAACAAGTTCCACAGGCATACCACCATGCGATGGGAAACAAGGACATTCTGTCTCTCCCACTGTAACACAACAGCATTGACAATCCCTGCTCATGGTACCTGCTCCCTGCTGCTGGTGACTGTGAATGTGATTATGTCTAAAACAATGCTCTTAAGGGTCTGGATCCCAGAGGGAGGATGGCACAGGTAGGAAGCACCATAGATCTTATCCAACAGGATTCTACCCACTGAAAATTCCTCCTCTTCCTACTAGAGTACTTTGTGTACTAAATTATCATTATTTTTGTATTTGTCTTCATCTCCTTACAAAACCACCAACTTTACAAAAAAAAAAAAAAAAAAAAGACAAGTTAAAAAAATAATTCTCAACTTTTCAGAATGCAAAGTTTAATTCTTTGGAATATTTGCTGCCTGCAGTTGCAGTATGTATCTTTAAGATTAAAGGGAAATATTGGTTTTAATTTATTAATTCTCTGCATGCATACATGGATCTGAATTATTAAGAAATGAGGAAGCAGAGAAAGATGGACCTGGGTTATGTTTCCTTCTGATTCTGCATTGAAGTAAATGGTCTGGCTTTCTGCCTTTGTTCTCCAAATTGCCTGACTACTCAACTACTTCTTGTGCTTTAGATTTTGAGTTTGTCATAGATTTTAGTTAGACATGGATTTAAACAAAAATGTATCTAATAGTTATCTAAAAAATAAATCCTTTTTTTTTAAAGGGAAGAAGGCATTAAATAGAAACACATCTCCACACATGTCTGCAGTATACTAACATGCAATTTAAACCAGAGTTTTAGGGTTGAAAAAAAACTTCACATATATTAATAACCTTTTGTTCTCTATGATCAAAAAATACAGACACATTTGAAAATTACATATTCATATACTATATATGAATAAACCTTGGGAGGATGACATTTAAATCTGAGAGTTAAATATGTATATACCAAAATAAAAATAGTACCACAGTTATAAACCCCACATTTAGGGAAAGGGATTTTTAGGGGGTATCAGAATAAGATACGTCCAAGTTTCCCTAAGCAGATACCACCTTTCCCCAATTTCCAAAACCATTTGTTAACTTGCTTCATACATCAGTAGCAATGAATTACAACAAGAAAAATCACGCCAGGACTAGAAGCAAAGTGAGATTAACCCGTAGGCCCTATCTTGTCTCTGAGAGCTCACCTCCAGCATCAGATAAAAAAATGACTTTTACAACATTGACATTGGTGAAAGCAGAATTTGTCCTGGTGAAGTTTTCCTCCCTTTCAATCTCTTAGATGAGATTCCTGAGTTATTTGAAGCCAGCAGAATAAACAAAAGTCCTTACCAGCAGATCTCCCCAGAGTGCTATGAATATGCCAAAAGCAAGGAAGTTTAAAGGCTCTGTCTTAGAATTGAATGTCTGTGAATTTTGAATCCTCTCCATCACGCTAACTGTCTCTGTGCCCTTGTGACCTTGTTTTCATAGTAACTCCTAATCGGACCTACACTCTTGAGTTCATACATTATAATCTATAACATCCAGGAAAGGACTTAAGAGTAAATCTTATTCATGGGGTAGTAGTATAGTTTTCTAAGTATGTCTTTCTTTGTACTTGGGTGCATATGACATGATTAGTATTGATCCAGCTAACATTTGTCTTTCATTCTGTTTTGCCATCTTATCTTTGCCTTGACATTTTGTTTGCATTTTACAATGCCTCTGGTAATTGTATTTTCATTAGGATATAAACTTTGTACATAACCTCTGTGCTGGATAATTTTATGTCAACTTGTCACAAACTAGAGTTATCTGAAAGTAGAGAAAATGTTTTCAAAAGATCAACTGTAGGATGTTTTCTTAATTAGTGACTGATGGGTGAGAGCCCAGCCCCCTGTGGGTGGCGCTACCTTTGGGTCTTGGGTTCTATAAGAAAGCAGGCTCAGTAAACCATAATGAGCAAGCAAGTAAGAAGCATGGCCTTTGCACCACTTCCTGAGCTATTTGAGGTTCGTTCCTGACTTCCTTCAATAATGAACAATGATGTGGGAGTGTAAGTCAAATAAACCAAAGGCATGGACGTTTCAGCACAGCAATAGTAACCCTAACTAAGACAACCTATCACTTCCTTTGAACAGTTTTGGCTTTCCACCATACAAATGAAATGACTCCATCAAAGGGACATTTATTGTGTCCTGGGCATGAGCCTTTCTTGTGCCATCCTCCATGACATATTTGCAAGCGTTGGAATGCTTGTCCACCTTGTTTTCCTTGAAACTCCTCTTCTATAATGAATCTTCCACAAGTATTTCCAGTGTGTGTTTAAGCTTATCAATGTATTAGATTGTATTACTGTTCAACAATGCTCACCTCTTTACTTAGAGGCTTTGACCTCCTGCTATAGCTTGAAATCAACTTCATGACAAACGGTTCTCAACAAAGTATGAAAACTGGCTGGGGTCATTCCTATGACAGCCTTAGGAAAGATGACATTCTGTTTCTATGCCTTATAGGAATAATTAAGATAAGGTTTGTCAGAGAAGACTTTTCTAATAATATATCCAATTTCATATTTCATCTCACCATTACTAATTAGCTTGTCATATAATCCCACAAATGTATCTATAAGTATATATGGAAAATATACATTGTCTGCATACTTGCATGTCATACATATGAGAATATATCTATATATAGACATCCAGTATATGTAACACACGTGTGTGAATGAAGTCTACTGCTTCATAGTACATCTTTGCTCCATACTAAGTCACACTTTCGCTCTTATCTCAGTGTAGCTACAGACGTTATTGATATCCATGTGCCCAAGCTCTAGTCACATTCCCCAAATGCAAAGATTAGAAAATGTCTACACTCAGCATCAGACACCCCCAGACTGACTTAGTCACCATCCCCTTGTCATCTCGCTTCCTAGCAAAGTGGTTTTGTCCCTTCAAAGTTAACTTTAATTCTCTTCTCTATGGTAAGTGCTCTTAGATGCCTTTTAAATCACTCTGGATTTATTGTAGCTTAATTTACATGCATTTTCTAACTTTTCTAGTTCAGAAGATGTTTTAATATAAATATTCATTATTAAACCTATTTAAGTTTAATATTTAACCTCTTCTTATGTCTGTGTTGACTGAAGTAGTGACTGTGCATGGTTTAAGTATACGACATCTCTTATTCATTTATTAACAATCTAGAAGAATCAATTCAATCCTTATTTCAGAGCAAATGCCAAGGTAAACTAAACATGAATTGAAGATTTAATTGAAAAGCTGAGTTTTCTTATGTAAACTTCAAGAACTAAAGCAAGATGAGACACTCAGGACATAAAGAAAACTATGGACAAGTTTGACTACCATGAAACAAAACTTGTTACTAAGGAAATGTGACATTTAAAAAGTTATAAAGCAAAGGCTAAAGCTTAGAAAATAGAATAATTATTTTAAAATGGAGATAACAGAAACACCACTTTGAATGTTCTTTAGTGGGTCCCTTTGTATGAAAGAGATGGTTAAAAACAAAAATAGACCAACTGATGGATAGTTAATGTAAGAAATTGCAGAAACAAGCCTGTAATTTTAGGTATTTAGTAATTTAGTTCAATTGTAGGGGAAGTGGCAAAGTGCAAATCAAAGTGAAACCCATTACATTGAGCACAACTGAAGGGAACACTAGTACGCAGCCTATTCAGGGCACTCACATAAAATATTGGTTACATGATTTTGACAGTGAACTTAACAATGAAAATTAAAACATGTCACTTAATTGACAAGTAATTTCTAATCAATCACAGGTAACTAACATAAAAATAACATCAATAAAAAAGCAAATATGTAGCATCAAATTAATGGTTACATCATTTCATGGAGCAAAACAGCATCCAAAGCAGGGCATTGTGTGTTCTAGTCTCATACACACAGATATTGGTTTGCTGAAGACAATATTCTTTCAGAAGCATGGCCCAGAGGCTCCGACCTGGTCCTGACATGAAAGCCTCTTCCTTGAGAACTGTCATGTACAAGAAGGCACCAGACATGTTTCCAAAGGAGAAAAGCAACCAACCATTTTATATAGCTATGATGCTGAAACCATGAACCACAACAATATCCATGGCCAACCTGGACTAACTTGGCGAATTATCTGGAGTAATCGATAACTCTGTAATTGGATTAAGACTGTTCATGAGAGGAATAATCCATGCCGTAACAGAAACTAGCAAATAACTACATTTTGGCTAGTAAAATTTATCGAATTTTGAGTCAGTATCAACCCAACTTTAGTAAGTCAGTAAATTATCCTACAACAATGTAACATTTGCTTCATCCACAGATAAGTGTAGTTTTCACCTACATCAGAAAACTTATATAGAATCAACAGATGAAACTGTTATAGAAAATCACACTAATAAAAAGCAGTCTATATCCTATTTAAATGGATACGCTATAAAATGTCCTACCTAAGGTTCAGGAATGTTGTAGAAGAGTGAAGAAGCTGAAAGATTCAGAGGATCAGGAAGCTTGCTGTGATATGTGATTCCATAGGAATGCCAAAAATACATCCCATACTGGGTCAACAAAGGCCTGCCCAAACATAACTGAACAAAAACACATGATAAGCCAAAAGTGACAAGAAAAGGCAACTAAAACCCTGGAACAAAAACAAGGAACTTCTTAGGGAATGACGGCATAAAAAAATATATCTTAAGGAAGACCACACAATTTATATACCAGAGTCAGGCTTTAGAAAACAGTTCATAAAGTAATATTTACACAGACTAGGTGAGGTCTACGGAGATTAGTAGTAAATACTTATCATATTGCAATCAATTAAATTATAAAGGGACTAGGTTTTGACAAAAGCAAGGGCGACTACTAAGACTTAGAGAGGGAAAATGACGTATATATTGTAATCTTAAATAATAATAAAAAAAACCAGGTTTTGAAACAATAAAGTTAGAAGGCATGCAAAAATCTCAAACATATTGAAATTGAATGGATTAGGTGTTGGATTAGGGATGGAGAGATGGACTCGTTATGGTTAAGAGCAGTTGCTAGCTCAGTGGTTAAGCAATTGCATTCAAGACCAAGTTTGGTTCCCACACATATTAGTGAATTTTACAATATTTAACTTCATTCTGATGAGGTTTCAGTGACCTCTTCTGCCTCAAAGTGCAATTGGACTCAACAGCCACTATTCCCACACATAATTAAAAATAACATAAACTTTGTAAAGAAAATTATTGTTACTTTTATTATTGATGCAAATTATTTCATAAATGAATTAAAATAAACAAATTAACTTAGAAAGTATTCCCAACATGGCTATGAGCTGAAATTGTTCACATGGTAGTATGTTATCACAATGTTTCTGCTTTGATTAAAAACAAAAGAAAACAAAGCAGAACCAAAACAAACAAACAAGAAACCCAACAAGACATTCTATGTCTACTGATGTGGTGTAAGCTTTTTAAACTTAGGAACTACCAAATGCCTTTAGAAGATTGGTTTTTAAAGCAAGTGCGTTTTATATGTTACTTTTACAATAACCACCTATTATTTTTAATAAAATGATATGTTCAGAAGCTTCTTTAAGCACTGTATTCTGGTGGTGAAACAAATAAAATAGAGCTCTGTCTGAGCAGAAAACTCTCCAGGATGAACTATGGTAAAAACTAACCCACCTTCGCTGATCTTCAAGCGTACGTGCCTACTGCAAATAAAATGAGTTTGTGAGCAGAACTGGTGTTCACTGCATCTGCATAGGTGTGGTAGGCCTTGTTTGTCAGTGGACAAATGCCCTGAGTTTGAATCTGAACTCCATCCCCTCTGTGTTGAGTGACCTTAATTAATGATCAATAATTCTTCTTTGTTTCTTCTGTTCTGAACTTCTAAAACATGGATTTTAACAGAATACTCTTTAGTCAAAAGAGGTCTTATTTCTCCATTCAACCCTCCCCTTCTCTCTGTTTTTGCTCTGCTTTGCCTAGGAACATACAAGATTATAGTCATTCAGGTCCATGACATGAGTGGCTGGGATGCCTCCTCCCTGGAGTAAGGAGTTCAGTTTTGCATTACTCACCAAGCAGAGCAAAGGCTTCTTGGAAGATCACAATAGTCTTTACAAACTTGGCATCTGTGAACGGGAAGCTTACTATTCCTCCTTTAGCATCTGGCAGCAGAATTCTCCCGTTCTTATTCTATATCTGAGATGAAATTCTGATAGCCTGGAGTCAGTATGGTTTTTGTTTTTTAGTGTTTCAGTATGTTATATTAGGAATTTGATTAATGTGTTTGCAGCTTTAAAGTCTTCTTACTCCAAGAAATTTGTGAGAATCAGACTCCTACAGTCAAAGCTCTTTCGAATTCCAAAGCTAAATCAAGACAGGGTCATCTTCCTGGAGTACCTCTGAGGCAAGAAAAACAAACACTTTCAGAGACCAAAGCATAAATCTGTAGTGTTTACATCTAATCCAAGCACTAGAGTTGTGCCCTGAAACCTGATTCCACCTTGACCCTCAGCTTAGCTACTGCTGGACTTGAGCATTTGATAAATCGTCCTCGTGATAGTCACAGTGCCACACTCACACCCTCTTGCCTGCTTTAGAATCAGTTTACAAGTCCTTGACCTTTATCTAATTCTGCCACATTCCCTCCCCCATTCTCTTTAAATGCCACATCAGCTGGTGACAATTTAAGTCATCCTGGAGGTTAAGGAATAAATTATCTTGATGCCAGAGCAGTTTTGGAAAAATGAACTTTTCACAGCATAAAATTTCTCAACCAAGATCCTGCTCACCCACGATGGTAATGAGTTTGTCTTTCAAATATGTTTATAGGTAAAAAATAAAAAGATGACATCTCAGACCCCAGGCAGGTTATTTAGACAGGACACAATTTCAGGATGACCAGAGATCCACATAGCATTTTTAATTTAAATGTATGGGCTTGCCAGACCCATATGAGGGACATATGAAAGAAGATATATGAAAGAGGAGAATAGGAGACTGAAGACACGATTAGACAAAGAATGGTCTGGTTGAGCCTTACAAAGAAGGAATTCTTTAAATAAATATTTAAAGTACATAAGAGCATCAGCCAAGCAAAACCTAAACAAGTCTCAGATGAAGCACAGCTTGACCTTTAACACGCATCCACTTTCTCTAATTCCTTTGCTCTCTGAAGCCTTGGGCAGGCTGCCACAATGCCATAGGTTAGCAGGCTCCTGGGGGAAGACTTAACACAGCATCCCCAGTGGGAGTCAACTCTAAGTCCAGCAAGTGGATTGCCGGTGTTAACTTAGCTCTCTCTCTTTCCTTGTCTCACTTTAATTTATTCCTACAGCTTCCCTTCCCCCCACCTCCCAGTAAAAGATTTATTAAAACCTCAAGTTCAGAAATAGCTCAGCTCAGTTTCAAAGTAGAATCAAGCTTCAGGGCACAAGCCTAGGACTTGGATTAGATGTTAACACTGGAGATTTATCTTTGTTCTTTGAAGTGTTTGTTTTCCTTGACAGAATGCATGTACCCACATCCTAAGTCTTTGCTGGAGATTTTAAAAAAATGTATTATTTCCAAGTACATCAAGTCTAAGTCTCATGGAGAGAAGCCCAGGGTACTTTACTTAAAGGAGCCCCCTTATGGGGGCTCAGTGGTAGAGCCCTTGCTCAGCATTCACAAAGGTCTTTGATTCAGTCTCCAATGCTACACACTCAAACACACACTCAGTGTCAAAGACACAGAACACATAGATAAACATTCAAACACACAATACACACACAAACACACCCAGAGACACAGGTACAGGCACACACAAACACACCCAGAGACACAGGCACACACAAAACAACCCAGAGACACAGGCACACACAAACACACTCAGAGACACAGGCAACAGGCACACACAAACACACCTAGAGACACAGGCACACACAAACACACCAGAGACACAGGCACACACACAACACACTCAAGACACAGGCAACACACACAAACACACCAGAGACACAGACACTCTTAGAGACACAGACACACACAAACACACTCAGAGACACAGACATACACTCAGAGAGACACAGACACAGACATATACATATAGACACACAGGAACACACACATACATGAGGAAAATTGTACCAATTTAGTGGGTGATTGGGAGAAATAGTTCCTCAATTTCCCATACAATAAAAGATTCAGAGCAAGAGGAAGAAGAAAGAGATACAAGCTTAGGCCACCCTAGTGTGTGCTGGACCCACATTAATTAAACCCTATTTCCCATACAAGACCTCGTTATGGTAAAACATAAATTAAGAGCACCATTTTCCTGAATTTATAGAATATTCACCTCCATTTTATATTCTACCAGCTTGCTTTGCCCAGATTTAAGATTTATTTTTGAAATTGCTTTGGATCATGCATTACTTGGATACTATTTTGTTTTCCAGATGACATTTTAAATTTTTATTTAGAGATGAGATGTCTGTGTAGGTGGCCTGCCATGGGTGAGAGCTATGAAGAGTATTGTTTAATGTCAGACAGACCGTTTTGCTCTTTAACAAAATGGAAGATGTGCGCTTAATGGACAAGTTGTCTACATTAAACTAATAGTGGGTCTGTGGTATGAGTGATGCATGCAGACAAGTGGTTTAACTATGATAAACCTTAGTCTTCTCTTCTGTTAAATGGGGACCCTTTCCTCAAGTTTTTGCAGAGGCTGACTCAGACCTGTGCTAGAGTCTTCATTTGGAAACTAGAGAAAAGCTGTAGGAGTCGGTCAGAGTGAGACGAGAAGGAGGGGACAGCTCACTCACTAGAGCAAATCACCGGAGTCCCAGAGCGGCGTCCATGGGGGACTTTTGTAAGATTTCCCATAGCTTCAGCATCTACTGAAAACTTTAGGTTACAGGGTCACCAAACACACCTGCTGGCGACTGAACCTGCAGGATGCACATTTAGATGCAGAGGGAAGGAATCAAAGACAGAATGGAAACAGCCCTCACAGGGTTACCGCGCGGACTGAATGATGCTCTGGATATCTAGAATGCAGTGGTTGGAACCGGGATCTAGCTGAGTCACATACACTGAGAGGCATTGAACAATCTTCCCCGTGAAAAACAAAACCAACATTGCACTTGCTCAAGGTGTTTAGCTAGCTCTTGGTGGAGGACTACAAATGAAGCTCCATATACCTGTTTTATTAAATATCTGATAGTCACTCAAATAGACTCTCTAAACCTAACTTAAGTATCTTTTTGCAATGGAATAAGTGAGTAGTTGTTTAAAACAAAACCTTTAGGGACTAAACAATAAAATCTTTTCATGACTATAATCTACTTCAGCTGGAATTTCAAGGAGCTGATTAGTCAGAACATTGCTATTTCCCCCTTTAGGTACTTTTAACAGCCTGGCTGGTTTCAGGAAACAAACTAAATTCTATGCTCCTGCCACTGTCAATATAACAGCAAAAAGAGTAAGCTGGATTCCACTCTGCCTCATATATCAACGAAATTGCCCCTGAATTCCTGCATGCTGTTATTTGAGATAGTTGATGATATATGAGAGTTCAGAATACTGCTGAATTCCGGGTTATAGTTCAGCTTATGGGAAATTGTGGCTCGATTTGTAAGGAGAGGTAAAATAACAGGAAAGATATTGATAGGAAAGACATATCAGCAAGACGTTGCTTTAACTGTCCTCTTGGGCTATCAGGAGTTTTGAAAGACATCATTTGATCTGCTCCTGCTTCATGAGGCTCTAAAACAAAGAACAGGAAGAACTCTTCAGTCCATTAATGAGACATGGAACTGCCTGAAAGTAAAGCTCTTTGGGCCCTGTGAATTCATGGCATACCTGTCGTTTCTTGTTGACATTATGAGTGTTATGGGTAAAGAGCTCACAGGCTCCCAGAATGGAAAATGTTTGTCTGGCTCATTCACAGGGTAAGTCAAGGTTCCAAAGAAGCTTACGTTAAGAAAGGCTTCTGTGACTTGTGTGTATCTCAGTGGCAGTGTGTGGAATCATGCATGAGACCTTGAATTCCAACTCCCACACTACCCCTTTCCCAAACAAAACAAAACCAAGCCTCCATTGTCTCCACCTACCCTCTGAGCTAGGCAGTAACAGTGATTTTAGCGTTGCCAGTTGTTTGTCTCATTTTGCTCCACACACAGCAAGGTCTTCAAATGTAATTTGTAGGGTGGAGTTGAATTTCCCTAAATCACCGGGCAGACTTCAATTTTAAATTTCCTTGTAGTGATGTGTCTCCAGTAAGGGTCTCACATGTGCAAGACAAACACTTTATCTGAGTCACACAAGATTTCACTTGTCTCCAACATTGCTTGCCTTCAAATTAAACGTTGTGTGTGTGTGTGTGGTGTGTGTGTGAGTGTGTGGTGTGTGTGTGTGTTGGTGTCCACTCATGCATGTAGAAGCCAGAGGTATTTTGGGCGTTCTTCAAACACTTTCCATCACTCTTTTCTTTAAAGGGTCTCCCATTGGCCTGGAACTGGCCAAGTAGGCTCAGCTGGTTGCTTAATGAGTCCCTTAGAATTGCCTGTGTCTGCTGACCCAGCTGTGAGGTCACATGTGCATGCCACCATGCATCAACCAAAAAAACTGGCTAGTATTAAGTATCTAGTGTTGCAGTTACCTATTCACATTTTCAGAAACAAGGTATAATAGAATATAGAAAATTAATCTCCTTGTTTCTGTGGTTTTTCTTTTATTTTTCTCTAGGACTACAATACAGGAGCTGAGATGTTATTATTTACAGTTTGTATGTATGAAGTACACTCTAGGCTCAGCTAAATTAACAGTTTGTATACAGGATTTGCTTGGAGATATATTGAGAGACACATTCATCTTTAGCTCATTCTGTGCTTGGGTGCATAATGTATGTAATATTTCCAGAATAGGACTGAAAACCTTCGTGCAGCATAGCAGGAAGTATTCATCAACATGCAATGTATGTAATACTAGGATGATAAAAATACTGTATAAAAAAATTTTTGGAATATATTTTGTAGATTTGACAGGCATTCTATTTTAGCCTCAGATATCTTGCTGGGATTGAGGAATGTAGAAATTTCCAGAAAGGACTTAGAAACTCATTTCTGTGCCGAGCATAGCATGGAATGAAGTGATTCATCAACCAAGTGTGATGTATAAAATATGATGGTTGTATGGGGAAATACTCCTGATTATTACCATCAAGAGGATATTCAGAATAGATTGTTGTTTATTTTAAAGGAGACAAAACATTAAAATTCAGTGGATAGGCTATTTCTATGAAAATAACCATCATTAAAGTTAGATTGAATGTCAGAAGACAAATCTCTTGAGCACTCAGTAGACTGGTATGCTCTACAGTGAAACTCTCCTCATCTATTTTAAGTGCAAGGGCTAGGCCAAGGAATGTTGTACCAGTACTAGAGATAGAGGAGCATCAAGTGTCCCTTTTATATATTGTTCTTAAGCCTGGTAGTAATATGATTGATATGTTTCAGACTGTCACCTTCATGTGAACATGGTCTGTTTGGTGACTGAGGGTGAATGGTGTGAAAAGAGCTTCTAGAAGTGACATGGTCAGCTTGACTTGTAATACAAAGGAAATGGAAAAACATATCTATGTGCAAATATACTTTGTTGACAGTCAAAACTTGGTAACTGATTTTTACCATACAATAGGCACAAGTCATCTGGCCTCTTTTGACTAACAGAATTATGTACAGATAGAGCTTTTGCTAAGACATCTCAGATTGTGAATCATGATGATATAGCGTTATTATGAGCACAAAGACTAACAGTGTAACAGCTGCTATCACAGTGTCTGGAAGTTATAAATTACATATGGTGCTTAGGTTCAAAGTGCTTGTTTACCTATAGATCTCTTGTAGCTATTCCACTTATCTCCAGTAGGGACAGCTTAGCTGTTGGATCCAATAATCCTCAAGTCATGACATAAGTGTCGCGTTCTCTTGCATCATTTGTAAGGAGAAGTAAAATGACAGGAAAGGTATTGATAGGAAAGGTATATCAGCAAGGAGTTGCCTTAACTGTCCATCTTGGGCTATCAGGAGGTTTTAAAGACATCATTTGATCTGCTCCCTCTTCACAAGGTTCTAAAAACAAGGGATTTTCAGTCTTAATAAAGTTCTTCAGTATAAATTACCAAAATAATAGAAAAACATTTTGCATTTGGCTTCAAAACACTTACTGTTGCTTTTATATTAATCTCTGGATTTCTAGATTAATGTTCTTTTGCACACAGATACATGAAGGGACAAAATTTGAACTCTTGCTAGTCACAGTATCACTAGGCTTAACCACTATACCTAACTCATGATAAAAATAAACGAGGTTTTGTAAAGAATGGTGTCTTGGACTCTGTTCTATTGTTATAAGGAGACACTATGACCAAAGCAACTTATAACAGAAAGTGTTTAATTTGGGCTTTCCTATAGTTTTATAGAATGAGTTCATGACCATCATGGCATGCTGAGTGACAGAGAGAGTGATGGTAGGTACTCAGGCGGCAGGCAGGCAGGCAGACAGGCAGACAAGCAGACAGGGAGACAAGCAGATGGACAGGCAGACCAGGCAGGCAGCAGGCAGGCAGGCAAGCAGGCAGGCAGGCAGCAAGCAGACAGGCAGGCAGGCAGGCAGACAGATAGACAGGCAGGCAGACAAGCAGACAGGGAGACAAGCAGATGGACAGGCAAGACAGGCAGACAGGCAGGCAGGCAAGCAGGCAGGCAGGCAGGCAGACAGGCAGACAGACAGACAGGCAGACAGACAGACAGGCAGGCATGGTGGTGGAGCAGTAGCTGAGTGCTTACATTTGGATTCATAAGCACAGGCAGAGAGAGTGTTATTTGGGTGGGCATGGGTTTTTGAAATTTTTGACAAAAAAAAAAATGCACAACAAATGATATGCTGGCCAGAATTCTAGATGGATACAAACAGAACAGTAAATGTAGGCAGATCTATAGATTTGTCAACATTGTGAAACAAAGGTGCCACCCAGAAGTCTCTGTGCAAAGTCTCCCTATGGGGAGCTAAGTCTTTACAGTGACAAATGTCTTTGTGCTTAGAGAGTAGGGGAGTGTCACTCACTTTACCAATGCTGCATCCAGTATATACTGAACAGCATGGACCCCATGAAGTCCCTTAGTCTGTGCAGTTGGATGTGTTTCTTTAGCTACTGCAGTAAGTGCTCTGCTTGATGCACCAGTGGCCTCCTCTTTTCAAATCAGAAGGCTGTAACAATTCCTTGCTTTGTACACACTCATCAAAACTGATGCCCAATTCCATAGATCACATGCCTAAGTGACTGGTCTCAATATGATCCTCAAATTACACTAGATGTTTGATATTCTTTGTAAAAAATCCACGATAAGATAAGGTAACTCCTAAGGGAAACCTTTCTTTTTGTTTCAGGAAAGCGGTGAAATGTTATTATGTCATGAGCTTTTATGAAGATGTAAAGAAAAATGGAGATCTCAGAATGATAACATTTTGGACAGTGGTAAAGCAATAAATAGCTGGACAGGGTAGCATAAATCACATCTGAGGCATGACAGTCACAAGTTCGATGCTTGCCCATGCCTGTCTATTGAAATACACCAAAGTCAGCCTGGGAGACAGTGAGCTCGGACTTAATGTAAGAAGAATACAGGCTGAGGTGGTAACTAAGTGCTAAAAGTGCCTTGCATTCAAGGGGCCTCTGGTTCAGCCTTCAGTATGTCCCCTCAAAACAAACAAATAAAACAATATAGCAAGTAAACTACAAATAGACTGGTAAAATGTACAGTTGACCTACTGGGAAAATAGAAGCTAATTTTTCAGAACTCACATGTCTACCTACACATTAAAGCCTATCTTGGAAGATTCCGCAAGCACAAAATGTAAACTTACAACATCTCCATTGCTTGTCATTTGCCCCTCTAACACACCCTGCTGAGAGAGGAAACAGAATGTGGAAATGACATCTTAGCATTATTATGAAATGTTTTAAAATTTTCAGAACTCTCCAAAGTCCAAGCACAAGAATCCAAGCTCCACTGCTATAGAAATCTGTCTTATAGGCTGGAAAGAAAGCTCAGCGGACAAGGTGCCACCAGGCCAAACCTCATGGACCTAAGTTCCATTCCTAATTCTCACATGATAGGAGACAACTGACTCTCAAAAGCACTCTTCTGGTCTCTCCACATGTGTCACAGCATGTGTTCACCCACACTGACCCCACTAGAGACACAATAAATGAATGCATGCATGAATAAATGAGTGAATGAATTTAGAACATTAAAAATAATTTAAAAATGCCAAGTTGCATAAGAAAAGAAGGGAAATAAGACTCCACACCTAGATGTAGAGTTACAGGCAGTTGATAGCTGCTTAGAGAAGAATCAGTTCTTTAGGGCTGAACCGTGATGTATAGGTTTCCTGATACTACGTGGTCAGCCCCAAATGGTTATAAATGGATCAAACTAATTGGTCTTATAAGATACAATCTAATCTAATTAATATAAATATATGATATGATTTGATATGACATAAAATGTAACAATATATACAAATACATTGGGAAGAAGAGATTGTGGATTGGAGGGTTTACAGAAGGATTTAGAACTAGGAAGGGGTGAAATTGATGCTAATACTGTACTTTCAAAACCCTAAAGTGAAAAGAAAAACCCTTAAGGGCTGGAGAGATGGCTCAGAAGTTAGCAGCACTGGCTGCCCTTCCAGGTGACCCGGCTTCAATCCCCAGCAGTCACATGGTGGTTCACAACCATCTTTAACTGCAGCCCAAGATGATACAAAGCCCTCTTCTGGCCTCTTTAGACTGGTGCCAAAAATAAGCATGTCAAACACTCATACACATCGAATAAAAATGATTTAAATTTCACAAAATTAAAATAAATTAAAAATACTGTATTTTCCTTTGATATTATTTTAATGGCATTCTTTCATAAAAGCATAGTATAATTGCCTCATATAAAAATTTAACAGTAATACATTTAGCTACTCAACAGGCCATGTAGATATTTTGCCACTAATTGATATTATCTCAGCTAAGATTATTAATATTCTTATATGACTGACTTTGTCTAACACATAAGAAGACTTAAAAAGAAAAGCCAACAAAAGAATTGGTAATTGACAAAACTACATAATTGTCTTCAAATACATAGTAATTAAGAAAATATACATTACAATAATATTTTCCATAAAAGCATATATAAAGAAAAAAGCACTCACAATACCAAACTTAATAAAGATAGAAAGAAGTTTGCATATTCTCAAACTAAATGGAAAATAAATAAAAATTAGTTATACTTTATATGTTTTTAAACCTAATTCTTCAACTGTAAAAAATTAAGAAATTCTTAGAGGAAAATGGGGCAGTGTTTTCCACTTCTGGAATTTACCTGAATGAAGAAATGTTCATATGTTGATCTACAGGGCATATTTCCATAATATTAATATATTTTGAAATAATAATGATGATAATATATATCACTTGGGATTTGGTTATAAAAATTTTGGTAGATCTCCCAAATAGAATATTATAAATTTTTAAAGAAGGTGATACAAGTTATTATTATGTTTCAAGACAGAGACCAGAGATACTTGAATCATAATAATTATACTGAAAAACATAAATAGTATGGCCATTTTAAAAGATGATATGTGTGGGAGTTAAGCAAAAAAAAAAAAAGGGGGGGTGTGTGTGACTGAAAAATGTCTGGTAGACACTGAAACTGTGGGACTGATATTTAGCTTAAATTGAGGCTAAGGTCACCCCCAATGAGTCCTGAAAGTGTCTGACCTCCCAGGTCTCTGGTAGTCTCCTGAGGTCCCCCTACCTCCCATTCCCCTAGGCTGCTTATTTCCATTTATTCTCTTGGCCCCCTGGGCTTCTCTCCTGTCCCCTCCTGTATTTGATCCAGTTCCCCCTCTCCACTCCCCTTCCCACTCAGGTCCCTCCCTCCTTTTTCTCCAGTAATTAATTCCTCCCCCCTTCTAAGTGAGGGTTGAAACCTCCTCACTTGGGCTTTCTGCTTGTTACACTTGGAACTCAGAGAGCCCAACTCCAGTAGATAGACCGGGCCTCAAGTGGAGGAGCTGAAGGGAAGGGAGACCCATAGAATACTAGCAATCTCAACTAATCCAGACTCCAGGGAGCTCGAAGAGACTGAGCCACCAACCAGGAGCACACATGGGCTGGTCTGAGGACCCTGGAGCACATGTAGCAGAGGTTTTCCTGGTCTGGCCTCAGTAGGAGAAGATGTGCTTAATCTTAGAGAGCCTTAATGAGGAACTGTGGGAGGGGGGACTGAGAGGGGCAACGACTGGAATGTAAATAAATAAAATAATTTAAATTAAAAAAATTAAAAATAAAAAAACGAAAAAAAAATAATAAAAAGCTCTTAGACTTAAAAAAAACTGAGGCATGATGACAACATGGGAGGCACCTTTTCCAGATCTGAGAACACGTGGCAGGACTGGGGACAGCGGTCATTTTCACAATTGGGAAATATTGCTGGTACCCATAGATAGAGATCAGGAATGTTGCTGAGCATCCTATCCAGTCTAGAGAGTTGATAGCATCAAGATCTTAAGGCTGTTCATGGCAATTCACTTTTACAACTGTCTATTGAACTAGTATGTCATGAAAGATTTGGGAACTATAGCAGTACATACAAGAGTTGAGCTGTCATGGATAGGGCAAATGCAGATAATGCCTCCTAAAACGACTGAATAAATGAGCAACAATCATAAAGTTGTAGTAATCAAAGGAAGGAGAGAGGTGAGACTTTTAAGAGTATGAATTTTTTTATTTTGAATATCACTCATAATTATTTTTAGAATGATTTATTTATATGCATTGGTGTTTTGCTTGCATATCTGTGTAAGGGTGTTAGATCCCTTGGAAGAGGAGTTACAGATAGTTATGAACTGCCATGAGAGTGCTGGGAATTGAACCTGGGTCCTCTGGAAGAGTAGCCAGTGCTCTAACCATTGAGCAATCTCCCCAGAACCCCTCATGAGAATTTTTAAGTGATTAAGAAATGCCAAGATTCATGGACAATATTGATTTGCTTATTGAATGATTAGGTCCAATGGTGAAACTGGGAATGGACAAAGTAGGGGGTGGTAAAATAATGTATAATCATTCAATTGATTATTATTCATCCTGAACTTTTAAAGCACACGCTTTTGAGAAAACCTTTGATATGAAAAATGTTTATTGTATAAAGCTAAATGAGCAAATAAACTACAAATCTCTGAGTACAGCATGATCTAAATCTTACAATGCAATGTGGGGAGATTTTTGGCAAGAAATATGTTAAAATGAGCTATGAGTACCGCTCTCTATGTCCTTGCATTATAGGCAATTCTAAATATATTTTTCTTTATAATGTGTGCACTCTCTAAATCACTGAAGTGGTCATATGTTATTTGTATAATTAGAAGAAAGTCAAAACATATTGATTACTGCAGTCAAGGTTTTTACATTAGCAAAGAAGGCAGTATGACCACTTCGCCTTGAGAAGCTTAAATATAAAGCAAGAGATGGATCGTATGGAACTGGGAAGTTTATGATTAGGGTTAACATGTACAGCAGTAAAGTACAGGAATAGCAACAGACTAACCTTTCCTGTCTGCTAGCCCAGCCCCATGCTAGATGTGTTCTCCCACATTTCATGACAACAGATGTCTTGTGTAGCAGGCGTTATTCAGCTCATCTTAGTGGTGACCTTGTGCTGACCTTGTCCCAGGTCACCTTTATGCCAGGATAGTAATACTGTTAGGATTCTACCTCAGGTCTGAATCCCCTTTGTATACATCAGCGTTGTGAGACTACAGGAAAATGTCCCTGTACTCACTATCCTAAATGTTCGAAGAGAGTTAGAAACATTCATTTGCATTTCTCCAGGGTCACAGAAATAGTCCCAAAGGAGCAAACGGAAAGCATGATTGCGACACGGACAAGCTCGTGAAAACTATGCCCTCAGCGTGCTGTTAGCACAGGATCTTCATGTTTTGGATTCTGTTTTGTTTGTTTTGCTTTGCTTTCAGGGACGTAGCGCACATCTTTGCAAAGTTAATTGCTTTTGCAGGAAGAGATCTTCAGCACTGAAGGGGAAGTGGCAATGTGTGATGGATGGAGCTTCCTCCTCAGCGGCTCCTTCTTACCTACAACTGATAGAACTGGGGCGGAGTTCACGGAGTTTTCATCAATGCACTTTCGTCCCTGACAGATCTCTGCACAGCAGTCAGCCATCCTGCCCTGCTTCTCTTCAGCCTGTATCATCAGATACCCTTCTCCTCCAACTGTGTCATGGGACAATAATTCATTCAAAATAATGATTCCCATTTAGATTAGGGAATTAGATCTATCACAATGACTGCAGAACAGCCCCAGTTCTTCTCTCTATTAAAAAAACAAGCAAACATCACCCTTGTGTCTGCTCTTGAAAATGTCTGCTAGCAGCCCAAGATTTATTTGTTCATTCAGTGACTCCCTTGTAGAAATTGTAGACTATTTCTTTTGGTTTTTAATTCATAACTTTAACCTTACAGAAGATGTGGAGAGCAGAAAAGCTTAAAAGGTAATTGTATTTTATTTAAGAAAAAATATGGAAATAATTGATCTTTTTTACATACTTTTTAAAATAATACATCACCTTCTCTACACTGAAAGTTTATAGTCACTAGTTTATTAGTGACTATCTTCATTTTTACTTATAATACTACATCAAATAACTCGGAGAAAAGATTTATTCACTATTAGAAAAATTGAAACTAATCTGGGATTTTGCCAATGTTTAGTCTCCACAAATAAAGTTTGAACTGATTTCTTACTTTCTGACATTATTAATAATGACTGCTATTTGATTCTGAACCTTACTCACTACCAAGTGAATGCTCTTCCCTTCACTTTCTGAGTGCAGAATCTTAGACTCCAATGTTCAAATAAATTACTTAGATTCATATTGTGGAAAATATTTAAGTAGAACCATATCCCATTGTTCTTTAAATCTTCTATGGTTTCCACACATGATACACATTTTATATCAAAACTAACTGCTGAAGAAATGTGGGACAGTACAGTATTGCTAGTCATGAGAGTAATGCAGAATAAAATCATACAGGCCACACTTCAAATTCATCAGCAAGGCCTGTCAGACAAACCTCAGAAAGCAGAAAGTAACAGTGTCTATGCTGACGGGGAATTGGTGAGATTCTGTGCACTGCTGGTGAGAGAGCAGAAACAGAACTGATGTGTGGTCCAAAAATTCAAATTTCATTGCTGTGTTCTGATGTTCAATCAGTTTTCTTTTTTTCTCTTCTGTTTCTCTTCTCTCTCTCCCTTCCTTCCCTTCTCCTTCTCCTCTTCTCCTCTTCCTCTTCCTTTTCTCCTCCTCTATCTCCTCCTCCCCTCCCCACCCTCTTTTTCCTCTTCCTCCTCTTTTTTTCTTCAGAAAGAGTTCGTAACTCTGGGTAGCCTTGAACATCATGTCTTAGCTTCTCATGTGTGCCTGACATTTACTCTGGATTTTCCACTTACTTGAATGGAGGGATTCTACAGTAATTATACAAATAAAGCACATTTCTGGTGTTTCTACAAAGATATATTCATTTCTGGTGTTTCTACGAAATAGCTGAGGGAGAAAGATGCACCCACAAAGAGTAGAGGTGAGGGTATCTGCCAAAAAGACTGAGCACTGAATTTGATCTCTGGAACCTGTGGAAGAAGGGAGCCAAGTTCAGCAAGTTGTCTTCTGACTTCCACACAGATACCATGACATGAATGATCTGCCACCACCCAATGAAAGAATAAATGAACAGATAAATACATATTTTAAAAAGATTTACCTGGGATATCAGTGTTAGCATCCAAAGGTCTGTGAATGCCAGATGGCAGAGGGTTGAAGAAATGAGCTAGCCACTGTGTGCAAGACTCTTTTTCCCCAAGTAAAGTCTCTACTACTGCTGAGGTCATCTGGTATCAGACTAATTTCCAAAGCTTTTGAACATAAACTTGTATCTACAACTCTCTACCTCCTCCTAGGTCTTTAGTTGCCAATCTTGACTGCATCACTGGTTCATCTTCTTCAGAGACTACCATTTTCTTGTCCTGAGAAGCTGTGGTATTTGCTGCCCGCTCAAAAGAAAAGTAACGATTTTGGGACCACCTCGACTCCATCTGGCATGACAATTTTATAGTTCATCTCTTATAGAGAGAATCCAGGGAGGAAAACTTTCTTCATAACACAGAACTGAGCCTTTGTAAGTCACAAGAAAGTATTGAATGCATATGGACTTAACACTTTAGCCATATAGTGACCACAAAGGAAGCCAGAGTATGGTAGTTAGAGTTACAAGTTGTCACTTTCAATGGCTGTGTTCTTGAGTTTTATTCTTTGGTGTTCTGAAACAGCCTAGATTTTGCATACCTGCCCAGATTATTGGGGCAAAGTAAATGTTAGTTATTTCATCGCAGATGGTTTAAAATTAGCATGTTTTTGTCATCTTAGTTAAGTTATAGATGCCCACTCTCTATCTCAGTGGTTTTCTCTTTTATGGATTACTGGAAAACTCTGAAGTCATGGTGGGTTTGACACAATGCAAGATGGCTACCTTCACACTAAGCTGATCACCATTCCTGAGGCTCTGATGCTTAAATGATTTGATTATTATCATTAAGGGTCAACATTCCTTCCTCTGAAATAGCTTATTTTGTTTTATTGTCTCTATTAAACTTCAAAAAATTACAAATCAAACATAAATGATATATATTACCACAAGAGCATTTATATATTGAGTGTAGTTTGTAGAAGATACGTTTAAATGGGGACTTAAAAATCTATTCAATCATGTCATACTCGTATGGTATTTAATGGAATCTATAATGTTAAGGATTTGAAAGGAAGTTAATCTGTGTGATGGATGAACTGTGCTTTCAGTTAAAAATGTACACAGAATTTGACTGTGTACAAAAATGGAAAACTAAAGCACAAAAGTGAATGAGACTGTTCATTTACAGTTTATTTTGTGATATTTATGAGATTACTTTAACTAGGTTTTTCTTCAAAAGGATTTTTGAAGGGACACTTTGGTATGTTACATTAATACCAAATACTACAGTAACTATTTGATGGATTGATTTGGGCTCATATCCACAATATTTGATTGTTGGATGTTGGGGATTTGGAGGGAGGGGACAAGGCTGTGCAGCAGGGACATATGCGGTGCATGTCTGTGTCCATTAGAAGATGCTGTAGATCTGTACAGTGTAAAACTTCAGTCGCTGTAGGTCTATGTTCCTTCTAAGCAGTAGGCAGCTTTCCTGGGTTTCACTCCTTTTAGTGCTTTAGATTTAGAAGGTTGTGTAATTGTTCACTTCCCCTTTAACTTCCGTTCTTTGCTGCTTAGACTCTATGGCGTGCCGAATGAAATCAAAAGTAAAATCAGAATTACTGTCAATAGAGATGTTAA
The DNA here is from genome assembly GCA_021653895.1 of Mastomys natalensis. Lineage (NCBI taxonomy): Eukaryota > Metazoa > Chordata > Mammalia > Rodentia > Muridae > Mastomys > Mastomys natalensis. Next base: position 524,730 of record JAJTUV010001064.1, read on the forward strand.
ATGACTGATAGCCATCACTGCTTCTCCATGTAAGTATAAACTTTTAGACAACTTTGAAATACTTCATAAAAAATCAAGCATGACAAATTTTAAGTGGAACCTAAAATAGTTTTAAAATGCAATTTACTTAATTTGTCAATAAAAATATTTATGTATTTTATTCAACAGAAATTGAACATCACATGCAAAAAAAAAAAAAACATAAAAATATAAGCTGGGGAGATGGCTTCTGAGGCACAAGCCTCGAAGTGAGTTTAGATTCCGGCATGTGTGTAGAGCCAGATGTGTTAGTGTGTAGTTATAGCCCCAGTGCACCCACAGCAGGATGGGATGCAGAGTGAGGGGATCCCCCAGAATCTAATAGACAGCCTAGTGTCACCACCAGCATGACTCTGGCCACCAAATCCAACAAAAGACATCATCATTATCCTCAGTAAGTTCAAGCAACCTTCACTGGGCACAAGTATGGTTTTCTTGCCATCAACCTGACCCCAGCATACTTCCTTGTGTCATAATTTGACTGGGTTCAGCATCACATTTTCTAGCCCAATTCCTCTTAGGTAGGAAGTCTCTCTAAAAGGGTTACCCCACAGAGATGTGCCCACATGGGCTTTCTTGTCCTGTTTATCATTCAATGTCTTATCCTATTAGTGACTACTGAGCATTCTGGAAGGGTAAAGTTCACTCTTGCCCATCCTGTCAGTGGCATAAACTTGGGCAAAAAGAATACATTTCCTTTATAGTACAATATGTTTTAGTGGATAAAGTTTATGTCAACATATTTAAAACTCACATCGATGACATAAACAGTTACAGAAGAATGAAATTTTCAGCAGCAGTGGACATAACTTTGATTTGGGATCTAATAAACTGTTAACATAGAAACCACTATGATATATAGATCATTTATTAAGAATAGTGTTTGGGTTACTCCAATATCAGCCTTTGTCCTTACTCATTCTTCAGTTCTAGTTATGTATGAACTGTAATATACTGGAGTATCTGTCAATCATCTAGTGAGATCACCTGTTCATGCATGCACGTATCCACATGCACACACACATTTGCATACACATACACATCTGCACACACACATGCACACACACACTTGTACATGTGTGCAAGCACACATGCATCCCTGGTGAGGAAAAACTCTGAGTGACTGAGAAAGATGAATTGAAGTTAAGCAAGGCTTTCTCAACACTCTTACTATTTTGGAGACTTAGTGTAGAACACTGTTTCTTGGTACATGGGTTTGTGTAGCTATTCTGACATCTCTGCTCCCGTTCGTAAAGGTTTTGTGGAACAGAATATGATACATCAAATATAAAATTTAAAGTTAAAATGTTTACGATTCTGGAGCCTAGAGGTTCAGTGGTTAACAGCACATAGTACTCTTGAAGAGGACCTGACTGTTCCTAGTACACGTACATACCCTGACTCAAACCCTCTCACACCCTTCCCCCATTCCACACACCTCAAAATAAAAGATACCTCTTTAAGTTAAAGAATCATTACAGTTTTTAAAAAATAATTCCATATATCAGTATAGTATAAATCAATTGAAAGCTCAAACTGTCTTTCTACTAATCTAATTTACAGGCCATGTCAAGAATCTCAAATGAGCATCTAATCTGCTGTTGTCATGCCCCTTTGCTCATTCCCCTTCTGCTGGCTGGATAGCTGTAGGGTTGTGGGTCCTGCGTCTGCTCCTCCGCTACAGGGCATGACACAGTTTGACTATGCTTATCCCATACTGCCACCGGGCGGGTGTGGGCTGTAGAGAAGTGCTGATACACCACTCTGTGGGTGGGAAAGCCCAGTCTAAGATGTGGGAAAGCCCAATCTAAGACGTAAGAAATCCCAGTCTGAGATGTGGGAAAGCTAGAGCTGGTTCTGGGATCCCCAGGCCTACAACAAGGCTGGGGCTGTGGTGTTCTCAGCCTCTTGGACATCCAGGTGCCACTGGGAGTCATAGAAGAGCAGACAATCAAGTTGGAGGCCCGCAGCTGCATCTGGCCCAGGCAGGGCTGTGGGGGTGTGAGGGTATGTTGTTCTTGGCATGATGGTAGCAGGCTTGGTGGCAGTTGTGGCTGAGAGTGCAAAGAGACCTTTTGTGAGAGATTAGGCAGAGGCTCTATAGGCAAAGGCCTTCATGGCTCCCCACAGCAGATCTCTTGGAAAAGAGGCAGTCCATGGTTCTAAACAGTTTATTGTCATGATGGAAAATGGATGCATAAAACCATATCCCACTTCTCAGGGTGGGCCTGACATTAAATAGCTTTTGCAGGGAAGAATGTCTGGGAAGGGAATCTTACTGGCAATGCCCTTCGGCCTCTAGGTACATCATTAACATGGAGATCTCTGTCTTAAGCCTACGTGACTGTGGTCACGTCTCTTTTCCTATTGTCTTGGTCTGAGATGTTAGGGATGTCTCATCTACATTTGGAAGGACTTGACGGTTGCCCTTACGTGACTGATGGCCACAAATCTCTGGGGGAATTGTGGCTCTGCTGTGCCAGGAGCAGGCAAAGCTCCTACCGTCCTTTCAGGGTCTCTGGGGCTTCAAGCCTTTGACTCAACCTTAGCAGACTTCCTCTCACAGTCCATTGCCTGCAGATAGCTGTACTGTGCCTTCTCTTTATCCTCCTTTTATTCTATTGCCATTTCCAGCAGACAGCAATAGTTTCTGTTTTTCTAAGAAGAGAACAATCAGAGCTCTAGAGAATTCCTCTACTCATTCACTAACCCCTAAACATGCATCTTCTTCTTCCTCCTCTCTGTCTGAACTAAAACTCTTTCATCTCCTTTTCAATCAAAGTCCCTGCTATGCTGTAATTCTCATGAACTTCTAAAGAAAAGGTTCCTTGTGTTTTACTAACTCAATACCATCTGTTAAGATGCTGCAATCATTGTCACTGTCCAAACCTCCCCAGATTGACCTCTCCATCAGTTATTGGATCATTTCTTTGTCCCCATTAACGAGAATGATTCTTGAAAGTGTGGCCTGACTTCAAAGTCATCTCCTGCTCCTCTGAAACTCACTTTGTTCACCACGTTACTCAGAGGGCCCTTCTTGGCCATGTCCTGTGCATCCTACATACTGGGCAGGTCTGATCCACGCCACTGTGCTCCAGCTTACCCTGAAAGCCATCAGAATGCATATCTTGCCTGAGAGCTCTTTCCATAATCTCAGAATGTGAAGCTCAGGTGGAGAGGAAGTTGTTAACTTCGGGATAGAACACCTTCCTTTAGCAGCCTCAACTAAACTCCCAGGTTATAAATTCACCTCTCCATCTCTCCCTGGGTAGAATGTGACATTTTAGAAAATGTGAGGGTTTCAAAGATTCTGCCAGTCTATGACATATGCAGGGACTTGGAGTTCATTGATTGTACCTCTCTACATTTATAGATCAAAAAAAATGTAGAGATTTACTGACTTATAAAATGAACTGCAAACCAACAGAGGAAGAAAATCTATTACTACAAATTCAAGATTTAGAATTTATTCTATTATTTCTGCATGGATTATACATATCTTTAGAAATATATGTAAAATATAATGATCAAATTCTGTGTAATATCAACTAGGATTGTTCATATACTATATTGTAACTTCTTGGTGGAAAGTAAAAGTACAAGGGCAGTATCTTCTCATTAGAAGGTGTCAAAAATGCATGGCTGCCCATAATACTCAGAAATGAATCAATGTAATTGACCACCATGCCAATTTAGTGGAGAATAAAAGGCAAATGATGAACTCGATAAGTACAGAAAAATCTCACAAAATTCATCTTAATAACATTTCTCAAACAAAACAAATTATGAATAGAAAACTACTTGATTAAATATATACATATTATATTATACAATATATATAGTTATATACTTATTATTTAATTTTTCAGAAAATAGTAAGTATGTATTGGAAATGTTTACTTACTTCAGTGATATTTTCATGGATAAATACTTTTGGCAGCTATATATTTTGCCCCATTTAAGGTGTATGAAATTTCTTTTTAAAATTTATTTATTTATTTATTTTGTTTTATGTTCATTGGGTTTTGCCTGCATGTGAATTGATACCCTGGAACTCTAGTTACAGCAGTTGTGAGCTGCCATGTGGGTGCTGAGAATTGAACCTGGGTCCTCTGGAAATAGCAGCCAGTTCTCTTAACCTCTGAGCACACCTCTCTAGCCCCAAGATGTATGAAATTTCTGTGTGGAAATGTATAGCTAATAAAATAATAGTATAAAAGAAAAGATAAGAAAATAGAAAATAAGATGAGAATATTTGCATAGTATATATTTTTGAATGATTTATGTCTAAATAGGGGAGTAAAGGGAAAGTGTGTAAGGGGAAGAAGGCAGTGCTCTCTTGCTTAGCTTATGCTGATATACTCAGGTAACATACATGCTGCTGATATTGGTGTAAGAGAGGAAGTTTATTTTCTAAGAATAATAAAAAATGTGCAGGAGAATCAGAAAACGCAATGACATAAAAGAAAGAGAAAGACAATGAGGGGGCAGTCACCAAGATCTTAACAATTCACCTGAGTGACGATGAAAGATTGGCTTGGGCAGTCGAGCATGGGTGATGTATGCTACAGTGAGCAAGCAGAGATATCTGACAGAGACAAACCAATGTCTCTAGGGCTTGTCTCTTCTTTTCCTTCCCTTTCCCTATCTTTCTGTCAGTCACCAGACTTGAAGGGCTTGCTTCCTCCCTTCCCTGTTGATTGGAGTAGGCTCTCCCTTCATAAAAAATAATGTATTATCAAGACTATCAAATAAGCCTCTTGGGACATGAAAAGTAAAATAAAACAAGTTGGGGAGGCCTTTTGTTTTAGACAATATCTGGTTTATAAGATCTTTCTTCTCCTGTAGACTAAGACGCTACAGTCTGAACGCTAAACTGGTCATACTGACCTTATGACTCAGAGTCTTCTTTGAGAGACAACCTTGAGCTCAGTTTTGAGAAGTGTGAGGCTGCCAGTGAAGACCATTTAATGGAGAAATAAAATCAGGCTGATATTTAAAAAATACATTCCTGTATTATATGCTTTTAACTTGGGCACATATTTTATTGTGAGGAGCAGATTTTACTGCAGAATTGCATGCTGGTTTGAAGAACTCTAACATGTTTGTGTAGGACCTTAGCTATTTCATCTCTCTGGTTTTCCATTTCCTTGCAAAGGTAAAGGTGTTAGAATTGATACATAGAGGTCTGGCAAAGTCACTTCAGCTACCGAGGTCCTTTTTCCTAGCAGGTATACTAAAAGCTGATGATAATGTTTTACCAATCCAATATGCTGTTATTCTGAAATATTCAAATACCCCAAGCCTCAGATTTTCACGTAGAATAATTTAATGCTGTGAGATCCAGAAGAGAAACTTCTGGAGATAACAGGTTTTATGAAATGCAATTCAAATTAGCCAATGGAGCCATGATGTCATAATATGTCTAAGGTAGACTCTACTATGGATTGAAATAAGGCCCCTATAAAAACAAAGGGTTGTGGAGAATGTTGTCATTCTAAGAGAGCACATCCAGGATCCTAATTATCTGCCACTAAAGCAGCTGGTGACTCCAAGTAAAGCTCAAGTAGCCTGAAAGCCTGCAGGACAGAGTGCAGTGTAGTGCGAAAGGGATCAAATGAGCATTGTGTTTGTTGTTGATTGCTGCTCAGACCATAGTCCTGAGCTTTAGATGAGTCCTGATCAAGCCATAACTACAGATTCCACGAATATTCTTCAAGTTAGGCATTATCAACCCAAATTCTGGAGCCTATGTAAGGATAATCATCTGCAAAGCTTGGCAGCTCTGAACAGTTGGAGGCCTCCTGGAGGGCTCAGCCTAATTCTGTCCTGTATACGAGAGGCTGACTTAGAGACCATGTATAAATTTTAACATGTTTCAAATGGGGTTCAGGAAAAGATAGGTGTCCATAGTATGAGAATGAACAGACTGTGGGGAGCTCAGCTCCAATATGTATATCTATATAATAGCTCCTTCATCTGTGGCTCAGGGACCATCACAGAATAGGAGTTAGAAAGATTGTAAGAGCCAGAACACAGGGAAGTCATCTGTGAAACAGTCCTTTCTTGAAACGGCTGCATAAACAAGGCCAGAACTATACCAATATCAATGGACATGTTAATGTAAAAAAAAAGAAAGAAAGAAAAAGAAAAAGTACAGGCAACTGATAGCATCTGGGAAAAGGAGAATTAGCCTCTCACAGAAATGAACTCCTATCTATTTTGTCTAATGCAGACAGGTCAGCCTTGAAACCATATACACATAAACAACAAAATGGACTCTGCAATTTTTATTTATATATAGTTGTGATATATGCGTATGTGTATATACACATGAGTGCCTATGTGTGTGTGTTTGAAGAAACCTAATCAAATAAAAAGAGGCATCAGTTTGAGAGTGTTAGAGCACTGAAGGGATCTGAGAGATAGGGAAGGATATCTGGGAGGTGTGGAGAAGGGAAAAAAGGAAGGGAAGGGTTATGTTATTCTATTTCAATTAAAAATATTTCTAAGAGATTGACATTAAAGACAGTGCAATATTGAAAAGACTGTCCTATGGGTGAGCACCCTGAACGCTGCCTTTAAAGTGTTGTTAGTGTTATTTCTGACAATGTTGGGAAGGGCAGAGTGTTGTTGGACATTTTTAGGTGAAGGAGGACTTCAAGTCAAAACTCTGTGCCCTGAACATATGACATTCAGTTCTGCACTAGACAAAGGAAAAATAAGTGAATACAAATTGGGGATCAAGTGAGTCCACTCTTCATCATTCTGATGCTGAGAGTAACAGCAACCCTTTGCTAAAACATAGAGGGACCCAAGCAAGCGATGTTGATACACATGGAAAATCCAAGCAGATCTTAGAAGAACAGCAAACATTGCCACCGTGGAGCTTGACATGTTTAAGACAGCCAGGCTGTGTGGAAATTCATTTATGTTTGGGGAATTTTTGCTTGGTTTCTTTTAAAAATTTTGTTTGTCTAAATTCCTTTCAGTTTTATTTAAAACACCCGAAAGCTAGATTCCCCTGGGCCAACCAAAAAGTTTCTCTTAGTGTTGTAGAGAGGTTTCACCACACGTTTTATAAGATGAATAACTTATTTGATGAAAAAAACCTCATCAAAGGCATGAGCTTTGAACTTTTGAGCAAGATAATGTTTTCTTTAATATTCAGTGTATACACATAACAAACATATGGCAAAAATATCACAACTCAATACTCACAGATCCTTCTAAATTAAGGGCATGTTCTTACAACTATTTATCATTATTCAGAAATTTGAAAAGTGCTGCCATAGAGTTCAAAAGACAAGATTATATCTGTGTTCCCAGGATAAGAGGGAGTAAGGTGGGGACATTTATTTTTCTCTCCCATTTCTCTTCAATGCTTAGGAAGAGAATTGGAAATAACCTAGAAAGCAAAAGTATTCTCAGCCTCTCTTGCCCTCCTGCTGTTATGGGGAATCCAAAAGCACCAGGTCTTAGATATTCTCACCAACATGTCCTTAGCTGTGGGCTTAGCTGGTGGAAGGTGCCAAGACCAGCTACTCACTAGCTTCCCCATGACTTTCATGTATTGTGGATCATTACATAGCCTTGCTAGAAGTCTCAGGAGGTTGACACTGCATTGAAACAATTGTTGAAGTAATGAAGGGGAAAAGCCCTGCCTCTATGGCAGGAGAATCTTATATCTAATCAATGGAAGCAAAAAGCTGCCCATTGTGGATATGGCATTCTGAGAGCTTGGTTTGATGCAGACTGTAGGTCAGAGGTCATCTCTTAAGATGAAGAGCCACAGTGTGAATGGAGCCTGTAAGAAACTCAGTCCTAGGTGTCAGCGATGTAGATTAGTGGATCAAAAGGATATTGTACTGGAATTCCAACAGCACCAAGCTCAGTTCAATTCAAGGATGCTGTGCTCATGTGTATACAAGCACCTGTCCTGCTCAAATACCTGTCAATTACAAAGGAGGAAGAATCTCCCCAAAATAATCAAAGGTCTGTGGGCTGGCATAGAAAGAATGAACTGCATGTAAGAACTATAGAGCCCAAGGAATGCTAAAAGTGGAAAAAATGTTCTCCAGGAAAAGTCCCGCATCATGGCCACCCACTTCCAAGTGGTCAGCCTGAAATCATATACACACGAGTAACATTATACAGACTGATCAAGTTGTATTTGTATATTTAGGAGTGTGTGTGTGTGTGTGTGTGTGTGTGTATGAAAATGATGAAAGAAAAAGATCTCATGAATCTGAAAGAAAGCAAGAGAGGTACAAGACAGAGGTTAGAGGGAGTAAAACAAAAAGGAAAGGATAATGTAATTACATTTTTAAAAATATAAGAAATATTTTCTTAAAATTGGAGTAAACTATAAAAGTAATTGCCCATAGAGGAAAAAGCCTATATATCAAACGTTTGGACTGCAGAACACTTCTTGAGATGAAAGCGAACATTGTTTTTCTATAATCTTAATCGAAGACCTCCACCTAGTTTCATGGCTGCCTTCTTATCCTTGTGCTGAGAAAAATATTTACAACTGAATAATTTATCTATAAGACCAATTCATTCCTCATGGTTCTAGAGGATGAAAGGTCCAACACCAGGTTACCAGTAGATGCTGTCTCTAAAATGCCCTTATATGGCTAAGGCAGAAGGGAAAGTCCATCCCCTGCTCTACCCAAGCCTGTTTTATGGGGCATTATTCTCACTTATGATGGGAGAACACTCACAGGCATCACCACATGAAGACTTAACCTTAAAACTTAAACTTCATCGAGATCAGGCTGCAGTTTGGAAGGTGATGCCAGAATTAGAACAGAGAAATGGATTTGTAGAGAACAACCAGGATCATTCATAAAGAAAGAGACACTTGCTGTTCTCTGCACATCTAGAATTGTACGAGAGAATTTTAGGCACACTTACAAATTTCTTCACTGAGCCATAAGCTCACTGATAAGTAAGCAGCCAAAAGCTACTTCGTATGCACATGTCAGAAATTGTTCGTGTTCTATTTACCATTGAACCTTCTTTCAAATTAGGGTTTTAAGTTTACAAATATGGGCACTAAAGGAAGGCTATGAGGCATGGAATTTCCTTTAAAGAGTTTTGTTATGATAAGTGTGCATGAAAGTCTGGAGCATTGGCCTCTTGTATGTGGTAAATTGGTAGTTGAAGGCAATGGTTAGATGACTATAGTAAAGTCTTCATTATATGAATCAAGACAGCAGAAGCATAATTTCTTTACATTAACATTAGTTTTCATGTATAACTATGATATGAATGTTTTCTAAGTTTAAACAAAAACACTGTTTTCATATCACACAAATATCTCTTTTAAATGAAGACATTTAAAAGAAACCTTCTCTGACAGATCAGAGTAAGTAGTCTAAATTATATACCTATTACAAATACGAATTGTTATAGTTTAGTATAAAACAACTGCAAATATCTGTTCACGTAATGATCTTTTCTAACATAGTAGGCAATGTACTTAAGATAAATAGAAAATTTGACAAGAGCTTTAAAAAGATTAAGTATTATAGTAAAATTTTTATTATTCTTTTTTTTTTTTTTTGCTTGAAAAAATGTTGAGGTTTAATAGTTGTTTTAAAGTCCATCCATTGTATGCTTGTAGTGGAGTAAATAATAAAAATGGAGAGGAGAGATCATTCTAGAACACATTAATAATAGACTAGTAGCAGAAAAATTGTTGAAAATATCTATACGAGTTTTCAAAATTGGAGTCTATACTGAGGTTCCTACCAAGGTACCAAGGATAGAGTAATAATACAAATAATGTCAATTCTCAAGGAGTATCTCAGAGATCTATATATTAATTGATATTGCCATTTGTTATTATCTTATTTATATAGCCATTTCTAGGAGAGGCTGTTTCACAATAGACTTCCCGGTATTTTGATTCTTATAATCTTTCCACCCTAACTTCTGGATGAGTCCTGAGCCACAGATTCAGATTTGTGATGTTGATGTAGCCATTTGCACAAAATGTGATGGCTAGTGTTAGTTGCCAGCTTGACAAAACCTAGAATCATCTGGTAATGGACCTCAGATAGTGTCTATGATGGTTACAGTCACCGAGGTGGGGATACTCACCCACTGTGGGAGGTACCATGTCTTAGGCGGTGGATCATACACTGTGTCAGAGTGGACAGAGCCAGCTGAACACTAGCACGTGTGTATTAATTCATTGTTCTCTGTTCTTGAGTGAGGGTGTAATTTATTAACTGCTTCGAGTTTTTGTACCTCAATTCTAGTACAAAAAGGACTGTAGCCTGAAAGTATGAGCCAAATAAACCCTTTCTTTTTTAAGTTGCTTCTGCCAGGGGATTTTATCACAGCATCAGGAAAAGAATCTAAGTTGGGGAAAGTTGATTATTTCCTGACAGTTTGTATTAACTCTACTAAAAATTATTTAATGTTGTATGTAATAGCTTGAAAGTAGGTATCAGAAGCCTAATTGGGAAAGAAAGAGAGAGAGAGAGAGAGAGAGAGAGAGAGAGAGAGAGAGAGAGAGAGAGAGAGAGAGAGAGAGAAAGAGAGAGAGAAAGAGAGAGAGAAAGAGACAGGGGGGGAGAAAGAAATAGGAAAATGAAAGAAATTGCAAAAGAGGAGAGATGAGAAGTCTGCACATTGTTAGTTCCCAGCTAAGCATGATCTGGAAAGGGAGAGATATGGTTAACAGGCTTTAACTTAGATGGCTCCAAACTTGAATCATTCCTAGGCTTTCGGATTGCCAGCTAATCTGTTGACTGAGATGTTTTATTCAGTGTTTGCAAAGTATCTTATTTTTTTTAATTGGAAATTTTATTTACATTTCAGATGTTCTCTCCTTACCCCAGTTCCCCCTCCCTCCCAGGAACTCAAAAGTATCTTATTTTTTAACAGTCATAGCATTTCAGTATAGTAAGTGCTGACTCTTGGCTCCCACCTCTAAAATGAGGATAAGAAACCTACTGAAAATCACCAGTCTCTAACATACTTCATTCCTAGGCTTTCAGCACCACGGCTGGAAGACATTGCTTCCCACAACTAACAGTACACATTCTACACAATTAGAGAGTCATTGTCTTAGCCTACTTTGAATAGGTTCATGGGACTATTACTCAGCTTTGGCCAACAAATGGTGGATGTAAATTCTGGGATGTTTTCCTTCTTAGCAATAAAAAGAAGACTCAGGGTTCTTACAAACTGTCTTTTCTGGTTTAGATTCTGTAGAGATATGAGGCCTTGATCCGCGGTTGTACTCTGTAACCATGACGGAGACAATGGGTACCAAGTGAGCTGTGGGGGAAAAGAACATTAGCATCCTTGAAATTCATGTGTTGAAAATGCAATCTCAAAATAATGGTTTTGGTGGTGAGGACTTTGGAAAAATAACTGAGAGAATTGTAATTAAATTTGTATTTATTACTAGTCACAGGATCTAGAAAAGATTATATTGAGTGAGGTAACCCAGACTCAGAAAGACCAATGGAGTAAATTACAAGACTCAACCATTTGTATTCATAAGTACAGCCATGAAATATTTAATGATGAAGCAAAAGCATACACTGGAGAATAGATACTGTTGTTTCTCAGAAGCAAATAGTGCTGAGAAAACTGGATTTCAAATGTAGAAGAATGAAATTAGACCCATATCTATCACTCTGTACATACATTATACACATAAATCAAATATCTCAATTTAAATCTTAAACACTATAGTTCTTTATTAGTTCTTTATTATAGAAACCCAAAGTAGGCAGTAAAACATCATTGTTACACAGCTTCCTTAAACTCTCTCCAGACCTGAAGGTGATACACAAAGGTCCTTTTGTTTCTAGATGAGTTTTCTGCCATTTGCAGGTAGGTGGGCCATATGGATACTGAGAATGATTAAAGGGATCACTAATATTTTAATGAAATTATCTGTGATAAAATGAAGTTAATAATGTAAGAAATTTGGAAATATTGAAAAGTTTCATGATTCCTATGTCTGGTAATAAATACAATTTCAATGATTATTCTCACATCCATCTGGGTTTCTTTTGCAGGAGGTTGTTTTACATCTCAGTTTAGTTTGCATGGGTGTGATGGTTAAAACTCACTGTCAGCTTGACTGAACTTGGGAAAACCTAGTAGACTCATCTTTGATGTGCCTGAGAAGGTATTTCCAGTACCTGGGAAATGGTTATGCCTTCTCTGACAATAATAAATTCTTTCAGAAGTATATATTGAACAGGACTATGTCAGTGGAAAAAATATAACATGTGACACCAATAAAGTGGATATGAAATTAAATCAACAGATGAACAAAGCTTCTAGACTTGTAACAGAGTCTTTATATGAGAAATGAAGACGTTCTAATAGCATGGTAGCATATGGAAATGGCATGAAAATGTCCTGAAAGACGAGAGCTGTGCTTTGAGCTTTCAGCTTCACCTTTACTGTTTTCAGACTGTTTGCAGCCTTCACAGATAATGTAACTTCAGGTTAGAGATTCAGTATTTTACAATATTAAACTTAGAACTAGAAATGATTCCAGATGAGACTATTGTAAGAGTAATTTAGTCATCTATCCATAGTCTTACAAAGAACCCACAATATTCTGATAATTTCACAATGTTTATCATGATCAGGATTGCAAAATTCATGACCATTGCACAATGGGCTCACAGACATTTTAATCTTGTTGATTTTAATTTTTTACATATTTCAAAATATTTTCTCATAGGACATAACTTCTATAAATTTTTACCCAAATAGTAGTATGCTATATATATGTGTCAAATATATGTATACATATTTTGTTTTCTAGTGTATGCAGTATTCTACATGGAATACAATCATTTTAGTCCCTAGGAGCTGCCATGTTCTGTTTGGCTTCTGGGGTTTTGAATTTATAACTCCCACTCCCTAGGATAAATTCCTTCATTTCTATCGTTTTTAAAAAAGAGTATAGTTTATCTTTTTTCCACTAAAAAAGGCTTCTTCTAGGATTCTGGGCTAGTCTGTTTTTGCCATATTCTGTTTCTAAACCCTATCTTGAATTTATGTTTCTTAATACTTCTAAAACTGCACTGTAAAAGATCTATTACTTCCAAACAAGTTGGGGGAGTCATGTTATCTTTCCTAGACCCACAAGTACATAGGAAGACCTCAATAAGCATTTACTGAAAGACTGCTGGGGACTGACTGATGGTCAGTTTGGATGCATTATTTGTGATCAATAATACATCAGTATCACATGAAGACAGAAATCAATAAAGCATTTTGCCTTGGTATCATCTGACCAAGAATTAGCTAAGATTTGAATTCTCTAGTTTGCAAGCTAGCCAAGATTTGGATTCTCTTGTTTTCTCTCCCTATGTCATCTGTCCTCTGTCTGTCTATTGTATGAGTCTAAACCTGTGCTTTCCTAATTATTTTCTCATGACCCTGTCTGTTTCTGAGTGTCTGTCTTTAACAAAGGGCTTTGCTCTGTATTTATTTAACAGGACATACAGCATCACATGGGGGAAGAATGGGATACCTTGCAGATACCTTTAACAGTTTTACAAGGGATTAAGTCATGTCTCAGCTGACTCAGATAACAAACAGTATTACAAATGTCATTCTTTCTTAAGGGATATCAATGTGTCACACTCAACCATTATAGTGGATTTCCATTTTGTAACTTTACTTTCAGCATATAGTTGCTGTTTTCACCAAAGGATTATTATAATAAACACAAACATATATCAATTACCCTCATGTCAGAGCATGAAGAGTACATGTATGCATTAACTTAGTTTGTAAATGTTGATTACATGGGAAATCTGAGGCAAGTATAGCTGGTTATTACATTATTATCTTAAAAACAGGTTAAAGAGGCAGGCTTAATAAACAGTAGGATAAGAGTCTAAAGTGACCTAAAAATTTGTTATTAACTTTGGCTGTGAGCTACAGCAAAAGTTTCAGTCTCTTTGAACATGTGACAGATTTTATCATAATGCGTTTCCCAAAGGGTTGGTATCTGTTTTTAGATGTATTTCTTTGGGACTTTCTAAAGGTAACTAGTAGAGCAAAGGAAATTGAGACAAACCCTCCAAGCACGAAGACCTCTGATCCTGTAAACTATTGTGTGACACAGCCTTCAAACAAGTCCAAGCATGCAGTAAGTGTCATTTGGATCGTTGACAAAAATAACTGCAACTCACTTCACTATAGCATTCTTGGGGAAGTGTGTTTCTTTAACATTAAACATTGTTGACTGAGTCTCTGCTGTTGGTTTGTTCAGTGCCCAGCATCGAAGTATAAAACCTGAGATATGCAAGGAAATAAGAGGAAAGTCATAGGAACTCAAGTCAGAAGTGACACAAATCAATATTTGTCCATGACATTCACAGGTTCGGGGAAGTAAGGTGAGACATCTTTGGAAGGTCATTGTTGTTCCTACTAGAGATTGAGAACGTCATCAGAGAGATGGATTATAAAAGACAAATGGAAAGGCTGAAAATAAAAATGTATAATAAAAGGAAGACTCCTCTACCCCTACCTGGACTGCCAGGTTGGACCTCAGTGGGAGGGAAAGTGCCTAGATCCGCTGGGACTAGATGCCCCAGAGTGGGGTGGTATGCAAGGGGGGATCCCCTCAGGAGTGGGGAACCGGGGGAAGGGACTTGTAAGGGTGGGGATGGGAAGAGAAGAGTAAGGAAGCTGTGATTGGGGCATAAATTGAATTTGAAAACAAACAAACAAACAAACAAATAAAACAAAGAAACTTTTGGATGAGCTTATTTGTAAGCAAGCAGATTAAACAAGTCAGAAACTATATGGTTGATGAGTTTAAAAATATTCAAAAGATACACAGCATCCTCACTCATGCAATGGTATCAAATTCTAAATTAAGAATAATAAAATATATGGGTTATTATAAGATATTTTAAAGCAACAAAAGCAATCCACAGGGCAAAGAAGCCACAAAGATAAGTAGACCTCAGTCTGGCTAGAAGTTCATGACAGCAGTTCAGATGAGTAACACAACAAAAAGTCTTTTGAGAAAATTTGTATATTTTCTATTTGTAATATATAAAAAGGTATAACTTCATGATTGATGTTACCCAAAGAGAGCTCCTAGGAGTTACCAGGTGGGGAATTTAAAATAACTATGGTTGATATGGTAAGAACTGTCTAGGTCTCTCTTCCCTTTTCTAATTGTGGCAGACTAGACAAGTCTGTGCAGAGCATGCTATCCTCACAGTTTACCTGACTAAGAGTTAAAGATGGTGGTGCTCACACTGAATTGGCCACTGCTGAGTGTTGTGATGGAAACATCACCATGGGATAATCATGGAGAAAGATCCCTTGATGGGGCACAAAGGAGAGAACTGAGTTCTCTTCCATAGCAACTCACTCTCACAAGAGAGTACATCAAGATCAGCATTATCCCCCTGTGGGAGCATCTCAAACTCAACTATCATACAGTAGGCCTATTTCTCAGTCCCAATAGGCTCATGTCTTAGGCTTATCAGAAGCCCTGGCTCAAAGACAGCATCAGTGAGTTTGAAGACGTGTTGGTGGCAACTCCTCAAATTCAAAGAAGAAAACTATTTAGGGAGGAGACCCAAGTATCCTACAGTGGTAGAACAATGAGGAAGATGTGATCTGTGAAAGGAAATACTCAGGTCTTCGCAAGCTGCTCAGCGGCCAACACAACAAAGAATCCCAGCTAGGCTGCTCAGCCTCCTCCACAAGCAGTACTCTACTGCCTCCATGATCTTGGGGAAAGTATCTCACTAGTCTGTAAGTTTCAGGTTTTCCAGACATGACATTTATTTACCTCCTGAGTATCATGTGTCTCCCACCCCACTACCCTCCTTCTGGATTGAGAGTTTTTCAGTTCTGAGAAAATTGATTTATTATAGGTGTGGAGAAAAGTAAACAATATGCAGGTTGGTGGTTAGCTTCATGCTTTCAGTGGACCCATGGGCCTTTGGCTGAACACCGTGCATGGATTCCTAGCCCCGCCCCTCAAAACACCTTTCATTTGGATAGGAGTTAATGAAGGCCTGGGAGATAGATTTTATTCTCCCTAGCTTGGTTAGACTCTGGCAAAGCCTTTTATCTGTGTCTTTTCTTAGGAGAAGGGGTTCATTAAGAAATACAACATACTCTGGCCATATTTAAAGATACCTTACCTGACAGAGAGGAGATTCCCCAATGTTCTTTACCCTTAGAATCTGGTTATATTTTTGTAGCTAAAACTCTTGAAAATATGAAGTCAACCTCAATCCTGTAAGGTTGAACCTCAACTGTTTTTAATCTGTTAACCTTGTCCTAAATTAATATCCAGCAATTCATCAATTACTCTTTAGATGTCTCCCATTTCCTGTTTCTGTTCCTGGTAAAACATGATGCCACATCTTCCTGTCTGTCCAGTTGTGAGGTTGAGAGGGAACTTTCCTTTGACATCCGTTCCTTATGATTGTTAAGACCACTTGCTGACCTTTAGTTTGGCTGGCAGTTTTTCTTTTTGTGAGGATGACAATGACATCAGACTAGTAATTGGCAAGTTGGAGTGGATTCAGAAAGTCTCCCTGAAGGTGAGTTTATAACAAAAATCCTTATACTGTATACACAACATACATCTCCACCAAGCTCAAAGACAACTTTGCACACTGTTAGCATAATAAATCATTAACTTGATGGGTTTCCCTCCATTCTTGCATAGAAGAAAGCTCATCTCAGAATGATTGTTTTTATAGTATTTCCATTAATAATAACAGATATGTAGAAACATAATACGCAATAATTGGTGAACGGATAAACCAACTCAGGGATTTTCTGAAGTGTGATACTTCTCAGAAATGTAAAGGAGTGAACTATGGACATGCACAATGAAACATGGGAAAATCCTCCAAATGGTACAAACTAAAATAGTAGAGACAGGGAGGAACGAATCCTGTGTGCTTTTGTTTACATGAAAAATAGTTACAGAAATCAAAACAGCGTGGCCAGAAATTTTGATAAAAATGCAGCTTGGATGATTACAATTTCATAATAGATTTGGTATTAAACCGCATATGCAAGGTATCTGTAATTAATTACTACAGAAATGAGACATTCACACATAAACAAAAGCTTAAATATAACTACTAGAGGAATAAAATTTGAATATAAAATTTCCAAACTGAAAAGGAAGTCTAACTCAAGTCAGCAATATAAAATAAAGGAATATGTTAAAGAAAAATGATAATATATGTAAACAGCACAAAGCAGAGATTTGAAGCATCTCAGCCTATCAACAACACAGTAATTGTACAATCAAAACAGATATTTAAAATTGTGTAAATTTTCTCATTAAAGCAAAAATTAAAATTCCAGCCATTCATGATACTCAAGAGACACCTGTGAAATATGGTAAACCTAAAAAGATTAAGGCTAAAAGATGGAAAACAATATACCAAGAAACTACCTTACTAAAAGAAATGCTTCCTGGGAATTTTAGAAAACACACATTTCCAGACCGATAAAATAAATGCAGCATGACAGTTTTATATATTGTTATAAGGCACAATACCAATGTGCTATTATTCATGAATTTTATATGCACCTGACACCATAGTTTTAAAGTAAAAGAAAAACCATTAGGAATGTAAGAAACATTTGGCAAAGAAGATACAATTGTATTTTGATAATTTAGCTGAAAGAGTAAAGAAACAATGTTGCTGACTTTTTGTTAACGTTGTGCTTCTAATGCTAACTGAAAAGATGAAAACTTCAGTCATAATAGATCACAAATAAAATTGCAATTATTTTCAAGAAAAATGTGGAGGGAAAATATTGATATTCTATACTGTTGATTAAGTAAATGACAATAATTATAAGACAATTTGGCTGATTCTAGCAAGATGCAATGTTTGTATATATTTTTTCCAATGTACATTGATTCTGGGAAAGTATGTAACAAAATTATACCTCCCCATACACATGAGTGTGGCATGAACACATGTATGGATATATGAGGGTATTATTATTACATGGATTATCAGTGTAATAAAAATTTAAAAACAATTTATTAAAGCTCATAATTAATTTATTGGGTCAGGCCTATCATACCAGCACTTGTGAGACTGATGTCTGAGGTCAACCTAATCTATATAGTGAGTTTCAGGGCATTCTAGTCTAGAGAATGAGATTCTATTCCCTAAAACAAAGCAAAGTAAACAAACAAACAAACAAAAACCACGTGGATGGGTACACACATTATTATGTGTAAAAGCAAGCATCAATGAAAAGGATTTATTTATATGTGAAGCACTGACTTCCTAAGCTGTGAGGAAGGGACTGGCTTAGGGGTGAACATCTGTTTAGTGCTGCACATCTGTACTGGCAGGATTTGAGAGGTGGAGGTGAGATCCTTACAAATTCGAGGTCAGCTTTGGTTCAGGGTAGGACTATCTGGGGAAGGAAAATGAAAGACAAACAAACAAACAGAAAAACAGCCACATGCAAATATAACTGAGGAGTGCTTCCTCTGCCTGCCACTGTAGAAATACAGAGACTAAATGATCCCAGTCTGTACATGTCCTTGTGCTTAGACTAATGAAAAGGTACCCCATATAGTAGGCAGATGTCACATCTGAGGAGGAAGTTCATTCAGATGGTAGATGTTGATGTTTGCCCAAGAAATACTTGTATACTTTGTTTTTATGATTCATTTGAGGTCTTTCCAATACATACACAGTCATATAGCAAATGCTTAGAAAAACATAATTTAATCTAGATCACCAACATTATCCTTTTAAGACATCTTGACTTACAGGTTAATAAAGGAAAGAAAATGAGATGGAAAATTTTGAATTTAACTTAAAATATATTTTTGACAGTAGATTTGAATTTATAACACACTGTACTTGCTGCTCTTGCAGAGGAGAGAGGAAGTTCTGATCCCAGCATCGATGTGGCAGCTCACACCATCCATCTGTAACTCCAGATGCAGGGGATCTGACACCATCTTCTGGCCTCTGTGGGCAAAAGGGATATGAGCATGCAAGGCAAACATTCATAAACATAAAATAAACAAATATTTAAAATGTTATTAAAGAACATATGTTATCAGCTTAAAACATTGTTCAAGGGTCTGGAGGGATGGCTCAGTGATTAAAGTTCTTCTATACAACAACCATGAGAATCTGAATTCAGATCCCAGCTAGCAAAGCAGGCAATGCTATACTTGCCTGTGCTATCTCTAATTCCAGGAGGATAGGGAGTGGAGAAACAGTGGAGACCAGAGGATCATTAGGACTTGCTAGTTCTCAAACTAGCCAAAAACTCTAGGTTCATAGAAGGTCACTACCTCAAAAGAATCCAGTAGAGATTCATGGAGGACACATGATAATTTCCTTTGGCCTCTGTGGGTATGTACACATGTGATCATTCACCACATTCACATATACCATCCCACCTTATACACAAACACAAGATAATGCTTAACTTGCATATCATCAGTCAAAATGTGTTAAATTATTTAGAAATAATCCATTTGAGATAGTTACAGACGGTAACTAAGCCAATTAAAAGTATGAGACCTTTAATAATGGCCAGACCAAGTCTAGGCTAGCACCTCCACAAAGTCTCTTGGTACCTAAGTTCAGGGGTACAGCATTATTAATGACATAAACCACAATTGCATCAGAGTCCAAAGCAGGTGGTTATATCAGCATTGCAGAGGCTTGGAGTAACCTTTTAACATTTGTCTTTTTGCAGAGCTTAGAGTGCTTTACAGAATTTTTGCAGACATAACATATCATGACAATTTTTTTTTAAATTTATACTTCTCTACTTATTTTTATTTTATATTTTAGCTAATTATTTTGGTTAATACAACTGGGCATGTTAAACTGTAATGTCCACTTCCAAAGGCATTTCCAGGACAGACAAATGCTACTGAGAATGATGGAAAACTGAGAATTGTCTAGAAAGACACGGAAAGGAGTAGGGAGGAGATGCTACCACCTTAGGCTTCAACTGAATACGCCTCTAGGGTTCAGACACATAGACATTAATATTAATGACATATGCACATGGCACACTGTTGAATTACAGGCAATAGGATGTTTACAATATTCCCTATAGAAATGTATATTCCATTTCCTCAAAGCATCTTTGTCCATACATTTCAAAACCAAATGAGAGATAAAACAAACAAACAAACAACAACAAAGACTTCTTTTGGAGAGACAAATGAATTTGTTTAATGCCGAGCTGACTAAATTTGACAGGACAAGCTTAATCCCACAGAATGTGGATATGTGTAATGTTTTATAACTTTTTATATTATTTGTTTGTTTGTTTATTTATTTATTTATTCACTTTATATTCCAATATCAGCCACCCTCCTAATCCCTGCCTCTCACAGTTTCTCCCTCATTTCTCATTCTCAGAGGAGAAGGGGTGGATATTCCCCTCGCTTTTGACAAATCAGTTACTATAGGACCAGACAAGGCAGCAGAGTTAGGGGAACCAGAACCACAGGCAGGCAACAAACTCAGGGATAGTCCCTGCTCCAATTGTTTGAGGACCCATATGAAGACCAAGCTTCACATCTGCTACATATGTGCTAGAAGGCCTAGGTCCAGCCCATGCATGCTCTTTGGTTAGTGGTTCGGTTTCTGAGAGCCCCAAGGATCCATGTTGGTTGCCTCTGTTGGTGTTCCTGTGAAGTTCCTATCCTTGTTAAGTTCCTCAATAAATCGTAAACTCCCTGAGTTCTATCTAATGTTTGACTGTGGATCTCTGCATCTGTTTTGGTCAACCATTGAGTGGAGCCTCTCAGAGGACAGTTATGCTAGCATTCAGTGTGCAAGTATAACATCATATCATTAACAGTGTCAAGAATTGGTTCTGGCCCATGGGATGGGTCTCAAATTGGGCCAGTCATTGGTTGGCCATTCGCTCCATCTCTATCTTTGTCCCTGCACATATTGCAGACAGGATACATTTTAGATCAAAAGTTTTATGGGTAGGTTCTATCCTTATCCCTCCTCAGGGAGTCCTTCTTGGCTACAGTAAGAGACCACTTCAGGATCCATATCTTCTACTGCTAGGTGTTTCAGCTAGAATCACCCCTCATAGCCACTCTGGGGCCTACCCCAAATCCAGGACTCTGGCACATCCTAGAGATGTACCCTACGGTCCACTGCTGATTTACATTCTCTCCCCTCTGTTCTCCCTACACCAGATCCCTGACAACCCACTGCCCTATAACTTCCTAATTCCTTCTCCAACCCAGTTCCTTCTTTCCATGCACTTCTGATATCTATTTTATTTCCTCTTCTGAGAAATAGTCAATGAGCCTCCCTTGGGCCTTCCTTGTTATTTAGTTTTTTGGGTCATGGTTATCCTGTACTTTATGGCTAATATCCACTAATAAGTGAGTATATATCATGAGTGTATTTGGGGTCTGTGTTATCTCACTTCAGATATTTTCTAGTTCCATCCATTTACCTGTAGAATTCATGATATACTTGTTTTTAATAGTTGAATAGTATTCCATTGTGTAAATGAACCATATTTTCTTTATCTATTCTACAGTTAGAGGACATGTTTCCAGTTTCTGGAAATTATGAATAAAGCTGCTACGAACATGGTTGAGCAAGTGTCCCTGTGGAATGGTGGAACATCATTTGAGTATATGCCCAGGAATGGTATATCTGGGACTTGAGGTAGAACTATTCTTAATTATCTGAGAAACTGCCAAATTAATCTCCAGAGTGATTGTACAAGTTTGCCCTCCCAACAAGGTAGGAGTATGCTACTCATTCTCTCCAAGATGAGCTGTCCTTGAGGTTTTGATCTTAGTCGTTTTGATCGGAGTGAAATGGTTTTGGATTTTCATTTCCCTAATTACCAAGGGTGTTAAACATTTATTTAGGTGCGTCTTGTCCATTAGAGATTCCTCTGCTGAGAATTCTGTTTAATTTGTACCCATTTTCTTTTTATTTTTTATTGGATATTTTATTTATTTACATTTTAGATGACTTTCCCTTTCCCCATTTCCCCTCCCTAGAAACTCCCTATCCCATCCCCTCTCCTCCTTTTTGTTTTTATACCATTTTAATTATATGCAAGTATTAAGATCAGTTCTAGGTTGAAGAACTAGCAATACAATAGATACAAATAGTCAAGGAACAAACATGACAATAAACGCCAATAGTCAAAGAACAAGCAAGGCATTAAACAAAATTCTGTGAAAACTCCTGTGATCACTGGTTCTAAGGGCTTATCAGGATGACCAAAAATATCTGAGCCAATTTCACGTCTGAAGCCTATTTCATTGTTCTAGCCTAAAATTTAGATTCCTACCTGAAACTACTTTTTTGTTCTAGCCTAAGATTTAGATTCCTGCCTGAAATTACTTCTTTGTTCTAACCTAATGCCAGATTCCTGCCTGAAGCCCACTTCCTTGTCCTTGGTCAATGTCATATTCCTGCCCAAGAAGTCCATTTCCTTGTCCTTGGCCCATGTCAGATTCTTGTCAATCAGTCCCCAAAGCTCTTTGTCTCTCCTTTTTTATTCCATAAACAAGACTGAGCCTCTCTTAGGTCATTCTGACAAGAATACCTTCCTTACCCATCATGGAATATGCATTATCAAAAGGAATGCACTTCTGTTTAAGGTTGGTAAGGCTCTAGGCAGAATCTTACCCATCCTTGGCTTGCCAGCCTGTTAATTTAATAACTCTGTCTGGGGGTCTATTTTCAGTTTCAAGCCATGTACTTGGCTGCCAACATGTTGATGTTGTTAAAGACAAGCTTTAACACAATGGGAAGGAATAAAAGTATTCCCAGGACAAAAAGGGCTAGCATAATCAAGCTATATATGCCATTCTTGAAGCTTGACCAAAATAGAAATAATGACCTCAGGTCATAGGTAATTTTATCAGCATTATCTGCAGCATCAGTGCTCAGCAGAGCAGCATTCTTTAAATTCATAAGCTCACTATGCAAAGTTAAAACATCCAGAGTGTTGTTAGAATTATGCCAAATACCCTGCTAGTGTCTTTAAACTTTTTCCTAATTATAATGACTACCAGTGTAAATTTTAGAACTAACATGAATCCAATGGTATTTGGCATGACACTCAAGATGGCTCCTTACTCTTAAACTCTGAACCTCCTTCCAATAATTTGAATAGGCTAAAGAGCATCAATTCATTGTTCCAAATGCCTATCTAAATCCTCTTGTGTATTCAACACATTAGTAACATTTTTTGCTAAATGATTAACAAAAGTAGCTGTTTTAACTTCTTGTGTCAAAGCAATTGCAGAAGCAGTGATGCTAGCAATTAATGTAATTAAAGCTGTTATACCAGCAATAATCAAGCCCACTTCCCTCTTGCTTCTGCTTAAAGCCTGACTCACTTCTTCCAGTAATTGCAAGCTTTTTTTTTTTTTTTTTTTTTTCTTCAGAAGACCAAGGTTCTATGATACTTAGGGCAATAAATCAAAAGCTGGTTAATAGACTGCTGTAACTGACATGTCAGACATCAACACATTAACACAATTAGAAAGTGTTCAATCAATGGAACTTACATTAAATACTGTAGAACAAACAAAAGTAATTTTAACTTGACAATTAAAAGAGCCTTAACACATGTACTAACACTTGTTTGAAATTCAGATCCTGCCCCAACTTTATCTCTTGCTAACATCCATCATAGAGAACTGCAGCTAACTTCCAAATGTCTCTGAAAATGTCCAGAACCAGAATTTCCAAATGAAGACTGTTATTTCCAATATTGGGTTGATTTCTAGACCAGTCCATGATTGAGTCTGAATAACTGGTTACATTTAAGAAAAATACAAGAGTCATTATAACTTCTCTTTTTGATTTTCTGTTTCACAATGTCTAAAACCTTGAAGCAAGGCAGCTTGTCCCATCAGGGGTATAGGTAAACAAAGATGGGTCGGGAATATGGACATATGTCCAATACAGCTTCCCAGTCACTATTGTTAGGGCACTCAGCAAGCTCAAAGGTCAGCACCATTAATTGTCCAGGCATCAGCATATCTCATTGTTGCTCTGGCAGCCACCATGCTCCTTCAGCATCCTGCAAAAAAAAAAAAAAATACAAACATGCCCTCTTCCCCATATTAAATACCTGATTGGGATCATGCCATATGCCAGTAAGTGGATCTTTCCCTTACACCTATGCATAAACTTGTAGAGTGCCATAGATACTCAGCAGAAAGTTCCTTGGGGTCCAAAGTTTGTTTTAAAAAATTAAAATAAAAAGAACACGATTTGTGGTATATGGGGATATACCTCCCTCTTTTTTATGAAGATATTGTTTTAAAGTTCCATGGGCCCCTTCCACGGTCCCTTGTCCTTGACAATTATAATGAATCCCAGTAATATGGCTAATATTAAACTGCTGCCAAAAAGTCTCAAATGCTTGACTGCTATAGCTCGTTCCATTATCTTTTTTTTTTTACTTTTTTTTTATATTATTGAATACTTTATCTATGTTTCAGATGTTATTCCCTTTCCCCATTCCCTCCCCCCAGAAATCCCTTATCCCAACATCCCTCCTCCTATTTCGATGAGGGTGTGCCATACCTATCCACCTACTCCCACCTCCCCACTCTCGAGTTCCCCCTTACTGGGGCATCCACCCTTCAAGGGACCAAAGCCTTCCTCTCCCACTGATGCCCTACAAGGCCATCCTCTGCTACATATACAGCTGGAGCCATGGGTCCCTCCATGTGTGTTCCTAGGCTAGCTGTTTAGAACCTGGGAACTGTAGTTGGTTGGTATTGTTGCTTTCTCTATGGGGCCCGCAAGCCTCTTCAACTCCTTCAGTCTTCTCTCTAACTCCTCCATTGGGAACCCAGTGATCAATTCAAAGATTAGCTGCTAGCTCTGCCTCTGAATAGGTCAGGCTCTGGTAGAACCTCTCAGGAGATAGGTATATCAGGCTCCTGTCAGCATATACTTCCTGACATCCTCAATGCTGTTTGCATATTGCGATTGCACCTGAGATGGATCCCCAAGGTGGGGCACTTTCTGAATGGTTCATCATCCAGTCTCTGCTCCACACATTGTCTCATATTTGCTTCTGTGAATATTTTGTTACTTCTTCTAAGAAGGATCGAAGTGCCAACACTTTGGTCTTTCTTCTTCTTGAGCTTCATGTGATCTGTGAGTAATATCTTGGATATTGTGAGCTTTTGGCCTAATATTCACTTATCAATGGGTGCATACTATGTGTGTTCTTTTGTGTTTGAGTTACTTCATTCAGGATGATATCTTCTGGTTTGATCCATTTGCCTAAGAATTTCATGAAGTCATTGTTTTTAATAGCTGAGTAGTACTCCATTGTGTAAATGTACACATTTTCTGTATCCATTCCTCTGTTGCAGGACATCTGGGTTCTTTCCAGATTCTGGCTATTATAAATAAGGCTGCTATGAACATAGTGGAGCATGTGTCCTTGTTATATGTTGGAGCATCCTTTGGGTAAATGACAAGAATTTACCTCAGGTAATACTATGTCCAGTTTTCTAAGGAACAGCCAGACTGATTGATTTCCAGAGTGGTTGTACCAACTTACAATCCCACCAAAAATGGAGTAGTGTTCCTCTTTCTCCACATCCTAGCCAGCATCTACTATCACCTGAGTTTTTGATCTTAGCCATTCTGACTGATGTGAGGTGGAATCTCAGAGTTGTTTTTATTTGAATTTCCCTGATGACTAAAGATGTTGAACATTTCTTTAGGTGCTACTTGGCTATTCAATATTCCTCAGATGAAATTCTTTGTTGAGCTCTCTACCCCATTTTTAATAAGGTTATTTAATTTTCTGGAGTCTAATTTCTTCAGTTCTTTGTATATTTTGGATATTAGCCCTCTCTGAGATGTAGGATTGGTAAAGATCTATTCCCAATCTGTTGGTTGCTGTTTTGTCCTATTGACAGTGTCCTTTGCCTTATAGAAGCTTTGCAATTTTATGAGGTCCCATTTGTCAATTCTTGATCTTAGAGCATAAGCCATTGGTGTCCTGTTCAGGAACTTTCCCCCTGTGCCTATGTGTTTGAGGCTCTTCCCCACTTTCCCTTCTATTAGTTTCAGTGTGTCTGGTTTTATGTGGATGTCCTTGATCCACTTGGGCTTGAGCTTTGTACAAGGAGATAAGAATGGATCAAATTACATTTTTCTACATGTTGACCTCCAGTTCAACCAGCTCCATTTGTTGAAAATGCTATCTTTTTCCCACTGAATGGTTCGAGCTCCTTTGTCAAAGATCAAGTGACCATAGGTGTGTGAGTTCATTCCTGGGTCTTCAATTCTATTCCATTGATCTTCTTGACTACCTTCATACCAATACAAAGCAGTTTTTATCACTATTGCTCTATAGTACACCTTGAGGTCAGGGATGATTATTCCTCTAGAAATCTTTTATTGTTGAGAATAGTTTTCACTATCCTGGATTTTGCTATTCCAAATGAATTTGAGAATTACTTTTTCTAACTCTGTGAAGAACTGAGTTGGAATTTTGATGGAAATTGCATAAAATCTGTAGATTGCTCTTGGCAAGATGGCCTTTTTTTCTATTTTTAACCCTGCCAATCCATGAGCATGGGAGATCTTTCCATCTTCTGCGATCTTCTTCGATTTCTTTCTTCAGAGACTTGAAGTTCTTATCATACAGATCTGTCACTTGCTTGGTTAGATTCACACCAAGGTATTTTATATTATTTGTGACTATTGTGAAGAGTGTCATTTCCCTAATTTGTTTCTTGGCCTGCTTACCCTTTAAATAGTGGAAAGCTACTGTGTTTTTTTTTTGTTGTTGTTGTTGTTGTTGTTTGTTTGAGTTAATTTTATATCCAGCCACTTTTCTAAAGTTGTTTATCAGGTTTAGTTCTCTGGTGGAAGATTTGGGGTCACTTAAGTATACTATCATATTATCTACAAATAGTGATATTTTGACTTCTTCCTTTCCAAATCGTATCCCTTTGATCTTCTTTTGTTGTCTAATTGTTCTGGCTAGGTCTTCAAGTACTATATTGAATACATAGGAAGAGAGTGGGCAGCCTTGTCTAGTCCCTGATTTTAGTGAGATTGCTTCAGGTTTCTCTCCATTTAGTTTGATGTTGGCTACTGGTTTGCTGTATATATTTCTTTTACTATGTTTAGGTATGGCCCTTGAATTCCTGTTCTTTCTAAGACTTTTACCATGAAGGAGTGTTGATTTTTGTCAAGTGCTTTCTCAGCATCCAGTGAGATGATAATGTGTTTTTTTTCTTTTAGTTTGCTTATATAGTGGATTAAATTGATAGATTTTGTAATATTGAACTATCCCTTCATTACTGAGATAATGGCTACTTGGTCATGATGGATGATTGTATTGATGTGTTCTTTCTTGGATTTGATTTGTCAGAGTTTTATTGAGTATTTTCACATTGATATTCATAAGGGAGATTGGTCTGAAGTTCTCTTTCATTGTTGGGTATTTGTGTGGTTTAAGTATGAGCATAGTTGCAGTTTCATAGAACAAACTGGTTAGTATTCCTTCTGTTAGAGAATTGGCATTAGGTCTTCTTCGAAGGTGGGAGAGAATTCTGCACTAAAACCGTCTGGTCCTGGGTTTTGTTGGTGGGGAGACTTTTAATGACTGCTGCTATTTCTTTGGTGGTTATGGGACTGTTTAGATGATTTATCTGATCCTGGTTTAACTTTGGTACCTGGTATCTGTCTAGGAAATTGTCCATTTCGTCCAGATTTTCCAGTTGTTGATTATCGGCTTTTGTAGTAGAATCTGATGATTTTTTTAATTTCCCCAGTTTCTGTTGTTCTGTCTCCCTTTTTAGTTCTGATTTTATTAATTTGAATACTATCTCTGTGCCCTCTGGTCAGTCTAGCTAAGGGTTTAATCTATCTTGTTGATTTTCTCAAAGAACCAGCTCCTGGTTTTCTTGATTCTTTGTATAGTTCTTTTTGTTTCTACTTGGTTGATTTGAGCTCTGAGTTTGAATATTTCCTGCCAACTACTCCTCTTGGGTCTATTTGCTTCTTTCTCTTATAGAGCATTCAGGTGTGCTGTCAAGGTGCTAGTAAATGCTCTCCGCAGTTTCTTTTTGTAGGCACTTAGAACTATGAGTTTTCCTGTTAGCACCTCTTTCATTGTGTCCCACAAGTTTTCGTATGATGTGTCTTTAAATTAATCTTTATTTAATCTTTCATTAAATTCTAAAAAGTCTTTAATTTCTTTCTTCCTTGACCAAGTTATCATTGAGTAGTGAGCTGTTGCTGGGTATAGTAGCTAGGGCTGACATTTGTGTTTTCTTAGGGTCTGTATGACATCTGTCCAGGATTTTCTGGCTTTTATAGTCTCTGGTGAGAAGTCTGATGTAATTCTGATAGGTCTACCTTTATAAGTTACTTGACCTTTTTTCCTTACTACTTTTAATATTCTTTCTTTGTTTTGTTCATTTTGTGTTTTGATTATTATGTGACAGGGGGAATTTCTTTTCTGATCTAGTCTATTTGGAGTTCTGTACTCTTCTTGTATGTTCATGGGCATCTCTTTCTTTAGGTTAGGGAAGTTTTCTTCTATAATTTTGTTGAAGATATTTACTGGACCTTTAAGTTGGGAATCTTTGCTTTCTTCTATACCTACTATCCTTAGGTTTGGTGTTCTCATTGTGTCCTAGATTTTCTGGATGTTTTGGGTTAGGAGTTTTTTGCATTTTGTATTTTCTTTGACAGTTTTGCCAATATTTTCTATGGTATTTTCTGTACCCGAGATTCTCTCTTCTGTCTCTTGTATTCTGTTGATGATGCTTGCATCCATGACTCCTGATCTCTTTCCTAGGTTTTCTATCTCCTGGGTAGTCTCTCTTTGTGATTTCTTTATTGTTTCTACTTCCATTTTTATGTCCTGACTGGTTTTATTCAATTCCTTCACCTGTTTGGTTGTGTTTTCTTATGATTCTTTAAGTAATTTTGTGTTTTCTCTTTAAAGGCTTCTACTTGTTTATCTGTGTTCTCCTCTATTCTTTGAGGGAGTTATTTATGTCCTCCTTAAAGTCCTCTATCATCTTAATGAGAAGTGATTTAAATCTGAATCTTGCTTTTCCAGTGTCATGAGTATTCAGGACTTGCTATGGTGGGAGAACTCGATTCTCATGATGCCAAGTAACCCTGGTTTCTGTTTCTTATATTTTTGTGCTTGGCTTTTGCTATCTGGATATCTCTAGTGCTACCTTCACTCACTGTTTCTGATTGGTACCTATCTGTCCTTTTATCTTGGTTGTGTTGGAACTCATCAGAGTCCAGTTGTCTCTGTGATCCTGTGATCCTGGTTGTGATAGCTCTTGAGAATCAGGCTGCTTCTGGGATCCTGAAATCCTGGTGTGCCCAAGCTCCTGAGATCCTGTGATATTATTATATCATATTCCTGGGTGTGTTAGAACTCTTGGGTGTCCAACTTCCTCTGGGTTTTGGGCAAGTGGGTGCAGAGCTGGTGCCCTAGGACTGCTCTGTGCACTGGCACAGACTGGAAGGGTCATTGGATTATTTGGGTTTATTGATGTCTAACTTCTTGAGTTCTTTATATATTTTGGATATTAGCCCTCTGTCAGATGTCATATGTAGGTTTGGTGAAGTTGTCTTCCCAATGTTTAGGCTGCCATTTTGCCCTATTGATGGTGTGCTTCGATTTTAGTTTCATAACGTCATGTTTTTTAATTGTCGATGTTAGTGCCTGAGCTATTGAAGTAGATTTAGTGTATGTGGTTATATATTGATGTCTTTGATCCACTTGGACTTGAGTTTTGTGCAGGGTGATAAATACAGATCTACTTGCATTCTTCTAATTGCAGAATCCAGTTAGACCAGTACTGTTTGTTGAAGACACTCTCTTTTTTACATTGTATGGTTTTTACTTATTTGTCAAATATTAAATATCCATAGGTATGTGAGTTTATTTCTGGATCTTTGATTCTATTCCATTAATCAACCTATCTGTTGCTATACCCAAATAATGTGGTTTATATTACTATTGCTCTGTAGTACAGCTTGATATCAGAGTAGTGATATTTCCAGAACTTCTCTTATTGTACAGGGTGGTTTTAGCTATCCTGAATTTTTTCCATTTGAAATTGAGAATTGCTCTTTCAAGGTCTTAACGAATTGTGTTGTAATTTTGATAGAAATTGCATTGAATCTGTCTTTGATAAGATGGTAACATTTTTACTATGTTAATCCTACCAATCCATGAGCATGGGAAGTCTTTTCACCTTCTTAGAACTTCTTCAATTTCTTTCTGCAGAGGCTTGAAGCTCTTTTCATATTGATCCTTCGCTTGCTTGGTTATAGTTGTGCCAATATATTTCTTTTATAATATGTGGCCATTTTAAATGGTGTTGTTTCCCTAATTTCTGTCTCAGCATGTTTGTCATTTGTACAGAGAAGGGCTAGTTACTGATTCCATTGAGTTACTTTCGTAGCCAGCCACATTGTTAAAAGTGTGTATCAGCTATAGGAGTTTTCTGGTAGAATTTTTGGGATCACTTGTGTATACTGTCATATCATCTGCAAATACCAATGCTTTGACTTCTTCCTTTCCAATTTGTATCCCCTTGATTTCCTTAGTTGTCTTAGGAATATAGAACTAGGACTTCAAGTTCTATAGTGAAGAGATAGGGAGAAAGTAGACAGCTTTGTCTTTTCCCTGATTTTAGTGGAATTAATTTTAAGTTTCTCTCCATTTAATTTTATTTGGCTATTGCCTTGCTATATATTGCTTTTATTGTGTTTAGGTATCTATCTTGTGTCCTTGATCTCCCCAAGACTTATAACATGAAGGGGTGTTGGATTTTGTCAAAGTCTTTTGGAGCATCTAATGAGATTAATATGCAGGTTGTTTTCTTTTAGTTTGTTTACATGGTGGATTATGTTCCTAGATTTTCATATATTGAACCATTCCTACATCCCTGGAATGAAGCCTCCTTGATTATAGTAGATGATGTCTTTGATGTGTCCTTGGATTTGATTTGAAACTATTTGAATATTTTGCATCAATGTTCATAAAAGAAATTGGTCTGAAATTCTTTTTGTTGAATCTTTGTGTGGTTTTGGTATCAGGGTGACTGTGGTCTCATAGAATGAGTTTAGCAATGTTCCTTCTGTTTTTATTTTGTGGAACAGTTTTGGGAGTATTTGTATTAGCTCTTTAGAAGTCTGGCAGAATTCTGCTCTAAAACCATCTGCCCCTGAGGTTGTTGTTGTTTGGAGACTTTTGATGACTCCTTCTATTTCCTAATGGGTTATAGGACTACTTAGATAGTTTAACTCATTTTGATTTAACTTTGGTAAGTGGATTTTGTGTAGAAAATCATCCATTTCATTTAGATTTTCCAGTTTTGTGGAGTATAGGCTTTTGAAATGAGCTCTGATGATTCTTTGAATTTCCTCAGTGTTGCTAGTTATGTTTCCCTTTTCATTTCTGATTGTTATTTTGGTTACTGTCTCTCTCTCCCTTGTAGTTAGTTTGACTAAGGTTGTGTCTATTTGTTGATTTTCTCAAAGAACCAGCTCTTGATTTTGTTGATTCTTTGTATTGTTCACTTTGTCTCTAATTGATATATTTCAGCCCTGAGTTTGATTATTTCCTGCTGTCTACTCCTCTTGAATTTTTTGCTTCTTTTTCTTCTAGAGCTTTCAGGTATACTTTTAAATTGTTATTATGAGATTTCTCCAATTTCTTTTTAAAGGCACTTGGTGCTATAAACTTTCCTCTTAGCACTGCTTTCACTGAGTCCCATAAGTTTAGGTATGTTGTGCCTTTGTTTTCATTGAATTCTATGAAGTCTTTAAGTTCTTTATTTTTTTCCCCTGACCCAGTGATCATGAGTAGAGAGTTGTTCAGTTTCCATGAGTATGTAGGCTTTCTGTTGTTTCTATTGTTGTTGAAGTCCAGCTTTAACCCATGGTGTTCTGATAGAATACAAGGAGTTATTCAATTTTTGTATCTGTTGAAACTTGTTCTGTAACCAAGTTTATGATTAATTTGAAGAAGGTTCAATGAGTGCTAAGAAGGTATATTCTTTGTGTTTGGGTGAAATGTTCTGTAGATATCTATTGGTTACATTTTGTTCATAACCTCTGTTAGTTTCATTATCTTGCTGTTTAGTTTCTGTATCATTGACCTGTCCATTGGTAAGAGTGGGTTGTTGAAGTCTTCTACTATTAGTGTGTGTGGGTTCAATGTGTGATTTGAGTTTTAGTAAAGTTTCTTTTACAAATGTGGGTACCTTTGCATTTGCGGCTTAGATGTTCAGAATTGAGATATCATCTTGGTTGATTTTTTTCTCTTTGATGAGTATGAAGTGTTTCTTCCCCATCTCTTTGAATTAATTTTGGATGAAAGTCTATTTAATTACACATTAGAATAGCTACTCAAGGTTGTTTCTTGTGTCTGTTTGCTTGAAATACATTTTTCCAGCTCTTTACTCAGAGGTAATGTCTATCTCTGTTACTGAGGTATTTCTTGTATACAGCTGAATGACAGATCCCTACTCTGTTAGCCTGTCTTTTTATTGGGAATTGAAACCATTGATGTAGAGAGATACTTATGACCAATGATTGTTAGTTCCTGTTACTTTGATGTTGGTGATGGTACTCTCTCTGTGTGTATGTATGTATGTATGCATGTGTGTGTATGCATTTCTCTTCTTCTGGATTTGGTGATATGAAATTATCCATTTCTTATGTTTTCTTGGTGTAGTTACTCTTGTGTTGTATTCTTTTTTCTATTATTCTCTGTATGGCTGCATTAGTGGAAAGATATTGTTTAAATTGGGTTTTCTTATGGAATATCTTGTTTTCCTCCATCTATTGTGATTAAAAGTTTTACTATTAGGTATAAAAGTCTGGATTGGCATGTTTAATCTTTTAGAGGCTATAAGACATCTCACCAGGCCCTTCTGGGTTTTACAGTCTCTATTGCATGATTCTAATACGCTTGTGAAGTAGAAAATTTTGGTAGTGTAATGTGATGCAGATTCACATGGTGTTTTGCTGAGGCAAGACCCATGTGGGATGGAAATGTGATGTTTGGAGACAGTATAATTAGAACTCAATGGATAGTGAGGGGTGCTTGCATAGCTAAACTTGCAACGTTTTCTTGGTTTTGCATCTTCAATGATCTTTACTTCATTCAGAGAGGCATTGCAGAGAACTTCTCCTGGCATTCCACTTTTGTTGATTTGATGGAGGCCTGCTATTTCTGCTGGATC
Organism: Mastomys natalensis; assembly: GCA_021653895.1. Lineage (NCBI taxonomy): Eukaryota > Metazoa > Chordata > Mammalia > Rodentia > Muridae > Mastomys > Mastomys natalensis. The sequence goes on from JAJTUV010001064.1 coordinate 558,052, forward strand.
ATGCTACCTCTGCTGATTTGTGTTTTGTATTCTGACACTATTGGACTGGACTGCTGGTATCCTGAAGGCAGAGATTGAAATCCTCCCACCAAAGAACTACTTCTAAACAGATCCACATCCTCTTGTCCTATTTTACACCCTACTTTTAGATGGTGAGCTAGAAGAGGGGTCAAAGTGTTGGAGAACACTTCTTAAAGTAGGTTTTGAAAAATATAAGCTTACAGGTCTGCCTTTATATATTAGATTGCCTTTATCACTTGCAGCAATTTAATATTCTTATTTTTGTTCTGTGTATTTAGTATTTTGTGGGGAATGATTAGCTAGCCCGTGGGCACGGGAGTGGGTTCTTGAATCTTGTTGGGCTGTAGTGATTCCCATGGCTCCAAAGAGACTGGAGCTCGGGAGTCTTGACTGAGTTCACTCTGCACACGGCACCAGGCAGGAGCTACAGGACCCACCTGGTGGGAGGGAGTTCTCTCTCAGTCTGAAGTTCCGCAAGGGCACAGAGCTCTTGGATTGGGGATCCTCGGGCCAGGATGTGGCCGGGGACCAACTGGTCTCAAGCCCTTGGCTCTCAGACACGTGAGAGCCACAGAAGACTGATACGGGGGCATGTGCACGCCAGGCCCCCGGTTCGGGGCCTATTCCCCCCTTTTTTTTGGGATGTTTTTGTTTCTTGCACTTTTGCCATTTCAGCCTGTACCAATTGGCCCTGTAGGTTTTGGTAGAGGGGAGTCAGACCACATGGTTTAGCTAAGATTTTCCATGTGAGGCCAAAAATGGGTAAAGCAGGCTTGGAGAGACCCAATTGGGGGAGTTTGGGGAAATATTAGGATAAACAGACGTCTTGTTGGGTTCCCCTTGTAGGCAGCGGCAAGGTTGGGTTGGTTTACTTGATTTCGGGATTTTCATTTGGGGGGTTTTTGGGGAAACCCGGGTGGGGGAAATTTTCCGGGTTTCTGAGGTCGGGTCCTACTTCTTTTTTCATGCCCAAACTGGCAAAAGCTTAGTTTTTTTTTGTAGGTTCCATTTTTGTGTGAATCTGAATTCGGACTGCAAAAAATCCAAAAAGAAAAAAATTCTATATTTGGAGAAGGGGAAAACTAAGATTCCTTGGAAATGCAGGTTTTGGAAGATTTGCTCCAAAATAAATTTCATTAACCCCAGGGAAAGTGTGTTAGAAAGAAGTTTAAAGGAATTATGAACTACCAAAAATTTTGGCATGAAAACCATTATTTCAGTTAGCTTTTTTCCAGCTTGTGTTTGTAGGGGTTTGGCAGTATCTTCCATGTCTCGGGTTTGGGGGAACTCATTTGCAGTGATGGTCCCTTTGAACAACTATGAATCAAGGATCATGGGAAAACTTTGGGGGCGCCTTTGGGGAAACTTGGTTTTTGGTATTGACTAACCAAAAAGGGCTTGGTGGGTTCCAAAGGCTTTTCCTGCTTTTGGTCATTGGTTCTCACTTACTTGGTTTTAAAGTAAACCGGTGTTTTTTTGGCCCCCTTATTCTAATATAATTTAATTATATTGTAGGTTTTTTGATTTATGTGCCCGGCCATGTTGGCCTAAGTATCCATGGGGGTAATTTGAGGGCTCAGATTTGACTAGTTCTGACTTGCAGGAATTGGGGTCAAACCCCAAACACCCTCAGGGTATTGAAGAAGAAAATTTCAAACTAACAGGAGCCATTAAAAAATTTTGAAAGATTGGTTCAATCGCTTTGAAAATTTTAGCTTCAAAACTAGTGTCATTTGAGAAAATTTTGCAAACCTTCAAACAGAAACCCAAAGTTTAAATTGCTCCGGGAAACCTGGTATCACACATGTGGTTTGAAAACTACCTGGGCACTTTATTTCACAACTTTGTTCATAAAACCTGTTTTGTCTATACATATTAATTTATTAAGTTTTTAAAAAAATTAATTGTATGGATAGTTTAAAGCTTTCCAGGTTTTGCTTTAATGGGGTTTTTAAAAAGGGACAGAAACCTGACTGGATTTTACAGTCGGGAACAGCTTCCAGAATAAAACATGTTCCCCAAAACCCCACTTTTTTTTTGCACCCTTTCCCCGGGCAAAAAGGTTTCATTTTGAAAAGGGTGTCAGGTTTTTATTTATAGGCAAACTATTCTATTTTCAGAGAGGAAATTTTTGCACAAGAAATTATTTTTTTGTAGCAAGGTAGGTTTAAAGACCATACCATCGTAAGTTCTGTGTTCTTTTCCTAATGAAAGACTCGTATGAGTAGTGGTTGGTTTTAGGGGATCCCACCCTAACAGGATTTAAGCCAATTGCTGGTTACTGGAGAAGGGGTGTAAATTTTCCTAAGGGAGGCAGCCCTAGTAGGCTGCCCCTGTGCCAGTGGATGGCTCTATATCCACATATTGTCTTGGTGGAACAAATTCAACTCGATAATTAAAAAAATGTTTGCCTTTGGTTTAGATAAAGAAGTGGAATGGGTATTAAAAGAATTAGATAAGCCGGGCGGTGGTGGCCCACGCCTTTAATCCCAGCACTTGGGAGGCAGAGGCAGGCGGATTTCTGAGTTCGAGGCCAGCCTGGTCTACCAAGTGAGTTCCAGGACAGCCAGGGCTATACAGAGAAACCCTGTCTCGAAAAACCAAAAAAAAAAAAAAAAAAAAAAAAAAAAAAAAAAAAAAAAGAATTAGATGAGAGGTATTAAGGGAAGGATTTGATCAAAATCACATTGTATATAAATTGTATGACATTCCCAAACATTAAAAATATTCACAAAATATTAAAAAACAACATAGAGAAAAGTAAGCATTTTGAAGTCTGGTACACATGTTTACCTACTACTAATTCTTAGGGATCAGTAAGACATGTAAATTCTCTGGATTGCATTCTATCAATTACACAACTCAGCAAGTGTTACCCTTATTGTCAAGACACAGGATGAAAATACATATAGATACTCTAAACAAATGTCTAGCATATTCCAAGCGCTCAATAAACGTTTTCTATTAAGATAACACATTTTGGCATGAGTTGAGTCTGAAACACACACACACACACAAACACAGACACACACCAAACATATCACTATGCTAAATTAGGACAATTAGACTTAAACATTCTAGAAACAACTCAAATAGTTCATTGTCATTTCTGAGGTTTTCCATTTTGTTTACTCCAGTATAAATAACATTTAAAAAATATACATGAACTTTTGTTTATTGTACATAACTATAATCCCTAAACAGATTTCTTTTAAATCTAAGAGTTTCCAGGAGAGTATGGTCCTAGAAAATTATGAACCATACTGGTAACATATTATCTTTCTGTAAACCATTTTGAAATTCATTTTTATTTTTTGAAATGGTCTCTTCCTACTACCTCCGTACTTGTGGCAATCCTTTCATATTTGCCACCTACATTCTAGATTTAAAGCTCTACAAAATCCATTTTATCAAACCAGTTAATTACTGACATTATCAGATTGCACTTAATAAAATTATATTTAATACAACATTTTGATTTTGCTAACATATAAAGGCTAAAGAACAAAACCTTTTTTTGAGTCTTGCATATTTTCCCCAATGATTGCAGTTTCTCATTCTTTCTTCCCTATGTCTATCAATTTTTCCTTCATCTCTGGGAGTGAAGTCACTCTCTCAAACTGTGGGTTAGTCTCTTCTGTGCCAAAAGCACATCACTGGCTGGGATACAGGAGGAAGAGAGGAGTCAAGGAGTCAAAAACTGAAATGTTACGGACACATATCCAGAAGTGAAAGAAAACCCTGCAAGTTTGCCTCAATCTTATCAGTGGGTGGAGTGCCTGGAATTGTGCCCTGCTTCATAAGTGGTTTAAATATTAACCTCAAAACCTTACATCATCACAGCTGTGTGAACTTCAGCTCTGACTGAAGATTAGTAATCAAGTTCGCCTGCCTCTGTGGCTGAGCAGTGGCAATTGACCACAAGATCCCACCACTAACTGAGGAGCTATTGGGATTTGGTAACTGCTGGGAGAGAAAGTTGGTGCTGGGATTTGTTTCCAGAGTAGACCCCAATCTCAAATTGAAGTGGGCAATGCAAACTGGATTTGATGGGGAATGAAGAGATTTTTTTGGGTGTGTCTGATCTGTTTGTCCCTAACAGGACTTTGCTCTGTCCCTCTTGGACAGGAGGAGTTGAAGGGATGGAGATGTTCAACGGAGATGCTCAGAATATACTCACTGTGTAAAATTCTCATATAGTTAATAAAAATTATTATAATAAATGGAAATTATTATAATAAATGGTTTATAGGGCTTGAGGAATAATATTGAAGTTGAATGAGAGAGAAGAGAGAGAGAGAGAGAGAGAGAGAGAGAGAGGCACACTTCACAGAGTTGTAGTTACCAAATATTTGTATCCTGAGTTGGTGACTGCTGAACAGTTCTTATGCAGACTTGGACTCCTTTCTTGATTTAAGAGAATTTCTATCAACTTCTTCAGATTTTATTAATTTAAACATTGTTAATTCTGTCTTATACATCTGAAATGCTATTTTGGCATTCTGTAAGGAATTTTTTATAGTTGTGTGACTATTTTAAGATAGGCATCAAGTTCACTGTTTCTAGTGCTCATAGAAACATCTATCTATTAACTTCCGTCTTGTTTACAATAGTCACCTGCCAAGTTTTCATCCCATCAGGATACTTTCGCACTTCGATGGGAGGGTGTATAAAGCCAGGACTATTGCAATGGGATTTGGCTAAGACAAGGCACTAGAAGAGAAAGTTTCTCTTGATAGACTGCATTCTGTGATTATATCTCATGCCCCTTACTGTTGGCTGATTTCTTGTATGTCTACTTTCTCCTTACCTCAATCAGATGTAATTTCAATTTAAAAAAATTGGATTCCGTGTGTGGGAAAGCATAATAATCGCTCACTGCTCCTGTGTTGTTGATTTTTGCTTCTGTGTTGGACTTTGATGGAGCTGAGGGGAGTGAGAAATGAGCACAGAGCTTGATGCTCTGATTCGTCTTGTGAGGCTTCAGGTTTCCCGCGTTGCATAGGCTCTTTGCTGTTTTCTTAGGGCATCCTGCATTGTTATGGTTACCTTTCAGTGTCTTGTGCTAAAGGGTGTCCATTCCATTTTTCAAAATTTCAGAGAGCGTTTCCCTAGCCACACCAGAGCACTGGAGCGCTGTCCTGTCGTGAGGTTAAGTGTTTACCATTCGCTGAAGCCATGGACCCTAGGAATGACATTGATCAGGCAATGATCAATCAGGTATTTCCTGAAAAATACCTCTTGAGCACAAAGAGTCTGGACTTTCGCAGGACATTGCTGCCAAGTTAATATTCCTTGAGGTCATTTGAGACTATGTACCCAGTCCTCAATCTGCTGTGTACTCAGCCTGTTTAAATTTAACTGGACTTTAAAAGAACAGTGTGACCAACTTTACTATGCTTTGGATCTCCCATGTTTATCAAAACATTGTACTACATGTTTTATAACCTAAGATAAATTCATAGCATAGATTTGATCTTAAGTTCATGCCCCTGACTCAGAATAGTGTGTGTGTATGTACATGCTGTTTATTGTGGCTGAAAAGCACATTTGCTGAAAGCAGCCAATAGATTGAAAGCAACGTTAAACAAAATAAATATCCCATAAATGTTGTAAGCAATGTGTGGATATAGTTTGATAATGTCTGCATGTGGTTTAGAGAGTGGAATTCTACATCAGCTGGGATCAGTAAAGTCACTTCTTCACTCATAAAACCTTGTTAAAAATCTTTATAGCGCTGGGCGGTGGTGGCGTAAGCCTTTAATCCCAGCACTTGGGAGGCAGAGGCAGGTGGATTTCTGAGTTCGAGGCCAGCTGGTCTACAGAGTGAGTTCCAGGACAGCCAGGGCTATACAGAGAAACCCTGTCTCGAAAAACCAAAAAAAAAAAAATCTTTATAGCAAGCATATTTCATCCCTTTCCTATTATCATGGCTCCTGTGCTGTCCAAGAGGAACAGAGCAAAGCCCTTTTAGGGACAGATAGATCAGACACACATAACAGCCAGGCTGGTACCTACTGATGACAGACAGATGGCATGTGAGGAAAACTGAGTTCTGTGATTCTCTCTGAAAGAATATTAAGGATGCTTGGTCAGGGTATCATGGGATTTCTATGGTCTGGGCAATGTTAGATTGTACTACGTAGATACATAATACATATTATATATGTTACATACATTCATCTGTGTGTCAAATCATTCACAATTTGAAAGCAGGTGAAACTTATCTAATGATCTTGGCAGAAAAATATTTTGGCATAAAAATATTGCATTATAGTTACACAAGCCAAAAAAGATTTAGTTATAAGATAGTCTCAGTTGGATCATAAAGTTACTTCATAATGAATCCTTCTGAAGTTAAGAATCTTATTGAAAGGTGCTTATTCTTTCATATAAAGAATATTATTTTGCTAATTCACAGCTAGAAGAGCACCTAAGGTTAAAATACCAGAATTGTTCTCAATATAAACAATATGAAAGGCACCAACACATCTTAAATTATTCTGAAATAATTTTATTCAATTCAATAGCTATTAGGACAGTGTTAACAAAATGATCTATGCAGATAAATATCATTGATTAAGAAAACTTTAACTCAGATACTTATACTGTTTTACAATTCTGAACATTGGCACTGTATAGATTTATGGGGCTCTCATAGTAGTATGAAGGTAATAATTTCCAACTTCTTTTGAGATTTTTTTCGTGTATAATAGTGTTTGCCTGAGTATATGTTTATATATGTGCAGTGCCCACAGAGACAGAAGAGTGTATAGGTTCCCTAGAAGTGGAGTTACAGACAGTTGTGACCTACCATGTGGATACTGGGAATTAGAACCTTGCCCTCTGGAAGATCAGCAGTGTTCTGATCTACTGAGCCATCTCTTCAAACCCTATAGGTAACAAATTTAAAAAATTAACAGTGCTGTAACACTTGGTTAACAACTATCACTACCCCAAAATCAACCAGGTACATACATGTCAAAATATATACCTATAAAGATGATTGTCATTATGCCAAGTACAAAATATCACAAAGTATGGTATTTAAAAAATCCAATAAGATAATAACAAGGTTTATCAAAACATTGTACTACATACTCATCAAACACAGATTTTGAAAAATATTGGGTGATATGGGAGTGGAATGTTAATGCCTACTGAAAAAGATATATATATTTTTACTCTAAAGTAAGATTTCATAATAAAATCTAAAAGAATCTTTAGAATATGATTTTCACAAAGAACATTTTTAATTTTTCACTTAACATTTATTACCTTTCAGTGCTAAGATTACTACCTATTTCTATGTCTTTGTGTATTAATTCAAATGAAGAGGTGTATAGAGAAAGGTGAAAAGAGAAATGGAAGAAGCAGGAGAGGGGAGTCTCTGAGCTTATATCACCATGAAATGAAGAAATGTACAAAACTGAACTAGCTTGAGAAAAATAATTACAGTGCCTAACCAAACGTGGCCAAGCAAGGACTATCAGGAAGAGAGATGAGTGAACTGATGCTAACGTGCAAAGTCTCCTTGAAGAGGAGACTTTTCAGTAAAAGAGAAGGATTGGCTTAATGTGTCAGAATAGAATGAGAAAAGTACCCACTTGCTTTATGTCTAGGAAGAGTCCATTCTCTGCCTGAAGTCTCAGGAAGTATGTAGCAAAACCATGAGCTCATAAGAATAATTTCAGTTATAGGAGATAACATGAAATAAAACTTAGTAGATTGGCTAATAAGAAAGTCTGAAATAGCTGCCCAAGAGGTTGTTTGTGAAAGATCATCTTGTCTTCTGGACATGACATGGTGATTGCACTCATGAACTAAGACCAGGTGCCTGCACAAGACCTATATGATATCAAGCCAGCCAAGGTTTCCACATATGTGGGAATTCATTTCCCTTATGGTGGATGAAGCTGTTGGTAGTCATAGTTGTTGGGATAGGAAAGGCCACTGGTGGCCTTCCAGGTACAGCAGATGGCCCTACATTCATCTGCTTATAGACAGGACTCATTGGATTTAGTGAGTCATAAAAATAAAAAGGCATGAAGTTGGGAAGGGAAGGGGTTGAGTGGTACAGGGGGATGGGAGGAGGGGAAAGGTCTATTTTATCATATGCATGTGTGAAATTCTTAAAGACTAAAAAGTGGTTAAATTAAAAGTACATATAGAAAATATTTCACTGAAAAGAAGAATCACTGTCCTCACTGTACTTGACAATAAAGTTAAGGGAAATTGTAGATATAAAACTATCTTCAAAGATAATGGGAGAAGTGTTATCAGATTTTATGGACAATTCTTTAGACGTTCATCTGTGCGAGCATACAAAATTGGTATTTAGTACTTTTTATTTTAAGTCAAAAGTTACCTTATCATCTTTGTCTTGCTGTATTAATTCAAAAAAGCTACCAAAAATCTGTATTGAAGAATATTTGGATAATTTGTGGAACTTTTATATGGACATGATTTTTGGCTTTACATCAAAAATTGTTGTTTGAATTCGTACAAGATCCAGTAATATGGTTATGAGCTGAATGAGCTCTGAGTATCCAGAAGAAAAATGGTTCACAGTTTCTTTTGAAGTAGTATCACAAAATTATTTTAGCTGAGTACTTTGTCTATGATTGTTAATTAGTACTGCCTCCAAGAAAGTATATGAAAATCTGTGTATTTTAATGAAACATTAAGGAGAATTTGGAAATAGTTCTTTACACAATTTCATACTTATCTTTGGTAAATTCATCCAAGAATTCAACAAAAATAATAGAATGTAATCATATGGATATTTTATACTCTTGTGGAGAAATTTAAAATAAATAAAAAAGACCATGGGCAATGTCTGGTAAAGGAAGAATTATGGAGTCTTTAGTAGACTTGCATATACAAAGTTAGCAATCAGAAAAGGTAAAGGAATGCTATAATAATGTTAGCTGAGGTCTGTCGAAAGCGCATTTCTATTCTACAGATCTTCACAAATATGCTTAGTTATAAGTACAAAGGATGGCATATTCTAGAACGAAGACCCATGTAAAGAGATGGAAACAAAACAGCAAGGCTGTTGTTATGACTGGTTTACACAAGTTTGAATATTTATTTATGGATGGAGGTGTCTTCAAATAGAAAGCATACATTCTTCTGGCACTTTTTAAAAAATATCTTTACTATGTTTGAACACAAAAGCCAACTTTGTGAATGTAAGATTTCTTTTTTATGCTCAGTAATCTCATTTCTAATTCATGCTACAAACACAATAAAAATGTCAGGCCTGTACTGTGAAAGCCAGTTTTCAGAGAAATGACCACTTAGTGTTTGTGTGAGTTTCTCTTTCAATGCACCAACAGTTCAGGTTTTAATGTGTTTTTGTTTTCTTGGAAAGTATCACATTTTCTATGTGTTTTTGGTAAAAACACAAATACTGTATCATCACCTCCAATTTTACTTGTTGTTTCAACTGCTGCAGAAGGATTCTTACTAATGTATTAATCGACTAACAAATTTTACAGCAAAGCAATGCTATTTTCCTCCTTTATTCCAACTTTATTTATTATCTATTTTTATTAAGATACATTAAGCAATTTGTTTTAGTTATCATTGGTAGTGGCTTCTGGTGACAGAGCCTCCCTACGCAGCACACGCTTGCCTGAAACTCAAAATCTCTTAGACTTAAACTTGTAGGCGCTGAAATCACAAGCATGCACCATCGTGCTTACATTTTATCTTTAATTGATGCATGGCAATTATGAATATCAATGATACATTGTATTGATTATTTTCTCTTGCTGTGATAAAATACCATGAGAAGAAGCAATAAGGGAGAAAGGACTCTCTTTAGCTTCTGGTTCTTGAAGCATAGCATCCACCATTGTGTAGAAGGTGTGGCAGACTGCAGGAGCTAGATGCTAGCTGATCACATTTCATCTATCCACCAGAGACGAGGAATTGGGGAGGGTAGTGGGAAGTCTATAAAGTCCTCAGAGCTCACTTACTGAGGTACTTTCTCCAGTAAGGCGCTACCTCCTGTAAGTTCTGTAACCTCCCAAAATTTGGCCCCCAAGTAGGGACCAAGCGTTTAAATATGCAAGCCCACGGGACACTTTTTAGTCAAACCATCACAAGTATACCGTGGGATGATCGATACATAAATTATGTTTAAATTAAATTAAGTACATCAATTCCCTCAAACTACTATCACCTCTTCATGGCAAAACATTCAAAGTCATCTATTTTAGTTTTCCAACACACATAAATGCTATGTTGTTATAACCTATAGCCATCCTCTTATAACAGCTATCAGAAATTCCTTCTTCTCTAAGCCTGTAACTTAACATGCATGACCACACTTTTTTTGACCCAGGTTCATCCCCCAACTTCTTTAGTTTCTATTTCTAGATGAGCTCTTTGGATGTCTCATATGAGCAGCATCAAACAATAGTTGTTCTTTGCCCAGCTTATTTCATAGAATAAAATGGATTCTGCTTCTGTTTATGCTGTAACAAACGACAAAGTTTCATACTTTGACGGTGGGTATATGCTTGGCCTAGGGAGTGGCACCATTAGAAGGTGTGGCCTTGTTAGAGTAGGTGTGTCACTGTGGGCATGGCCTTTAAGACCCTTATCCTAGCTGCCTGGAAGCCAGTATTCTGCTAGCAGCCTTCAGATGAAGATGTAGAACTTATCATGCCTGCCTGAATGCTGCCATGCTCCCTCCTTGATGATCATGGACTGAACCTCAGAACCAGTAAGCCAGCCCCAATTAAATGTTGTCCTTATAGGAGTTACCTTGGTCATAATGTCTATTCACAGCAGTAAAACACTAAGACACTTGTATAAAGGGCGAATGTTTTCCCGTAGTGTCTGGCCATATTTTCTTTATTACTTTTATTTCCATTTCTTAGTACTGCCAACAGTGAGCTGAGGAGTCTAAATGCAAATACCTCTTTCTTGATGGATTCTGTCCCTTTGTATATATTCCTGAGCAGGGTTGTTGGGTCATATGATAGTTATTTTAAGTTTTAATGGAACTTTTATATTTTTATTCCACAATGGCTATGATAATTCATATTTACACCAACAGAATGTGAAATTCTCCATTTACCCACACCCTCAGTTGCAATGATTATTTTTCTTTTCAATGATTTCTTATTGACATTAGGTCATAAGTCATCATGGTATACCTTGAACAATTTCCCTTAAAGTTCTTAAAAAAACTTCATTGTGAAGGTTCATCTTGGTTCTCAACCTGACTGCATCTGGAGTCAACTAAGAGGCAAGCCTCTGTGCACTCCTAGAAGGGACTTTCTTGATCAGTGTGATGGCTATTCTTGATCATCAACTTGACTATATCTGTAATTAACTAAAACCCAAGCAGCTAGGCTTATCTGTGAGGGACTTTTTTTCTTGATTGGATCATATGGAGACCCATCTTAAATCTGGGTCACAGCTTCTGGTGGAAGCCTGTATAAAGAACATAGAAGAAGTAAGAGCTCATTCTTTGTGTGCTTTCCTTCACTCTCACTGGCAAGTCCATTCCTTCACTGGTATTAAACCTACTCCTTTGGAATGCTGACATATACTGAAAACCAACTAAGATGCAGACTCTTAGACTGAACAAATATTGATTCTCGATTTCCACTGAGAGACAGTCATTGTGATATTTAATATATTAAATATTTTATCTATATAAATATATGTATAGATATATAGATATATAGATATATAGATATAAATATATATAATTATATTAGTCTATCTATCTATTCTATTATCTATCTATCTATCTATCTATCTATCTATCTATCTATCCTATCAGTTGTTTCTCTAGAATTTAGAGAAACAGAATCTAGAACTAAGATAATTCTGACGAATACAATCAGGTTTTTTGGTCTAAGAGTGGCCATGTTGACTGTGGCATTTTTTGGTGTGAGGGAACAGTCTTGCTTTTCACCTGATTACCTTTTTGTTGCTTTCCATTGTTTTAGCAAATTCCACATTATGGTTGCTGTTGCTGCTGCTGTTACTGTCGCTGCTGCTGCTTTCATTCCTTACTGTTTCTACCTTAAATACTTAGCTTCTTTGACCTTTCAACATGGACTAAAGAGAATGGCTGCCCAGGACCTTCCAGAGCTTCAGTGTCAGAGCAGGCCAGCTGAGGCAGGCATCAGCTCAGTGGACTATGAATTTACTAGCATCTCAGCCTCTTTGGTGTGAAGACAGCCATTTTTGTCAGATTCCTCCCTTATGTAAGACAATCTAACCAATCATCTTTAAATACATATTCACTCCCTTCTGTCCTTCTAGAGCAGCAGTTCTCAACCCGTGGGTCGTGACCCTTTGACAAACATGTCTCCAAAAATGCTTACACTACGATTCACAACAGTGGCAAACTTACAGTTAGGCGGATAGCAACAGAAATAGTTTTATGATTGGAGGTCAGCACCACCTGAGGAACTGTATTAAAGGGTCACAGCATTAGGAAGGGTGAGGACAACAGACCTAGAAGATCCTAACTAATATGCATTGTTTAGTTTCATAACTTTTAAGTTTGTATTTATGCCTTTGATGTATTTCAAGTGGAGTTTTATATAAGGAGGTAGGGGAGGGAGGGAGACTTAGGTTTAGTTTTCTAAATATGAATTCCAAGGCATTCCTGTAAACTTCCTGCTGAGAACTCACATGGTTGACAGGCAAACTGAAGCACTGAGATGTGTGTTCTTTTGCTGAGTTCCACATGTGTGCCTGGCATGTACTCACCTCTCCACACTCAACTGATAAATAAGTGGAATATGAGTCATATAATAATTTCATGCATGTTTATCATTGTTAGCAAGTACCTGTGGTGCAGAGTATTACATGTCAACAATATCAATATATTCTACGTACCTCTTTATACTCTCAAGTGGATAAATCTAATACAGGCAATTTATGTGCTTTGTATTAGATTCTGATTGAGAAGATAAACTATAGAAGCTTGTTCTGAATAGATCTATTACCAAACGAATTCACTTCTTGTTTCTATTCAAGCTTCTTAAATAGGATTTAAGCATTTCACTTAAGGTTATATGAATTTTAAGGTATGAAATATGTTCTATTGCTTATTCATCTCTCCTTGAACCACTGTCAAGCCTTACTTTGCCATGGATATACCTGGATACCACAGTTTAACCCAGTTGTGCTTCCTTATTAAGAACTAGCAGCAAACCCGTGTGGTTTTAACTTTCCAACAGCTCTCTGCCAGCCTGCTGTCAATCGATTTATTCAAATGGCCTATGTTTGAGCAGGGCTGCCATACTTGGGACATTTTCATTACAGAAACACAAAGAACTCAGCAGCTAGAAATCCAAGCATCCTCCCTCCTAGTGGCTAAACTCCTTGAGAGATCTTACCCGAGAGGCCCTAGATTATTTCCTCTCCTGTGTGTGGTCCAGAAGCTGGCTGTTATCAATCTGGAAGCAGCCAACCGTACAGGTGGGTTTTCAAGCCAGACTGCTTAAATTCAAGATATTATGCATCAGTCAACTGTCTTGTAATCTGAGGTGAACGGAAAAAAGAATCTGTCTATTTTGCATTAAAAACAAAAGAAACAAAAATGAAATCAGGAAGACAGAAACAAATACAGAAAACTCTATCTCAGTCCTGATTTACTACTTATAAAATGAAGGCGATGATGTTATCTTGGAATGTTGCTGAGTGCTGTGAGCACAAATCTATTCACACCTGTTCTTACTTGTGTGACTGCATAGAATTTCATACTGTATGTATCCTATAATATATATATATATATATGGAGAGAGAGAGACAGAGAGACAGAGAGACACACAGAGAGAGAGATTCTTGAATCTAATTTATTTCTTCTTTGAGCATGACTACTAACAAACACAACCAACCTCTTTGAATGATCAATGTCCATTGATTCTGTCTATCAGGTATCTAGCATTATATATTCTCTGAAAAGTTCCTAGAATTCCAAATGTCTTCAGACAATCACAGAAACTATCTGCAGCTGTCAAAACCACACCTCTGCCAGAGCAGGAGGAGAATCATTGTCAACTGCTTCAGACTGTCAGCAACCTCAGATCACAACATTTGGGATTAAAATGAAAACATATTCTTATAATATTTCTGTGATTTTTTTAAAAGAAATCAAAAATTCTGAATTGTCACTCTACATGGCTTCAGAATTCTGAACACCAGCAAGTGGGTATGAGTCATCTAGTAATTTATTTTAAAGACAGAAAAGTTAATCTTTGAAAAGCTATCAGATATTTTATTTAACTTACTAAACTCTGATTTTCTTGTTAATTCTTTGAAAATGACTGCCATGGCCTCTTTTATGAGTTTTAGTTAGTTTGTTCTCATCTCTTCTCCCACTGTGATTGTCAAAGTTCTCTTGAGGCAATTTCAAGATTATTCCATCAATCTTGGTCTTTTCTTTTTAATTTATGTGGTGGAATTTACTTGTTCATTGGTTTGAGTAATTTTCAATATCTTGCCAAACACCCTGTGGCAACGAAAGTACAAGTTGCATATATTAAAATCTTGTTTGAGTGGAACGCAACAAAAAACAAATTATGCCGCAAAGTGAATGTCACTGGACTGTGGGCACTCGTGAGTAATTTAAAGATTCCTCTTATGTCTGTAATTTAAAAAACAAATTTTCTTTGCATGTTTGAGAGCGAATAGTAGGACACAATGAGTCTCATGGCAACAATGCTCCATTTGACTTCATTGTCATCAGTATTATTTTATATATAATTTGGCATCTTATTCTGAAAACTACTGTATATATCTGAAGTGGCATCAGTAGCTACAGACCAGGTATTTGTTTTTCATATACTTAGAGTACTTTGTAAAGTTCAGCTCATGAAAAAGCACTCTCTGGTTTCATAAAGTATTATGAAAATTCCCCAGTAGCTCAGAATATTTAATACTTGGTGTCCCCTGCCATGTTATAAAAATGTATTGTTATGCAGGGGTGCTTGATCAGTCCTGAGGATAACCAGCATGGTCTGGATCCTAGGGCTGGTTAACTTTTTCTAAAAGCAGCTGACTCAGTAGAGCACATAGACAGAAGAGGAAATTGGGAGGCGTTGTGTCTGCTGGCTGAAGCAACATCTAGCCCTGCAAGGAGGTACTGGGTGTAGTCCATGAAGTGTCTTATTGATGGTCACAAGGATTCCTCTACAGCAGAACAACATAGGGTGATCAGGAGAGATGTGAGAAGAATCACCTTGCAAGAATACACAGAGCTTATATTGGTCCAAGTTGACGCATGAGATATTGACTTATTTGCTCACCTCTATATCACTCACATACTGGGATTACATCACTGTGATGGAATCCAGTCCCGATTCAGGCCTGTTTCAAACTGCATGCTCATTTTGCAAAGCAGGGCTTCAGTGTAAAATGGAAAAGTGGTTGTGTTTGAAACTCACTGAAGTTGTTCAAGACAATTCATTGTATTGTTATGTACAAAAAGAATATTGGTTTTTTAAAATATATTTGTGTGTGTGCATGTGTGTGTGTGTGTGTGTGTGTGTGTGTGTGTGTGTGTAAGTGCAGGTCCCTCAGGAGGTCAATGCTGTCGGGTCCTCTGGAGCAGGAGTTACAGGTGGAGCATCTTAGTCTGGTCCTGAGAATGGAAGTCCTGTCCTTTGCAAGAACAGCAAGCATTTGAACTTCTGAGCAATCTCTCCAGTCAGATTTTTATATTTCTTTAAATAGAGTTTATAATGGTAGTAAAATTTTAAATGGTTGTAAAAATACATATTTTCACTTTTTTTTTTTTTTTTATTACAAGTAAACTTTGGTGTGATTGTTACCAAAACATGTATTATTGTTTCAAATATAAACCTTGAAGGGATACAAGGTAAGTTTGTGAAAACAAACTTCTCATAACAATGATTTTATATGGAATGTCACACACAGTTAATATTTAATGTTCAAATATTCTTTTCCATTTTACACTGAAGCCCTGCTTTACGAAATGAGCATGCACTATGAGAACAGGCCTGAAACTGGACTGAATTCCACCACAGTGGTGTACTAGATTTTTTTTTTTTAACCATTTTATATGTAATACATAAAAACATAGAACATAGTTGTGTTTTAAACTGAGTGCCAAGGGCCTCATCATTTTCTCCTGGCTTCCTTAAAAGCTTCGGGAACACAAGCCCCTGAGGCTTCGCAGTGATTCATCTGGATGCCAAAGCTGGGAATCGGGCTCTCCTGCTGTCTGGAACAGATGCACAGTTGACATAGTTGACTCCTCCTCCTATAATCATTCCCGACTTCCAATTTAAAGATGCAGCCTTACCCATGGGCTTGTTTCCCGTCAAAATACATGTGCAATGTTTTACACTCAACTACAAATCTGGAAAAACGATGCAAGAGGGGTCCATTTAGTGGAAGTTTACTGTCCCCAAATGGTCCCCAGGCACCTCCTACTAAGAGTTCAGAAACTTCCCTCTTCCAGACTCTGCAGCAGGTCAAGGGTTGTTCTGGAGCACCGCCCATTCCAGACCCAAGGTCTTTTTCCGTTTCCTCCCAGTGTGGGTTCTGTCCAGATCTCCGGGCTTCTACCGAGAAGCCAAACTGCCTCCCTGCAAGGCCAGTTGCTGTAGATGCAAGCAACCTGTGAACTCAGGCCAACTTCTTGAGACTTTACAGAAGGCAAAGGCTTACCAGGACATACAGAGGCTGTGGCCAACTGCCCAGGGAGGCGGAGACGGCTCTCTGCTCTCAGTTGCCCTTCAGGTTCTGCGCCCTGGGGACCTGGCAGTGGCAGAATCATGTGGGCACCTGGTAAGGTAGCCGGGGACCATATGCCCCTCCCGCAGCCTCCCCAGGGTGTTGATCTCCGCCTCAGCTTGGGCTCTTTCTCTTTCACTTTTCTATTAGCTGGGTTTGGGACTCCCCGGCTGGAAAGCACTCGGGAGGGGAAACCCCAGCTGATTCGCTCCTTGTGCCTCGATTGCTCACACTGGCTGCCGCTCTGCGTCCTGCGCCCTTCAGCCAGAACTCGATGGAGGTACAAAATGGGAGGTGGTAGTGCTGCTGGTGGTGGTGTATCAACAATGGAATTTTTCCCGAAAGCCTACGCCCCGGGCCCCTCCCAGCTCTGGCTCTGCACAGGCACCCTTCTCTCCTCCAGCTGCGGGCCAGGCCGCCCCGCCCTCTTGACCAAGACTTCAATACTCAGTGGCACTGTATGCAGTGTTTCCCCTTCTGTCCAGCCATTCTTCTCCGGGGTTCCCTTCTCCATCTTCCCCTTGCAGAGTAGGGCAGCTTGCGGGTCCTCCTGCGAGTCTCTCCCAACCCTCTGCTCCCAAAAGCTTGCAGTGCATCTCCTTACGCGCTGCAGGGACCTTGCCAGGGTTGGATTTGGGGGAGCAACGCGTGTCTGGCTGCCCCCGCCCAGTTGCAGAGTTGAACGAAGACGGGATCCTGCTGTGTTTGGAAGGCTGAGTTCCACTTCTAACCGAGCTCAGAGAGGTCAGGAAAGGTACTAGCGCGTCTCTAACTTGGCACATTCCCCTTCCAAACTTCTCCTGGTCCGGGCGAATGGATGCCTGCTCTGGACTTTCTCTCTCTCCTCTCACTCTTTGCAAAAATTACTTACCTCTTCCTTGTTGAAGATGCGTTTTCTAGAGAAATGAATGTGCAGGGATGGTCGTAGGCCTGGGTCAGCATTAGCGACAGCTTAGCTCAAGGATTAATCAAAGCAGTTGTCTGTCTGAAATGACAAATTGAAGGGAAGCAATGGAGGAAAATTGTCCTGAAATAAAATCCGCACTCAAGCGGGCTGTAGGCGAAAACCCAGCTTTCAAGTGGGTTGCAAAGTGCAAAGCTGCAAAAATGCAAAGCTCAAAAGAATTTCTATAGCCCGTCCGCCTCAGCACTTAAGATTATGTTAACTTCCAAGGATGTGTAAACCAAACATTTTTGATGATCCAGGTTCCAGACAACCAGAGTTCTGACAGGTTCCAGACAGAACCGGAGACAGAGATGGTCAGAAGCTGAAATGGAAATGAAGTGATTGGCAGCTGCTACTTTCCATTGGTGATTTTAAATTAATTTCTGATACTCTCATTGGTGGCGCCAGGGAAGTCCCATCGATCTGGCAGGGCTCTCCAGTCTGAGCTGGTAAATAAACAGATTACTAAAATTGCTGCCTCAAGTTAGATCATTATCAACATGGAATACTAACTAAAATTTAAAGGATTTCCTGAAGAAAGTTCAGAGGGATTGATAAGAGGGAAGTTACTTAAGAAGGAACCTCAATAGAAATCAAGTAGAGACAAAACTATAGTTATTTGAGGCTTCTAGAATAAAAAATAAACTCAGGAGTTTTTCTTAAAATGTGGAAGCATCAGACATTGCTTCAGGCTTGTTGGAAATGTGTCTGCTTGTCTTTAGGCTTCTCTTTTCCCTTCTTGGAGTTTGCAGTCCAACCCTGATTCTGATGTGTCCTCTTGCCTTGTGATCTGTTTTGCAACAAGATAAGGGGGTCAGGTTTTCTCTAGCTCTGACCCTTGACAAGTTTCTAGTAGTTTGCATGTTCCCCGCTGGCTGCTGATTGGTGGGCAGGGGCAGCTCCACAGTGCGAAGGGAAACTAGTTCTCTTTGGAATTTTCCTGCTGATTGCTGGTGGATTAAAGGAAAAATACAATGATGCTTTCTTGTTTAAATCTTGTTTCAGTTCTAAGAAATGACTGTATTGCATGATATAACATTTGTCAATGACACAGATTTTTTTATAAACTAATTTTGAAGATTTAAGAAAAAATGGCTTAAAGTTATTGAAACAGAATTTGGAAACAATTTTGACCTTGGGAAGGACTCCAGCCGAGGTGTGTGACTTTAGGAAAGCTAAAAATGGACTCTGGATTTCCTGAGGGAACTATTTGTAACACCAATTAGCTCTTATAAATGGATATTTGAGTTAAGACTTTTAAAACTTTTAGAATCTGGTCTCTATGTAACTTTTCTTCTGAATGCTGGTTCACCCCAACCCAGGAAATAATGTCTTTATCCCACAGCCTGAAAGTTGGGTAGTTACATGAATAACAGTCAACAACTTAAATTCTAAGCCCCAAATATTGCTCTAAGTATATACGTGTTTATAGAGTGTCATACTAGACATCTGCGTGTAAATATTAGTGCATGTGGCACACTGGCTAGAGTAACTCAATGCCTTCTGCAGGGAAACAAGTCTTGGGAGAGTTAACATCTTCCAACCCAAACAGACCTAAGATTGCAATGCTGATAAAAATGGATCATTCCCTATTCAATTGTTTTCCCACAGCTTGACAATGATAGTTACTAATTCATTTTGGGCCGAAGTTGCTAGAATTTTGATTTCTAATTACTTCTATATCTAATATTATTAATTATATATCTAAGGATTATAATCACATAATATCTATATGTGTTTGATCCCTTAGAGAAATTCATGGTCCCTGAATGTCTGTCTAATGTATATCAGTTTTTTTTTTAAATGACTAATAATCTGTATTGACTTTTGTATCTGAATCTCTCTGCTTGTCATTCCATCCATCCACGTAGGAAGCTAGGACTTGAGGAGAGATAGAAGAATCTCCCATTACTTCATGCCTGAGGCTGCAACAACATTGTGGGAGGGTTGTGGTTGCCTTTGCACTGGTGGGAGGAAAAATTCTATCAGGGTGTTGAGAGAAAATGAGTGTTTTTAGGGTGAAATGGTATGCAATTGATGAAGAATTATCTTTATGGTGTTTTAGTTAACTAATGTCAAAATTACATATGCATATATACATACATTTATATATCTCATAGGTTTGTGTGTGTGTGTGTGTGTGTATGTGTGTGTTAGCAACTGTAAACAGATAGAACGACTATTTGAAATTGTTTTTGGATTAGAGTGGATGGAAAATCAAGGTTAGCCTAGAAATCCTAACAGATGTTTAAGTAAAAATTGTTAACAGCATGTTCAGAAAGAACCTAGTATGAACCTGAAAGTTACTAACAGGAAGACACCATGTGAGCATGGCCTAGGCACAGTCCCATTGAATTTTAATGCCATTCCACGTTTATTCCTACTGTACCAAAAGGAAACCAGTAAAAGGTGGTGGTGCTATCACTCCCGAGTGGATTGGATCTGCTGCTGAGCCTAAGGGTCACTCTCATCAATGTTCTTTCTGTGGGTGTCATGTTTTTTGTGTTTAGTAGGTGAGAAATGAAACACACACACACACACACACACACACACACACACACACCTGCCAGGAAGCAGACGCTGGTCATCATTTGAGTGATAATTTTGCTGCATATTAAACAATGTTATCTCTTTCTAAAGTGTTATCCTGGGCCAGTGAGGTGGCTTGGTGAGTAAAGGAGCTGGCTACATAAGCCTGGTGACCTGAGTTCAAAGGTAAAAGGAGAACCCATTCCATAAAGTTGTCTTCTGACCTTACTCACATATGTGCCGTGGCACATGAACCTGCCACCCCCACTGTGCATACACACACCATGATAATAAAAGTTAAATGCCAAGTAAGGTATCCAGTGCTGAGGTCAGAATTAGCAAAGTGAGGTTATTTGAGCCATTGGATTATCAGTGTTCATACACATGCTCTGTCTGGAGACTGGAGTGTTTGTATGCATGTGTGTTTAAGTGCTTTATCTCATTACAGGCACAGAACTATACAGTATGATGGTGAGCTGTGTACCTGAGTGTAAAATATGCGTGTTTTCTCCAAATGCTTTTTACCTCTATGTCTTCTTGAGAGGTCACAGACCACATTAGGATGATGATTGAAATTATGTCGCCAAATGAAGAAATAGAAACTGAAAATGGTCAAGGGCGGGTCATGGGGAAGAACTGACCACAGGATTGGTGGGGGAAGGGAGCTGAATTCATTGTTGTGAACAGAAAGAGGCCTTCGGAATGTTGTTGGCAGCCAATAACATTGAGTCATGGTTCTAGATGGACAGTTTACTCTTGAGCTTTCCACTTAAACTGTACAAGACAAGACAGCTTTTGAGACCCAGCTCTGAGGTGAATAAGGGACTGTCCCTCTCCTGAAAACTTTCATAGTTAAACATATGTTTTTCCAATTTTATTTTGTGTTTATGCTGGCAAAGGGTTATAGGGTGTGTGTGTGTGTGTGTGTGTGTGTGTGTGTGTGTGTATTGGGGGTCATTCCTCAGGCATTCATCATTTATTTTCTCTTACAAAAGTATTTCTCAAAGGCCAAGAACTCATCTTTAGGGCTGGGATGGCCAGGAAGCTGTAGAGATCGGTCTGCTTCTGCCTCCCCAGCCATGAATTCTAATCTCAGGCCAACATGCCTCAGTCTTTTGAAATGTGTGTTCTGCTGATTAAACTCAGGTCCTTAGGCCTGTAAAGGAAACACACAGCAACTGAGCTACCCTGTCTCCAACCCCACTGCTTCCAGCTTTCATTGTACCTCTCCACACAAAATTAAGTACATAAAATTGAAATGAAATATTGTCATTGATGCATTGTATTAGACTATTCTTGTTTGTGCTATTTTTTAATAGATAACTTCACTAGCCTGTGAAATTTTAGTAAGCAACTAGGTGTAAAACTAAGATCATATTGGAAATATGGATCAAAGAAAATGGACAAGACACTAATGTCAATGCTTTGATGAAAGGCTTCTTCTTATGAACACTTCCCCTGCATGTAGCACCCTGGAGGAACATGGTCCATGGTGACACTCTGTGTGGGAGAGGTGTGTGTCTTTCTTTGCAAAATAGGAGAAGGGTGATCTGAAAAGGGAGAGCAAAAGGAGAACCAGACTCATCTGTCAAAGCTACTCTATACACAGTGAGTGTGGATTTTAGTTTTTTAGGACCCTGTGCCTTACTCCCCTTTGTTAAGTGACTGGATGCCCAGGGAGATCCCTGACCTAGCTTCACCCCTCCCCTAGGCTTCTTGCTAACTAGGCAGAGTGGGGCCTTTAATGAACCTAGTTTGGCTGCTCTGGAGGGTCTCCTAGTGATCAGTGGAACTGAGTGTATGCATGGCTTGAATGGGCAATGCTTCCTTATCATGTCTTAGAGATCCAGCTCCTGCCATCATGCCTCTGCTCTAATTTCTCATATTAAGAAATAATTAGCCTAATGTTTTCATTATATTCCTTCTAACTATATCTGTCATTTATTCCACAATATAGAAAACAATTTCAAACTTATCTGAGATTTCCCTATTCTTAGACTCTTTTGAACAAACCAGAATTTCATGCTGCTGTGTGAGAAGACTTTTCTTGGGGAAATACAAGAAAGCACACCCACACACACACCCACTATCTATCTATCTATCTATCTATCTATCTATCTATCTATCTATCGCCCACAACCTACCAAACTAGGAATTACCACTGTCTTAGGATTTCATTGCTGTGAACAGACACCATGACCAACCCAACTCTTATAAAGGACAACACTTAATTGGAGTTGGTTTACAGGTTTTGAGATTTAGCTCATGATCATCAAGTCAAGAGCATGGCAGCATCCAGGCAGGCATGGTACTAGAGGAGCGGAGAGTTCTACATCTTGTTCTGAAGGCAAGCAGGAGAAGACTGGCTCCTATGTGGCTAGGAAATTGTCTCAAAGTCCACACCAACAGTGACACACTTCTTGCAACAGGGCCACACTTCTCTAACAAGGATATACCTCCTAATAGTGCTACTCCCTGGGCCAAGCATATACAAACCACCATAATCCAACTTTAAAATGGGTTACTTACAGAAATATGAGTGAGGGTTACTTATAAGAGCAGAAATGCCTCTAAGCCAGCTGCATCACCAAAGCCCACTTCAGCATAGGTGACAGCTCATAAAACCTGGAAACTAGACACACTGCACAGCCTACAGGCAGCTCAAAAGGTTAAAGTGTTCCCTTCCCAGGTGATTCAGTTGGTTTAGCGTCTTGAGGGCTATCTGGTTTGTGATCCTTCTAGGCAGCTGGTCTAATCTCAGAGTCTCTGTCTTTGCAGCTTTGCTTTTCTGAGAGTGACTCTCAGCAGTCTTGATTCTTTACTCTGTGTGGGAAAGTCCTAGTGAGTGAGTCTGCTGAGTTTTAGAGACTTCCTGAAGCAATTTTGAGTTGTTTAACTTGTGTCTTAAGGAACTTCCCTAGAAGATAAAAGATTTGGGTCTGGGAGGAAACTACAACCAACATATCCCAACTTCTTCCCTGAAAGTATACTTCTTGTTAAAGATTAAAAGAATGTAGTGGTTAACTGCACAGGCTAGTTCTTGCCCTTCCCTGCTCTATCCCCATCTGTGTCTTTCTATTACCTCACCAGCTACCATTTCATTGTTACTAGTTGTTATTTTTCCACCTGTTGTTGAGAGCTGGGTCTCTATGCCTGGTCTCTAAACAGGGGACCCTCTCCTGGTGACCTGATCCTGTCTTGTTGATTTTCCCACTTTCATCAGCTGATGATTCATAAATTTATGTGTCTAGTCATGACCTTGCATGTGAACTCCAGACTCATATTCAAAGTCTACCCATCATCCCTGATTACATGTTTTAACACATTGGATTCTCAACTTTACTCCACAATCCACCTGTCACCATAGTCCTATGTTACTTGGTAACAATTCCATTTTTTAAGTTGTATAGATAACCAATGAGTGAGTCAGTGAGTTATTTTCAATTTGTTTTTCTCATGGCTACACTGACTTAGCCACGGTGTTCAATATCTCTATGATAGCAGTGATGGACTTTGACACTCTTTGCTCCTTCTTGCCCATGGCTTATCATATTGCTGTCTGTAGCTCAGACGTGAAGGCTTTAAATTAGATCTTTAAATTATGGATACAATTTTTCTGGTGCTGTTTGTTTCCTGAGTGCCGAGGTCTCTGGCCTAAAATTACAGCCACCTTTTCGTGACTGCATGTAGAGTGAGATGATATAAACAGGAGAATTACAATAGACAGTGCCATTTAAAAATGAGAAAAAGGAGGGCTGTCATAGCCGCTAGTTCTTAGTGGTTCAAAACTGTTTCCTTTAGTCTCATTGCCCTCAGTCAAGCCTGTTTTCTTTAGTCTCTTTGCTCTTAAAGCAGAAAGTAGGCTCTATTAAAGCTCAGATTTATTCCCAGAGTGTCAGAATACAGTCCAAGAATGGAATTCTGTGAGGTAAATTCTGAGTGCCTGAGAGAAAACTCCAAAGAAACAAGACCTGCATTCTGTGATCTCAGTTTCTTCAGAACACAGAATTCTCAATGTTTTTTCCATCTCCTTTCAGGTGTAGCAGATAGGAGTGAGTTTACTTCAGCTGTTGTTATTCATATGCCTCTATGAAAAAACGTATTTTTACCACCTGTGACTTGTTCTTGTGATTGGACACTTTACTCAGGTGACTGTGTTTAAACCCTCAGAGTATAAATTGTCTGATGTTCTGAATAAAGTTGGCTATTGCACGGGATGTTATCCAGCTCATTTTTAGGCTCTGCTCTTGCAGGTTAGCACCACCAACTCGAGTGGTGAGCATCACAGGATAGTTTCCTGTCCTTTGTCTTCACCTTTTGAATATTTGTCTCCTTCTGGACCCTTCCTCTTTTTTCCGTAGGAACACATTTTCAATTAAGTTGTCTACTTCTTGCTTTTAGAGACACTCTTTTATATATTTGTTATTTTGTTTTGTTGGTTGGTTTATTTCTTTAAGTTTAAATGCCTTTTAAATGTTGGAGCTTCCTCTGAGTTTTATTGGGATTCATTCCATTAAGAGAAAATATTACACAACCCTCAAGACTGGTTCCTCTTTACATTGTTTGTGTATCTGAATACTATAGAAGAACCAATATGGTGCTTTGGAACCTTCAGACTACCTGGCCAGATCTGCAAGACACGACTTAAAACTTTCTCAGGTTTTAATGAGAGATTCAAATAGACAAGTCATATAATCTATAATCTGAGAGTAGGTTGCTCTAATGAACCCTAGATTTGAACTTTGCCCCAAGACCATGTGTTCCTTTGAAAATCTGTTGATGCCTAGACAAGCAAGGAGGAGAATCAGTTTTATTTCTAACTAGTCAAGCATTTTGTTTTTGGATTAAGTGCTACACTGTCTTGGAACTTGTTATATAGTTAGTCTAGCCTTGATTTGCCATTCATCTGTTCTGCCCTCTAGTGCTGTGTTTACAAGTATGGCCCACTACAGCCAGCTTGAAAATCTTTTATTTTTCTGGTCCTATACTTAATCTTAGTACCAAAATGCAGCCAATTGTCACTTTCAAAAGTCTGTTTTGTTCCTTCAATAATATCCATCAATGCCAGTACCTTCTGAGCAGGAGTGACTCAAGACATTGGTGGACACAGGATCACGGCCCTTCATATCTGTTTCTTGTCTGCTACCTGGGTGACTTAGCTGTCTTTCACAAGGCTTTTCTTCTGTCTGGTGTAACTTCCTTATACCCAGGGATTTGAGGATATCAAGGTTTTCAGACACCTTTGTTTTGGTTTCCCCTCCCTTGATTCCTCCCAAATCCATCCCACCTCCCTTCCCAACCAACTCTTTGCCCATTATTTCCTTCTTACAAAGCAAACAGACAGACAAACAAACAAAAACACTATAAATCACATTATTTAAAAAAGTAAAAACACATGAACACACACACACACACACACACACACACACACACTGCATGCACACACACGGCCCATAAAAACACAACATTAGAAACCATAATATACAAACACAAGACAAATAAGACGAAAAATGTCCAAAGAAAGTAATATGAAAAAAAGAGTCTACAAAAATATCACTGAGTTCATTTTGTGTTGGCCATCTACTTCTTGGCATGAGGCCTCCTGTTAAGTGTTGTAAATAGGTAAATATACCTACTAATGTTTTCTTTGTTAGTGGGAATCAATTACAGATATCTTCTGGGCTAAGGGTTGGAGCCCATGTCCATTTTACATAATCTTGAACTCCTGTAAGACAGGAAGTAGAACCTGCAACACTTAAGGATGGGATATTCAATTGTGACTGCCACGCTTGTATCCTTCTTCTGGGAAATAGAACATCATTTCTTGACAAGTGGACTGGCATGGATATTCACAGCTGGAAGCCATTGCTTTATGTTAGCTATTTCTGGAAATTATATTTTACATAGGGCAGTAATGTAAGGAAACTTGAGATGTACTACTGTTCTTTTCAGAATCTTCCTCTGCTTTCTCCTCTGAGTAAAATCCAAATTCAGTTACAATGCTTAGTATCTCATCTATTCCCCTTTTCCTTGGTTCACTGATTTACTAACACAGCGTTTCTGCTTATTAAACATCATTCTACATTCTTGCCCAAGAACCTTTGAACTTGCTGTTATTTTATTTTTGTCCAGAATTCTCTTATCTGAGACATGTCCACTCTCCTTTACTTCCATTGAGGTTTGAATTGAGTACCCCATTTGCATTGAAGCTTTCTGTTATCACCAGTCTTCAAATTGCATGCCCAACTACATCCCCTACCTCACACCTTCTCTACAACTCTGTTGTTGTCTAATACAACCAGGTTTGTAATACTCCATCTGAAACTCAGAGGATCAAATATGATTAGAAACACAGGACTGGATTCCAGGCTTTTAAAAGTTAAATAATATCTGGTGGTACAAATGACAACAATAAAACTTATTCAGATAGCAATTCAAAAGTGAACTAAATGTAGTTCATAGAGACATATATCTGTTCAATTCATGTTTGATTAACTGATACAGTACACAGAGAAATTTTCAGTTTTCAAAGTTTTTCTTATGTTCATAAAAAGGAACTCTGGACTTGTGTATGTTTGACTTAATGACTTGTGAACAATTCTCTTCTGTTCTAATGTAAACTGTAGTGGAGCATGTATTTTTATTATTTTCTTCAAGACACAGCTCTGTCATTTGTTGGATCTGGCATATGGTAGTTTCTATTAGAAAATCAATGAATGAATGAATGAATGAATGAATGATATATTGCCACTAAGGAATACTGACAGGTTTAAAAAAATAGTGAGGGCTGGGCATAGTTGCCCATACCTGGTAATTTTAGTCCTCAATAGGCAGAGACAAAAAGATGTTGAGTTCAAGGCCAGACTGGGCTACATTGTAAGTCTTCGTTTTTGAAAACCATCCAACAACCACCCACCCAACTAACAAATCAACCAACTGAACAATATAGAAATAAAACCAGTGAGAGAAAGAAAAAAGTGGCATTTTCAAGAGAATCTACTTATTAACATCTTAGTTATCCATTAAATTGTTTGCTTCAGTTGCCAGTTCAGTAATGTTGAGTTCCTAGAATATATGGGTTGTATTCTAAACAGTTGGCAAATTTTGAGTCACCAGGAGGTATGAGATAAGAGTTGGGAATTAATCCTGACAGATAGGAAAATTAAAGGTGCTAGGGACAGATCTTGGTTATAACTAAAACAAGAAAAAGAGATATTAATTTTGGAATCTCAAGATTGTAATAAAAGTGGATTACACAGTTGAAAATATTAGTCATTTGGAGTACTGGCCTATAGATCAAGTGACTAAGAGCATAGCCGGTAAATTAGCAAGTAATCAGTTGTGGCTAATTGTGAGACTGTTATTCAGAAGTTAGGTCATATACACGATGGATTGTCACAGAGCTGGTTACCTTGGGAGAAGCAATGCTCAGTGAAGAGTTTGGGAAAGCCTTGGTCTGTTCTGAGATCTACAGAAAGAAAGTTAAGCTTCACATATTTTTGCTTGCATGTCATACTTGCACTGCCTGCTGTCTTCTGAAACACTTTTCTGTCTACTCAATGCCTATCTTGTCATGTCTGTCTTTAAAAAGTCACTTCCTGTATGAAGGTTTCTATGCAAGATCAAAGTTTATCCTAGTCTCCTGTCTTGGTCCTAGAAATTTGTCTGCATCCTACCTTTGTGAACTCACCAAGCAATTTCAGTATTGGTAGATGGAGGAAGAAGGATGCTGAGTTCAAGATCAGCCTGGGCCACCTTGGTAAGACCTTGTCTCCAAAAGCCAGTCTTCTATCCAACCAACCAACCACCCAACCACCCAACCAATCAACCAACTAGACACATGCATCACAAATATAAAAACAACTGGGAAAAGAAATAAAAGCAATTTCAAGGATAATTGATATATTAATATATATTATTTATTTGTTGAAGTTTTTGATTCTGAACTATATGTATGGAAAAAAGGTTCAGTAATACTCAGTTTAATGGAAACATATTCATGAAGCTTCTCAGGCATGGCAAATACTCAGAGCTGCAATAATGGAGTCAGAAGGGCTGACATTAGGGAAACAGTGAATCCTTGTATGCCTGCCACCTTGCCTGCAAGATTATGGAGCTTACAAATGTTATTTGTGTTGCCTTTAAGCCACTTCTTGTTGTTGAGTGCTAAGAAAACTGTCTGAGAAAATGTATTTAGCTAGTTTTGATCAGTATGAATTATCCCTGGTCCTATCATATGGCTTTTGAGAATTCTCAGTGTACTGCTTACTTTTAGTGAACTGAAATCTCCTAGGAGCATAATTTGACCCAGGATGCAGACAAAATACTTGGATTCATTATTAGAAATGTAAAAGTTTTAGAATTTAGAATACATAATGAAACCAACCCAGGGCTGTTTAATATTTTATGCCACTTTTTATTATAGAGTAGGTAATTTTGCAATTACAAAGAAAATGCTTTCACAAACGAAAGGAAATTGAAATATGGCAAACCCTAATCTTTAAATTCATTTAAACAGGACTCTTTTTGTTTTCTTAATTCTTGTTGCCAAGTATTTTAGAAACTCAACAGAAGAGGATAAGGAAGTTTACAAAACTAGGTATGCTGTTGACATGCAATTTATTAGTGCCTCTTCTTACAAGAATATAAAAGATTAAATATATCATCTTAGAATTATAATGTCACTGTGAGTCTAATGATGACTTACAAATCTATATTTTTAGTTTTAGATGTTAACTCTTGTAAAGCAATGCCCTAGTGGCTGCTTGTGAAGAAACATGAGACATGATTTTGCTGAAGTCTTGTCTGACTTGCCATGAATGTACTTATCTTACTAACCTTGGCCTTTCTTAACCCCAGCCGCTGTTATTTACCAGCTAGATCTTCCAAGCCATGGATTTTAGTTCAGGAAGACTAGTATCAGGGCATTTCTGCTGAACAATAGTGCCTGTTTACTGATTACTCTCTCTGTACATGGTTCTCTGTGAGAGACAGACAGAAGTAATCATGAAACATTCCAGATATGTATTATACAATGGAGAAGTTAATAGCTGTCTATTAGAGTTTAGTGCCCTTGGTGTAGAGTGACTGACTTTAATCACATTATTTTCTTTCACAGACAAGCATCAGGACATGCTGCCCTTGTTAAGAATGTACTGGTTCATCCAACACCTCCATCTCCTGTTTGTCTTGTCTTTATTCCTGACACCTATCTCATTCAGTAGTCTTTAGACTTCCTAAGGGGGCAGTTCTATAAACCTCCAAGGGGGGTTGTGTACCTTTGATTCTTAACTCTACTTGGTAAATATTTCTAAACATTTCTTCCTCTTCTGAAGTGCTAAAGATGTCAACATAATCAATTCACCCAAACTCGTGAGGCTAATTTCATACTCATTCACTGGAGCACATGATTCAAAGGACCTGCTCAGTGCTGTCAGTTAGAAAGTGATAGAAACTGGGTTTGAACTCGGGTCTCACTTTACATTCTGCATTCTTCAAATGTAGACTATTATTTGCTAGTAGTTCTCATTGGTAATAATCAGTAACAAGTATAAAAATGTAACTAAGAGAATGTAAAATTTCATAATTTATAGATGAAAGCTGCGTAAAAAAACAAATAACTAAAACTTAATAGAGAGTTCAACAGGTTTATCAGAGAGATGTAAAATTATGATATTTTTCAATAGTAAATTATCATTAGCTAGCATAATACATTAGTAAAACAGATTATACAACCTCCCCCAACAGGGACACAACAATTCTTCATGACAAATTGTGATTTGAGGACTGAATAGATGATTCAGAACAAAAAAAACCTATAAGTACATTCTTAGTAATGCCAAAAAAAAATTAATGTCAATCTCCAAAGGGGGTAAGGATGAATGTGATTCTTCAAAATTGGAGAACTCTATGCATCAAAAAGTAGAGTAAATTTGAATTCAATACAGAAATGTGAAGAAATGTTCTTGGGTCATGATGAGGGTAGAACATTGGTTCAATCTTCAAGGAAGTGCTGAAGACAATGATAAGAGCATGTTTAGACAGGATACTTATGGTGTGCCAGATAGTGGGAAAAGGAGGGATAGTGCTATTAACAAAAATGCCAAGGAGGAAGTAGGATAACTGAGCTATTGTGGGTTAGAATAAGGAAAATTACTTTGGAGCAGTGGCTGGTTCTGATCCTTATTTGCTCGCTATTTGCAAACAGTAGATTGGATTCACAGCAGTGTAGCAGCATTTTGAATCATAGTGGTGATGCTAGGACAGCTAATTCTAAGCTGTAAAACAGCAACTCAAAAATGTACTAATAACTACACCTTTATATATAATCAATCCATGTGGAGTTGTAAGACTAACCATCACAAGCCTACTTAATTGGAACAAGTTGCCTTCATCTTGGAACTGAAGTTAGTATGGGCAGTCGGCATATTTTTGATATCCCAGTAAACTCCTAGTGGAAAACTAATATGTGTTGGGGAGGGGGTGTTGCCTGTAGCTTTCCCTGCCCCACTTATATTACCAGCCCCCACCAAGCTTCCCTTGAATACACAAATAAAAGACACATACATAGGTTGCTCATTTTCAACTTGCCTTTTGGCACAATTGCCAGGCACCACTATCTCCCACCTGGAGAAGCGTGCCCTTATTAATATTCTTATCTCCACACATCCTGCCTGCCCTAAACTTTAGTGGCTCAGATACATCTGGTCCCTGCTAAACACCCCTGGTACCTGCCTATGGGAGTGGCCACTGACAGTCGCTCCTCTTGAGACCTCACATGGATGTCTCTTTTCCTCCCAACCCAATCCCTACCCCCACCCCCACCCCAGCAATTGGCCCATGGCTTCTTTACTAACAGATCAAGAACCAATTGGGAACAGGACCTTAGCATCAGAACTTGCCCTACAGGGGGACCCAAAACACATTGTTGAACCCAAATTTTATCTCACTGTGTAAATCTAGACAGTGCATTTAATTTCTGTGTTTTCTCTTCTGAAAAATTAAGATGGTTAGACCAAATTCTGAGACTGCTAAATCTGATATTCTGAAGAAGGAAAAGACTTGGCAATATATGGTACTTCAACACTGAATTAGAGTCAGCTCCAATATAATTTCTATATTTCAAAGATAAGTTGTCTAAGGTTATGAAGCTATTTGAAGACAGAACTAAAATATGTATTCATGTTTCTTGGCTTCCCATCTCCTTCATAGTTCTGATAAAGTTGATAAGGGTTCAGATTTCATCAAAAGTTCTTCATCTTCAGTGTGATACAAGCTGCTATTGTTTTAGTAATTTAATGGGAACAAGGTAGCATGCATGAGACTATAATAGAAGTTAGTGAATTCTCTACCATTGTTCAGAAAACAATCCAAAGACAGAGATTCTGCCTCTGTAGAAACAAATTTTTGTTAGCAAATGTTAGGGTATACGGAATACTACCACCTAGAAGGCTACAGCCTGTGCTTACATGGAGATGATTTATGTTATGTTTTTACATAGGATATGTATTCTATAAGACTGTGTTATACTTTTTATTGTTGGTGTTAGTATGACAAACAGTACAGGTGGAAAAGTAAGAATAATTTACTTTGATTCACAGTTTATGTCAACATCCATGATTGGATGGCTGCAGTGTCTCTCAGCCTGCAGTGAGGCAGTGCATGATAGAAACAAGTCAGAGAGAAAGGGTTCAAATCAGGGTGCTATGGGGCAGATAGCATAATATAACAGGAAGGGGTCAAACCATCTTTCCAAGGCATTCCCTCAATTACCCATTTCCCCTAACTAGGACCCAGCTCTACCACCTCTGCACAACCTATTCAAATATTGATGGCAATAGAATAATCCATTTCTGAAGCCAGGACCTCCATGATGTAAGTACTTCCTCCAAACTCCAAACACCATTTGCATAGAAGACCACACCAGGATCATATGAGACTCTTAGGATACTTTAAGTCCTAAGTTATAGCAAAGCCTTTAAAGATATCTTTGTTCTCAACATGTGTGTGTTAAAGAATCTGCTTTTTAGTAATTTAGTCATGTAGCATGGTAGCCTTCCATATGTAGAGATTGTCAAACAAGTGATTGATGTCTCTCTGTCAGATCCTTCAGTTCCTCCGTCAGCAAGTTGAATCTTAAGAGAGTAGCAAGCTTTATCCCACAAGGAATGGCACAGCATTTGCTGTTGTCTAGGAAACCCACTTTCTTGATACTGAATCTGAAGAGGATGAGTGAAGTAATATAAATCAGAGAAAAAAAATTAAAAATTAACAAGGTAAAAATGATCATCCTTAGTAGTGACTTGATGAATACTACTCTACCAGAGTAAGACTTGGCCTTTGGATAACTATTTGAATGAGCAGTAGTTGATGAGGTCAATGGAAAGAAGATATAATTATAAATTAAGTCCCTTGTCTTGGGAGTCAGAGCTCTACTGGCTCTCCCTGAAATAATTACACATAATCCCTATAGAAGAAAAAAACAATGACAACTGAGAGTGTGGATATTATCTGCTGACCAGGCCAGGGAGAGGAAAAGCAGTAGCCACATTCATTGCCCAGGAGCTCTGAAGTTTTTTATGCCAACTGGCAAATAAAGCTGGTTAATAGAAACAGCCTGGATCTTAGCATTTCAGCAAGCTGTTGGCTTGCTGCTAGCCACTTGTTCCCTTGTCAGAAGGGGTCCATCAAGCAACACTGTACACAAATGATACCTGGAATCACTCCAGGAGGCTGTTGTTACTCTGTTGATTGAGATATACAGTGTAAACCACTCTTTATGTTGCACAAAAGGGCAAATATACAAAATAAGTAATGTCTGATGTCTCATCAGCAAGAATAATTAAAGCAAAGGAGAATGACAGTCATGATGGTGAGACTGTAGACAGAATAGACCCCAAGGAATTTTGATGAAAGTTGAGACTTGTCTATTGCTTATTTCTTGGATTATACGTTGTACGCGCTCAAGTGACATGTTGTCATGCAAGGAGTTGAGCTGGTCATTAGGCTGTCATTTCTTCTGACGGGATGTTATCACATGTGATAGCAGTACGCGTCATTACAGTTGTCATGCAATGTTCCTGAGACAAACAGATGGGGTGTGTCTTCTGTGGCAGTGCTGAGTGATCACCCTGTGAGCAGATCAGCGGGACTGCTATTAAATCATAGCATACAGCATAATATTAAACAATTATCGCTATGGCAGCACTGAAAATTGTTTAGTGATGATTGCTGATTTTTATAATGAAGAAGACACTTTATAGGATCTTTTTACTAAATACCACAGAATCAAAGCAGAGCCTTATTTAAATGCATACCTGGGGACTTTTGTATTTATTACATTTCTCTGACTGGAGGGAGGTAGTTTATCTTTAATAGCCAATCCCCAAAGTTCAGGAAAAAGCTTTCCATATCTATTTTTAAAGTTTAAGTGTAGTACATACACAATACTTTTATCATATAAAAGATAACATGGAGAAGGAATGAAGGAGCATAGAAGTGACCACTATTAATGTTAAGCCTGGATAGACTATTTTGGTGCTACAAATAGACAAGATATGGATTGGCCTATGAAATGGAAAGAAAATATATGTTCTTGAGGAGCAAAGATTACAGAGCTTCTTCCTGCCCCTGCCCCATCACTTTTCACCATCTTGACCTTATTCCTCTAACATCTTCTCTACTCTTGTTCTTCTACCTCTGCAGTCCCTATGTTATTTGAAACTTATCTCAAACTCTCCACCTTTGAAAACCTCACCCTCCTGTTGTGCTGTATGGCTTTGCCCTCTCCACATGATCTTTGACAGCTTTCTTTGGAATTTTAAAACCCTACCTAGAAGTGTGTCAACTCAAGTAGACCATCATCATCTCAGGTACAAATCTACTGGCTCCTGTTCTTAGATCTGATAACTCACAGTCAACCAATCACCAGTAGCAGTGAAAATCAAATGTAAACATAAAATCATAATATAAATACAACAGTAGATTTGAGTTTCTCTGTGTGTCATGGCCCGTTTTATGCAGCTCACATGCATGAGCTGCAGAATTGCACAATCATCCTGTGAGTAGATATTACCACTTTCTCAATTCCACGGGTGAAAATATCTTGAGTTATCTCACAAACACTGTGGTATTGCTAGCTGGTGGCTAAGTCATGTTTTAAAATTGCATGTGCCTCAGCTTTTCAGCATCAGAGATGTGGTTGGCTTCAGAGAGGAAGTGGATTTCTGGTTTTGTTCTCTTTTACTTCATTTACTCTCAGATGGTCATGTAGGGTTTGTGGCTACTGTGCACAGCCTGACTGCATAGCTCTGGAATTTTTCCAAGATGTGGATCACTAGGTTAGGAACAGAAAAGTCAGGCACAGAAAATACATTAAAAGAAAGTAATAATTGTTCACCATTTCTAGAGTTTTTCTCTAACAAAAACAAAGCAAAAGGTCTTAACTTGGTCACTGCATGGTGATAATTCAGTTAAATATATTTCTCATCTCCTTTGAGACACGGAGTTGGGTGTTGAGTTTTCAGAGTGCTAAGTTACATGGTCATGGTCTTACCAAGCACCATGTAGCCTAAGTACCTTTATACAAGATAACATAGTTGCTTGATTAATGAGTAATGAAAGTAACTAAACCCCCCTGTCTAATACTTGTAACATTTGCTTGAATCCATAGATACGTTCAAATTACAATTTGAAACTTCAAAAGCCACAGGGTGTTTTCCAGGCCTTTTTTTGGGGGGGTGTGAGTTGTTGCCTATTTTTAATTTTTATTACATTCTCTAATTTTTATATAGGATAGCTGTGTAACTATAATTATCCTATACTGAGAGTCTTATGCCCATGTTCCCTAATTAAAGCCAGACCTGTAGATCAGTAGGGGAAACACTACAGACCATGTAGCATGATTTCTAGCTTCCTTCTGATTCTAACTGCCTCAAGTTGGAGACTGAGAAGATGATAGAGCATAAGGGACTGAATTTCTCCTGGAGCAGCTAAGAAGGATTGAAGAAGACTTCTGGGTGTGGGGGTGGACCTTGGTTAGGGATGCTCCTCTTGGACAGATATGAGTTCTCCTTAACAGTTCTTATGCACTGGCCTATGGTGGGTGACAGGCTAAACTTCTCACTTTCAATTCTGATTCTTGGTCTTGTGGCTCATCAAATCTGACTTTGTTAGTTTCCTTGTGCTTGTTACATTTCTGTCAATTTGACAAAGCCAGGATCATCTGGGAAGAGGGAACTCCTGTTGAGAAAGTGCCCACCAGATTCCTGATAGGGTCATCTTCTTGATTTATGATTGTTATGGGAGGTCTCAGCCCCCGTGGGTGGTGCCATCCCTGGGCAGCTAGTCTGAGTTGGTACATAAAACCCAGTGATATAGAGAACAGACCAGTAAAACTTTCCTCCATGGTCTCTGTTTAGTTCCTGCCCTAATTTCTCTTCACAGGATACTATAAACTGAGGGCTGAATTATAAAGACCCTTTCCAATCCAACTTGCTTTTGCATATAGTCTGTATTGTAGCAACAGGAATCACAGTAGGACATCAGTGAGAACACACAAGATTTTGTTGAGAAGCACTGGAAGCAAAGCCTTCATTTTTTTTTTCCGTTATTTTATTCCTTTCTACAGGTATACTTAAGGGCAAATCAATTTTCCTGGCTGGTGGGGATGTGGTATAATTTGTATGAGTCAGCTTTGGGTATTAAACAGAATTCTAGACACTGAGTGGTTTAAACAGGAAGAATTTGTTTCTTACATTCTGGAGGCTGGGGATTTTAGGAATAAGAATCCAGCTGATTTGTGTTCTGGTGAGAGATGATTTTTCCTGGTACAGAGATGGCTATCGTCTTACCATGTTTTTACATGATAGGGGAGAAAGGAAAGAAGCAGGGGCAGGATGAGTGGGGAAGAGAAGGGCAGGGAGAAGCTAGCTACTTGTGAGAACACTAATCCTTTAGAAGGAATGTTCTTGAGTGGTGCCTCAGTCTTTGCCTTTCCCTCTCAGTCTTTGTCTTTCCCTCTCCTCCCTGGTATTTACTGTTGTTATGTGGACTAGAGATGAAGTCTTGGAGTGGGCTGCTGAACTTAAATGCTAAGGAAGAGAGCTCTCCTCTCTATGAATTAGTCTTAGAGCTAATATCTAAATCCTCTTACAAAAACTCACTTGGGAATTGTAGGCAACACAATGCTTCTTCTTCTTTTTTTTTTTTTAATTCAAAACTTTTATTACCCCAACAATAAGTAGAAGAACTTATCTAAGATAATATTAAAGCTATCAATATGATATCCTTCATATCATTAATCCTTCTGTAGTGTGGGTAAGACATTTCCTAATTGTTTTAAAAGAAGGAAAATACTATCTTACTCTTTTGAAAAACATAAAGTGTGTATTTTCAAAAAGCAAAATAGGAGGTAGGCTATTTTAAGCTTCTCCAACAGTGTAAACAAACCCCTTAAAAGCAGATAAGCATATATACATTGTAAATGATCACACACACACACACACACACACACACACACACACACACACGAGACACATTTCTAAGTACCTGAGTAATAGATGTATACAACCAACTTCCATCATCTTGCTTAGAATTTGTAATTGATATAAAGCTCACAGTTATCTTTCATATCTTATTTGCTTTGAATTATTATTAGAGTTATGGTCAACATGGGAACTGAAGACTTTAGGAATGATTTTTTGAAAAAACAATTCGGATCTAGATTTTTAAGTTTTCTCTACACAAGTCTTTAACAGAATGAACAGGTCCATACTTAACCATAACTTTGAGGAAAAGAGTTAGTATGAATTTTATCTCTTTAAGCCTTGCCTTTTGCTCCTACAGAATCCACTTTGACACATGGCCCTTTGGCTCTCCAAAGCAGTGTCTCTTCATGGTCCATGCTGGTGAGGTCCTTAAGAGCACAGAAGCCCATGTCAGCAGATAACCAGCCTACAGGAGGCCAAGTAAGCAAGCTTTAAGAATTCTATCATGCAATAATGTAATAATAATGTAATGCAATGTGACAAACAATAAATAGGCCATGACAAGCAAGGTATACCATTGTTTACACTCAAGCTTTAAGAAAATGCCAGACTTTACAAGCATTTGAGAAGACAGAGAGTATGCCACAAAACAGAGGTGGGTGTTTTCTTTTACTGGAGTCAGATCAAAAATATTTTAGGCCATCTGATTTCCTGACTAATCATCTCTTATCACGTGGGTAGGTAGTAACCTTGGTCATTGATAAACATGACTGTCTCCAGCATAGCATCATTTCCAAACCAGGTGGTTCTGGCATCCATGTTGAATACATTCTTTCTCTCACTTTCTGCTCTGTTACTAGGTAATCTGAAGGAATAGGATACTTCATGCTTCATACAAAAGTAATTGCAAAATCCCTTTCTTCAATGAGTACATTAATGCAAACCGATTAGAAAATGGCATAGGTATGTTTGTTTTGATGAATAATTGCAACATTTGAAAATCATTTGAGAACACAGTCTGGGCACATTCGGTGTGGGGAGCTAAAAAAAAAAAAAAAGCAAAGCAAAACAAAACAAGGAAACAAACAAACAAACACACACACATACCCAGAAAACTAAGCTCTGGCATCGTATTGGTAAATGCATATCTTTCATTATTATTCTGAGTTGTAATTTCTGTGTCACATTCAGACAAAATTCTGTAGTGTGTGGTCAGATCAAGATTGGTAGTGCAAAAGGTAAGGGAGGTTATAGAAGTGAACAGAGTTATTAGAAGAATAACTTTATGTGGGAAAAAAAAGCCACAACAGAGTCCTGGAGGCTTTCCACACCGGCAGGTCCCACAAACAGGAGAAAGGTCCGGAGTTCCAAATGCTGGAAGCTTTGGCAATGGCAGGCCCCAAAGACATGAGAATGTCCATAGTTCCAAAAGGGTTTATTTTCATGGCGGATGGTAGATGGATCTGGATGTACCCCCCTGAAACTCAGGACAGACCTGAGTTAAATAGGGAGGGAGAAAGGGGGGAGGATCTGGGGAAGAATGCTTAATTGGCTCTGCCCTCTGACCTTCTGGTGTCTCATTAGTATATAAATCCCTCTAGGGTCTGAGGCCTGTAGTCACGCCCTCTACCTGTGCTCTTTGGGAGGGGCTGCAATAGCCTACGACTGAACAGTGCAGGTCAAATGGAGATCTTATGTGTTAGGAGCCTGGATTCTGGGAGCATGGCAGAATGGATGCCCGTCCCTTGCAGGGTCTCTGAGCTACTTCCAGCCAGCACTTCTGCCAAAAACCAAGACCCCTTTCATGGCCTGACAACTTCACAAGAACCCAGAATGAGAAGATAATTCCTGTCTTCTTCAATCATTTTTGTTGTTGGAAAATTATAAAGATAATACAAATTGAAAGAAAAAGTGTGAACCACATGTCCTGGGCACTGAATAACTGTAAACAGAAATTTACTCAGTTATCTCTCAGGCTTTCTTGAAAGAAAGCTGGTTCCTAGAAATCTTGTGGAAAATTTCTGAACTCAAGAATCAAATTGTGCTTAGGGTTTCAGACACACACATTTTAGGGATTGTTGCCATGGGGCTCAAGGAAGAGACAGGGCAGTATCCTGGATATTGAAATTATAGAAATTGGATCATTTTTAGCAAACACACTATAGCTCCAAATTACCTTGTCACTGTGAGATAGTGATAAAAATAACTTAAAAATAACCATCATATTTTTTAAAATTTCATGTGATAAACTACAGGACTAATAAGCTATGGTGGCAGAGTTTTCTTCAACTCAAACTGCACCTGAAGGATATAAGAAACTTAAATAGCACATGCCCTACCCTGTAGTAGCCAGTAACAAATTAGGCTCCTGAAGACAAGAAAAGTGTCACATGCTTTATGAATTTATTTTTTCAACTCTTCTGGATTCCCTAAATAATTTCATTCTGGCTTTCTGTGTTTGAATGCATGAAAACAGGTCATTCAACTACTATAAAATGATGGCCACTGATAGTTTTTCCAGTGGATGTGAGGGAAGGCTGGAAGTTTAGGTTGAATTAGAGACTTCAGGAATCTTTTAATTTGCATTTAGAACACAGAAAATTAAGTACAATTTGTCCTTAGTGACCCTTGGCTCTTTACTGTCCTAAGGACCCAAGGAAGCACAATTTGAAATAGGAGTTTTGCCACCAAAGCAGCTTTCCTTTTGGACACTCAATTGAGAATCTTCATAGGTCCTACAGTCAAGAACCCTGGGCTGCAGTGACAGTCTTGTTGCCCATCTCACCTGTAGCATTCTTCATGCTCTTTACTTCTTAAACCCTGAAAATAAATGAAAAGTTTGTTTATGTGGTATGTAAATGCAGGGTCTGTAGGCTTACTTTTTCGAAACCTACTTTAATAAGGGTTCTTAAAAGCTTCAACCTCCCTTCTAACCCGACCTCACCAGTGGTAGTGGGAAAGGAAGGTTGATAAGAACAGGGGTTGTAGACCTGTTTAGAAATAGTTCTTTGGGAAATTTGTATCTTTGTTGTCAGGATATCAGCCTTTAGTCTACTAGCAAAACACAAACATAAATCAGTAACAGCAACTTGATCCAGAAGAAATTGCATGCTCTGCCAAAAGGCCCAAGTCCACTGGAGCAGCAAGAAGTGGCCAGAATATCATGAGAAATTCTTTGGTGACTTACTTTTATGAAGTCACCACAAGCAAAGATCAGCAACTTGATACAAGGTGAACAAATACCATCAGTGAAGACTAGCAAGGCAGAGCAAAGGGAACCAATGCCAGAGCCTCCTCCCACTGTCTGTGGGGTTGTATTTATATTCTTTCTAAACATCATGTGCCCTCTCTCTTGTGTCTCCTTCAGCAAAACATCTTTCACTTGTCTGCTTCAGCAAAACCCCCTTTCACCTGTCTGCCCCAGCAAAACATCATATGACATAACTGAATTTTCAAATGAACCAGAAATTTCCACTTCAGGGGTCTCTCTGTGTGTTTTCATGTTAAGCCTTCTTCTTTTGTATTTCAGCTAGTACCACAGCCTATAGGTTATGGTTGTCCTGATACCCATGTTAAATTCTATTTGGCTAAAGCTTTCAATTATATTTCTTATTATTCTTCTGATTATTAAAAAATCACTATAATAAAAGTATAGTCTACACAGAAGTGTGAAGTGGGAGACATACTACCAGTTATGTAATGACTAACAGGTAATTCATTACTCGATTCTTTCTAGAGTTGGTTTTCTACACACTCTCTATAAAAAAAAAAAGAATGAAAAATTTGCTTTATAGCTTTGTGTACTTAACACTAAATCATGGCATTTTTTCTATGGCATGACAGAAGTAAATATTATCATCATGCATATAGTAATACAGTTTAAAATATAGTAAACTCTATCATTGATTTCTTTAATTTGGGTAGATTTTGGATATACTCAATGGAATGCATTTCTTTTGTGTATGACTCTGCACATATTTCTAACAATTTGTTAGAAAAAATTTCGGAGGTTGGGCATATTACTCAGGCGTTCCAGAGAAACAGAACTAAAAGCATATGCTATTATAAACAGGGACTAATTGAGCTGACTCAGAACAGCACAGAGGCTAAGAAATCTGGCAGTGACTGCTTGCAGGGTGGAGACCTAAATCCGGTGAGACTGGAAAAGCTAGAAGCCTCAGAATGATAGAAGGGCCAAGGGATAGCCCTGGTCCAAGACCAGAGGCCTGGCGGCACTTACAGAGCCTCTGGTGCAAGTCTGAGGTCAATAATTAAAAAGCCTGGAGTCTTATGTCCACAGGCAACAGCAACAAATAAATGAACTTGATCAGGAGGGGAGAGTATGAATGAAGGCTGGCTTTCCACTTCTACTTTGTGGTTCATTTTGCCCACGGCCACTCCCACCTCTAGGGATTCCTATATGCCCTGTTTATTCACCTAGGAAGCAGTCTCTCCCAAATTCCCTCCATAGACACTCCCTGAAGTATGGATTACCAGTTTTCTGGGCATCTTCTCAATTCAGCCAATCTGACAGCCAGAGTAGCCATCACAGACATTAGACCTTACGGGTATTATTATAGAAAATACATGAATACTGATTTGACCATCTCTGTGAGTCTTCCTAACATTGTCACCTCACCAATGCTGACATTCCAGGAACTCTTCTGGTTCCATAAGGAAGATGGAAACAGTTAATGCCAAATGTAAATATCTTTCTGGAAACTGTAGGCATAATTTTTTGTGCACTCTATAAAGGTCATCCTTGTGTTATTCAAATGTTGATTTCTCTGCCATCATATTTTGTTTCAATCCAGACATGGCTTTGTAATGTTTATTCTTAGAAGCTCCTGTCCCAAGTTTGTATAGACATTGCTCCTCATTCATTTTCTGCCTTGCTAATAAAGTCAATGAGCCAATACAGATGTATAGAGAGAATAAGTTGAAATTTCTAATTGTCGGAGGGGTGGAGAAAGAACCAGAAAGTGAGTGAGGGAACCTTGAGGAGAGGTTGCTACATTGGATTTGAAAAGAAAAGTTTAGGAAGTATCTATGATGATAGGAAGGAAATGGCTTGTCTCTTGGTGGCATCATCTCATCAAGGAAGCTGGAGTGGACAGAAATGGTACCCAAGTGCCAATGAGTGTCACCACATCCATACAAACAGATTCAGGCATCTGTCTGAATTGTTTCCTTTCTCCCATGGAAACTTAAAAATGCTGCTGCTTGATTCTGATTCACAAAGCAGAAGTTACCAGAACTTTCTTCCCTTTTCTTTGTCTATGAGTAACTCCTTACAGTCGTACATTGCAACTTGCCTGGGTCTCTCACTGGAAATGTTTACTCTGTAGCCCTTCCCTGAACTGACTTTCCCATTTCTTCTTATTTTCCCAGTTTAAAATCTCTAGCTTTCCCAGAAATTCACTTATGTAAATACTCCCATATTTAAAGATAACATCATATTGTCTTTATTGCTCTTCTGATGTCTCCTGGGACTTCTAATGTTATTCCACATACTAGATAAACCTGCGTTGCTTCATTTTCAAGCAATTGAAAAGTTCTTATATCATCTATTTCTTTTATTTTCACAGCCAGGATTTTTGCCAATTTAGTTTTGTAATGACTTTCTTGATGACACAACATGTGCTTAATTTTGCTAGTGTTCCAGGAGGGCTTGGACATGGCATGAGCTGTGCGATTGTTGATGAACTGTGCCATTGTTGATGCACTGTGACATTGTTGAATGCTGTGGATCACACGAACTAGCTGGGCCAACATTAGGAATTAGTCTTAGACCTATACCACATGGGCTGAAATTTTCTTTTACTTTCTGCTACATTGGATTTGAAAAGAAATGTTTAGGAAGTGTCTGTGGTGATAGTGCATTTGACTGCTTCTCCTTTCTACCATAAAGTTGTGATCTTTAAAAAACATACTTTGCATTGTGTTGTCTTCCATGATAAACTGACCTTCTTGAGAAGACAACACAATTGGCTTGAGCCAATGAAATGCTATACCATCTTCCAAATAAGGCTATTTGAGTTAATGTTGGTTCATATTAACATTGTGGTAGATACCCTAACTTATTAATTTATGAACATAATTTCAAAAACTCTAGTATACTAAAAAGAACCTAGATGTTCATTGAAATAATAATATATTATGGTTAAATAAGATGTATCCTAGACATCAAAGCTTGTTGTCTAAAAAATAATTTGTCATATTCTAGAAACCAAAGGAAAACAACATGCAAATGTTCACAGATGGAACAATTTAGTTGAAAAATATTCAATAGTATTTATATATGTTTAAAAATAATGATAAAATCAGAGCTGGTAAGAAGGCTCAGTAGGTAAGGTTCTTGACTCACTAATGTGAGGATTCATGTTTGGATAGCTAGCACCTATTTAAAGCTGTATTCAGTGGCTCACGTTGGTAACTCCATCACTGGGCTGAGGTTAAAGCTAGGAGCATCCTCAGAGCTCATTGACTATTCAACCTTGATGAAACAATGAGCTGCAGTTTCAGAGAGATGCCGCCTCAAAAAATTTAGGTGGAGAACCATCAAAGGAAACACTAGATGCTGGCCTCTGACCTCCATGTACACACTCACACACTTGTATGTGTAGCTGCATGCCCATGTATACACACCCATAGGCACATGCACAGCCAATACATATACGCCTGAATTCATACACAATAACAATGACTCAACAAAGTAAGAGACATTTTATAAACATGGCATTTGTGCATATATACACAGCTGTATCCCAGACAGCATGGCATAACTCATGACAAAATGCTAGAGGCAGTTCTGATAAAGACACAAATGAGATGGTGCTGCTTAAGCCTCAAGTGTCTTGGTGATGTTGGACCAGCTCAATTATCAACACCAACAAGAGGGAGAGCTAGGACTCAAAAAAAATGATGAAGTAAAGCTCTTACATTTGATGTCTAGTTACTTAGAAACTCCCAAAGCATCTCATTGGAAAATTCCAACTCTTACTCACTTCCAGCATCTAGAACAGGCATCTTTAAAAACATAAACCTGACTCATTGTATAAAACTCCCTTGGTTGGGAAAAAGAACAATCTGGAGAAATTGAAAATGAAACTGATGAACTGGGGTTGGAGGGGACAGGTAGGGATTTTTTTTTTCTCTATTGGAAATTGTGGGGATGTGAATAGAGAATGGTGTGTCCAAGGCCAAGTGTGGGAAAAGAACTTGAATAAACATTTTGGATAAAAAGAAATATAAATAACCTTTCAGCTCATTAATAGATATTCAATGACATACAAAATGCTATTTGTTATTTAATATTTATCAAAGAAATGATGAATTGAAAGTCTATGTCCTAAACATGTTTGTATTCTACAGGGAGATTTTTCAGGATGGACAAGATCTATTGGGAAGCACTGCCTAATGACCCAGGGTAGAGCAGAAAGACGTTGATGGGCAGGGTTTGGAGGACAGTTTCTATGAGTATCATTTCACAGTGTGTTTCTTGTTTCTTTTATTCCCACCTTTGACCTCCTTCAGAGCAGAGGCGAAAAGCTCTGATAGCTCAGATATGCTCCCTATTTAGAGAGGATGGCCATGGACCCTGATCTTCCTGCTTTTACCTTTCTGTACAAGGTTTGGAGTTAGGAATCATTATATCTAGTCTGTGTCTTCAGTCGAATCATACATGGCTTT
Source organism: Mastomys natalensis (assembly GCA_021653895.1). Taxonomy (NCBI): domain Eukaryota; kingdom Metazoa; phylum Chordata; class Mammalia; order Rodentia; family Muridae; genus Mastomys; species Mastomys natalensis. The sequence goes on from JAJTUV010001064.1 coordinate 602,473, forward strand.
ATAGATAACTGAAGGAGAATGCAAATTAGTAATTTTATAATTTGCATTTATTTTTGTATGTTAGAGTTAGTATGGGGGCAGTGCACCAGTGTGGAGAATGGAGAACAATTTTCAGGAGTCATTTCTCCTTTTCATCATGGGAGTTCCCAGCATGGAACTAAGCCATTGTCTGAGTGGGTAGAGCCCAAGTTGCTCTACCCACTGAGCCCATTCCACTTCTCACAAAGCTTTAGTTTTGCAACTTTTAAAGTATAAAGATGACATCACTCTTGAATACCATAGAGACGAGTCCATGGTGTATTTCCATTTACTGTTTGCTTTTTATACTTTGAAACTACCTGCCCAATTTCTTTTATAATTAGAAATAGAAAGATATGAAAAAATTCTTAAATTTTTATAATCACTTCCTATATTAAGGAGCTATATGTTAACATATTTATTTTACTTTTAAACTACATTAATCTTATAATTTTACTATGTGTTAAATTATAGAACTTAATGACATGTTATCAAACCTGCTGTTTTTCCTGTTTTGAATTAAAAATACCAACTGTATATCTCTAGCCAGAAATCAGTTACTTTTTCTCTGGATAGCTTTGTTGTAAAAATCTGCAGTTTTCAGTTTGTCAATGATATAAGCTGAGACGCTATGCTTCTCTGAAAAAGTGGGTTAATTGTTTCATGGGCTCTGCTAAGTGGTTCTGCTAACCTGCTGCTTCAAGATGCAGTTCTAGAAGGTTTCATAACAGACTTATTTCAAGGATCATAAACCATGTTTTCATAAACTAGTGGACTGTGAGCTCCACTCGTCTGCTTCCTCCCATTCTTTTACTGTTTAATAGCTCTCTACCAGTGGATTATTTTCTAGATCAACTTAGGAAGACAGTGTCAACTTTACTTCCTTAATCAGATCTTGTATGTAAACTTTGCTTTCAATTTCATTTCTTAGGAAATAATTTGTGAAAAAAGTGATATTTTTGTAATATGTAGTATTTCCATTTAAGAATTAAGTTCACACCTGAAATTATTTAACTGCACATCTGTCTTCTAATCTACATTTGTCTTCTCTATGTAATACCAATCTTTTCATTATTATAATCATTCCTAAGAACTGTATAATGTATTTCTCCTGCATAGTGCTGGGATATAGAATAATATGTAAGAAAGTTATTAGTTATGTATCTTTTATTTATTATTGATGTTTTCCTCAATGTGTCATAGATGTTGGCACTTCAGTCTTTGTGGCACCTCCGGTGTTTGTTGAACATTGTCAATTGTATAATTATAGAAGTCATGGCTATTGTGTTTTCTCCTTGTAAATAGTGGTGACTATATTTGCATAAACCTCTATGTGTTTAGTATTGAACAGAGTGGAATTTAGATTCCAGATTTGCAATTTAATAGTTTTATTACAACCTCACACAAGCTTCCTGTGTTCTTATTTTTACTTGTAAAATGGAGACTATTATCAGATGTGCATATAAATGTCCTAGGCATGTGACCAATCTTTAGTCTGTAACGCACCTTGCACTTAACTTGTAGCAGATGCTTAGAGAAAAGCCATAGTGTATACATTATTATCTCTTGAGATGGTGATGGGCTTATCTATGGGCAATGTCAAAGGGATGGCGAGTGAGAGCAAGCCTGCCTGGATTTCAGCAGTGACTCACTGTGAGGAGCAGTCGTCTCTCCACCCGTGCTTTAACTCACTATTCACATGCGATGTGTCTTTTAAAAGAGGATGCATTTTGTCCAGTCAGAAAAAAAAATGAAGGAACAAGATGGTCTTCTGCTTTTGAGGGCTCTGTTTCTTCTGTTGGAGGAAGGAAGGGTGGAGTTGACTCAAACACTGAGTTTTTGAAACACTTGACCCCTTTTTGCTAAATTCTCTAAGAGTGCTTGTTAATGTTCGTGTGTTTATTTTTCTCTTATTCTTAAAATGCATAGAACACAGAACACTCTGGGGGTTACTCAGATCTTCATGGATATGTAGAATTATCGTCATTACCATCAACCCTTAATGAACTTATTTATTTAATCTCTTCATTTAAATCTTCTGGTACAACAGGCTATGTTACTACTCTGTAGTCTAGCATTGTGAACATTTTTATTATGGGACATTAAGCTCTGTCTATTGTCACAGTTAGTAAAGCTCGCTTTACCAGAAATATAATTTGAGCACGGAAAGATTGTAGAGTGAACAATTCCTCTTTATTAATATATACTATATAATTGTGTTGATACCACTTTAATTTTATTAATGATTGTTTCTGCATTAATGTCTCATGAACCTAGAACATATGCATACCCTTGTTTTCTGAATGGAGGGCTTTTTGTGAGGACACACTGGTGCTCTTCTGAGCCTGTCTGTCTCCCAGGCTGCATGGCTACATTCTCTCTGACATGCTGGGTTTAGCTTTCTTTAAGCAATCTTGTAACTATTGCTCCTGTACAAAATCCTCCTCTCCCTTTCAAGTTCCCTGTGAGTTTTGGCAGAAACCTCTTTATCTTTCCAGAGAGGAGGTTTGTGTCTCTTAACTCAATCCTTCTTTGCCCGCTAACTCTCATCCTTGTCACACTGCCACAATCGATTGCTCCCAGACCGGGATGGCTTTCTTGTTGGTAATTCTGGATACAGACTACTAAAGTTCACTACCAATGATGCTGGCTCCCTTCCCATGGGTACCAGCTCTGGATGAGGAGTTAGTCCATGCATGTTGGCCTCTGCTTTATTTTTCTTTGTTGCCCCACTCTCCTGGAAGGACACCAGAATATATGTCATCCTCATAGCGAGTCTTCACTGATAGGATTTCTTCTCTTCATATGGACAAACCAGATGTAGACCAAATTTCATCTCCAAGGTGGCATCCTGGGGAAGCAGACATAGTGGGGACTGTTAACATTGGAGATGACCCTGGCTTAATTCTCAAAAGAGGCTTCTTGACTTTCTGTTTTGGTGCTGTTATAATCTCGGAAATCTTACACAAAGATGTCTGATGGCCAGTTTTGTCTCCACAAGCTAGGGCCATCTGAGAGGAGGTATCCGTGATTGAAAGAATGCCTCCATAAAATAGGCTAGCCCTTAGGACATTTTCCTAATTAATGGTTGATGGGGAGGGCCCAACCCATTGTGGGTGGAGCCACTCATGAGCTGGTGGTCCTGGGTTCTATAAGAAAGTAGACTGAGCAAGGCATGGAGAACAAGCCAGTAAGCAGCACCCTTCCATGGCCTCTGCATTACCTCCTGCCTCCAGGTTCCTGCTCTGTTTGAATTCTTGTCCTGACTTTCTTCAGAGATGAACTGTGGTGTGGAAGTGTAAGCAAAATAAATCTTTTCTTCCCCAAGTTGCCTGGGTTATAGCTTTTATCACGTCAACAGTATAAGACAATATGCAACTTCTTTGTACCCCAGCTTTATTATATTTAACATAATCATAATGTTTCCTATCAAAGTTGCTGTGACACAAAATGATTAACATATAAACAGATGACATTAGAGGTCTTGATCATGTGGACCTATTGCTCATGTCATCACTGATAGTGAAATACTCTGTTTTTTATATTTGAAAATGCAAAACGTAAAGAGGATATGGCTTCCTCATTCTCATATCCAAAGTGAAGTGGCAAAATGCTTCCTATTGGAAGCTAAATGGAAATGCAGCTGGAAATACAGATGCATAATTGAGAAGGACTTGAAAGTGCATTAGAATCAAGGATTAGCAAGAGAACCCGAACTACTACAGTCATTACTTGACTAAGAGATGCTGATTGAAACCCACCATCGGAGCACACAGCATAATCAAAGTATGAACAAGAGATAGTTGCATGGATCCAATGGCAAGATGCGCTCAGTTCTGGCTGTGTGGCTTCCAGTATCATGGTGACAAGGTAGAATAGAGTAGCTGATCTGAGAGCAGAGAGGTCTCCATTTTAGGGTGCTGGTGGGTGATGTATGCTTGTATTCTTTTGGCTCTAGGAGAGATGGAGAATTGCGAGATGAAAGTTAAGTATCTGAGGAGATATTTTTCCTTTAGATTTATTGTATTTAAGATAGTAGTGGGTTATCCAAGTAGAAAAATCCCAAAGTCAGAATTGACAAACCTTTTGGAAATAAAGAATCAGAGAGTGATTTTTAATGTTTGTAGATATGTCTTTGTGTTTTGTTTCTCATTCTTTATATTCATATATAATGTATACATTTTAACATATATATTTGTAATACATTTTAAATTATGATATAATTTAAAGTACAATATATTATATAAATTTAAAATAAAATTATATATATTTTAAAGTAAAAACAATATATTTAATACATATGTTAATATATTAAATATTATAATTATATATTTAATATACAAGTATATATATGATTTTAAAGTAAAAGTATATAATGTATCATTTCAAATGTAACAAACTATACATAAATTAAGATGTAATTTTGTATTTATGTGTAATTCAGAAATAAAAATGTGGAACAAAACAACGTAAATAATCCTTGACCTGATTTAGCCCAGGAAGCCACAGTTTGTCATCTTCTGCTGCATTGCAGGAGATCAGGTGCTTGACTGAGATGGGACATCTCAGGATCTAGATTACTCTCTTCCCAGAGGTGAATTAAAAAGTTGACTTATCTGTGGTTACTAGATAATTCAGCATTACATCTGTTGCCCTGTGATAGCAATGGGAAGGCAGCTTTGGTTGCTCTGCTGGAGGAGCACTTCAGACTGCAAGTGCAGGACTCAGCCAGTGAAACCCCTAACATGTCCTGCCCTTCCTTCACCAGCCCCTCCTCTCTTCCTAAACAGAGATCATAAATCTAAAGATATTCTCACCCAGTTCCTCTTCCTCAATGCATGTCATGGCAACTAAAAACAGTTTCCAACTTCCCTGTTCTACTCTCTTCTCAGAGTTGGCCTTAGAGGAGGTCTCTTGCCTGCTTTACCTGATTGTAAAGCACAAAAATCTCATTTCATCAAGAATCTTGCAGGTTAGCTAACAGGAAGAGTATTGCTTAGAGGGCCAAAAAGTCTTGGGTGCAATGGCCTGGGTAGGTCCCATTTAGTATGTTAGCAATTTCTATTAGTTTTTGTTTTCCAATTTTGCTTATGCAAAGAAATCTCCTTTAAAATAGCCATAGAGACAGGGGTTCAGAGAATTTCTAGAATATTGTGGAAGCTGCAGAATTGTTCTCACTCCAGGAGAGTTGTATATCTCAGTTACACAGGGATGGAAGCTCCTGCATATGGGCCATACCAGGTCTTAAACCATAGTAACCCAGAGAGTTACTTGTTCTTCAAAATTATCCTTCTCAAAGAACTAGTAAATGTGTTTCCTGGCATTTGAGTAACTCTATAGCAAATCAATATGGCTGATGGAGGATGCTGGACTCTAACTGCAGGAGTTCAGGAACCAGGAACTCCAGAGGACCAGAAGTGTCTCAGGTGTCAGCAGTAGGGTACATGTGTGGAGCTGAGCCACCAACACACAAGCTCTGACACTGTCTCAAAGTGGCAGCCTCAGAAGTATACTGGGTTATTGTCGCGTCCCCTCGGCCGGCAAGTAAGACACAACACGCCTGGATTCTTCTTTGACAGCTCTTTTATTCCAGGCACAATCTTCATCCAACGAAGGGGCCCCAAGCAGCAGAAATGCACTGCTTATATACCCTTCCAGGGGCGGGCCAGGCGGCCTATTCTCTCAGGATTGGTTAGGGCCAATACCTCATTAGCATAAGCCTGTGATTGGTTAGGGCTCATGCTCATTTACATAAGCCCTACTGGAGGGGCTGAGCTGACGCATGCGCAGTAGGCTTATACAGACGCTGCGCCAGCATGTTGGAAACCACCCGTCTCTTCGGCCGCCTACAGGTTATCTCAAACACTCAACTGGTATCTCCTGTGGAGTTGCTTCATTGCAGTGATGGGGAGAAATAACTGTATGTTGGTACTGAGAAAATAATCTTTGCTGTAACCACACAGTAACAGAAACTGAATTTTGAGTATGAAAATATTAAAATTGAACATTATCACTAAAGCATATAAATATTTGTAAGTTGAAAGAAAATTTTATTCATTTTGACAATTACATACATACATATGATTTATTGTGATTATGTTCACCCCCAATACATTCTCTTATCCCCTTCTTACTCACACAGGTAACTTTTCTCAACTAGCCACATTTCTGCTTTCATGTCTTTCTTGTGCACACAGCCACAGATACTATGTGCCTTGACTGTGGCAGCCAGGCCGTGTTCAGCAGACACCACTTTTCATAGCATTCTTCCTTGCCTTTGGCTTTTATAGCCTTTCCATCCTCTTTTGGGTACCATCCCTGGACCTTGGTGGGTATAATGTAGACGCCCGGTTTAGGGATGAGCATTGAAGACACTGCTGGCTTCTCTCACTAAAGCTGTTCAGAAGAAGATTCTCAATTGTCCCTCACTTCTTGTCAGTGCCATGAAGCATCTTTAAAAGGTGTCTATCAACTATAAATGTAGGTTCAACAAAATCCAGACTTTTTAAATGTTGATTTTAGGATAATATCAGAAAATTCCTAATTTTATAAGTCCATGGAATTAATGAAGAATAATTCTGAGTTTATAGATATTGCAGGAACAAAGAGTGCTACCTTTGCTTTGCAAGAGTTTTATGATATGAGACAGAATTAATTATACTGGCTTTAGGACACAGAGTTTGACACCAACACTTCATGACACCAACACTTTGGGGAAGGATATTGTTAAATCCTATTAAATATTGACTAAAGCAAATACATCTTAGATAATATTTAAATAAAGAAAATGTGAGTTCTAGTATTCTGTCCATCCTAACCAAAGAATTTCTTAAACTAGCCATGAATAATGAGTTCATCTTATTCCCTTGATTACATAGATGTTAGAGATTAAATATATTTTGTTGACATGGATTTTATTAATTACAAGATTAGCCAAGATAGGTGGCTTTTGCAAGAGATTTCTATAGAGATCAAAATTTCCCCAACTACAACCCAGAAATTTTTAAAGACAATATTTTATTTCAGAGAAGTTGATAAAATCTATAGTACATTAGTTTTGTACATATAGATGCTCAGTTTAGGTCACAGAGAGTAGTTTTAGATATACTTTGTTATTCTCATAGTTTTGTTGGTTGATTCCATGGTTTATTTTCATTTCCATCTGGCCTATTGGGATGGCAGGTATGAACATCTATACTGTTTCAATCATTATTGTCTCCACTGAATTTTCTTGTGTGTCGGAAGAAAGAACAGAGAGGACAGAACTTTTAAGTCCTAGCCTTGGAACCTACACATAGTTTCGGACATAACTACTCAGGTATGGACAGGGCTTGGTGCTGATTTGGGGAGAGAAGTAGAAACCCCTCCTCAGTAGCGGGACTTTGGAAAAGGCACACAAAATATGTCAGATTGTTGTGACTGTCTTAGCCTGCATACATGTGGGGTAAGTTTTAATTTGTCATGTAGTAAAGGGTAAATTTATTTTTATTTGTGATGGTCAACCATTGTATTTTTCATATTTCACAACCACAAGTAGCAGATAATAATAAGAAAAACAGGCCAACAAGTTTCAGTTCAGTCTGGTTGCAGGTGCTGCTGGCATGAGTTTTTGATTAGCTACTGTCGGATATGTCATGAGGGATTTGTGCCTGTGAGAAAGTCCAGCAGTTTGAGCATTTCAAACTCCTGATCATCACACCATGTTCAGTGTTAGTAGGCACTAGTAAGTTTGTTTCTAGGTTGTTGTCACTTTCATGGCTCTATAACAAGATCGATGATTAATTCACTTTCAAACCCTCTCATGAGTGCTTTCTTGCCCTGAAGGTCTCGGCTCCACTCCCATTGCTTCTTGCAGAAAGCCTCCGCAGCCCAACCTCTTCCTCATATGTTCGCCCACTACCTTCCTCTAATATAAACCAAGATCTGCAGTTGCTAGGCTCATCTGTCCTCCATAGAGTGCGAGCTCAGCGAAGACAAATAGGACATTGTCTTTGTTCATGGCAGTGTCATTTCCTCTCATTTTTGTTAGAGCACTGCAGTGGGCGATTGATGTTTAATTTCATCTGGAATAAATTGTAGTAAAGCTACCCTCCTTTACATATTCACATGTAATAATGCAGAATCCCTCTTTCTGATCAGTACTGATGAGTTTGGGCATTGAAAACAAGAAGCATGTAATAACTGTGTGTGTGTGTGTGTGTGTGTGTGTGTGTGTGTGTGTCTGTGTGTGTGTATGCAATTTATGAAGTGTTCTGTCTCATAATATATAACATAGCCTTTGGGAGAGCAACATTCATAAGGTCCTTTCTCAGGTTGCAACTATACAACCAAGGGAACAATTTTGAATGTGTGTGTGTGTGTGTAATTTTACAATTCCCTAGATCATCAGACAACCACAATCACCCAACTTTGATATTTCCCTTATGTCTTTGATATATTTCCTCATCACCATAGGGGAAGCTGGAGTAGCAGCAGCAATAGGCTTCTCCAGGGAAGAGCACAATAATGGTTACCAATGCCAGATGGTCAGCACTGAAGACACACATAGTAACATACAGACTGAGTAGGTTATATTTTGTATCATATATATATGGATAGATAGTGTGTGTGTGTGTGTGGTGTGTATGCAATGGCAGCTCATTAAAAAGAGGCCATGATTTTGAAAGAGAGCAGCAGGAGGAGTGTACAGAAGGCCTGAGGGAGGGCGGGAAAGGATAAATGATGTGACTGTAATGTAATGTCAAAAATAAAAGAAAGACACCTTAAAAATAACTATTACCTAAATAGATTGCCCTAGATTGCACAAGTAGTCTCATTACTTTCTATTAAAATCATTTATGACAACTATATAATAAACATATATATGCATATATATGTAAAATTCATAAACATAATACATATATAGTATATATCTATTGTCAACCACACTTGCAGTGAAACACATTGTTCTATAAATTACCTTTCTATTGCTGTATAAGAAATCATGACCAAAGAAGCTTAAAACAACATCTTTAATAGAGTCACAGTTACATGGGCGTCCAGTTTAACTGGATATTCTTTCTATAGTATAGGTAGAAAGCAAAGGATTTGCCAAACAATCTCTTTTCTGGAGATGCTGGAAAGAATCTGTTGCCTGGGTCATTAAAGTTTGTAGACAGAATTCAGTCTTTGTAGGTTAGAAGTGAGGCTATTTCTTCACTGGCTGTCAGCAAAAGCTGCTTATCATGCTGGAAACATGGATGCTGTGTTTCATGACACTCATCCATTGCAGATCGTCAGTGATTTATACAGTCTACATAATTTTATTTTTTAATTTTTTTTAAATTTATTTATTTTATGAGTATACTGCCATTCTTTTCAGACACACCAGGAGAGGGCATCAGATCCCATTACAGATGGTTGTGAGCCACCATGTAGTTGCTGGGAATTGAACTAGGACCTCTGGAAGAGTAGTCAGTGTTCTTAACCTCTGAGCCACCTCTCTAGCCCCATCTACATAACTTTAAATCTAATTTTTCTCAGAATTTCTGTCTGCCATAGCCCCCTTTCCACCAGCTAGAAAACATCTCTGTCTCTCGTCTCTGTCTCTGTCTCTCGTCCTGTCTCTGTCTCTGTCTCTCTATCTCTCTCTCATCTTCATGACTAATGTGATTGTATTTGATGTTTGTGCTCAACATCTCTGGTAAGCCATTCAGTATGGCATGACATAGTCATAAGTGACCAACCACAGCACAGGGATGATATCTCAACATGTGTCCGCCCCCTGTCATACTCCCAGTTGATGGAAGAAGCATAAATCTACGAATCACAAGGAATGGCAGAATTAATGTCAGCAAGCCTGCAGCTGACTGAACTGCGGGGCTTTGTCCTTTACACAGCATTCATTGTAGGGCTCGGTTTCTATTGATGGGCCTTATGGAAAGCAGCCATAACACTGTACTGTCAGTCTGTGTGGGCCTCAAACGCTGCTATAAAAAGTACCACCTCAGAGGACTCAAGCTCAAGCTCTCACCCCCTCATCCCATAAAACAGCAGGTCCAGATGGTCAAGCAGCACATAAATGATGTTCCGTTATGCTCTACATAATTTTTGATTTGGGCTTGTGTTTGTTAGTGTAATCTGCCCTATTTTATCACCTGCCTTGATGCTGCCTTCTCCCCTCTGTCTCATAAACACACTGAAGAAATTTGGTTAACTAGTGTCATGTCCAAATACCCATGGAAATTACAGTTTTTCTACTTACATGCCTTTTTCCCAGTTAATTGTGTTAAATGGCTTTGAGTCTCACAAGGAATCAAGGGAACTGCAAAAGATGCAAAATCAATAGAGAAAAAGACAACGAGGCATGGTGGCTCAGACTTGTGATCCAAGGATGTGGGTGCCTCAGTCAGCAGTGTCATCCCCAGTTTAAGCTTCTTAGTGAGTTACAGGGCAGCTTGGCTACAGAATGAGGCCCTGTCTTAAACACAAACACACATACACACATTCACATACATGCACTATATGCACACACATGTGTATACACACAAGAGAAAAGAAAACTATAGAAGAAAGAGAAAAGAGAAATCATATCCAGGATAAGAAAATACCCACGGATAATTAACTAGAGAACATTTACATGAACAAGAATGATCTAGTGTCCACAAAAGGAGAAACTGAGGCAAGGGTCGTTCCACTGATCTTAGATAGGATGAAATTGGCATGCATTTCTTGGCAGTAGAATATAACCCTGTGATAGAACCATTGCCTTCTTCCTGACAGCTTGTTTGTCTCCATGCTGAATACCCAGGGCGGCGCCTTTTCTCCTGGCATTCACCAGGCCAGAGCTCAACTCTGAGAGTCAACTGACAGACTGTAATCACTTCCTGTGTGTTTTGAATGGTGTGGATTATGGGTTAAACAGCTTAAAGCTAGTTTCTTAGTAACTCATTAGGGATGAGTCGGTAGACATCACTGGGCTGCAGCGATCATACTTATAAATATACATAGTTCCAAAATTACCATAAATGATACAAGTATCATTTATGATGTGCTGGAGTCGGGGCTTGACTAATGAGAAATCACTTCTTGAATCTTGTGAAAAGAGGAAAAAGTAATTCCAGGTGTGTGTACTTGTGTTCATGTTCAAGCAAAGCCTGGTGGAAAGTTTGTAGGACTGGCTATGGGGAAGCTGTAGGGATAAGTTTTTTTTTCCTTTGGAAATAAAAGGCCTTTGTATTCTCAAATACATCTTTCTTTATTCTTTGTGCCAGAAATATTTTTATCTCAAATGCTACTTAAAAAAAAATTTATACTTGGTTGCATTTTAAATGAGACACAGATATTTGTGCTCTTCAGCACAGATTATTAAAATAATCCATGAATGCCAACTATGATAGTGTAGAGTAGTCACTGTGCACACACTGTCTTTTAAACGCTGGGCTTGCCTTTTTCTCTGTTGTAGACTGAGAACAGTTCGTGCTGTCATTTTGATGGGTTAGGCCTGAAATGGACGGCTCTGTTGTGACAAGTCAAAGCCTTCACATAACATTTTAAAGCGTTAAAGGAAATTAAATGAACAGTAAAATTATAAATCAGGTGTAAGCTATAGCTTCTCTCCCTGGAAGTCGAGGATATTAAGGGTAACATGCACGTAGGGAGAGATTTTTTTTCCTGACAATAAAATTAGGACAATAACAACCAACAGAGAATAAATCTATTTGTGTTGCCATTTGGCGTCCAGAAAGATTCAAAAGGAGCCTCCACCATGCAGGCTTGGATGCTGCTATACATTTGCAGTGTTGCCATAGTGCAGGGGAAACAGCTGTTTATGTTTTCATTTTGATTTTATTTTCTGTTTCCATTGCTGTTCTGTCAGTGCGTGGCTTCATAAAGCTGTAGGATTCCGTTAGCGGGAACCATGGAGGCCATGTGCTTTGTAAGCCGATGTGTTGCTTTTCCAGCTTGACAGCGATGTCTTATTGTAGCTGGAGGGAGAAGCATGACTTTATGTGTGAGAGACAGGGAGTGACAGACCACCAGTACCATGTCCAGAAGTGTGCCCTCCCCCTCTCTGACCTTCCTTCTTTGGGGTAAAAGTTATGTCATCGGTTTCATTTCTTTCTTTTCAAACTGTCTGAGTCTTGTAAGATGGCTGCTTCTGTCCAACCCTTGCTGGAAAGCACTGTTGGAAAGTTGCTTCCTGGAGATGGCTTTGTGCCTTGGCTATAAAGGAAGCTCTCACAACATTTCAGAAAACATCTTTATGTGTTGCCATCCTGTTTGCTACCAAGGAACTAACAAAGCTCCCCGTATTAGTTTTACTGAGGTCGTGTTTGACTTGGGTATTTGGACATATCCTTCATCTTACCACCCACTGTTCCCTCTCAGAACTGTTTCCCCACCAGTCTGCTGTAGGAAAGTGCTACACAGTCTATGCATCTTGCCTCCCCGTACATGGAAACCAAACTAGCCTTTTGGGGGTCTTCCTTGGACATTTGAAATGACAACAACCAAGTATCGTTTAACAGGTCCCCCTTTCCTACCCCAGACCTAAGTACTGAGACTTGTTTCATATGAGACAATCCTTAATATCTATCTGGTAGTTTGGAGATTATTTCACTGTGGCAAATACATTGCATTTTAGTTCTGCCATGTTACAAATTCTTGTTCCAACATTTTCTTTCTTTAAAAAACTTCATAACCTTTCCTCTGGGCACATGGGTCCGATGTCTAACCTCAGGGCCCCAGGCTTGTTTACACATAGCCTTACTCAAGATTCATCTCATAGACCCTCCCTTGACCCCCTCATGGCCATGACTTTGTTCTCACACATGCTGGAACTGGTGATATCTGGATGAGCTACTGCATACCTGATATGTCCTATAGTTCAGCAACATAGTGGTTCTGTTATATATTAATTGATGATGTATGACCAAATGCCTATATCCATTACAACATATTTTCCTCCTCCTTCCTTCCTCCTTCCTCTTCCTCCCTCCTTCCTTCCTTCCTCCTCCTTCCTCTCCCTCTCCTCCCTTCCCTTCCTCCCTTCTTCTTCCTTCCTTGTTTCCTCCTTCCTTCCTCCCTCCCTTCCTTCTTACCTTCTTTCCTTTTCCCTCCCTCCCCTCTCCCTTCCTCTTTCTGTTCTTCCCTTCTTCCTCCTCCCTTCCCTTCCTTCCCTTCCTTCCTTCCTTCCTTCTTCTTCCTTCTTTCTTTCTTCTTTCTCCTTCCTTCCTTTCCCTCCTTTCTTACCTTCCTTTCTTCCTTTTTCCCCTCCATCCCTTTCTCCCTCTCTCCATTCTTACCTTCCTTTCTTACTCTCTTCTCCTCCTTCCCTCCTCCTTCCTTTCCTTCCTTTCTTCCCTCAAAGAGTTTTGTATTGCTGCTTTGAATTTTTTGGTAAGACAACTCATGAATCATTTTATTCCTTTCTTTTTTCTTAGTAGTTGGCACATTTGATGAACTTCTACAAAAGGGAGCAGAAATTCTTTAAAGGATAACATAAATCTTAGTAATCTTTCATTTGGTTTGGAAACAGGTTGCTTGGTGTCCTAGTTATGGTTACTATTTCTGGGATGTAACAGCATGACCAAAAGCAACTGCTAATGGAAAGGTTTTTCTTTGGCTCATTATCCTGAATCACAGTCTACTGAGGAAAACCAAGGCAGGAGCTCAAAGCCAAGCAGGAACATGGAGGTGGGAAGTGATGCAGAGGCCATGGAAGGGGGCGCTAATGGGTTGCTCATCCTGCTTTCTCATTGAGCCCAGGTCCACCCGTCCATGGGTGGCACCACTCACACTGGGCTGGGACCTCCTCCATCAATCACTAATTAAGAAAGTGCTCTACATGTTTGTTTACATTCATATCTTATGGAAGGTATTTGCTTAGCTGAGGTTCCCTCCTCTCTGATATAGCTTATGTCAAGGTGACATAAAACCATCCAGGACACTTGGTATTCAAAAGGAAACCTAACACCATGGCATTTCTCTTTACAAATAAGAAAATAAATTCAAGAATAATTAGTGACCCAACAAACTGTTTACTTGTATATCCATGCCATGAGCAGTACTGACACCCAAACGCTATCTACCACCAGGAAACACATTTTCTTTTTTCCTCTTGTAGTTTGCTGGATAAAATTTCAGTGGGGCACAGTCCTGAGTGACTGGAGGGGCCAGACCGAGGCAGCAGGATTCTTAAGGCGTCTTTCACCCTCTCTTTTAAGTTTTATGTTGTCTGTCTCTATTGGAAACTGCGAAATGACTTCTCCCAAGACAATCACGTGACTGGTTCCTAACTATTCCAGAAGACTCTTTTTCTGTTAGTGTGTGCAGTGTTTCTGTGCTGTCCAGCTGAGTCATTTGAGGCCTAACTGAGGCCTGTTCCTGCAAGGAGAGTTCTCTATAGGCAGAGCATCATTCTCTGATATCGATCTGTTGTGTGGCTGCCCAGGGCAAGGGTCATTGTTGTCTGCTGGCAGCATACTTCCCACAAACCTCAATTTAATATAAAAATGTATTGAACTAAAATCAAATGAGATACGAGTCTTGCAGACATTTTTTTTTCCAACTTTAGTCAGCATCAGAACAAGGAAACCGCTCTTCTCTACGGAAGAAGTTATTAATGTGGGACTTTGCTCTTGGGGGGTACTTTCCCCTTTCAAAAACATTTGCTGAGGTGTAGTTTTCTGAATATTTGTTCAGATACCAACAAAAGTAAGATTAACTATTACCACCACATACAATATACTAAGAAACCAAAACCCAGATTTGCTGTCTGCTTATGTACTTCTAAAATTATGGCATGTCTCTTGGGGGTGGGGAGGCTGGAGAGATGGCTCAGAAGCTGAGAGGGCTTGCTGCTCTTTCAGAGTACCCACAACTGGTTCCTAACACCCAGATCAGGTGACTCATAACCACCCTTAACTTAAATTTTGCAGAATCTGATGCCATCCTCTGGGCTCTCCAGGTACTGCATTCATGTACACTTGCACATAAAGCTAAAGTAAAAATTTTAAATTAATATGATTTTTTTAAAAGAAAATTTAAAATCTAGGAAATATTTAATAATGGTGATTTTTCTAGTTTTGTTAGACAATATGACATCTATTTATTTATTTGTGTGCCCATGGGGTATGTATACCTGGAGTTTATGCAGGCCAGTGAACAACTCGGAGTCAGTTTTCTCCTTACACAGTCTGAGCCCCAGGATTTATTTGTTTATTTGTTTATTATTTATTTTAATGTATATGAATGCTCTATCTACATGTACAACTTTGTGCCAATAGAAGGAATCTGATTCCATTAAAGATGGTTGTGAGTCACCATGTAGTTGCTGGGAATTGATCTCAGGACCTCTGGAAGAGCAACCAATGCTCTTAACCACTGAGCCATCTCTCCAGCCTTGTTAGAAAATATAACTGTGGGAAATATTGGTAATTGAGTTCTACATTTTTTTTTTAAAATCAAGAATGATATCTTTTCCCTGTCAAACATTTGCTCAAAGCCATCTTAGTCATAAATTTCTGGCTGGAATATATTTCTCAGAAGTATCTTTTTGGAATCAGTGGTTCAGTGACACAAGTTGTGTAGCTTCATATGGAGGCTCTGAGGTTCTGATTTGACTTCTTCTTCTGCACAGTAGTCCATTCAGAGTGCAAAGCGATACTGGAAAGTCCTGAGACATGAGGGGTTGGGGACAGTGTGGTGGACTGACTGTTGTTAGAGTGCAATGTGGACTTTCCTCTGCTCTTGGTTGTTTATCACTGTAGGAAGCTGGAACGAGTTACTCAAGTCCTTAAACAACTTCTGGTTCACGTCCCACTGCCATGGAAAGTTGGCCTCTTCAACACCATGAATCAATAACCACAGATCAAATAGATTTTGGTAGGGGGAATCTGACTGTCATAGTTAAGGTTTTGCTGCTTTGAAAGATATCATGACTAAGGCAACTCTTCTAAGGACAACATTTAACTAGGGCTGGCTTACAAGTTTAGAGGTTCAGTCCAGTATCATCAAGTCAAGAGCATGGCAGCGTCCAGGCAGGGATAGTGCAGTAGGAGCTAGGAGTTCTGCATCTTCACCTGAAGGCAAACAAGAGAGGACTAGCTTCCTGGCAGCTAGGATGAGGCTTGTAAAGCCCATACCCACACTGACATACTCCTTCTGATACGGCCACACCTATTCCAACAAGACCACACCTCCTAAGCCAAGCATATTCAAACCAGCACACTGGTCATGCACAAATTCTTTTCTTTGTCATTATTTCTTGACCATTTTAGTGTATTCATTTCTATAGCCCTTATGCTGGATTCTGTATTATTAGTAATCTAGAGAAGTTTTAAAATATGAACAAGTACTCTACCATGACAGACAAGAAACTTGAGTATCAGTAGGGTTTTGGTGTCAAGAATGAGGGGTCTTGAAATGAGTCTGCAGGAACAGGAACATGTAGGAACCCATTTCAGCTTTTCCTTGTTTGTTTCTTACATAACAGTTGTATAAAAATGAGAAGATCATGTTAGAGACACAGAAGAGAGAACTTTAGGAAGAGAAGGCTTACAAGAAATTTTCAGACACATGTTTTCTATTTTGATCTCTGCTGAGATGTCTAAATTACCGAGAATAGATTTGTGGAGAGATTAACGTTGAGCTTTAGTGTGGAGGTCAAAGTGCAGGGAAATAGGACGCAGGAGATATTTGGAAATTCAGATATGGAGGTAACAATCAAACGCCATCCTGACAGAGCTTCTGTGGAATGTGTGTTTTGGGGAAATGGAGAGGGGTTATGCAAGGGTCTTAGTTGTTAGTGAACAGCTCTGTATTTCCTAGTTAACCATTAACATGTAACCTCCACATGTATTCTACTAAACTTGCACATTTTCAGAACCGACAGTCTCTCCTTCCCTAGAGAGTAAGCATGGATAACTAGGAGCTGTAAAACAACTCACTCAAGTACAAGGGCTGTTTATTGCTTTAGAGCTACAGTTTGTCTAAGAAGTACACTTCTGGTCTAGGTTTTTATTGTAGTTGAACTATTAAAATACTACATTGAATTCCTGTCAATGCAACTGTTTCTCAGCATCACTGTTTCCACTGTTCAGTATACTCAGTCAGAGTCTGTGAGTTGTGAAGGTCCACAATTGTATCTCTTGACTTCTCCAGTGTTTCTTCAGAGAGTGGCATCATTCAGGGAGTCTTATGGCACAGTGGTTTCATACGCTAACCTCTTTGTTTCTATGCAAAGTTTATTCCCTCTTATGGCCACTTGACTCCAAAGCATCCTCTCTTTTGGAAACATGTATTTAATATCACTTATTATTCATGTGCTGTGATAAGGTTTCTTCTCCCTCTGCCCATGAAATTTTATTGCATGCATATTCAGAGCTAATTTATATATTGTATGCAGTTTATTATTCTCTTCATGATAAAATTTAACCCACTGTGATAATGATTATACATGAAAAGGAACAGGAAAATGGTATAAGACCAGATGAAGCAGAGAGTTGAGAGACAGGTCTTTGCTCTGAGATGCTTAGAAACATACCTAGGTAGTAGCACATGGGGAGTTGGGTCTGTGGGCTTAAATTTCTGCAGTGTTTGGGTTCTGTCTTCATCAGTTTCTCTACAGAACAGAACCAATAGAAAAAGCCGTGTCCAATGTGATTGAAGGACGACAACCGCAATGGTAACAGTAGAGTAGATATGGCAACAGTGGAGTAGATGTGTTCACCAGCAGGGGAAGAAGGCAAGCAGGCAAAAAGCAGCTTTCCCACAGAACACCCCAGGGATGTATGCTAGTCTACCTCCCCACTTCTCCCTAAAGGAAATAGCCATCTAGACCCTTCCATAACTGATTCCAGGTTAATCAAGTTGACAACCAAGATTGAACTGTACAGCTCTCTAAGAAAGAGGATCCCAAGTTAAGACTGAAATTATGTGTGTAGGCTTGCATATCTTTTTAGGGGTGATATTTTAAAAGCATGACCATCTTAACTGGTCATTTGTTGTTGTTAATCTTGTGGTGAACTGTAAGATCTAACATTCCTGAAGCTGGACACTTGTAAAGGAAAGATGTGTACTTAACATATTGTGTTGGAGTTCAAAGTCCAACACCAGGTAGCTTTCTTAGTGTTTTGCTTAGTCACAATGTCATTTGGAGTATATGTGGCTTCCCCATGATGGAGGTACACACAAGAAGGAAAGAGCACATGTCGAGACAGTAATCCAGGCTGGCTGTTTCATAACAGCTTGTTCTGATGGGAACTGGGTCAGATTCCTGGAGAGTTCTACCAACGCCTTCCAAGGGCAGCTGGAGAACAATCACTGAACAACTGCCACTGTGAGGGGCAAGACAACTAAAGATACGACTCTCTTAGCTGCGTTTAAGTGAGGCTGGAGTGAGGGAACGCATAGGAGCCAGATGTCACCAGCAAAACAAATACTTGTTTGTCAAAAGAGGTGATCTCTCAGTCGTAAGTGGGAGGCATCCGCCACATATTTTGATGATGAAGCTGAGCTGAGATGCAACCAACCCATTCATCATCTGCAGCCACGTTCAAGCTATGGTGGATATTGGTGCAATTACGAGAAAAACTACAGGACTTTCAAAGTATGTGCTACTTACTACCTGACTCTTGGTAGACAATGACTTTACTTGTACAGTAGTGATAATATATATGCCCACCATTACCTCCTACTTTTATGTCATTGAGAAAAATGACTCAACCCGTAAATCCACTGCTTGGGTGGACGTAGTCTTGCTCAGGTGCTTTCCCCCAACTTCACATTGTTACAGTCCTCACTCATGGCTGACATCTGCCCATTTCTCAAGGTAGGGTTAATAACCCTTTGCTATAAAGACCTGCAATGTAGGGAGTAAACAGTGCATGCTTCGCATCTCACTGGCCTCAACACTTCCAAGCTCCTGCTCCTGTCTGGTCTGTGCTTATTTATCATACACAGTTTTTAATCCATTTCTCTGCCTATTTCAGGTCATCTGTCACTTGTGGGTTGCCATGCCTGGAGCATACACAGACATAACACAGAGATATCATAACAGGTCCTGTTACCAGTGAACTGGAAAGCCATGGTCCTTAGTAAAAAGACTACAGTCAGAACCTTTTACAAAGAACAAAAGTAGTCCTGAGGAGAAGTTAATCAAGCTTTACTGAAAGGAAAGCAAGGCAGTTAAGAACAGACCTTACAAAGGTCAATGTAGACTGAGTGGGAAACCCAGCTGACTCTCAAGTCTTTGCTGCTTATGCTTTCCACTGTGGGCTCAGGAGACTTAGGCTTTAGGGGCAAACATCAGACATAGGTGTAAACCAGCCTTTCTGTTTAATATAGGAACTGCTGCTGGAGGGTGGAGTCTAATGCCAGTGTCACAAGAAACATGGGTCAAGACTTCATGAAAACATTGTACTAACCACACACTCTAGTATCTTGTTTTATACTCTGATAAATGTTAGGTTTTTTTTCTTTTAAGAATGATATACTATACACTGTAGAATATAAACAAGATGACAAGATGACTCAGCCAGTAATGGTGCTTGCTGCCAAACCTGATGACCTAAGTTTGATCCCAGATCCCCAATCCCCAAGTAGTGGAAGGAGATAGGGAATTCTCACAATTTGTTCTCTGACTTCCACACATGTACCATAGCATGTGCATGAGTGTTCTTTCTCTCTCTCTCTCTCTCTCTCTCTCTCTCTCTCTCTCTCTCTCTCTCTCTCTCTCTCTCACACACACACACACACACACACACACCACACACACACACACACCACACACAAAATGTAAAAAATAAGGGTAATATGTTGCACATAATTTGCAGCAAATCTTTGAATATTAGGAAGCACTACAAATGTGTAAACTATTGAGATAATTGACTAAGATAAATTATATTAGTGAAGCAACAGATCTTGCTTTTTCATTGGTAAAGTCTACTAGTGTGTATCATTTTTAAGAACAGCAAGACCATCCATATTTGACATATTGTGAGCCTGAATATTTTAATGAAATGAAGTTTAATTGGAGTGTTTATCCATCACATATTCCCTGTTTTGGTTTAGGAAAAAATAGTTTTGTTATATGGGAAACTCACAAATGGTGTTCCCATTAAAATTATTTTAAAGAGTGCACCTAAGACATCTATGTGAAGCCTGTAGTTGTGGCTGTTGCTATAAGTTCTATTATCAGTTGGGGGTTATGTGAGCCTTTGTATATGATTGCCACTAATTCTAATTGAGATGGCCCTGAAATCTGTCAGATCTGGACACTGTGAAAGAATGACTTTCTTCTTTTACTCAGACAAACCTGGTCTTTAGTCCTGCAGTCATGAGATTTCTATGCCACCAGATCAGATTTTCCAAATGACGCTCTCAGAAGGGCTAAATCTGATGTGTGTGTTAAGGAACATATAGCCTACCCTATGGAAAGCAGATGTTGCATAAGCACCAGGCTTTTCTCTGTCTGCTTCTGGCTTACTCACTTGTGTTTTTGATTATCATCCTTGCACCTGGTTGTGTTGCAGAAGGTGTTCTGGATGGACGGCAGCTGGAAGCCCATCTCCATAGCCAGCTCATCTTCAACACTGAAGCACTTACCTGGGCATTAAGTAATGAAAATTTTGGTAAGGAAAAACACAGACAAAAATAGCATAGTGTTTTTCTTATAAGGTCACCTTAATTTCAGTTCTATTTTATAATAAATGGCATGATTATTCTCTAAACATCTCTGGCTATGACAGATGTCTGTTTCTTCAAGGTTTTATCTTGATGTTAAAAATAAGTAACATGGGCGTTTGAAAACAAGATTAACAGTATGCCTGTGTTTTTTGTGCCATTGTTAATGCAGCACTACACTTCGATCAATCTCTTTTGTTCTCCAAATTCTATTCTCCCCATACTTTGTGTCTCTGTGGGAAGGTCTGGTGTTACACATCTTTTCAGTAGAACCTACATAGAGTAGATCCTGGTATTTGAGGTGTTGACTGATGCTGACTACTCAATGTCAGAGAATTAAAGCTGGATCAATTTCAGACAAATAAGGTTCTAAATAATGGAGACATGCATACCCTAAAGTTGTCATGTAGGGGCTGTTAGAATGGGAAAGGACACACTTCTTGTTGAGCTGGATTTCATCACTATGTAGCCTTGAGTGGCCTAGAATTCACTATATGATCAGAGTAGTCCTAAGCTCATGGAATTCACTTGCCTCTGTCTCTCTTGTCCTAGGATTGAAGACATCAATCCTAGCCCTGGTCCAAATACCTTTATTGGTTTAATTTTTATCCAGTTTTTATCCATGTGATAACATGTATTTTAATTTCCATATACTTGCATGAAATTGATCTATAATTAGTGTGCTTGATATTATGTTACATTACTAATCTGTGCTGAACATAGTGTGTAGTCTATTAACCAAAAGAGAAGGATAAGAGGAGGAGGATGATGACAGAACTCATAGTTCCAAGGGTATGCATCTCAATCACTAAGAATGTCAGTTTATCACTGACCTTCAACTGGAGAAATGTCTACTGGAGATACTGTGCATAAAGACAGCTGGAAATTAGAAAAAACAAAACAGAAGGTTCACTGAAATTTCACTGTTTCCATAAAGAGTATTCATTGTGAAATGCACCTTTAAAACTTTGAACCTAAAATACAATAAAATGCAGTCTTCCATGATTTTAACTAGAGATATTTTACCATATTGTCTATGATTATGTTTTCCAGAAACCATATATGAGGAATACATCCATCTTGTGCTACTTGTGTTTCCTTCTAAACAGTCACTTTTTAACTGAGGCTGGCATTCATGTCTTCATTTTGGGGTAATTTCATCTTTAGCCATAACCGTTACCATGTTAGTGGTCCCTGAATGTCTTGATCCTGAAACTGTACTGTGTTCAGTTTCCTTGTATGTATGTCTTCACTCTTCAGGGTAGAATATCAGGTGACTGTGGAGCTGTTTGCGGGGTTTGTGAATCCTTAAATGAGGATTTCAGCACCTTTGCAGTATTTCATTTGAGTATTCTATCCCCTAAAGCCATTGATCTTTTTGCTATAACTATTCTATAT
Organism: Mastomys natalensis; assembly: GCA_021653895.1. Classification (NCBI taxonomy): domain Eukaryota; kingdom Metazoa; phylum Chordata; class Mammalia; order Rodentia; family Muridae; genus Mastomys; species Mastomys natalensis. Next base: position 624,556 of record JAJTUV010001064.1, read on the forward strand.
ACTGATATCATGCATGTAAGTTGACCGCATTAGACAGACTGTCATTGGCTGACATAGTGTGTTCCTGATCTTTTTTAGAATAACTGTTTTTCCTGGGGCTTTAAGAATCACTCCACAGTCACGTGATCAATGTGTCTTTTATTCTGGATATTAAATGTGAGTTTTAACCAAAGTGAATAAATTTGTGATCATACATCTTGTGTTTAGCCTAATCTTCAGTGACTATGAAATCATCCTAGCAGCAGATTACTGTGGGCATCATGAAAAAGGGACATTTTCTCTCACAGTTTTATAGTGAAACTGTTTAGAGTTCAAGATTTTATACTTACAATCCCTAAACGTTTCATGGAGCCTGTACTTTTAGACAGCTAATAATCAATTCAAGGATATTCACTGAGCTATGGCACAGATCAGGTGCTTCTTCAATTTCATTGTGATAAACTGAATGTGGTTACTTATAAACTATCTATCCACTTAGCCTTTCTCTGATCATTAAGGTTGACAGTTGGATAGTCTTCTTCAAATTAGCTTAGACTATCAAAACTGTACTATATTTTTGATATTTCCATTCACCCACCAGACTGTCAGATGCACAGGGACAGAGAATAAGACTTAACTTTTTCCTAGTGAGAAGATAATTGATCTTGGTTGTTCTGCTGCTTATCTACTCAGTCAGACAACAGCACCCTCCTTCAAAGTGCTTGGTTTTGTGTCTTCTTACAGTTGTGTCAGTGTAGTTCTCCCTAATACAGAGGCCAACTGGATAGATGTAAGATATGACCTGGAGAAAATTGAAAGTCTTATTCAAGTAAGTACATACTTTTCATTTTCTGTTTTAATATTTGATGTATATTGTTTGTATTAAAACTTTTATCCTCAAGAAGTTCATATATATGTATTAAAATATGATCATATCTACTTGTCATTTTACTCCTCTTAAGACCTTTCTTCTATCTCCCTACTGTGTCTGCTCCCAACTTTGTATCTTTTGTTTCTTGCTTTTTTGGTAACCCACTAAGTCCAATTAATGTTGCCGTAACATTACCATGTTAAGTATGTACATGGCCATGAAATGAAACAGGAAAATAAGAGTGGGATACCAACAAAGGAGAATAATTCTTTCCTCTTGGTATCTATCACATGCCAACATGTTCTTATGGGGGGGGGTAGAGCCAGGAGAGTACATCCTTTTTTAAGCTATTATTTTGGCAGACAAGAAATGTGCAGATAACAGAGTACTCTGAGTTCATGAGTGTGACAGCCACATTAGATCCAGAGGACAGTATTCCACTGCACTTCTCCCCAGCCTCTGGCTTTTATTTTTTTCTGCATCCTTTTTATCAGTATCCCCAGAGTCTTGGCAAGACAAGGAGTGGGGTTTAGAAAAATGTCTTATTTAGTGCTGAGCAGTCAATTTCTTCTTCATAGCACTTTGACCAATTATAACCAAGCATTAATTGCTTCCCAAGGTTGATAGATGCCATGTACCTAGAATATATGGCCGCCCACCCATGGACTTTTGCTCAGGAGTATAGTGCCAGGCATATTATTATTGTTGTTGAGCTGTTCTCCAATACAATGTAAAAGCCAAAAGAGTCATGCCATGAACCACATCCTACATGACAAGTAGATATTGTGGCATGTAGGGACAAGTGCTGGGTCAAGTCATTGATATCATTTTTTTCCAGAAAGAAAACATATAATGGCTATGAAGTATGTATCTCTTATGTTTTTCTACAAATTCCTATGAAATACCATTTAAAATAACAATATTTGTGAAGAAATATATGAACATTCCAAAGCCTTCTAAGATATTATTTTTAAATTCTAATTACTGTTAAGATTTACACATTTATCAGAGCTATGAACCATGTGTAGACAGGTCCCGGGCTCTAGTGTAGACCCTATTACCATTCTTTTGCTAAATGCATAGCATAGAAGTGATTCCTAATGACATCATTATACCCGTAGATTAGTGTATTTCCCAAAACTCATCACAGAAGTTTCCTTTTGCACTATATGGTGATTAACACAGAGAGCACAACCAGACAAGGTGCAGAGGATGGGAACCTGCAGAGTGCTCAGCCCTAATTGTGACTTCTGTATCCCATGCCCTCTTCCCAAGACACGGGTATCTGTGTATGAGAGATATTGGGAAAACTGTTAGAGCCCGAGGCAGTAGATGACTCCAAGGAACAAGTGTTTGCTCAACACGAGGCAGCTACACGTATGACTACATACACATTTGACAGTACACACAAGACTCACACAACTCAAGTCAAATAAAATCTCAACATGAAATGTGGAAGCAGACAGAAAGTTTACTCCCAACTGAAGAAGTCCTAGCAATTAGTAGTAGCTGAGAGAAGGGGAGTAAGCTTTCTTTAAGGGTGTCATCCCTGGTTAGGTCCCCTAGCAACAGTGGATGGCCACACATATAATAAGAGTATATGGGCAACACAGATCGTACTTAATTAAGACAGAAGAAGAGGGTACAAAGTTGGGTGGGTAGGGAAGGGGCGTGGACATGGAAGGAGTTGGAAGAAGAGTAAATATCAAAACAAGTGTACAAAATATCAAGCAACTACTAAAGGAATAAAAAAATAAATTCAATTTCTAACTCACAAGTCAGAAACTTATTTATCTGGAAAATAGGCTACAGGAAAGGGACCCAATGTGACATTAGCCGTAGGATGAGGTATTTTTTTCCTGAGGATTGTAGATCTTCTCCTGCCTAGAGATACCAGATGACCTAGTAGCAGGGTCTGCTGAATCTAATCAAGAAAGATTAGGAATCTCATCTTAAATGACAACCCTGAAAGGTATACTTTGTTTCCATGAACCAAGTAATCTGGTCTGAAGAAGTGACTCTTATTGCAATGAGTGAGAATTACAGTGGAAGGTCTAAAGGGGTCCTGACAGCTAAGCTGCCATTAGAATCATAGCACACAGCAATAAGTCAGGCTGAGCACAAAACATCCCAACAGTTGATTGGATGCATGTTAAAACAGAATAGTTAAGCAGGACAAGAGTCTCCTAACATAACAGTATCATATCCAGATACAAGGAAAAATCATTAATCATACCAAGAAGAGGAATGTCACAATCAATAGCATGATTAGTCTTATATTAGTATCAGGTAAAGCGAGAATGATGGAAAGTGTAAATGCTAATGCCAGGAACAATATTAATGACAAAAAACATTGATATTTTTTATGTATATGCATCAAGCAACAGAGTCTCAAAATTCATGACACAAAAATTTAACAGCTGAAAGGAGAAACAGACAAATTTAGGATTACAGTTGTGTATTTTACCATCTCTTGCCCAATAACTAACTAAACTATTAAGTACAAATATTTTAAAAATATAGGAACCATGACAAAGCCAACTAATGGGATTTGATTTTGTGCATGAAGCATTCTACTCAATGGCATCAAAACAAGCTTTTAAAAATTCATATAGAATAGTCAAAAAGACTAAATTTCTCCTGAGCAATAAAGTAACAGGCATAGAACTACCAGAACTTTGATTATGTAGAAAGTATTTTAGAAGGCAATGGAATCAAACTGGAGATAAAAAGATACAACAGGAAAGTCCCACAAATTTGCAAATTAAACAATATATTTATTAGTAATTCATGGGTCAAAGTCTAACTCTCAAATATATGCAAATAACCTCACAGACATGAATAAAATGAAATCTGATCTGTTACAATGTCAACTGCTAAAGATGAGGAAACTTTAAAAATTCAATGCATGAATTAGAAAAGATGAAAAGCACTAAGCATCAAGCCAGCAACTGAAGTTACGTCTCACAAAATTACAAGCATCACAAAATGAATTGAATACGAGTAGAAGGAAGGAAAGAATAGATCTGGGAGAAGGCATTAATGAAGCTGAAATCAGGAAGACAGAGGGGCAAATCAATGAAACATGAAGGTACTAATAAAAAAAATCAATGAAATTTATGAACATCTAATAAGAGCGATGGTACCAGGCGTCAGCACCATGGATGGAATTGTTGACTGGCACAGAATTGTTTCCTTCAGTATCTTGCAACTGCACCAGTGATTTACAGGAAATTGGAACATTCTTCAAAGACCAAAACATAACAATGATGAAACTGATTGTTCAAGTACAACCACTGATATTTTTCCGCTCACCATGCAGAACCTCCTAGAAGAACCCTCAGGAGCAGCTTGCCTTGCTCCAGCATCCTGAAACCTGCTTCAAGCATTGCTCACGATGTATGCAGTTCCTTTTAGAGTACAGGAAGAAGCACGCCCCTCTAATTCAGTTTAGGAAGTAATCTTACCCTGATGTGAAAACGTGATCAAGATACATTAAAATATGAAACCAAAGATAAACAATTCTCATGTGCTTAGTATAAAATTCCTCAATAAATATTAGCCAATCAGACCTACCACTGTATTGTAAAAGGAATTCTACATCGCCAGTGTATAGCATTTATTCTAGGTATGAATATCCTTTCATTATCTCAAGACCTATCAGTCAACTCAGGCTGACATATCAGGAGCCAAAAAGGAAAATCATATCAATTGATTTAGAAAAGACATGATCAATTCAGCACCTCTTATACAGGATGAATTTTCCTTTTTTTAGTGACTCTCCATGCCTCTTTGTGTGATTGTCATTTAATAGAGGATCTTCAAAGAGCCATTTACATGGAAATCAGGGTCATTAGGATGATTCTAATCCAATATGGCATGGCGAATGTCCTTAGAGGGACAGGAAACCTGCTAAGGGGAGGGTACCCACAGGAGGAAGATACCCTGAGGAGACAGAGAGAAGATAGGACAGGCATTGACAAGGCAAAGTGAGAAATCTTGGGAGACCACTCCTGGCACATCTCTCTGAGACTGATTACCTTCAGAATTCCAGAAAAGTATGTGTCTTTGTTTAAGCCATCTAGTATATATGAGATTGTTATAGCAGCTTCAGCAAACTGCAGCAGAGCTAATTCAAGACGAAATTTCTCAGCAGAACAGGAACAGAGGAAGTTATTCTACTTAACATAAAATATGTTCTAGAATACTTAAACTCTTGCCAGTGAGGGAAAGACTGCTTTCCCTGGGATTACAACCAGCCTCTTACTACTTTTATTCACCATGCTCTTTATTTTGGTGTATCTAGCCTGTAGATCAAGAGATATAGGTGACCAAGGCATGAAAGGAAACAGATACCCCTAAAGCATTCCATACAGTAAAAGAACTCAGTCTAAGAATGCTTCATGTTGGGCGAGTTCAAATATTTGTCCTTGGAGAGATGATAAAATTACAGAAAAAAGATGGTTAGCAGGGTTAGGAAAGAGGAAGAATGAGCAGGGAGAGTACGGTGTTCTTTACACAGTTCAACATTAATGAATGTTGTTAAAATGGTGGGTACCTGCCATTGTGTGTGTGTATATATATATTTTAAAAAACACAGAATATATTATATAATTATTATATTATATATTAAACTATTGATTTGGGGTCTCTGGTGGGATTGCCAGCTTCTAATGGCAAAGCAAACTGCTCACATTTTTTTTTTCTAGAAAGCAAAAAAAAGAAGAAATGAAGAGGTGAAAATCCTACAGTGTCCTACAAAGTCCAATCCCAGTGACTGTTGCCCTCCAGTTGTTGACTATTTTTATCCCAGAACCAAGACTTTAAGGGAATGAAACACACACACTGTAGCTATGTAGGAGTGTCCATGCACTGGGCATAACAAATGCACAGAGTGTGTGAAGGATATTAACCATGAAGGGAATTGGAGTCAGATAAATGAGCAGAACAGACCTCAGACATGCTGCTGTGCTTTTTTCCCCTATAACACAACTGCTCAAAATGTTTTTTTTTTTTTTTAAAGCTAATCTTAAAAGGTTGCATTCTATATAATTCCATTTCTTTCACATTCTTGAAATGTTAAAGGTCTAGGATTGGACAGGGGATGAAAACTGGTAAAATCTGGAGAAGGAGAAACATTACTCCATTACATCAATATGAATTTTCCTGCTAGGAGATTGTGTTATGGGTAAACAAGTCCTAGCAGGGATTTGTAGAGGCGGGTCAGACGGTCTCTCAGTATGTTCTCTTACAATTGCATGAGCTTAAAATGATTGTAAAATTCAAGTTTAAGGGACAAAATTTATTGTTTACAGGAAATTGCTAGTTGTCATTCCTAGATTTTTCATATGACCTCATTTTCTCTTTTTCAGTCTATTCATATTGACACTACTTTATACACCGACAGTGACTTTCATGTGAGTATAATTAGGTTTTTTAAAATTTCTATTTTCCAGTTCTTCAGCCATATTCCCATAACTTCACTGAAATTGTTATAGTTTTAAAGTCTAACTTATGGCGGGTTCTCTTAGTGTTTGACCCATGACATTTCCGAGGGAGTGCTGAATTTTTGGGACTTATGGCAAAATGCTACATAAATGCTACTTTTGTAATGGTGTCAAGTCACAATGGAAAAAACAGAACTTTCCATCAGTGTCAAAAAAAATCTCTTATATATTTCTGTGATGCAACTAGAGTGTCACAGAATTAGATGCTAGAATGGGACTGAGTGATTCCATGTAAATGTCTTTATCCCCATCTCTCTAGTGCTAACATGTGTGAACATTCCCAGTACATCTACTGAAACTTGCTCAAAGGCATCCATGCTTTGTGTTTTGCATGGATCTCTACACTCGAAAGGAGTCTTTCCACTGCTCTCTATGTGAGATAAAAGAATAATCCAAATGATGTACTAGAATTTCTAAAGGATAAGCCTCATTATCATACACTGATGTTGCTGATGTCATTTGGTCACATGGTCCCTCCTTTCACTCTAGGCCATCTCTACAGCAAAGAAATAGATCTCCAATTCCATTGTTTGGAAAATGTTAATTTAAATCATTGTTAACCTCCCACAATTTAAAGTTACCTAGTAAGAACATCAGTGAAGTTTGCCGAAGGCATGTCTACAGAATGTGTTAATAGTGGTGGGAAGATCCACTCTGAATCTGGGTTGCATCAGTTCATGGGCTGAACCCTGGACTAGGAGTAGAGAAGGCTCCAGGAGGCCTGAGTACAGCTGCACACATTCTTTGTGCCCTTAACTGTGGTTCTGACTAGCTACCTTAGTTCTGTTGCCTTGACTTCCCTTCAGTGGTGAATTGTAACTTGGAATTGTGAGCAAAACATTTTTTTTTTCTCCTTGAAGTTGCTCTTTGTCAGAGTATTTTCATCACAGAGATAGAGAAAAAAAAAATGAACCTAGAACCAAAACCAAACTGTGTATTCTGTGTTTGGAATTGTCTTCTGGAACTTCTCCAAGGTGGAAGGTGTGTGCCTTCTTGCTCCTGGTTGGTTTCGTACAAGGTGGAGCCTGAAACTCAGATAAGCAGATGTCCACCAAACAAGTGTGTGACATCTAAATAACCCCTACTATGATTTTAGCATATTTTCTGTTGTTCTCTGCTTTTTTTTTTCCTAATCAGAAAGCTTTTCTGTGCAGGATATTGATATGTAGATGTGAATACTTAGGCTCAGGCACAGCTAATTTCCCAGTTAATGTTTCCTTAATTTTTTTTTTAAGTTTAAGGTTTTGTGAAGTAACTCTTACAAGAAATACATTTTCTTGTTGACAGTCCCTTTCTGATTTGGTCAGCCCATAAGTGGGCACTGCCTTTGCCTTGGGTTTTCTCTCAAATTTCTTAGAATCCATTTTGTTGGGAGCTGTAGGGAAAATGTGACTTACAATTGCCACTCGGTAATATGTGAACATGTAGTGTGACTTTAAACACATTTTACAAATGTTCTGTCACTTCTAGGCTGCTCTCTCACCCATTGGAAGAGGGTGTTTAGTATAGATGGTAGTCTTTTGTGCCCTTGTCTCCTTCTGTATAATAGTACTATCTTTCTTTGTTGATGGCTTTAGTTTTGATTTCAAAATCAAATGAAAAAAGAAAGCCATGTAAATAAAACTTCTGATTGGTACACAATCAAAAAACCATTTAGGTAAGAAAGTGTTTATTTGGTTTTAGAAAGTGTTTAATTTCAAGTTATAGTCCACAATTATGGGAAGTCAGGACAGGAACGTAGAGTATCAGCTAACAGTGAAGAACAGAGACAGAGTGACTGCAGGAAGCTTGCTCTCAGGCAGCTCTCCTCTGTCTGACACTATTCAAGACCCTCTGTCTAGGGAATGTTACCACCCACACTAGTTTGTGTCTTTCTCTATGAATTAACAATGAAGACAAGCTTCTAGGGACATGCCTACAGGTTTGCCTGCTAGGTAATTCCTCATTAAGACTATCTTCCAAGTTGTGCCAAGTTGGCAATTAAAGCTAAGCATGTGGGTATTACGTTTCTTTGTAAAATAACTAGATGGATTTGACTGATCTTTTTTTTTTTAAATCAAAGTCTTATCAGTGTGAAAACGAATAATGGGAAAAGGTTTTTTTGCTTGTTTATTTTTTTTTTAAACTGACTCTTTTCTTTTTAGCCCAGTTGCAAAGTTACTGCAATGAACTGCTTTCTCCTGGAATTACAGGTTATTTTACACGAGTACAGTAACATGACTCTTAGTGAAACAGTAAGAAACGTGCTCTACCTTGCCAACAGCTCTCTGTCTTCTAACAAGGTGAGTGATCCAGCAGCCATAGAGAGCTGTATCTGATGTTTTGGGCTTGCCTGAGATAAGGCACTTACATATAAGCACAGTCTCCATGATGCACACAGAAGAGAATTTGATTCCAGTGGAGTGGTGTCCAAAAGTGGTAGCAGGGCTGGCATGCACAGAATCCTAAACTTGTGGATCCCCTTGATAAACAAAATTTCTCAATCATGCTGACCTATGTGGTTTAATATCAGAGTCATATTGATTTAAAATGCCATATTGGCAAGTAGGTGCAGTGGACAGACATTAATATTTAACATCAAAAATAGTAGCTCACGTGTATTGGGTTAGATGTTAATGCCACACGCTGATCTTTCTACTTTGGACTGATAAGGTACTAAAGCCTTAAAATCAGTCTCAGAGACTGATCTCTTCTCTTTTTTCATGGCTAGTTGTCTCCATATCTGTTTGAATGTTGATGGAAAGGGAAGCACAAAGCTAAGCACATGCTCCAGTTTGTGCAGCTAGAGGCACAAGAGCCATGATTCTACTCCAGCTTCTGTCCTCTCACCTTCTACCAATTTAAGTCATGGAAAAACCAGAAAAATCGAAAGTGTCACTGATTCGAGTACTATTTAGAGCATTCCAGACAACAGAGCAGGAGAGGGTTACAAGAAAGCAAATACTAGTGACTGCTGTGGTCGGCTGAAGGGTAAGCTACACAGATGCTGCGAGGTACATGGAACTGTGGCTTGAGAGGGACACTCATAGTGGACAAAACCAGGTGCAGACAAAGGAATGTCATATCAGTGGCATGGTAAAATGATTTAATTTAATGAGCACTTCAGTATACCCCTTTAAGAAGCACCTGTTCCAAGGAAAGAGTCGATGTGAATTAGCTAATTAGTGAATGAGTGAACCACCAGTTAGCCTTTAAGCACAGTTGTAACAGAGAAAGCATGTGTGGGAGGGAGAGAGGGTGGTGAGTCCTAGGTTCTTTCTGGTGTGGAGAGGGATAGTCAATAAGGCGGTATGTTACACAGAGGTCAGGGAATGGGTGTCAGGGACACTCTAGGAGTGTCTTTAGGCAGACACAACTGGAGGTACAGTGACAGTGAAATGCCTTGGCTTCTCCTCCCAAAGCCTGGGCTGCCTCAAGTGTCTGCTCAGGTGCCACCTTCTCAATGATGTCACTTATTCATGTTCGCCATGCTTTCCCCACATCCACACTTGCTGTCCCCAGCTCTACACATGTCCCACACTGATAATCATGCCCGAGAGAGTCAGTAGCAGTGATTATCTGTCACCCTTAGAAAGCCAGCCTCAGATACATACATTTTAGAGTTCTTTATTATGATTCCCAGGACATACACTTTTTACAGGTATCTGTACTTGCGATACTTACCAAGTGTATCTATTCATGGTTAAATTACTTCTGTAATATGTTATCATTACTTATTAATGATAACAGATAACTCATCACAGTATCAATGCTGAGCTTTAGGCTGCATGTTGGTGCCACCCCCAAAGTGACAGTTTGGCATAAATGCTGGAAGAGTGACAGGACTGTGTGGTTGGGAGACCTGTGTGGAATTTCAGTTTGCATGTCAGTGGCGATGAGCCACGAGGCATGCTTGCTTTCCTTTCTGACATTGTTTTCAGGACCAACTAGAGAGCAATATTAGCATTATGACAGTGTCTGGCATTCGTTGTGTGCCTTATGCATCTTGGGGAATCTGAATTCCAAGTGCCTAATGAATATGAAATCTAATTTTGAATTTTGCTGGCACAGCCTTTGTAGTTCAGATGATCTCTAAAATGTTTATTCATGGTGGCTGCGCTTGTAGTATTCTAGCTGTCCCCAAAGCTATGTTTATAGCATTTGCCTAAGTGGTTCAGATCAACCAATAGCATTCAGTTAGCTACTCACAGTCCCAGGCCTTGTGCTTAATGCTGGGAAACAAAAGATATGATATATGGTTATGCTTCCCAGGAATAGTTAGGCAACAGTAGTTTAAAAGGCTAAAAGTAGTGTAAAAAGGCTAAAATTCTGTGATATATACATATTTAATATATTGTATATGTGATAAATATCACACACACACAATATATACACACACTATATGTATAGAACAGAAAGGTGAGTGTTTGTGAAGTACAGACTTTGAGAAAGATACAAAAAATAAGAATTACAAAGCACAAGAAGAAGGAAAAAGCAATCAAAACAACAGCGATGGGCTTTAAGCAGGAAGGACACAGTTTAACATGAATGTCCCGTGCGCTTGCATGATATTAATCCAATGTAGGAATACACAACCCCTATAAATCTCTTGACTCTTTCTCACAGTTTTTCAAAACATGATTTAATTTGCCAATGTTTCATGTCTGAAGACCTCACCATGTGTTTCACATAGTATGATAACCCCCAACGAAGAAGTGTATTCCGTCTGCAGATCTAATTCTTCCTCCTTGTTTGGCAGAATGTAGCAGAGTCTGGCTGCAAGGAATGTGAGGAGCTGGAGGAGAAAACCTTCACAGAGTTTTTGCAGAGCTTTATACGTATTGTTCAAATGTTCATCAACACGTCCTGAGTGCAGGCGAGCCTCTTCAGTGTTTCTGTTATTAAGACACCTCCGCCTGCTGCTCAGAGGCGGCGCAGCTCCGTGCAGTTGCCATCTGCTGGGAAAACGAAGCTTCCTAACAAGGAGTTGATGAACCACTTGGATCACATGAACTCTCGGAAATGAAGACAGGAAAAGAGCTCCTCTCGGACTTATGTTTGCTTGCTTATTTTTAATTTATTACTTCAGTTGTACAGATTTGTAATATAACAAAAGATGTGGAATAAAGTTGTATGCCTATTTTATCAATTGAAATTTAACTCTTACTTTGTCCTTTTTATTAATGTGTGTTTGGCTGTGTTGTGATGTTTGTGTGTATACATGCTTGTCTTTGTGTGTGTGGGGGGGGAGGTGCGGTGCACGCATGCGCAAGTGTGTCAAGGCAAGAGGTTGACCTTGGGTGCCTTGCTCATTATTTTCTACCATGTTTGTTGTTGCTGTCGTTGTTTTTAAGACTGTGTCTTTTCCTTAATCTAGAACCCAGTAATTCTGTGAGACTAACTGGCCAGTGACCCCTGGGGGATCCTTCCGTTTATATTTCCTTCCTTAGAAGTGGGATTACTTGCCACGTCCTTGGCATTTTACATATGTGCTGATCATCTGGACCCAAATCCTCATGCTTGTGTCGCAAGCACATTCTTATCTGAGCCACTCCCTAGTATGTCTTTTTTTTTTTTTTTTTAATTAGGGTGATACTCCTTCAAGGAAAATACAAGAATACACAGAAAACTGATGTTTTAGTGTTTCGTAATTTTATTTTATTCTCACAAATTTTAATGCCACACGCGCTTGTTGAGATTTTAAAGGGCTGATTTGTGAGACTCCATTTGGTTTGACCAAAATACAGTTGTTTGTAGGTGCTGGCGAAATGACTGATGGGTACGAATATTTCCTGCACAAGCATGAGGATCCACATTTGCATGCCCAGCATACTTGGAGAGCTGACCACGGCTATGTCTACCTGTGCTTTGCAGAGGACTAGAAAAATCATTGTGGCTTGCTGGCTCAATGACTTACACTGTCTTAAGCGGACACAGAGGAAAGTGGTGGACCAGGGCATTTACATAACCATGTATACCCACATACATCCAACACCAAATGCAACTTAAAAATAACTGTTAGTAAGCTTTTATAATCCTTGCTACTATTCTTCACTGTTCTGCCTAAAATTAGTAAGCTTTCTAGAATCTCATTGCTAGACAATGGGGAAAATGTACCATTTTAACTATTATTTTCCTATCTAATTGTTAAAGAAAAGTTGGTCCCCATCCAGTGTTTGTTTATCTGAGGAAAGGGAAATGAAAATGCTAGTCATATTCCTGATGGTATTTCATAGTGACTGATAACCCGCTTGTATTATATAAACAAACAGGATAGTTTGAAAAGTCGGAAAGTTCTAGTGCTCAATGTTACTGCCTGTCAAATGTCACACACCATAGCTGACTTTAGGAAAACTCGGGTCTTAGTTGTTAAAATCCTTTGACTTGGTATAAAGTATGTGTGTATGCAGTGGTCATATACAACCATCTTTCAGTTATCATAAGAGAGAAAGTGATTGTGTACCACCATCTGAAGTTAACTTCATCTCCTGCTCTTAAAGTCAAACCTTCCCATCTATTTCAAAGTCTGTGCTTTCCACACCCTTCCACTGGCCAGCCTAGAGTTACCTTCCTGGGGGATACCATATTGACATCTCACCTAATTGATGAAATATTTGTCATATATATCCTATAATGAAAGAAGCACAAAATCATATATCTAATGGCAAATGAACAAGGTAAGCCAAATAAAATTAGACTGATAATCCAACATACCATTGATGGATAGATTCTTGCATTTTCTTTATTTCAAGCAAAGAAATGATATATGAGAGGATATGCTCTGCATGCTCTCTCTAGTAATAAAGTAAAAGGACTCTGAGGTGGGACATGGAAACACAATCATAACTATTAAGTAATTTGTGAGCCAAGAGAATTTTATAACCCAATTACAAGTCTAGTTTCATATAATCTCATTCTTTATCTGAGACAAATGAATCAATAGATTTACCTTCTTCTGCTGTTGTTACTATAGTTGTAAAGAGGGAATTATATGTTTTGATGTTGTAGTTTATGGCTGACAAATTCAATAACATAAAATCAAACCGACATACACAAAATAAAAATCAAGTAATGTCATTGTTCCCTCATTTCTGTCCCCAAGCAACAAGAAATCCCAGAGAGCATATTCTTGTTTCTTCTCTTGTGTGAGTGTGTAACTCAACATAAGCCATCAGCACTCACAGGCAAATCATGCTTAACATATGCATGCAATGGCTAAATATTTTGCCTAGAGGAACTCTCATTTCCAAAGAGATTTGGTTTAGTATTTCTGAACATGTCTAGTGACTGAACTGTGATCACAATAAGAATGTGTTATGTAAAATATTTAGTTGTATGAAGTGTCCCTTGGTCCTAATTGTGTACTCTACCTAACATAACATAGAAGAAAATGAACGAAACAGAGACAGGCTTTTATCCTATAGTTTATTTCTTCAACAGTGAATTTTGAAATAGAGGTTAAAGAAACCAGAGAGTTGTAACATAGAAGCAGATTTGAAAGCTGCTACATTTAGCCTTTGGAAATAGTGTCAGACTTTTTGGACTTTTTGGACGATTGTCATTCATGGAAGGTAACATCCATGCCCAAGTCATTTACATTCATTGTCATGATCACTTGTTGTCCTCATTAAGCATTCACTCAGTCATACTAGTACCTTAGTTACTGGAAATGTACTCAGGGCAAATGTTTTAACGGATGCTGTGAGAAGGTCGTAGTGTCAGCCTTCCTGAGGTTCACAATCCTGCAGAAGCATCGTATTATCAAGCCCCTTTTCCGAGGTTGTATTTTGTGTACAAGGGGATCAAAGAAAATCAGGTTGATTCCAGATGTTCATTCAAAGAGCATCTCTTGGAGGGGGTGACAAGTGAGGTGAGCTGTCAGCAGATTGCAGGTAAGCCAGAGGAGGAGTGCAAAGCCTGGCAGACAACACTCTAGTCAGTGATGACAAGAGTGTTCCTATAGCAAAACAAACCAAACAATCCAAAATAGGCAGGGGAGGAGGGGAAGATGGAAAAGAAACTGTGGCAATGGAAGAGCTAACTGCTTCTGGATGCTACACTAAGGACTTTTCTGTCTGACCTATAGAAAGAAGACTTGTTGTAACATTAAAAAAAAAAAAAAAACCTACCTTGAACAGAAGACTTTAAGTCAAAGTCTCCTTACAGATAAACATCGAGTTCATAAACTTCGTCACTGTGTGGGAGTGTCACCTCTATCATCTTTGATGATTTCTTGGAACACCGAATGGACAACAATATCAGCAAGTAATTACTCACTGTAGCAGCCCTGCATCCAGCATGTAGGACTTGCAAGACTGGAGTCAAAGTCATATGTACAATGAAGCATCGGGCTCTCCAGGGCAGGAAAGGTCTTCGGGGAGGAAAAAAATTCTGAGACAAAGGTTTTTTGAATGGATAATTTTCTAAATCCTACATCACTGAAAACTGTTTGCGATAGGGAAGCTACTTATTCTCATCAAGATAAACCAAGAGTGGCAGCTGGGAGGAGTTGAAAGGAGACATGAAGAAGGTGGGATGTAACTGGGTAGAGAGAGACAACATCTGAAGTTAAATTAGCCATACATAGCATTGTGGGCAGATATAACAAGGCTTAGTAGATGTGAAAGCTGATGAGCTTAAGGGAGGCAGAGGAAAGAAAAAGCATCTCTCATTACATGACAGTAAAGAGCCTAGAGGGAAATGAGAATGTCAGAGTGTGGATGGTTCTGAGTGGCGGCACTATCCTTTCTAAAGGACATGAAGATTATTGGTCTTAAGCCAAGCTCAGTTTCCTGAGATGAATTAACAAGGTCAAAGCCACCAATGTGTTTGTAAGCCCTCTTCTCAGGATGCACCAGGATGATGGTTGTAATAATAGTTCTTTTATACAGGTATGAGTCTTTACATTTCACAAAGCACTTTCATCTATATTATTTTATTTGGTGAGAGTGTTTGCTTCTCTTGGGCACTAATTCAGTGAGAAACAGCCTTGGAAATATTTGACTTTTGTCAGTGATGTGTAAAAAGAAAAAAAAAATCCAACAAGAAACGACCTGAAAATTTTGACTGAACTCAGCTGTGTATATATTTATGCCCTATTGCCAGTTGTATTTCTTTTTAAATAAACATGAGTTTAATATTTAGGGTAGAAAATTGTGTCTTATTCAAGAGTTCAAGATAACATTTAAGTTTGTATTTTTGGTTCATATTTTGATACTACTTCTTTATACAATTCTATTCTGCTACTTTTTTTTTTTTTTTTTTTTTTTTTGTGGTTATTCCCACTCGGCAAATGCGACAGTAAGCTTATCCAGCCTGAATTAATTACCTTTTTATAGCAAAAGAAAAAAGTATCTCCTTTTGACAAGGAAGATGTTTGAACTCTATTTATGAATAAATAAAGGCAGCTGCTAACACAGCATTTAATACATGCTTCAAACATTCCAACTGAAAAGATTTCCACACTTTTTTTTCCATAGGAACATCAACCTTTTGTGTCCCTGGGGTTGTTAAGGTGTGAAAACCACAGAGTAGCAATACTTCTACAAAGTACTCAGTTCAGAAGAGCAAGCAAAAGGCAGTGTACTTAATGGTCACTCTCTTTGGGGGTCACTTACCCTGGTTCTTCAGTGTTTTCCCTCTGAAAATGTAGGCTGTCAACTCTACACTCCCCCATAACATGTTGGCAGCCTCAAGCTTCTGTCTAAATGGCTGCAACGATACTGCCTACCTGCTTTCCAGAAGAATCGATATATTTTTTAGAAGAGATTCTTTGCTTGGGTCAGAAAGTGTGTTTGCCAAACAGAGACTCCATGCTAGAAAATACTGCTAACTGCAGGCCCAGAAAAGGCCACCACCTCTTCCTATGATGATATCATAACCCTTTAAAGCATTGGATTGGCCTTCAGACTTCTTCTTATTCAAAGGAATTGATATTCTGGAGGATTCTCAGGACTCTGGGTATTCACTTCATGCCATAGTACTCTTTACTTCTGAAAAAAAACAAAACAAACAAACAACATCAAATGTGCCCATTGAATTAAATTTGCAAGCAGTAGTAACAAGGACCAATGACATAAGCCACAGGTGCAGGATTCAGGGAGGCCCACTGTCAAAAATTCAGAAACAGTGATAAAACTGAGTAAAAGTCCTTCTGCATTTCTCATGACTGTGTACCATCAATAATTATATGAAAACAATCCTAGTACTAAGATATCCCCTGCCCCCTCCCCACAGAATACTTATTAATTTCCTAAATTTTAAGCAATTACTCAGATTGCCATTTTAAAACATTTTCATGTACTGTACATGTTTTGAGCTGGTTTTGAGTCCTCTGTTGCCTCCATCATTCATCAGGAAGCATTTTAACATGGAGGGGACACATGGCTGGCTTGACCTTGCATAGGATTCAGGGGTCTCCTCATCTCAGATCACAATGTAATTGTGCATAGCAGTGTGCAGAATTCCAAAGTCATTTTGAGAAATAGGCCCATACCCTCAACAAATCTGGGCATTTTCCATGTCACAAGAGAGTTTAAGAATAAAAAAAGGGCTGAAGAGGTATTTCAGAGGTTAAAAGCACGCACTGCTCTTGCCAGAGAATCTGACTTTAGTTCACAACTGCCTATAATTACAGCTCGGGGGCCTCCAAAGCCCTCTTCTGGCCTCTGTGACTAACTGCATTCAAGTGCAACAAACTCATACCCACATATTCACCCATCTATGCAGTAATTAATAAAATAAAATAATTCTAAAGAAAAGAATGCTTCTAGGATATCCCAGACCATCACATTAAGCCAAGGCATCAGACAATAGCACATTTGTAAAATGTGCATCTATGTTTTAAGGTGTGACTGAAGATACTATCAAAATTCACATTCTTACTAAACGGTTCCCGATCGGTGTGCTGCTCCAGCAGATTCTGAGGATGCACTTTTTTAGCGGAAAGGCTGTTGTAACATTTGACATCAAAGAGCCTTTGCCTCTCACTTGCTGTGGGAAGCCATAGACATGGCTAGGCAGGTACCATCTGGAGAGACAGGGGAGTAGATGGGCTCTCAGTCACAGTACACTGGCTAAGTACTTAACCACCTAGGTGTGTCTGTTGTAACATCGCACAGAGTGCAAGACTGCTGTGAGTTAAGTCAGATGTCAGTTATGGTTCTTGAGTAGGTGACGTCTTTCCCAAAGTTAGATTTCCTCTTGCGGAAGTGTAGTTTTTCAGTAGTACTTCCACTTACGTCCTTCTAGCCTCAGGTTGAAAACAAGCGCAGTGCTATTATGTCAAGAGTTTCTTTGGAGAAATTATCTTCATTTTGTGCTTCCTGTTCCTGGTAGAATCAGAATTGAAAAATTTCCTACTTTTCTGTGTGCACCAGTTCTCTTCCAAAATAGATAACTAAATGCTTTTGTTCTATTTGCTGGTTGCCTAGCAGGATACTGACTTTAAGCCAACCTAACCCCTTGCCCCATCTCCCACCCATTTCTACTTCAATATTTACTTGCAGTAGCTATATCGATTGCTGTCTCTACACTGAATACAATATTCTCCAGCTCCTGCTCTCCCCACCCCAACTCATCTTAAATCAGATATAAATCTTATATCAGAGATTGTCCTTCTCCTTTTAATGAGAACTGCAATAGTTTTACCCTGTTACCACTGCAGAATTCAACTGCTTACATTATGCACACCAATTATCGATTGGATGTATGACCTTGGACTCTTTCTATTGCATCGTGACCTTCTCACATCAGTCAAAAATCAAATATATGAGGCTTGCAGTGAATTTGAGTCTAGCCAAAGAACATTCTTTACATTAGAGCTTGTTAAGTATCAGGAAAGTAGCTGAGTGCTTTGGAATATGTCATGGTGGAGACTGTTTCCTCTTTCAGTTTATTTTATGGTGTTGTCTAATGAAAGACTCCATGCCCTTATTGCTGACTCACAAAGGCAGGACCCTTTCTTAGCTGTTGTTTGTAATTAAGAAAACACTAAGGTCACAGCTAGCATGAAGCATTAATTTGATTCTACTGCCACATTTTCATCATTGATAAAGTAAACACATGATAGTAAACAGATGAGATAGAAAACATTAGCACTAATTTATAAATTTCAGTTCCTGAAATTGTTACTTGACTAGATTACAATGTAAAAAAAAAAATGATGACCAAGTAGGGGCGCTTCAGTCCTTCTTAGAAGGAGTAACAAAATACTCAAGGGTGCAAATATGGAGACACAGTGCAGGACCGAAACTGAAGAAGAGACAGACCATTCCACCTGGATATCCATCCTATGTGCAGTCACCAAAGGTAGAGGTTGATGTGGATGTCAGGATGTACATGCTGACAGGAGCCTGATATAGCTGTCTCCTTAGAAGTCTGCAAGAGTCCGACATACTCAGAGGCAGAAGCCCACAGCTAACCATTAAACTGATCATGGGTTCCCAATGGAGAAGATAGAGTGAAGGCTGAAGCAGTTGAGAGGATTCGAGACACCATGAGGAAAGCAACAATCCCAACCAACCAGAGCCCCCAGGGTCTAAACCACAAGCCTGGAGAGCTTAGGGAGGGACCCATGGCTCCAGCTATATATGCAAGGGAGCTATATATAAGTGGGAGAAGAGATCCTTGGTCCCATGAAGACTGGACGTCGTCGGGGGGGGATACTCGAGGGTAGGGAGGTGAGGTACAGGGAGGGTGGAAGGGGTACACCAACGTGGAGATAGGAGGAGGGGGGAAGGGATAGTGAGTTCCTGGGAGGGAGGGGGGGGGGAAATGGGGTAAGGAGAGAACATCTGAAATGTATAAAAAATTTACAATAAAAAATTTCCAATAAAAAAAAATGGAAAGAAAAAGTTGGCCATGCTTTTTCTTCACCCCTGTTAGGCTCAAGGTTAACAGCTAGGCACAACTCTTGTTTAGTTCTCTCATTACCATCTGATCCTGTTGATGTCCGGAAGACCTTCAATAGAATGTTACTTCAAGGCCCAGAGCTACAGAGAAGGGCACTGTACACTAAGTACAAAATGCCTACCCTACCCTGAGCACTCCTGAGCTTGCAAGTGCATCAGGAGGTGACGCATGTGGCCTCCAAGCTCTCCTTGGAAGTCACAATGCTGCCACAGTGTTGATGCACAAAGCAAAAACACACAACTTCCGTCAAGTGCTGTGACTATCCACTGAAAATTGAGTACAGGAGATTAAAAACTATCTGGAGAACACACTTCCAGAAGCACACTTTCTACAGAAAACTATTATTATTTTGTTATAATATATATGCCATTTATAAAACAAGGATACACATATTAACTGTGCTATTAGATGGCAAAACCAAGGTCAATGATTGTTAACTGGTCATATATTGAGGCCGCAGAGTAAACATAGTTCTAGAAATAACTGAGCTCTATAGAAGACATTGCTAGGATGATGACAAATTTATTGCATATACAACAAATTTGGGAAACAAATTTACCATCTTAGGGTAACTCGCGATTGGAGATGATTTACAAATGTAAAAGAACGAAGTTCTCCCTCTGTAAATATGAAGTGCACTACAAATCTGTTAGAGATCACGGACAGGGAGGGAGGCAGGAGAGATGTATGTGAAGGGTGCACCTCATAGGAGGACTGAAGAGCACTAGAGGGGATAGCACCTATGTTGGCTCTTCTCTATCTTCTCCACTCTCTTTACTCATACAGCACACCCCTTCTTCCCACCTTACGTGGCTACCACTGTCTGCCGTGGTGGCTCACAACTGCTAGCATACATTGGATTCACCTGGAGGATTCACTTCGAACTTGGATTGCTGGATCCCATGTTTAGCATTCTGCTCAGAAGCTCTAAAGAGGATGAATTGTAGTTTGCATCTCTGCATATAGTCTGTGGATGCCTTGCTCTATCTTAAACTTGTATGGATGGTTTCTTCCTGGGCTCTCATGACCCTGGTCAATGTCTCCTCTGTTTTATAACTGTCCTTCTTCCTGAAGCAGAGCATCCACTTTACTCCAAGACAGCACCACCTCTTCTCTCCAATGTGATGTCATGCTGTGATGTCATGCATAATTACATAGCAGAGGAAGAGTGTAAACTAACATCTAGTCTCACAGAGTGCTACATAACATTACTCTGGTAGATCTATATTCATGGACATGTTAGAGAGACTGCCTGGTTCCTGAAGGAGGTGACACAAAGTGGACACACAGTCTTAGTCAATAATTTCTACTCTGAGTTCTGTAATATTCTCGTCAACGACTACACTGTGCCCTCATCTTCTCGTCCTGGGCTCTTTGCCTTTGCACTGTGGCCACCTCACTCACCCTCTCTCACAGAGGAGTAGAAACACACAGGCATCCTGCTCAGCACTTAGTGTTCTCATGCTAGGTACACTAGAGAGAAAAAAAAAATTATGATCTTTGATCTCCAGTACCTCACAAACTGCTTTCTCTTAGAGAAAAAACATCATTTATTATTTCCCCATCACCACATTCCTTAAAACCTAGCAATTTGATCTTTTCTGTGTAGTTTTTTTGCAAGCAACTTAATAACAAAATTGTTACTTCAGGTGATTTTCCTTTAGGGCCCCAAGAATCACACACAGACGAACTAATCAAGGATGATGGTGGCTGTCTGAAAAGGAGGGCAGTGTTCACATGAATTGGTCCTCAACGATCTTCCAGGGAATTCTTTTGGCTCACTCAAGGTGAAAGCTGTTATGTTCTGAGAGGAATTATCAAGGGGGCATGGCCATGGACATTTCAGGTAGTCTCTGAGTATAGCTTAGATTCTTTATGACATTGCACACACAGTTCTGAAAAATTCGAATGACATTTTGAGGCCACAGTGGTGTTTTATAAGCTGCTTGCCTTCACCCAGAGGGTTGTTTTTTTTTTTAAGTCAACAAGAAAGGCCTTCTGTAAGCACAGGCTTATCACCCCAGATAGTTTTATGTCACTTTAGTTTTGCAGCTATTTCCTGTACAACCACTGAATTCTTTTACCTATACTTCTCTCAAAGGGTCATCTCAGAAACCCTGGATTTACCACACATATTCCAGCCAGTGCCCTCTTGTCCAAAGAAGTTTCTGAGAAAGATATGTGTCAAGGAAGAGGGTGGACAGAAACATTGTCTAAACAGATCATCTAACATGTGTTTGGCTTCCCTAAGACTCAGTAAGGAACTTTGTAAGCTCGGTGAGTCTTGGTGATCTATGTTCCATGGTCCTTCTTGACTTGAATGTTTTTATTCTTCTTCTGAATATCAATGTCAAAACCAATACAGTGAGGCAACCTCTCAGTTAAGGTAAAAAAAACAGCAAAATATTTCATTAAACCCTGGAGTAGGAAGTGAACGGATTTGAAAGGCCTATGCCTCCTTGAATGTCTATACAGGCCTAATGTTACTGGCCCAAAGAAAAGAGGTCTGGAAAGAAAAGAGAACACACACACACACACCACACACACACACACACACACACAACTTCCGTTTTGGTCCTTATCACACAATTCTATCCATATTTTAACATAATACTTTTAATAGAACATCCTTGATTGGAGGTACATTTTACCTTGTGATTTCTGGAACATTGTTGTATATCTAGGAAATGATGTTTGATCATAATTTACACAATTCCGATTAGTAGTTCTGAAGGGTGACTTATATTACATAGAAATGGAAAACTGAATCAATGTTAAGCTCCACTAGAAGGTTAAACAATAGACATCACAGGAAAAAGATGGAAGAACTATAAGGCCTTGAATTATTGAAATTAATTTACAAGCTTACAGTTGACTTTGAAATGGAATGACAATGTAATTAGTCTGGGTTGGAACCTGCCAGTGGTCCCACTTATCTTGCTATCTTTATTTTTCTGTTTCTTTAAGGTTTCTCCCCATCCCTAACCTCTTAGGCCGAGCCACTCTTTCCTCTTTACATCATCAAAATTCATGTAATCAAGAAAAGTAAGTAAAGACATCTCTGCTCCAAGGTTCTCCATGAACCTCTCCCTTTGTAAGAACTGGTGATCCCATTCTCCCTTGTCTATGGCAAAAACCACTCCCAGTACCGCATCATCACGTGACCAGGACAGGTGACATAAAGCACGGCTAATTTTGTTTCCCCAAAGACGTCGAGTTTTTAGGAAATTGGTCTCTTCTCTTTTTGGCATCCTCGGCAAAACATGAGTTTGTTTCTCTTGTAACTAAACAAGCAGACACTAAAGCCAGAAATCTACCACAGCTTATTTGAAGGTTGTGTAATACTCAGTTAAAATGGGGAAAGTTAAAGCAGGAAACATTTATTTTAGATGAAATGTACTTTAGACTCACAACAACCTCACTGACTAAGGTGTCTGAGGAACAGAGGAACAAACTCCACATTTTTACTCTTCTCTGATTTTGGATTTAGCTGTGCCTATTATCCTAACTGACATCTGTTGTGGATTTGATCCTGGAAACTGCACGAGAATTTGCATGTCCACACGTAAGACACTGAGGTACCCTGCCCCGAGTTGCTTTTAATTGGTAAATAAAGTTGGCAGCGGCCAATGTCTGGGCAGGGAGACAGAGGCTGGACTTTAGGATCCCGAGCAAGGGACTGAGGAAGGAGCAGGAAGGTAGAGAGCCGCCATGCCAGGAAAGGAATAGAAGCCATGCCTGAGAAATGCCAGACAGAGAGCGTAGCCATCATGTAGGTGCTGGTCAGTTCAGCCCGAGAGGGCTGCAGGTCTGGGCCCGAGGCAGCCATGATGGGATATAGTGTTTAGTAAGTAATAATTCAGGAATATCGGAGGGGAGTGTGTGGAGGTTTGGAAGTGGTCCAGACATTGAGCTATTTAAGGCCCACTAAAATATAAAGGCTGTGCCTGTGTGCCTTTTATTCAGGAACACAGAATATTGGGGAGGGTAGCCAGGAGCTCCGCATATGGGAAATTAGACAATTTTGTGTTTAATGAATGAAAATCTTAAAGCTACACAATTACCTTTAGAGGTAACCATTAATCAACTTTTAGCACATCTTTTTATTCTTTTCTACATAAAATTTTAAATATAAAATATTTTATAAGTTAATATATAAAACATTTTATAAATTAATTTACCCTTCATTGTGAGCCTCATTTTAATACCCACAGAACTACTATAGTTTATCATATCAATACAATATATATTCGATATATATATATATTTAAAATATATATTTTTATATATATTAATATATATTTTAAAAATCTCATTGTACCCTGTTTTACATTTGTAGTTATAAGGCATTTACCTCAGTGAGTGCCCTGAGGTAAGTTTTTTCTTTAAGATACATGCTTCTCAGAAAAAGAAAACCAAAACCAAAACAAAGCAAGACCAAACCAAAACAACCCAGGATGTATTTAAGAACCCATCAGTGCTGAGAGGGACCTTCCTCCTCTTCTTATGTTTCCATACATGTCTGTACCTCCCTCTAGCTCTATGTTTACATGTCAGAGGATAGACACATGACTTTCCTACCTCAACTCTCCACTAGAGCAGCTGATCAGAGCTACAGAGATTCTGTCTGCTAATGGTTAAGATCTTTATACTAAGACTCTGAGTTGAGTCCACTGTATATCCCCTCTGCCCCCGTATCAGGCTTACACCGCCTTCTACTATTCTGTCTGAGCCTTACTCCCCAGCTCTCTATCCTTCTATCCTTTTCTCAACTAGGAATTGTCAGCACACTTAGCATTGAGTGGATTGAGTTAGCTGTTCACTGAAATCTCAGCTCATTTAAAGGAGGTGATGAAAGGCAGGTGCCTTGTGATTGCCAGGCAAGAGTTCTACCGCTCAGCTTAGATTCCCAGACCTTGGCTGGAGGTTTTAATGCCAGTGCGGTGGACATTAGTCTTACCAAGTGTTTCCTCATGGTTCTAGTTCTCACAGACTTTCTTGAAAGCTACTCCATAACCCAGATTTAACTCCAGGAAGGCTTTTGGTTTATTTTAGGTTTTAAAATAATGTGTCCTATTACTTCGGCTTGAAGTGTAAAGCATTGAGTCTTTATTAATTATTTCATCAAAAGTTTAGCTAATTGAGTTTTTAAATGATTACTCTCCCACACATAGTCCTAGAATCCTTTTGGGTCTCTTTCATTTTTTTCCTTGATTCATCTATATTTTTCTCTTTACATGTGTGAGTGCTGTTAGTAGTGTTAATGAGAAATTACATGGAAATTTGACATTGCACAGTGGATGGGAAGAGAAATAAAGGAGGAAGTTTTACTCTGCAATGCATAGTTTCTGAAAGAGCCCATGAGCGCAATTAAGTGTATTGATAGCGTCTATGTAACTACACAGTTTGTGTGAAGGAGTGTGTCAGAGGTACTGAGCACTGATCCTGACTAGAATGAGATGAAGGACATCAGAGATGCTCACAGACTTAATGGAAGCCTGTGTACTTGCACCTAGGAGAAAGATATTATGGCTAAAGTTTTGGCTTACCATACTGAATAAGGGTTAAGCTTCTCCCCGAAGCGTGTATGCTAGCAGCTCAGAGGTGTTGCTTTATCTTACTGTATATGGTTTATGCTTCTCACAGAAGCAAGCATGCCAGCCGCTCAGAGCTCGGAGGCTGAGCACCGCTGAACACTTGATCCTTTCTTTCCTTAGCTCTGATTTACTTGTAAACAAGCAGCTTTGGGTATGAAAGCTCACTTCTTGCCTGCAGAAAGAGAAGGCACTGACTCGTCTGAGGACCAGGGCTTCTGGTCTCATATGTTGTATATCTGTGTAAACCTCAGTCTTTGTTAACTGGCCAGTGTTGATGTCTGGAGATTTGATTTCTTCAAATACAGGAGCCTGGTGCTTTTAGACATGTTTCCTTTGAGCCGAGCTAACAATATTTAAGTACAAGACATCAGCCTTGGTCTCAAGAGCACCAACTTCTGGCCATGATGTGGATTGAATCATCCCCAAGTGATCTCTGTTTGTAAGAAAAATTAACTACTGCATAGAAAAGGAAGAGTTAGAAATAGTATATTGAAAATATAGGTATATTGAAAATAGGTATATTGAAAATAGGTATCTTTCAGGAAAGATAAATAAGGTCACCTACTTTACTATCAAATTCCCTCTTAAGCAGGAAGAGATGAGAAGGGAGAGGATTCATGTCATGATCTATTCTATTATGCCTGAATGGCATAATTCAGATGACAGATCAAAACTCATTTGCTCTTTTGAAACACTTTTCTGTGGGATCCAGCAAACAAAGAGTTTAATTTTTAATGTGCCGAGGACACGGTTCAGTGAGTAAATCACTGAATCATGTCTGAAGGCATGAGGATCTTAATTCAGATTCCCCAAACCCAGGAGACCTAAACATAGTCCTGCACACCTGCAATACCAGTGCTCCTATGGCAGGATGGGAGGCACAGTGGAGAGAATCCTCAGAGGCTTGTGGAGCAACTCACCTGGCATACACAGCAGTGAGAAAGAGAGCCTGTCTCAAAGAAGGACAAAATGAGGACCTACACGGGAGATTGTTCTCTAATCCCCACCCATGTACAGGAATGTGCATGTGTCTGCACACACACACACACACACACACACACACACACACACTCACACACATGGAGAACAAAGAAGTGCCAATCATTTGTTCCATGAGATGAGGGAGAGATAGCGCTTTGGAAAAACTTGGCGATAAAAGAAAGCTTCAAGTAAGTCTATATAAGTAATAAATTATTATAATAATGAGCTATCCTATCTTCCCCTTCGTTCATTTCCTCATTTTTCACAGATCGTTTAGTGCCCATTTCAAGCAAACAGCAGGGGCTGTTCTGCCCTCCCCCTCAACCGTGTGCCTCTCCCTCTTACATTATGACTTATTTCCCTTTGAAATGTTGCTCTTAATGCTGTTTTTACCTGCACTGTGTATTAGAGAGACAGAACATTTATTTGGAGCAATCTGTCGTTTGCGATTATCTAAACTTGTGAGCTGGTATTACAAAAAGAAGTACATCTCAGCCTCTTCATGAGACTGTTCTCTTCCTGCAGATGGCTCTCCCTCCCCTACTTAAAAGGAAAGTGCTAACATCTCACCATTATTCAAAATTGAGAAATTATGTTTTGGTACAAAATACATCTAGGAGGGGGGAGAAGAGTGAAGAGAGATGTGCTATGTTTAATATATGACCCAATTTTTTTTAAAAAAAAACCTCTGTATATATGATCTTCTTTCATAAGACAAATAACAAATACAATGCCCTTGATCCACCTGTCATTGTTCTTTTTAACTCCAGACTTTCTCTATTGACTATTTTTATCAATGGATGAGATTTTGTACCCTTACTTGACCATGATCCCATGATATACATACTATTGATATGCCATATCAATGCATCTATTCAGCATTGTTGTTTAAACTAGTACACAGCATGCGATTGTTGTGGATCTGTAGATATTATCCACCAGTGAACACATAGAGCAGGCTCTTATTGTGGTTACTATTTAGTGTCTGTAATCTTTACACATATAGATAAGAGACTGATGCTAATCCAATTCAGAGTAACACAAATGCTACTTTGGACATTTTTTAAAGCAGTTTTTTAAAAAAATGTTTTATTTATTCATTTTATATATACAATGAGTACACTATAGCTGTCTTCAGACACACCAGAAGTGGTTATCAGATCCCATTACTAATGGTTGTGAACCACAATATGGTTGCTAGGAATTGAACTCAAGACCTCTGGAAGAGCTTTCAGTGCTCTTAACCACTGAGCCATCTCTCCAGCCAAAAGCTTTGGACATTTTAATAGCTTATAACTGTTTTGATATATTCATCACCTGGAACCAATCCATACCTTCATGTTCCATAGAATAGCAGAAGAAAACGTTGTCACATATGACAGGAAAACAACTGGACTTTCAAGTATGTTTTTAAAAGTAAATAAGCTGGAAAAAGTATTTTGAAACCTTGGAATTCAGTATACAGGAAACACTGTGCTATTGACCATGTTGGTGTAGGACTTCATTCCCCTGAAAGTCTAATGATAAGTCAGGGAACTGAGAGAACTCTCTAAAGACTCCTGCCTAATGGAGTCTGAAGACAACACAAAAGAACTGAGAGATGCTATCCCATAATCCAGGCTTGATAATGAAGGTGAGATAGCAGTAGCCTGGATTTGCTATGGGACAGAACAGTCAAACCAGTAGCATGTACATATGTAACGTGCTAAGGTGTGATGGTATCAGGTGGAACTAAGACACTTTACAAGACAGATCTAAAGTGATGAGAGTCACCCACCAGTCAGCCATCGGAGTCACAGAGGAGAAAAATTCAGGAAACTATACTCATAGCCAGGCCTTGTACTGGAGACCAGATAGCAGCCTTAAACTTTCTGCAGGACATGGAAATGGCCTTACATTTGCCAAAGCAAATGGATTTAACCTGGAATAGCAAAGCAATTCCTTGGATAAATAAACATATTTTAAAAATAATGCTTATTCTTATTTATTAAGAAAAGAACACCATCTCATACTATAAATAAAAAGTACTTTGAGACGGATTATAAGCTTGGACTGGAAGCTAAGACTAAATAACTTCCAGAAGGTTTATAGTAAAATATCTACTACCTTTGTTGAGAAAAGCTTTCTGAAGTAACTCAGAAAGATTAGCTGTTAAAGAAAATCCTTGAAACTAAAATTTAACAAAAGATATTTGCTCAGGAAAGTTTACCATTAAGAAAATAAATAGAAGCCAAGCATGGTAGCACATGCCTGTAATTCCAGCACTGAGGGGGCACAGGCAAACAGATGTCTGTGGGTTTGAGGTAAGCTTGGTCATATAGTAAGTGAGTTCCAGGATAGCCAGAACTACGTAGGAAACATTGTCTCAAAGCAAAACAACAAACAAACAACCTTCAACCAACTAAACAACAACAAAAAGTAGACAAGCTTCTGGAGAAAATAGTCTTAACAGATATTTGATGAATAATGTTTTCTGCAGAACATGAATAAGTTTTATAATTCAATAATAAGAATACAAATAAGCCAGTGGGCATAAGAGAGCTACTTCCCCCACAAAAGGTAGATGAATGTCTAATAAGAACGTGAAAGGAGATGGAACATTAGTTTTCAGAGAAGGATGGGAATCAATTCTGTACCAGCTAAAAGGACTATAATGACAGATGCATGTATTCCTCATTGTTGGGTAGTTATAATTAATTGTGATTGTCAACTTGAATAGAATTGGGGTCACTTAGGAGATATATCTATTGGTGTGCCCAGATATATGCAGTTAGAGAGGGAAAGCCCACTCTAAACGTGAGCTGGGTGTACAGACTGAATAAAGGAGTAAAAGGAAGCAGGTAAATGTGGCATCCACCAGCATTCATCTCTCTGCTTACTGAGTTGATTGGGATAGACCAGCTGCTTTCCCACCATGGTGGAATGTAGTCCCCCAAACCAGGAACCAAAACAAATTCCTTCTTCCTTAAGTTAATGCTGTCATAGCAATAGAAAAGTAATTAATACTAGATGAGGAGATACTTCACTTCTGATTTGTTCCTTCAGGAATGCCAAATATCATAAGGACCACAGATGTTAGAAGGGAATTATCTTAAGCTCAGGTATACTTAAACACAACTCAGCATCTACACTTATAATTATAATGCTATTTGTTTTATTTTATTTTATTTTGCTTTATAGTTAGGTTTTTCATTATAGCCTCAGACAGAAAACAACCCAGAGTTAAAAAAAAAATTGGACTAGGGTAGAAAATGTGATGTAGATATATTAAATACAGAAATAAAATATGCACAGCCACAGGTCAGTTTTGATATTAACCAGAAACTTACCACTATCATTATGTTGAGTGAACAAAAAGACATAGGCCTACTGTAAAGTTCCATTCACAGAGCAATCAAGAGTATGGAAAACAAATCTTGTGTAGTTTCTTCAGATCAGACACAAGGGGAATTCCTATGGTGATTGTAAGTTCTATACCCAACAAAACTGTCACTTATACTGAATTCCATGTTTACTAAGACCTTCAACATGTCCTTGTGAAGTGTCTCTTGATGCGCATATTCTGAATTTTTTATTTTATTTTTTTAAAAAATATATATGTACATGCAGTTAATATAGTAAAGTCAGATTTTAGACATCTCTGAAAGGAATTCTGAAGAGTGTCTTTTGTTTGCCAGTCTTTGGGTATTTAAAAAAGTTATATCCTCAGAGTTGAGCCTGGCATTAAACTGGACTACCACACAGTGCATAAGAGCCAGGTACTAGGAAAATTAAAGCAATCATTTATCTGGAAAGTGTGTGAACATTGCAACCCCGAGTGGTTATAGGGCAATTTATTGATGCTGGAAATTCATGTGAGATGAAATCCCCATTTACCGTTCATGTTTTAAGAAATGGAATATATTTTTAAAAATTAATAAACATTTATTTGTCATATTACCAAAGACAGAGATGTACCAGGGTGCTTCCCAGACACCAATAATTAGTTATTTTGTTAAAAAACATATTAATCTCAGTTGCCTATGTCACTATTGTCTTTGAAAGTCCTTAGAAGTAGTACTTTCCTTAAATTACATATGTTTTGCTTAAAATCCTAAGAGCTAATTTTAAAACTCACATGACAAAACACTTCTTATAGTTTTTGAGGAAATTGGCTTAATCATGTTCTTTATTCAAAAATACTTCCAAATTACACTTGATTATTATTTTTGAACTCTTCCTTCTAAAGATGGTAATTTATTCTCATTAAGAAGACTTAAAAGCTTCATTAGTAGGATCCTGGATTTTTTTTTTTTTTAAACAGCACCTCTCCATAAGGAGAATTGATGAGTGATGAATGCCAGAACAAAGTTTACCTTGGCCAAAGTTAGGATGGCTGCCCAGGAACCTCCTATGATAGTTACCTTTATGTGGTACTGACTGTAGGGCTTTAAACATTGAAAAAAAGAATGTCACTGGGGTGGGAGCTGAGTTGCTGTAGTGATTGTCAAGAATAACTTGAGTCATTGAGTAGCTCTTGCTGTGTTACACTATACATTACAGGGAAGAATTCCAGTGAGAGGAGAAGTCTTCACTAGAGTTACTGTTTGTCTTATGCAGTCAGGAATTCTAAGTCTGTAGACACTTGCCTCTTAGAGCAGAATGACATAGATTACGGAGTTACAATTCTAATGATTTCTGTGGATTTTATAACTACCCTTGCTTGTAACATTTCAAATGCTTCCTTAATCTTCAACTCAGTTGCAAAAATATTAAAGGTGTGTACTCAAAGTAACTGAAATGAAAAATATACAAGTTCTAACCATTTCTACTCAAATTTTAGAAACTCAATAATGTGGGAGGAGCTAAGGTGGAAGGAGTTAGGAGAGGAAGAGGAGGAGTAAGGAGAAGAGGAGGAAAAGGAAGAGGAGGAGCTAGGAGACAGGAGAGAGGAGAAAAAGAGACAGACAGAGAGAGAGAGAGAGAGAGAGAGAGAGGAGATGGAGGTGGCTGTTCATGTGTCTGTAGCAGTCAAAGGTAGTTGGTATATCTAGGTTGGGTATTGGGTTACACTTCTGATTGTACAGGTATCTTGTTACTGATCATTATCAAATATATAAGCCTTTGATTAATCTTTAAGTATTAGAGTCTCATCTTTCTACTGAGCCCGCATGGATGACAGGATAGCCTGGGCAATGCCCAGTCTTGCAGAGACATCGTGGGAGATTGAGCCATCTCCCATTCTGATGTCTCATGGGTGACAGGGCTGGTGTTTCTAGTTGGCCATTTCTAGCTGCAGCACGCACGTGGCCTCTGGCCAAGAAACATGGCGGCTGGGCTAGGCAGAGCTGCTGCAGCTTAGATAGCCAGCCTGAACCAGAGGCCAATTGAAATAATTACTTCAACACAATAATAACCCAACACAAATATATTTTAGTAGATAACGTTAGACTTATATAAAAAGATACAATATGGTCAATAATTGAAAATGTTTTCATCTGGAATAAACTACATAGATTTAGCAACAAAGAAATAATATGTGTTTTGTAGGTTTTAAAAGGCTGGAAAATCCCCTATAATTGAAACGACAGTGTGTATGTTGTCATGGAGGCAAATACACAAGAAAACACAGGCTAAATTTAGAACATTGTAAGCTTTCAAACTTGTCTGAAGTAAGGTTCCACTCAAAAATGGCTATAAATATATATAAATATAAATATATTTTATTTATCAGAAAATAAAAACTTTCACAGGAAGAAAGTGATATTATTTTATATGCAAAACAGAATGTTTGCATTTGAGAGACTCTCTCTGCTAATAGTATCTAAGGTATCATAATTTGCTTGGCTATATTTTAGAACAACTTTTTCCTGATATAATTTGGGTCTGGATATCATCCAATGATCCATGTGGCAAAGGCTTAGTTTCCAGAATGGTAGAATTAGGGAAGCGAGAAACTAATTATATCAAGAAATTCTACTAGGGAAAAATGGGAACAAGAGACATTTAGATGGTGCAGTCTACAAAACTTACTGAGCGTGAATCTTTAGTGATAAGAATAGGGAGTGAATCTAAGATTCTCAGCAAGAATTAAGTTTGTGGTTATGAAACCTCTGATACAGGTCTCAGATGCTATTTGATAACATCCTTAGCTTTTGGTAGAAATTAAAAGCCTATTCCTACATTCCAAGAGATTTATTTAATAGTCACAAAGACATTGGGTCAATGAACTAAATATATGTATGAACTTGTCAAAGAGAAAACTTAATCAATTAAAAATAAGTAAATGAAAATGAGTATTATAGTTAAAGATGGCCCACGATTTATTGTTTCAGATCTGCAACAATCCAACCTCACAGCATTGAAATTCTAATTAGTCAACCATCCTTAAACAAGTTTTGGCTTCTTGTCATGAACTTTGCTTTACAACATGGAAATAGAAGGGAAATTGTGTGGAGATCTAAGTGTCTAATGGGAAGAGGAAGATGAGTAAAGTATCAGGAGATGTGGTGGATTATGCCCAAAGTACATTATATTGTTTTATTAAAATGCCCTTCTTTATAATAAAAATTAAATTAAAAACATTTAAGTATCCAAACTGGAGATTGATAATCACATTTTTCTCATGCAGCGTTCTAGTTGATATCTGATTCTTAGACACTACATTG
Source organism: Mastomys natalensis (assembly GCA_021653895.1). Lineage (NCBI taxonomy): Eukaryota > Metazoa > Chordata > Mammalia > Rodentia > Muridae > Mastomys > Mastomys natalensis. Next base: position 657,029 of record JAJTUV010001064.1, read on the forward strand.
CTCACAGAATTCCTACAAGCACTGAAGAGATAGGCTGCAAAGAAAATAATAGAGCAATAGGTAATATTGACACATTGGATCTATAGGAAAAACCAAAGCAAGTCCTATCACATAATTCTCCCTCTCAGTGCCCACCATGAATTTGTGTGAATATATCACTGGTTGCTGATAGGTATTAGGAAATAGAACCCTCCTACCCGACTTCTACATTAACCAAGACAATCTTAACACTTAACGTCATTTGATTAGATTGAATGCAGGAGCCAACTGTTTATCTGAGAATAGATGGCAAATAACGGCATTGAGCAGATTCTGATTTTCTGCATATTTCAAGCAGAACATAAAACTCTGTCTCCAGGGTCATTTTCTTCATTTCCCCAACAGAAGGTGTCACAGTTGATTGCTGTGCTCTTGTACCGGGATATAAACTCTAAGGCAGCTATCCCAGGGCGCATTAAATATAGAATGGCTGAGTCACTCTGTCTTCCAAGGAAACATATGGAGATCTTTGCTTCCTAATAAAGAAAACAATGGGGTGGAGGCAGCCACTGTGGGATTAACATGCATCACAGAGCTTCAGCACTCAGCAAACAGCTGGAAATGTGCAGCAGTTTTAGATTGTTAACTTTCAAATATAGAGGCATCTTGGAGGGGAAGACACTTCTCTCAAGTATTTCCAATACATTCAATCCTTCATTGGCTTCCAAAACTCTGATGAGCTTTAAAATGAATATGGCATTTTCTCTATCTGACAAAAAGTCTAGTTCTCCACATGCTAGTTTTGCTACTCACAAACATTCCTCATTCTCTGTAACATCAAAAGAAATTTGACAAGGAACATGTCTGATCTCAGTTCTTCATTGACTCTTCAAAGTCAACCGGATGTGGGTAGGGACATTTTGGCTCTTTCACTGACAACTTCGTTTGGAAGTAGGGCAGAAAAGGATGAAATAAGTACATGACAGTTTCTTTTGGGGAAGTGGGGATGGAGGTGAGAGGTTGTTACACAATCTAGACAGGAAGGCATTGGGTGGTGAAACTCTTAAAAAAATTGTGATAGGGTATTCCTTTGTGTAAATGAACTACATTTTCTGTGTCCATTCTTTGGTCGAGGGACATCTGGGTTGTTTCCAACTTCTGACTATTACAAACAACGCTGCTATGAACACAGTGGAGAATATGTCTTTGTGATATGGTAGAGCATCTTTTGGGTATATGTTCAGGAGTTGTACAGCTAGATCTTCAGGTAGAGCTATTTTCAATTTTCTGAGAAACCATCAGATTGATTTCCAGAGTGGCTGTACCAGTTTGCACTCCCAAATATGGTTTATTTACACAAAAGACTACTATTCAGCTATTAAAAACAAGGACATCATGAGTTTTGTAGGCAAATATATAGAAAGAGAAAATATCATCATGAGTGAGGTAACCCAGACCAAAAAGGACATGCGTGGTATGTACTCACTGATAAGTGGATATTAGCCCAAGAGTTCAGAATACCCATGATACAACTTGTAGCCCATAGGAAACTTAACAAGAAGGAAGGCTCAAGTATGGATACCTGAAACCCACTTTGATGGGAACAAAATATTCATGGCAGGCAGAAAGAGGGAGGAAATTGAGTGGGAGAGGGGATTGGGGAGTGGAAAAAGGAGGCACAGGATGGGGTGTAGGGGAGATAGGAGGGATGGTCAGAGGACCAGTAGAATGAATCAAATGGCCCCCAGTTAGAGGCCAGGGGAACCCTCAAGAATGTCCCAGAGACCTGGGATGTGAGAGGCTATCAGGACTCAATAGGGATGATGTTAGCCAAAATGCCCAACAGTGAGAGATGGAACTAGAAGAGAGCACCTCAAGTAGATAGACATGAGCCTCAGTTAAGGGATAGGGTCACCCACCCATCTTCACAATGTTTAACCCAGAATTGTTTCTGTCTAAAGGAAACACAGAGACAAAAATAGAACAGAGATGGAAAGAAAAGCCACTCAATTTGGGATACATCCATGCCTGCATACCAAATCCTGACACTCTTACTGAGGCCATATTTTGTGTGTAGACAGGAGCCTGGCAAGGCTGTCCTCTGAGAGTCTCTACCACAACTGACTGAGACAAATGCAGATACTTATAGCCAACCATTGGATTGAGATAGGAGACTAATATGGAAGAGTCAGAGGAAGGATTGAAGGAACTGAAGGGGATTGCAACCCCATAGGAAGAACAACAATATCAACTAACCTGACCCCTCAGAGATCAGAGACTAAGTCACCAATCAAAGAGCATAGGTGGGCTGGTTCATGGCCCTAGGGCACATGTGTGGCAGAGGGCTGCCTTGAATAGCCTCAGTGAGAGAGAACTGATTAATCCTGTAGAAACTTGATGCTCCAGGGAAGAGAGATGGTGGGGGTGGGCAGATGGGGGAGCACTCTCTCAGAGGTGGGGTGGATGGGGGATGGGGTGAAGAACTAGGGGAGGGGGACCAAGAAGGGGGGCAACTTCTGGAATGCAAATAAATAAAAAGATATAATAATAATAATAATAAATCCTTTATAGGAATCCTAAAGCATAGAGAGAAATGGGCCTCTGATAGGCGTCATTTTGTGTGAATATCTATTTACTTCTCAGACCTAGCTAAGTGTATTTGGGATTATCTTGAAGACTCATTTAATCAAGAGACACAGGCTTTTAAGATAAAAAATGTCATGAATCTTGTCATTTGAGATTGATTGTTTTTGTATAATTTAGAAAAAATAATCTGGCTACCATTTGATTATTATAGCTAATAGAGTCATGGTCACTCTAAAGGAGAGAGAGATCTGAGTGTGTTATTAGGCTTCCAAGCACCTCTAATTTGCTGTTCCCTGAATTTTTAAAAATATCAATAGCAACATAATGATTCAATTGGTTGCATCCAGTTAATATTTTTAAAACTTACTTTAACTGATTAATTTTGTTCTTTGAAAATTTTATAAATGTGCATAATGTAGTCTAATGTTTTTCTTCTACCATCATATTAACCTTCCCTCAGACATACCTCCTCCTTTCCCAGGATCACGACATTTGATTTGTTTTGTGACTCATTTAGTTTAATCAGGACAACAGGAAGAAGTATATTGTTTTTTGGCTTTAGAATAGATCCTTCCTCCTTATTGGTTATTGTTTATGGAGCTGCATAGGCCCTGCAGACAACACAGAACCAGGGCTCTTGGTCGTCCACCATAACTAGATGTGTAAGATCCTATTGATAAAGAAAACACAGATTTTTGTTGCATTGCATAGAGAAATCAACTTGGAACTAACCAAGAAACTTTCTCACTACTCCCTAGTTGCAGTAGCTTTCGAGTTGCCCAGGTGCTATGCAAGACAATAGGGCAAAAAGGACACTGATGGTTTTACTCAGCACAAGATCATGCATACCCACCACTGTCCTGTCAGGTGAGATGGCCCCACAGATGGGATGGTGGGTATGACTGTTACTGCAGCAACCAGTCACTCAGTCACTTTTTAATTAGACTTGAAGCCTCCTTCAGAGCAAGGAATATATGTTAGGTACTATGAACCTAGTACAAAACCCATGGGCATGTTTGAGAAGTCCATGGGCTCCATAGGCATGCAGAGTGCCAAATAAATAGGACCTGAAAAGAACTCCACATGTTATATGAAAGTTAAGACGTTAAAAGTACAGAACAAAGAAAAAGAGGTAAAATGAAAAAGGGCCATATCATACAACAAGGCAAGCCAGTTAGAAGAACACCTGGCTATCCAATAGAATGCTTGAAGCCAAGAGAGCTTGAAAAGTTTGTATTTCAAATTATGTAAGACCACAGCTGTTAAGCTACATTTATACCAGCACAAACAGTACAAGTGAAGAATAAGTATAAACTTTCCTTAATAAGAACCTACTAAAATTTTTTTAATTACTAGAAGAGAATCTAGTTAGGGTTTTCATTGCTGTGTTTTAAAACTCCATAACCACAGGCAACTTGTAGAGGAAAAGAGGTTTTTTTTTTTTTTTGCTTTTTCTTCCATATGACCATCCACTGTTGAGGAAGTCAAGGCAGGAACTCAATAATAATTCCAGGTCAGGAATCTAGAGACAGGCTATTGATTTAGAGACCATGGGGGAGTGCTTTGTCCTGGTTTGAGCCTCATGGTTTGCCCAGTCTTTTTTATAGCATCCAGAACCACCAACTGAGGGATGGCAATGCCCAGTCTGCTGGATCCTCCCACATCAATTTTCAATCAAGAAAATACATTACCCACAGTCCAATCTGGTGTGATATTTTTCTCAACTGAAACTCACTCTTCCAAACTGACCTTTACTTGTGTCAAATTGGTGTAAAATTAGCAGCACAGAGAGCTCTACAGAGTATCTGGAGGGAAAAAGTCAGACGTAAAGACAGATATTAGGTAGAAAGTTACATTAGCCCAATAGAGCAATAGTGGCTGATTTAAAAAAGATCCAGCCTCATTGATGGACAGGTCATCTAAGTAAAAAATAGAAAAAAAAATCTATTATGAAGATTAAAAATAGGTTAAATGGATCTACCAGACATCTATTGTACATTCCACCCAAAGACTCAAGAATACACATGCTTATCAGAAGCTCATGGAATGTTCCCCCGCAAATGAATCATACATTAGGATGTGGAACAAGTCTCAGCAAACGATAATTGAAACAGTTCCTTGCATTCTATCTGACCACAAAAATGCTGGAAATAAACAGGAAGAAAAGCTACAGAAAATGCATGATCTCACAGAGAACGAGAAGAAAGAAGGCAATAATGAAGTCAGAGCAGTCTGGGTGAATGTATTTTCAGTACATGGGTTTCTACATCAGGCAAGTGTGTTAATCAAAGGAGAGGAATCTTTTTTCAGATATTAGATGATGGCTTTGTTATATTTTTTGGAAGGTAGAAGCTACTGATTCAGAACGTTAATATATTCCAAAAGGTTATATCTGGTAGTTACGAGGATGTTAGATCAGACAAGAGATGAGCAATAAAAATCTACTATGGAAACTAAACATATATCAAGATAATTTGGAGCTGGTTTTCAACAACTGTGTTCTAATCAATCAGTGTAGAGTCATAACATGTATGTGGCCTTTCTTTTTAGTAGATAATTCCTTCCTTCCTTCTTCCTCCTCCTTCCTTCCTTCCTTCCTTCCTTCCTTCCTTCCTTCCTTCCTTCCTTCCTTCCTTTTTCTTTCTTATTCTCTTTCTTTTTTATCTGTATATAATTTCATTTGTCTGTTCTTTCCTATTGAGTGATTAAAACTATTGTTGAGGATGGTTAGCAAATCATGGTTGCCTTTCAAACTGGTTCACTCAACCAACTAAAAATTCTACTTCTCTTTAAAACAAAAAGATAAACCACAAAATTTTAAAGCTTATAGTGGAAACTCCTGTGAATGAATAATATATGTATATTTCTAAAAATATGTATTATATATTTCTAAAAGTATATATTTATAATTTATTTTAAATATATATATATATATATATATATACTATACACATACATACACACACATAACTAGTATTCTTTAATAAAATAGGCAATGCTTCCTCCTTTCTTCACTCTTCAGGATCATAATTTAAAATAACAGAACCTCAAACAAGTAAACACAAGAACATAGACATTGAAACACAGAAGAATCAGCAGGTCTAAGCTGGAATATAGAAAATGGTTGTTAAAACAGGAATAATCGCAAAACATCGTTTTCTTGATGCCATATTCACCCAACTGAACACCCATAAGACTGGCTTTACCAGATCACCAAACCAATCCTCTGTTGTAACAATATCCTGACTCAGTTACTACTGAAAAATATTGGTGGGAGAGGTCTAAGCCATGCATTCTGAGAGAAAAAATAAATATTTGCTCACAGTGGACTTTCAAGACCTGGGCCTGGTACATATTTTTGATCTAGTCAATGACATTCTTTTATTCTTGTGGGTCTTACTGTTCAGTGACCCAGAGTCCATTTCTCTCTATACTTTAGATGAACAATGTCAAGACCCCTTTTGAAGCAGACTATTAATTACTGATTAGCCTAGGGTGAGTTGCCTGAACTCTTACACACACACACACACACACACACACACACACACAGAGAGAGAGAGAGAGAGAGAGAGAGAGAGAGAGAGAGAGAGAGAGAGAGAGAACTCATTCCCTTGATGAATGATCAAATGAATATTTTATAGCTTTTGAGGGGAGGTCTAGCAAGTAAGAAGGGAAATTTATTTAGGGATTACTGGATTTCATCAGAATGCTAGGCCTACCTTTTAAAGGTCAAACCCAGCTTGGCTGGAGTAAAGAGCACAATAACATAACTAATGAATATTATGATAAACAAATTTACTACATTATATTTTAAATTAATCACAAATGATCTCTTTCAGTTTAAATTTTATAATTATATTTGTATGGATATTTTTGCCTGTTTATATACCTGTCTACCATGTGCATGTCTCATGACTACTGAGGCCAGAAGAGGAATCAGATCATGTGGAACTGGATTTACAGAAGGTTGTGAGCCACTCTGTGAGTTCTGGGAACTGAAATCTGGTCCTCTGGTAGAGCTGTAAGTACTCTTAACTGGTAAACCATCTCTTCAACCTCCACAAATGAACTCTTTATGTCAACATGGATATCAGTTTTTTTAAGCAGCTTAAACTATAGCAAAACACCTCTCAGAAAATGTTGCTTTTGAGAAAATTAAATTAGGAAGCTTGGGAAGAATAAGAATATAATTGCTGACATTCATCTGCATTTAGCTCATGTATGGAAAATCACATTTTTCCTGGAGAGGATAATATTAAAATGGATAATGAGAATTTAAAACAAGAATGAAATTTCTCTCTCTCTCTCTCTCTCTCTCTCTCTCTCTCTCTCTCCTCACCACACACACACACACGACAGCAAAAGAGAGAGAGAGAGAGAGAGGAAAAGAGAAGAAGAGAACTCACTCATTCCTTGATGAATGGTCAAATGAACTCTTTCAAGTCAGTGACTATTTACTTGTTTAATAACAATAAGTTATCCAATAATTTATCTTCCAAATGCAGATAGTCCAGTCATTGCTGAAGGCTTTGAAACTGTGTTATCATGTGTTTAAGAGATGGCTTGGTGGGCATGGGCTTACAGCTCAAGTATAAGCATGTGAACTTGGATCCTCAGTGTCCACGTAAAAGGCCAGGCATAGTGGAGCACCTCTGCAATCCCAGTGATGAGGGAAAGAGGCAGATTGATCTTGGGCAGGTCTCTAGGCAGTCAGTGTGGCCAAGGAGGTAACACTACAAATTCTAAGTTCAGTGAGAGACTTTATCTCACAAAGTAATATGAAGGACATCCCAATGCCAGCCTTTGACCATTCATCAAGGAGAGTAAGTGAGTCCCCCCCCCCACACCTACACAAACACAACACACACACACACACACACACACACACACACAGAAATTTCATTCTTTGTTTTAAATGCTCATAGTGCTATAAGTGTAGATTTTATATGTGTGAGAACTCAGGTTCTTGTTAAAAGCATAGATTTATAACCACAAGTTGTTGATCACAGTATTGTTTTATGGTCACAGAGAAGATTTGAATAGTTCTAAGGTTTATGTTTAAAGAATCAATCTATGTAAGAAATTTATCTGAATAAAAACTATACAATATCTTTTAAGCAGACAGAGGAAAAGACCTCAGAAGGAAGAGAAAGAGATTCACAAGAAGGATAGAGTAGATAGTTGTGCCCTCAATCAAAGAAAGTGTATGGTTTTATGTAGTATAAAAGTATAAACATAAGATTTCTTATGTAGAAGGAACCTCTTTCCATGTTCCAATCTAAGAAGAAAGAAAAGAAGAAAGGAAGAAAGAAAGGGAGGAAGAAAGACAGAAAGAAAAACCCTGATGAAACTATGAGAGCAGAAAGAACATTCTAATCCCAACTATATAAGAGAACCAAACACACGTGCCTGGAAGTCTCAGATCTCCTCCTTGTCTTTCCCTTCCATCCTTTCCCCTCCCCCTTCTCTTCCCATTTTCTCTCTTCTTCTACACATTTCTCTTCATACTTTATCATTCTTTATTTGAGTTATAAACCACTTGTGTGCCTGTGTGTGTGTTTGTAGTTTGTGTGTGTGTGTGTGTGTGTGTGTGTGTGTGTGTGTGTAAGGTTCCCATGGAGTCCCCCATGGAGTCCAGAAAAGCAGTAATAGATCCCTGGAGTTTGAGTGACATATGGTTGAAATTACCCTTAGCACCATATTCATCTCTCTAGCCTTGAAATATATAGTTAGATAAAATAAATCTATTTATTAACGTTTATTTATGAATATTTATTATGTTTTATTTATTATATTTTACATATAGTTTATAAAAATTATAAACTGTGTCTGATAATAAATTATCTTGTCAAGTGTTACCACTTGAGTTCATCTCCAGAACCCACATGATAAAAAGAAAGAACTGAATCCCACAAGTTGCCCCTTGGCCTCTATGCTGGTGGAAGATATGTACCAGTAACACAGTAGGAATGTGTTTTTCTTAAGCCCAGTAAAAATAAATAAAAAAAATAAGCTTCTTGATTATTAATGCCCATGCTGACATTTATACTGTGTATAACTTTAACCGTCCTTAGCGTTTTGCATAGTTAGAGGCTTTAGAAAGAGAAACATAGCCAAGTGGATAAAACCTACTATTCACTTTTACTCAGACAAACATGCATAGGAAAAAGTAACCCAGGTAAGAGAGCAACACTGAACCTCTGACCCACAGCTCCAGACAGAAGCAGCAGCCGTAGGAAGGAGCAGGCACCCTTAACAAGCCGCAGGAGACACTCTGGGTCTGTTTATTGCAAAGGCGTGAAAGTTGCTTAAATGACACACAGTTATCTAACACCCTAATGTGTTAACACTAGAACATCTGTGCTCCCATAGTCCCCACTTTTGGGGCTGTCTGAAGCCTAAGGTCTAGGAAGAAACTTCCCACTCTTCATGAGAAAACGGGTCTATATAGTTAAGACACCTAGGTCTTCTTCTAATTGATTTAATTGGCATTATCTAGAGAAAAAAGAAAGAAATTTTCATGATTCACTGAGCCATGTAGACTTAGGAATTCATCCAGAAAATAGCTGTGATAGTAAAGTTTGCCTATGCAGAGTCGAAAGTCAGCATTGATTAAGCAATTACAAATGGCTGCTTACAATTAAGAAGTCTCGTCTTGCTGCATCGCAAGAGGCCCTGGGAGAATAATGAGAAATAAAGGAACATACAGACAAAATATATTTTATTAAGGTGTCGGTCCTTTTCAATTTGTAGATGTATACTTCATTTGTTTTCAAAAATTAAAGTTTTAATCTAATTTAAGACATACTGTGAGCTACAGTGGATGAACTGAGAGGTATGTGTGATTCTTGATTATGGTGTTTGGAAAACATTGGTGGTATTGACTGCACACCAAGCACACTGGGGCATCAAGCATGAAGAGATATTTTTGTGTCTGTTTCATCAAACATTGCACCTGAGTCATTTTAACAGCACTGTGCAGAGCCACCAGAGGGAGAGAACGTTTTATTGAGGGTCAATTTTGCACACTGATATAAGAACTCATTTCTTTTAATCTTGAAACAATATTGTGCAGTCAATATTATATGCCTGTTGACATAATGCTCAGAAAGGCAAAATGCCATATAAAACAAGAAAGATGGAAATTAACCCTTTAACTTTAGGGCTTTACAATACTGTTATTTTGTATGTCCGGTGGGGGACATGTGTGCCATGGTGGCACAGTCATATCCACTGGAAACAGGAAAGTCATGAAGTCAGCACAGCTGTTTGACACAGTCCCTGCAAAGCTGAGCTGAATGCTGCAATCGCTGTCTTTCTATCTCTCAATTTGGGGTTTTGGTTTCTGCATGTTGCATTCCCGGGGACTTTCTGCATTGTGATTCATTTTATCTTTTCCTGAGAAAATTATGTCTGCATCTTTATAGGAAAATCCTGAAATTAACTATATCTGGATTTATTTGGAAATTTTCCTTATGCCCTGGAGATTATTAAGCCCAGATAAGCACACAGCTAGATGAGGCCTTTACTCCAGGAATCTTCTTGAGGTATCTGCCTTTGAGCAAACTCAAACAGTATAATTGGTGCAGGATAAACAGAGACAATTGACAGACTCTGACTGGCCAGGAGATTAGGTTACAGATTCAAGGCCTCTAAAAATGTAGTTTAAAGATAGGGCGCTGGAGGCCATCTTTGGAGCTTTGGTTCTCTCTTGAAGGTAGCTGAGGGGGAAGAGTATTGGGAAGGGCAAGACTTGGTCTTGCAAGAAATTAAGTTTGCTTTCTATAATAACAAATACTTATCTTGACTTTAAGTTACTCTGATGCCAGAAGCTGCAGGCCTCTGGATCTAGTGACACTTGTTGGTAACAGCAGGGGGGTGGGGGGAAGATGGGATTAGGTAAAGGATTTATTGCTATTGTTCCCTTCTCCCGTCTAGCCAAACCATCCAACCATTTTCATTCTTTTCTCTGGCCTCTTAATACCTTCTTAGGCAAATGTTCATTAGAAAATTAACTTATAGATAAAATGTTACCTAAAATGGGAGTTACAGAAGGATATCAATAACAAGTTCAAAGCAGTGTTTCATACTACAAACTTGTTATAAGTTCAAAGAAACAGCTTTTTTTCATGGCCTTGTACACCTGTGGCTTTATCCTTGAACCTAAATGTTTTTCCTTGAAAAACAAATTTGTCCCAAGTCTATCTCTCTTTTTAGTGTAATTATGAAAGCCCATTGTGTTTCTTATTATGCAGCCTTTGCTTACTATATGAGGAGTGGGCACATTCTATTCTTGATTCTAACTTTATTACATCTTTCTAGTAAAGCCACTAAAACCACCTCTAAAAACTTTCTCTCTAAAATTTCTCTGAATCAAACCAGGAATTCTATAAAATCATTAATTCACCTAAATATCACTAATTCATGAGAGTTCATCTTTATGATGATCTGCAGGAAATCTGATCAATAGAGTGAGATAATGTCCAAGGATTATTATATTAATTTAATAATAACAGGAAAGGCTATAAGCTGCAAGAAGCAACCTGAGATGAAGTCTCTTTGGGACCTTACCACATAGAGCAGACCATGGAAAAGTGGTGGGCCACCTCCAGGAAGGCCATCTGCTAGCCTTAGCCTAACCTAGATGGCTCCTGACAATAGGGGGTTATGCAGGGTGCACCCCTGGAGAGATAGAGCTCAGTAAATAAGATAGATTTATTAAAATAAAAATTTCCCACTTTATAGCATAGATGATAAGCATATAGTAAAGGAGTTAGTTATTAGTATTTGCTATTCACTGAAAGACTGGTTCAGATGTTTTCTGCTTGTCTGCAGTGCTTTCAAACTGCAAGCACTGCCAGCCTAAAAGAAGGTTGTGATGTAGTAAATGTATTTGCTTTGGAGGAGACATTATTTAGATTTCCTAAATTGGAGTTATAAGGCTAATAATAAAAATAAAATTTGTTCAGTTTGTATTTTCCAATTGTGACTAAACTTGTGACCCTGGATATGTAGTAAAAAAATCAAACACATAATCTGTCTTCTTGCATAATTATTAGTATGTCTTTGTTCTGTGAAAACTGTATAAATAAAGAAGCCAGTGGGCTGCTAGTTAGTCAGGGATGCAAGATTCCCCTGACTACTGCCTGGTGTTAACTCCTCCCTCTTCTCATGGACTCTTTATCTCATTTGGGGAAACCTGGTTGATAAATGACCAGGGCAGGCCCCAAACACCATGTCTTTTGGTGAAGAAAATGATCAAGCTCTGTGGTATCATGGACATTCTAATCTAGAACTTGAATATCTAATTTTTTGAAAATGTGTGCAAAAAATAGACATGCTAATCACAATAAATCCCTTAAAATACCTTCCTGAGAAACTGACAAGGATGTAAACATACAGTAATGATAAGCAAAAAGCTATTGAGATAAATAAAACCCAAGCCAGGAGTCTACACCGGTGAACAGAACCCAGACAACATGTGGGACTTTATTTCCATATCTTTAAAAACACAAAATCAAAACCAAACCAAACAAACACACAGAACCAAGAGAAGCCAAGGGCTCCACATCCTAGGTTCTACACAAGACTGGGAGTGCAGTCTACATTCCAGTGGAGATGCTTTTCCTGGTAAATTGCTAGGCAGTAAAAGCAAACAGAACTGCAGAGTCAACCAACAGCCACATTGTGAGAAGGAGACCAGGTCTTACAATTACCTCATGACTGCCTTTCACTAAATGGCACCGAGAAACTTATAGTCCATAGGCAACCCCTCTCTAGACAAAACCTTAATTTCTCCAGATTAATGTTTTGGTCCAGTGCATATGTATCACACTGTCACAGAAGTTTCAGTACCTAAGAGTGTAAGGCATCAGCAGGATCAATACGAAGGAAAAGAGCGGAGCAAACAGAGTGGATGACAGGGCAGGTGCACAAAGTCAGAATTTACGGAGAACCAGGAAACAGTGTTTAAAAAGAAAATAGAACAAGCGTGTAAATAAGTCTTGTATGGTAAAGCAGCTACTCTGCACAGTCTGCATGGGAAAGACATTCAGCTTCAAAAGTAGGAGAAAGGTTACTGGGCATAGTGGTGCATGCCTATGACCTCAGCCCTAAGAGGCAGAGGCAGGGGGCCAGCCAGTTCCAGCTCAACTTGGACTGGAACACAAGACTCAAAAATAAATAAATGCATTGAAAGAAATAAAAATGCAAATTCAAATAAAATACTTTTATCATTGTTTCTGGAAAAGCTTTTATTCTCTGATACTAGGGGCTGAATAGATTGCTAGCAGTTAAGAGTGCTTTCTACTCTTCCAGGATACCTGAGTTCATTTACCAGCTTCCTTGTGAAATAGCTCAAGCTCTAGGGACCTGATACCCTGCTCTAGCCTCTGTGGGAACATGAATATTTTACACACACACAGACACACACCCCGCACACACAAATATGCATACAAATATACATATGCATACATGAATACACACACAAATGAAATCTTAACATGTCACTAAAGATATTTCAGTTACTTAGGCTTTTTAGGCCTTCCTGGGGTGGCTAACACTGTTACTTTTTGATGGCCTTTGCTATTATTTTCTAATATTTAAAATCCATAATACCCAGGCCATGTGTATAGGCAGTTTTACTTCTAATTTTTTTTTCATATATTTACCAAAGTACGTCCATATAATTATGTAGATGGTCATAACATTATTATATTAAAAAACAAGCATAGAATAATTGAGATGTTCAACAACAAAACAATGGTCAAATGTATAGCACCTGTCTGAGTGTGGGTGTGGCATGCACTGTAGCCTAGGGTCCTCACAAAGAAGAAACTTTAAACTGCTTTAGTGTTCAAGCGAATAGCTGTAGTTTAAACTATGTAAGCTCCCTTAATGTTTTAATAGCTTAATTCCAGCAAATTTAAGACTGAAATCTGACATTGTGCTGTTCATTGTTTGTACTTAAAAACTAATTTGTAGACATCATTTGATGTCTAAGAAAATGATACTTCTCAATTTAAACTATCTTATCTACTTTTAAGAGGAAAATCAGAAGAAAGTCAGAGATAGGATGTCTTAGGATAGAAAAAAGTTTACAACTTGAATATATATATATTTGTTTGTTTTCTGGATGGACTTAAGAAAGAAATTAATCATGGTCATCTTTTGAGAGAGGAATCAGGTTCTGAATGGAGAGAGATGTTTCAGATGGCCCAGTTCATTTATTAGAAAACAATATGCATTTTTTATTTTAAGCAATTAAGACAGTATACATAACACAAGTTGGTTTTGCTTAATTTTTATTTAGTTTAGCCATGATATCACAAAATACCTCAGGCTAGATTTACATTCATGATCACCTAGCCTCAGTCTCCCAGCTGCTGGGCTTACATTCAGTTATTTTCATTATTTTTAATGTATAATTTAAAAACAATAATGTAATACAGATTTTAAAGCCTTTAATTAATTTAGTTTATTTAAAACAATTTGTGTGTATACACACAGGTACATGCATATACAAGTATGTGTTCCTACCTGTGCGGTACAAGTTGTGTGTGTGTGTGTGTGTATGCTTTGAGCACAACATAGGGCAGAGACCAATTTCAGGTGGCATACCTTAGGTGTCAGTTCTGTCAAGGGGACCTAGGGTTTGCATATTAGGCTAGGCAGGCTGACCAGAGAGCCCTGGTGATCTACTTCCCCAGGGTTGACATTACAAGTATGTGGAATTTTACAGGGGTGGTAGGAATCGAACTCAGAGCTTCATGCTTGTGTGACAAGCACGCTACTCACTGAGCCTCCATAACAATGTAAGCAATGACATCTCTAATAATCTCATGACAATAAGAGGCACTTCTTTCTCATTGTCTATACAATTTACAGCTTTGCTTCACTTTCTTTTCTGAAGTGACTCTCAGTATTTTACTGGCGATTTCCTCCAGCCTTCTCAACAGACTTACAGCTCAAGCAAGCAGTAGTCTAAAGCACAGTCTTTGTGTCCCTTGTGTCCATGTGTAGTAGAGGCTAGGGCCTGTGACATCTCTTGAAAACTCTCTTTCCAAAGCAAACCTGTGTCCTGTTGAATTTATAGAAATTCCAGGTGAGCAAATGCACTATGCCTTTTCCTCAGAAAACAAAAGGAGAGATTCTCTATTTTAATCAGAATTTTATTCAATCTCACCAGTATCTAAGCGTTTGATCTATTTTTGGTTAATTTTCATTAGCTCTTGATTTGAATATCATTTCAAATGTTAAGGTCATCGTTTTGCTTTCGTTAATTAAGGAATCATCATGAGAGCTGAACTACACATTAATGCTGTGATTTATGAAAACCGACTAAGATCATAGTCTCATTTTCAAAAAAAATTAATGTGGGTTTTCTCCTTTCAAATTCATTTCTGCAAATGCTGGGTTTATCTCTGTTCTGCCTGAATGAAATAATATGGTAACTGCAATTTGAATTAATTCTAGTAAGCAAGAAAAATATTACCATCTACTCAAATTAGCAATCCTGGCCATTCTACCAGCCCTTCCTCCCCACACCTATGCTGTCCAATCTCACACTTCTAATTGCTCTGTTGACACTTACAGCATTGGGCTCTGGGGATGAAAAAAAATTCCCACAAGATTTCTAAACTCACTCCATCCTTCAGTAATTACATTTGTAGATAATGGAAAAGAAACCATTAACACAGAGTGCTTTTAAATCATAATTAATTGCACATGCAAATGCACTGCTAAATTTGGATGCTCAATTAAACAGCTAATTGCATTGAAAATGAAAGCGTGCCCTTAAATTGAGGACCAAGAGCCCTGGCCCACCTGTGTGCATCCTTTTACCTAAACAAGAGACGGTTTCCATCTTCAATACAGTTATAGGCAGGGAAAGAAAACAAGCCTCCATCTGCACAGAGTCAGAATTGGAGCCAATCATAACTGTCACACGCTGACATCTGTAATCCATATCATCGATTGCAAAACCAGATCCTCAGAAGGGACGACCCTAAAGATCCCAAGACTTTCAGGCCTTCAGAAAGTGGGTTATTTTCTTTAATACAGGAAATGCTGTGTCATACCATAGCGTTATTCAGAAGGGTAGGAAGCGTTTTCCTTTCATCCTTTAACAGGTAATGTCTTCAGGCTCTGATACAAGCAATTGGCAATTAAGGTGGATCATTCTGAATAATAGTCAAAATGATCACCACCAAATACACTATGATCTAGCTCTATGGCAAAGATTGTATATCTATATAGTGGAATACAGATATTGCATCTTATTACTTATCTAATAATATGTTTATTATTAGAGTAGCTGGCAACCCTTTGATTATGGAAAGAAATGTACAATTACCACCCACTGGAACAGACAATCTTGACTCAGAGAAGTCAGAATTCCTGACCCAGGCTACCCACAGCAGCTAAGTGACTCCATTTTAGTACTCTGGCCTTCATCAAAGTGGTGGTAAACATTAAGACTATACTTTGTGAGATAAAGGAGTTTAAAATATTTGTCACTCCACAAGGAAATTTAAAAACCAGTAGTCATTTTATAAATAAAATTATCAAACTATCTTGAGATCAAAAAGTAATTAGGCAGAATAATGTTCTCCTGAAGATACCCATATTTTAGTCCCTGAACCTGTGAATATATTAGCTTACACAGAGAAAAGCTAATTAAGGTTTCTGATGGATGAAAGCTTGCAAATCAGTCAACCTTAAAATAGGTCCTGAATTCTCTCTGCACGGCGAGTATGGTCCAAGGCCTCTTCCAAGTGCAAGGATGAAGCAGAGGGAAGGTGGGAAGGATAAAGCTCTGCAGAAGGAAGGGGCAGATGGGTGTAACACTGCCAGCTGTGAGCAGAAAGGATGCAGTAAGCCAAGGACGGTCAGTGATCTCTACTAGGTGGAAAGGTAAGGATGTCAATCCTCCCCGAGGGCTACTCTCAGGAAAGCAGGGTCCTGATGAGTCCTTGATTTTATCCCCATGACACTGTCAGATTCCTGATCTCAAGATTTGTAATATGGAGCCAGAGAGATGACTCGGTGGGGAAAGGTGTTTGCTGCCAAGCTTGGTGACTTGAATTTAATCTGTGGGATTCACTTAATAAAGCACAGAACTGACTCTCATATGTTGCCCTCTGACCTCCATATGTGCACTATCGCATATGTGACTACACACACACAGTACATGTAATAAAAATTCTTTAAATGAATTGTAAGATTAATAAATGTCTGTTTCTTAATCCAGTTAGCTTTTAACCAGTTACTTACTGTAGGAAATAGACAACTTGAACCATTCATGCCAAAAAATGTTTTCAAATAAATAGCAAACAACTGTTTATAGAATAAAAGGCTCCAAAATTCTGTGACTCTGTAGGGCTGATACAGCATAGATGATGTTCATATGTCATCCCAGCTGACTTGATTCTGTTCTCTATCTGAAAGTCCAATCACACTTACTGAAATTGCTGGATAGACATGCAGGCCCTCACTTTGCAAGGGTAACATTTTATTTTCTCCTTTACCTAAATAAGACATGTCAGGCTGTCTGGGAAGGTCTATATCATGCTGATATAAGCTGCTTTGATAAATGGCTAATTCTCTTTTGGTCAACAGGCTTAGTAGAGATGCTTCTGAAATGATGGGTTACATTCTAGTGGATCCATAGTGAATTAAAAATATCACCAAACTACTTTTAATGTCTTCTGCCTGCCCCCACTCCCTAACACATGTATCTTTGCAATGTACAACTGTGTAGATTACAACATATGACTATGTAAATTATAGTTTGCCACCCTCGTGATTCCTGCAGCTAACTAATGATGCTCTGCACGACAAGAGTGTAGAAATATATAGTGCTAGTACTAAATCAGGTCCAAATTTGAACTTCAAACTGGGGTTCCTATCAAATGTGTGTATTGCTTTTACATCATCTTAAAGCTGGAAAATTGTAGATAGGGATATACCCATGTTTTGAATTGATTTCTCAGTTGCTTTTGGAAAACCCCATTAAAGTGTAACTCATACATGGCTTAAAGGTGATGAGTAAGAAAAAAGAGGTCTGACTTGGTTGTGATTGGATTGATTTGCACCTTGGAATTAACCAGTGTGTGCACCAGACATTCATGTATATAGCAAATCCTGAATGTGAATGCAATTTCATTGACTTCCAGACATTGAGAATTTCATATTTTAATAAATTAAAAATCAGTTTCTGACCAGAGAAGCACTAGCATTTTATAATCACTCCCGTGGGGCACGTGTATGTCAGTTTAGTCAGAGCTATCCTTGTTTGTCACCCTTTCTATTAACATAACATTCTGCTGCTGCCTAAGTCTGATTGTCATTGAGTATGAACAAATGGCTCAGAATCACGGGTACAAGGAACACTTTATAGCACCAAATATTCATCAGTGAGAGAAGTAATAACTCTAAAATTGTTATATACTTTTGACAAAATGAGAGACAAGAAGTCAAAAAAATACTTGCAAGCAACTAAGGAAGTAATTATGATTTGTTACTGAGATAGATGACAATGTCTCAGAGACTCTAACAAAAATAATATGAATTTAAAATGAAGAGATGAATACTGTAGAGATAAGAGGCAAGCTTGGCTAATGCTTTTGTTTCCCCCCCCCCCCCACACACACTTGATCTCACTATTTACTTTGAGGAAATCTAGCTGCCTTCAGATGAGGTCACTCAGGTACCCTCATGGGGAGGATTTGAAGCCTTCCAGACAAGAGCTGGCAGAGATCTGAAGTGACCCAATAGCTAGGCAGGCAATCATCTCATTGACAAAGCCTCAGATTCCGTCAAAGATTCACATGATGCTGATGGGTAGAAATGAGTGGATCTCACGTGAGACCAGGAGCTGTAGTCACAGACCTCTGAGATCCTTGATGTTCTGAAGCTGTCTAATGAGAGATTTATTTGAATAAATTTGAGGCAACTTTTTACTCACCAATAAATACCTATTATCTAAAAAATAAGGATAATCTGTCTTCACAACATACTGAAAGGCATAAAAGACAGTATGTTGAAAACTGTAAAGTACTAGCCCCAACCCCAATTATTGTAACTATTTTGCACATTCATCTAATGTATGTTAGGTAACATGAATACTCTTTCAGATTTCTCCATAACCTGAAATATGCCACGGAAGGTATCATGTTGGGATTCTGGAGACCACCTCTGTTTAAACGCTTTCCCAAGATGACTCATGTAACTCAGAGAGGTTGCTGACATCCTAGCTAGAGTCACTGCCACAAAAAAAGATATGGACTGAAGTCAACATACCTAGGGGTACAAGGCAGGGTCCAGAAGAGACAAGGAACATGCTTTCTGCTGTGCTCTCTCAGTTGTCTTGCATGGATGTCACTTAGTCATCTCAGGTGTGACTTGTAGTGTAGCATATTGTCCACTAAGTCTTGGAATTCTTTGCTGCCAACCTTAGTGACCTAATCCCTACCTCCCCAAGAAGTCACATCAATACACTCTAGAAGCCCAGTTTTCTGCCATTAGCCTCATTAGCATAAGATTTTTAGTATATTAAAGTCTACAGATATAAAAATACAATGCCACCAATCAGGTAAATTGTAAGAACCATGAATGGCCAGTTTTACATTTATTGTCCAGCCTTGTTCTACATAGATTTATGTGTTTACCATTTATTTCTTTATGGATGAAACACCCTGCCTTAGTTTTTTCTCTTGTTGCCATAATAAAGCATGGACAAAAGCAATTTAAGGGAGAAAAGGTCTATTTTAGATCATAGTTTAAGGTACAATCATTGTGGCAGGGAAGTCAAGATATCCTGAGCAGGTACCATCTTAACAAACCATACTCACAATCGCAAAGCAGAAAGGGCTGAGCATTTCTGGTTCAGATAAGACCGAAATCATGAATGAATTAACATTATTCATTGAAACTAAAGAATCATTGCAGACTTCTGTATCAAACTTTGGTTGGTCACTAAAGGGAATACTGCATTTAAAAAAAATGCAGAAGTGTGAGGGGGAAACATGTAGAGCAGCTGTCATCTACAAGTGTCCTCTGTGATCTTATGGCAGTAGGAAGTTGGAAAAGGGATTGAGTGGAGGAGGCAGCAGGAGTCTCACTTTACGGCAAAATCATGAGGCTGGATTTTAGCTTGGGAGGCTAGCATGGAAAAGAGAGTTCGGAGATTCCTACCATATGCAGTCCCATATGACACATTTTAGCTCTCAGGTTTTAGAAAATACATAGTAATCCTCACAGAAAGGGGTGCCCATCCCCCCTTTGAGTTTACATTATTCATGTGAATTCATTCTTTACACCTGCATCTACTCTTCGTATTTGCATCCCATACCCAACATTTCATTTCAGTCCTGACTCTTCTAAACATTTATTCCATTTTCTCAAACCTGTGTGTGTCTGCTGTAAGCCTCTTCAAATAACCTCTCACCTCTCAGCTTGCAGGGCTATCCTTGCTCTGCTAACAAACCCACGATTCTCAATTCAGGTGAGCAAACATGATTTTTAATTTACAGCAAACTATAGGGGAATCATAACTGTATCTTGCAGCAATCAACTCTACATTTGAAACTAGTTCCTCTACCTGCACTGGGTCACCTATACTGCCTTTAGTGGGCCCTTGGAGAGGGTTTTATTAAGGTGAGAAAATAGCTTGAAGCAAGAAGCCTAACATTTCTCCTGCATAAAACATATTTTTATAGGCTGAAGGGATTGAATCACTTTGAATCTCCTGAAGTCCTGTTTTGTAAGCACAGCCTTTACATCATTCTTTTCAGCCTGTGCTTTTACCATTTTGTTAGAACATAAAGAATTCGAGTTATCCCCAAAAGCCAGGCCTGCATTTGGATCCGGAAAGAGCTAAAACAGAGGTGATAGACTCAGTTCAAATCCAGCATTGATGAATATTACCAGCAGCCATGTGGCTCACAGGTCTGAGAGGCAGACAGCTGGCTCCCTGTGACAGAGTTTCACATCTACACTGTTACATGTCAGAAGTCTGCCTGTTATCATTTGTTTCTACAAGGGTCTCATTGCTTGAGGATAGAGACCCAGATTTTGGTTAAAATGAAGTAAATTAAACAATAGTAGAGCTTTTGCATTGACAGAAAATCATAAGAGCAGAGAAGAGTTTTCAAATGACTTAGTATTAAAGTTACCAGCATGTCTGTTGCAAAGGACATGGTCAATCTGAGTTTTCAATGTTATCTCCATTCTCTCTGTCTTCAGATGTTAGATGAAGATTCTTATTCAAATGTTCCATGCCAGGCTATCCATTAGGGGTTAAGGCAGTCCAGTTGTCCTATCTGATACATCTCACATCATCAGAGTAATCGGAAATGTCTGAGTAGTTACAGGTTGGTTTCAAGTACAGTAAGGAAGCAGAGTAAGGAGATGATTACGTTCAACCACTGAGCTCATCATAGTAGCCTACAGCTCGACAAACCAGGTAGGGAATCAAAGCCACAGGAATGCTCTGGATACTTTGAGAAGAGAAAGCACAGTTGAACGACATGGTGAGAGGACTTGACTGCAGTAAGCTTACTCTGGTTAGCTTAGGTAGGGCTTGCTCATAACTGTTGCATGAAATAAATTTTGAAAAAGGCTCTTTTACTCTGAAAACAATCCTGCTTTGGATGATAAATTTCATGCTGAGCTTGACCAGTACAAAGCTCATGCATCCACCATTGAAGCACTGCAGCATCAGAGAATTCTGAAGAAGATGGGGGAAATACTCTAGAGGTTTCCCAAGTGCCACAAGAGAGCAGGCAAGAAGGAGAAAGACAGGCATGCAGCACAAATGCAGGTGGTCTGACTCCAAACACAGCTCAACCAAAACAGCAGTCTGTCACTGGCGATTTCAGAATGCAGCCTCCCAGTGTTGCCAAAGCAGCATGATGTAAACAGAAAGGTAATTCAGTGTGATGTCCTGTGCTGGCCACCTATACTTCAAAAGTACTTGAAAGATAAATGGAGGAATGAAAGAATGGTGATGGTATATACCATGGTCTAATCTGTGAAATGTAAGCAAGAGAGAACCAAAAGTGAGTTTATTGATTTCAGTTGCTGTGGGGGTTGTAAGCCATTGTGCAGAGGTTAACAGGCTCAAGACTTACGTCACTCAGAACCTGAAATAGTAGACATGACATCAAGACCTAGGGATGTTGCAGAGTTATGTTGTTTCTCAAAGAGACAGGGGTCACATTTGTGAGGAACACACATTTCAAAAGTAGTACAGGAAATCCTGAAAAGACACAGGTGTACAATGCCATGACCATGAGTAGTTGGAAAACCACATGGCCCAAAATCTCAAGGAATACCAACCATAGGGTGGATGGAGTCGTCTATAGAAATTATACCTGTGACCATACTACTGAGGGTCTCAGGTTATGCCATTCAGGGCCAAAGACAAGGCTTTAACAAGTCCCAGACTCAGGATCCAACTTTGGCTCAAGCCCTCATGCAGGTTCCCAACTGTGCCCTGACTCTCATGAAAGGACAGAGAATATAAGACAGAAAACATTGATGTAGACTTTGGCTACTGTCTGCAGGGAACTGGTGTCCTTCTGTGCTTTTTGTGCAAATAATTCTGATGTAGGAAAAGATTTCTTAACAAAACAAAAATCCAGAAATGAGGGCAGGAAGAAATGTTTTAAAATGGTTCTTAAACATCTGGGAATATGCTTAGCATAAAAAGATTATTGAATTAAAATTATAGAGAAGTGTCATCTTTTAACTGTCTTTTTGGCAATGGTAAAGGGAGAGAGGCACTTTCATATTAGAGATAGTACATAATAAATTGTGGCAATCTCAATGGAGAATGGCTTGGCAGTGTGTATGAATATATAAAACATATGTTCTTTTTGACCTAGAAGTTTCTACTTTCAGAAAAATAGCCTGTTGCCAGTCTTGCATATATATGGATAACATCATATGAAAGTGTGTACTGAAGCATTATATTTAAAATTCAATATATTAAAATAACCTGAATATTTAGAAGAATTTGAACAAGTGATTTAAACAATGTTGAGCATTAAATAAGCATCAAAGATTCTAAGGGGTTACACCTATCTACTAATTGTATTCTTGTAAAATAAGTTATCAGGTAGAGATAAATAACATCTTCTTTTAACAAACAAGAAAAGTGAGGGCACACATCTAAAATGTTCTGCATGTGTTTTGGCACCAAAGGGTAAATGTGGGATTGATTGTTCCTAGAACATAATCTACAAATTATGTATAGACAGCTTGTTTTTTTTCAAGTGTAAAGTCTTTCACTATTGCTCCCATGAACACGAATGTAGATCTGTGTGTGCTTGTATAGAATGGACTCATGATAGAGTCTTATATGAAAATACATCAGTATTGAATATAAATGTCCTTATGTGAATAAATTCACACCTAAGTTTTGTACACAGACTATGTCTAGAGAGCTACAAAAATGCAGGGGATATTTGTAAAAAGGCATCACATAACAAAGGCCAGAGGCAAGGTCCCACTTAAATGATTCTTCACATGATTTGCTTCTCAACTGTGGCTCAGAGGTTCATGTCCTTGGGGTCACAGGTGGGAGCACTTTTCTGGGTAGCTGGGTGCTGGTAGGATATGAGGCCTGTTCTAGGCTGTCTCTGTTTCTTGGCCCAACACTACACCCCATTGCACAAACTCCCACCACCAGGGACTGAGACACTCACTGTGCCTTCCATTCTGTGATAGTCGATGTCGTCAACAGTGACACCAAATCTTCCCACAAATCAATTCTGTTGGGTGTTGTGTCTTATCTATGCAATACTGTGGGCTCTTTTGAACCTCCTACATTTTAGGTGCCTTAATTCTATTACCTTTTACAAGGAAAAGACAATAAAAGCTAAAAGTAATAGAAGAAAATGAAGGTGCAGTTTGGCACAGCTTGTTTTCCAAGGAAGTAAAAAAGACTCTGAAGGTTGTGTGCAGGAAGACCTATCACTTAAAGAATACCCTTGTTAGATCTGAGGCTTTAAAAAAAACACTTTTGCTGTAGTAGTTAAAAAAAATAGTGGAATGAAGGCTGAAGAGATGGCTCAACAGTTAAAATATTTGCTGTTCTTCCAGAAGACCAGAGTTAGGTTCCCAGAACTTACATTTAATGTCTCACAACTGCTTGAAACTCCAGTTCCAGGGGATCTAATACCTTCTTCTGGCCTCAGTAGACACTGTCCACTGGCAACATATACATACACACAGACAAACACACATACTTATAAATTAAAATCAATCTTTTAAATTGATGAAATAAAATCTACCCTTTCAAAATATATCTATAGTATTTCTAATTATATGCACACATGTACAGCATATCTCCTACGTTTATCCATCTCTTAGAGCGGAAACTATGTACCAACTTATATGAGTTAGGTCATCATCACCATACTTGAAGAAACTTAAGGGAAGGGAGGGTTATCTTGGCTCTGTTTCAAAGGACTTCAGCGTATAACAACAGAGACAGCATAGTATAGAGGCTCAGCCAAGGGTAGCAGTGACATCTAGCAGACTCTGTGTTTCCTAGAAGGAGAGAAATGACCATGCCACATTGAGCACATGTGTACACATGCATGTGTCATAACAAGCACATAGAGATCAGAGGACGGTTTGCAGGAAGCCACTCTCTCCTTTCACCAAATGGGTTCCCAGAATCAACCTAAGGTTGTCTGGCTTCGCAGCAAGTATCTTCACCCTGTGAGCCATCTTGCTAGCCCGGGTATATGTTTTTATTACAATGATTTTGTTCTCATCTGATTTTTCTTTTAGAAGGGTGGGGAAATGAATACAGGCTCTGTGCACATTCAGGTAAGTAATCTGCCACCGATGTACCACCTGACCACTTACTAAAGATTATTGAAAGAGGTGGTTTCTATAATGGTCCAGGCTGGCCTTGAACTCACATTCTTCTTGCCTCCATCTTCAGTAACTAGAGTTACAGGCAAGCACTGCCATGGTCAGCTTCATTACTGCATGTCTTAACATTGTTTTTCTTCATTTCTCAGTTAATGTTCTAGAAGATAATTATACCCATGAAAATTAGCTGAGTGACGATTCTTCTGTGCTTTACTAATGGAAACACATAACTATAGCTCTAGAGGACATAAGAACATAATTAAGTTATTACATATAAGGGCTATAGGGAGAGTGCTTTGATCTTATACTCTGTCTGAAAGGTATATCCTTGGCATTCTTCAGCTATAGGAAAGACAAGGGAGTGGTGATAGATACACTCTAATGGAATCAGCTTGGTACAGAAGAGAGAGCATGGGTCACAATCAATAGAACCTAGTGCCACAATAGCTTAACTAGTCACCATTCTGAGTCCTGGCCCTCATCAACATCATAAGAAGGTGTCTTAGGTTAGATCCCAGATCTTGCTATTTTGATCTGAGCACATCTGTAGTGGGAGGAAGTAGACAAATGTAATTGATGAGTTCTTCATTTCCAGAGCACTGTGGATCTGACAAGTAAAAGTTGCCAGGATCAATACCAAACAACTTTAACATATTTCTGCCCTTATACTTTAGCCATTTGTGTTTACCATCATGGTGCTTGCTATCTGCGGAGCATGGGTATTGTTACTTAAAAAAATGGCCCAATTTAAAATTTGGTAACTTCCTTAATTTTGAATGTAGACAAGGTTTTCTCTTAGTGACACTTTTAATGTATCTCATGAATTTTGTAATTTCAGTTTCCTTTATTTAAAATATCTTTCTTCCTTTCTCTTTCTCCTTCCTTCTCCCTTCTCCTTCCTTCCTCCCTCTCTCCTCTGTCCCTCTTCTCTCTCTCTCTCCTCTCTCTCTCTTTCTTTCTTTCATTTTTTTCCTGAGTCAATTTCTCACCAAGTAGTCTTGGCTGTCCTGGAACTCACTATGAAGTCCTGCCTGGTCTTGAACCTACAGAGAACCACCTGGCTCTGTTTCCAGGCTATTCATATTATAAATGATTCTGATTTCTTCTTTGGTATCTCTTTGGCTCACTGGTTGCTGCAGTGTGTATTTCCATCCTACTGACAATCACATTCCCTTTGCTGCTGATTTCTAAGTTCATTGCACATTTGTCTCAAAAAGACACTTGGGATGATTTCAGTCTTCTTACTATGGTAAGAACGTCTGAGGGCTTCCTATGAGCTCTGTCCTGTGAGTGTCCTGTGTATGTCTGGGGTGATGGCATTTCTATTCAGACAAAATGTCCTGTGTATGTCTGCTTTGGATTGGTATTTTTCAAGTCTTTAGTTTGCTCATGTGTGTACACCCATATATTATCGAATGTGAGATATTAGTCTACTAGTGTTATGTTAGTGCCTTTTTATCTTTTTTGTCTTATCAGAGTTGCTTCATCAAGTTAGATGTTGAGGATAGACATGCATTTATATCTGTTACCTCTTCTTGAAGTAGGTTCTCAATATATTATATCACTTCAATCTTGTGACAGTTTTTTCAAATTAAAAAATATATGTGTATGGGTATCTTTATTGCATGTAAGACTGTGTGCCATATGCACTGAAGAGGGTATTTGACCCCTTGGAGCTAGAGTTACTGATAATTGTAAGACATATGTGAGTTCTGGTACTCCAGCCCAGGTACCATGGAAGAGTACCGATTCTTTAACCACCAAGCCATCTCTTTAATCTGTGTTTTGTTTTGTTTTGAGGTAAATTCTGTCTATACCATTCAAGCATTCAAGCTACCTTGAATTTACAACCCTCTTACTTCCTGAGTGGGATTATGCACTTTCTCATTCATGAATGGTTCGGTGTGACAGCTTTTGCTTTTGTTCTTTATCTTTGATGTTGTAATTTAATCATACTTCTCCCTTCTCTTTTTCTCTCCCTTTCCATATACCATTCTCTTTCAAATATATAGTCTCTTTTTTTATTAATTGTTATTAGCACTCATATATATATATATATATATATATATATATATATACACACAACACACACACACACACATCAAACATAGACACATTTATGTTTAGAAATACAATCTACTGAGTCTGTATAATATTATTGTGTGTACTCTATTAGGGCTGATCAGTTTTCACTGGATAACCAATTTTTGTGCACCTCCCTCTGGAGAACCACCTCTCCTGCTTTTAGCTCTTTCTCACTTGTGATAGTTTTTGGTATGAAACTTCTTTTACTGTGTGTGTGGTGTGTGTGTGTGTGTGTGTGTGTGTGTGTGTGTGTGTGTTATTTGAGTGTTTGCATATGTATGTGCAGGTTCATGAACCTTAGTACTGGAAATCTAGAAGAGATGTCAGATCCCTCAAGGAGGAGTTACAGGTATGTGGGGCACATGAGATTTGTTTTATGGGTGCTGGGCTCTGACCTCAGATTCCATGATCAGACAGCAAGTGCTCTTAACATCTAAGCCATCTTTCTAGACCTCGAAGTTTACTTTCTTGGTGCAATTATATTCTTCTTTGGTTTCTTTTTTGCATAGAAGGCCATGTGCTCTGTGTGTCTTTAAATCTTAAGGTAGTATGTCATATACAGTATATAGTTGTTACTGTTTTACTCCATTCCAACATCAGAAGCAACCAGTAGCTCTACTGAGCTTGGTTTTAGACCTGAGTGTACTAGAAGAGACCCTTTTTGGTTGTTGAGAGCTTTCATAAAGAAATCAATCTCTATTAAATCAGCATCTCTGTGGTATAGAGGAGGTTCAGGGCTTCCTTTTCCATCATCTTTCAGATACACATGTTAATGTGTACAAAGACATTTCTGCAGCTGAATATGCACTGGAATTCAGGCAATACAGAACTTTGAAGTGTTAAGAGTCCACTGCATTGAAATGTTTATCAATGGCTCTTTGGGAGATCTGATGATCAGGAGAGGAGACACACACACAAAAAAAAAAAAAAAAAAAAAAAAAAAAAAAAAAGAAAGAAAGAAAAAAGAAAGAAGAAAAGAAACTTTAAAGGCTGTGTCTCAGACTTAATTAATGCCTTCATTTCCTCTTGGAGCACAGACATCTTCAAGATATTTTGCCTTCTAGTGTTAAACTTTTGCTAATAAATCAAATAATATAAGAATCTCAATGGTGTATCCTAACTTGTCTATCAGAGAAACTGTCATGATGAAAATTAAATCAGAAAATGTCTAATGATGTAGCCCCAAATGTTGCATAACTATCATGTAACAAAGGAATCATCAAAGGACCTTGGATGATAGACAGAAATTGCTGAAGTTTATTATGAATAGTAAACACAAACTTTTAGGATTTGTATATTTTTCAATAAGTCATTGCATTCTACATTAATAACAAAGCATAGTCGACTTTTCCTTAAGGAACAGCTTGGTTCCTCTAAATCTCTAGACAGTATTCTTTACATTAGCTACAAGTAAAGAAATATCTGAAACCAAACCTCTAGATTTTATTTTCTTCAGAAGCCGAATGAAATTCAATGAAAAGAATTTTTGGAGTATCTGCAGTGAACTGAAATTATATGAAAGGAATGAAGACAAACAAATCATTTATCAGAAAAAGAAAAATCAGGCTCTTAAACCACAAACAGGGAAACATTCTGTTGCTACCTAAAAATGGATTATTAAGTCATGCTCACTCTGTGGTGAAGTTACCGCTTTGTCTGCCGAGAGCATATGAGGCATTTTATTTATTTCTCTTCAGAGGATCTGATACAACCTGTCCAGGTTGGGAAGAAACTAAGCTTTTTCTCCCAATCTTATATGAGCTTCTCTGTTGGAATTCTTCTGATTGGCTTTTATAGATTTTATATTTTTATACTGAAGAACAAAATTTAAAGCTCAAAAACCTGCATGGTGTTCCTGAATATTTAAATAAGTGGATATCTAAGGAGATCAATTGCAGATATCTTTAATAAAATAAGTGTGCCCTGCCAAGAGCTTTGCCAATACCATGGAGTCAAAACTATTAGAATTGACAATAGTGTGGGGTGACTTGGTTCACTGCTGTACTTTAGTCGAACATATAAGAACGAAGACAGCAAACTAAGGATAATTGTTTAGTATTTATGTGGATGTAAGGAGTGAGTCACAAGACCAGAAGGTTCCAAATGGAAAAGAAAGATTAAAACTGAACACAGACCAAAGCCAAGAAGCTGCAACAAGGTCAGAAAAGAAATTCACATGGGAAGTGGTTCCTAGATCATCAGCAGGCCTGATGTGTACAAAAACAGAACTGTAGAGACTTGACTGTGAGAGAGACATTCCAACATGACTGACTCTGTGCTACCCCTGGACTTAAAATTAGGCTGTTTGTTTGAGGATAATCATGTTGAAATGTGTAGCCTGCAAGTGATAATGAAATCAGTAAAAGAATGTTAATATGGTATTTACTTACATCTTACCTCACAGATCTGTCTTCTATCATACATCAATTATCTATCTATCTATCTATCTATCTATCTATCTATCTATCTATCTATCATCTACTTACCATCCATCTATATTTATACAGCTATCAATAATCTATTATTTACCTGTCCTCTATCTCTACTTTTTATTCATTCACATATATTTATCCATCTATTATCTAAACGTATACCATGATGTGATATATTGCAGATAGGCTCTCCAGACCAAAATAAGAGGGGAGAGAGAGAGAGAGAGAGAGAGAGAGAGAGAGAGAGAGAGAGAGATCTCATCAAGTCAAAATTGGTAAAATTCAAAGCTTAATGTCAAACACCAGATTGCTATTAGGGGAGAATGCCACCCTCACTTTATTAATTTTATTGTTTTGTACTTGGTACTCTTTAGGGGAATATTTATGACTTGAAAACAGGCTAGACAGTGTTAAACTTTTGTTCCCTAAGCCTAAAATGGAATGAGCATGTGATACATGCTAAGATCAATGACATTCTTTCTATATGGATTTTATGTCAGAAGGGACACTGGGAAGGAGAGCAGGAGAAAAAGTCAAAGCAGGAAGAAACAGTTTTCAGATTGATACTGAAGCACAATGCATCCTAGAATACAGAGAGAATTCATATCCCGGTAATAATAGCTCCATGTACTCTGTTTCTGAAAAGTCTAGCAGCAAAGTGCTCCATAGAAGAGCTCAGCAACAAGAAGAAACACTTGGCTCTGGTATTCATGCTCATCACGATGGGCTTAGTCACTGGTTCTCAAACCCACTGAGACTGGATTAGTTGATTCCAAATGTCAGACTTCTGGGTACCTGGGTACATCATGTCTACTTCCTCAGGACTAAATCCACTATTTTTCCAACCTCAGTTAAGTCCAAAGCAGAGATGAAACATTCATACTAATACGTTCCTTTGTACACTATGATAGATATCACTAATCAATCACCGTAATCTTTTTGCTGATCCCGGACAGCAGATCTGGACCTTTTCAACCCAACTCCCTGGGCAGTCAGCATAATAGGTTTAGCTTATGAGATAAAGCTTGACTGGTACATCTCGTTAAGTCTCTGAGATCTCTCTATAAAAAGCAGCAGGGATCTAGGTCAGCATAAAATGCTACAAAAGGGAAAATGAGACTTTATGCATGCATGTTTTGCTGAATAGCAACAAATTTCACAGATTCTGTACCACTTCTCTCAAGTGATACATTATGCTGCATGGATATACACACATACTTACCTTGTGTTGTTCATGTTATGTTCATGTTCATGTTCATGTCAGTTCATGTGTGCATGTAAACTTTTATCATTAAGAGAAAGTCCAACTATGACTAATTCACATTCCCAGTTGCTTCAGTTTCTCTCTTTTCCAGCTAATCATTTCTTAGTTTGGAGGCCGGGATTCAGCCTCCTGCAGCAGCCACACATATTTTTGCTGACACAGCACTTCCCTGCATATCATTGTGTGTGTCATTCCAAGTGCAATCAGAAGCACGTCAGAGATGACTGCCTCTGGGTTTGATCCTGTAATAGGGCACTTGGTGTAATCTTCACGCTATGGATATTATTCTTTAATGCAGAAATGGAATAATACCATCATAGTGGAGAGCAAATTGAGTTTTGCCAATCCCTTTCTCACATTTCTTTGAAATTTTTTATTTCCTCAAGTTACCCTTGTTAGAATTAAAAAAAAAAAATCATAAGAGCAAGAGATGCCCAAGGAGTTTTGATTATGTATTAAATTCTTGCTACAGGACAAATCTCCTGACCCAGGAAGATTTATTCTAAAACTTTTATAAATAATTCCATCCCTTTTCATATACTTCCTCCTACCCATAATTACATTTTGAGAAATGCAAGAACAGATTTGATTGGCACTATTCTTATAAGACACGAAGGTGGCTTAGCCTGAGCCGTTGAGTAAGCCTGGTTACCTTTGCAATATTTTCCTCCTCATCTTTATCAATGTGTCAAGCAGAATTTATTTATTCCTGATTTGATTAGATTCTTGAAAGCAAGAGGATTGGAAAGACTGAATTGCTCATTTATGGCTCATGTGGGGTTATTCTGAACCACACACTGGAGGTGCAAATGGATCTAGAAACTTGGGCTGAACACCAATTTCAATTGGCTCTCTGGGAAATAAACTTGGCCTGTGGTCACCATAATTAGAGTTACTAAAAATTTACATATGGTTATATGTTCATGGTTCTTAATAAACCAGGGTCCCTAATAAACTGACATGCAGAGGAAGAGATGTCTGAATGATGTATTTGCTTGAAGTGACTAGAAATGTGGAATGGTATAAAGACACTAGGGGAAGCATAGTTAAGACAACATTTGCTATATTTATTGCATCCAAACTTAATGGACTATTTGGTTTTACAGGCAGCCTGGCTGTAGAGATGCCAAAGAAGAGTCAAGGCTTCTTGTGTGCTGTATCTAGGAAAGTGGGAGGGGATGGATGGGTACCAAGAGAGCTGGAACAGTGCTTTTACACTATACTGTGCATTAGGTCTTCAGTGGCTCTTTCTGTGAACAATTTTGCTTTTCATTTCATACTCACTAGTGCTGAGTTCAGCATGGTGCATAAGGGCAGGTGTAACACAGTTTCAGGGCTGGGACCATCGCCAGGCTATTGATCCCATGACCCCCACATGCACTGGTGGTTGTTGTTGCCCAAAGTTGATCAGCTATCTTGAATACTCTACTTTCAATCTTTCTTTCTGGCGAATATACTACCCCCATTACTCAGAGCTAATCTCACCATAATAATTGAAACAGATGCAGTTTTCAGGAATGAGGAATGGAGATGGTTATGAGGCTGTGGAGGCTAAGGGAAAGGATCTAGACAACATAACCGCAAGAGTCGTAAAAGCCTACATGATCCTTTATAGGAAGAGTTCATTGTCAGATTGGCCTTGAATTGGAATCATGAGGGAACATGTACCCTCAGGTTCAATGACTGCTGGTTGATTAGCCAGGGTGAACTTGAGGACATCAAGGATGGAAAGTTAAAATAGGCTTAAGAAGAGAAGGTATAGATAGAAAAAGTAGGAACTTTTATATGATTTAGGAGGAGAGTACATGGGGATACAGAATTGCTAGGATGAGGAAATGAAGATTAGAGAATTGAAACATGCTGTAGAAGCATATAAAAAGTTAGTTTCCTGTTTTTCTAGTTGATTGAAGAATTGGAGATAACAATGTCTGGAAAGATATTAGAGAGAGCTAACTGTTTTACTTACATAATTCAAACATTGTAAGGAATCATTTTAATTTTAGTAGTTTGTCATTTTTCTATCTGTACATGGAAGCAGTTACTAAACATTCTCTCTGCTGTACCAGGAAACTGCAAGAGCTGTGTCCAGCTACCCATGAAGAACAGGCTGTGTAAACCTATAAGGAAATATGCTTTAGCTTTGAGTTTAACTACTGCTCTAAGAAACAGAAGTTGGAACTATTGATCTGGGATTCATAATATTTATGTAAATATAAGAATTTTTGATGATTATTAACTATAATCAAAGCCTTGATGATGCAGTTTTAGTAAATAAAAGACTGGGTTCAGCCTCTCTCTGTTATTAAGCTATTAAGCTGAAGAACTAAGCAGAAGTTGAAGAATAAAGAATACTGAGAATTGTCAGGGACCAGAGAGAGTCCCTGAACTAGCAGTGTGCATCTACTACTGACTCTGAGTCATTATTGAATCAATCAGTGTGTTCTGATTCCTGTCTTTTTAAGGACCCTCCTCATGCTGAGGCTGGAACTGGGTACACAATACCCATGGATATGTAGATGTTTCTTAGCCCATGTGACTCAAAAACACTTAACAATTCCTGTTTGTGCTCATACTTTGGCTTGTCTGTTTGATTTGGTTTTGAGATAAGATCTCTTGTAGCCTTGGCTGTTCCTGAAGTTACCACATATCTGAGGTTGGTCTTGAACTTCTAATTGAATGGAGGAGTACTGAACCCTCCACTTCTCAAGTGCTGCAGTTACAGATGTTTGACACCACAGTTTTTTGCTTGTGGGACTGGGGAACAAACTCAGGGTTTATGTATACCAGCAGACACACCCTAGGGGTTGGAGTGGCATCCTTATCCAGTGACATTCAAATTTCAGTTTAAACTGTATAGAAGACCCTGAAAATCAGTACTCTTTCAAAGAGGAATGCTGTGTCAGACACTATCATGGGCATTAAGTTAGACGAGGAAGATTGGTTCTAGATGTGCATGGCTTGTACTATAACTAGAACTGCCTTTATGAGTTGTTCATGTTATTGTGCACACAGGTACCATGCCTCACACACAGGCACCATGTATATGAGACGACCATACATCACTTCTACTTTGCAGTGACTACATTATAGTTCATCTTCAATCTTTTTAACAAGGAGACTTGAATTCTCTCTTTGTGCTATTCACATATATTCTATAGTCAATCTTACTTGTAACTCCTCCCTGATCTCTCAGTTCCTGTATGTTTTCTGGCTAGGCGATGTTGACTAAAACTACAGGATCTACCCTTTCATTCTTAATCACAACATTTTCTCCCACCAAGTACAAATCAGTTAATATGTCTTCTTGACTGTCATTCTCAAGAGCAGACATATGTGGTACCCTGCAGATACAGTGTAGGGAAGTAAGCTTGCTTGCGGACTCGGGATGGAGCTACACTGTAGAAGATGAAATCTAACCCTGTATACCACTGGAAGATAACTCAGTATACCACTGGAAGATTAACCCTGGTATACCGCTGGAAGATAACCCTGTATACCACTGGAAGATAACCCTGTATATCCCTGGAAGACTGGACCTGTGAAACAGTATCAGTGAGTGTTAGGATTGCCAGCATCTCAACCACATTTTTAAAAAGAATGTTTCAGAGACAAAGTCTGGTCCAGCTATAGTTCATGTCTGGTCTGTGCCTGTGAATCTCGCTTTAGTTTGTTTGTCATCCAGCTGTCTCTACTAGTTTCCTAATTTCTTTTGTTTGGCGCCTGGAAGGCAAAGGCTGTCTAAATTGTTTTAGCTGTGTACACGTGTTGCGACACCGCACTTTAATATCTAGTGACCCGAATTCATCTTTCTCTGTGCCTCAGGCTTTACTCTCTTTGTTTACAGCATCAATTATCAAAAAGAATAAGCACAGATCTTTAGTAAAACTCAAAGCATTGCTTCATTATGGCTTCATAAAACTTAAGCCAAGCGAGTGTTACAGATCTCCATGGACCAACTTGTCACATGTGCAGGAACTAATGAAGTCATCAGAAATTAATCATTTTTTTGTTTGAAGAAAATCTTCCTGCAGAGCACAGAAGGGGGGTTGGCTCTAAGGGACAATAATGAAATCGAGTCAGTCTCCAAATCTCAGTGGCCTTAAAGAAGACTTCTTTTGTCAGAATTAGATATAAGCACATGGCTTCCTTTAAAAAATGAAACCTTTTAAGACACATAAAACCCCTGGAATATTGTTGACTGTTTCCACTACATGGGCAGATGAGACTGTAGAGCTCTGGAAGAACTATGTAAAATATGATCCTTATTTTTTAATTGCTTGAAATGAAAGATAAATCAAGGGGTTAAGTTCCCCCAAAGGGTGCCTACCTACTGATACAGGCTTACATTTTTTAAATTTATCTTAGTCTTTCTTCAAGGCAAAAAAGGCAAAAAAAAAAAAAAAAAAAGTGGATGTTATAAGAACCATTTGCAGAAATTCTTCTGCCCTTTCTCTCATTCTCCCTTGCTCCTGTGGGGAAGGCTCTTGTGTTGCAGAGAAAATTTCTGTGAATTTAATTGTGTCCCTTAGTGTGAAGCCAGACCGGTCTGAAACACTTCAGAACAATTAACAGATCGTCATCCATTTCTTCTTCTCATTTGCTGCCTCCAGGGACAGCTGGAGCTGCTGCTGTGTCAATCACTTCCTCTCTCCCCTCTTTTGCTACTCCAGTCCAAGCCTCATCCAAATATGGTTTTAGGGTTCACAGAAAAAGTGCAAGCCTCAGTCTCAAAAAGTCAAACTTATTTTCCAGTTCCATGGTTTCCTCCCCATTGATATTTCAGGAGGGAACTGGTTTCTGTTTCATACCTTTGGGAGGTGGCACTCACTACCTTATCATCACATGAAGTAAATTAACTGCTACTGTTCCTTAGTCCATATTCTGAAGTCAGCCAATTGAAATGTATCCTTGCCAGTCCTGGAACCTGAGCTACCTGGGACTGATAAAATGGGCAGCAAAGCAAGAGGTACTAGCTCTGTCTCCTGAAGAGTGTGGAAAAGGAAGATGCTCGATCCCGAGAAGGAGGAGGGTAGTTTCATGCCAAGTGACATTAGCATGGTGAACGGAATCTCCCATTATTAATTTTTATTTCTGGGAGTAAATGCACTTGAGGAAGGTTAGTAATCTTCAGTTTTAAGCTCTCATCATTAGATGCAGGGCTACATTCAAAGGCTTTCTAAAAGAATAAAGGCTTAGAAGAGACTGAGAGACCAGCTCAGCTGATGCCAACACAACCATTTACTTTTGAAAATCAGATGTTTTTTTCCTCACTCACTGTCTACAAATTTCTATTTGTCATCTGACTTCTACTTTGACACATGAGTGAGTCACCAGGCCTGGAATGCCTATGATTTTCCAGCTAACCAGGAGTATAAGAAGAATTACCTTAAAGTGCCTAAGGCTCCTACAACTCTATAGGACAGCAAGGCTAGACCTGCCGGTAAGGAAGAATCTGAGCAGTTATCTGGAACCTTAGCCATCAGGAAGGATCCTAACGTATTAAGCATTGCTGTGAGTGTCTTGCTGTCTTTAAAGTTAAACAAATAATGTCATTTACACCAACACCTACTTCCTTCTGGTCTCTAGAATTTTGAGTCATGCTTACAGAGAATACCAGTGTGACCACCTCCCAGTAGAAATAGTGGGCACTAAGTCTTGTTCGTCTTCATAGATAACGCTTCCCTGGCATTGCAGAAGGGATTGAGTGTACTGTATTGAGGCAGGTGTGGAAGGGACTCTTGAAAGCCCTGACTTGGCCTTATGGGTCTCAGATTCGGTTTGTTTGTCTGTGTGTGTGTGTGTGTGTGTGTGTTGTGTGTGTGTGTGTGTATGTGTGTGTGTGTGTGTTTCTCCTGTGACAAATTGTAGCAGACAGTATATAGCTTTAGGTGAATCATGTGAGTCCATGAATAAGTAAAACCTGGGGGTGGGGGTTCCACACATGAGATGTAATCAAAAGACATCTGACTCCATTTTCACCCAGCCTTCTTCGGAGGGGAGGGGTTGTTTCAGCTCACAGGATGGGGATGCAGCCTGTCAAGGTGTGGAAGTCATAGCAGGTGGAGCCTGAGGCAACAGTGAATGCCTTCGTATTGGCTTTCAGAGTTAAAATCTTAAGTTGTGTGTGATTGTTACTTAATATCTCCTTATATAATCCACCAAAGAACTGGAGTCACTTTCACTTTTTTAATTAAAATGATTTTATATGTATGGGTGTTGTACCTGCACGTCTATCCATATTGTTCAGGCAGTGTTTGTGGAGGCCAGAAGAGTGCATCTTCCCACTAAAGCTGGAGTTAGAGATGGCTGTGAGGCAACATGCAGAGGCTGTAAATCAAAACTGCACAGGAGGAGTAGCCAGTGCACTAGCAAGTGCACTAGCCATTGAGCAATCTTTCCAACCTCTCAAAATACATTATTAGTTTTGAGAAAGCTTCAGTGTTCCAGTGAATTGTAAGTCACCAATATTAATTCTAGATTTAAGCTAGTTTTCCCCAACAATAGTGTGTGTGTGTGTGTGTTTCTGTTCCAAGCTGGTGTTTTAGCAGCTTTTAGCTTTAGGGTGTCTTCTATCAGAATGGTAATTTTCTTAGTGCCACCCCTAGTTTTGAAGCATTGAATTGGAAAACATGGGGTATGACTGAGTTATTTTCACAGAGGCGATGCAGTGAGCTGAATTTTCTGTGAAGTAGTCATAAAATATCATATCTGAAAAAAATACCATCTTGGAAATGAGCTGTAATATTACGAAGATATATTTTGTAATGTCTGATATAAAGAACTATATTCATATCTTTGAAATATTCATCAGAAATGCCATTAATGAAAATCAATGGGCTTGGTAAGTGGTTATTAGATTAAGTAGGTCACTGACAAATGAGAGAATACAGTAAGGAGACAAAAATGTTGCCTCAGGATAGCACTATTTGGCTCTTCTCCAGTTGCTAGGTATCTGTGTTCGGGTCACATGAGAATCCATGGGCATCTGACAAGGGAAAGAAGCTCTACCGTGTGCAAATGCAGCTGGCTGGTTACAGCTGAGTAACTCAACTACCAGGATCAGTGTCTCTATTCTCCAGACTCTTCTCCAGGTTCAGAATAGATGGCTTAGATAAATAGATAAATAGATAAATCGCATTATGCTGCAATGAACCTTCTTGAAACCAGAATTGTATTGAGCTCATAAATGAAACCAGTGATATTATAAACTTGGGGTATGGATCCAAATTACAAAGATACTTCTGAATCACTAGATAGATAGATAGATAGATAGATAGATAGATAGATCGATCGATAGATAGATAGATAGATTTATATCCAACCAGTGTCCTTTGGGGAAACTACAAAGCTTTTGATAGACAGATGGTCAAAGAAACATAAAAAAATAATTAAGGATAAATCTCCAATGCCCTCTCAAGCTACTAATTAGATTTTCTCACCTAGAGTTCTTTGATAGAAAATCACTGTTTGGGGTCTCTAGAGGAAGTTCAGTGGTAACGAACACATGCTGCTCATGTAGAGGACTCCAGTTTAGTCTCCAAAACCCAAATCAAGGTGCTCACTACTGTTCATAACTCCAGATTCAGCTCTCTGAAGACACTTGCATGCATGTGCACATATACATAAAGGTGCATGCATAAATGACACAATGAATCTTTAAAGTAGAGAGGAGTTAATTTTCTAAATCACAATTTGGAATACAAAGCATCTCTTTCTTTCGTGAGCCACAATTTGTAAGTTTCTTCTGCACATATTCTAATATCTCAGAGCATTTCTCCACTTCTCCACACTAGCAATCCAAGGTGCCTTTCATGGTTTCTAATGACTCAGAGAAAAGCATATTTCCCTGGCTTCTGTCCTTCTGAGAATGATGCAATGATACTGCCCATTCTGTGACTTTAGATTAGGGCCCACTTAGTGGAATCTTGCCTCATGACATTCCTAGAATGTCTTACAAACAAACAAGCAGAAACAAGCCTCATATCATTTATTCTGGGAATAACAACTCCTGCTGATGTCAACTCTACTCCTTCACTCCAAGAAATACAACTGATAATGCTAGCGTAGGTGTGAGCATTACCATTCATCCATGAGCACACCATGCTACCAGGATATAGATTAAATAAGATCTGTTGAAAGTTCATATATTATTGTCCTAGGTTCATTTCTGTTGATATCATAAAATACTCTGACCAAAAGCAACTCAGGTAGAATCACAGTTTACAGTCCAGTGTAGCTGGTATTTCAAGATAGCAGGAACATCCAACAGTTAGACACATCATGTCCCAGTCAAGAACTGAGAGAATAAACACATGTGTGCTTCTTGGTGCTCCGCTTACAGTCCAGCTTGTCCTTTCCCAAAGAATGGTGCTCGTTCCATATAGATTCCTCTTTGAGGATATCCCCAGGGGATTCTGGATTGTATGTCAAATTGGCAATTAAAGCTGACTATCAAATTATCTATGACATAAATATTTATAGAACAAGAGAATACAAAGGTTACAGAATGAAGTACAGCCATATAATGGAGAAGTGCCTGACATATGAAAGTTTTGGAAACAAAGCACCTAGTACACTAAGGAGTATCAGTATGTGGTCAGTGGGAATAGGATAAATTAGGAAGTCAGTGGCATCTGTTATTTCGATAATCAAGAAGGGTCACGGCATGTTGCTGGTAGTTTTTGCTACACTACTTTAAGTTCCCTGCGAGTCACAGGTGCACACACCTGTGCCCTGGAGCTATGTTGGATCCACAGAAAAATCACAACACACACACACACACACCACACACACACACACACACAAGCTCATTTTTAGACTGCCTTATTGGCACTGATGGCTAAGCCTTTCATGGCTAGCATGCCCTACCTTCACTGCTAGCTCAACACCTCTAAATATTCCCTTGAGTTTACCCCAGTTGTTTCTGTGAAGCCCATTGGTCTTGCTGCCCAAGACACTTTCAGGCTGCCCTTCCTGGGCCACTTTCCTTTTCCACCTACATTTTGGAAGTTCTCCCTACAGCTCTGAGTTCCATCTGTCTCTCAAGTCTCTCCATCTCCCTTCCTGCCCTCTCTTTTCTCCTCTCCACGGGAACCTGTAAGTCCCACCTCTTTCTTTCCACCCAACCACTGGTCACTGACATCTTTATTGATAGATCAAAAACCAATTGGGGGCAAGGACCTTCAGTGTCAGTAAACACAGATTCCTGATTAAATCAAAGCATCAGAACCATTCGTCTACAATAGCATGAAGATCAGAAGAAGGGAACAGCTTCCAATAAGAAGACAATGTTTTTATGGTAGAGAGAACTAAAGGATATGATGATATGGGAAAGGTTGAATTAATTGGTAGGCTGAGAAAATTTACTAACAACACCATGGGAATAGGAGGCACACAGACAGGAAAAATCTGAAAGCAAACATAGTATTGCTTTAAGGAGTGATGGAAAGCAGTATATCAGGTGTGAAGGACCCAGACGTGTACCTTGACTTGCCCCTGCACTCTTACCAAGTCTCATGACATGTGCCGTCTCCAGTACATCCTGATGACATCAACCAGAATGACCTTTGCCTATGTTTTGTTCAATGAACCTGTGTTCAGGGTTTAAGGGTCAATGTGTATGCCATTCTCTAAGAAGAGATTCTGACTTCAATCCAGCTAAACCTGATTAAAATTTTCTATGTATTCTCTTTGTTTATAGTAATTACTTAGATCAGAATACCTATAATATTGCATTCATTTCTCCATGTGGCTCTTTTTCTTGTAGATTAAAATTTTCTTATGCTCTGAGAAGCCAATTCATCTTTGTATATGCCTGGCACAGAAATTTAATTTAGATTAATGGGCAATTGTATAAATGAATGTGAGGAGAAAGTTAGAAAACAATAAACAAAGGAATCCAAAGGGCCTCATAAATTTAGTAACATGGTCAAACATGCAGAGTTTATCTCACCTGGGCTTATACTTAAATCATGGGGACAAAAGTTCTACTTGTGCATTAGTCTCCAAAGGTGAGCAAATACCAAAGCAGAAACAAGATAAGAGCAAAGCAAAATACAAAAAATTTCTTCACTGACAATTTTGTTATTAAAGGAGAAAGTACAGGCTGAGTAACCCTGAAGCTACAGGCTGAAGACAAAAGAAAAAAAATTTAACCAGAGTATTTTTTTTCCTTAACATCAGAAATTTTCAAACTGAAAGTAGCTCTGAGACATTCATGTTTCCAAGTGAGGACACAAACTCCTGCTTGGCAGGAGGAGCGAAGAAGCTGGTTTTCTTTGGGCCATGGGAGGCCCTGGAGAATTCGCTCAATGTAGTCTGCTCTTGTCATCGGTCCACTTTTGACTTTGAAGTTATATTTCAGACCTGAGTGAGTGACCTTCCCAAGTGCAGGTCTTGGCAATGGTGCTTCTGACAACCACGAAAGCTCTGTCTTCCAGCATCAATCACACAACAAGGTTATTGGCACCAGGACACTTTTTCATTAAAACAACACTCAAGAGAAATATAGTTAATGAATTCAAGTTGAAGCTGGCAGTGTGACTCTTCAAGCAAACAACCAACTTCCAGTGGCCTCATTATGAGAAGTTGATTGACTGAATCTCTGGTCTTCAGACCTATCTTGGGCACACCCAAACCTATGGATTTTCTCAAGTTACTGAGACCCCATAGGCTCTCCAGCCAGAAAACAATCTTATTAGGAAGTACTCAGTAACATGAATGGGTACTCAGCTCTTTGTGAAGCTATCAAACTCGAGCTTCTAAACTACAATATGTATTTAATTTTAGAATCTATCCCATATATACATACATATAGCTGAGACCAAAAAGAAAATAGAATGATGGTACATTTATTCAATTTATAAACAAATATTAAATAACATGAGTACTATAGAGTGTGCTAAGAATATACTATAAAGATGACTATTTTCCAGTCTCTGCTCTCAAGAGCTTATAAACAGTGGCCTGAGAAAGGACAGGTAATGAAACATAATTTAGATGAGAATAAAACGAGAGATGCAGAGTTATAATATTTTACATAGGTTTAAAATGACCAGGATCCCCATCTATCTAAGGACAAAAGGATGAAGACAGAACATTCCCATATTTCTCAGGAGAATTTGACATGAGTACCAACGAGAAGAAAGTCTGAAAGTTGAAAGCATCTAAACATTAAAACAGAAGAGTAGGTGCGAGCTGTCCATGGAAGCACATATATGTATCTTTCCAGTAGCTCTGCCATTGAAGAAAACATCTTTCCCTCACTCATCAATTATTATCTCCTTCTTCCAGGCAAGGGTGTTGATTGCTCAGTCCTGTGTAGGTAGATCTTATTCAGGTAATCATAGTGGCCATGAGTTCAAGAGTGTGGCACCCCGGTCATATCCGGAAGTCAGTGTCCCAGACCTCTCCCATGCCTTTCTCCCATTCTCCTTCTCCTGTGGTGTTCTCCAAGCTGTGGGGTATGTCCATGTCCCATTGATGACTAGGCATCAAAAAATTATTCATTCCCTGTACTTTGGCCAGTTATGAGTGTCAGCAGTCACTGTCAACTTCTTCAAGTAGATATTTCTCTGCCTGAAGCTGAGAGCACTGGTCTGTAGGCAAAAACCTACATTTAGAAGGTGATTTGATAGGTACCATATCCATTTCATAAAACAACAGCAATGGTTTATGAAGAAGGCTGTTGACCTCCTTAGCCATGACCTTTTGTAGCAGATGTGAATTATCTGCCATGAACTGGACATCACAGCCAATCAAAAGGCAGCTGTTTGGTAACTCCTAACCTCAAAGAAAAGACATGAAAATAAGCCAGAAGGAGGGAATTAACAGAGGTGAGAAATAGACAAGAGAGGGTAGTGGGTGGCTATGAACAAAATGAATGTAGTGTTGACATGTATAAAAAATGCTATAATGAAACCCATTATCATGTATGATTAATACATAATTAAATACCACAAATATCTTAATATAATTTTTTAAAATGTTTCACAAAATGAAATATAGTGATCATGCAGGCTAGAAACTATGGGACACCAAGCTGCTCTTTTTTGATAAATCATGAGAATTTGAGGTCTGAAGAAAGGAAAGAACAAAGAGAGATTGTTCACTGCATCAGGTTCAACAGAACGCCACAAAGAATAAGAAACAAAGAGCAATATAGGAATGTTTCCACCTCCAACCTCAGGCCTCCATACACATGTACACACATGTGCATGCACAGTGTGAACATACTACACAGGGTTACACAATACACTCCCCACAAACTTGGGCCTCCATAAACAGAAACACATATGTGTATGCACATCTCTGAACATATACATAGGTTCACACTGTAAATTAATATATTTATTTCTATGCCTGGCTAGCTTCCAACGGAATGAGATTGAGGCTCTGAATTATTTATTCATCTTGAGCACAATTACTGGGGGATTACCCCTAATCTACTTTCTAATGCTAGACTGGCTACTTCCCCAGCTGTGCTCCATTAATACTTGCTGT
The DNA here is from genome assembly GCA_021653895.1 of Mastomys natalensis. Classification (NCBI taxonomy): domain Eukaryota; kingdom Metazoa; phylum Chordata; class Mammalia; order Rodentia; family Muridae; genus Mastomys; species Mastomys natalensis. The sequence goes on from JAJTUV010001064.1 coordinate 699,767, forward strand.
TGGAGTTTTTCCCAGGTTTCTGCCCCATCAGTCTGTCCTCAGGGCACTTCGCTTGGCGTCATGCTCCCAGTCCATCACGTCTAATGGAGACCTCCTGCTCTCTCTATCTTCTTTCTCTTTCCCTTCTTCCTCCTGCTCTTCCTACTCTCCTTTCGTGCTCCACACGTGGTAATTGAAGCCACGCCTACCTCTATTCTCTGCAGTAATTGGCTGTAGCCACTTTTATTTAACCAATAGCTTTAAATTGGGGAGCAAGGTAGTGAGAATTCACATTGTCTTGGAGCAACCGAATTCTGGATTTCAGAATTTAACATTTGTATACACAGCACCAAACCAACCCCCAACAGCACACACTATACTCATACACACTACACTCACATCCACTACACCCACCCACACTACACTCACACACACTACAATCATGCACACTACACCCACACACACTACACTCACACACTACATTCACACACCATACCCACACACACTACACTCATGCACAGTATGCTCACGCACATTACACTCACACACAGGGCACCCACACACAGTACACTCACATACTACACTCGCACACAATACACTCACACTATCCCCAGACCTCCTTACACAAGCACATGGACAGGCATACACATGGATCCATATAGCACACTCACACCAAACTCAGACTTCCAGACCCAAGCAAACACATGAGCATGCTTTCCTGTGAACATATGTGCACATAGGTTCACATACTACACTCACACAAATGTAACTTTAAAAATTGAAAACATACGTGCGTTTATCTTCCCTGCTCTCCTTGCAGCCTTTACTACAATTTTCTTACACTACTTTTCCTTACACTAGCACAATTTTCTTACATTACCTTTTTCTTACATTATCACAATTTTCTTACACTACTTTTTTCTTACACTACCACAATTTTCTTACATAGTGGCTTTGTTTCTTGAAATGTCTAGGGGAGGAAGTAAACAGGACAGCATTATATAAATGGCAGGCTGTGTGGCAGCATCAAGGGAGTGAAGCTTTCTTTTGACAGGAATACAAGGTATGATGAATTGTTCCTTGGCCTCTCGCTGTTCTCAGACAGGGACAAAGCTTAAAAAGAGAAAGCAGGGCATCACAGCTCTTCTCCAAAGATGAGCTATTTGGGTGACATCCCTTTCCAGTTGTCACTTTGCTTTGTGTCATCTTGGAACAAACTTGACAGAACCACTTAATCCATTTGATTCAAGCTGTCGAAACTTCAACTGTGCAACTTCAAGTCACCTTTGCACTGTGAGAGTCTGTGACTGCAGCCCAACAAAGCAAATGCTGGGAAACTGTGTGCAATCGTGTGTTCCTAGGAGATCATATAGTGCCATTTTTAGACAATGATAATTAGTGTCACATGAGAAAAACAGATCTTTTTCTTGAGTGCATCTGTAATATTCCATGGGAATCATTTACTATTTTCTTTGTATGACAATTTTTTTCTAAATGTAAGAAAATATTTCATACTGAGTGGGAGAAAGTTTTGAAAAACTTCTGATAGTTCAGAAGTTTCAATACTAACTAGAGATGCCTGGTTTGTCTAAATGTCAAATATGATCATGAAAGGTGTGTTTGGCTACTTCAATAATGTTAATATCTGTATACTTATAAAATAATAAACATGAAGGCATGGAATGGTCATTTCTCAAATATGAGCTTGAGACTTTACTTAAAAAGGAAATATGGTAATGTGGTAAATAGGAGATAATAACTGCATCTAAATGTTTAGTTTGCTATATTAACATATTATTTCAGAGTGCACATTGAAAAACAAAGTTATGAGTCAAATATGAATGAGAACACGTCAAAATTATAGTTAACTTGTTAATGAATAATTTCATTAACAGCATTTTAATAATTTCATTAAAAGCAGATGGTCATGCCAACTGAAAAACCATCATGAAGAACTCAAAGCCAGTTCAGGAAGGCACCCTGAAACAAGGTGTTAACTTAGAACCTAACTGAACCGTGTCCTACAGGGCAATAGAATAGCAACCTTTGCTCTCAGGGTCAATCATTTGCATTCTGAAGAGGTATCACTGGTTAGAATCTTGTTACAATAAGTACATGATTGCACAGTATGTAGATTTAACTGTGGGAAGAATAAATGAACCTAAGTACCTTGTACAGTGATGTGATATTTTGGTGGCCATTCAAGAATATACCAATTGATCTTGAAAGGCAAAGAAATACCTTTGTGCTTATTTTCAGAGTCTGAGATAGGCAAGAACAAGGTTTTCTTGTGATTATGAACAATCATCTGATATCATTTTGTTTGTTACAAAAATAGCTGGCATTATCCTTTTGCCAGTGTAAGTGAGTCAGTCACACATAGAGAAAATTAAATTGCTCATGGATACTTCATCAAAAATAGGATTGGACTTTGAAAAGTTTGCATTATTTTCTCTTCTTTTTGACTTGTTAGGAATCTAACAAGAAATTTATCTTTGTCAAATGCTGTTTGAAGTCCATGTCCTGTTAATGAACTCTCAGGAGATCCTTGACATCTGCAGAGATATGACATTCCTAGGGTTTAGACAGATGGCTCAGTGAGATGTTCTTTCAAAGGACCCAAGTTCAGTGCCAAGAACACACATTCATGTGGTATGTGTGTATGTGTGTGTGTCTATCTTTGTGTGTGTGCATGTGTGTCTGTATGTACATGTGTGTGTGTGCATGTGTGAGTATGTGTGTGTATGCATGTATTGTGTGTGCCTGTGTGTGTACATGTGTGTGTATGTATCTTTGTGTGTCTATGTTTGTGTGTATGTGTGTGTTATGTATGTCCCATGGCGTATGTGTAGAGACCAGAGAACAAACCTCAGGTGTCAGGGATCACTTGAACCTTGTTTCATAGGATTTCTTCTTGTCACTGCATATTCTACATTAGCTGGCCCAGGAGCTTCCGGGATTTTCTATCTCTACCTCTCATCTTATCAGATGAGCAGTGGGATTTCAGATATGTATTGCCATGCTTGGCTGTAGGTGGGCAAATCAGGCAGGTGGCATGTCCTTTACCTTCACATTTTCTTCTATATTCTTGTATACCTTTCGTTTTCTACTCTTTTCTCGAATTTCCTCTTTCTTTCTTCAGATACTTGCTGTCTTGGCAGTGAACTTTGAGATCATCTTTTGGTTTCTCCACGCTGTTCATGGGCAACCATTCTTTGTAAACTTTTCTCTTTTATTTACAGTGAAGGGTCTCTGTTTTTCACACTGGTCTTTGCATTTCGCAGGCATTATGTGACCCAGAGCCGCATCCATCCTGTCTTCACCATTACCATAGTTTGTCAGTACAGTCCCACTCTCTGTCCCTCCAACTACATTCTTATCCTACACCAAGACAGAAAGAGAGATTTCTAGTAAACCACACAAATGTTTTATATTGCCAGAAAATTTAGAGACCTTTTTTTGGTCTATTCCATTAGATACCAGAGAAAAACAAATGTTAAAGATACCATTTCAGTTTTGCAAAAATGTGTGTGGGGAGAGTAAACAACTTTCAGATAAACCTATGAGAAAACAGCACAGTGAAGAGAACTGTCAACAGCACTTCACAGCGAATGGATGTTATTAAATTCTCCTTAACAGTTCACTCACTTCTGTCTCATTTCTATGACATTAGAACCCAAGTCAACAGTTTGAGCTTGCCTCTTGTAAGTTGTTTGATTCTTGGTTAAAACTAGTGTGCAGGCCCTTAATTGCTTTCCTGGTACATTCCTTCTTAGAAACTTTACTCTAAGTCTGTGCCGTGGAGCATCATTGGTGGGTCTAGTCCAGTGGTTCTCAACCTGTGGGTTGAACAACTCCTTCACGGGGCTGGGGAATCACATATAAGATATCTTGCATGTCATATATTTACATTATGATTCATAACAGAAGTAAAATTATAATTATGAAGTAGCAGCGAAAATAATTTTATGGCTGGGCATCACCACAAATGAGGAACTGTATTACAGCATTAGGAAGGTTTGGAACTGCTGCTCTAGTCACTGGTAAATATACCGCAAGTGTGTTTCTTTGACACATGTCTCTTTTTCTTGTGTGTGTGTGTGTGTGCGCGCGCGCCTGCCTGAGCATGGCGTACACAGGAACCTAGCTCTGCTCCTGCGAAGAAGCACTCAATATTTTTAACCTTTAAGCACCCTTTACCTCTGAGTGGTCTTTTCAACTCTCCCAAAACAAATTTCTAAGCTGTCGTTTCTCATGAATCTTTAGGCAAACAAGAGAGGGTAGTAGAACACTCCTGATAGTAAGTCTAAATGGTGATGATTACTTCATTACCTTAAGAACCATCATCAGATTCCACTGAAGTAATTGGATTATAATAGGTAATAACATGGTAAGGACTCAATCCATGTTTTCATTATGAATGGTGAGGCATATTACGAATGGTGAGGACATTGTCTCAATCCTGGAGCCTTCTAGACCTCTCTCTTGATTAGGGATAATCTCTGAAACATACTTGTATTAATTGCATGGTCACATATAAAACTAATTTAAGGAGTGTTAGGTTCTTTTACTTTGACAGCTTTTTCAATAGGGTTGAACTAATTTAGAAAATTTGAGCATATCAAACAACCTAATTACTACTAGGATTCTTGCTTCATAAGATGAAAGGAGACTCTTTGTAAGTATCTGGGGACTTCTAGAAAACTGAAAAATCATTGAAGTAAAAAATTATCTTAAAAAGATATGTTCTGAGTATAGAATCTTGTCATAAGAGGCCAACATCAAAAGAGCTACAGAGGGGATTATTTATTTGACTACAAGGTAAGTTTAAATACCTGGGAAATACATGGTTGTAGACTACCTGTCAATCAATGTCAAAAACTGTACTGACAATAACTTAAAATAACTATTGCTAAAGTAAAGTAACCTAGTTGTCAGAGACCTTAGCTCTTTCACAAGTAACTTCTGTCTCTGTTCTTTTTAAAGAGAATTACAAAACAAGGAGACTGCACCCAAAGTGACCCTGGTCTTTGATGCTTGTAAAGTTGGACAACAGTTAGGCATCTTTATCATTTCCTGTTCAGAGAAACTGAGTTCCAGGACCAAATTGTCAACTGGTATTTTACAGAGAGAATACTACAAATTCTGGTGTTATGTCAATTTGATCTGCTGTAGGGATGACTCTCACGCTGTTTGCCCCCCCCATAAATAAATTCATCAGACTTGCCCCAGAACTCCCCAGCAGGACCTCACAGACTCTTCCCTTGAAGCATTGTAATTTTAGGTGAAGTGTGTTTTCCTCAAGACTAAACTAATTTCCTATACTCAGTCAACTTCCACCATCACCTATGATTGCCTTCTGTATTCTGGAACAACTTGACACTTTTCCTTAGGGGGAAAATGTCCTTCTATTTGTTAAAATTAAAACAAAACAATAAACAAGCAAACAAGCAACTCTCCTCCTGTGTATACTGTTGTATTTGTCTGATATTATTTTTCATGTAGAATCATTCCCATTTACCTTAGTCAAGAATTTTAGTTCATATGCTCAGCTTTGCTTCCAAGCAGGAAATGCAAAGCAGGTAACTGACAACTCTGCCTTATCAGCGCTTTGGCACACTATAGACACTGTGGGAATGCATTCTACAGGCTCTTGTGCCTTGTCGTGTCTCAGCGACACTTGCTGAAGTAGTGTTTATTAGTACGTATCAAGGCATAGCCACTCCAAAATGTTATAAAGTTAAATGTCATGTTCACCAACTTTGCAGTATTCTATGCTATTGAGAAACAATCTGTAAAACCAAAGATAATTATATTAATTGAGTATGGTATGAAGACTAAGATTGAATTTTGGAACCTGTTATTTTGGGAGGTGGGCAGGAACCGAATTTGAAGGATTAAAATTTATTCCATTTCAGATAGTATCCTGAAAAATCAATATCACAAAGTCTCTCTCATCCATATCTCAAATACATATCTGAAAGCACATACCCAATAGATATGTCAGACTTTATCATTACTTGCACACAGGGAAGATAGTATATTATACCAAAGAGTTAATATTAGGAGGATTAATGTTTCTCAGTTATTACATTTCTGTGCAAAGTCTGCCTCAGGCAAAGACTGGCCTTGGCTGGTATCTAGGTATCTTGGTTTTGGAATATTCCTTTCATGACTAATTTATAAACTGTTTGGCTTTCTTGAAGCATAGAACCCTGCAGCAACAGCCTGTCTGAACTATTTGAATGAACACTGATTTGCTATGAACCCCAGCTTTCCTTCTGGGAGTCTGAAGTTTTGGTAATTGTGGTTGGTAGTGGAGTTGAGGGATTATCTATATGGCCAACTTCCAATAGAAAATCTCTGCTCCATTGTGAGCAGGCTTTGCAGGGTAGAAACGGGCTGCCAAGGTCCCTGCTAGAAGCATCAGCTTGTTTTAAGCATCTTGCTAAGGGAGGATTAGGAAGTATTCCACCAGCCTCCCAGACCCTGGAGATCTATATTCTAAGCCCATTTTGCTTTGTGTATCTTCACTATAGGAAAACAGTGCTCTGAGCACAACAAGGCCCTCAGGGGCCCATGTATACTTTCATGTGACCTTACAAGTCATCTATGATGTGGGTACACGGAAACATGTACAACTGGCAACATGTACAAGCCAAGGACAATAAACAAGACTTCTCATAGAATCTCACTCTTGAAGAAGATGACAACATTTTAGTATTTGTTACCAAAACTGGGTTCCTGTGCTCCTCCCAGGGAATTCTTTAAGCTTTCATGTTCAAGAGAACCAGAAACAACTTTGAGTGTGAGCCAAAACCAGCCAGCCAACCAAAACAATAAAACAGAGGTTGGAAGGAGAAGTTATCAAAGATGGTGAAATAAATCATTTAAATACACAAGAGAGGGTGGTGGCATTCACACAATTATAATCTCAACATCAAGGAGGCAGAGGCAAGAGGAACCTTGGGGTTCCCTGACCAGCTACTTGAGCTGGCTTAAAAGTTCTGGAGAAGTGAAAGACCATGTTTAAAATAGAAGAAAAAAGGTAGACAGTGCCTGAGGAACAGTACACAAAGTTGATATCTGGCTTCCATGATATTAGTGTCCACACAGACACAGACAGACAGACAGACAGACAGACAGACAGACACACACACACACACACTACACACACACACACACACACACACACACACACACACACACACACACACACTGTAATAACCTATAGTAACTTCTGCATTTCTCTCAAAAGGGAATCCTAGAACAAAGTGCCATTGACTTGGTAACATTTATCCCAAAGTTTGGAAAGCTGAAGCTTAGAGGTCTGTGTTGGTGTGGTAAAGTTCTCCCAAGGTATTTCCCAGGTGCACAGTGCCAAGTGCATCCTTTTGAGATGGAAGGAGGGCAAGCCAGCTCTCTGTTCTTTTAATAATAAACTAATCCCATTCATAGAGACTTCACCACCATGGGCTTAATTACTTCCCTATAGTCCCTCATACAGATAATTTCACATAGGGGATTAGATTCCAATCCATAAATTTTGAGAGGATACAAACATCCAATTCATTGCAACATTATTTGGCAGAAATTAAGTTTTATGAAGCGATAATTCTTATCCCACAGAAGAATTATTTTTTATTACACCTCATTTCCTTAAAGTAGCACAAATCTCTTGAATTTAACTACAAAAAATAGAGTGTGATATGTCCCCATGAAAACAGTAATCTTTTATTTCACTGAAGTGTTAGTGCAATGTCTATTTAGCACAATCTTAAAAATAACTTAGTGGAATAAACTAAATAACTATTTTCATAAGTTATCAAAGTAGAATAATTTGTAGTTCTATAAGTATAATGCAGTCTTATTCAAATTTAGCTTTCTATTATGCTCATATTCAGTCTTTGGAACACTACATACATACTTTTGATATTTTAAATATTTATCTACTATGTACAAGTGTGTGTATATGTACACAAAGACACATACACACACATGTATTTTCATGTGTGGAAACCAGTGGACCAATTAGTGCTTTCTTTCCACTACTTTGGTTCTGGGGGTTCGATCTCTTGCTGTCAAGCTCAGCAGTAAATGGGCTTAACTGTTGATCCCACTGACCAGCCCCATGTATACAGGTTTTCATTGCTGGTGTATTTGTAATCATTTTGCTATGGATAATTATCATAAATACTAAAATAGAACAGAAAGATGATGACTCATCATTCTACTGGGGCTTTGCTTAAGAGATCTGCCTGAGAATCGTACAGTCAGTGTAAATAGTAGTTCAAACAAAAACTGTATCCAGTCAAAAGAATGCACTGAAACTTTGTGTGTAGTAAGGAGACTGACATGCTCACATAAGGAATACTTAGTAAGGACCGATTTGTACAGCACGCAATTCCACATTGCAGGTCTCTTACCTTGCCTGCAGTCCTTGGCCAGCTTGCTCACTTCTTTGAACCACAGTCTTTTCAAATAGAAAAATAAAGACCAATCACTACCACCAAGCAGGCATGATATCCTGATGACTACATTTCAATTCCCTTTGTTTGAGTCACTTGAGACCATTCAGTGAAGTTACTGATTAGTTACTGGTTTCTTTCTCTCCTTCTCTCTTCCTTCCTTCCTTCCTTCCTTCCTTCCTTCCTTCCTTCCTTCCTTCCTTCCTATCTTCTCTCTCTTTCTTTGTTTCTTTCTCTCTTTTTTTGTTTGAAATTTATATTCATTCATTCATTTTATATCCCACTCACTACCTTCTTCCTAGTCATCCCCTTCACAGTTCTTCCCTCATCCTCCCTTCTCCTCTGAGCAGGTGGGGCTCCCTGGGTTTCCCTCACCCTGACACTTCAAGTCTCTTTGAGGCTAGGTGATTCGCCTCCCGCCGAGGCCAGACATGGCAGCTCAGCTTGAAACACTTATCCCACAGACAGGGGCTTTTGGGACAGCCCCTGCTCCGGTTGTTCAAGACCCACATGAAGACTGAGCTTCACATCTGCTACATATGTGCAGCGAGGCCTACATCCAGCTTGTGGATGTCCATTGGTTGGTAGTTAAGTTTCTGAGAGCCACAAGAGTCCCCATTAGTTGACTCTGTTTGTCTTCTTCTGGAGTTCCTAACCCTTTTGGGACCCACAATCCTTCCTACATTCTTCCATAAGAGCCCTCAAACTCCATCTACTGTTTGGCTGTGGCTATCTGCATCTGTCTGAGTCAGTTGGTGGGTAAAGCCTCTCAGAGGATAGCCATGCTAGACTACTGTCTGCCAGCATAACAGAATATTATTAATAGTACCAGGGATTGGTGCTTTCCCATGGGATGGGTCTCAAGTTGGACCAGTTATTGACTGTCCATTCTTTCAGTCTCTGCTCCATCCCCCATGTCTGCATCTCCTGTAGACAGGATAAATTTTGAGTTAAAAGTTTTGTGAGTGGGTTGATGTCTCTATCTCTTGATTAGAGTTCCTATCTTTCTACAGGAGGTGACCTCTTCAGGTTCCATATCCCAAATGTTGTGAATCACAACTAAGGTCACCTTCCATTGTTCTTGGGCACCTCTCTTGTCCCAGGTCTCTGTCTCATCCTGGAAATGTCCCCTCTTCCCCACCCCCATCAGTTGCAGATTTCCATTCCTTTTCATGGACACCTGGTCACAGAGCACATACCTAAAAATCCACCTTTATTTCTGTCTAGAGGTTCTACTATTGATTTCTGTTAGTTAGAAAGCACAGCCCCTAGGGTTAAGGTTTGCTTGCCCTGTTGGACACAAATCATTTTTTGTTTTCACTTAGGAAACATTTAGCATGTTCCATTGATTATATACATTTCCATTCTTTAGATGCTACAGGGATAGGCAGTTCTACCTGCAAGCAATTCTCTGACTGAGCGAACTCTCCATCCCAGGGTTGCAGTGTTCCAGTGTTCCAGTGGATGCTGGCCTCTCCTACATGATGCCCCCATATGATATCTGAAAAATGAGAACACCATTCAGTTAGTGCTGTTGGATAAACGGAAGCTGGATGAACTCAAACATCAGTGTATAGTTTTAACGCCCCTCCAAAGTATGAACTATTGAAGGGAATTTTATAATGCTGCTTCTCTGATACTTTTGGCCTTGACTACTTGATAAAATCTCTAAACACTAAACTGAATTGCAATAAACTAATGAAAAACTCATACTGCCCCTGAACTATGAGTCAGAGAACAATGCCTGTGCAGGAGCTAGCAGCATCAGAAACGAGACTTCTTTTTCATTTTGTAATTATTTTTTGCACTACTTTGTACCTGCTTTTAAGGACTAGCTGCCACCTCCCTGTTCATAGGTGAGCACTGAATATTTTTCAGGAGCCTCTTATTTTAATAATGATTAGAGGCAGCTCCGTTTCTAATTCCAGCTGATAATCAGGCTAGAATCTTCAGATGAGGACAATCAAAACTCTGGGTACTGATTAGTGAAAAAAAAAAAAGAAAGAAAGAAAGAAAAAAAGAAACATTTGGCTTGAAACTCAAGAGAGAACAGAAAACGGGCTGAAAATTTTTATGCTTTTATTAAAAGATAAAAGTCTTGAATCATGAAAATAGCTTGCAATTTGCCATGAACATTCTTCTTGATGTTAAATTTAGGAAGGAAAAGGACAGCTATTTCAGTGTGTGACCTTTGAGAGGACTTTGGTTTTGTGGTAGTTTTTTCCATGTTTTAATAGAAATTTGTGGTCCAAGTTGTTGTTTTTAATAACATAACATCACATAACTGTAGTTATGTTAGTTAAAGAGAAAAAAGGGCTACAACACAGGAGCCTTAAATTTCTTAAAACTTTAGGGCTATGTTTTTATCTTTCCTTCCCATGTAACAAAGTGCCCACCTCCATGTTCCTGTAGAGAACAAACTCAGGACTCTGTGCCCTTACCTGTCCCTTCATGGTCTTCTTGGGGATCAGTGCTGAATATCAGTCCTCGGGCTTTAGATAGCTATTTGTTTTCTGCAAAGTTTTAATCCACCTTGTTGGTTAATTTCTACGTTAGCATCCCCAAAACTTCTCTAGCACTCTCAAATACATAACAGCTTTCCCTTAAAATGTACGGACACATGCGAGCAAATGCAGAGCTAGGTGACATACGTGCAGACAGATTCTGAGTATCAATTTTATATTTTCTTATTCCAATGCCCATCTTAGAGGCTTTCTCTCCACAGACCGTTTTCTTCTAGTGTTCAGGTTGCCTCTTGTCTCCATGGTCTGCTTAGCTTGGGGGTAAACTAAATAAAAGTGCCTGAAAATCCTCCTTAAATGCCCTTTGGTCAGGGCTCAGACTCAGAGTGGTAATCTAAGCAGACCCGACCATGCCCCATATAATCCACTTAAGTTAGTTAGACACATGCCGTTTGTGTCTAAAGTTCACTCTTTTAAAAATTTACTTTGTCAGCATACTTTTTCCTATGAAAATGCCTTATCGATGTAGAGCATTCCAATTCAAATGAAGACTTCCCCAAGGTAAAGTTTTACTATCTCATTTTTTTATTGTGCTAAGAACACCGAACATAAGACTTAGCTGCTGAAGTGTGCACCACATCACAGCGACAGTACATATAATGCTACCCTCAGGATATTGCTGGACCTTCTGTGCCTTCTGTATCTTACTCAATTAAAACTTCATGGCTATGGATTCCTAGCTCCCTTCTCCCTGACTCCTGTGAGTCCCCATTCTACAGTAATTTATGAATTTTATTGATTTAAATGCCTTACACAAATGGAATGATGCAGTATTTGTCTTTCTCCAGTTAGCATATGTACCAGTTTTCTTTTTGGTGCTGTGATAAAAAACCAAAAAACCAAAAAACAACCACAAAACCAAAGCCAACAACCAACCACCAACAAACAAACAAAAACCCGACCCAAAGCAACTTAAAATAGGAAAGCGTTTATTTGGCACATACTTCCAGAACACAGTCCATCACTGAGGAAATTCCAGGCCGAAAATCAAGCAGGATCTTGAAGCAGAAACTATGGAGGAACTATGCTTGTGGGCTTGCTCTGAGGATCATGCTTGACTCTCTTTCTTATAACAGTTCAGGACCACCTGCCCAGGGATGCTGTCACCATAGTCAGCCAGGCCAATTGCATCAATTATCAATCAAGACAATCTCTCACAGACATGTCCTCGGACCGATGTGATACGTGCAACGCCTCAGTAGAGACTCCATTCTCAGTGACTCTTGGCTGCGTCAAAGTGACAGTTAAAGCTAACGGAGTCATTGTGCACAGTCAACTAACCTGACTGTGATGCATCAAACGATTGAGTAAAAAACTGGGTAAAAGTCGTGAAGAGACATTTCATCTAGCAGTACAGATAGGAAAAGAGGACAGGAAAAAGTCTTCAGTACCATGAACTGCTAGCAAAATTCAATTAAAAATCACAGTGCGACATCGCTAAATGCCCACAAGTGGCCGAATACGGAGCAGGGACTACATCAATTGCTTGTGATGTAGAGAACCTGGGGCACTTCTGCATTCTGAGAATTAAAATGTCACAGTAACTCTGTAAACAATTGGCAGTTTCTTAAAACTACAGTATAATGCACAGTGTTGGGAAAACGACTGTGCACTTAACAGCTCATACTTCATTTCCAGGTTCCCAATGGTTGAGTCCTAACACTCAAGCTGGGTGGCTTGCAATACCTGGACTCCAGCTTCTGGCCATTTGATACCTCTAGCACATGCCCCCACACAGGCATGCAGGCATATATATATAATGAAAACTAAAACAAAATTAAACACACATAGTTATTAAATGATGGCTTCTAGGAGTTTTCAATAGCACAGAGATGGGACAGAAGGAACCGCCAAGGATTTTACAGCAGAGAAATGGTCCCTGTCATAACTTTATCAGTATCAGAATGCTGATAAATTGTTTTTAGGTGCAAGACAGCCCTGCTCTCTGAGCAGTTACTGTTACAGGCCCAAGAAAAACAAGACATCTACATGCCCTGGCAGAGTGGGTCATCAGCTCTGAAAGGTATCTGACTATTACAACAAATTCTTTCTACTGGGGAACTGAGGAACTGAAATCCAAATGCTGATTCTTCAAGGTGTTAGTAGCTCCAAGATTTGTTTCATTTTCCCCCTTCCTGTTGGGAGTTTTTTGACTGACTTGTAAAAAAATAAAATGAAACAAAACAAAACCCAAACCAAAACAAACTTAAAAACAACAACAACAATACCCAGGCTTTCCTGAAACTATGTACATTGAATCAAATTTGTTTGTCAGATCTATTTCAACTAGATTCCCAATTTATATAAATAATTATAATCTGCATAGACCCGATCATGCCCACTATAATTCACTTAGTTAGGAACATTTATATGGGATCAAATTGGTCTTTGCCTAGGGAATAAAATGAAAGAGAAGAAAAAATAAAACAAAACAAAAACGCCTGTGCCATAATGTTCCTTGACACTCATTTGGCACCCCCTTTTTACTGGTTATTTCTCATGATAAAGAGCTGAAAGGCTCAGCTCTGAGACAAGAAACTGTTACAAATACTGACATTCAGTTTTCCAACATAACACCTTTAAAAGGAGTAGAATCAACCTGTGATCTCTATCATTTCAACAACTTCATGAGGAAGGTTATTTTATTTTCTTAGTTAGGGTTGTTTGCTGTGAAGAGATACCATGACTCAGGCAACTAACTCTTATAACGAAAAACATTAAAACAGTTTCAGAGGTACAGTCCATTATCATCATGACAGGGAGCATGGCAGCATCCAGGCAGACATGGTGCTGACAGAGAAACCGTGAATTCTACTTCTTGATCTGAAGGGAGCCGGAAGGGGACTCTGCACTGGGTGGAGCTTGAGCCTAGGATTCAAGGCCTACCCCCATAGTGGTACACTTCCTCCAACAAGGCTACACCTCCTAATAGTGCCACTTCCTAAGGGCAAAGTATATTAAAACCATCACATATATCAACTGTTGGAAAGTTTAAAAGTACCCTGGAGTAATGTTCTCTATTAGATGCAGATTGCTCCTAAAATGTCAAAGCTGCAAATGTGCCAGCTTTCTTCTTTTGCATCAACCCAGAACAGCTACAGGAGAAAAATAAAACCAAACAACAATAAAGACATGCAGGGAAAATCCCCGGTATGATGGGGATCGCTTTGAACCCTTATGTGGGATGGTGCCTTTCTCATGGAGAAGGAAGCCACCAGTTCCACTTCAGGGAGATGATGGATAAAGAAATTGGTGTGAGCATGTATCTTTCCTCCCGTTTATTACTTAAGGAGAAACAGGGCCTTTTCCGTGCACACACTGCTACCCAGAGTATAGTTGCCATCAGAAGTAAAATTGAGACAAATAAGAAATATTTGTAACTTCAAAGATTAGATTTTAAAATTGAGTTGCTTTGGATGAGTTACTTTAAACTTCTGTTTCCAAACATTTCCCATTATAGATTCTCCACAGACTGGTGAATTATAACGTTAAGAAACAGTATAACCTGCTTTTCCCAGGAAACAATGAGTTGCTTGGTGGAATTGAGAATGGTTTTATTGTTTATTGTATTGTTTTGGTTATTTTTGTACTCAGGGACTCTCTGCCTGCTTTGCCAGACAATGTAGGGAGTAACTGCATGACATGAGAACGAGAAGCCCAAAAGTAAGACTTCTAAAGAGTTTGAGCCTTTCAAAAGAAGAAAAAACCAGCACTCTTCATTGAGTGTTCTGACATACAAAAGGTAATGAGGGATGATGGTGAAACTAGGAATACCATCAAGAAAGTTTTAAGACAAGATACATTAGTTATGAAAATTAAACATTTGAAGTAGAATCATGAAGAAATAAATTTCAAATAATTTAAAGAATATGAAAGATTTTATAATGAAATGCCTAGAAAAAGTCAAAGGTGAGAATTAAGGAAAAAGTAAAAACAACAAAACAAACAAAATAAAACAAGAACAAAACAAAAAACCCAAACATATAAAAAAAAAAACCAAAAAAACAATCATAGCTATCTGCATTAAAATAACATAACTGGATATCTAAGGCAAACAGAAAATGTCCTAAAATTTCAAAAGCAAAGAAAGTATCACGTGTAAATACCACATAAAGAACTGAGCTAATGGCATTTTTTTTTCAACAGAAAGACAAGTTTGAAAAAAATATAAATTTTTCTCCCACTATTCTGGAAAGGTGCAAAGCTTGACATGTTTCTTAGAGCCAGACATTCAGTAAGTCTTTAATATCTGTGGTCACTTATTTCCGTCTTAGTCAGAACTGAGGGTTCTGAGGAAGAACATTGCAATGTTCAAAAAGGAATCACTGTGTCTATTCCTGTCCTTTACATGTTCAAGGCTGCACAGCCTCAGTGCACACTGAGGACCAGGTGTCCCTGCACATGGGTGAATCTACACTCCAGGACCTGAGCACCAAAATTATAAAGTGGGGAATCTTGATTGGCTAATCAAATGCCCGTTCATTCTACAAAAAGATAAGGCTTATCTCTGTAACATAAAAATCAATTACTTCGAAGGAAAAGTGGGGTGCCATTGGGTAATTGTCCTTTGTAAGTAAATCTCTCTAGCATAAAGATGAGACAACCATACTGTTCACACTCCGTAAACTGTCTCCATGTGTATAGATTTACATCGTTATAATGATTATAATTATTAGGGGAAATAGTTTCCTTCAGTTTACACTTTTGGAAATTCTGTTCTGTCATAGATTAGCCCTAGTGCACTGAGCCTGTGGCACAGCATGCCGTGGTAAGCATGAAAAGAAGCAGAGTGGCTTACACAACAGCCAGGGAATGGAAAGGAAAAAGAAGGGATCGGAGACCCATAACCCTTTGGGGCAGTCCCCTAATAACCCAAAGAACATCTCCTACTTAACTCTACCCTTAAAATTCCTACCCCCCAGAGCTGGGCCTCGTTGGAGACAAAGTATACATAATCCTTTGAAGGAAATTTGATGATCCAAACTCTTATCTATTTATGAACTCTGTCTCCTTTGTCATGTAATCCATTCTCTGCAGGCAAGTAGGTTACACAGAAGCTCCCTCATCTTACTCAGTCTTCACTTAACATCTCTTAGCTGTTGATCATGTGACCAAATGACTGTGGTATAGTTTTTCTACCCAGAAAAACCCAGTCAAAGAAAAAAGAAAAAATTGAAAGTATTTATTTCATGACAATAGTTGTTAATAGTGCTACCTCAAATATTCTTTTACAAAAGTACATAGTTAAGAAAAGGACATAAATGTGGTACAGAAGGCATCTGAGAAGACAATGATTGAAGTCCGCATAAATTCTATTAGTTTTCAAGCTGTTTAAGCAAAATTAAGGAGGAAACAGAATTCTACTACTTAGGAGATTACTGACTAGAGAATGTTAACCACAAAGAGGAATTCAGACAGTGGGACACAAGCCCATAGAATGGAATGAATTTGACTGAAGAATGTGCTAGAAATTTAATAAGATAACATACAACTATAAGCATATTGACGCGTGGCACTTTAACCAACTTGAGCAGAAAGATTTATAAGCTTCACAAATATTCAGAACACATACGAACTGTCTCAAACCAAAAAAAAAAAAAAAAAAAAGAAAGCAATATTGAAATAAAATAATGGAAATGACAGAAATAAATACAAATCACTAATAATTATAAATGAAAACACATGAAAAATATATTAGAAAAGGAACTCAATAATAAATGTATAGTATCTGAAAATTCAGTGAATGAGTGCCAAGCTTACCAGGCCAATGTCAACTAAAAGAAATTTTATTCAAGTAAATTGATATGTGATAAGATACTTATTAACATAGAAGATACTAATGATGGAGTATCACTATACATTGATAAAAGTTTCAAATATTTAAGAAGATACCAATAAATAAACCACCCTATATTTAAATACCTGGAAGAAAACCAAAGAATACACTGGTAAATCAATATGATAGATTTCTTTTATTTATTTTTCTCTCATCAATAATCCCATCTGCAGACACCCCACTCCCCTTCTCCCAACTGTCTCCTCATCCTACCTCCTCTCTTCCTCAGATCCACTCCTCCTCCATTTCACTTCAGAGAAACAAGGCCTCCCAGTGATACCAACTGAACTCATATAACACGATGCAATAAGGCTAGGTATATACCCTCACATCAAGGTTGGATGAGGCAAACCCAGTAGGAGGGGAAAAAAATCCCAAGATCAGGCAAAAGATCAACGTGTACCCCAACACACACACACACACACACACACACACACACACACACACACCACAAGAGAGAGAGAGAGAGAGAGAGAGAGAGAGAGAGAGAGAGAGAGAGAGAGGTCCCACAACAATCTCAAACTAATTAACACAGTATGTATGCAGGGGACCTAAGGGAGATCCATACAGGGTCAGTGACTTCTGTTTCATTCTCAGGAGCCACTATGAGCCCTCTGGGTTGTGTTCTTCTGGTGCCTTTGATCCATGTTGCTCCTACAGTCCTTCCTTCCTGCCTTCTGATGGTTTCACAAGCTCTGTCTGATGTTTGGTTGCAGATCTCTGTATCTGCTGCCATCATCTACAGGAGGAAGCCTCTCTGATGGTTATTGGGCTAGGCACAGATGGTCTTTTGAGTATGGAAGAATATCATTAGGAATCATTTCCTCTTCCTCTCTCCTCCTCCTCCTCTCCTCCTCCTCCTCCTCCTCTCCTCCTCCTCCTCCTCTTCCTCTTCTTCCTCCTCATCCTCTTCCTGTCAGTTGTGTTTGGTTCTAACTTATTTATCTGGGCTAACATCTTCTAGTTCCTGGTCATGCAGCTAGTGTCAGGCATGGTCTTGTGGTATGGGCCTCAGGTTAGACCAGTCATTGGTTGGCCACAGCCATAAGCTCTAAACCACCATTACCTCAGTACATCTTGCAAGCAGGGCAGGTTGCAAGTCCTAGATTTTGTGGCTGGGTTCATTATCTTGTTCTGAAACTGGGAACCTTGCAGTTTTCAGAAGATGACACAGTCAGACTCTATATTCTCCATTACTAAGAGTCCTTGCTAGAGTCAATCTCAGGTTCCATAGAGTTTCCACTGCACTAGGTTTCCATATTACCCTCTAAATGTCCACCTATTTCAGTCACATTTCCCCATACTTCTCTCCCTCCTCCAGTCTCTCCCTTACTTTTTCCCTTCTATTCCTACCCCTTCACCTTCAACTCACAAAATCTATTCTATTTCCCCTTCTCAGGAGGATCCATGCATCTCTCCTAGACACTTCTCCTCTTTATCTAACTTCTCTGAGTCAGTAGTGTGATTATCATTTACTTAACAGATAATATTCACTTATAAATGAATACATATCATGTTTGTCTTTCTGGTTTGGCTCATGCAGGAAGAATTTTTTTCTAGTTCCATCCATTTGCCTGCAAATTTCATAATGTCATTTTTTTTTTTTGTAACAGCTAAGTAATAGTCTATCATGTAAATGTATCACATTTTCTTTGTCCATTCTTTGGTTTGGGGACATCTAGGTTGTTTGAAGTTTCTGCCTATTATGAATAAAGCCTCAATGAACATAGCTGAGCAAGTGTTTTGTGGCAGGATGCTGTATCTTTTGAGCATATGTCCAAAAGTTGTATAGCTGAATTTTGAGGAAGATCTATACCAATTTTTTGAGGAACCACCTTATTGATTTGCATAGTGGCTGCATGAAGTTTCACTCCCACAAGCAATGGAGGATTATTCCCTTGCTTCACACCCTTGTCATCATGAGCTGTCATTTGTGTTGCTCATCTTAGCCATCCTGAGAAGTGTAAGATGGAATCTCAAACAGTTTTGATTTGATCCCTGATGGGTAAGGATATTGAACATTTCTTTAAATGTTTCTCAGCAATTTGAGATTCCTCTGTTGAGAATTCCTTTTTTAGGTCTGTATATTGTTTTTTAATTGATAGTTTGGTTTGTTGATTCTGGATTTGTTTGTTTGTTTTTTGGATTCTTTATATATTTGGATATTAGCCTTCTGTTGGATGTGGAGTTGGTGAAAATCTTTTCCCATTCTGCAGGCTGCTGTTTGTCTTAGTGACAATGGCTTTTACTTATAGAACCATTTGTTTCATGAGGTCCCATTTGTTAATAGTTAATCTTATTGCTTGTGCTATCCATGTTCTCTTTAGGAAACTGTCTCCAGTGCTGATGTGGCCAACAATATTCCCTACTTTCTCTTCTATCATGTTCAGTGTATCTGGTTTTATATTGAGGTCACTGATTCATTTGGACTTCAGTTTTGTGAAGGGTGACAGATATGGATCTATTTGTATTTCCATCTCCTAAGTTTCCATCATTTCCCAATGATCTACCATGCATGTGCATGCACAAAGGCACACATATGCAATATATATCTCCACAAACATATCCTCATACAGAAACAGTTTCTCTAATATATTTTGGCATAGCAATATAGAATTGGTTCACACACTGGAGACATGTTTACGTATAAGCACGTGCATTTAGATATAGGGAAAGGTGTGTTTGTGTGGTGGTGTGTGTGTGTGTGTATGTGCCTAATTTGTAAGATCACTTCTAGAATTTGGAGATGACACAATAGAAAAGTTACAAATACCATTATTATTAGTATTCCCATTACCATAATTATGTTGCTAGTGTCAGATCTGAGACCCTGAACTCTGTAACACATTGGCTAAAAAATAAGAAAGTCTTTCAGAGATTAGACTTAATGAAAATTACAACTATGGAAATTCAATCAATATATACTTGGAAAAATGTGCCTTCTTGACTTGTTAGCTATGAAACTGTATGCATGTACACCAGTTAAAGTCATTAATTGTGCTGCCTATATCTGTATAGTTACTGTTTATTCTGTGTGTTTGGCATATTCATTGAAAAGAAAACTGCATTGAAGTCTATAATAAAATGACTAGAATACTGTTTCTTCTGTGTGTGTTGTGTGTGTGTGTGTGTGTGTGTGTGTGTGTGTGTGTGTAATAACTCGAGGAGCATTGGCATTGACACATCTTTGAAAGTGGGGTATATTTTTGGCCCTAGTCTTTTTTCTTGTTGCTGGAAACCTTTTAATGATTGCTTCTATTTCCTTAGGGGTAATAGGTCATGTTCAGAGTTGAACAGTTTCCTTTCACCACACTATGCTACCATGATGCATTGCCTCATCCAGACATAGTTTCCCTAGGGTACTTTGGCATAGCAATATAGAATTTACCAACACAGTGGAGACATGCTTATGTGTAAGCACATGCATTCATGCATGAATTAAATGACAGACTTGGTTCAGGAAGAGTGATGGCTGGAGTACTAGGAGCTTGTGTCACTTGTGATGTGTGTGTGTGTGTGTGTGTTATACTAGAGAAATCAATGAATATTCCTCCCCTTTCTAAATGTACTTGGGCATCATGTAGGATAAAAATGTTCCAGCTTGGCTGAAAAATTATTCATCATGAAGAGTCATCTTAGTGTCTGCAAAACAGAACCTAGGATCTTCCTCCAGAGCACCTAATTTGAGCTGACTGGCTTGCAGCCCAGGCTTATGTAGTTCTAATTTGTGCCCTCAAGAGCAAGTTGAGTTTAGGAAATATCACACTAGCTAGCTCCAAAGTCTGAACTCCATGCACACATTACTTCCACATGGTTTTTATTCTTTCCTATAAGACTTACCTGATGTTCCAGTCACCCCAACAGAGACAGGTAGCTTTCTTTCATTTCCCACATCCATTTAATACAACTCTGTCACTTATACTTGTGCCTTGAGCCATGCGGACACTATGGTAACAATACCTGGTTCCAAGAGTTCTAGAGAATGCAACAGACTTGATTCTATAAAGTCCTTACACAGAGTAGAGTAAGTATATGATGATTTCACTTACAGTAATTATTAGTTCATATGATAAAGACATTTTGCTTGTATAATATAAGAAACTAGGGAAAAAGCATGGTGGTTAATTGTCCTGGGTCAAAACTCTATATCAGATGGATTTGTAGCAATTCTCATAGAGAAATGGAGATGACTTCTCCTACAATTCAAGTTCAGGTGCTCTGTTTAATTGTTTTAGGCAATTAACAAGAAGCCTTGTGTACCTCTGCTTAGGAGCAAGAACATGCTAGCTTAGTGAAAGATGAGAGTCCTACAGTTAGCTTAATGAAAGATGCAAAGTCCAATCAGTGCAGTTGGCTTGGGAACATACATACAGAAGTACCATGTGATATACTTGTAGTGTGCTATGAAACCATGCAGGAAAATTAACAAGGGTTTGTAAAAGTATCTTTTATTTGTCTGATTTAATTGTCATCTTGGAGGCTTACTTCCTCTTGTCTGCTAACTTAGGCCTAGTTCTGGAAGCTTCTAGCCTCCGTACAATCTTATCTAGGCCTAGAATGTTTTCACTCTCTGAGACTTACTACTAAATAAGCGCACCCTTTCTAGATCTCTTCGAACTGGTTAGCTAGTCAACTCAGCTGTTCTGGCTCAAAACTCCTCACCCGCTAACTGATTTAAACTGGCTTTTTCAGCTTCTAACAAATCGCTTTACTTGGCCTCATACTAACTTTGGCAATATGTTCTAATCTTCTGGCTCCTTTTTATTCTCTGACTCATTCTGTCTTCTCCTGTGTCTAGCATGTTCTCTCTTTAACCCATCTCTGTACAACTGCCTCTCTCCTATTCTCTCTCTCTCTGTAGCTCTGTCTTAAGTAGCCTCTCTTTTTGTTCTCTTCTCATATTAGTTGGGGAAATCCTATTTGTCAGATCTTTCTGATTTGTTACTTTTCCACTTAATTCAACATCACTTTCAAACGTGGGTGCTTCCTTCTACAAACTAACTTTACCCTCATTGTTTGGGATTAAAGTGTGTACTGATGGTGTGACTGTATTCCAGCCAGAGTAGCCATGTGGTTGGATTAAAATGCGTCTACAAGGGTTACACTGTGGCGATATTGGATGTTGCTCCTAAAGATGGCAACATTTATACAGAGCTGAATGCACACATTTACAAAGGACACATTTTAGTACCGCTGTAGAAGAGTCATTGAAGTACAACATCAGCATTCTTGAATATACTGAATTAATCTCTTCTTCCCAATAAGGGTGAACAAGACCTAATGTAGCCCTCACAAAACTCATTCTACACGTGAAGTCAGGCAAGGCCACCCATATATAAAGAAATAGGCTCACCGTCAACATCGTACTTAAGGCTCCCAGCTTCAATTTACGAGCTTGAGAAACTTTATAACAATCTGTAATATAATTTATGAGACATGGATCTGGCCATAGGATTGAGCACAGTAGTATTGTATTCTCTAATTGGTGTTTTGCTAGAATGGGAAACAA
Source organism: Mastomys natalensis (assembly GCA_021653895.1). NCBI lineage: Eukaryota > Metazoa > Chordata > Mammalia > Rodentia > Muridae > Mastomys > Mastomys natalensis. The sequence goes on from JAJTUV010001064.1 coordinate 722,081, forward strand.
AACAGAGAGGTCCCTGCTTGAGTCATTCCACCAGCCAATGCATTATGAATATGAAGTGTGCTCTAATTTCACAAAGTTGCTACTATCCATCTCAAGAAAGTGAGAGAAAGGCTCTGACCTTTAGGAATACAATAAATTTATAGAAAACTGGTCCTCCAGGCATCCACACTGAAAAGTGCACTCTTATCTCAAAACGGCAGAGATGAGCTGTGCTCTTAACTCAAATAATAGCTCGATCCCTCCTGAAAACTGCAGAACTGTTCTTGTACTATAAAGAAGTGCAATCATGACAAGAGCTGGGAGTTATGTAGATTGCACTCTGCTGGCGGAGATATGCCTTTCCCTCAGAGTGCAAATGCAATCTCAAACACACACATTTATGGATATGGGACTCTGGAAGTTGTAGAATTTGGTCCTTGATGCTATTGTCCCTAAATAGTATTGCACTTTATTAAAGCAAGCCAGTTCGCACTCAGCAAAATAACATTTTTCTTTCTTGTCAGGCTTTACGAATTCACTGGGTGAGGTAGTCTGCTCTGCCTTTACATTAAAAGTCTGGTGACTTTTAGACTTTACTCAATTACTGTAATGTGTGAAATAATGATCAGCTTTTTTAAAAAGTCACAAAATAAGTCAATGTAATTATCATATCTATCCAGTCCTCACTCAGAAGCTACCTTCCTTGACCAACTTACTTGCAGTTTTAGACTTCATTTCCATCCCATGATGAATACATTGATTGTTTTTTTTCTGCCTCCTGAGAAGAATTTTAAAAATTTTATTCATTTATTTTGCCTTCCTTCAAAAGTAAAATCCACTGAGGAGCAAGAATTGTTTATTTATACTGTTCTCTCTCTCTCTCTCTCTCTCTCTCTCTGTGTGTGTGTGTGTGTGTTTCAATGATTTATTCCTTGAACATAAGAGTGCTGGGCACAATGTCAATACTTAACAAATTTTTATTGAGTGATCGAGTTAGTCAGAAATCTAGATTCTCATGCAGTTTGAAGCTTGTCTGACCTCTCAGTTGGGTTTACCTTAAGGAAAAGATGAGTTGAGGAGGAAGGAGAAGGGTGTGTCCTACCTTTACTGTCTTCCTTTACATATCAGTTGCTACCATTGGCTCCAAAATTCTGCTACACTGCAAGATGGAAGGCAGCTGAATACAAACTTACTTGTGGTCATCACTTTTCATGCAAAATAATTTTAGAATAAATCTGATAGGTGCTTAATTTGTAATATTTTCTACTGAGGGATTTTTTAAGAGATATTCATGTTGATGGTACCTTGAGTGACAGGTGGATTATTATATTATTTAGCTGATGCATTCAAATTTTTTCTCTTATGATATAGAATAAAAAAGTTCCTCTTATCAAAAACAAAATAATTATAAAACAGAGATATAAATACACAAAATACCCTTATATTTTATTTTACAAACACTCCCCATCAAGCCATCAACACTAATAAGCTTTTTCCATAACTTTCTTTTATTTGTATAAATTCATGCAAAAGTATGTAAATATGGAATGGAAATGTTGCATACTTACATTTATTTAAAACTAGGTTCTGACTATTCATTGACAACTTTGTGTATGTCATAACTACAATTTTATTCAGAGACAGCTGCTGTTTTGAATTTGAATGTTTAATTACTAAGCAAATTTTACTTTTACTTTCTTGTTTCTTAGCTGTTTTTAAAGTGTCTTAATCTTTTTATACATGAATGAGAGGTCAGGTCACTTTAAGTCATTCAGAGGGAGGCTCAGCTAGACAAATATAATATTTATTATTAGATATTAATTGCTATCTAGGCTTGTTCATAAATTAACATCTTTTATTTCCTGATTTGGATTCATTATCATAGTTTAAGTTTTGAATTCAGCATGGAAATTTCCTAACAAACTAAGAATAGAATTACCACATCACCAGCTACACAACTCCTGAGTTGAGACCAAGGAATTCTAAGTCCTGCAACTGAAATACATGTAAATTCATACTTATTATTGCCCTATTTATTATAGCTAAAAAATAAGAAAGAAAATGTAGCACATGTGCTAAGTGGGATTTTATTTAGTTACAAAGAAAAATTAAACTATGACTTTTGCAGGAAGAATGATAGAACCAGAAATGATGTTAAGTTAAATAACTGGCATGGAAAAACAAAATTCTATTTTTCTCATAAGTAGATACTAAATTTTAATTTCCATAATCTATCTATGTGGTAGGCTTAGTTACAGGACACGGAAATAGACAGGAAAGTATAAAGAACAAACAGGCAGTAAGACAAGTGAGAGAGAAGAATAAACTGGATAATAGGATTGGGTTAACTTGTAAACAATTTCCAATAATCCATTTCTCTATTCCCACAACATATAACACTGGATAAAGAAGCTTCACTCTATGGCCCATAGTAGATAACACTAGGCTTTTAAAATGCTTTCCTTGGTTGAAATGTAGCATTTAGATTTTTCATTATGTAATCAAACCCCTCTTGCCATCTGTGGTGTGTCAAATACTCCTATTTAACCTGTGGTTTGAGAACCTAGCATGGGGTGCCCACCTGTAATTCCAGAACTCAGAGGCCGAGCAAAGAAGGATCTGAGTGTGAAGCTTTCTTGGCTATGAGACCCTGGTTCAGCCTCCACCCACCCCTAAAATATGAAATAATTTTCCAAATTTTTTGGAGTTTTCCTATGTTCATTAGTTATAATTTATAGTTTCAGTTATGTAGTTGTTACACATTTTTTGTTGAATTTATTCTCAGGAATTTACAGATTTTGGTTTTAATTTGAAATAATATTATGTCTGCTTTCAGGAGTTTATGCCTAGGCTAGAAAAAGCCAATTCATTTCGATTTTCCCTCTCTAAAGACTATCTATACACTTTTTTAAAAATTATTCTGAGAGTGATTTATGAATTTCTTCACTGGTATGTAATCACATCATCAATCAAAATCAATAATAATAACAACTAATTTTCCTTTCCAATGCTTATACATTTAAAAATTGCATTTTGTGTAATAGTAGCAAAGGTTTCTACTAACTAGCTTATAATTTCACTGAAATCGTTTCAGTTTTCTTTTCAGAATTACTTGAAATTGGGTTTGGCTTTTTTTTTATAAAAAAATAAATATATTTTCAAGTCTCCCTCAACTTTAAAGTTTCAATCACCTAACTAATGTTTTCAAGTTCAAATGTGTTTTAAAATTCTCTTTTAGCTTCTTAACAAGAACTTGGTAAAAATATTTAAATTCCTATTGTTTTATATTTTGTATTGTTAAGTGTTTAGATAAAATATTTTAGTGTATGTTTTGCAAAAGCTAAGATCAGAGAGAAGATGCTAATACTGAAATTGGGTTGAAAGCAAGTGTGTCTTGCAGTCTTCAGTGTTCATGCTGTGAGGATAGAAGGGCCCTGTGAATGAAAACACAGGCCAAGGAAGAGAGGGCCATGTTGAAGTATCCCTATGTCAAGCTTTGAAAATGGTAAAGCTTTGGTTAGGTTTTAAGATTGAGTGGAAGGGACAGTTGCATGGGATTTGAAGAAGAAGAAAAAAAATAGGACTCAAATCACTCCTCTACCTTTAATGACAGCCACTAGCCTACCGAGGTTCAGCTTCCTATCTCTAAAATTGAGATAAAAATAACCATCTCAGATGATTGCTGGAAAGTATGTAAGACCACATACAGCCTCCAGGGTAGGTATCATTAGGCACTCAAGGAACATTTAGGTCCCAGTCATCAGAACAGAGTGCAGATTATTAGCCTTAAGATAGTAAAACTAATTTGAAATTCAGACCTCACATGTCTCCTGCGGGGAAGAACAATTGGAAAGATGGCAGCTTCTCCCTCCAGTCAAGCATGTCTGCTTCCATTTCTCTGTTCACTTCTCTCTCCAGATGCACATGCAGAGTTAAAAGTACCTTGAACTTGCAGGTTTATGTCTCAAAAATAATCTTTAGGTTTTGATGAGCTGGTACTTTTTTTTTTTTTTTTTTTGGTCTTGTCCTCTTTCTGTAAGATATGTGGGAAATCACTGGAGTCTATAACTTGAACTCAAGATATAGTCAAGCACAATGTAGAACAAAACTTCGCAGGAGCTGAGGGACATAATTAAATTTTGATTAATCTGGATTGTTCTTAGAGTGTCTTAAAGTGATACTAACCTTCTCACAAAGTGATTTATCAGTTAACATGGCACCATGGGAGATGCATAAATCTTCATCTGAAAGGGAAATTTTCTACTCCCTTCCAGGCACAGAGGTTTCTAACACTGTCACTACTGAAAGCTTTCTCCTTTTAGTTTTTCATACTGTGACCTTAGGGATTACACCTTTGCATTGAACAGACACCAAATGAAATCTTGCTTCTCAAACAGAATTTATCACAGAGATTTCGGTTGACCTCAACCAACCAGACATTGTCTGAAATATGCCATCACAACAAATAAAGTCTATATTTTGAAGTCTCTGGCACTTACATTGCCTATAAGTACGAATCTGTGATTTCTTTTTTTATTTTTTTTTTAAACTTTTCGTCAAACAGCTTTCTGCTTCAACTCTGGATTTCTTTCTAGGTGTTAGACTAATCCCTACTAAGGATTCATGTTGCTCAAAACTGTGGACCAGACAAGTATCATCAACATCATTGAAAACTTTCAATAGAAGTGAAAAATTTTAAGCTCCACTTCAGCTATAGAGAGCTAGAAATGTAGCAATCAGTTTGAAAGGCTCCCTATGTGAGAGTTGCACTAAAGTTTGAAAACTACTGAACTAAATAAAAAAGCAACTGATTTAAACAAAGAACACTGCAAACAAAAGGCATATTGTATGGTAAATTGACACTTCAAAATTATAGCTCATATTCATAGGCTTTAAAATCAACTATAAATTTTATCAATGAATAAAGGCATTTGATTAGTCTGTTGATTGTAAATATCAGTCACCAATTGATACATCTAAAATTACCTAAGGGGTGTGCATCTGGGCCTGCCTTTGGATGATTATTTTAAGTAGGTTAGTTGAAGCAGGAGAGCATACCCACTGTGAGCGGTACTATTCCCTGGGCTGGGATTCCTGCCTGACACATAAAAAGGGGAATGTGAGTTGAGTACAAGCACTCATTGCTTTCTGCTTCTTTTCTATAGAGGCAATAAGACCAGTGCTTTCAAGTTCCCACTGCACTTGCTTCTTTGATGGACTGTGAGCCAAAGCAAGCCCTTTTGTCATTCACAGAAAAAGGTAACAATAAGTTCTAAACATAAAGTAATGATAAGAAGACGAAAGTATTAATTTTCCTGAGTTGATCAGTATGTTTTGAAATATCACACATTCACAATAACTTAAACTTCCTCGTTCAAGAAGGCTGGATTGGACATGTTAGTTGATCATTATTTATAGTCTACAATTACTAAATCATTATTCAAATGTGGACAACTAAGTAATTTTAAAATAAACAAAAAATAAAGTACGAAGGAACCAATGAGGACACAGTAAAGAAACCACCTAAATGATCATCCCATGGTTAGGGGGACAGTTTGTATTGTGGAAGGATAAGAGAAAGAAAAAGAGAGAGAGAGAGAGAGGAGAGAGAGAGAGAGAGAGGAGAGAGAGAGAGAGTCAGAAGTTTCGGACAAGCTGAGAGAAAAGAAGCAGACTGGCTGTAGCCAAGGCTAGATAATATCAGGGTATGGAAAATCATGGTGGTATAAGGACGATGATTAGCTGAGGAGAGGGAGCCCCCATGAAGTGAAGCAGCCAGTATGTTTAAGATGCAAGAGAGGGTGAGAAGAACCAGAAGGCTAGTGCAGACTTTGAAATTTATAACTAAATTTAAAATTTAGTGGATCAATGTAGTCCAAATACATGTTCTTAGGGACAGAAGGTGTCTGGAGGTTTACATGGGCTTTGATGTGCAGCTACAGGTATACACAAAGAAAGTGGCCTTTTGGAAGGCAGAAAACTTCTTCCTAGATTCCCTAGAAATGCTGAGTGTAGGCTTTTATCTCTACACTATCAATTATTCTATAATCCAGCTTGAACTGAGCCAAGACTGTCGTCCTGGGCCTAATCAGTGGTCCTGCCTGTGTTACAAGATTTTCCCTTTGGACCCAACATATACATCTTGGGGTCAGTGAGTAAATATAGGCCAATGAGTGGCTCGCAGTTATTTCTCAAAGTTCTTTATTGAGTGTCAATCATACAGACCAAAAATTTAATTTCCTTTTGAGAAAGAAACCATAGTGTGAGGAAGGAATTCTATTCTTTATTAAGTTTATTTCTAGGCCTGTCTGTCTATAATGGCTTCATTGGACAATAAACCAGAATTTTTCCATTAAAGAAATAGTACTTACCTCTCAGGAAGTTATTGTATCCTCTAAAAATGATAATAATATAATAATAATAATAATAATAATAATTGTCCTTTCCAGCAGGACATTAAACAGGGTCCGGGAGATCATCTAAGAGAGAATGAAGAAAAACGGGAGAACACAAGGAACACGGCTTGTCTATAGGCTGATCAAACCGTAATCTTTACTTTTTTACACACAAGGGTTATATACGCAAAAAGGCAGGATGTGGGGAAGGGGATGACACAGGAGCGTAGGTGTTCAGGGGGAGTACAGATATCTTCCAGAACAGAGTGTCAGCTGGGTGAAGGTTCAGGGGACAGATCACTATGACTCCGCCTACGATTCACTTGTCTTTATCTAAGTTGGTACTGTCCACCAATGTTACCTATCTACAAGGTCTGTGACTACCCAGGCTTGGCAGCCTTCCACCAAAGCTGCTTGTTTACAATGACTTCTAGCCATCTGTTTCAGTGTTTTTCCACAGGGACCCAAGACTTGGTGCTAGCAGGCATGTATGTCAGGCCTATTGCTTATTTTAGGCCTTCAGTGTATAAGCAGGCTGCCCCTGACAAATAATAATATAGTTTTGAAACTTTTCTAGGAGAAAGTGAATTTGGGATTCCCCCAGTTAAATTCAGTCTCCTACTTCAATTAACATAACTAAGATATGCCTCCAAAGGCAGCCATGCCCCATCTTTGCAATTAAAGGTTGCAGAGATCCTGGTCTGTGAGGAGGGGAAGATTTCTGAGCTTAGCTATGAGGAAATGGGCACTGCATGGGTGGCTTGTTTGAACTGTTACCAGTCAATTCTTCACTCTCCAAGGTGCAATTTTGCACAAGAGTCAGCCTTTTAACTTTTCTCTCTGCCTTCTCTATGTGGGTCAGACCCTGACACTTATGTCTTTCTACATGTTATTTGACATGGAAGCATTCTGTGTATGTAGATGCCCACCAACATTTTCCAAGCACTACATACAGCTAACAGAAAGCATAAGCAAACTTGGATGTAATTCATGTCTGTTGTGAGGACTAGAGTTTTCACACTGAAGACATCATCCTTGTGGTGGCTTGAACGAGGATGTTCATCCATAGACTCACGCATGTTTGAATACTTGTTCCCTTGGTGGTGGAGTTTCTCAGAAGGATTAGGAGGTATGGCATTGTTGGAGGAAGAGTGTTCCTGGGGATGCGCTTTGAGGTTTCCAAAGCCCAGCCATGCCCAGTTAGATCTCTACTTGCAGATAATGATGTTCTCAGCTATTACTACAGCATCGCACTTGCTTGCCTGCTGTCATGCCTCTCACCCATGATGGCCATGGACTCTAATCCTCTGAAATTCAGAGACCTAAACTATTTCTACTATAAACTATTTCTACTATAAGTTGCCTTGAGCATGGGTCTCTTCAGAGCAATAGAAAAGTGACTAAGATAGAAGTTCTTACCACGGAGTGGGCTATTTCTGTTAAAGGCCTGATTATGGTGTTTTGTGGAGGAATGAGAAAGACTTTGAGACTTTAGCCTAGGAAAATACTGCAAGCAAGGCTTAGTGGACAATTCTGATAAAAGCTTGGCAGACTGTAGTGCCAAGAACAATGTAGACTGTGGAGAACCAGCTGAAGAGATTCCAGAGGGGACGAATGTTATCAAACAAGCTACAGATCATTCTTGAGCTGTTCCGTTACTTTTCTAGACTTTTGCCAATATTTATTACCTTTCCCATTGTTCATTTGCTTGAATGTTTTATGTTAGCCACTTTTATTGGGATAAGATGGGATCTCAGAGTACTTGTAATTCTCATTTCCCTGATGGATAAGGATACTTAACACTAAAAATGTTTGTTGGCTATGTGTATGTTTTCTTTTAGAAACTTAGTTAATTCCATGGGCTAACTTAATGGTTTGCTAGCATTTTGTTTTTTGTTTTTTGTATTTTATTATTGAAGTTCTTTGTGTATTCTAGATTTTAACCTTTAAGCAGATGAATATAATAATAGCAAAGATATTTTCATATTCTGTAGTCTATATTTTCACCCTGACGATAATTTCTTTTGTTATGAGGAATTTTAAATTATATGCATCTTTCATATATTTGCATCCTGACACTGCCTCCCCACATTTCACTCCACTAGTGTCCAGCTCCGAGTTAAAACTGCTGTGTCATTTTTGACTTATTTTCTGTGCAAGAAGATGGACATGCATCTCATTTCATTATTTTGGGTTACTGTCAGTTTTTACCAGTGCAATTTACTGATAAGCTGTACTGTCCAGTGTATATTTCTTATACCCCTGTTACAATTTAGGTGTACATGGCTGTGTGTTTGCCTCTAGGTCCTCTATGTCCATGATTCTCAACCTTCCTAATGCTGAGACCCTTTAATACAGTTCTTCATTTTGTGGTGACCCCTGACCATAAAATTATTTTTGTTGCTATTTAAAAATTGTAATTTTGCTACTGTTGTGAATCACAATGTAAATATCTATTTTCCTATGGTCTTAGGTGACACCTATGAAAGGGTAATTTGACCCCAAAGGGGTCATGGCCACAGGTTGAGGAAAACACTGCACTATTGCACTTTATTGAGCTACATATTTAATTTTGTTCCAGTATCATTCTGTCTTTGTTTCTACACATCCCCAGATTTAGTTTCCAGATACCTTATATACCTCATGTCCATGCACAAAAACAGTACCCTATTCTCAGTATCCTTGGTGGGTGAGACTACTGCTGTCATTTATCGTCCTTCATATACATTCTTTGATCACACTAATCCCATAGATTGCATGAGACTCCATCCTTGCTCTTGTTCATTGTGTGGATTTGTACAAATACTACATGAATCTGTTTTTACGATGTCATAAATAGTATGGAATATTTACACTGTTCTAATCTGTTTCTGGGATCACCCTCTACATCACCATGGAAGATTTAAAGGGTTTAAGATAAGAAAATATAAAAGAATTTCCATGGAGTGTAGAAGAATAAAAATAAAGTTGAATTTATCATAGATTCTGATCTAGAAACACAGAAAATCTTGGAGGAAACAGAAAATTAAGTGTCAACCACTCAGACAAAGAACTACAAACTCCTTGTGAGAAAGGAAACAGAGTACAACAGAGAAAGGAAATGGAGTATAGTTCCATCCAGTATAAAACCTATTCCTTGCTCTCTCTGCCTAAAGGCTTCATTGGACAATAAACACGAATCATCTCCATGATACTTATATTATCTCTCAGAATTTGGCAATCATCTTACCTTAATAATCTACTGTGTAAAAGGAGAACAGTATCACAATCATATCTCTCACTGCCCATGAGCATTGTGTGCCTGGCAGGATTGACCATGATCCCTCTGTCTTTGAACATTGATCCCTGAATCATCCCTGCATTTCTAGGACCGAAATCACAGGTCCTTTGAGAATCCGATATTACAACTCCAAAAACCTTGGGCTGACAAACCACCAATTCACTTGCTTGTAGCTTGAGGCATCTTCTCTGGCTTCAGGGAAGGACTGGAGCCGTTTTCATTGCTAATCACGGCTATTGTTTCTTGTGGAAACAAGCCTTCTGGAAGCAGCTGTCTGTCTGGAAAGCTCAGTCACTGTCATCATGAAACTTTCTTAGGCCGGTTGCATCTGCCCAATCTAAGCTATATAAGTTATATAGCGTATAAATGTAACTGGATTGTGTGCATTTTATAGGGCTTATTGCGGTTGGAAATTATTACAACACTGCTCTAACATTAATTACTTTCTGCAAATAAGATCGCATCATTCTCCACTGGATAAACAAGGTATGTGTTGATGGCAGTCAATGTCAAAGAGTAAACCTATGACCTTTAACTCCAATGGTGATAGTCCCTATGTATATACATTATCATTTGTCTGTTCTTTTTCTAGACATATGAGTTTATAGAATGTGGGAAGGGAGGGACAGGCAGGGAAGGGAGGGGAGGGCAAGGGAGCGGAGAGAAAGGGAAGGAAAGGAAGGCGATTGAAACAATAAGTAATAAAACAAACAAAAAAGAGAGTTAAACCCATTCTGCTTACCTTGGTGCTTAGTCTTTAAGGTGATTCATTAATTATAGGAATTCACAGAGAAATTCCTCACCCAGTCTATAAACAACTTCTTATAAATCCAAAAACTTGGGTATCTTAGCAAAATACATAATGCTTTTGGATCTAAGCTATTTGACTTAGCCCACCATTACTAACATTTGCCTTGGTCTCTGGGAAACTGAAGTTCTTTCCTTCATGCCCTTTCTGTTCTTTGCACATCAGTATGCTATACATTATGCACAAAATGTTTCCTTCACTTTACTGTACTTGGCAGCCTCCTACCTCCCATTCAATTCAAACTTTCTATATTCTTTATTTAGAGAGAATAGTATATTCTATATGAAATGAGGATGTATGTGTTTTTTCATATTGCTTTTTATTCTATACCATCTCATTAAATACTTCAATGGGCATAAAGACAGCCCTGCCATATGGTAGGGTCAGGGACAAAGAATGTTTTCTTCAAGGAAGCCAGGTACAAAAGAAAGAGAGGATGTTCTTTGCATTAAATAAAGATTATGCCTCTTCCTTAATTACCTCTTTTCCTTTTTATGGAGTACGTGCAAATGATTGTCAGTTTCATCATTTGTAATCAGAGGCTGAAACAGATGCTGAAGGTGTATGTGTGTCTTTATAACAACTTGCAATATGTTCTCAAAGGACTGCTTACCTCCCATAATCTATAAACTCAGCACCAGTTTATTCTGAAAAGTGTTTGAGTAAGTTAAGCACAATTTGCTCAACTTTTGTTAGAGATAGCATTTTACAAAGTTATTATAGGGCTTTCTGTGTAGACTTGGAGGTGTGCATTTTGTTGTAATGTCTTTGATTAACAAGATTTCTTTCCTTGCTTCTGTGATTTAAAGTGCTCTTACCACTATCTGGCCTTCAAAATTTTGTACCAATATGTGCCAATCACTAATGAGACTATTCTAAAAGCAAAATTGGTACTTAAGCAGAAAAAGAATGTTAATATGTTGCAATATCAAGGGTTAGTGGTAAAAGTCTAGGTCTGTTATTTGTGATCTGAATCTAGGTGAGTACAATAAAACCCTGTGATCCAGGTTCCTCTGTCCACTACAAATTTTTGCAGTTCACATGAGTACCATCTGTACTTGCAGCATGGCCAGAGGAGCAATCTAGCTTCACTTTCTAGATGGGCTTGGGGAAAGTACAGCTTCCAAAAGCTAAATTAAAGTGGATACATTAAATAGCATCAGAACAAAAATCAGGTAAAGGATCCTATGGGAGCTTAATTTAGTCTATGACTCTGGATTTCATAGAGAAAATGTGCTTATTTGCCGTTAATATACCTAAAATTGAGTTTGACATCAAAAAGACTAGAAGAACATCATAAAAAGAGAAATAAAGTACAACTGAACACATAGAGTCCATTTGTAAAAGATAATGATACAGTCTTCAGTAACAAACAATCGAGAATAGGCCAACACAGAAGATAAGATAAATCTAGGATGTTTATTCTCAATGTCAACTTGATGAGATCTAGAATCACCCATAACAAGAGCCTACAGATTTATCTATAAGAATTATCTTGATTAGATTAAATGATGTGGGAAGGCTCACCTATTCCTAGGCTAGTACTCTATATTAAAATGAAAGAGACTGAGGGAATGACCAACCAATGACTGGCCCAACTTGAGATCTATCCCATGGGCAAGAAACCAATCCCTGACACTATTAATGATACTCTGTTATGCTTACAGACAGGAAGCCTAGCACAACTGTTTTCTGAGAGGCTCCATCCAGCAGCTGACTGGAACAGATGCAGATATCACAACTAGACATTAGACAGAACTGGGGAGAGTTGGGGAAAGGATTAAGGAGCCTGGAGTAGATAGGAACTTCACAAGAAGACCAACAGAGTCAACTAACATGGACCCTTGGGGGCTCCCAGAGACTGAACTATCAACCAGAGAGCATACACAGGCCAGACACACACACACACACACACCACACACACACACTGCACATGCACATATATAGCAGAAGTGTAGCTTGGTCTTCATGTGGATCTCCCAACAACTGTGGGCTGTCTCAGACTCTGTTTCCTGCCCATGGATCCTGTTCTCCTCGCTGGGTCACCTTGTCTGGCCTCAGTGAGAGGGAATATGTCTAGTCCTGCAGTGATTTGATGTGCCAGGATGGGTTGGCACACAGGAGCCTCCCCCTCCTCAGAGAAGGGGAGGGATAGAGGAAGAGCTATGTGAGTGGGACTGGAGGTATGTGATCGGGATGTAAAGTGAATTAATTAGTTAATTAATTAGTTAATTAATTAGTTGAAAAACAAACCAAAATCCCAAACCAAACCAAACAACAACAAAAACCAACAAAACAAAAACAGAAAACAAAAAAGAGGGGTGTTAGCTAAGCCCAATCATTTATATCTCTCTGCTTTCTAACTGTGGATACAATGTGACCAACTATCTCAAATTCATCCTCAAAGAGTTAGCTGTCCTGATACATTTTATCCCCAGGCTGTAAATCAACATAAACTTCTTTCTCTCTTAAGCTGCTGCTTTTATCAGAATATTTTACTACAACATCATGAAAATTTACACAGAGAAAGTATTTCCTATAAAACTAGGATACCTTTGAGGTAGCTTCGCAAAATGCCTACCTAGCATACATGAAGCCCTGAGATTCATTCCCAGCATTACACACACACACACACACACACACACACACACACACACACAAAACGCACATGAACACGTGCATACACACACACACACACATCTGTCATAGACATAACTAGATTTTCAGTTTATTTCCTCAATTCCATGTCTTTGGACTATAAGCTATATATGGCATGTTTTGTGCTGTTTTTGTCTTTTAGTGAAGTTTACTGACTTCTTTTTTAAAAATATAGATAACTTGATTCTTTTACAATGAGTTTTTCTTTGAGAAGTTTTATCAACACGTCTCCCAACATCAAATAAATAATTACTTCTAAAAAATGGTACTGTTTTTACTTAACAAAATGTAATAGTAATGGTGGCTAGTGTCACTGAACTATTCTGGTGGGAACACTTTCAAATATTCCCATATTTGGAAAGAATAACTGGGAATTGACACATTTGGACTGGCTGTCTTTATGCCTCCTGTCTGTAGATTAGGATGTAAGCTCTTAGTTGCTCTGGCTCCATGCCTGATGCCTGCTGCTGAGAGACTTGAAATCTCTTCTTCCATCCCATGTGAAACTGACTGCTTTACCTTTCTGAAGGTGGGAATATTCTAGTTCTGGAAATTGAGTGACTGAGGACTTTCATAAGGCCCTTGATATTATCTTTTCTTCTTTCATGGTCTGCTGTTGTTTTGGTTTTGTTTTCCTCTGCTATAGGCATAACCATACTGGATTAGCTTTCATTTGAAAAATTTCCCCCCAAATCACACAAAATAAACACTTGTTTCATTAACTGTTAGTTCTACTGCCCTTTCTGGAAGCTGGAACATGACCTGAAGGGACGGATCTCTGAAGATCAAATTAGTCTGCATTACTAGTGTTTAAACACTGTGTGCTAGAAACTCCCTAGTGTAACTCACACCAACCTGTACTACTCCTCCACAAAGAAATCAGAAAAGGCTGTGCAAGAGTTGTCAAAATAGGAACTGTATTAAATAACATTTAAACTTAGAAGTAAAAAAATATGTATATATTTAAAAACACAAAACCTTATGAAACGGCAACTAAAAAGAGTTTCGAATGTTGAAAGGCAGCTATGAAAAAAGAATCGTTTAAAATTAATACTGATGTCAACGTTAGTCTGATATTATTATAAAGCAAAAGCAATGAGATTTTGCAAGTACAAAAGAATCATAGATGATTCTTCATAATAATAATAATAATAAAATAAGCAGTAGCCATTTGAACAAAGCTAAGTACCTCTCATAGCAGTAGTTACTGGGACTATAGTTGTCTCGGCGGCTTAGCAGAATTTACACCTAGTGTTTTCTATAGTTCTCATGTACTCCCCCAGGCATTTGTGTCAAAACTTTTTGACAGACACCTCCAAGTTACAAGGACATATTGTACTAGGACTTTTATGTAGCTCCAGTTCTCTGTTCCAACCAGATTCTCTGTCATTTTTTCAAAAAACAAAATACCAGAAAACAAAGCAAATAAAAATATGGATATAGTATGAAGAGTAAAGATTATTTTTAAAGAGGAGTTAACTAGACGGTGACAGCAAATGTGCAAACCATTCCTTATATGACATGGGAAGGTGTGAGCATTGGGGCTGGGTAAGGGTAGTTGTCGGGATAAGTTTTATTTGAGGCTTGAGATTGGGTAGTGCTAGTGGTAGGAGTCAGAGTGCCTGTGAAAGTTTTAATAATAGCAGTGTAGCAGTGGCATGGCTACAAAAAAATAAAGATGAAATGTCAGATTAAGGCAGAGGATGTTCAGGTAAATCACTGGCTTCTCTGATAAATAACATCCAAAGGTCAGTTTAACATATTTGCAAGAAGAAACCAAGATTTCTTCTCAATTCTATGATTTTCCCTACTTGGAAACTATAAAAAAGCTATTGTATAAGCAAAGGGTAAAGAACACACATGGAATGAAAAGATCAAATGAGAAAAAATACGTATTATCTGTATAGCTTTTCACAAGAAGATAACGGAGCAGAGGAGAGAGACAGAGAGAGAGAGAGAGAGAGAGAGAGAGAGAGTAGAGATGAGAGAGAGAGAGGAGAACTTTTATATGAAACTGTGTAAAAGAATCACTGGTAAGATGTCTCAGCAGGTAAAAGTGCTTGAATGAGACTCAACTCAACAACATGAGTTTTTCCTGGGAACCCAACAAAGCAAAGTATGCTCATATACCCAATGCAGTCTATTGCAAGATGGGAGGCAGAGACACAACAGCATTTGATGGCAGTAGCCTGGTGCTTACAGGACAGCAAAAATAAGAGAATCTCTTCCCTTGCTAAATTAGCAGGAGAGAACCATCTTTCAAAGCTGTTTTTTTTTTTACCTCTAAATACATGCCTTGACTGAGCATACACACATTTCTGCAATATGCCTCATATGCACACAATAATACTAGAAATACAAATAAATTAAAAGTGATTATCTATTTTATGACATGCCCTACTTTTGTTTCAAAACCTGATCAAGAACCATTATTTCCCTTCTACTTCTAATTTTTTTCTAAATTAAAACCAGCTTTGGCTTCGCTTAAGTAGGATTTTGCAAAAAGGGAAAGAAGGAAAGAAATACTAGAAACCCACAGCGTGGGAAGATTGAGAAGCACTGGTTGGGGATTTTGATTCACATGACCAGAATTGCAGAAGTTGTCTCAGTGCCTTTATGTATAGGTGAAATAATGTTCCCTGGAGGTCACTCTGCAAGCAGTGTGTGATGAGACCTTTCCACGTCTCCCATCTGAGCCTCATTAATGCATTGCAAGCTTAGCAATGCCTCACATGCAGCAAAGGAACATTCTCCCTCTCTTCTCTATCAGCAGGCAATGGCCTGCATGCCGCACAGGGCATTGCTTCAGGTTGTTCTGATGCTAGGGGCCTTGGAGCACATGTTACAGTATGTCAGGCCAACATCTGTTTTTATAGTTCCCTTTCCTGTCTCCAATGATGATCATGGACTAGCACTCTGAAACTGTAAGCAAGGCCCCAATTACATGGTTCCTTTTATAAGAGATTCCTTGGTTATAGATTCTTTTCACAACAGATCTGTAACTAGACAGGGGTTGAACAAAGGAAATACATAGAAATATGAATCATGGCTCCATCTCTGATGCTTAAGTCTAAGCTCACAGATGGAGAAATTGCTCAGACTGGCAAATATAAAACTAATTTAGAGATCAGTCAAATCAAGAACCTTAGTTTGTGACATTGCTCCCTTTCATATTGAGTTAACTAAAGTAAAGGAAAAATACCATATGGATTTCTATGATGTTGCTTTAATTATAAGAGCCTTTAAATCAATTCCTAGTCTAGACAAGACTAGTCTCCTCCTTGGGCTCAGAATGCTACAAAAGTGTACAGGTGCTACAAAGACATGCAACTGGTGTCACTGGCTGTGAACTGCACAGGAAAATACACCAAAAGGATGTAGAATCAGGCCATTCTGGATGTAATCCCTACCTTAAACTTTACTGAAAGCAAAAGGTAGAAGACTTAAAATATTCCAAATTCTAGTTTTTCAGCAATTTGAAATAGGATTAACCATATCTTAAACATGTTTGTGAAAATTAGAATATATACATGTATAACACACACACAGAGACACATATATACATACATACATATATACATACACACACATACATACATACACACACAGACACATATATACATACATACACACACACACATACATACATACATACATACATACATCATACATACAACACCACACACATTCCCATAGGTGATCACACAAACATGTTTACTAAATGCTTGCTCCTCAAGTTACTGCTTTCAGAGGAATTTGAGGTTTCTGCATTTAATGCATAATATCTATTAAGTATATAATATTGCTTGCCTTTGCCACGTTGTATCTTTGAAATTCTAGAAAACATCTCTAGTTCAGTTTTAACAGAGAAGCCTGTATGCACTGACATGTGAAATGAAGCTCATGATGGAGGGACATCTTTAAGGTGACCTCATTAGCTCATAATAAGAGAGTAATGCTGTTATCACTTATTGTTAAATATTCATTTGTCGTGAGGCAGATCACCTTGCTCCTGAAAGAAAGGCAGACAAGAAAAGTGACAATGCTTTCTTCATTTAGAGGAAGCTGTCTTTACTAAAAGTCACACGATTCCTAGAAAATATTAAAAGTCATCCTGGACTAAAGGAAAGCATTTGTGTCCACACTGGACGTTAGTTCACATTCTTGTCCTGATCACTTAAGCCTAGATACTGGGAGGCATGATGGGTTGTCTTACGCCACTCTGAGCATACTCAAGGGAACCAGTGTGGGTTCCTCTGGAGGAAGAATGCATGCTGAGCCCTCTATAAACGTTGTAAATAGATCTTGGAGGGAGAGATCCAGGGCTTAGTTTAAAAGCAAGGCTAAAGAAGTTCACTGTCTTGAGTACTGCTTCTTTGGTTTAGATATATAGATCAAAAGCAGATGACACAACTGAGCTCTGTGTGTTGTGTTCTAAAGAACCTGCAGAGTGTTCTCATACCATACTCTCACCTGATAAAGGAAAAACATGGGGTGCAGAGGGGCATGAAAAACTTATATTAGAACTAGATTATATGGTTGGTCTGTTTTACCCAAAGAGTTACCACAAACTTAGAAAGGCAGATGAACAATGTGAGAAAATTCTACTACTAAATTATAATGATAATTTAAGAATAGACTTTTAGAAAGAAAGAGTATGTTTATAGTAAGCTGTGAAGAATTAAATGAAAAATTATCATTTGAAAACGGGGGGGGGGAGTTTCTCCCTGGCCATGGGCAAAGAGACACCTTGTTGGTAGTGTTCTTGTATCAGTCAGGGATATTGCAGTTGGCAGCAATCCTTTGCTCATTCTAGCTTGATGCCTGGCTTGCTGGCCAAAGCTGTTTTAAACCTAGGATACATAAACATCAAATTAATCAAATCCAACCCAGGCAGTGCAATGTGGGAGAAGAAAGAAAGACAGAGACTTGCATTCCACCATGCCACCCTGTACAGGTCGAGGGAAGATGCTAACAGACCTGTTCTGTATCCACACAGGTAAACCATACATACACAGAGCTGGGCCTATGTCCATGCAGCCCAGAAAATGGAGGAGGAAGAAAGACAAAGACCTTGGACTAACATATCACCCCCAGACATCCCCTCCAACACAAAGCACAGGAGGGTTGTGGACTGAGGATGTCACCAAGGGACTCACCACCCATAGGCTAGCCTGCAGGAGCAACCACAGTGTGTATGAGTGGTGATCAGATGGGAGAGAAAGAGAAATGCAACAGCTTGAGCATTATGAAGAGAGATAGAACTGGGGACTCAAGGGTGGAAAGGAGTAGCCTGTTGTGAGTGACTAGTCCTGTCACCTGGGGCCATGATGAGGTCACAGGCCTAGCTGCTACCCAGGACCACGACTGAGTCCATTGCTAGGCGGCGGCGGCAGCAGCAGCAGAGTCTGTGTTGATTGGCATGTTCATGGCTCCTATTACCACTAGAGTACATAGGGATGTCCCCGGTCAAGAAAGCTACTGCAGGGGAGGAAGGGGTCCCATGGATGTCCAGCGCTTTGCAAAACTGGCACTACCCTTCACTGGCTGCATCATTCTGGAGAATTGGTTTAGGTTTATTTTTTTAAAAAAAAACTACTTTAATAAGATTTCTTAAATGTTTCAACCTCCCTTACAGCCCACCGACCAAAACATCGTCAGCAAAACATCTTCCACATGTGTGCCTCAGCAAAACATCTTAGATAGTTTCCAGCAAAACATCACGCGACACAACTGGGTCTCCAAGGAGACCAGAAATTTTCCACTTCAAGCTGGTCCTACTTATCAGCATCAGAGCTTGGGAGAACAGGCCCCATGCCTTGCCCCGGCAGCACATCAGGAAAGCTGCTTACAGGGTCGTGGAATGGGAGAGCTAGTCCTGCCCTGCCCAGTTGCAGAACTTGAAAGAGTGGGCCCTGTAACTGGAGAGAACAGCAGAGCTGACTCTGGCAGGAGAGGCACAGGAGATCTGGCCCTGCCCCTGGTTTTCCATGTGGTGGTGTGGGTACAGAGGTAATGCCCACCCTCCATCACTCCTCAGGACTGTGGCATTGGGAGAGCTGGCCCGGGGTCATGAAAGCAGGTGAGCTGGCTTTGCCCCTCACTAGCTGAATCACTCTGGCGAGCTGGGTCCACCTCTTACCAGCAGCAACACTTGGGAGTTGCTTGGGAGGTCCCGCCTCTTGCCTGGGTCAAGTGGGTCCCATGGCCTGACTTGACAGAGGAGTTGGCTCTGGGGCATGGGTGCAAGTGAGCAAGCCCAAGAGCCTGAGGGCAGAAAAACTGGCCCCGCCTCTCCTGCCTAGCTCAGCTACCACCCAGGCCCAGATCCAGGACTCTGAGTGGGCCACCCCAAAATCTGTGTAGTTAATGTAATGATCATATCTATCCAGGCCTAACTCAGATGCTACCTTCTCTGACTAATGTGGTTACAGTTTCAGACTTCATTTCTATCACATTGATATTTTTTTTAACCCTACCTTCTGAGCAGTAATTTCTGATTTTATTTATTTATTTTGCTTTTCTTCAATAGTAAGTCCATTGAGAACAAGAATATTATTATCTTTACTTTGTTCTTTACTGGTGTGTTGTGTGTCTGTGTGTCTGGTGTGTGTTTTGCTGGGTGAAGCGCAGAGCTTTGAAATAAGTGAATACTTTATTACAGACATCACCAGTTCACCCTAGCCTGAAACCCACACCTACTCTACCTCTGCATTTACTCATAGTAATTTTCTCTTTAACAGTAAAAAACAGATTTAAAGATTAAGAGAATTAGTTGACTCTTTGTACTGCCACCCTCCGCACTTTATAGGTTAGATACAGAGATGCAGAATAGTTTTCTCATAAGCAAGTTCATTACTGGAGAGAGAGAACGATTCTGCAAGAATCACAGATATCTAAATCCTCACCGTTATTTATATTTATTTATTTTTATAACATGAAGCTGTCACTTAGGAAAGTGATTTCCAGGCTGGGGGTGTGAATAGCTGACAGATCAAATAGATGGTTTCTGGCATTGATTCCCCATGGCTGAATTGTTCACACATGATGAAGTAAAGACAATAATTAAATTACACTTTACTCTTGAGTCTTACAGAGTAGCAAACTAAGCTATAAAAATGATGACTGCCTCAGGTGTGGGTGGAAAAAGGGGTGATTTATTCACATAATTATTTCAAAGCTGTGCCTCATTGTGACCAGAGAGCTCACTGTAAATTTTTTCAGTTTGATTTTCATTTTCAATTGTTTTGTTATTCACAGATCATGAGCAAAAGAAGGCAAGTTGTTCCTGAGGCATTTCGAGGATATTCTTCTGGGTAATTAAGCAACTATTTCCCCTTTGTGAATCGCTGCAGAGTCACACTTCCTTGGAAATGGATCAGATGAGCAGTGAATAAGGAAACAATTAGCTGGATTTCTAGGTGTCCCATACTCTCAGTACACTGTACAGGACTCTCAGTATCACTGTTTTATTTTAGGGATTCAAAGACCTAGAGATGCCTTGAAAAAATGGTTTTCAGCAATGTCTTCCCACATTTTGTCTGAGATGAGAGATGCTACTTGATCTGACTCCAGTTGCTTTGACATTCCCGGTGCTTCCTGGGTATAGCTTCCTGTTCCAGTTAAAGGGAGATTATTTTTATGGCACATGAAGATACAAATGTTTCTATGCTTTGAAGAGAGGATGCACATGTAGGCATTGTTAAAAGATAATCTAAAGAAAAGAAAGGTAAGCAGTGAAGGCTGAGGAAATGAAGTGGAAGATTCTGTGGTGTCTTTCTTTCCCTTGCTGATAGCTACATCAAGGTGGCAGCCAGAAGTCAAGGTGAGGTAAATGTACAAAGTTACCAAGTGTGTCTACTTTCAAAGAGATGATTGCATAGGATGAGTAGTTTAAGTTTCCACAAGACAGTAGTTTACAGTTTCCTTAAGAGAGACAGCGCTGACTAATGTCTACTTTCCTGTGACACCACACTGCCTCTCTGAGGAACCATCTGTGGTCACTGACAACGTTCCCACACTGTTCTCCGTTATCCACACTTCTATTTCAGCAACAGTTGCTGACTCAGCCTAAACTTTCCAGTTAATCCTAAAAATTCCTTGACATTCTTCACAGAAGTTTTGAGGTGATTCTAGTTCAGGTTGTATTTTATAGCTGTAGCATGTCTTCATGGCATTTATAGTCTTAAGTTCAAAGACTGCAAGTCTCCTTATTGATTCAACCTTCTTTCTAGGACTACTTTTGCTTGCAGAGAAGGAAGAAACAAGGATCAAAATACTCAGCAGGTGAAGGCTCTTGTACCTAAAGCAAAGGACCGAATTTGATCCCTGGGACCCACATGGGAAAGAGAACAGCCCCAAGTTGTTATCTCATTGGCAATAGGTTCCAACATACGATAGTACTCAGTATCAAACCTTGGCCTAATTCTACTTCCTGAATACAGAAGAGAGTGATCATGTGCTCATGGACCCTGTCTTCTGCTTAGCAGGTATACAGCTAGCTCTTTTCTTATGGCCCAGCTATCTTCAGCCACACTCCGAGATTCTGTCTAGTAGAGTGTGATTAGTCTGCATGTCTGGAAAAAGCCCATTATTGTTTCATTTGGTTCCTTATTTTGGTTGCTGTGTGCAGGTCAGCATGGTGACCTTCAAAACCCCATGATCAAGCTGACAGAATCTTAAGACTCAAGGATAGTGGGCTTCTTAATATCTGCTTGTAGGAGAGGTAGACATCAATCAGAAATACATGCTTTAAACAACTAGATGTGTTTCTATATGAAAAGCTACTCTGGTGCTTTGTCTGTTTGTTTCTCTACATATCACCGATGACACATATACTCTCGCAAAAAATTCTGATGCTTAAAAATGTGGTGCCCCATTATCATTTTTACTAACCCTCAGTTGCTTCATAAAGCCTTGTCTTCTGTCTCCACACATAAACTGAATCCAGTTCTGAACGTGCATTCCACATGACAGACATGGGCTCAAAGCCCACTTTCTCATGGAACGGAGTCCTGTGCACTCATCTTTTCAGATTGCTTTTTCACGTTCGCCTAATTTGTGATGTGGCTGTTTCCCTTGGGTATAACAATGCCATCATAGAGCAGAGATCACTCGAGCATCTTCCCAGTAAAGGTGCTGGAATTGTTAATATTCTCACCTGAAAGGCAAGATCACTGCATGCTCACCTGAGATTTTATTTACCACTCTCAATTCCGCAGCTGTGGACTTGGGACTGCTAGAGAATAGCCAAGGGTGACCAAAGGTGGTAGTCCAATGATGCAGCTTCACACGAGTCATCAAACACATAGTGACGGGACTCTCCAGATGTCACAGTTACCTTCCTGTCAATCCATTTTCCTGAATGTAGCCTCTGACCCAGGTATTTAGAGGGACCCACATAAACTCACTGGCTCACTGAGTTGATCTTGGAAGCATTTCTGTGGTCTGTCTCTCGTAAATGAAGTGAACAGAGATTTCTATATATCTGTCTGGGAAAGTTACATGATGACCTGACTCTAGTATTTTATAAAACATCCCAGAATTGTTTTTTTTACTGTTTCCTTTTGGTCAGACAGTTGGTTTATATTTTGAAGTATTTCTCATGTTCTGCATTATATTTTAAAATTAGACTTTAGAGTTTAACTAAAGAAAATTACTCAAGAAAAAGCATATACTTTTCAAAATGATAAAAAGTAAGTACTCAAATTTATTGAATAGATTATGATAAGTTCAAGGAAGTCATAATCAGTATTTAGTCAGAACTTAATTATAATAAGATTGATGGATAAATTTCTGCTTTCACTGACAAGCATTACAAATTAAAGTGAACAAATTATACTTTTCCCTAATAAGCCTTCAAATAAATGAACCTTCTTATGCAAACATCCATGTTTCGAATGTAATGAGCAGTGGTTAATCCCCCTCACTCCCACACACTTTCTCAATGTACCAAGGCTCCTGAGATTTTGGTAACAGCATTAACCCCTCACATACTGACTCTGGGTTGACCCTGTGTATGCACAGAAGCACAAAAATCATTTTTATGTTTCAGAATTTCCAGTCTGGTCATAAAAAAGTGTTATATTATCTCTTGAGACATATTTGCTTGGGGAATGCAGTCACCCTAGAGAAGTCCAACATGCTTGGAAAAGCTGGTAACCATTGAGAAGTGTAATCCTATGGATCTGTACATTGTAAAGTGATGTAACATGTCATGAGATTACCCAGACTTCCTGTGCAAAGGAACACGTGGAAAGAGAGTATCCAACCAATCACAGGTAAATTCTTGGAGGAATACAGCCTCACAGAGTGGTCTTCTTGATCATCACTGTTGTCCAGCCTGCCAACTAACCCTGGTATTCAAAGGATAGACATTAGATGTCACATGAGTACATTATGTCAACTACTGACAAGCCCTTCATGGCCATGTTTTGAAAATGCCTCCAGCACCATGCCTTAACCATGAAAGGACCAGGCTTATCTAGCTTAGCCTTGTAACCCCTTTCCACTCACCGTGGCTTGTGAGGACCATCCTCTTTTTGCATACTTCCTCTGGATACATACTTTGGTTTGCAAGCAACTAGTTAATAGTATTCTGGGCAAGCCTCGATTTGTTCACCTCTTGCTTTAATCTCTTTGCTCCTTACACCTTTGGTGGTCAGTTCTCATACACTGTGCTTTTGCAAACACTTGCCATCCTACCTGAAGTACCAGGGCTCAAAATCAGCCTAGACAGCCAGCTAAAGGACAAGCAGATGAATTATACTGAGCCACCTGACGATTGTGCTAGAACCAGCCAACATCCATTCATTGCAAATAATCATGACTAACAGGAATACATTTGTTTTATTTAGGGTTTTGGTTTCTTGAAACAGGA
This sequence comes from Mastomys natalensis, assembly GCA_021653895.1. Lineage (NCBI taxonomy): Eukaryota > Metazoa > Chordata > Mammalia > Rodentia > Muridae > Mastomys > Mastomys natalensis. Next base: position 746,080 of record JAJTUV010001064.1, read on the forward strand.
TATCCCTTAATTATTCCAGACTTGGCTGGAACTCCTCCTCCTCCTACCTCAGCCTGTTGAATGCTGGCATGACAGGTATGTGCTAACAAGCTGGGCTTAATTATCTGTTTCAACCACTCTTGAGATTGTTTCCAGGTTATTAGAAGGAGATATCTGTAATAGAGATAAAAAATGTTTACAGACTATTAAAGCAAATATATATACTTTGCCTGTTTTCCTTATGTTTTTGTGTCTATATTTGTGTGCATTTGCATTCTTTTCTGTGTGTGTGTGTATGTGTGTGTGTGTCTAGACTTTAAGCTAACCTCCATAACTAATCCTCACTTACCACCCACCACGTTTTGTTGAGACAAGAACTACTACAAACACTTAGTCTGGCCAGTGAGTCCAGGGATCTGCCTGTCCCCATCTGGAATTACAAGCATGAGACTCATACCCCACCTTTTTCTGTGGGTTCTGGGCCTGACCTTTAAGGCCCTTTGCTTGTGTGCTAAGCATTTAACCCGGTGAACCATGTCTCTCGCCTCTTCCTCCCTTTCAATAAGCTGATGCATTTATTTCCTCTCTCTACTTGAGTTCTGAATAAATGGAAGGGAACAAGAGTAGCAGAGGCCAGTATGTCATTGTCCTTGTTAATGAAGGCCAAGTTGGAGGTTGTCTGGAAGCCAAATGAGTCTCATTATGTTGAAAAATTAAGCAGAATTTTTCTACCTTGGCAACTGGAACAGGGCAAGTGCCTGGCAAGGACATCCTGGAAAAGTTGCATTATAGAATAATAGTGTGTAAACATTTTTTAATATTCTTACCTTTATTATTAGTTTGTATCTATGTAATGAAACCTTACAGCTTTGTATATTATGTCTGTAATGGGTGTCAATATCCCCATTGCCTTCTCTGTCCCCCGAGACCCCACTGTTGCTCTCTTTCTCTCTTGTCCCTTCATGCTTTCACTTCTTAAGAACTATCTGGGTCACATGTAAGCAGAAAACCTCTTTTATTTGGGTTTATCCTCCTAAATGCGATCTGAATGTGTTTGTGCACATAACCACATGCACACATGGATGGCTGGACCCCTATACAGACATATTAAAACGTTACATCAATTTTAATGTTAATAGTCTTTGTGGAGGGAGCATTAAAACTGGCAAGGGGCACCACAAGTTATCCATAACTTATGAAGATACCTGGACAATGTCCGTATGTCTGAGATGAATGTGAATCTCTCTCAGTTACTTCATACAAACATTTTGCCCTTAATTTTCATCAGCAGCACAGAAATGATTATGTTATGTTAACAAGGAAAGCTCTTACAGGCAGTAGGTTTCCTTAAACACCATAGGTGTATTCAACTTCCCACAACAGTATTTTACTCAACAACACACTTATATTCCACCACATAAATGACTGTGCTGATAGTTCCCCTGCTCCCTCACTACCAACAGGAAATGTAACTTTATCAGCATGGTTTATAGTTAGGGAAGACAGCGGAGGACCTAGTCCTTACAGCTTGAGCTTCACTTTTACTGCTCCTGGGTTGAACATAAGACCTAGTCACTCGTAGTGAAAGGGCTCATCAAAGACACAGAAAGATATGATGCCAGAGTGGTTCTAGAATCCAGGAGTAGTTATCAGGACTAAGCTCTAGATATCTGTCCCACCAGGATGTGTAGTGAAGACAAACAACTATATTGTCCAAGCTGGGGACTGATGCCCAGGAAGATTGTGACATAAGAATCAGTATACTCGCCTCACATGCTGAATGTTTTCTGTATGCTAAATAATTAGAAAATGACTCTAAAGTACTGTTTATATAGTTATTCAGCATAGCCTTACAACTCATAATACTCACTTAGATTATGCTTGCCTGCATTTGAGCATTTTGAAAACCTGGAATTAAGGGGAAGTCTGCAGCCATCTCACATGAGAAATACAACACAGAGTCATTATATTCAGAAGTAGTTTTTTTCATCATACTGCTTTTCAGAGGATGCTTAATAGCCTATTGGGTCAATTGAGTCAAATATATCTGGGCAGGATCAGAACTGTGTCCACAGGCTGGTGTCAGCTGCTGGGGGAGCCTCACAGAGATGGGAGATATTACACTGCTTTGGTGCTTGGTATATATGACCCTCAAACTTAAGTCTAAAGAGTTCCTATCTGCACTCTGTGTTAAATCTTCTCCCAGCTGGCAAGGTAACAGGAGCTGTTGATTGGGCAGGAAATGCTGTTTCTTTCTCTGAGGTACCATTAAATACATCACAGTCTTACAAAGAGAATCTGTAATCACTTTGCCAGGCCTTGATTTCAAACAAACTCTCTTTATTTTACCTTGCAGCAAAAGTAGTTCACCCAAGACTGGTCTAAATCAGCTGTTACAGGGAATATGACTTTATTTGAGGTTTTACATTATCCACTTCTGGATGAACTGCATGACCATTGCATGAAATGACCTCATTGCTTGCATCTGGTTATGTTGTTGTCTCCTCTTCTTCTGTAATTTGTCCAAAGTTATAACATGGAAACAGATGTTTTATCAGGTAGACTCTAGATACTAATGAAGAGTTGTGGATTTGTTGTAGGATAACTGCTATGTGCATAGGATGTCAACCCCGAATTAAGACCAAACCAGTGACCAAAGTTAAATAAATAAGTCAAATAAATGCATTTAAATGAGTTCTTTGTATTTTTAAAAGTTATCTTGTGACCAAAATAGAGCTGCATGTGGGAAGGAGGTGGAAGCAGCACATACACCATGGGAATCCACGGCTGTGCTCACTGGAATATGTTCTATCCTATTAAAGTACCATGAGAAAGGAAATACAGAAAACTTAGAAGCCTGGCAATGGTGGCTCATGCCTTTAATCCCAAGAGTTGGGAGAAAGAAGCAAGCAAATCTTTGTGAGTTCAAGGCCAACTTGGTCTACAGAGTAAGTTCCAAGATAGCTATGGCAAGAAAGAAAGAAAGAAAGAGAGAGAGAGAGAGAGGAGAGAGAGAGAGAGAGAATAAATCTTGAAAAACCAAGCCAAACAAACAAGCTAAAAAATCAAAAACAAAGTATCAGAAATATATCACCAACAATGACACAATATAGAAAAGTGGTTATGTTTTATACTAGTATGAATGCATATATGGATGTGTATGCAAGTGACTTATATTTAACATTTTTGTGTAAGTATATAAATGAATATATGCTACATATCAATGTATGCACACACAAGTGCACATATATGTACACATGGTATATTTTAGCATACATTTATATGCCATAAAAGTATATATACCCATTTATTTATATATACATACATGTAAGATTCCAAAAGACCCTTAGCAATATTTTTAACCCCCTAGTTAAGATGGAGAAGCTCACCACACCTGAGTAAAAAGAAGTTCAGTAACGATGTCCCAAAAAGGTGGCATATCCTCCAGATCTTCAGAAACTATTTTTTAATTTATTTTTCCTCCTTTATTAAATAATAAACAGATTATTTTCTTATACAATCTATCCTGAATACAGTTACCTCTCCCTCTACTCCTCCCTGCTCTTTCTCACCTCCCCTTCTATACATACCCACTTTCTTTCTGTCTCTCATTGGAAAATATCAGGTTTCTAAGAAACAACAGCAAGACACAAGAAAATAAAATATAATAAGATAAAACAAAAACCATCACTTGGAAGTTGGACAAGGCTAACAAAAGGAGGTCCTTGGTCCCATGAAGCAGGATGCCCCAGTGTGGGGGAATTTGAGGGTGGAGAGGGGGAGTAGGTGGATTAGTGGAGGCACACCCACATAGAAGCAGCAGGAGGAGAGACTGGAGAGGAAGTTCCTGGCGGGGGGGGGGGGAATGGGCAAAGGGGATAACATCTTAAATGTAATAAGTAAATATTCAATAAAAGAAATACATTAAAAATTATAAAACGATATATTCATAAAATAACAAAAGGGGAGGTATATCCCTGTATACTACAAATTTAATTAAATAATGTTCTTTTTATTTTAATTTTATAAAAAAAATTGGATGCCAAGGAACTTTCTGCTGAGTATCTATGGCACTCTACAACTAGGCATACTTATGCATAGATGTAAGGAAGGATCCACTTATAGCGTGATCCCAATCAGGTATTTAATATTTAGAAGATGTCATGGTTTGTGTTTTTCCCTGAAGGATGCTGAAAGAGCATGGTGGCTGACAGAGCAACAAGTAAGACATGATGATGCCAGGACAAAGAATGATGCTGAACTGTGAGCTTGCTGAATGCCCTGACAATGGTGACTGAGAAGCTGTATTGGACATATGTTCTCAACCCTCCTTTGCTTACCTCTACCCCTGATGAGACAAGCTGCCTGGTCTCAAGATTTTAGACCTTGTGGAACAGAGAATCAAAAAGGAGAAGTTATAGTGACTCTTGTATTTTTCTTAAAGGTGAGCAGTTATTCGGACTCAATCATGGACTGGTCTAGAAATCAATTCATTATTGGAAATAACAATCTTCATTTGGAAGGCTGGTTCTGGACATTTTCAGAGACATATTTGAAAGTTAGCTGCAGTTCTCTATGATGTTATTTTAGCAAGAGATAAAGTTGGGGCAGGATCTGGATTTCAGACAAGTGTTAGTACATGTGTTAAGGCTCTATAATTGTCAAGTTAAAATTACTTTTGCTTCTTCTACAATATTTAATGTAAGTTGCATTGATTGTACACTTTCTAATTGTGTTAGTGTATTGAAATCTGACATGTCAGTTACGGAGGTCTATCAACCAGCTTTTGTTTTAGTGCCTTGAGTATCACGGAACCTTGGTATTCTGAAAAAAGCTGGCAAGTGCTGGAAGAAGTAAGTTAGGCTTTAAGCAGAAGCATGAGGGTAGTGGGCTTGATTATTGCTGGTATAACAGCTTTAATTATATTAATTGCTAGCACCACTGCTTCTGCATTAGCTTTGACACAAGAAGTTAAGACAGCTACTTTTGTTAATCAATTAGCAAAAAATGTTACTAATATGTTGAATGTACAAGTGGATTCAGATAGGCATTTGGAAGAACAGATTGATGCTCCTTATACTATTCAAATTATTGGGAGGAGTTTCAGAGTTTATGAGTAAGGAACCATCTTGAGTGTCATGCCAAATACCATTGGATTCATGTTCTAAAATTTACAGTGGTAGTCATTATGATTAGGAGAATGTTTAAAGACACTTGCCAGTGTATTTGGCATAATTCTAACACCTCTCTGGATGTTTTAACCTTACATAGTGAACTTATGAATTTCAACAATGCTGCTCTGCTGAGTGTTGATGCAGTAGATACTGCTGATAAAAATTACTCATGCCTGAGGTCAGTATTTCAATTTTGGTCAAGCTTCAAGAATGGCATATATAGCTTGATCATGCTAGCCCTTTTTGTCCTGGGAATACTTTTATTCCTGCCCATTGTGTTAAAGCTTGTCTTTAACAACATCAACATGTTGGCAGCCAAAGTACATGGCTTGAACCTGAAAATGGACCCCCAGACAGAGTTATTAAATTAACAGGCTGGCAAGCCAAGGACGGGTAAGATTCTGCACAGAGCCTTACCAACCTAAGACAGAAGTGCATTGCTTTGGATAACGCATATTCCATGACAGGTAGGAATGGCATTCTTGTCAGAATGACCTAAGAGAGGCTCAGTCTTATTTATGAAATAAAAAAGGGGGAGAGGCAGAGAGTTTTTGGGACTGCTTGGCAAGAATCTGACATGAGCCAAGGAAAAGGAAATGGGCTGCTTGGCAGGAATATGACATTGCCAAGACAAGGAAGTGGGCTTCAGGCAGGAATCTGACATTAGGCTAAACAAAGAAGTAATTTCAGGCAGGAATTTAAATCTTAGGCTAGAACAAGGAAGTAGGCTTCAGACATAAAGTGACTTGAGGCTAGGACAGGGAAGTTGGCTCAGATATTTTGGTCATCCTGATAAGCCCTTAGAAACAGTAATCATGGGCGTGTTCATGGAATTTTGTTCGTTTCCTTGCTTGTTCTTTGACTATTTGCATCTGTTGTATTGTAGTTCCTCAACCTAGAACTGACCTTAATACTTGCATGTAGTTAAAATGGCATAAAATCAAAAAGGAGGATGGGATAGGGGGTTTCTAGGGAGGGAAATGGGGAAAGGGGATGACATCTGAAATGTAAATATATAAAATATCCAAAAAAAAAAAAGCAAAAAGAAAGAAAAGTCCCAAGAGAAGGCAGAAGAATCAGAGATCAACTTATTCACACACTCAAGAGTCTCGACGAATTATTACACTGAAAGCTATAATATACACAGAGGACCTAGTACAGACCCATGTCAGTCCTGTGCTTTCTGCTTCTGTCTCTGTGAATTCAGATGAGCTTTTCTCAGTTGATTCAGAGGACTTTGAACTCCGGGTATCTTCCTTCCCACTCTCTCTCACACTCTATGCTTCCTCTTCCACAGAGTTCCTTGAGCTCTGAGTGTAGATATTTGATGGAGACAATCCATTTAAAGCTAGGTATTCCAAGGTCTGTCTGAGTCATTTCACTGTTACCCATTTTTTTAGACCAGTAGTGTTTGCTTTTACCCCAGATTTCTATTGCTATTTAGTCTCTGATTCTTGGTCACCCAAGCAGTGTCATGTATATGTTTCATCTAGTGGAGTTAGCCTTATGTCAAATCAGACCTTGGCTGGTTACTAACACAAGCTTTGTGCCACCATTATTCTAGCATAACTTTGCAGGAAGGACAGACAATAGAACAAATGTTTTGTGGCTGGGCTGGAGTTTCTGTTTCTCTTTGGTTGCCTACAGGAGTACCATCCATAATAAAGACACTGGAATGTAGGGATGAAGGTTCTCTTAGGTATCAGTTTGACTTTTCCATGTTCAGGGAGAAGTTGTGTTGGTATTGCTTTCAGGAATGAGGCCCTCCTGTCAGTTTGCAGAGAGCAACCTATTGTCTTGCAACAGACTAGATTGTCAGGGAATTTTCTTAGGACCACTTTGGCCAACAAATCAATTGAATGTAATCTATTCCCAATACTGGAATTTTTGTTTGGTGACAAGAGATGGTCATTTGGGATTCCAAGCAATTCTATCAATATGTGGAGACATCATTGTGATCACCTTCATATATTTTATGAAGTTTCTACTGCACTAGATTTCCATACACCCCTCAATCCTAACTTTCTCTCTCCATATTCCTTCCCTCAATCCTATTTATCCCCCAGACCCCCATTCCTGTTCTCTTGCCTCAAGTTTCTAATTCTTAACATTTGCCTTCAAATTTCACAGCAGTTTTTAAGTAGCTAAGTATTATTGCATTATGTAAATGGACCACATTTTCTATATCCATTCTTCAGTTGAGGGACATCTAGGTTGTTTCCAATTCCTGCTCTTATAAATAGAACATAAATGAACATGCTTGAACAAGTATACTGGTGGTAGGACAGTCTCTTTGGGTGTATGCCCTAGAGTGGTGTAGCTGGTGTTAGCTTACAGGAAATTCCACTAGGCTTCTTCCAGGGATATGGCAATAGCGTATATCATTACCTGCCATGGCCAGGTACTTCAGGTGTGGGTTTCATCTAAAGGGGCTGCCCACCCCTCCTCTCCTTCCCATGTGTTCCTGGCTGGTCTATCTCACCCTTTCTGTTGTTCTCCGCCCCCTACCATTCTCTATTCCCATGACTCTGCTCCCATCTGTCTGTCTGAAAATGCCCTTGTAAAATCATCCAGCTATGCATCAGACCCAGTGAAGCTGACCATGAAAACCAACCATCGGTTGTCAGGGGAGGACAGGAATCCAGATGTGTCTCTTTTGCTGCACCATCTTTTCTGGGAAGGGCTGAACTGAAGTGATGTTTTTATCTTTGTATTGGCAGCAGCCTCCTCCCCAGGTGCTCAGAATGTTTTCTTTCTTTGCCCATCATATTCTAAAACTCTTGATTCTCATTTCCTTGTGAGCATTTTAGTCCCAGAGACTGTTTCTGTTGAGTAATACTGACTAAGGTATTCTCTGAGCAGGCACTTATACACAGGCATGAAATTCTTGAAATGGAACTCCTATTGTCTAAAAATATCCTGCTATCTATAAGAGCATTCACCTCAGAACCAGCAGAAAATTGCCTTCTGGAGACAGCTGGCTAAAGCTGATCTGAAGGCATGGGAGTAGATGTTTGTAGAGAATGTAGGGCCTGGGCCAGATAGTTTTCAGTGAAGAGTCCATGTTCTGCTCCTGTGTGCCTCTCCTAAGGTACATAACTGCTATCTTTTCCATTCCATAAATTTCTTAAGCACTGTGATAGTCATATGCCCAGCTACGATAACCATCATTGTAAGGTGCAGACTAACATTCCGCATCTCTTTTCTAGTGGTAGTTTGAGGCTGTGTTCTAAAGGTAGAAAGATAGACACCTATTGCAACCTTCAGCAAGAGAACTGAGAAGCTCCCAACTGTCTGGGCTCATGCGTAATGATGCTGCTGCTCTGCAAGTCATAACCCTAATTTTGTAGCAAGTGACACCACGCCAGACTGTTCTTGCATGGTAATAAACTACCACAGCCTGCAGCCTGAGGCCTCACACCTGCCAGAGAAGCTGCCTTTGCTGAGGCCCTTGGCTCATACAACTCAAGGTCAAACCGTTGCAGTATGTACTCTGAGGCCATATGTGCTGGCTTTGGTCTGCTACTGAAAGTCAACTGTGGTCAGAAGAATAAGCTGCAGCGCTATGACAAAGTAAAATTACCTAATATCTATGTCTGAAAGACTATGGATACAGTTGTAAAAACTAATTATGCCAGGTAAAAATCTATTGGGCATAGCATAATCTCTACAAAGCACCATTGTCTAAGTGGCACCTAGATACCAGGGTGTAAAGCTGCTTCCAAAACTTGATCATTTCTTTTGCAGTTTAGCTTTAAACTTTGTTTCATCTCCTTTTCAAGTGTTGCTGGTCATTGACAAATGCTGGTATTTAAAAATATGTGTGCACATGCAAACACCTACATGCTTTTGTCTTTATTTTTCTTCTAAATTCAGTTCATTGTATAAAAAGTTAGTTATAAATTAATGAGTCTGAAGTTAATAAGCAATAATTAACAAATATATGTTGGAAGAGGTGTGTGCTATTTTGTGTAAGCCAATGCTTATAGATTCCAAATGAGAATAATGCAACTAAATTGTATTTCATTTAAATGAAGAAGTCAACCATTCACAGAAATAAAAGTCTCCCTGGATCTAAATGCACATCCTGAAAGCCCTGCACGCCATTAAGATCTTTTCTTCTTCCTGTTTATATCTCCTTATCCCACTGGCCGTACCTGCCTGCTTATTAATCATAGCACAGACACAATACAAATAATGACTAATTGGTGAACATTCTTTTGAACATCATTATTCTGTCTTCTAGATGAAGCATGAGAAAAATGGAATAGGTTTTCATGATAAATGTTAGAATAATATTTTAACACCGAAATGAGACAGAAAAATGCAATGTGTGCTTTGAGTGTAATTTAACTTCTCTTAGGTTTTTTTTTTAAATATAACTATAACCTAGGATTTAAATCATTTGCTGCTCATATTTACTAATGAGAATTTACTGTTCCTATTGATTTATTGAGAATGGAGCTTAGTGTCTTTCCCACAGATTGGTGATTTGGGAATAGGTTCTGTTTACTATGTAGATAGGCAGGCTAAGGATAATCTCTACTGTTAGATATCATTTATTGCACTTCTATTTTCTCCAAAAAAGAGAGGTAGAATCAAATATGCTGTTTGCTCATGTATATACCCTACAATACCCTTCATTCATGCAATCCATGCAATTGCATGAGCATGTGTGATTCCTCCAGTTTCGAAAGAAACTCTAGCTTGCTCTCATGATGAGTTGACTCTATCCACCTACATTCCCATCAACAGCTGCCAGGTCTCCTTCGCTACACTTTCTGATGAGCACAAAGTGAATGTCCAAAATGATGAGCAACATTGGTAAATCAAATCAGAGTTTACAAAGGAAAACATTACAACTCACACAACAAGAGATTATTACATTAATAATCATTAGAGGTTATTACAAACAACTTCATATCAAATGTCCAATATTCTACTAGAAAGAGAAACATTTTTAGATATGTGTTTACCTGCCAAGGGTTAAGTCTGAGGGAAAAAGAAAACCTAAACAAACCAATGATGCACAATAGTTTTATCAGTAAAATTATGCTATTGATCCAAGGCTAAGACCAGATGGTTTTGTGACTGAAGTTTAGCAATTAATAGTAACAACAGTATTTCTAGCTATGCCAAAATGTGAGGAAATAATTCTTCCCAAATTCTGATGCCAAATACCAATGAAAACACCGTCAAAAGAAAAGTACTGGACAACGACCTCAATGAAACATAGATGTAAATACTTCAAAAAAATAAATAAATAAAAGTAAGCATGGTAAACCAGGACAACATAATGAAGGTCAAAAGCCATGTGGTCAAGCCAGGGATATCTGAAAGACAACTTATACTTTATAAAGGCTCTAACACAATTCACGTTACATATAAAAGTCATGCTAAAGAAACAAACAACTGAAATCTTTAGATTGGCAATATTTAATGCTTTATATTTTTTGCTTGTGAGATTGTAATTTAATTACTGCATTTATTCCTGCGGTCCTCTTTTTTTTTTTTTACAGCATTCAAAGTCTCATACTTCTCTCTATTCAATCTGTGGTCTCCCCTTTTCACTAATAGCTACTACAGGCATATCTGTATTTATATATACATATCCATTCCTAAATAAAACCTATTGAGACAACATAGAATGTTATTTGTCTGTATGCTTTCTTTCGGGATCTGGAAAACACTGGTGACTACTGTCAGCACTTCATCTAACGTGGTACCCAGTGTCTTCACTGCAGAAATGAGATGTGAGAGATCAACCATACTGGAAAAGAGGACATTCAAAATGTTTTGATTCTTAATGATGTCTGGTATATAGATACTCTAAAGATTCCACCAAAAATTATTTGGCCAAAATAATTCAACATGCTTTTAGAAAACAAAATCAACATAAAAAATCAGTAGTGTTGTTATTTGTAAAATTTAATCATCTGAAAATCAAAGAAGAGTTCTATTTATGCCAGCTGTAAAATAAACAAAACAAAATAGCCAGAAATAAATTTTATCAAGTAACTAAAAGTGCTTTCAATGCCAACTATAAAACACTGATGAAAAAAATTGTGCAGAAGAGAAAAAAATGTGGAAAGACACCCATGCTTACAACTGAGAAGAATTAATGTTATCAATGTGTCCACAATACCCAAGGCAGTTTTTGGATTCATTGTCATCCCTATGGAAACACTAATGTCAGTCCTATATCTAGAAAAAAAAAACATTAGAAAATTATGTGGAGTTCCATAAAATCCAAAATAGGTAAAGCCATCTTGATAAAAACATCAAAATTTATTACTCATCTTTGTTTTGTTCTTGCTATATGATACAACGGCATGGCACAAAGAAGCTTAGGGAGAAAGGCTCATTTTAATTCTCAGAGTATAGCCCTTCATCTATTGAAGCCAGGGCAGTAACCCAAAATGGGAACCTGGAGATAGGAGCTGAAACAGAGACCACAGGAAAATCCTGCTGACATTGCAGGTTGAGCCTACTGTCTTAGCCCAGGGATAGTACTGCCTAGAGTTGACTGGGCCCTTCCACAGCAATACAGGCCAATCTGATGCAGACAATCACTCAATTGTGGTTTTCTCTTTGAAGATGAGTCTAGTTAGTGTCAATTGATAAAGTTAAGTCAGCCAACCCTACCTGTTCTTATAATCTTCTGTAAAGCTGTAGTAGCTAGCCAAAACACCATGGTACTGGAATAAAGAAGTACCACACCAACCAATAAAACTAGAAATGGAGAGTAGAGGTAAATTCTCTCACCTATAGTCAGATTACTTTTGACAAAAGTATTAAAAAACATATTGGAGAAAGAACCACTGTTTCAAAATTGTCCTGAAAAGGCTGGGTATCCATGTGTAAAAGAGTAAAATGAGACTCCTCCCTCTTCCCAGTTACAAAAATCAGCTCATACTAGATTAAAGGTTAGTGTGAAATACCTGAATTTGAGAAATTGCTTGAAGGAACATGGAGAAGTATTTCAGGGCCTTGGAGTGGACAAGAAGCTTTGGACAAACTTTCAAAAGTGCAAGAAAAAAAACAGACAAATGGGATTGCACCAAGCTAGAAAGCTTTCTACAGCAAATAAAACAGTTGAGAGTTAAGGATAAGAGAAATATTTGAAAACTCTTCTGACAAGATCTGATAAGCAAAATATATAAAGAATTTACAGTATTCAAAAGAAAAAATGATAAATATCCCAATTAAAAATTGTCAGTAGTTCTAATTAGGAAGTTTTCAAATGAAAACAGAAAGTAAGCTCTGTGTGGTGAAGCATGCTGATAATCTCAGTGTTTGAAAGGCTGAGGCATAAACAAGAAGCTCCTCTGTTCAATACCAACCTGGGTAATCCAGCAAGCTTCCAGTCTCAAAACAGTAATGATCCATTGCTATATTTACCATATAATAAATAAAGAGTAAGCATAGCTTTTCTCTAATACAATCATACCCAAATGAGTGAAAACTAGATTAAAATTGTTTTACTATTAAGTATTTAGAAATCTTAACACACTGATATGCATCAGTTATGATATACACATGCATGCACACACACATGCTTGCATACACACTCACTCTCTCACACACATGGTTTTGAGATAGAGTTCATTACGCAGACAAGGTTGGTCTCAAGTTTGTGATCTTCCTGCTTTTGACTCCAGAGTGCCAGGATTACTGATACACGCCACTTTACCTCACTCTGCGCATTCTAAGATTTTAATACTAAGTATAGACACACATATCCTGAAAAGAAGTCTAGTGCAACTCATTGTGATGAAAATCAACCAGTGGATACAAGTTGCATAAGAAAACAAAACTGGACATGTTTTTGTTTTATTTTTTCAAATATCTATATCCTATACATGTGGTATTAGAAATATTTTCATATTTTCAGGTGTTGTGAAAGATCTTTTGATGTGATCAATATAAGAATATTCTGCTACTGTTCAACTCTTCATCTCTAAGACAATGCCATTCCACTCAAATGTTCAGTATTCAGCATGGGCCCAAGAAGGAAAGAACAGAAAATAACATCTCTTCTCCACTGGAATCAAACCACAGTCCACAGCCTTCTTTTCATATCAATTAGATGCTTATCATTTTGGATTTTCATTTGACATTCTTTCAATTTGACATAATACCTCTGGTATGAGAAATCTACTCCTGATCTTGGTATTTGTTTATTTAAACTATACTGACCCATATATGCCATTTTAAAAAATTCTCTTTAAGAGAATTTAAAGAGAAAAAAGTTCTTTTAGTCTCCAGATGACCAACTGAGGTATGGATATTAATCACTCTACACAAGTTTAAACAGAAATAAGCAAAACATAGAAGTTGTACAAATATATAAATATGACCAGATGAGTCCCTTTTTGTTGGTTTTACACATAAAATTTCAGGGATAATAACTTTGTGTCTTATTTCTCTGTGCATATGTAACAATGAAAGCAAAAAAAATACCACCCATTTGAGAGAAAAGGGTGTCATTGAACCCAAGAGGAGGAGGGAAGAAAGCATGGCATTGAGTGGAGGAAAGGAAAGTGGGCAACATGACATAATTAAACTTTGATTAAAATATATTAAATATAAAAATAAAATGAAATTGCATTAGCTCTTTTGAAGAAGACAATAGCTTTCCACCTATCTATATTAGGCCTTGTGAGCTTGTGGCCAATTTGGAAGAAAATGACTTCTTCTGACGGAAGAAATGTCTTGTAACGCCAACTGTGAAACCTGTCACAATTTTGATATCAAGTCGCAACTAGGAACCAAGAGTGACCATGACACCGAGGACTCACTCAGCGTTTAAATGATTGAATGAGCTACATTTTCATCACTCTGTAATTACAGCTGAATTTTCCTTGCAGCTCCCTGTGTATGAGACTCGTGTCTACTGAAGCCTCCCAATTACTCTGGCCTTTAAAATAGACTTTGAAACAGCCAGTGCATGACACATTTTCAAAATTACAGTTATTTGCTTATTCCCTTCATTTTCCATATAACCAACATAGATTGTGACATGCTGCCTCTTCAGATAACTCAGTTAGATAATTAAATGTTCCCCACAAGAAAGGGAGCTTATTAAGGGGAACATGCTGTCTTCCTTGAAATTTCACCAAATACTTAGGAGACATCAGCTACGCTGTACATTGCCAGCTGTGGGCTTCTGGTAGGAGATTATTTCCTATCAATGAGGCTCTGGTTTCCTTTTATCAATGGTAGACCTGGCAACTCCTTTATCAATACAACATCGAACCCACTTATTAATCTATGATTTACTATTTTCCTTAGAAAAAAAATTGGAAAAATGTGTGAGATGATTTTTATTAGCAGACTTTCATAGAAATAATTAAACATACTTTCCATGGAGCAGGAGTGTGGGGTAATCCATGCTGACAAAAGGGCTGAACTTGTGTTTGTGCGATTATCTATTCTCTACAGTTTAAGTGAAGGGAATACTTGTCAAAAATCCAACATTTCACAGAATTAAATATCCTTTATTGAGTCTGATGAAGCCTATTAAATACTTGAATGGAGGAAAAAAAATCAAATATGCACAATGAAGTCCTAAATGAGGCCTGCTCTCTATTAGAGGTCTTTTGAGTGCATTGGGATTTAAGATTTATAAAATTCAAAACCAATTAGATTAACATAAAAAGTCATTACAAATATTTGGCACGAAATTAGTGATATAAGCTATGTACCATTCAGGTACTTAGCATACTTTAATTTTTATTGGGTTTTATTCACTCACCAGGTGAATTATAATAATATAATCAACTTTAAATTTTTTCTGAACATGGGCTCATGAGGTCCTCCTCAAAAGTCTGTCGGGGATGATAGATAAATAGACAGATAAATAGTAAGTAAACTGTAGTTACTGCGTTATTACAAACAAGTCAGAAGCATATATTTTATCAGGTAAATCATTATTCATTAAATAGTTAGACTATTTATATTTTTAATGAAGTCCTGTCTCCTTTTGGCCACAGTTCCACTTATTAAGAAAAACCAGTGAACTAGAATGTACTTCTTTTACATTATACACTCTGATTAACTTGCCTTGGTACAGAAATGTATAAGCTAAAAATACTGTGGAATAGTTCGCTAAGTATAGCCAGAAACCCAGAAGTCACCAGAGATCAAAGGCAATCTATATTTGCATCGTCAGTGTGATACCACTTTGAAGTCATGCAGAATATATCCTGCAGGAGACTTTCCAGTGTTCTGAAAGGAATAACATGAGGAAAGCCCAAACAAACATGTGGAAGAGAATGTGGGATTACAGAAGTGCAGCCTGAAACTCTCTGATGATGCTACTGATACAATTATTTTCTAAATTTCTCTAGCTCTCAAAGTGGAGGACATGATTTTTACAGAGAAGCAGTTGTTTGTTGTTCTGTTACTGCCTTGCTTAGTCTTAATAGGCTAAATGGTTACTCACCTACACCATATATTTTATGATGTGATACAGTGTGGTACCTGGCATGACAAAGGCATACTTTGCATAACTGTAGTTCTAATTCAGATTTGTAGGAAATCGAGGGAAGATAAAACAGGCAGATGAGGAATGTAAAAACTTGCAGGATTATGTTCTTATCTTTCCTCTTCCCTTCTCCACCCCTCTCCCTCTCTCTTCCTTCCCTTCTTCTCTTCTTTTCTTCCTTTTGTTTCTTTTTTCATTTATTTAAAGAGATAAAAGATAATGTTGAGTAGCCAGGGCACTGGGGAGAATCTGGGGGGATTCAGAAGAGGGGGAAAATATGATCAAATATATTGCACTGTATGTCCAACATACAATGGACATCTTTTCCTTCTGTTGGTTTGCCTTGTCCAACTCTGAAGTGATATTCATTTTATCTTATTATATTTTGCCTTTAATTTTTTTTAAATTACTTTTAGTTTTTTGTTTGTTTGTTTGTTTGTTTGTTTTTACAGTCCAGTCATTGCCTCCCTTGGTTCGCCCTCCCACAATTTCTCATCTCATTCCTCCTCCCCCCTGCCTCCAAGAGGATGTTCCCCCCACCCTGCCAGGCCTCCCCACTCCATGGGGTCTCAAGTCAGTTCAGGGCTAGGTGCATCTTAGACAACTGAGGCCAGACCAGTCAGTCCTCTCCTGTATATGTGTTAGGGCCTTGGACGAGCTAGTGTATGCTACCTGGTTGGTGTTTCAGTGTCTGAGAGATCTCAGGGTCCAGATTTGTTGAGACTGCAGACTTTTCTATGGGGTCACCATCCTCCTCAGCTTCTTCCAGCCTTTCCTTAATTCAACAAGAGGGGTTCTTGAGTCCATTGGTTGGGTGTAAGTATCTGCATCTGTCTCAGTCAGCTGTGTGTTGGGCCTCTCGGAGGGTAGCCATGCTAGGCTCTGGTCTGTAAGCACACCATAGCATCAATAATAGTGTCAGGCCTTGGAGCCTTCCCTTGAGCTGGATCCCAATATGGGCCTGCCACTGGACCTCCTTTTCCTTAGTCTCTTTTCCATTTTTGTTCCTGACATTCTTTTTGACAGGAACAATTCTGGTTCAGAGTTCTTTTGACTGTGGGATGGCTTGTTATATTTTTAAAAGAAAGAAAGTTTGAATGGATGGATGGATGGATGGATGGATGGATGGATGGATGAAAGAAAGAAAACCTAGCTACCTGAGTAGAAGTTAACAACTGAACTGTCACTTATACCTTCTGGGAGAGGGATATTCAGTTTTCTTTAGTAAAAAGACACTGAGTATATCAACCACTCCAGGGCAGGCCTTGTCTTGAAGAGTGATAATTGGCCAAAATACAATGTACTCCACAGTTTTTTTGTGCTTTTATTTAGTTTGAGTTAGACGTTGCTGTTTTATTTTGTTTCTTTCTTTCTTTTGGGGTATGGTTTTATTTTGTTTTCTTGGTTTGGGGGAGTTTTGTTAGTGTATGAGATTTTTGTTTGTTTTTTGAGATAGCTTAAAGTTGGGTAGGTCGGGAAAGGAGATGACCTGAGAGGAGGACTTGGAAGGACATGAAGGAGAGGAACAATATGATCAAATATATTTAAATTTAAAATTTCAATTAAATGATACAATATAATACAATTTAAAAAACTTCATGGCAATTAAAAAATTATGATGAAACTCTAGGGAATATATGTCATCATTTTCTTTATTTCTGGAAAATATAGCCAATTTAAAGGCCAAACCTGACAAGACAGACCCACTTAAGCTGAAGTAAAGAGTCTCTGTGACAGGTGTTAGGTTCTGAATTTGAGAAGGTTCGAAGTCACATAAGCCAGTAAGATCCAGTCAGCACTATTCCAGGTACTCTGATGCCTGAGCCAGGGGCTTTTCCTGACAGCATTCTATGCCCATCAACACATGGAACAGTGTATTCCCCCACACTACTGACATTCAGGAAGACAGAGAGGATATTGAAAACACCAGTACACAGAAACATGGATGTTGGACTCCATCGGCTGCATGAGTACCTTAAGTTTTTCTCAGATTGTAGGTTTGATGAGTAACTTGCACCAGAGTAGGCAGGTTTTGACTTAGTAATTTAGGAATGTCTCCTCTACTTGTACCTTTGTCTAAGTCTCAGCATTGCACAGGGAAAAATTTCAAGAAAGTGATGACTACTCTAAACAGTTTCATAAAATAAGATACTTTTTATCTTGCTGAGAACAAATTGGGCATGAATAAAAAGAGCATGGTTCGTATTGGTTTTTCATTATCTTCCTACAACTGCACAGGTGGAAGATATGACTCTAGTCTGTTGTCAAATTCAATTAGAACTTTATTTGTATCTCTTCTTTTATGAAGAAGGATGGGTACTAATTTCAAAAGCTTTGGGTTGCTCTCTAAAACATCTTTGCCTTATCCTGGCTGTTCAGTGTTTTACACTGGAAATGGCAATACTTATTATAATAATTTTGTCCACTTCCACAATGACTTCCAAAGCTGTTTTGTACTAATACAAACTGGCAATTTTAATTTTCAAGCACAGTTAAAACAAAAACCCAAAGTCAACATATTCTTCATCAAACTGCTGAGATTTTATAGTAAATGTGCCTTCTTTGAAGAAACAAAAAGAGTTTCAACCTATCTGGTTCTGAGCATCCTCGAAAGACTTTTACAGCCTTTGAAAACAAACTGTTGTGAGACCCTGTCCTTTAAGTCATGGTAGTAAATCAATAGTCCAATGATTTTATTTGCTGTCTTCTCCTCCAACAATATTGAAGAACTGTCCAGAAGAAAGGACTCCGAGAGAGGGGTTCCATTATATCTGCTGAGCAGAGACCTGTGTTATTGATTTGTTTATTAAGAGGAGAAATGAGGACTACAAACTTGGAGTAAAAGGCCTGTGTTTTACTTTCTTTGCTCACTGAAAGGAATAAATATTGCATAACCACAAAGCACATTAGTAGATTTCATTGTTATACATGTTAGATATGACCACCCCCTGTCCCAAATTGATGCTGTCACTATAATTAAGTGTTGGTTTTTCTCAGAGGAATGTTAGTGAAGAATTACAATGAATTTGTAAAGGAGACTCTAGGCACAGAAAACAATAATGAAACAGCGGAGTGGACATAACTATCACACATCACAGCCCAGTTAGCCTTTCTGCCTGGGACATAGGTTGTGACCAGCTCATGCTCAGAGAGAAGAATGTTGTGGGAGCTTGGGTCCATGACCTGTCACCTTTAAATAAGAAGCACTAACTGCCACCTTACTTTATTCAAAACTTGCTTATTAAAAATATGTGAGGTAATCCTCACTTAGTAACTAGCTCTTATATGCCAAGAGTATCATTTGTGTTATTTTATTGACTTGGCACAATTTACCTGGGACCTATGTGGTTACTTTCTTAACAGATGAAGTGAGTGGGCTTTTGTTTGGTAAGTTGTTTAAGTTCATACACAAGTAGAAAAATTGCAATTTCTGTTTGCAAAATAAAAAAAAAAAAGTACTTTGTTTACAATATACTCTCTCACTCCAAAGTTCACTGTTTTAACTTGATTCAACAGTCTGGTGTTTTGTTTAGTTTTGATGTGTATGTGTGTGTTTAGGTTTGGGTCTGTACTTTTCTTTGTATGTCTACCTTGTATGCATATACTATGTGTGGTATATATACACAGGTGTATTATGTGTTTTAATTAAGGTTTCTGTTGCTGTAATAAACACCATGGTCATGCAACTTGGAGAAGAAAGGGTTTATCTCAACTTACAACTCTCAGGACATGATCCTTCATTGGGGGAAGTCAGAGCAGAAAGAAACTTAAGGCAGGAGCCTGGAGGCAGGAGCTAAAGCAGAAGCCATGGAGTGACTGCTTACTGGCTTACTCCTCATGACCTGCTCAACCTGCTGCCTCCTTATACCACTCAAGACAACAACTCATGGGTGGTACCACCAACAGTGGATTGGGCCCTCCAGCAGCAATCACCAATCAAGAAAACACCCTAAAGATTTGCCTACAGGCAATATGGTGGGTACTTTTTCTCAACCAAGGCTTCTTCATGCAGATATAACTCTAACTTGGGTCATTCTGACAGAAAAGTAAAAGACTTGTACCCCTTTATATGTGGAGGATAGAGGAGGCTATCAGACATCCTGTTCTTCATTTTACTTCAGGATGAAATCTCTTACTTAGACTGGAACTATACCAAACACCAGCAAATCTGTCTAGTTTCCTTTTCCATAGTGTTGACTTTACAGATGCATATGGCCATAACCAACTTTTTAGATGATAATGACCTGGGATTTGAACTCAGGTCCTGATGTGTCATGCTCATTTGCATATTTTGCCTCCACACCTGCCCACATGCCAAATCTTTTAAAGTTAGATTTGATTAAGTGCAGGGAATAAGTGAACTAGAGTTTTCACTCTGTTTTAATTTTTAGGACACTATTGTTCATTTTGAAATTAAAATTCACAGAGTTATACAATGAAGAATGTAGGCTTTATTTGAAATAAAACTAGGCATCATTTAATAAATAGATTCCATTAAATTAAAACACTCTTCAAAGCATTAACATTCTTTTCTCTGGCAAAAATAATTTTCAATTTCCTTTTCTTTTCCCCTCTAACTAAAAGCAATAACTGATGGATACAGTGGATGAGCGAGCCTCTACTTCAATCATTTTCTTTGGGTGACTTCTTTTAAGCTATTGATGAGGAGTCTGCCTTGAGGAATGCACAGTTCACTGATAAAGGCAAAGCAACACTTTAGGAGTTAGAATGGATTATTTTCTATACTCCTCCCATTCCCTCCATTCGTCCCTATCCCTGGGTCCTTGGGTCTTCAGTAAGAATTTCTACCACTCCAGCTTCTGCTATAGATAACAGAAAGGCCACCACATCAACAGTCAGTAAAGCGGTTATCACAACCTTTTTGGAATCAGTGTTCCCTTTCACACTGTGTTCACAAAATCTCTGAGCACAGCAATGTAACTGACGTCTCAGGAACTCTGCAGACTTTTCTCAGCTATCAAAGGTCCTTTCCACATCTGTTTTCTTAGCCGTAGTCACTCCAGGAAGTTTGCGTGGTTTTGTATAATTTCTCTATAAACTTTCTGATCTTCATTAGCAGGCTTTAATGGGTCCGAGGCTGGGATGGGATACACTCTAGGACACCGTGAACAGCTCCCTCTCTCTTCTCGTTCACTAGGTATGACTTTGTCCTTCAGCCTTCAGCACAGCTGATCCATCTAAAGCTTAGCCCAGATTCCCCTCAGCTTTTCTTCTTCATAGGCACTACTCGTGATATGTGACTTATTCAATTTGAGATTTTTCACATTTTCTTTTCAAAAGCAGGACATCATCTTTGGTGACAATAACCTTTCCAACTTTTCCTAACTCATCAACTTGAATGTCTTCAAGATTTATATTCAACCATGCTTTCACCAAATCCTGCACCACCAATAACAACAGCCATATTTTCAAGTTAGTTCTTCCTATTGTCCCTAGATGATGGAATTCTGATCAACTTTTAGTCTGTTCAAACCAGTGGTCTTAGAGCTCCTTCATCAACATCTCCAGCAATCATTACCAAGGGCTTTCTTCCAGTTATGAACACCGGGCATTGTCAAGAGCAGCAACAATGGGCTGCACATTAGAAAATTTATTTTTACTCAACAGAACATAGGCATCTTGGAATTTACATTTTTTAGCTTTTGATATATTAATGTAATATGGAAAATATACCATCTATCAAACTTCATCGCCCTGATAATTTCTAATTCATAATACAGGGTTTTTCCATACTTAACTGTAAAGATACTCTTTCTTCCAGTGGTTTTGGTTGTTGTTATTGCCT
The DNA here is from genome assembly GCA_021653895.1 of Mastomys natalensis. NCBI lineage: Eukaryota > Metazoa > Chordata > Mammalia > Rodentia > Muridae > Mastomys > Mastomys natalensis. The sequence continues at coordinate 767,528 of JAJTUV010001064.1, forward strand.
CAGGAATGATGTTTCCAATATCTTTGTCTCTATTTGCAGGAATTGTAGCAACCTGAGAGTTTTCTGTCCAGATTGTCACAGGCTTACAAACTTTTTAAATTTAGCGATTACAGCATCAACAGCCAGCAAGCATCACACTTTGCCTGCTTTCCACTGCATTAACACTTTTTGTACTCTTCTCAAGGCCCTCCTCAGCCGTAGAGCATGCTGGGACAGTAACAGTTGTGGTGCCACCCCAGTTTCATCCATGCTAATAGCAAACATCTTGAAGAAGTTAGCTCTGATACTTTTATACTTTTCCTTTAAATTAACTGAATTGCAACTGTCACCCCATCTTCCCTTTGGTGCCATTGTAACAGTGACAACATTAACTAAAAGATCGTCAGCCTCAAACATTTAAGACTCAGGCATTCACAGCAAATTTTACATCTTTTGAGTGAGATGAGGAGCTAATGCTGCCTCGGACTTTCTAGTGGAGATCTCATCTAGCAAGGGATTGTGGGTTTTCAAAACATTTCTTTGGAGTGGAAGCACATATAACAAGTCAGGTGTTCAGTAGTGAGTAAAGAAAATTTCTTAATTTGCTTATGAATATAAGCTGGATTCATCATGACATTTCAAAATAGCTTTAGTTGACTCCCTCCCCACTCCTCTATCCCCAATATTCCTGCTTTTTATCCCCACCAAAAAACTGGTTAGATACCCAGAACTGGTACAGCTGGGCTACATGGCTGTTGTAGTTTTATAGAGACACTACTACATTAATTTCCTCAGTGGCATTGTCAGTAAACACACTGTAGAGCAGTGATGGAGCCCTACATAAGTATACATCCCTTGGTGATATTTAGCAAATAATTGACTTATGACACACTCTTTGAGAGGATGCATATTTTTATTTCTACAAATATCTAAAATCTAAATAAAGTAAAACATATTTCTAAAATTTAATGACTAGTTCCTAAAAGCAAGTATTACTTGCTTGTACCAATGCCCAAAGGATACAACTTTCCTTAGGTATCAATGATGAAAGAAGCCTACAGACATGAGTTACAAATATATATGAAGACGAGCTTGGCCAGTAGTATCTTCAGTCTTCATCAGCAGAGTGTGTATCCACTGTATTTGAACATGTGACTTGATAACTCATTTTGTGAGTTTGATTGTTATCTCTTTGATATGTCTCGATGATCTTCTATACCATACAACTTCGCTGATGCTATTTCCTTTGCTAATGATGTCCAAACCTGTTAAAATAAATTGCAGGGAGACACAGTGGGAAATGAAGCTTACCAGGTGGAAGATCAAATGAAATTAAGCTCTTGACCAAATGTCCGTAAAACTGACTTGACTTAATAAATTCGATGCAAATTGAGTTGTGTCATTTGGGATGTGTGCACGCACACATACATACATGTTTTTAACTTGCCAAGTACATCTTCTTGCCTCTTTAAAAATCTCATGAATAAATAAATATAAATTGGTTATTTTCATTTTAAAAATTCACATTTTTATCTGCAATTGAAGACCAAGTATAAACTAGCCTACACACACACACACACACACACACACACACACACACAAAGATAGTCTTTAAAGGACATGGGAAATTGAGAATACCCAGTGACATCTCTGGTGTTAGATTACCATATTGTTTTTGAAGGAAGAAGTACTTTAAGTTCATCACAATAGTTTTTCTTTAAATATTTTACATCTATTTATTTGCTAGGGTTGTCTTGCATGTATGGCATAAGTGTGGGAGTTGAAGCACAGCTTGTTGAAGTCAGTTTTCCTCTTATATCATGTGACTTGAACTTAGGCCATTGGTCTTTGTAACAAATGCCTTTACCCAATGAACCAGCTATATGACCCCATCACAGTTTCTTGATGAATTCTGGCTACCTTTGTTAAGTCTTTTTGTAAGTTGGATAGATATGTAGATGATAGATAACAGATAGAAATAGATAGAGATACATAGAGACATAAATAGACATATAAATATAAGTGCTGTAGATATAAGCACATATTTAACCACTATATAATCTATGAAAACATAGAGTGAGAACATTGTGTTAGCTCCTATAATTGATTTTTATATATCCTTGAATATATATCTTTACTACCAGAAAGCTTTTTCTTTATCCCTTCTTCTTTCTTTCTTTCTTTTTCTTTCTTTCTTCTTTCTTTCTTTCTTTCTTTCTTTCTTTCTTTCTTTCTTTCTTTCTTTCTTTCTTTTGGTTTTTTTGAGACAGGGTTTCTCTGTGTAGCTTGGCTGTCCTGGAACTCACTCTGTAGACCAGGCTGGCCTCGAACTCAGAAATCCGCCTGCCTCTGCCTCCCAAGTGCTGGGATTAAAGGCGTGCGCCACCACCGCCCGGCGTATCCCTTCTTCTTATTCAGTAACAATTAAATATATTTCCTATTTGATCTAGTGCCTTCATAATAATAAAACTGTAGTTGCCTCATCTGCCTTGTCTACAAAACTATGAATGTATTCTACCTGATAACCTGCTTACTCTTGAACCCAAGATTCTAGTATAGTGCCCAGCATATAAAATATGCTCAATAGTTGTTTGTTGATCTGAACCTAATCAATTCAGAGACTAATTTGAGTATATAAATTCATTGTAAAGTGATCCCCAAATGTGCTTAACAATACCCTCAAAGTAAACAAATTTCTATCCTGGAAGAAAACTTTTTAAGACTTAGAAAGAACATACCACATAAGTCTCAGGAACTCCCTTAAACATACAAAATTCACAAAGCCTCTGCCTCCCTTGGGTTTAATTAGCAGTAAATACTGCTAGGAAAGAGGAAACACTCATACCTGTAAAGAATTCCAGGGTTTTTCTTCTCATGAGTCCTTATCCAAGCAGGGATGTGTTTTTCAGCAAAACAACAGCTACTGACTCCTCTATGTTTCTGTGAGTATCCCTTTATTCAGACCCCTATAAATAGCATCACTAACTTCATTGAGGTATCAAATTTTACTTCGGTAGAATCTTTTATCTGTCATTGGTATCATATCTGCAGTGAGTAGAGGTCTTTTTATAATGTTTCCAGGAACATCATATAACACAAGGTTTGCACTAGTCCCAGATGAATGCTTCTTATCTTATTTCATGACACAGATGCTGACATTTGTGGTAAAGAAATGAATTTCAGCATCTCATTGTAATACTGAAACCACGTAACCCCTTAGAACAATAGCATGAAGTACAGTGTAGATGGATTTTTTTAGATATGAATTCATCTCAGGCTACCATTACATAAGTAAAAATAAATTCAACTCTGTGTATTTGGCTTGCTAATGAGAAAAATTAATAATAATAATAATAATGTTTGCTACCTGGCCGAAGGAGCCAGGACATTTTCCTTAATCTGGACAGCTCAAAGATGATAAGAGTTCATTCAATCAATTAGAGTGATTTTGATTAAATAATAAGCCAAATTGTTAATATGACAATTTTTCAAAGCACACACATAAATTAATTGCTTCTATAAGCTATGATATTATTATATGTAAAGAACATCCTGAAAGGAAAAAAGTTAATATGAGAAATTTATAACTCTCCATTAATTAAAATTCCATATTCAATATAATTTTCCCTTCTAGGCAAGCAGATATTTTTAGGTTTTTTGACTCTCTTAATTTATGAAGCAAACTAGAATAGTTTGATATATGTATACAATATGAAGTTATCAAAACAGGGCAGTAAATATTTAATTTTAAGGTTAAAATTTTGATTAACATATATAATTGTCCACATTTATGGATACAGTATGCTATTTTAATGTAAGTGTATATTATGTTCTGATTCTGAGTTTTCAAACTCATCTCTTATAGTTATTCATAAAATATGTAACAGGCTACTGTGAACTATGACTGTGATCTTCATTTCTGCCACTGTGTTATGTTAGTAAGTATTGTCCAAACACATATAAGCTGATGCTACTTTATTCACATCTAATAATTATCATACATTCCAATTCACTTTTTAAAAGATCTTCACATGAAAGACTACATGTGCTATTTACATGTATGTACTTGAGTCATTTCACTTTTTAAAAATGTCCTACATTTCCATCTTTTTCTCTGTAAATGATAGGATGCTCCTTTCTGTGGATGAATAGTATTCTCCCATACACACATATACTACATATTCATCATTCATTTACCTGAAGATAGATGTCTCTGCTGATTTCACGTCATACATATTGTGAATAGTGCAATGAGAAAAAGGAAGTTCATATCTCTTGGATGTGATGAATTCATTTCCTTGGAATACATATTTGGAAGTGAGATAGCTGGATCACACTCGAGTTCTAGTTCTTGTTGCTTAACCAGAGAGTCATCCAAAATGCTTCAAAATGTAGTCACCACTGAGTATTAAAGTGTCCTAATATCCACATCTTTATACCATCTGTGGATTTTCTCTTTGGTAATAGTCATTATAACTGGAGTAAGATGATGTCTTATTTTTGGGCTTGACTTGCATTTCTTTCAAAGGTAACAAAGTTGAACTTTTTCATGAATTTGTTGAATATTTGAACTACATCTTTTAAAAAAGTATCTATTTTAACACAATGTAAGATATTTCAGGTCATTTCTACTTATTTTGTAGAGATATGATATGAGGATTTTATTGATATTAAATGAGATAACAGAAAAAAGCAAGTTTTTATACAAAATTATGATAATCCTCATCTCTCAAAGACTAAGTATGAATTTATAATATTGCTAATAGCATTTTACCTAAGGGATCCAAAATTTTAAAGCTATTTTAAAGGAAATAAACACCTTTATCTTATTTGTCTTCAATTGGCAATATTAACTTGATTTAAAAGTAAAACCGAGCAATAGAGAAAGCACTTGTTTGACATAGGAGAGCAGTGAAGTGGTCTAATAATAACTTATTTTATATTCAGATTGTGCTTATCTCTAGAGTAAATTCTCTATTGTGTTTATTTTAGAATTATACACAGAATAAAGAATGTTCTAGGTATGTTCACAAAAGGACTCCAACTGACAATTTACCATTTCATCTAAAATGATGACTAAATAACTTTACACAAATCTCCACTTCTGTAGGAACAAACAGTGAAAGGTCATTTTATTATAGTGTTCAATATTAGAAATGTTAGATTATGCATAACTTTCAATTATATTTTAAAAATTAATTCGTGACAAAACATAAAAATAGTAAAATTTTATGTACTATATTATGATATAAACTTTTCATGTTGAAAATTACAGCCGGAAGATTTATAGTATTGCCAGAAGTATAATTCAGTTTTCTCTAATAGTGTTGAATACTCCCTTGCCCACTAATATACTTATCCAACCTCATTCTATAGACACAGATTTCATTGGTAAAAGAAATTCAGCTCAATAAGAAGTCATTATAGCACAGAACATCAAAGGGACAGACATGATTTCAGAGTGAAAACCTGGTAGGAGAGAAAATGGGAATCATTTTGAACACGTTGGTGCAGGAGATGACTTCCCAAGCAGAACATGGATAAAACAGGCTCTAAGGTCAATAATTCATAAATGGAACCTCATGAAACTGAAAAGCTTCTGCAAGGCATAGGACACCATCCATTAGACAAAGTGGCAGCTTACAGAATGAGAAACAATTTTGTACCAACTACAAATCCAATAGAGGTCTAATATCCAAATTATATAAAGAACTTAAGAAGCTTGACATCAAATAAACAAATAATCCAACTAAAATGTGGGTTACAGATCTAAACAGAGAATTCTCAACAAAGGAATCTCAGGTGGTGGAGAAAAATTAAAGAAATGTTTAGCATCTTTAGCCATCAGGGAAATGAAAATCAAAACTACTTTGCAATTCCATCTTACACCTGCCAGGATGACTTAAAAAAAAAGCAAGTGGCAAGTAATGTTGGGGAAGATATGAAATAAGGGGAACACTCCTTCATTGCTAGTGTGAGTGCAAACTTGTACAACTACTAAGGAAATCAATATGATAGTTCCCCAGAAAATTGAAAATTGATCTACTTTAAGACCCAGGTGTACCATTCTTTGGGCATATACCTAGAGAATGTTCTAACCTACCAGAAGACACTTGCTCAACTATGTTGACTGTGTTTGTTCAGAATAGTCAGAAGTTGAAAATAACCTAGATGTCTTTCACCTGAAGAATGAATAAAGAAATGGAGGTACATTTACACTATGGAGTATTAATCAGCTGTTTAAACATGACATAATGAGATTTTCAGGCAAGTGGATGGAACTAGAAAAATGTCATCCTGAGTGAGGTAATCTATACCAAGAAAGACAAACATGGTATTAACTCACTTATAAATGGATATTAGCTATTAAGTAAATGATAACTATATTACAATCCACAGACTCAAAGAGGTTAGGTTAAAAAAAATAATGGCTCTAGGCAGGATGCATAGATCTCCTTGGAAAGGGAAATAAAATAGATCTCATGGGTGGAAATGGAGGTCTGGTAGGGATGAAGTGGGAGGAATCAGATGAACACAGGGAGAGATAGAGGGAGATAGTGCAGGGAGAGATAGCTGAAATTCAGGGGTACTTAGGGGGTGAAAACTTAGCGCAGTGAAAATTTCCTAGACTCTCTAAGGGTGCACCTGGTGAGAATTCTTAGTAATGGGAGACACAGAGTCTAAATTAGCCATTGTTTTGCCATGCCATGTTTTTTTCAAGTCTCCTAGAAGTGGGAGTGGGTTGCATTTGGTTGAGTTGTTGGCCAAGAGGGATGGGTTGTGGAAATCCCTAAACAACCCTGGCTGATGATCAGACAGATAAAAACTGAAGGTGAGACCCCATTGTGAAGGACAACATCTACACTGGTCATCGAATGTAGAGAGGTAGAGCTAGTGCCTGCATAAAGGCTTCATCCTTACATTCTAGTCCTTTTGGCATGGAAAAGTATTTTATAGATTAGACACCTGTACAGCCACTCAGTGACCAAACCCTCAACCTACAATCTTTCTTCTCTGGAAGATACACTGAGGCAATGGTGTCACAGAACTTGTGGGACTGGCCAACCAATGTCTGATTAAAATTCAAACTCAAGCCATGAAAGAGAGCCCATGCCCTATTGTGGGACTGCATAAAGGTATCCTGGTTCTTGGCTGGGCATGGGCCTGGAACCCTGAGACTCCAAGGGAAAAACGGCAGGTGTTCGGCCCTGTCCTCAGAACCCAGGGTCCTGACACACAGTCTAGTCTCCATGGACCTACATTGTTCGGTCACATAGGCCATTACAGCCCTCCCAAAGTGTACAGGTAGAGGGCGTGACTACAGGCCTCGGGCCCTAGAGAGATTTACATACTAATGAAGGCCAGAGGGTGGAGCCAATTAAGCATTCTTCCCCAGACTCTCCTCCTTTCTCCCTCCCTATTTAACTCAGGTCTGTCCTGAGTTTGGGGGTAGGGGGGTGTTACATCCAGATCCATCTACATCCGCCATGAAAATAAACTCTTTTGGAACCAAGGACTTCCTGGAGTCATTGGGGCCTGCCACTGCCAAAGCTTCCAGCCTCTGGAACCTTAGACTTTCTCAAGTATGTGGGACCCACCAGCGGGAAAGCGCCCTGGGCACCACCGCGGCTTTTATTACCCACACCTTATAATCCCTGGATAGCCCAGAGACCTAGGGTAGAATTGAACATGCCTGCCCCATCCCCAAAAACATATGAAGAGAGAGAGACAGATAGACAGAAGGAGAGAGAGAGAGAGACAGAGACAGAGACACAGAGACAGAGAGAAGTAGAGACAGAGAGAGACTTTCTATGGCAGCAGACACCCACAGCCAGACATTTTGAGAAAAGTGAGTTTAAATTGGAGGTCTCTACTGGGTTTCTCTTTTCAGAATTCAGTTAACCCCATGGGAAAAGGAAGAGGAAAGATGTAAGAGCTAGAAGTGTCTAGGACATCAGATGGACATGGCCCACTGGATCAAGTAAGCAGGGTTCATAGGGGCACAGACAGACTGAAGTGACAACCACAGTTTATTATGACTTTTAGCTTGGTGTATCTATGGGACTAATAACAGCAGGAACAGGTGTATGCCTATCTCTTTTGCTTGCTCTTTTCCTCCTTGGGACTAGTTTCCTCCTATAGAATTGCCCTTTTCAGCCTCAATGTGAATGTATTTGCCTTGTCTTATTGTGTCCTGGCTTGTCACATTTAGTTGTTATCTCTTTGAGGGCTGTTCCTTTCTGAAGGGAAACAGATGAGGAGTGGATCTAGGGAAGATGGCAAGGTTAAGAAGGGAGCTAGGAGTGGAGGGAGGGGAAACTGTAGTCAAGATAGGTTGTATGAGACTAGAATCTATTTTCAAATACATATATACATACGTACATACATATATACATACATACATATATGCATAAAAAGTGGAAAAATCTTGTACATCTGACAAGGGATTCGCATCTAATATATATAAGGGATTTCAAAAAAACACCAGTAAAAGATAAAAGACTGTTATGGGGGTATAACTGGCCCAAGCATGGCAATAATAGGCCTGAGCATAGCAAATATAGTGTCAACAGATTTTGACTTTTACTTGTCTCCCCATAGCTAAAAATCTTTAGTGCCAGCTCGGGCATGGACGTAGAGGAACAGTGTGACATGGTTCCTGTCCCTGGAGCAGAACCAGTAGGACACGGGTCTCCACAAGTGCTGATGGTTGCTGTAGGCATAAGGCTCGTGTGCATATTAATGTAAATATGTTTCATACTTCAGGGAATGTTCTCCTGCCAAGGTTCATTGGGGAATGCTCTCCCTGACAAGGTTAATGAATGCATAATAATTAGAAACAGCACAATTCCAGGAGACAAGTGTGTGTCTAATGTCATTCAGCAAATGGTAATGTGTGACCTTCAGGATAGCCCTAAAGGCTGTGGGAAAGAATTCTGAAAACTTGAGCTCAAGTATATATAAACAAGATTTCTCAACAATGCAAAATATAATGATGCAATTAAATTGTATGAGGGGTTTCAAGGACTCAAAAGAACACAGGCAGTTGCACTAATGAGTCAATAAAGACAAAACAGGTTAAACAAACAAACAAACAAACAACAACAATAACAAACAAGGCTCATGGTTCAAGTAATAAAGAGATACCAGAAAGTGAAGGAGGTAAGGGAGTAGAAATCTCAGGGTGGGATCCACCCAGCTAAGCTAATGTTTGTATTTACAAAGGCAAGCAGATCTCTAGGATTTGCTGTTTTTGAAAAATGTACTTACTGTCTTTTTCTAAGAATCAACAGGCTAAGATCATAAAATGGTGATTTGTAGGATAATCAAAAGGAAAATGAGGTAAATGACTAAATTAATATGATATAAAACACAGGATTTGGTCTGCAAGAGCTAAGCTGTGTAGAGAGCTAACACCACTCTTTTTTAATGTTGTCTAGCAGATATTCTGACTTTGGTCAGAAAACCTGTCTATCTAGAGAACTGTCTCAAGCAGAACACAAAGCAGTCAGCTTTTACCCATCATTAACTTTGAATTGTTTCTTCCATGCTACCAAACACTCCTTCCTCAAGACCCCTCTCCCAAGCAGAGGCTGAACTTGGTACTTTAGATCACATTTCCAAAGTTATTCCCCAAGGTCTATTCCCTCATTTGACCACTGTCTCAATCCTGAGACAAAACACCAGGGTCCAACAATCAAACTTTACTATTTGGCTAATATACACAATCAGAATGTGCCTATGCACCCTAGCACAGACTTTCATTTTTTCTCCTTAAAAACTCATACTGAAAAAAAAAAAAAAGTTTGTTGCTGCTGTGGCAACTTGCTCACTGCTTGCTGTCTGCCTTTGCAGCCTTGCCCTGATCCCCATTACCCTCTAGGATAATAATCTCTTTTGTGCTGAGAATTTTGTGTCTGGGCATGTTCTGTACTGACCCCAAGAGGGCCTGCCTCCTTTGTACCAGTAAAATTGCAAATTTAAATAAATAGGATATTTCTCAAAGGAAGACTTTTAGTTAACCAACAGGCCATGAAAAAAATAAAACAGAACAAAACACCACCACCACACACAACAAAATCTTACTTACTTAACACAAACTTACTAGTCACAAAGTGAAAGGAAAACAAACCCACAATAAGATATCATTTAATTACAGGAAAAATGACTATTTTATTATCAAAAAGACAAACACTAATAATCACAATTTAAAGATATGGAGAAAAGAACAGAGGGAGAGGTGCATGTTGCCCATGGAAATGTAAATAATACAAACAATATAGAAAACAGTTTAGATATTTCAAAAATATTCTTAAAAATATTGATATTACAGAAATGGCACAATGAATAAGAACATATACTCCTCTTCCAGAGGACCTAAATTCAGTTCTCACAATACAACCAGCTTATACACACTGCAAACTCCAGCTCTAGGGGCATTGACATCTGTGGCTTCACTGGTGACTGTCCTCATATAATATGACCTCCTATAACAAAAAAAGGAGATATTTTTATTAAATGCCATTATTTTAATCACTAATTAATAGCAATAAATAATTATAATAAAATTCATTAATTTATTATGGAATAGATTATTTTATGTACACCATACAACAATTTTTTAGAATTATGAAATAAGCTATGAAATGACTATTACATAATAGAGTTTATACTAGCAGACTGGCATCCATGTTTAATGTTCTAGGCTATATAAGTTATTTCACACACACACACACACACACACAACATACACACATATATGTATATATACATACGATTGAGAAGAGGAAAGTGAGGTCTGGAAAGATGCTAGACTCCTAATCTCCTTTCTGGTTACCTGGGTGCTGGTGTACCAACTGGAATGATTCCACCAATTGTCACTTACCAGAGGTAAAGATCAGTGTGTAGAAGAGACTTGAATTCTCAGGTTTATTGCAGTTGGAGTCATAATGACTTAGAAACAACGAAGAATCCTTTTAATTAACAAACTGATGAAGAAAGTGTAACACAATGAATAGAACACTATTTATCCACAAAACCTGACTTTCTGTCATTTGTGACAACATAGGTGCAGCTAAAGCTTTTTGACTACATGAAGCAATCTAGGCACAGAAATATAGTGATTTATTACCACTCTAATAAGGGGATATGGAAGTGTTAACATCGTGAGTGTTGGAAGAAGAATGGGGTCAGAGAAGGTAAGGAAAATGTAGGGGAGATGATAGGGTTGGCTAAGGTGTACCAACTACAGATAAATACAAGTAAAAAGATCAGAGTTGTGGTGAGTTTACTATGCATGAAAATTGTGCAGTGTCCATTACAAAAGAGCCAAAAAGATGTTAATGTTTACATTATGAATAAATGATTTATGTATTTTTAAATTGCTTTAGGCAGTATACAATGTATACCTGAATAGAAACATGGATTGACTCCCTCATGAATACCCACTTATACACACATGCAAATACCATACAATATTTTAAAAAATTATAATGTAAGCCACGGAATGGATGTTAATAATACAATTTAGACTGGCAGACTGGCATCCATTTTGAAAACGCGAGGCTAAATCAGTTATTTCTCTTCCTTCATCTCCTTACCACTGAGTTTAATGAAGCAGAAATTAGCATGGCTGAGTGGCAGGTGCCTTTTAGGGTTGCTATGGTTTCTTTATCACCTTTGAGTTCTATTATAGAGCAGCATCCTCAAGCAAACTCTGTTGCACATTCTGAACAGGTTTTTCTCTTTTCTCTCTGAAAACTCATACGCATCTTAATATATTTTAAAGCCTCCCTCCAATAGTCTTTTATTGGTTTCTGGCTCCAAAGGATTAAGCCAATATACATGTATATAATAAGCCAATACCTATACATGTACACGTACACACACACATATACATAGCCATTATGGATAACATATTCTCTTGCTTATATTTGTCTAAGTGCTTTTCATGCCCTCCAAGGAACATTTTAACCCCTGCTCCATGTTGATCTAAGTGGTTTGAACTGTGATATTCACAACCTCTATTAGTTTTAAATTAATTAATAGATAAAGGCTTAAAAATATTCTGATAGTGGAACTCAAACAGGTTACATTGCTACATTTACCCCCTTTTTAGATCAGTATTACTTGAATTTACTGTAGTCTTTGGGCTGTCTAGTCTCAGGTTCTTCGTCACACACACAGTGTCAGGTGTGGGCATTTGCCTGTACCAAAGATGATGGGAAGTGGCTGAGAAGGGTCTATGTAGGCACTGGCTCAACATCTCCACGTTCAGTGAGTGGTCTGGGTGTTGTCTTCAGCAATGGGGACTGGATGTCAGTTTGTGGAGAGCCAACTTATTGTCTTGGCAACAGAAAGCTTCTTTGGGTGACAAAAGAGGGCCAGTTGGAAATCTGTCACCTCATTATTTGGTGATTTCAACCTTTTTTATTATCTCATTATACTTTATTTTGTTACAGTTTTTTTTTTTTAAATGAATGAATGAAGAAGCTCAGCCATTAGGGTAAAGTTTAACAATTGAATTGCCACTTGTACTTGTTGAGAGAGGGAAAAATCAGTTCTCAACAGAGTGACTTGTATAAGCAAACACACCAGGACAGGACACATGCTCAGGGGTATTTACCAGCAAATAAGGACTCCACACTTTGTGTGTTTTTATTTGGTTACAGGTTGATAGGTTTGTTGGAGATGGTTGGGGTTTTATTTTGTTTTCTTTGTTTTAGGGTGAGGTTTTTTTTTTTTTTTGTATTGTGTTTTTGTGTATTTGGTAAGAAAGAACTTAAAATTACATGGGTAAGATGGGAGAGAGAATGCAGAAGGACATAGGGAGAGTGGAAAGAACATGATCAAAATGTATTTAAAATGTTTAATTTTTTTAAATAATAAAAATCAATAATAAAGGAAAAGAAAAAATACAATTTTAAAAATAAACAATAGCAACACATTTCTATTATAAGTATCAAGGAGCCAATTGGATGGCTCAGTATGTCAGAATAGTTGTCACCAAGCATGGTGACCTGAGTTTTGTCCTTGGAATCCACATGGTAGAAGGAGAAAAGATTTTATACATATACACATACACATGAACATGCTTAAATACACACACATACACACACACACACACACACACACACACAACAGGGTGTTGAGAGAAAGAGGAGAGAGAGAGGAGGGAGGGAGAGGAGGGGAGAGGAGAGAGAGGAGAGAGGAGAGAGAGAGAGATTAAAAACAACTCAGAATTGTTTCTGTCTAAAAGAACTACAGGGACAAAAATGGAGAGGAGACTGAGGGAAAGGAGGTCCAGTGGCTGGCCCAAATTGGGATCCAGATCAAGGGGAGGCTCCAAGGCCTGACACTATTACTGATGCTATGATGTGCTTACAGACAGGAGCCTAGCATGGCTGTCCTCCGAGAGGCCTAACAAACAGCTGACTGAGATAGACTTATACCAACCAATGGACTGAAGTTGGGACCCCTCTGGTTGAATTAGGGAAAGGCTAAAAGAAACTGAGGAGGAGGGCAACCCATAAGACCAGCAATCTCAACTAACACAGACCCCTGAGATCTCTCAAACACTGAGCCACCAACCAGGCAGCGTAGAATAGCTGGTCCTGGTCTGAAGCTCCAACACATAAAGAGCAGAGGACTGCCTGCTTTGACCTCAGTGAGAAGAAATGTCTAACCCTCGAGAGACTTGAGGCCCCCAGGGAGTGGGGGGAGTGGTGGGTAAGGACATCCTCTTGGAGACAAGGGGGAGGAATGGGATGAGGAACTGTGGGAGGGCAAACTGGGAGGGAGTAACAACTGGACTGTAATGTCCAGAAGAGATCTGCACACTCAGCTCAGGCTGACAAACTTATCTCCCATCAGGGCCCATTTCATCTGTGAGCTGGTGGAAGGGGGAGAGAAGCCAGTCCTGCAGAGCCAGATGTTATTAATGAATAGGGTCATTCCTTGGCATGTAGCCCATGTTGCTTGCTCTACTGAGAGACAGAACACGGGATTGGGATGCTTTTTGTAGCCTACAAGCACAAAGTATGAGCTTGCTAAGCCTCAGGGTTGCTGATTTCAAGGACAAGGAGGTGTGTGGCAGCCTGGAGGTGGTAGGGAACTCATTCCCAGATGCCCTGCATACCCACAGGATTATTCAGATTCTAGGCAACAGCAGGATATCAGAGATGAATCTTGGTAATGGTGTGTCAGAAACAGACCAAAGACTGGAATACATGCATGTAAAACTGTCCTAACTAACTAACAACTAACTAACTAACTAACACTAACTAACTAACTAACTAACAACTAACTAACTAACTATATATTATAGTTTACAATACCATCATGAGATGGAGAGATGGGAAAAGATGAGGAACAAGGCTGAATTGTACATGTATGTGGTGAGAGGCAGAACTAGAGAAACAGTGGTGGTAACAGAGGTGATAGAAGACTGTAGAGAACTGGGAACATGTCCTTGCCAAATGGGTTGGAAGTGTGGTTGGTGTGCATTAGATGGAGCTTGATCAGATCCCCTAAAAAATGGTACCCAGGCTCACAATCACCCTGGCTCTGAGCAAGAACAGGATGTCAAAATGAAGAATGGTTCATTTCGGATTGGATCCCTCTAAAACTTCTATGGTCCACACTGCCCATGGAGACCATTGCTGTCCCAAGCCATATTGAAGCCTAGGGTTCATGTGGATGTTCATTTGTCTGGAATGCCACTGAAAGTCATGTGGGTGTACATGGTCTGTGCTGGAGGCCAGGTAGAATACTATTCATTTATAAGTGAGTACATACTATGCATGTCTTTTGGGGGTCTGGTTTACCTCACTCAAGATGATATTTATATTTTTAGCTTGAAAATTTCATAATGTCTTTGTTTTTAATTGCTGAGTAGTATTCCATTGTGTAGATGTACCACAATTTCATTATTCATTCTTCAGTTGAAGGATATCTGTCTGTTATGAATAAAGCTGCTGTGAACATAGTTAGCAAATGTATTAGCATAGTGGGCCGTCATTTGGGTATTGTCCAGACATGGTACAGCTAGATCTGAGGTAGAACTACTCCCAATTTTCTGAGAAAACAGAAAATTGATTTTCAAAGTGGTTGTACAACTTCGCACCCCCGTCAGCAATGGACGAGTGTTCTTGCTCTATATTCTCACCAACATGTGCTGTCACTTGAGTTTTCATCTTAGCCATTCTGACAGGTGTAAGGTGAATTTCAGATTGTTTTAAATTGTATGTCCCTGATTACTAAGGACACTGAACATTTCTTTAAGTTCTTCTCCACAATTAGAGTTTCCTCTGTTGAAAATTTTCTGTTAACACTGTCTGTTTTCAAATTGGGTTATTTGTATTGTTGGTATCTACCTTCTTGAGTTCTTTACATATTTTGGATCTTAGTCCTCTGTTGGATGGTGGATATATTTCCCATTCTGGAGGCTCCCATTTTGCCCTATTGGTGGTATCCTTTGCTTTACAGAGCTTTTCAGTTTCATAGGGTCTGATTTATTAATTGTTGATCTCAGTGCCTGATCCATTAGTGTTCTGTTCAGGAAGTTGTCTCCTGTGCCAAGGTATTCAAGGAGGTTCCACATTTTCTTTCTTCTTTCTTTTTTCTTTCTTTCTTTCTTCTTTCTTTCTTTCTTCTGTCTGTTGTCTTGTCTGTCTTTCTTTCTTTCTTTCTTTCTTTCTTTCTTTCTTTCTTTCTTTCTTTCTTCTTTCTCTGTCTCTCCTTCCTTCCTTCTTTAGTTTTTCATTTTTATTGGTTATCTTATTTATTACATTTCAAATGTTATTTTTCTTCTCAGTTTCTCCTCCACAAACTCCCTATCTCGTCCCCACTCCTCCTGCCTCTATGAGGGAGCTCCCTCACCGCCTACCCACTCCTGCCTCAGCTCCCTAACATTCCCCTACCCTGGATCATTGAGCCTCCACAGGACTGAGGAGCTCCTCTCCCAGTGATGCCTGATAAGGCAATCCTCTGCTACATATCCAGCTGGAGCCAGGGGTCCCCCATATGTAATCTTTAGTTGGTGGTTTATTCCCTGGAGCTTTGGGGGTCTTTTAGATTTAGTATATTTCATTTTAGGTTGAGGTATTTGATCCACTTGGACTTGAGTTTTGCACAGGGTGATAAATATGGGTCTATTTGTCTTCTTCTACATGTAGACATGAAGTTAGACCTGCATCATTAGCTGAAAATACTTTCTTTTTCCTATTATGTGTTTTTTGTTTCTTTGTCAAAAATCCATTGTTCATAGGTGTGTGGGGTTATTTTGGGGTCTTCGATTTGATTCCATTGATCAATGTGTCTGTTTCTGTACCAATACCAAGCAGTTTTTATTACTACTGTTCTGTGGTAAAGCTTAAGATCAGGGATGGTGATACCTCTAGAAGTTCTTTTATTGTATAGGATTATTTTAGCAGTTCTAGGATTTTGTTTTGTAAAAAAACAACTGTGTCCACTTAGTGCTGCAGAGAGGAAAAAATAGTGTAAAACAATATTTATGTAAGTAAGTAAAACAGAGCAAGAATTCACATAAATGCATGATTGTGTGCCTTTATAATAAGAAAGGTAAATTTTATCCTACTGGAGATATTTTAATTGGTTTTTAAAATAATTTTAATTGTATTTTAATTATACATTAAAATAATTAATTTAATTCTTTAATTTAATATATTTTGATTATATTCTTTCCTTCCCTAAGTTTTTCAAGCACAATACAGTAATACCTCAAAACAAAGAAAACAAAATAAACTGTGACCCCCCATAAAACCAACAAAACAAAACAAAACAAAAAACCCAATTTATCAAACTGTAATAAAATAAAAGCACAAAAAATCCTATGAAGTCCAGTATATGTTGGTTTCTGCTCCTGAATGTGTGGACTGCCCTGGTGTGGTTGATCTATCCAAGATCAGTCTATTGAAGAAAACTGATTTTTCTTCTCCCAGCAAATACAAAAGACAGTTCAATAGTTAGCCTTTATTGTAGTGGCTAGTTTTTCATTCATACACATATTTATTCATTTAAAATATAACAAAATAAAATATAATAAAGGTAAAACAGAAAGTTTCACATCGAAGCTGGTCATGTCAACCCAACAGAAGGAAATATTCCAAGAGAGGGCAGCAGAGGTTTTAATGATGGTTTTCTCATCTCATTCCCCTTCCTTCCTAGGCTGAAAGTGTGTGCATCATTCAGATGTGCCACGCTTGCATGTTCTATTGTTCCAGATGTGCCACGCTTGCAGGTTCTATCATTCCAGGTGTGCCATGTGCTTGCAGGTTCTGATAGAAGAAAGAACTCATCCAGGTATGTATCTTATGCTGCTCCAAGAAACCAAGGCAGAGAAGGTGATTACAAACAGACAGAATTGAATATTATAGCACACGTTGTCTGATTTTTTTACCTTTTTGTCAAATCCTAGTTCACTGCTAAGTTCCTCAAGGAGTTTCAAGACTTTCTCAATTGTGTTGATTGTGTTCCTGTTGCTGACTTTCCCATCCATATGACTGACTGTCTTGTCTAGGTCCTGTATTGATTTCCTCACTCATTCATTTCTTCATTGAACCCTCGTTGAAGTCACAGATCAATTCTCAAGAAAACATTCTCAGCCTCTTTATCTTTCGAGTATAGGAAGGCTACTGATTTGTTTGAGTTGATTTTATAACCAGCACTTTGCTGAAGTTGTTTATCAGGTTTAGGAGTTCTCTGATGGAAGTTTTGTGGTCACTTAAGTATACTATCATATCATCTGCAAATAGTGATATTTTGACTTCTTTCTTTCCTATTTGTATCCCTTTGACCTCCTTTTGTTGTCTAATTGCTATAGCTAGGATTTCCAGTACTATATTGAATAGGTAGGGAGAGAGTAGGAAGCCTTGTCTAGTCCCTGTTTTAGTGGATTGCTTCAAGTTTCTCTCCATTTAGTTTGATGTTGGCTACTGGTTTGCTGCATATTGCTTTTACTATGTTTAGGTATGGGCCTTGGATTCCTGATCTTTCCAAGAGTTTTATCATGAAGGGATGTTGAATTTTGTCAAATGTTTCCTCAGCATCTAGTAAGATGATCATGCTGTTTTATTCTTTGAGTTTGTTTATATAGTGGATTGCATTGATGGGTTTCCAAATATTGAACCATCCCTTCATTCCTGGGATAAAGCCTACTTGATCATGATAGATGATTGTTTTTGAAATGTCCTTGGATTCAGTTTGCGAGAATTTTATTGAATATTTTTTGCATTAATATTCATAAGGGAGATTGGATCTGAAGTTCTCTTTCTTTGTTGGGTCTTTGTGAGGTTTAGGTATGAGCGTGATTGTGGCTTCATAGAATGAATTGAGTCGTTGTTCCTTCTGTTTCTATTTCATGGAATGGTTTGAAGAGAATTGGTATTAGGTCTTCCTTGAAGGTCTGATAGAATTCTGCACTAAAACCATCTGGTCCTGGCTTTCTTTGGTGGGGAAACTTTTAATGACTTTAGGGGTTATACGACTGTTTAGTTGGTTTATCTGCTCCTGATTTAACTTTGGTACCTGTATCTGTCTCGAAAATTGTCCATTTCATCCAGATTTTCCAATTTTGTTGGTATAAGCTTTTGTAGTAGGATCTGATGATTTTTTTTAATTACCTCAGTTTCTGTTCTTATGTCTTCCTTTTCAGTTCTAATTTTATTAATTTGGATACTGTCTCTGTGCCCTCTGGTTAGTCTGGCAAAGTGTTTATCTATCTTGTTGAACCAGCTCCTGGTTTTGTTGATACTTTGTATAGTTTTTGTTGTTGTTTTTTGTTTTTTGTTTGTTTGTTTGTTTCTACTTTGTTGATTTCAGCCCTGGGTTTGATCATTTCCTGCCTTCTACTGCTCTTGGGTGTATTTGCTTCTTTTTGTTCTAGAACTTTCAGTTGTGTGGTCAAGTTGCTAGTGTATGCTGTCTTCAGTTTCTTTTTGTAGACACTTAGAGCTATGAGTTTTCCCCTTAGCACTGCTTTCATTGTGTCCCGTAAGTTTTGGTATGATGAGCCTTCATTGTCTTTAAATTCTAAAAAGTCTTTACTTTCTTTCTTTATTTTCTTCCTTGACCAAGTAATCATTAAGTAGAGCACTGTTCAGTTTCTACATGTATGTGGGCTTTCTATTGTTTTTGTTATATTGAAGACCAGCCTCAGAAATTGGACATAGCATTACCTGAGGATCCAGCTATACCACTCCTTGGCATATACCCAGAAGATGCTCCAACATATAACAAGGACACATACTCCATTATGTTCATAGCAGCCTTATTTATAATATCCAGAAGCTGGAAAGGACCCAGATGTCCTTCAACGGAGGAATGAATACAAAAAAAAAATGTGGTACATTTATACAATGGAGTACTACTCAGCTATTAAAAACAATGAATTCGAGAAATTTTTAGGTAAATGGATGGAACTAGAAAATATCATCCTGAGTGAGGTAACCCAATCACAAAAGAACACACATGGTATTCACTCATTGATAATCGGATATTAGCCCAGAAGCTCAAATACCCAAGATTCAACTCACAGACCACATGAAGCTCATGAAGAAGGAAAACCAAGTGTGGGTGCTTCGGTCCTTCTTAGAAGGGGTAACAAAATACTCATGTGAGAAATATGGAGCAAAGTATGGGACAGAAACTGAAGGATATGGCATCTGGAAACCATTCCACCTGGGTATCCATCCCATGTGCAGTCACCAAAGGTAGATGCTGATGTGGATATCAGGAAGTGCATGCTGACAGGAGCCTGATATAGCTATCTCCTTAGAGGTCTGCAAGAGTCTGACATATAAGGAGGCAGATGCTCACAGTTAACCATTGAACTGATCAAGGGGTTCCCAATGGAGGAGTGAGAGAGAAGACTGAAGGAGCTGAAAGAGTTTGTGGCCCCATGAGGGTAGCAACAATACCAACCAATCAGAGCTCCCAGGGTCTAAACCACCAGCCTGGGAGCACATAGGGAGAGACCATGGCTCCAGCTGTATATGTAGGGGAGGATGGCCTTGTCAGGCATAGGTGGGAGACAAGATCCTTGGTGGAATTCAAGGGTGGGGAAGTAGGGGGCACATCTTCATAGATGCAGGAAGATGGGGGATGGGATGGGGGTTCCTGGGCTGGGATGGAGAACAGGGAAAGGGAATAACATCTGAAATGTAAATAAAATATCCAATAAAGAAATTTTAAAAAAATAAAGGCAATTTTGGTAGGATATGCAATAGCTTTGAAATGCACTGTATTATTTCTCTTAGACTGTGTCATCTTTTGTTCTTAGTTTGTCATTAGAATCATTTAGCGATGATGATATTTGTTTTTAATGTTAACTACACTCACCCTTTCTACGTGAACTTCACTTTAATAAAAACATTTATTTCCAACAAAGAAAAAAGAAAAGAAAACTTTCAAATTAGCCATGTGACATATTCCTTCCTCATTTCTGATCATTGGATTAAATATTTAAGTTGTGTTCTCTTAAATAGTCTTGTGTGTGTGTGTGTGTGTGTGTGTGTGTATGTGTACAGGTGTGTGCATGTGCACATGTGTGTGTGTATGTATGTGTGTGTGTGTTGTGTGTGTGCGCGCATCACTGTGCTATCTACTTCTAACCTTCTTAAAAGTGCTAGGACTGTAGAAGCTCATGCCACCATGTTCAATTTGTACAGGAGCTCTGGAATTCAAAAATAGTTCCTGACACTTATTTAGCAAGGGCTTTAATCTACTGAGCCATTTCCCAAGTTCCATATTTGGTCTTTTTCTCAATGAGTAGCCTTCCCAGATAAGGTTCATTCCCAGTACCACTGAGAGAATGGAAAGTCCCTCACTGTAACAACAAAAACACTAAACCAAAACAAATATAGATATACATTTTAAATATAGTATTGCCAACTACTCTATGCATCACCAATGATGACTGAAAAGACAATGTGAAGTATGATGTAGAGGACACTATACTGTTAAAAAACTATGTAAGATAATGGTAGAAATAATAATCACACCAAATAAAGGAAGACTCAAGGAAAGTAGGAAAAAGAAAGAAGAATCTAGGCAAAAGATAGATAGATAGATAGATAGATAGATATAGATAGACAGAATTGTGACTATACAAGAAGAATAGAAAAGAACAGATAGAAATGAATTGCTCTGTAGAGAAAAAATCTGTAGGCAAAATTATTTAACTACCCAAAGAACATAAAACCATGTGAGCAGCATTAAAAATAAAGTAAAATAATAAAAGAGTGTAATAACAGCAAAAACATTCAAGGTAAAAAAAAAATGTAAAGAAAACCAAATCCAGACAACAGCAACAACCACAACACAACAACAACAACAACAACAACAAATTCCTAACCCAGAAACAAAGCAATGCAGCAGATTTTTTTCTGAATTATCTAACACCAGACACTGCCCATTGGAAGGCTGTCAGCTAAAGTCAGAAACACTTATATTTTAGGACTGTTCCAACCTATACCATGTCCAGAACTGGTTGTAACTCAGCAAGTTGTTATCAATGTGTCTTCTTCCATCCTTGATGTACCAGGACAAGCTTCCAGAGACCTTAAGCTTTGCAAGTGGCAGGTCTGTCATTTTGTTACTCAAAAGCCTTATAGTTCATACATGTTGATAGCTAATATCTAAGCCATGGTATGTCTCCTTGGTTTGTTTGGGGTGTGGACCATGGAAGTAGAAACACTGAGATCCATTACTAGAAGACCCAGCTTGTTCTTTCTGGTCTCTGAATTGAATGCATCATATAAGGCAGGCTATTGTGGGAAATCAACTCTCCTGGATCTATAGAGTATTGATCCTGGAGTAGAAAGCTGAATGCCTTTCTGAAGCTACCCATTAACTTTGAGTCTCCACCTCAGTTATCATTTCCAAAACAAAATGGTGAGAACATGAACAAACAAGACCTTCAGAACCCAAGCTTCCTATTTATTGAACTTCCCAGTGTACTAGGTCCACTCTTCTCCAGAGCCACGGTAACTTCATGCAGCTATTCCCCAAAGAGGGAAGGGAAACGTCTGCTTACCTGCCCTTTTAGTTATACCATTTCCTGGTGTGTAACTGTTCTCGGCCTTCCCATCCTTGATCAGTTCAGTCTTTTTTTTTTTTTTTAATTTTTTTTTTTTTTATTTTTTATTTTTTTTTTTTTTTTTTTAGGTTTTTCGAGACAGGGTTTCTCTGTTAGCCATGGCTGTCCGGAACTCATCTGTAGACAGGCTGGCCTCGAACTCAGAATCCGCCTGCCTTGCCTCGAAGTGCTGGATTAAAGGCGTGCGCCACCAACGCCGCGACAGTTCAGTCTTAAACAATATGTTCTCTCTAACATAGCAGTCAGCCATATACCTCTAAGCTAAGAATGTACAAAATGGAAGTTTTCTCCATTGACTGTCCCGCTAGAAGGGTAGCTGTCTTGTTGGAAGGCCCAGCTTAATTGAGGCCTATAAGAACTGTGATTTGCCTGAATTGGAAGCCTTTAATGGGCCTTGTTCCTTCCTCTGTCGTGATCCACAGGTGGGAGCCAAGTATGCATTCTTTTTCTCAGTGACTCTGTTTTCAGCAGACCAATCACCCTTTGTGATCTCTGATGGTGTTTCACTTTTTGTGCCTTTGTAACAATGTTGCTAGATTGTTCTCTCCTGTTCATTACCTCATATGGAGGCAGCTCCTAGCTCACCAATGGTCTAGTCTCCTTTCTCTTGCTGTGATAAAACACACTCACCAAACATTCCTCAGGAGAGAAAAGGGTAATCTCAGTTTACAACTCAAGGCTCACAGTTCATTACTGAGAAAGTCAGGGAAGAAACTCAGGAGACATCATGGAGGGATTCTGCTTTCTGGCTCACTCTCTGGCTTCTTCCCTGCTGGCTTCCTTATACAGTTCAGGCTCACATGTGTAAGATGAGCTATCATCTCCTACAGTGAGCTATGACCCCCTACATCAATTAACAGTCCAGACAAGTTCTCATAGATGTGGCCATAAGCCAGTCTGAACAATACATTTCTTTAATTTTAAGTCCCTTTTCCTAGAAATCTGAGATGTGTCAAGTTGATAATAAAAACTACTGGGGGCAAATATTTTATCACATAACCTTCTAGAATGTGTTTACCTAAATGTTTTAGGTCTAAAAGAATAGATGCCCTCCTTCTTTCACATATCTGTTGTCTGTCGTAATATTTGTTGTGCACTGTAACTAATAAATCCATGGTGAATCTGAAGCAATCTGCTGGAATTAATATCTGCCTTTTTTGATGCTTTAAAAGCAACCACAGATGGTAGAAAGCCACCTGAAGTCCTTTAAATGTCTCAGGGTATAATACAGAGTTTCAAGGCCATGGATTTCAGTCTCTATTTCTTTCCCACATTAGAACCAGCCATGTTGTTATAGATTTAACATTTATGGTTCCTAGTAAATCAGATGATTCTGTAAACTTATTCACTTCTAAAGCTTTGAAACTGGCAGACTCTTCTTGTTAATTGTGGTGCTAAGCTTGTTAAATAAATAATTTTAAAGAGCAAATTCATAAGATCATTTTCTTATGGGTCACAAATCCATTGAATTCAAGAATTCACCTTTTCTTCATTCTGCTTAGCTTTGATTCAATGTTAGTCCTCCATGGCTAGGAAGAGTTTGATTTGTCTGTTTTTTTTTTTTTTTTTTTTTTTTTCTAATACAATCGGGGTCTTCTTGGAATGGGTGTAGTTCTTTCAGGCCCTAGAAGTTGTACTAACTTGCAGTCAACTTTCTTATGATCCAGTTTCTTAAAGCATGAAAAGTCTTATTGGGGCATGTTTCTACAATCTCCAGTGGTTCTCTCCAACTTTAGAACCAAGCAGCTTCTAACTCCTAACTCAGAGTTTCCTACCTGGAATTGGGAAAGACAACCCCAAAACTCAAATGACAATGACAAGAAGCAGGGTGTAAAGATAGTAAATGTCTTATTGATTTTAGTCCAATTATTGTCTCATTACTATTGGTTTTCTAGAGAGTTCATGATTTATTAATCTAATCTCAGTAAGTAGAAATCTTTCAAATAATTGTCACTACATTTGGAAATGCAACCTGAGAGCCAGGGAAAATTCAGTACTCTCCTTTCTATTCTCACGGTGGTCAGCATTGGAAACATTGCTACAGATTTACAAGGGTCTTTGCTTTTAACAGATTTTATTATTTAAAGGGTTAGGTTCACTCTAAAGCTGAAAGGAACAGCAGTTTCTCAGACAATTCTATCTTCACACATGGTAGACACTTCCACAACGATAACATGTGTGCCAAGATTGATCAGTCTACATTGTCTTGTTAGTATCATCCACATTTACAGTTTTCATAAGAGTTCTCTCCTGTGTCATATATATAGGGAGTGTATGGGCTTTGATGAGTGTTTAATGAAACATATCTACATTATTATTATTACTATTATCATTATTCACTTTCAACTTTACATCCTAATCATTCCCCCCTCCCAGCCACCCCTTTCCAAATCTCCTTTCCATCTCCCCTTCCCCTCTGAGGGGTACCTCTCCTGGGTATCCCCACACCTGGCACTTCAAGTCTCTGTGAGGCTAGGTGCTTCTCTCTCTCACTGAGCCAGACAAAGCAGCCCAGCTAGAAGAACATATCCCACGGACAGGCAACAGCTTTTAGGATAGCTCCCACTCAAGTCATTTGGGACCCACATGAAGACCAAGCTGTACCTCTGCTATATATGTTGGGAGGCCTAGATCCAGCCAATGTTTGCTCTTGGTTGGTCAGTCAGTCTCTAAAAGCCCTCAAGGGTTCAGGTTAGTTGACTCTGTTGGGCTTCCTGTGGAGTTCCTATCCCCTTTGAGGACCACAATCCTTCCCCCTGCTCTTTCATAAGAGTCTCCAAGCTTCACCCACTGTTTGGCTGTGAATCTCTGCATCCCTCTGAGTCAGCTGGTGGGTGGAGCCTCTCAGACGACAGCCATGCTAGACTCCTATCAGCAAGCATAACAGAGTATCATTAATAGTGTCAGGGATTGGTGCCTGCCAATGGAATGGGTCTCAGCTTGGGTCAGTTATTGTAATGCAGGACAATCTCACTGCCTTACAAATCCTCTGCACTTTGTTTGCTCAAGCCTCTGCCTATGACATTTAATTTTTGTCCTGATTTTGCCTTTTCTGTGATCACAAACTCATAATATACACTAAGAATCATGGAATATGCAGGTCTTTTAGAGTGCCTAATTGTCCATAATGATATACAATCAAGGTTCCTCCATGCCCCTGTATATGCTAAAAGGTACTGTGTTTCCGTGCTTATCATTTATTTAGATTTGGGACAACCTTTCCTGTGCATTCATTTAAACACTTTGGGTGTCTATTTCCCATACCCACTCCCTGCGTCTTTGAGCACTGAGTTTCTAAGGGTTCCATCCTACATCGAAATTATCATTGCCTTTATTCCTTTTGTAAATACAATTTCAAAGCGCTCTGTGGTGGTGGTCTGCACCCTCTGGTCATCTATCATCCCTGTATCCGTGTCTGTTGAAAACTCAGCCTCAGATAAGCACTTAGTAGAAAACAGACCAAGGCTTAGGGAGAGCCACACCTGAGCTGGGAGCAGCTTTACTAATGGAGCCGAACTCTGATTCGATGAACATGACTTGTGTAAAATCTCAAAGCAAAGGATACCACATATAGTTTTTTTTTTCTTTTTTCTCCTTCAGGTTCTGGGCTTTTAATTGTTACTTAATCTGTTTCTACTGGCGGATACAAGGTTTCAGTTTTGTATGGAGTCAACACCTTTATTAGGTTGCTGGGTTCTTTTTCCTGGGCGTCTGGTGTACTGAATTAGGCATAATTGTTTGTAATAATGCTTTATGAACCATTTTATTTCTGAGGCACCTCATGGTGTTTGCATCTTTCCTTTGAATTTTATGTTCTGGAGGCTTTTTTGTTGCTCTGTTTACCTGAGAATTTGTTGGTTATTTATGAAATTTTTAAGAATCTGTTGGTTTATTTCTTAAATTTTTAAAACAGTAATAGGATATCTTACAGAAATTAAGAGATCTTCTATGTCACCAGGCAGTAAGGTTATATGTGATTACCCTTCTGAGCAGGGTCCCTCATCAGACAAAACATTATGTAGTGCATGACAGTGTTTAAATAACATATAAACATAATAAATTCAATGAAATAAGAAATTCAATGAAATAATCAAGGTGATATTCTAATTCAGTAATATGAATCCATTCCTGTACCACTAAATTGCACCGAAGGCCAAGCTCACTTGCTTTCTATCACTGCACTTTGCTTTGGGATCCTTGGAATTTGTATAAATATAGTTCATATAGTATGCACCCTTATCTTTCCTCTCTTATGAAAGGCAGCATAGTTCTCCTGAGGCTTATCCACGCCCTTGTCAATGCCTGTTATGGTAAATCATTTCAATTTTAATGGTTGTTGGATGTGTGTAGCAGTATTGTATATCTTTCTGTCTTCTAAATGTACATTTTGTTTTAATATATAACTCAGTTAACAAGTGAAACCAATCAAGGAAATCGACAGACACATTAACTCAATTTACATAGTATTTTAACATCACAACAAAATGCTTATCCTGAAACTTTCTTGTGCTAAGTTTTATTCTCACCTCTAACTTTTAGCATCACTGCCCTCTCTATCTCCTTGGCATATTTCCTGTTGCGTGTGATACAGTGGGCACCATCAATTATGTGAACCTTAGGGTCTCCTTTCAATCACATAGTAACGGTGAATTTGAGAGCCATTACTTGTTGTGTTTAGAAACAATCGGTCATTTTCGGTTAATGTGTTGCTGCTCAGTGTTATTCTATGTCACACGTGCATGATGACGTCTTTATCCACTTAATGACCGAAGGGTGTGTAAAAATTCTGATTCGGGAAATTAGAATTACTGTTATAAAGTTATAATTAATGCTAACAGAAATATTTGTATATAAATGTATATTTCTGTTTTCCTAAGGCAAATTACTAAGTTAGGTGCCTATGTCATGTGTAGACATAAGTTCAGTATTATAAGAAACTGAAATCATATTTAAACCTAGATGCTTTATTTTGAATTTTCCACTGCAGTAATATATGAACATGTGATTCTCTCTATGCTCTTCTGTAAATTACTTATGATTTTTATCTTATTATCAACACTTTGGGCATCTATTTATGTTCTTAACAGTGAACTACAGATCTCTTTTGTAAAATTTGTCATGTCAGTTGATTTGTTTGTGACACATTTAGTTGGATGGTTTATTTTCTTATAGATCAATATTGAAGTTTAGTTGTATTTGTAAACACAGGTCATTGGTGATGTGTAACTTGCATGCATTTTTGCTACAGGACAGATGTTCTTTCTGTCAAAAATGTTGATTCTAGAAGACATATTTCTAATTTCAATGAAACCAAATTGACACATTATTGTACTTTCATGATTTTTTGATCTAAGGTCTCTTTGCCTCATTAAAGATTGAAACTCATTTTTTTGTTTCCTCTAGTGATTCTATAGCTTTTTGGTTTGGATTTATATTTTTAGTGAGGTGTATGAAGTTTGTTGTAGTAGTGTGCATTTATTATTATTCAAAAATATGTTCTAGCACCACTTAGTGAAAATATATCTACTTTTTTCCAAATGCTTCTTTTTATTTAATGTAGATTAATTACTTAGAACAACTTAGTATAGGCAATTATTTATCTATATTTTTCATCAAGTCTACCATCCATTTGAGTTCTTCAATGTTGTTAAGTTCATGTGTCACTTGACTTATATGCATTTCACTACACATTCTACATAGTTGTTTTTTCTGCAGATAGAGATAGTTTAAAGCTTGTGTGTTAGCTTTTTTGTGTTTTCACTGATATGTCTAGCTAGAACCTTCAGTGAAATTTCAATTAGAAGTGAGAATAGATGTTCATGTCTTATTCAGATATCAAAGAGGAAAAAATCAGTCTCCCATTAAGAAGTTTTCATTTTTTTTTTCAAATAATGCCCAGTGTGAAAAGAAATTGCTGTCTTTTTCTTTTGTCCTTTTGACTCAGCTCTTTTCTGTTCTTCTGCTGAGGAAGATGTAGCATAGTGGACCTTCTGTAATTGGTTCCTATAAGCAATCATGCTGATTGGGTGTAGAACATTAAACTATATAGTACTTACACTAATTACCAACTGTTGCATTTAGTTTGCAAAATTTGTCCAGAATTTTGCAGTTTGCAAACAATGCTAGTTGGCATATTTTTCCTTCCTTGTAGTATATATCTTGGACAAGAGTTAACACTGGATCCCAGAATGATTTGGGAATATTTCTTCTTTCTCAATTTTATAGAATATAATTTCTATAAGTAGGAAAATATTGGATAGAAAGAAATAGGGATGGAGAAACCATACATGCTCTCTTCCTCTCTCCACACTGAACAGTCAAAGGACAAAGGCGATACCATTAGTCTGTGAGTAATGGAAGATGATAAATTTTGTGCCAGAGGTCATGACTAACAAAGGTGTGACACAAAACAAAATGAATGCTCATAATTATATTTTCTTCTTAACTATACAAATAAAAGAATTTCAAAACAACTTTTCCTTCCAGGAGTTGGCCAAGGACCTCTGAGGTATGCCTGTACACAAGAGGCAAGGCATGCTTCAGGAGTCCCCTGATTTCAGGGAGGTTTGTTGTTTCCTATCATTGAAAGATGCACATAGAGGCAATGACACTGTCTTTAGTGTATGTCAAATGATGAACAGAAAATAGACTCGAGTTCCTCTACTCACATGTGCTGGAAGCAGGATGGTGTCAGAGCCCTTGTCTTCCCACACAGCCTAGCTCTGTGTTACTTTGCAATTTTACCTGATTATAACTTTAGAGTACAGCTGTGAATTTTCTGCAACTTTACCTTTAAGAATCGTTATTAAAACCAGGATGTTTTCATCTGCAGCCAGGATCCTTAATACTGGAGTTCTTAAGAACTTGAATCTGGGAATTTTCTAAGTACTTTGATTTTGTAAGTGGACTTTCTGTGTGTTATTTCCTTGTAGGAACTGGTCCTTTCCAGTGATGAGGACATGGCAGAGCTGTCATTAAAAGCACTCTATTCATTCACCATAGATATATAGAGGTGAATCAAACTAGCCCAGTGCTGTTATGGATGCTGAATTGCCAAAGATCATTTATGTTATTAGTCATGAACTTAAATTACCATACACATGTGGAAGTAGCAGAGACTTATTAAACTAAGTAAAGATAACTCCATGCAATGTGTACACACAGGAGTGCACAGAGAAAGAGAGAGAGAGAGAGAGAGAGAGAGAGAGAGAGAAGAGAGAAGAAGAAGAAGAAAGAGAAGAAGAAGAGAAAGAAGAAGAAGAAGAAGAGGAAGGGAGAGAGAGGGAGAGAGAGAGAGAGAAGGAAGAGGAGGAGAGGAGGAGGGAGGAGGGAGGGGGAGGGGGAGGGGGAGGGGGAGGGGGAGGGAGGAGGGAGGAGGGAGAGGGAGGGAGAGGGAGGGAGAGGGAGAGGGAGAGGGAGAGGGAGAGGGGAGAGGGAGAAGAGAGAAGAAGAGAGAAGAGAAGGAGAAGAAGAAGAAGAGACGAACAAAAGGACAGTGTCCCCATTTAAGAGCTTGCATCAAATGTGTCTAAAGCTCGATTCATCTTTCTAATTCATGAGGCAAAAATTTGTCTTTTGTTTAAGATCTCTGCTGTGTGCGTGTGTGTGTGCTGTGTGGTGTGAGAGAGAGAGAGAGAAGAGAGGAGAGAGAGAGAGAGAGAGAGAGAGAGAGAGAGAGAGAGAGGCACAGACAGAGAGACAGAGAAACAGAGGACAGACAGACAAAGAGGCATGGACACACACAGAAACAGTTTCAACTCAGCACTTACCAGTATTGAAAGTATTTGAATCATGTACGCTGAGAACTTACCTTTTTATATTCCATTTATGTTCTGCTCCAAATTTTAGATTCATACCTTTGAGTATATTTATTTGGCTGCATGACTAAGGCAACTGAACCTATAATACTCAAAGGTAAAAATTGGTTTCTCCTCCAAATTTGTAGAGATTGGTCCATCTGCTTGTATGTACTCACTGCCTTGCAGTCCCTGGGTCTGGACTCTGAAGTTCACCACAATTGCCTGTTTCCTCTCCCTGCCAACTTCAACAAGAGTTGGCTTTCTCTATATCAAGCTTCCACTTTCTCTTCATTTTTCACAGATGTAAACCCGCCCATGCCAGGCCACCTGCCACTGTATATACTTTTTCAGTTGCCTCAGGATTTAGCATTTTGACTTCCTACAATCTATTATCTGTATGACATTTAGACTCTTTGAAAATGTAAGCTAGGTTTCTTTAGTCCCTGCCCAAACCTTGCATTCGCTTCTGAGCACATTGATGTGAGGCTGAATCTCTCCTATAAGGATTCCTGATAACTCGAATATCAGCTCTACTTCATCCTTACCCCATTTATCACTACACACACACACACACACACACACACACACACACCACACACACACAGAGAGAGAGAGAGAGAGAGAGAGAGAGAGAGAGAGAGAGAGCCCTTTGTGTGTGTCTGTTTTCTTTTGACTGAATGTTTTTCTTCCTTTAGAGCTCAATGTAGATTACATTTCTTTGAGATGATTAACTAAAGCTATCATTTCAAGAGAAGAAACTCTTAACTGAAATGATAATAAATTCAAGTCAAGAGTAGTGGGTTATACCTGTAACCACAGAACTCAAGATGCAGAAAAGAACAGGTGTGAGATATCTGTGTTTAAAAGAACAATGTCAAAATACTTAGATGATATTCATATTGCATATTATAAAATTTTTTGTTGTTTTTTCAAGACAAGGTTTCTCTGTATAGCCCTGGCTGTCCTGGAACTCACTCTGTAGACCAGGCTGGCCTCAACTCAGAAATCGCTTGCCTCTGTCTCCCAAGTGCTGGGATTAAAGGCGTGTGCCCACTGCCTGGTTTGCATATTATAATTAATAATTATAGTTTAGTTAATTTTCTTTTTCATTGGTTCCTACACTAGACTATAAGTTCCATTAATAGACAAGTCATTACTCTTGTCTGCTTCTAAGCTTGCTTGACCTAGATCAACCTTGACCTACACAGATAATCAGAAATATCTTTCAGCTATGGCTGTGGCTTAGTCTTAGAAATATCCCTTTTCCTTGCATTTCTTACGACCTGGATTTGATCTTAGTACTATAAAAAAAACTACCAGGTAAAACTCAATTAAAAAAATGTAGAAAGGAATGCATATGAGGTATGATACAGATAAAAATTGAAACAAGTTTGATTCTATTTGCAGGAATGCTAAGATTTCTTTGGAATAGAATATGTAATAGCTTAACCCAGTGTGATAGTTTTGAAAATATTCGAGGGAAAGAAGGAAATGACCTCAATCTGGAATAATATGTGCATATGTTCAGGTGTGTGCATGCGTGTGTGGTGTGTGTGTGTGTGTGTGTGTGTGTGTGTGCATGTGCACTCATGTATATGCATGCATGCATGTATGTGTGTGTGTATGCATGGTGTGTGTTTGTGCATAGTGCTGTATGAGTATGTATGTTGTGTGTGTGTACATGTGTGCATGTATTTACATTTTATGCAGTGACCCCCAGTTTTGAAGAATAGTCTTATAGGGAAAGTGAGACCAATTGTAAAATGATTAAATAGAAAACATTATTTATTTTGGGTGGAACTATAATTGTAGGGATAATGGAAGGTGCTTATGAAAGATATCCCCTTGGCAGTGATCAGGGGTGGTAATACTTCCAAGACTCCATGGTGGTAACATCTACAACATTTGTGACAAAAGGATTACTAAGTGTAAATAGGCAAGAGAGAGACTAAGCTCATTCCAGATTACAAATATCTATGACTACTAACACATTGATCTCATGAACAGACAGAAGGTCTGTGTATAAACTAGGGGAAGAGCCAAGTAATTATAAACATCTCAGGACATGGACATCCACTCACAGAAAGAAGTATCCTGCAATACAAACACAACCTAAGAAATATCAAAGATAAATAAGATAATTAGCAGAAAATGTCAAGACAAAATAGGAGTTTGATTTAAAAAAAAAAAAGAATCCAATTATTTGTAGCAGAAAATCATTTGCTACCTTTTATAAATGGAATGAGGTATTTGTAAAACTTGCTAGGAAATACTATAAATCTTACCTTGTAAATGAAACGTGTAGCTTCAAGCAACTCTAATGTAGTTATCAGGGGTTACCATTGTCAACTGACAGGGAAATGTGTTTTGGTGTCTCCTGCTCACACAGAAGCCTTAGGCTTCCCCACTCAGGAATCTGGAGTGTTGATAATCGACGTAAGATCCTACCTGCTGCCTTCACTCTGATGAAGCTTGCCTGTATGTCCACACAGGTGAAGGTAAGATGCTCCTCCTGCCTTCTGTGTGTGGAATAGGTAGATTCTGTCAACTGAACTTTTGTAGTACTGTGGCAAACATGTCAAAGCAATTTAATTTTAGGTTCTAGTCCTTGTAATTTTAGGTACATAGACTTCAGGGAAATACATCATAATGAGACTGAGATTTTGAGCAATAGCACAGGAGTGGATCTCTGCCCGGGAGTCACCAACATCAGGGCCATCCCTGCATCTTTCTCATGCTTCACTGAGTAGTAAGCCATGTTACTGCCTTCATGATGCAAATGTGTAAGAATGTGAACACACAGAAGCATTAGGTAACTTGAAATACGCCCTCATCTAATGGACAGGGCACTGACTCATGGCCTCTCTCTAGGTGCAGCCACTCAGAAATACACTTTGCTTCGCTTTGTGCTAGTGCATTCTCCTTGGAAACAATAGCCATGAATCTTAGAGAGCAAACTGAGCAAAGACAAATACTTTACCTGGACATTAGTGTCATCATGAAAGCAGGACATGGATACAGAAGGCAGGGAAAGTGGCTGGACTGAGATGGGATCACAGATGAACTGAAGTGTCACAAAGGATGTAGTGACTGAAGAGGAAAGAACCTTTGTTCATGCCAAAGGAGGTGAACATTATCACAGCTCTCAGTTCTGAAAATAGGTGCCAATTGAACAGTAAGTCACATGGACAAGTAGTACTCATGGTGTAAGTAGGATAGGAGCAAAGTACTTTCCCCATATCTCACTATGTGACTTAAAGTCTATTGAAGTAATTTTCTTGAGGCATTATTTATTAAAATCAAGAGAGAACTCAGTGCTTACTATCAAATGAACTATCTTACTATCACAGAACTATGCCCTGGTTGTTACACTCACGTAGACTACTTGTTGGCTTGACCAGCATCAATTATACCAACACATATATTTGAATCCTCTGATCAAAACAGTGCCCCAAAACAGCCTGAGTCCCTTAGGGCATTCTTATTCATTCACTTATAAGAATCAAGGAGACTGTACATGGATGCTTAAAACAACAACAAAATATTATTTCATACAGGCTATTCTCCAGCTCTCTGCTAAGAGTATTTGCTATAATTTACTGTGGACTATCTCAGTGTATCTACCTCCAGCATCCTTCCCGTGCTGTTACAGGAAGATGATCAGTGAAAACATAGACTGTTGAGAGTGACCTGAGAGAAGAGGAATGCTCGCTGCTGCATCAGCTACTGCTTGAAACACACAGAAGGTCAAAGTTCATTCTTAAAACATGACTCAGGGCTTCATTTGGTTAATTCCTTTGCGAAAGATCTAAAGTAATGCCTTTGGAATTTGTATTCTGTTGTCATCTGCTATAAAAACTCACAAGTGGTCGCTTGATCGAGGTAGTCTATAAGAAAGAGTTAGTTTGGCATGTTCTAAGGACTCTACATTTAATCTAGGCAACAAAGATTTGCCCACTCCCCACTGTGTTAAATCTCTATCAATCTCTCTACCTATCATCTGTGTATTGGTCTATGTTATCTACCTGTCATCTAAAATTCTTAAATAATTGTGTATAATTTCCTAAAGTAGAATCATCACAGCTGCCTTTGACTTTGCTTGAAGGTTGTGCTTGATGCTTCTCTCAAGAACGGTGACCATGGAAACCTACTCTGTCAGTGAAGTGATACTAACTGGTCGTCAATGTAAAGCATGTTTTTATTGTAGTCCAGCAGGACTGAGGTCTATTCTCCTTGAAATGTGATGTGTGCTCTCTGTTCGATATTTCCATTAACGTTTAAATGTTGCTACATGGATTACAATGAAAAAGAATGTATAATGGGGAGAAAAGCCAGAAACATAAAAATAAAGCCATATTTATTACAACAAAAATATACATACAGTGCACAATGAATATGATTTACACAAATAAAATGAATGTGATATTTCTTCGACTGCTAATATAAAATGATCTACTCATGACTCATTTCCATGATATATGGAAATACAAACACATTATTGGTTTATCTATAACATGTATTTAACATAAAAAGAAAGTAAGTGCCAACCTTTCAAATGAATATCACAGAATCTGAAAATGCATTAAATTAAAATATAAAATGTTCACACAGAGTGCAAAAAGGGTGGGGATGTGCAGATAAATGAATGCTCTGTCCTTTGAAAAATGTGAAGGCTTTTCAACACGACATAGGTTCTGCTGTTGATCATGACATGAATCATCTTAAAAAATTACACAGATATTATAGAAATGTTGGCCAAATTTGAGTCTCTAAAACTTGCTGGTGAGCAATAGTAGATTATTATAAAAGACAGAATGTTACACTGTGCTCTTTTGTTATCTAGGAATAATTTCAAATGATTGTAGAAATACTATGAAAAATTTATTCTTCCAGCACAGAGGAAGAACATATACATACCTCTTTACTTAAATTCTGCTTTTACTGCAACACAGAGAGTGCTAATATGATTCTATGGTACATGGCTTA
Source organism: Mastomys natalensis (assembly GCA_021653895.1). NCBI lineage: Eukaryota > Metazoa > Chordata > Mammalia > Rodentia > Muridae > Mastomys > Mastomys natalensis. Next base: position 802,409 of record JAJTUV010001064.1, read on the forward strand.
TAGAGAGAATTATTTATGCAAGTTTTATTTACACTAATGTCCACGTTCTCTGGAACTAAACTCTGAGTTTCTACTTCCTTAAATATGCACGCCCGAGTGCAAATTCAAGTTCAGGGAGACCAACTGCATTCAACATTTTGGAGATTAGCATTACCTTATATTCATCCCTTTCTCTAATTAGGTATTGCATGGTCCTCTTAAATTAGAAACATGGCTGTATTTTGTAGTCTTAGAAATAAAATTCAAAGAGAAACCAACATGCTCCATTGCTCAGGAAAAAAAAAAAAAAAAGAAAGAATTTCTTTTCTTTATCTCCATATTAACTGGTCTACCATATTTTATCAAAAACGCTGGTTATTAACTTTGTATTTTTAAAGTCGATGTTTGCTCTAGTTAGCATCTTTGTGTTGAAACTTCTAAGTTCAAGTTGTTTGAGAAAGAAAAAATAAACATAACCCCCCCCTCCATTTTTTACTTTAAAACTAATATGACAAATACAGAATCATAGCTTACACTGATTGGAGGTAGGCTGGATGAATATGAATTTATGTTAAAACTGTCAATAAATCATGCTAGATCTTAAAAATTAATTGATTCTTTTCAGTGGTGAGCACTGTGTATTTTATACAGGTTCTATCAAAAATGTTTTGTGCCCAACTCCAACTGCTCTCCACAGCTACTGATCAGTGTCTCAGACATATCCTCAAATGTGTGTTCAAAAAATCATTTATTTCTTACGAAATTACAAAATGTGTCCCACAGAATGGACTAAAATGATATGCCACACCTCCTCAGAATCAAATACATTGTCTTACTATATTGCCAGAGTTTAATTTATTTAATAAGATGGGTTTCAACTGTTCTCAATTTAGTAAACATTGGGTATAGTGATATAATTCTACTTTTCCTTTCAACAATGCCCATAATCATAAACTTATAAATTGAGATGAAGTATAATTTGGAATGTTATGATTAAATGAACATTTTCCTGAATTTGGTGCTGACATATTAATTACTGTAAAGCTAGATGCTAAGGACTACTTGCAGCAGATGATTAATTTAATTAATAAAACAAACAATGTTTTACTTTTAGTAACAGAATTATGAATAATATGTACATTTCCAATATACTGGGTAGACTAGCAGTGTTCTTTAAGGAGGATAAAATCTAAAATAAATTATAATAATCTGATAAAAGACTGTTTTCTTTAAAAACCATCCTAATATTATCCTCCTTCCAGTAATTTGTTATTTTCTGGAGGAAAAAAAAAAAAGACATCTCTAGTGGCACAGAGCCATGCACCGGCTGGTAAATGCTTAACAAGTGGTGTTCCAGAAAATAAATATCCTAGTTTATAAGATCTGGCAATTTCTGTGGGTTGAGTATTCCCATGGTGGGTGATTTCAAGATACCAACATTGTGTTTCTGACTGTGGAGTCCAGTGGTTCACAGTGGCATATTATCGATACGGCATTTAAACAATGTGGAACCACCAGTGCCAATGACATTTAGAGATGTAATAGATAGCAAAATCTGGTTTTAAAAGGCCAAGAAGTTATAAGATTTGGTTTTCATCTTCACTTTTAACAAATTCATTTCATAGCATGACTAATCAGGGTCGTGTGTAGCAGCCAGTTTGCACAATTCCAGAAAACTCAATGACAACTTCTCATGACTCAGCCAGCTCAGGGACACCGGGAGAAAGCCTCTTGGCACAGCATCTTTATAGAGGGAGGGTCTGATTGGGGGAAAGTATCACATTTTTCCCTTTTACCATTCTGAGTCCTATTTTATAAAAATCACTTAATATATGTAAAACAGAAGGGGGAGGGGCTGTGTCACCCAGTGTGTGCTGGCTCTAAGGCTATACTGTTTGTCAGAAGCAATAGTATCCTGAGTGCCTAGTGGGCATAGAGAGTACTGGATGACTGGGATGTGGTTTTAAAGAATTCATCAACTACATCATATAGTTATTGTGACCCTACTGGAATACCAGGTTGACCAAAATGTTAGCATTTAGAAGATGTTTTAAGCAGTGTGTGGTAAAGCACAAGGCAATGTTGAGGAAGAAAAGCAGAGGTGGAAATTCAGTGAGCTGCTGCATACAAATGTGCCTCTTCTTCAATCAGATGTTTTAAATGTACATTTAGTTGTCCTGAGGATACATGCACACTCTAGACCTTAGGATAATAATCATGGGTGTGCCCCTTTTCTTTGTTTTAATATATTTCTTTGATGGCTCTGTACATAGTTAAACCAGAATTGATAGCTGCATTTGGTAAGAAGAAAAATATATTTTTGAGAAAACAAAACAAAACACTTCATTGTTTGAATATGTCATTTTCTTGATAAATTGTTTGAGTCTACATGATCTCCCAGATGTGCTGCTGGTATAGTTCTTAAATGAACGCACAGTTGAGACAGTGTCAAGGCAGCTGACAGAGCCGCATGACCTAGCAATGTTTATACAAGGGAGATTTTTAAAAGGTTTCATTTACTGCTTGTTTCTGAAAGTTGTAATAATGATGTATCAGGGTGTTGTTGTCTGAGTGCAGTTAGAGAAGAGTGGTCACACTTAGGAAATAGGAATTTTCTTGTTAAAATCCTCTGTGGAAAGGATGTACAGAATATGATTCCCATAGGAAATGGTGATGCTGTCAATGAATAAAACTTCATTTTTGTGCATTATAGATGTCGACCTTTGATATGTCTACATAAGAGTTTATTGACAAAGAAAAAAGTTCTATGAAATGTCAGGCAAAACTGGAAAACCCTGATATTTTCTTTCTGATTAATAATTATTTACCATATTTGAATTAAGATGCTTAATTTATAAAACAAATACATAAGCATGCACTATTGTTTATAAAATATTTATGACCTAAAAATTATAGAAGGTATCCTGGGCTGCAAATCGCTACTTGAGATACTAAGAAAAGCTCTGGGATAGACACAAAACCTCATAGATCACAACTTTTTCTATCTTAAACTCAGTACAGTAACAAAAATAACCACAAATCCTAATACCTTGATAAAAACAGAATAATTACAAACATTATAATAAATTACTGAAATGGTGAATAGGTCTGAGAACACTAAGATAAGTTTTATATATGAATGCTTTTTTTTTTTCTTTTTGAAGGCTATACATAGTTTGGTAACCACCATAGATCATTAGCTTTTAAAAAAGAATGGATATTTTCATTATGAGAAGCCTCTGAGGGTTATCTTCTGTTTTCAGTCTCTTGGAAAACTTAACATCGGACTAGAAGTCTACTTGAAAATCCTTTACAGGGACAGAGCATTTTAGGCAAATGGCTACCATGTTACCAATGAAGATAAACAATATGGCCCCATGAGTGAAGTCACAGCAGAGAGGTCTCAGTGTAAGAAGCCTCTCGCATGCTCTGAGGAGATGTGTGTTTTCAGAAAGGGAAGAATACAACTTTTTTTCATATCACTATATTCTGAATGATAATTCAGTGATAAATTCTAATTTCTATTTGGTTCTCCTCTGTCAATTTTCATACATAAAAACTGTAGCAATTTGGAGAAGAAGGAAGCTGTAGGTTAGGACGTTTAAAGAGCAGTTGGTAAGGGTGGTTGAGATTGCTAGTCTGCAGTCATTGCTTCCTTTGCATGGTGGTCTTATGTAACATGGTCTCCAAGGAAATGACTAACTTGGAATATTAATCATTTTAAATTTGTGTAATTTTACTGTAAGGACAAATATGATATCCAGATTACTTGACAGGAATTGTGTTAATTTATTACTGTTTATGGTTGCACACATGATTTAGGGTTTTCCACTTCGCATATATTGACCTATGACAGACTGCAAACTCATATACTTAAGAGGACTCCCAGGACACATCTCATAGACTCTCTCTCTCTCTCTCTCTCTCTCTCTCTCTCTCTCTCTCTCTCTCTCTCTCTTTTCCTTTCATGATTTTTTTTCTAAATGAATTTCAAGCTGCTGGAGATTGTTATTGGGTCATCATCAGGCACTAACTTTAAAATTTTTTGCAACTTTAGTACCTTAAAGTGTTTTCCCAGTACAACATTAAAGGCTACTTACTGTGTTTATGTGGGTTACTCAACCCACATCAGAGTTTCTTGAAGAGCCATCATTTTGTGTCATAGCTCATGACTCTTGATCACACTTTCACCTACCATCTTAGAAAGAGGAATCACATATGACCTGGATGACAAAGATTTGTATAACCATGTCAGTAATCAATGGCACGGTTGACCATCGCCTAACTCCATTTACTATACGCATATTTTTATAAAAGCCAGTAATCTGGGCTGTGAGGTTGTCTGCAGTCAAGACTGTAAAGTAGCATCACACAGCCTTCACTTGCTTAGGTAGAGTGTGGCATTCTCTGAGTCACCTCTGGCACCATGGTAGAAAACTTGTTTCCTCAGGATATGTTTTATTTAAATACCCTACAAATGGAATTACACTTTCTTAACTGACCTCAACCAGTGAGGTATGTTAACACAAAAGAGAACAGATAGACTGGACACGGAAGTGCTGGTAAGGCTTCAGATCTGGTCGCTTTCTTTCTGAGTAATGTATTGGCCTTGATATGAGCAACACCCATGAGCATCTCACCCCACAAACTCATAGCAGTAAAAGATAAAAATGACAGAGGTGGAGATCTTCAAAGCTCAATGTATTTGTGTTCCTGTTTGTCTCCATGTTGGTACACTTAGGTGTCAGCTTTTCCATAAGTGCCTTCTGGAGGTCGGTAGCACTTGGGGAAAGCCAGGAGCTGTAGCATGTTGAAAGCATACCTCCTGCATTTGATATTCTTCAGGGCATTCTCTATGCGGCATCCTTCTCTGAGGAAAGGGGAAAAAAGGACAACTTCATGAAACACAGAATAAATAAATACGCTTTATTTGTTCAATGCAGAGTTGCAGCAACAGTGCAAGTAAAAATAACAAAGATTCAACTCTACATTTTTTTTTCCACAAGTGATGATACATCTTACAAAATTAAATCCTAGGCCAGGCCCAATACCATTATTGCCTTCGGAAAGATATGATTAAAGTTTCTTAACAGATATTTAACTTTTAATAAACTCTTTAAATATAATTTGCTTCACAATACAGCTTTACTTAATTTCATAAATATATCTGCCTTTGTATAACTTTTCCACAAATTAGCTATCTGTCCCTTAAAACACATTAAAATCTATATGTAGCCCTAAGGATGCAGTTCTAGGAATAAGGCATTTAATTTATTAAGTCTGGCCCTATAGATTTTTTAAAGGAAGTTCCATCCCTATTTTACCTCACTGTTTTAGCTATGTAGTGCAGAGAGGAGATGGCTTTCTGAACAGCCTGCACCTCTACCACAGTACAAAAGTCACAGGTGCTAAAAATGGTGCATCAAGACACAAATGAGACCTTGTTAAAAAGAATAGAAAAGTAGTCTGAAAGCCAAATTAACCCAAACAAGAGTTACAAACAGGTTAATTTAATTACAAAACAGAAATAGCCATTCTTTCCATAAAGTCACTTGACAGAAGGTTAAACACATCAATGAGTAAGGGATGACTAGGAACACAGTAAGAAAGCAGACACATTTCTATCAGCTGATGGCAACTATGTTAACATTAGCACAGTGGAAAGTCTGCAACCTCCAATTCCCGGATCATCTTGGGGGCTTAACTGCTGCACAATGTCAGAACTAATTTCTTTAATAATTGACCTAGGAAGAGGAGGCTCAGCACTTCAAGCTTGCAGGATTCTATTCTTTGTCTTATTTCTGAAGAAAGTAAGTTAAAAACTCTCTTTAGCTATTTAACGTGGGAAAACACTTTTCCATGAACAAAAGAGCAAAATAATCCACTTAATGCATAGTACCTTTTGCCTTGTAGGTGTTAGGGAAAAAACAAAAACAAAAACAAAACCACAATTCAAACATTTCTTCTAGTTTTTTTTTTTTTTTTTTTAAATTCTGTGAATCTGAAAATGTAGAAATCTTACAACATTGTCCCCAGAATTAAAGTCCATTGACATTTGTAGAAAAGGAAGGAACACAACATAAAACTTATTGGTATTTGGCTAAGAGTAATGCAAGACTTAAAATAAGCCACACAACGAGCAGGTGGGAGCTGACAAGAAGCAAGGCGACAGGATAGAAGTGTCGAGAAGTTGGCTTGTTATCAGTTAGGCAGCCTGTCTCAGGATCATCGGATTCATTCAAGGCTCCCTGGGTTTGTCTGCTGTTAAACAGGGAGGAATAGAGGAGAGAAGAAAACAGAATAGCATTTGCAAAGCATCATACGTAATCTTAAACTCTAACACACACAACACACACACACACACACACACACAGATCTCATGCAATACATCTGCATCAGAAGTGTTTATGCTAAGTAGCCCTGAGTGCCTTTGTGTATTTCTTCTTTGTATTACATGGACAGACATTTTTAAAGATGATGCTCCTTTTGCTTTCTGAAGCAAAGCAAAGAAAAAAAACCACTATGGTGAGACTTAGAGGCTAAAGCTACATGCAGAAGGGAAAACTGGGTGGCCATAATGGTACCTGTACACAAGACTGCATGAATAAAATTAAACAATGAAATGGCTCCTTGTATAAAATGGTCTGATAAATACATCTTTGGGAAATGAGAGGACAAGGACATGAGACATAGAACTGGGGAGACAAGTAGATGGTGTGTGGCACAGCAAACATACTTCTGGTATGACATCTGTGCAATGTACTTACAGTTGTTAAGTCATTCATTTCTTGACACAGTTTGGTCTTTGAAAGGAATGAAACACACCTGACATGCCATTGTTGCCAGCCATATTACTAGTTTAACAAATTTTGCCTTCAGTTAATCTTATTTAAAGGGCCAAATCTATCCTATGAGCCTTTTGAAAACTAGAGGCATGATCCAATTACACTCAGGTAACCCAAAAGACTTCATACCAGGTACCAGAGAATGCTAAAATAAAGAGGAAATCTATTTTAGCCTTTAAAAGAGGCATATAAATAACTTAGACAAACAAAAGATCTTAATATTCTCAGGACCGAGCCATATGAAGAGAGATATTTCATTTCTTATTGGCAAAATTCTCAAAATTGTAGCCCTGGGAGGGTTCTTATTCTATGAAATGCGACTTTCTTTTGTATGAATGTACGAGTCCTTTCTTAGAGTGTGAATTCCCTGAAAACTTTGTATACTGATTTTTGATCAGGTTCTGACAACACCAGCAGTCACACTTGGACAAAATATCATCTCACAGGATAGTGGGAGTTAGTTTAAAACACTGGATCAATGCGCTGTGACGCAGACTGGTCGCCCTGATTGTTAAGACTTAAGCATTGTAACCAGTGAAAAACTTGACTCTCTGGCAAGCATGATTTATTGAACAAAATGGAGGTAAGTTTAGACTGGCATAATTTATATTCTCAAGTTTACAAATAATTATTACTTGTTCCACTTTCTCCTAAATGTCTAGTGAACTAGATTTTTTTTGTGTTGTTGTTTTAACTTTAAAGGAACTTTATTTTGTTTGTGTGTTTTTCCTACATATGTATCATGTGCATATCTGTTTGCTATGGGTACCAGAAAAAAAAATGGGTCTCCTAGAAAATGGAGTTACAGAGAGTAGTAGTAAGCTTCCATGTGGGCTCTGGAAAATGAACCCAGGTCCTATGGGAGAGCGATTCAGACACTTAACCTTGGAGATAATACTCTAGGCCCAATTTTATTTTTTAAATATTATATCTTTTTATGTGCACTAGTGTTTGATTGCATCTATGTACATGCACCAGGGGCAAACGTAATGCTCATGGTAAACTAAACCAAACTGTAGTTACTGGTGTCTGTAAGGTACCTCATGAGTACTGAGAACAGAAACCAGGTCTTCTGTAAGAGCAGCAAGTGCTTTTTTACAGATTAGTTTTTATAATTTGAAATTGCACTATAATATTATTTATCCCTTTCCTTTCCTCCAGCCAACCCATCCCAGGTGCCTTCCTCTTGCTCTCTCTTAAGTTTATGGTATCTATTACTTAATGGTTGTTCTACACACATATTTGTGTGTGTGTGTGTGTGTTGTGTTGTGTGTGTATGTGTAAAATATGGTCAGTCTATATAATGTCAGGGAAGTCTCATGGAACTTATTTCCAGAGAAAGAACTACAGTCAACTAAGGTATTCTGAGAATGGTAGGAACAGTCTTCCACAAGGAAGAGCACACCAAATGGATCTATGTGTGGTTAGCCCTGAAATCATACACACACAGCAAGTACTCTAAATTGCTATGTTGTTGGGATCTGAACCAATCCAAGGCTTTCTCAGAGACCCTGATGAAAAGACAAAAGCAAACAATTTATGTGTCCTTGCTCAGAAGCAGACTTGGCAAGACCAGTCTAGCTGAATCTGGAGCCTCAGAGATGTTAAAAGTTTTTCTTGTTAACTTGGCTTTTTCCCCTGAAGAGACTGGAGTTATCAGTCAGAAGGCCACCATGTGCTATGTCTGTAATTCTCTAGAGATAATCTGTGTTCCCTTTGTGTAAACCTGCTTGATTAGTCTCCTGCTGACTTTGTCCTATTGTATAAGAGATAATTCTGTCCATTTCCTCCCTGGAAATAGTATACAAGATGCTGTACTTCTTAATAATTTGCTTGGTATAAGACATAGTTTGAGTAAGACCCCCAGATCCTAACTTCTTTATTCCCATATCTCCTTATCTTCTAGTCTCCTGGTCCTTTATCCAAGGAGAATAACTGCTGGTCCAGCTAAAAATGTCAAGCAGGGACACATGAGTACAGGAGAAAGAGTACAGCCAAAATACATAAATTCATAAGAGAAGTCAGCCTGGGGGAAGAGGCTGAAGCACTGGGGTGGAACAAGGACAGCAAAATACTTAACAGCACTTTTGTCTTTAGATCAATGTTTCTTGACCTGTGGGTCACAACCCCTTTCACATGGGTCTCCTAAGACCACTGGAAAACACATTCATAACAGTGGCAAAATTAGTTATGAAGTAGCAGCAAACTTAATTTAAGCTTGGGGTCACCACAACTGAGGTAGTGTATTAAGTGGTTGAAGCATTAGGAAGGTTGATAATCTGTTGCTTCCCAGTTTCCTTTGCCTCTGCATTCTCTCTCCTCTTTTGCAATGTATTTCTAAAGCACTTAGAGAAGATATTTCCTTTCATTCTACAACTCTGTACTTGGTTCCCTGAAGAAGGTCCTATAAGTTTAAAGACATAGGGTGTGTAGGTAAAAGTTTGAAGACTGTCTCAAAGTGAGCAAGAACCAGTCCCAGACACATAATCTATCCTTGCAGACAGGAACCTAGTATAACTATCCTGAGAAGCTGTACCCAGCAGCCTATGGGTAGATGCAGATGATCCACTGCCAAACATCAGATGGAGCTCCGCAGTCTTGTGGAAGTATTTGGGAAGGAATTGAGGAACATGGAGGAGTCAGAGGACTCCACATGAAGACCAACATAGTCAACTACCTGGACTGTTGGGGAATCCCAGACACTGAACCACAAACCAGAGTGAGCATGGGCTGGACCTAGCTCCACCACACACACATGCGTAGCAGATGTACAGCTTGTTCTTCACGAGGTTTTCCCACAGTTGGAGTAGGGGCTGTCCTAAAGCTGTTGCCTGTCTGTGGAATATGTTCCCTTAACTGGGATGCCTTGTCTGGCCTCAGTGGGGAGGATGAGTCTAGTCCTGTGACTTGATATGCCAGGGTGGGCTGCTACTTAGGGAGGGGATCCCCCTTCTCAGAGGAGAAGGGAAAGAGGGAATGGGGAAAAGGGGTTTAGGGAGGGTGATTTTGGGATGTAAAGTGAAAAATAAATTAATTAATGAGAAAAGATAGACTATCACCTACAAAGACCACATGTGTTTCATAATAATGAATTGGCACAGTAGAATTTGATGAGACATTGTTTCACTACACAGCATAAATTTGATGGAATTTGATTCAATTATAATCCAACAGTCCTGTAAATCTGGTCAGTCTACTGTGAAACAGACTTTCAAATTAAAAGGGAAGGAGGGAGGGAAGGAGAGAGGAAAGGAAGGAGGGAAGGAGGGAGGAGGGAGGGAAGGAAAAGAATAAGGAGGAGGAGAGGAGGAAGAGGAAGAGGAGGGGAGGAGGAGGAGAGGAGGAGGAGGAGGAGGAGGAGGAGGAGGAGAGAGAGAGAGAGAGAGAGGAGAGAGAGAGAGAGAGAGAGAGAGAGAGAGAGAGAGAAAAGGCCTGGAAGATGAGAAATCAAGTCAGTTCTCGAATTCCTTTCCCTTCATGATGCCTCCACAGAGGAGAATGTTTTCCTTTGGATCATACAGTTTTAAACTACCTAGAATGGTTCTGTCTCATTTAGTCAAGTTGTTTCTCTTTTATCATAAAACATTATTAGATCTCTTGTTAATGTCTTCTACCCTTCATTTGTGGAGCTGGAGGAGCCCGAGCCCCCTGATATTCTGAACAAAAAAGCCTGCCACAAGAGCAGGGGATTTTACTGAAGAGAGAAAGAGGAGCTTCACAGTGGCCCAGGCTGGGGAGACTGGGAAGACCAACTCAGCAGCAGAGTACCAGGTTCCTTAGCAATGGACCCACCCCTGGTTCCCTGGAGACCTGTCTTCCAGGTCTGACTAGTGAGGAGCAGCCAGTCCCCAGCAGGGAGGGTGAGCAAAGCCGCCTGAGAGGAATGGCAGAGACAAGTCAGGCACCTCCATCATGACAAAATGTCTAGAACATTTTCCCCCTGCAAGTATATTTGCACTTTTTAAGCACAGAATTTTCCAGGTCAGGTGTGGATGCCTTAGGGCTAAGATAGCAGCAACTACTAAAGCAGAGCAGCCTCGGGTGTCCAGTCGTCCTGTGCTGTTTATGTTGGAGCAGAGAAGCTGATTCTGAAATACGGGCTGTGACCTCCCCACTTCAGATTCAAGCATTGGTTTTCCTCTGTATGTCCTTACTCCCTTTCCTCTGAGTCAGACCGGCCCTCTGACAGGGAAAAGGAGAAGAAATAACCTAATAGACAAACACAAAAATAAAAGCTGGATCTGAGCTGGTAATGTTCCTTAGGGAGACTTGAAAATGTAATTCTTTCTCCTTCCCTCCCTTTTTTCTGCATTTCTTAAAGAACAAAACAAACAAGAATCCCCAAAATATCAAACAAACAAACAAATATACAAACAAAAAACAAACCCCACTGCCCCTCTCAACTACCTCTGCATTCAGCTTGCTTGAGCTAAAAGATATTGTGTCATGATTTTAATATTTTTGTTTTAATCTCAGTAGTTTTACATGATAGATAACCCATATACTAACAAAAATAGCTAGACAGAAACACACAAACAAACAAAAAAGCATAAAACTTCTGCCATGAAAAAACATCCAGGTTGACTTTGCTGTGTTTCCATCTCCTTAAGAGAAATTTGCTCCAATAAGGCTTCCAAGCCAGTTTTATATATAAACAGGAACTGGGGAGGGCTCTGTCAATATAACTATAAAGTCACATGGTATTAAATAATAAAAACTCTCATAAAGATAAAAGATACAAACTATTTTAATAAATGAAGAGTCATGTATAAAGATGGATATATATTTATAAAACAGAAAACTAAAATACTTTTTAAGTTATAAATATCCTAATAAGGTCTTTAGGCATATAGAGGCTAAGATTTAAAGATAATGTGTATGATATTAAAGTTTATAAGATCTAAAATTAACAGTTACAAAAACTTTGCTATAATACATGTAAAATCAAGGTTTATTTTAAAATAACTGGCTATTAAAATATTACACAACAGTTAAATATATCAAACTGGTGTTTGACCTTATGGGCATTTCTCATGTGAGATTTTGCACTGCTCTCTTTAGCCAGACAGGGATATGATCAACCATTCTTGTTTGTCATTGGTAGGCCAGTACATAATACAACCTTCTTTCTGGGTGATATTATGGTCTTTGGCTTTGGAATCCAGGAGAAGTCTACAGTACAGTTTGAGACATTGTCAGTTCATTTAATCACTAGAGTTTTCTAGTTTTTATAACTCAGGTTACCACGTGTGATTGTTGTTTCACAGTATGAGTGGGAATCTGGTATCCTGATTACAGGATCATATTCCCCCTGGGGACATGCTTCAGGGGTGTGGGGTGCTGTGTGGGTGCTGGTTGACTGTCCAGGAGGCACCAACCTGGTCTGAGTGAAGATAACTTAAGATCTCTGCATTGGCTACATCCTCTTATAATGTCACCAGGGGGTGAGGACAAGGCTCAACTGGACCTTTGGCTGTTAGTCGCAGCCCTGAGTAGTGTGATTGTCTAAGAGACTTCCAGGGAAAAAGAATAGCTATAACATGGATATCCTCTTACATTTGGACTCACGGCTGATGTTTACCTTGCTTATATGTTACTAAATGAGAGTTCCTCTATTTCAGAAAATAAGAAACACTTCTAATTACCTTATCAATTGTTCCTTTACTAATTATGTAAATTCCCCTTCTAAGCTACTCAAAAATTTATTGTACAAGTTGTGAGAATCTAATCCTCCTTTCCATCTTTCAACATCCACGCAATATTACACTTGAGATATTTATGTTGACAATCCATTTGATGACATTAGGAGATATCTGTGAGTTCAGAGAACTTTGGAGTCCTTTAAATATCCAGGCACCAAAATTATCTGGCCTCAAGAAATTAAAAAGGGGAGGTGTTGAGACCTGAACCAATCTAAGGCTTTCACAGAATCTCTGATGAAAGGACAAAAAAAACCTAGTCCTGTGTCCTTGCTTAGGAGACTGGGGAGGTCAGTCTGGAGCTTAAGGTAGAGCCTCAAAGCAGTTAAGGTTTGTCCTGGGAACTTGGCTTTCTCTTTAAAAAGACTAGAGTTATCAGGCCCAAGACTGTTGTGCACTCAGTCTGTAATGCCCTGGAGGTATCCGTACTCACTTTGTGTGACTTTCCTGGGTTAGCCTCCTGCTGACTTTGCCCCATTGTCTAAGAGATTCTTTGAACTCTGTCCCCTTCCTCCTGAAAAGAGTATATAAAATGCCGTACTTCTTAATAAGTTTGATTGGTATCAGACAAAACTTGAGCAAGACCTCCTGACCCTTTGTGGTATCTTCTTTGTCTCCTGTCTCCTTATCTTCTGACCTCCTGGTCCTCTCTCTCTCAGAACCCTGTCACTGAAAAACAATGTAATTTATCCAGGTCACAATCTCTCCAGCCCCAAGGTACAGTCAGTTTTAAAGTATAATACTTAAATTGTCTGTGAAGGCACCATGAGTCATATTATCAATCTTGGCTTTGAATTCCTTACATTGTGGTGAATCTCAGAGAATCTTTTATTCACTCATTAAATTATTATCCTTTACTATCTGTCATGGGGCAGTCACTGGTTTACAAAAGAATAAAATATAGGAAAATGAAATAGAAATTTCTGTCCTGACAAGGGTTTTTCTTGAGTTGGTCAAAGGAAAACAGAAAAACATCTGCCCCAATGCACTGGGTGATAAAATGTCAGAGAAAGAGCAGAGTGTGTGAGCCTAATAGGATTAGGGAGATGCTCCTGGAAGTCATGACAGAATGTAGGGGACGGAATCCTGTGTGTGTCATAGGAACTTTTCTGTTGAGAGGAAGCATCACCCACATGCTTCCTGCTATAATAATACTGATCATTTTGGGTTGATACAAACGGGAACAAGAGAGTGCTAGGACAACCCTGTTTGGATTGGCTGTATCTAAAGGCAGAAAAGGAAAGGAGGGACAGATAAATGGAAAGGAAGATTCCATAGTTATGTACTCCAATCACACATCATCATCTGACAGTGGACACTTGAGACAGCAGTATGAGATTCCTACCCTAATTCCTTCAGGGCAATCAGCCAAGGAGCACATATCAGTGGTGGTTTTAGAATGTGAACACCTGCATCAAGATCTGTTCTTTCATGTATTATTTGAGTGTTCTTGAGAAAATTAGTTAACATAGTATGTCTCAATTATCCTGTCTCTAAAATGGAGGCAACCTAGAACATAGAACTACTGTGAATTAACATTTGTATGTCAATTTATGTTAGAAGAGAGGAAGCATATCACAGACATACAAATAAAGGCTGTTATTGTCATATCACTTGCATATCAGTAAATATATGAAGCTTGGTAATATAGTTCAAATATTTTTTTTAGGAGTGATACATACCCAAAAACACTAACCAGTAGAACTCCGAGAATGTGTTCATAGGATCTTTCCATGGACCAAAGGGCCAGTGAGAGTTGCCTTATTTTACTGAGATATTATTTATGTACTAGCACAGTGCCCAGGCAAACAACAGCCAGAATTATTCAAAATGGATCACATAGCATCACGTAGCAATGGGTCAAATACTGTCAGGTTTAGGTTCTGTGTAAAAAGATCAGTGGAAAATAACTGATCTTCCCCAGGAATGGGGCAATTCTCGGGGTTCAGAAAGGTGTGTTGTGAGGAACTGCGTCCTATCCACCTTCACCATGTAGGGGACTCAGTCAGAGACTGCATGTAGGCAGGTGGGGCAAAGGGACAAGGGGGCGACGGCTCTAAGATCCTCTTTGATTTTCAGATACATAAAGAGAGTCCCTGGCTTAAAGCTTGATCTTTCTAATCCCAGCTATTTTCATCTCTGGGCTGCATATACCTTATTAAATAATATAACTCCATTGCAAACTCTTCATATATAAACAATTTATAGAGTTCTTGAAAACATTAAGTAATATGACAATGAAAGATACTAAGTATAGTACCAGGCATAATCTAAGGCTGACTAAATGGCAGCTCTTGTTATTGTAATTATTATAAATACCATCCTCACATCATGTATTCCTGATTTGTCCAGTTTTAATTTGAAGGCTATCTTTGTAACATTGTTAACATTATGCTTTTCCAATATTTCCTTCAAAGAATACTGTGATCTATTGAAATTATATCCCTCCCTCCCTCCTCTTCCTTTTCTCCTTCTTCTCACCCACCACCACCACCCCACCACCACAATCATATTTATCAATCATCTATCTACCTATTTTATTAAGGGAATATATTCCTTGCTGATTGCAAATTCAGGTGCAAATATTAGCTACAATTTATGTACGTGCAATGCAGAAATGCCCTCTTTCCTAGTGGGCTGATCCTATAAATAGCACTACTTAAGGAATAGAGCACTCAGAAAGAAAGAAAAACCAAGGGTGAGAAAATGTTTTTTAAGATGATGATGCTCCCTCCAAGTTCAGAGTGCTAATTTCTATCCGATTGCACTTTTATTCCTGCCGCTCAAAGAATGCACTTCCTATTTTACAGACAGGATGCTGTACATGATTTCCACATCGACATTACTAAGTCAAAGGATTTTATTTTTGGAAGGGCAATTTTAGAATCAAATTAATTTGTTGCTTATTAACTTCTATCTCTGGAGATTAGAGTAATGCATTAAACTTGTCCTCCCATATAATCAGCACATAACTCAGGTAGAATTCAAAATAGCTTGGCCATAAAGCCGCCTAATGTGTGAAGCTAGTGATGTGTCCAAAGCTGACAGGTGGGCTTGGGGCAGCCCCCTTTACTCCTGCCAAGCACAGCAGAGACATTTTAAGGACATTAAGACTTGCTGTGCGGGATGTAAAGGATGCTCTCGGTAATACTATTAGCAAATGCTTCAGTGGGAGCGTAGGAGAAGTAATTGGTGACCACCTTTCAAGGCACCCTTACAATTTCAGTGTCATCAGTGTTGGTTAGCAGTGACTGTGGATCACCATGAAAGCAAATCTCAGTGGAGTTCCCAGCAGCAGTGCAACATGATCAGACATTTAAGGGCAGTTACTGAATATAAAGGATAAAATGTGATGCTCAAATACCTGTCAAAACAATCACTTAGACTAGGAACAAGAAAAAGACATGCCTCATTTATAAACCCATTGCTGCCTATAAGACTAGGTGATTCCTCAAACAAAACCCAGTATTCATGACTTTATAATATTTGCTTGTTTCCTCATTTTTTCTGTCATTGACAATGCTGAATGTGGGGTCTTAAGTCCCTCCCCACAGGCATGCTCTCAACCATTCATAATTCTGCTCTAAAAATGAGGGTGCCTAGTTTGCCCAGTGGGGATAACTGTTCATTAATAGTTTTGTTACTTGGTATTTTATGTATATCACTGCTATAGTACTTTGAGATCCTCAAAAGAAAATCAGAAATTAAAACTAATTGAAAAATTAAAACGCAACTTTTCTTTTGACCAGTAACCTGAGACCATTTAATCTCTTGCTTTAAGTTTGGAGTCATGGAAATGCCATCCCTCTCTATGACCCATTCACTCAAAGACAGTATCTTAAAGAGCTTTATTTGACTCAATACTCACTTATACATCAATATTTATAGAGAGCCATGTTTAACCCCTCCCAGATTTTGAATTATATTAGAGTTTAAATTGTCATAGCAGTATTAAATGAATGTTATGCATGCTGGTACCCGTGAGAACTTTGGAAATTCTCCAAGCAATCAGAGGACTGAATACTCTCACATTTAAAGTACTTTAGCCGGCGTGGGCGCACGCCTTAATCCCAGCACTTGGGAGCAGAGCAGGCGATTTAGATTCGAGCCACCTGGTCTACAGATGAGTTCGGACAGCCCGGGCTACACGAAAACCTGTCTCGAAAAAAAATAAAAAAATCCAAAGCTTTAAAAGAAACTTATATTGAATGAAACCTTCAACCAAGGAAATAAGTCCTTGCCTTCTATACAGCATGTAAAAGGAAGAGGTTTTAGAACAAAGTTTATCTGGTCCATGTTTTCCTTATGTCATAGGCTAAGATAAAGAGAGAGGTTTGTTTTCTTTTTTTCTTTTATCAAGTTAATTCAAAATTCATGAAACTGCATGACTCCATATGGATCCAATGAGTGTGCTAGACCTGCACCTTGACCAGACACATGGATATACTTGGTGACAAATATACCCTTTCAACATGCCTTTCAACAGTTTTCAAACTTCTGGGTTACAGTTAGAATGCTAAAATAAGACCTGCAAAACCGTTATAACAACTGTGCACATATTTAAATGAGCATGCAAATTTCATAAAAGTTATCAAGGATGGAGTTCTTTCTATTGGCCATAAGGACAGCCTCTGTGGCTGGTTCCTGGGTGATCAGACACATTTAAAATGTCTTCTGATTAATTGGAGACTTGACTTTAGGACATGATATAGCATATGAAGTCTAAGAACAGTCCTGTTCTAGAGTTGGAGAGATCACTCAGTGCTTCAGAGCACTTGTGGCTCTTGCAGAAGACCTGAGTCTGATTATCAGCACTATTAGGTAGCTCAAAAACACCTGCAGTTTCAACTCTAGGAGATCCACTATACTATTTTAAACTGTGTGTGCGTGTGCGTGTGTGTGTGTTTGAAGGCACATGCACAGATGACTTCACAAAAATGAATAAATGTAAAAATAATATTTTTAAGATATTCAAAGAAAGTGACTTGGAAGATACATCACTGTTACAGAAGTCCAGGCCATGGTTTCTTTCTTTTATATTAATAAGTATGGACAAATATGGTTTCAAAGAGTGAGTAAGCTTGGGCTATTACATAAACTCCTCAGAGAACATGTAAATTTTATTCAAGGGGCACCACATAGGTTTCTGGGTATGAATTTCTGTGGAGAAGATAGCTGTAAGTAGGAGGGAATCAGTGTAAGCAACCTAGGGATAGGTAAGTGGGGCTTAGAACCCTTTCCTGCAGGGCAGAGGGATGACCTCTAAGCTAGGATGCTCCATTGGCTTGGGGAAGAATGTCTGTGACTTAGTATAGATGACAGGATACCTGGATTCTATACTGGATACTATAGATTCAGGGTACCTGGAATCCTTAGGATGCAGAGGATGCATGTGAGGCAGAGAAAAATGTCTGTAGCTAATTCTACTATGAGATAACTGTTTTCCCTTCTACATGCTCTGTTTATTCCTTACAGTGACCGAAATGGAAATTGCATTTATTTTTATGAACTTTCAACAGCTCCAAACCAGAGCCAAATAACAAGTAGAGGCTTGGAATCCCATTTCTTCATTGAATAAGCCACATTCCTCTCCTGATGTGACCAAAGTTCCTTTAACCTTATGTTTCCTATGAACATTCAGATGCAGGCAAATGCATTATTACACAGGCCACATTTTCTCACCTTAAAGCACAGGTAACAGCTCAAGACATAGTAGGTAAAAGGACAACCCAAGTATTCCAACCAGGTTAATCTGTTGGGTCTAATGAAGTTCTTATCATTTTGATCTATTTTGGACTCAAATTTGAGAACTAAAGCAAAGTAAAACTGACCTATTAGCTAAAACTAATTTAATTTTCCCTGATAATACTTTTTGGTTTCATTTTGAAATTTTGTTTCATAAAATGCATAGAAAGTAAAAATATCTTCTTGGAGTGGCAAGCATGAGTGTGGCAGTGGATACAGATTGTTTTCAAAAGAAAGGACATGCGCATAGCAGTGTCATTCACGAACAGATAGCAAGAGTAACCATATATCCAGGGCAAACTTTCTTATTACTATAAAAGGAACAGAATGAAGGAAAGACAATGAGTTTTAAGTATAATTACTTTCATCAGACCTTTGGTTTGGGTCTTTGAGTTTTAGAAAGGAGAATATTTGGATCAGGTCCATAAAGAAATATTATAAATGAGTAAAGGATCAAGGAGAAACACTGTGGAGAATAAATTAAGATTACTTTTGTTTATACAAAGCTAATGGGTGCCAGGCGGTGGTGGCGCACGCCTTTAATCCCAGCACTTGGGAGGCAGAGGCTGGCAGATTTCTGAGTTCGAGGCCAGCCTGGTCTACAGAGTGAGTTCCAGGACTGCCCGGGCTACACAGAGAAACCCTGTCTTGAAAAACCAAAAAAAAAAAAAGCTAATGGGTAATGTGCAGGATACTTTTTAGCATATGTAAGGCATGGTGAAATGAATTGATGTATCCATTTGAGGTTTGCTCTCTAGTTTTCTGTCCTTCTCATGTTCTTTGAGGCTAGTTTAAAGCAAATGCTCCAGGGATCTTCAGAAGCATTGAAAGTATAGACTTGCCTGAGCTAAATAGATTTGCCTTCTTTCATGACAGAGAAAATATGAAGTGTCCATTGGGAAGAGCAGCACATAATAACAGGATATGTGGAGGCTGAGGGAGGAATAGATGGAATAGGAGAAGAGAAGGAAGGGGAGAGATGGAGGACAAGGGGTGCACACACAGCAGTGTCTTGGCAGAGAAGACTGATACCAGGAGGACTCTGTGTAACTAACTGGTAACAGACTGCAACCAGGGGTAGGCTGGGAAATGTAGAAGGAAGGCTAGTCATGGGCACAGCCATGTTCTTAAAGACGAATATGTAAAGTCTGACTTGGATGCAGTGAGGTGACTATGTTGGGTGACAGTAGAGGAACAGAAAAGGGAGGGGAAGGCTGACCATGGATGCAGAGAGAGCCAAGCTCCAGTGCCAGCCAAACTCCATGGCAGAGCCAGAGCACCAGACCAGAGACTGGCCTCTAGGCAGAGATGAACTGAAATGTCCATGGCTGCATATTTAGATATTAAAGAAACATGGGCCTGGGAGATAGTTCAGCAGTAGAACTACTTGCTGCACAAGGTTGGTGCCCTGTGTTCATATCCCTAGCACTTTCATAAGCACCTGGTGTGGCTTATGTGCCCATTATACCTCAGTACTTTGTGGAGGTGGGACAGACACAGGGATGGCTGCCAAGGCCCTTGGAAATTGCAAGTTTCTATACCAGACAACTGAAATTATTCTCTGCCTTTCAAACATGAGTGCATGCATATGCATATATACATCTGCATTCAAACATGCACACATACCACATACACATGACACACATATACATACAAAGAAACAAACCCCTAAATACATTACATCTTCTACACATTAGTCAACAAATAAATAGGATCTCCTGCAAATAAATGGGTATATACATAGAGATATACATTATCTAGTACTTATGCAATTTAATTACCTCTGTAAAGATACTCAGACAACACGCCTTAGTTCTAATTGCTTCAAAGTAACAGATCTAAAAGTGGTCATTGAATACTGCTAAAATATTTTCAAATGTCAACCATCATACTCTCCCCTTTAATTAATACTTTCTGAGGTTTATGATGAGATACTCCCTAAGACTGTATTGATGGTCAGGCCCTGAGGCTTCTTTCCCTCCCTGAGGAGAGAGTGGTGGAGTTTAGCTCCCCATGTGCCTCACTTTCCTGGTAAAGTAGGAAGCCCAGTGGTGCAGCAGCTGCACTTTTAGCTCTGTCCTGAAACTCCTGAATAAAACCAGATGCCCATGCACGCCGTTAGACTATTGCCTGCTTTATTCTCTATGCAACCAGGGATGTGAGGCAGATAATGGTAACAAGGCACAGTGCATAGAGAGATGTAGGCAGAAAAATCAGAAAGAAAATAGCACAGCTCCTTATTATCTAACTCTATTAAGCCTCAACTTCTTCCCTTTAAAATGAGAACATTCACATTTCCCGCAGGATTTCTGTGAGAATTACACAAATGTACACAGTACTTTCATAATAGCAAAAATGAGTAAATAAAGCAATTTAAAGTTACCTTCTGTTTCTCTCCCTTAGGTAAGTCATGTGTGTGTGTGTGTGTGTGTGTGTGTGTGTGTGTGTGTATGTAAACTAAGCATGTGCTGACAAGATGTAGCCTGCTTAGCTCTTTCTCTCTTTCTCTTGCGTATTGTCGAAGCATTAATGATGTAGGCTGACCCTCTTACCTATTCATTATCTATGAGTTGGGGGTCTTACTTTATATCCAAGACTGGTCTATAACTCATTACATGAACCAGGGTGGTCTTGAACTTGCATTAGTCCTTCATGCTCTGCCTCCCAATTCCTGGGATTGCACGTTTGTGCCAGTATACTCACTTTCTCCTTTCTCTAGTTCGAAAACTTCCCTGAGTTTCTCATTGTTTTATGCTGATGAATCTTAAAATTGTCTTTCTAGCTGCCATCTCTGAACTATGTGTTGCATCCAGTTAGATGTCTAACTAGCATTGCAAGGCAACAGGGCTAACACAGTTTGTGACAACTACTTGGCTTACACCATACCTTCCTTCTCATGAAGGGCACTGTGAACATCGAATGACCCCAAGAGGCTACACTTGGTCTGCAGCTAGTAGCACTGATTTGGAAGTTTCTAATACCTTTAAGAGGCGGGGTCTTGTTGGAGGAAGTGTGTTAGTCGGGGAGGCTTTGAGGTTTTGTAGCTTGGCCTCACCTCCTGTTCTCCTTCTCTTTCTGATTCCTGATCCCTCTGAGGATGGAGGTGAACTGTTGGACCATGGAAGGATATCTTGATTCTTGGCTGGGCATGGACTTTTGAACCTCAACTCCCATGGAGCAAGGCAGGTGTTCGACCACGCCCCTGGAATCAGGGTCCTACATGCGGTCTAGACCTCTATTAACCTGAACTTGCAGACACGATTGGCTAAGCAGCTCCTCCCAGAGAGGTTTGTGTCACCATCCACCTTCAGATAGAGGGCGTGACTACAGGCTTCAGCCTCGAGGCCAGGGGAAGTAGCTAAATTAAGTTATTCCTTTTCCCAGTCTTTTCTCTCCCCCCTCCTCTATTTAAGCCAGCTCCTCCCCGGCTTAACTGGGGTGTGCACCTAGACCATCTATCACACACCATGAATAATAAAACTCTTAGAACCCATAGATTTCTCGTATCATTGGGGCCTGCCATCACCAAAGCTTCCAGTCCTTGGAACTCTGGACTTTCTCGAGTTATTGGGACCTACTGTCACGGAAAGTCCCCCCCCCCCACCCCCTGTTTCCCACTGCGCAGTTCCAATTCTGCCATGGTTCCAAGAGTAAACTGTGAACTACCATCATAAAATAAACCACCTATCGAGAAGCAGTTGTAATCACTAAGAGGAGGCAGTGTTTTTCAGGTACATTTTCTATTCTTCTCTGTGCCCTTTTGTAACAACACTGAAGCAGATAATCACCCCAGGGTCCAATTGAGCCATCACTTATGTCACTTGAAACAATGTGCCACAACAATGCTGGAAATGGCCCTGCCATTTGCCAAACAGATGGCCATCAGGAAGAGTAAAAATACCACCCTGAACCAATTGTTGTAATTGCCTGAAGTTAACTTTTCTGATTAAAATAAAAAGTGTTGCAGCAGCTTCATTGTAGAATTACCAGAAGAATTCTAAGGGCATGGCTTATTCTTTCCCCATCATTTCCTTCATGGTTTGCTGCACATCATTCAGAAGGCCCATCCTGGATTGACTATTGTGTTCACTGGAGTACGACACAGACTTGCTAGCTCAGAGAGGAGTATTTCCCGCACCCAATGCTTCATTTTTGTTTAGATTCCTTCTAAATTGCTTAACGCCTTCCTTCCACTTAAATTGGTGGCACTAATAGAGACTCTTGCAGGTCCTCTTGGCCCAGCTCTGTGTTTTTATCTAAAGCTCAGAGCTCTACAGGGAGGAATGCTGGCTCATTAGCAGTCTAAGGGGCACAGGGCTGGGGCTGTGTGCACAAGTGGATAAATAAGACTCTAGTATTAACACACAAAATCCTGCACTCTTAGTTCATCTTTATCAGTAGACTCACTAACTCCTCAGCCTTTATATACCATGGTGACTCCTGAGCCCACTCTTCCTGCGATGACCCTCACTCCATAGTTTTTTATACACTGTGGGGCTCACAGCCTGTTGCTAATGGAACTCCACAGGTTTTACACACTATTGAAGCGCATGCGCTCTTTCTCGGTCTCTCTGTCTCTGTCTCTGTCTCTCTCTGTCTCTGTTCTCTCTCTCTGTCTCTCTGTCTCTCTCTGTCTCTGTCTTTTCTCTGTCTCTGTCTCTGTCTCTGTCTGTCTCTGTCTCTCTCCCTCTGTCTCTCTGTCTCTCTTCTCTCTCTCTCTCTCTCTCTCTCTCTCTCTCTCTCTCTCTCTCCTGAAATGATCCCAATGACTAGGAGGAGTAGATGCCATACATATGACTGAGCACCCTATTTATCCCTCAACAACCCTCAGGACATGTGGCAGACATCCCTTTTCTTAGGTAATGATGAGTCAGTCCATCAGCATGGCTGATTCAGTATTAAACCACAAGAGTGAGGAATCAAAGATCTAAAGGGAAGGTGGAAGAAAGCAAAGGATTCAAGCATAGGAAAGTATTATTGTTTGAGTTTCATTGTTGTGAAAAACACCATGTGTGGCCTGATGAGGAAAGGGCCCTACACCAACCATTCATCCAGAAAATGCAACCCCCCCGTGGCCATGCTCACAGGTCATGCTGACGGAGAAAACTCCTCTCTTTAGGTTTCTTCCTCTCAGATAGTTTCTGTCAAGTGTTGACCAAAAATAACCAGCACAGGTTAGACCTGTTTTTATGCTTGAGATTATATAGGCTACGTTATACCAAAATGGTTTTTATTTAGAAAGAAGACATGCTATGATTATCTTTACTGAAGTGTGCATGTGTCTCAAGTTCAGAGACAGTAACATAAATCAAGTAGGTTTTGGGGATTGACAAACTTCATCTTTACCTAGATACTTCATTTATAAATCAGATCCCTCTGGATCAGTGAAATCAATACGGAATTTAAGATTACAACAGTATTTGAGAGTGCATCAAGAAATGTATGGGTACATGCAAAAATTCTGAAGGAGGCATAGAAGATGATGGAGAATAAATAAAAGCAACAACGTAATGAACTGAATGAACAGCACTGGAGAGCTGGTGGGTGCACGTCCTTGGTTAAAATGTGCACGTGCTGGGTGTATGATAGATATTTACTAATATGTTTCTGTCTGCAAAGGTGAGTATATCAATGGGCAGAAATCAATTTCATAGGCAAATTAATGGATAGTGCTTTACAAGGAACTCTAAAACACAGAGTATCAAGAAACAGAAAAAACACTTCAGAGACACTGAATCAGCCAATCTTATCATTTACTTTGCCTACTGAAGTAATCATTGAGTTCTGAAAATATTTACCTGTAATGTTTTTAATCATAAATCATTAATATGTATTGAAATTTTTCAAATATTTATATCTTTAATAATTGTGAGCATTTAATCCCTTAATTTAGATAATGATAATTAGAGTCTGGATGCAGAATAAATTACTAACATGCATAATTTATAGTGAAAGATATTGTTGCTCCTTTTATTACTAACTTAGTTTATTTATTCTCCTAGGAAATACTTATTGAAAATTAATTTATAAAGAAAGTATTACTGATTACTTAAGTATAACTCATGCTCTCCCATGTTGATAAATATAAGCTAGAGCTATTGCAGGCAGATTCAAGACACATATTTATAAAATAATATGGGTAGTTTTACAATAGAGAATGCACTGACTAAATCGTTTGCATCTTATGGGTGTTTAGAGCTGGATTCACATAGTGAAGTTCTTTATGGTTGAGTTTTCCCATGACTTTAACATATAAGTGTAGTGGAGACTTTGCAGGCTAACAATATATTACCTCATCGACTTTGGTGGCCTTTGTCATGTATTTACTTTGTATTTATTTGATGTACATTTTTGTTCGATTCCCATTACCACTAATATAAACAGAGTGGTGTCTTGGTGCCCTTGGGGGACCTCCAGGATGCCTCCTACAGATATCTGTTTTGGATGGTGCTTAAACCCTATATCTAAAGTGTTTGTAATATACTACACGTCCTCCATACACTTTGTAGATCACTTACACTAAAGTTGGAAATCCTTAGTGAATAGTTATTTCTGATTAAATACTGCAGACACTTTTTTTAAAGGGGGGGGCTCATGTGCAAAGGACAGAGTTCTACAGACCTTGGAGCTTTTTTGGGGAGAGAGAGTAAAGCACACAATGGATTACATGAAAGGCCAATCAGCTGCTCTTAAGGAAAGATTTGGTGGATCAAACATGTTTGGAGACACATATTCAAGCATTGAATATAGTTTTGGCTTCTAGAAGGCAGTTAAAAGAGGAAACTGGGAGGGGGCTAGTAAGCTGGAACAAAGAAAGTCGTGACTAAAGACAGACATGCTGTTATTAGGAGCAAGAAATTCTGTATTCTTCACACATGTAGTTGTATTGAGGTGTGTATTCTACACACTAGTGATAATGTTGATATTTGCATGGGAAAATTGTGCACAGTGGTTGGTGCCATTTGTTCATTGGTGATTGCTACATTCTCACATAGAGAAGAATTAAAATCACATTTGAACTTAAGGCTCAACCTCACAGAACATATGCTACAGTATTTAAGAATTTATGCAAATCCTCCAAATTACCCCTAAGAAACAGAGCAAAGAATAACCTTCACCTAGAGAAATGGGATGCTGTGTGATAAGGACATAATGATTATCAGTTACTATCTGAATGTTATATTAAAATCCGATTCCAGGCCTTAACTAATATGGCATTTCACATTTAGTGTGGGCTTTAGCATTTTAAAAGATGGAAAACATTCTTTAACCTACTCCAGGCTTTCTTATTCCGACCTGAATCTTGATCTATGAACATCATAAGGAGCCCCAGTAGGATCACATCTACAGTTTATATTTATATTTCAGCACGTCAATAATAGAAATACGTAGAAGAGGGCCCAATGCCCCAATGTAGGGGAATGCTAAGGTAGTGAGGTAGGAGTGGGTGGGTGGGTGGGAGCACCCTCATAGGAGCAGGGGAGAGGGGGTAGGATAGGGGGTTTTTGGAGGGAAAACCAGGAAGAGGGATAACATTTGAAATGTAAATAAATAAAATAGCCAATAAAATGATTTTTTTTTAAAGAAATAAGTAGAAGCATCTTCCTAAAAGCTTAAGTGGTGACAGAAAATTTTAATTTAAGATTTGCTTTTTATTTTTACGTGTGTGTGTGTGTGTGTGTGTGTGTGTGTGTGTATGCATGCACACACATGTATACATATACACATGAATGTAGTGGCCTCACAATCTCAAAGAGGGTGTCAGATCTCTTGGAGTCAGAGTTACAGTTAGATATAAGTTGTCCCATGTGGGTGGTAGAAACATGAACCTCTGGCTTCTATGACAGGAGTCTATGCTCTTAACCTATAAACCATATATTTAGTCTCCGTGGTAGGAATGATGTAGGGAACTGGAAAATATGCTCTGTTTCTTAGAGATATGTAATAATTTCATGTAGTTTCTTTGGATAGTCATTAGTGACATTTAATATATTATTTTGGAAACCTCTGATTTTGGATATCCTCAGCCTTGCAGAAAAACTAAATGCAAACCCAGCTGGCTGCCCAGCGCTCAGTGTAATAGGACGGCCTTCATAACTCCAGGTTTATTATCTGGTTCTTCCAAGCCTCCTCTGGAAGCAGCACCGCTGTGTCCGAGCACTTCCCTTTGCACAAATGAGACATGTGCTGCTGGAAGACAAACTTCCTTACAGCCTCATTTCATGTTCTTGCTGGAAATTAAACTTAAATTGATCTGGAAATGGGTTTTGTTATCCATATTGTGTAGTTTAGGGGAAAATGTGTCATGGTGATAGGGAGAGTGCTTGCTTTTGAAGCTGAAAACAGTTTGTGGCAGTGCACATGTATATAGAATAATCTAAAAACATGATCATCCCACAAAGCCCCATATTTACTTATCTTTCCTTGAAGACTGTATCAGTCACAGTGTCTGCCTGAATTAGTTGGGACTCTGCAGCACTTATTTTATTATTTTCTGACCCCCTACTATGGTAGGTGATGTGATTATAAGAATACATATGTGCGTGCGTGTGTGTGTGTGGTGTGTGTGGTATGTATGTGTATATATATAGGTTAGTTAATTGGTTAACACTTCTAATTGTATGGCATCTTGTTATTTGAGCATTACCAAATATAAAGCTATTGGATAATCTTTAAACATTAGAGTCTCATTTCTACAGGGTACCATGTGAATGGCTGGATGGTCTGGGCTCAGCCCACCGTTGTGGAGACAGTGTGGAAGACTGGCAGAGCCATCTCTCACTCTGGCATCTCGTGGGTGGCAGGGTCAGTGTCTCTGGCCACCTGAGTCAGCAGCCTGAGCTGCGACAGCAGTGAAAACACACTGCTACTCATGACCTCAGGCCTAGCATAGTTGGGAACATGGTGGCTCTGTAACACAAGAC
This sequence comes from Mastomys natalensis, assembly GCA_021653895.1. NCBI lineage: Eukaryota > Metazoa > Chordata > Mammalia > Rodentia > Muridae > Mastomys > Mastomys natalensis. The sequence goes on from JAJTUV010001064.1 coordinate 829,601, forward strand.
AGATCAGGTGCCGCCACTTTAAATATTAACATCAACAATAAGACAACCACTTTTTTTTTTTTATATCTTACCAGATTCAAACTGGATTCATCATTAAAAACACACACAAATAAATAAACAAACCAATAAACCAAATTGAATAACCAATCCCCTGCTTGCACGTGCCTGATAGATTTGAGACAGGGGCTACTGAAGAGGATTGTACTCCAGCTACAAAGAATATTCTAATCACAGATGTTGAAGACATGGCTCTGCTTCAGGAAGCTTCATGATAGTATAGTCTGCACTGTTTCCAAAAGCCCTCACAGCATGCCAGTCAAGTCGAGGTGAACTTTGCATAACTCTCTTTGTAGCTCCTCTAGGGTCCTGGTTCTGGCTAACAATCTTCAACACTTGACTTCAGTTGAGTCCAAAAGAACAGTTTAGTAGTAATTCATAGAAACATTTATGGTGGACAGATGGGTGGGCAGTGACTATCCTCTGATGTGATTGTTTTTTTTTTATAAAGTTTGAAGTTGTCCAGTGATGTGCAAGTTAAAAATCATATTCTTATGCCACATTTTGTCCAAATTCACCTTCATATATATAACCAGGTTGTTCAACTCACTCTTAGCATCAGCTGGGAGGCCCTCGATGTGCTAACTCTGATGTTACATTAAACCCAATAAAAGGGAATTTTTTTCCAAATGACCTTCGCATGCCCAACTGCAAATATACAGAGGAGGCAACAGCAATGCCAATCAATGGAAGCAACAGTAGGGGGAATGTGGAGAGCAGTAGTAGTTGAGCAAAGGCAGCGCCAGGAATGACTAGGGAAAGAGGCAATGGGAAATGGAGACAGATGAGAAAATGCAGTGGAACAAAGCAAGAAGAGGAGAAGCTTGTTGTTTTAGAGTTTTATCATTGTGATGAAACACTGCGACGAGAAGGAACTTGGGGAGGAAAGAGATCATTTCACTTATGGTTCTATGTCACAGTTTGTTGTGCAAGGAAGTCAGACTGAACCTCAAGGTAGGGTTCTGAAGCAGGAACTGAAGCGGAAGCCATGGAAGAATACTGCTTACTTAGCTTGCTTCTCATGGCTTAGACAGTCTGCTTTCTTATAGCACACAGAACTATGAACCCAGTGTGAGCTCGGCCTTCTCATACCAACCTTATCAATCAGGAAAATGCACCACTGGCTTGTGCACAGGCCAATCTGTGAGGGTATTTTCTCAGACATTTTACCTCTTCCCAAATGACTCTGGCTTGTGTTAAGTTGACATAGAACTAGCCAGTGGCCAGCACAATGGGCAAAAGCCAGAGATAGAAACTGAGAACCCAGCTCCTTGAAAGACTATTGGTTAGCTGCCAAGCCTCAAAAGACCATGTCCTGATGCATAAGAGCTGCACCCCTGAGCTGGCGTTGGATGGTATATTACTGTTAGTTAGAAGGCGCCTCTCCTCTCTTCACCCTTGGAAGAGTGAACAGAATTAACAGAGAAGGACTACCAATGGACAGCCACCTTCGGCTGTTCTCTCAACTCTCGGTTGCTTGGAAATTGAAAGCTGACCAAAGTTCTCACTTTCCATGTGGTGACCATATTCACGACTAGGATGGGGAAAAACTCTAAGAAGGTAAGTTATTTTCTAAAATTGGATTATATTGCCTGTGATGTCAACATGACCACATGCAATGATGGGCATCATGGTGGTAAATGATTTAATAATTGAAGAAATGCATTATGACCCTGTCATGTCATGAGGCAATGATTATAAAGTGCAGCCCATTTAGGGCCAAAATGACAAAAACATTGTACTTTAAGATAAAATATTAAAATTTACTCATGCATTTTCTATCTGTATCATTTTATCTTTATTTTATTCTAAAATTACTGAAGTCTACCTGTGATCAGACTCCACTGGCTGCCACTTACAGGCAACACTCATCCTTCAGTTCTTGCTTAGTGACTGAAGGGAGAATAGGTTGAACTTGCATTCAAGAAAGTAGCTGAATTTATCTATTTCTACCCAAGGCTTAAAAATGAGAGAGGTTTCTGGCTATCCCACCTGCCAAAGGCAAACTGGCTTGACATCTTCAGTCTTGGAGTTAAAATGAATAGCGGAGGCAGTGCTGTCATTTGTGTTAACAAAATTCCATAGGCCAAGCCAGAAATAAGCTTCCATTTTAATAAACATTATGGAAATATTTTATACATCTGTAGGCAAAAGTTGAAGGTATAAAATCCAAAATGAGTAGAATTCTATTTCCCTTGAGCTAGGCATGCTTAAATTCTATCAAAATTATGCCCTAAAAATCCATGGAAATCCAATCCCTTTTTGTGTCATGCTCATACCATTTCTTATTAAACATTTCTAGAATTCACAGTGCCTAAGATTCATAAAAAATTAAAAATGAAAAAATCAGTTCATTGTCCCTCAAGTCCAAACTCGAATATACCAGAGGCTGCTTGTGATGGGCTCTGTCAGCTGCAGGCAGGCAGAATTCTGAGATCTTTAAAGAAGAAGGACAGCCTCTTTCATATTAGACGAGAGTCATTTCATGTCAAGTAATATATTACTTTTTCTGTCTATCATACAATATAGTACAGAACAGTATATAAAAAAATATCCTGAGAATAAGGTCCTCCAAGAGATAAGAGCCAGGTATTTTTCTCTCTATGAACTATGCTGTGTTTTATTTGTGGATATTAATAGGTTAGTTATACAGAAAATAAACATGTTGCCTTAAAGTTATGAACATCTTAGTTAATATCAGAGGATTGTCATGCTACAAACAATGTAATGGTAGTTTTCATACCTATTTCATTTCTTCATCAGTTTGCATTGTTAACAAACCTTCAGGATGAAGGCAAACCCTAATTTCTTGGACTCATTCCTGATAAGGCAATCCTTCATTTTTCATAAATTGCTGTTGTTTCTCTGATTATATTTGGTTCCTTTTTCCTTGAGGCCATCACATAAGAAACCATTTTTGGGTCAAATCTGTACTGTGTCCCAAAAATACATAGCTGTGTAAGAGTCTCAGTATTTTCTAGTTCAATATCCTGCTCAAAGTCCTACAGAAAAAAAAATTATGTCACATGTTCACCTATCATGTTCACCTAACTATCATAAATGAAGGACTGAAGACAAAAAGGAGTTGATAATTTTGAAAAGCCTGTCATGTAGTTTTATGTTATGTAATTTTTAACATCATTTGACAAGTCTAGTTTGATATTATAGCTATTGGGAGGGTTGTTGAAACAAACCAACACATGAGTATTTGCTTGCTCAGACACAGTTGTCCCTGTCTGTGAGTCACTAGATGGAGCTGAGTAGCCATGGTCTTTACAAGTATTGATGTTTGGCCAACTGAGACTGAAACTAATGTGGGATGGCATGTTTTTGCTTGTTCCCTGGCTTTCTAGCCAGCCATAAAGGGTGACAGTGCAGCCAGGTAAGAATTCAGCTGCATATCTGTATGGCAGATAAAGAACATTGGATACTTACAAATATCACATTAGATCCCTTAAAGCCATTACTTTCTCTGAGCTCATAATCTGATAAAGTAATCCACTTTAATGTTAACTGTCAATATGTGTCAACTTTAGAGTTCAAGAAAAACCTCACTGAACTGTCTAGATTATGGCTCTGTGTTTTGGTGTGTGTGTGTGTGTGTGTGTGTATGCAGAATCACACATATATGCATGTATGCATGCATATTTGTGTGGCAGAAGACTAAGTATGGCAGAATTCCCTCGTATCTGCCATCCACATTTATGCTCTTTCTTATTTTAAAGTAAACTTTCTCTCTGGGCTAGAACTTACCAAGTAGGTTTGGTTAGCTGGTAAGACAGCCTTGGTGATCTGTGAATCTTGGTCTTCCCAATGGGTTGTGATTACAAAGGCAGGTTGCCATGCCTGGCTTTCTACATATACCTCTGGTGACCAAATTCAGATCCTCATGCTTGGAATGTGAATACTTTACCAAGTGAGTCACCTCCTAGCCCCAGAAAGAGCTTTAAATTAACAGGCATCTTTGTAGTTTTATGTATAAGTGGGAAGTGTTGATCCTATCCAGCATGGATGACACTTTAGGGGCTACCCATCCTCATGACCCCAACATGTCCTACACTTTCTTCCTTTCTGACTGTCTTAATTGATCTCTAACCTTTGCAGAATCAGTTTATACACAGGGCCATAGAAGAATTACTCTGTCGTTATTTGTTTGCATATGCGTCTCTTCAAATAGGTTTGGAGTTTTTGAAGACAAAGAACCTAGTAAATGTTTTATATTTCCAAAACGAAGCATGATGCTTGGTAAATGATGAACACTTAGACACTGCTTTTCTTGATATAAGGAAGTGTTCAGAATCATTGATATCCTATAGGAGCTATCTTCAGCCATAGTAGTATGATGACCCAGCAGAGAATGGAGTGTTTTACACATTTAATACACAGTTAAGTCAGCCAGCAGACTCTGGACACTCTCTACACTGCAGAAAAAGGCAGAACAGGAAAGCATGTCAGATGAGTGTGAAAGCTCTGTCCTGGTAGTGGTGGTAGGCAGACTGATAGAAACAGGCTGCACCCCAGAAAAGACATCATGGCTCAGCGCTGTGACTTGTACCTTCACTAAAATTGGGAGCATGCTCACTGTGACTTGTCACCAAGGGACATTTTATTCCATTCAGCTTTGTCGTGTCGCTTGTGTTCAGTAGGAGAACTAAAGGGGTTCCAAACCAAATACCAAATTATCTATGTCCCGAAACTGCAAATTCAGTCAAGATCTCATGGTCCAGTGTAATCCCAGAATTCACTGCAAATGAGCTGAAGAGTGGCACTTTTTACTCTAGCATTGGGAAAGCACAGTCATGTTATGGATAGCTGGTGCTTACCAACAAGACTGTCTAGCCTACTTGGGGAGTTTCAGGCCAGTAAGAGACACTGCCTATGATTAAATATCTCTCTCTCTCTCTCTCTCTCTCTCTCTCTCTCTCTCTCTCTCACACCACACACACACACACACACACACACACACACACATACACACCAAAAACATACAGAAAATCAACTAAGTCCTATCATAAAATTCCATCCCATTTCTTAAAACATAGAAAACATATAATTCCCATTTACTTCAATGCCCTTGTCTCAGTGAAAAGGCCAATAGTAAATGTGTATTTACTTGTATGTCCTTGTGAAATATAAAGTGTCTAAGTAAAGATGGCTGAAAAATCTGCTGCATATGAATACATAGGGCACCTAACAGATCTTCCTACTATTATGTAACGATGTGGAACATTTTATAGATCCATGAATAAAGACAAATATAAATTGGCCACCTTTTGCTCTTGGAAGCACGGACTTGAAGAAAGAAGGCCCATCTCCAGTACATCATAGAACATAAAACATGAACAACTCTATAATCATATTCTTCTGTCTTATTTTAATACTTACTCCATGGGGTTAAAATAAGATTCTAGAAATTTATTCCTTTAAACAACATGATCCTGCAGAAGACAGGAAGGCAAGGAGGAAGGTAAGATAGGAAAGAGGAAGGGCTAGGAGCATCGAGAGGAGGGGGAGACAGAAAGATGAAGGCAGCCCCTGGCCTTAGATTAGTTTGTATTGTTCATATTGAAAACAGGCTGGCTAATTTTTGCTTTTAAATAGGAACTAAAATAGAAAGTGTATTGAAAGATGGTAGAAATGGTATTCGAGAGCAGTGGTAATGCAGTTCCATCACGTAGTATCTACAATTTCCTGCAACCTGGAAACCACCTTCAAATATTTGAGAAGCAGGCAAGGGAGAAGAGAGTGACTTAGCACCTGTTGATCTAGGTGGAGAGTGGACCCTAATAGGAGGAGATGAAATGACAGATTTCAGCTTCACATGATTAGAACCTGTATTCAACATATAACTATCCAGCCATGGAAAAGATCAGAACAGGAAGTGAGAGCCCTTGGCAATTAGATGTGTGCAGGGAAAGGTCAGCTGACAACTTGTCACAGATGTCATATAAAGAATCCTTGCCTTGGTTGGCAGGGTCACTAGGTAATAATCAAAGGCTGCTCCAAATACTTTCATCGTAAAATACCATTAACCTCAAGAAATATAAATACATAGAAATAGAAAGAGCTTGAAGACTGACTGATAGAAGATGAATAATCAAGACACTAATAGTTTTTTCTTTCCTGCCACTAAAAATACATAATGGTTCACCAACGCAAGAAAGCAAAGATCAAAGCAATCAGAAAATGTTTATGCATCTAATTACAGGTTTTTTTTCAACCTAGCTCACTTTAATAAGATACAGGTATACTGGGAAATTTAAAAATAAGTATTAAATCAGTTATTGTAAGAGTATAAGGGTCTTATAAGAACAAATCATTCTCTAAGTACAGCCACAATGACTAGGTAATGTGAAGAGATTCAGAGACACAATCAGTTAGGTCTAAGGAAAAGGATAGTGAAGAATCTTATATAAGTATTTTACTTTGTATTTATATAATCTAGTATAGATTATTTATTTGAACTAGAATATACAAATGTGGTGTGTGTGTATATGTGTGTGTGTGTGTAATAACTATAGTATTGGTCTCCAGATTAAGCCAAAGAGTGACATTTAGATAGTTTTTTCCAACTTATCTTTCAATTTCCGTTACTCTATTTGGATTATGTCTGTCAGTGTATCTAAAAGTAAGCAACTTTATATAGTTTTCTTGGACACAGAGGTCTAACCTTGCCCATATGTTATTCCATATAAATGCTCACTGCTGTTCAGAGAAGTATGCCTTCATAGAGTAGAAACGGATCAGATGCATGAAAACAGCCTACTTCACTCAAAAGGCCCACCCACCCTCATTAAGTGCACTCCATCAATCCCACATGTTCACTTAGATTTAACACAGGATCCCCGGCAGAAAAATACTGAAGGCTAGTGGAAAGAATAATGCATAGATTCAAACTAATGATGAAGATGATTGTTCTTTAAAATATTGTGAAGTTTGGAAACGATGACACCTACTTTGCCTTATAATATTGATTTAATAGGAAAAATATTAATAGACTTCACATATTGATGACTAAAAATGGAAAAGACATTTGCATTCGTTCAAGTTCTTGTGTAAGATTTTTAAGCTGTTTTGACATTCTGATCTAGTACCAATGGTCACGTGACTATAAGGCAGACACCTTATTTGATATTTGAGAAGACGCACGGCTTTATTAGCCTTCTTTCTTCAGGGGTATGCCAAAATTACCAAATGCTGAGCATGTTCTACAAACTTGCATCTGTGGTGTAATATTCATCTTCATTATGTAATATCTTCCTTCAGACACTGGAGTATATTTGTAGTCCAGAAGAGCAGCTTGGGCAGGGAACTAGCACATGTGTGCATGGGGAAATGGTGTCACCTGTGTGCATGGGGAAAGGGAGTCACCTGTGTGCATTGGGGAAAGGGAGTCACCTGTGTGGGGGCCACACCATTCATGTGAGCCAGAGCATCTCAACTTTAAGAGGAGGAAAGAATTCACAGCTAGGTCTACCATGTCAAAACAAAACGAAGAAGAATTTTATTGTGCTTCCTTTACTAACTGCACATACAGCTCTAGATTATCCTAAAGTTCTTTTAATTTTATTTCCCTTTCATTGTTTTAAATTAGTTAAATAAAAATGTGTGATTACGTACCAAACCTGAAGTAAATTATCAGTTTTCAAAAACATTCAGAAATGTATTAATAGCAGTTATTTTTGACATTAACATAATTACATTATTTCTTCTTTTCTCTTCCTCCAAGCCCTCCCATCTATCAGTCTTCCCTTTCATTTGCTAAACATTTAACTGGACGTAGGAATATCCAACAGGAAACCACTAACTTTCAAATTGAGCTTAAATTTAGAAGAACAAGATACACTTTTGCCAAGCCTTTTTACATTAACATCTCAAGATTATTCTCCACTTTCATCTTAGCACCTATTACAAGGTTATTAATGTCACCCTGTTCTTTGCTATTCAAGGGTTATAGCAAATGGTAGCAAAATAACCATGTTCACATTTATCATAAAAGTATATAGGACAGACTGCAAAAAGCCATGACACTCCTTTACCTTGCCCTAAATAGAAAAAGAATACAGCTTCCATTTTCCATTATGATTTGAAACCATAACCTCTGCAGCATGAAATTTTAATTTATGAAAGAAAGAGCCTTAAGCGCTGAATCTGAGCAGGTTACAACTGGTTATATGAATATCAAAATTGCACAATTTCCTAAAAATAGATGCATTTAACTTCCTTTTCACAAAAGCTCTGGTTTTTAGAACTGAGTTCTAATGAGACATTATGCTTGTAGATCATAAGTTCAGGCTTCGAAACTAAAATTTACTACAGAGTTATTGCAAGATAAATTTCCGTGGACCTGGGTCATTTCTATTTCCAACGCATCTCATTTGTATTCATTATTAAGCTTATAATAATAGTCTTAATTCCCTGTTCAGAAACTGCACAATTTATCTCCAAACTTCTAGTTACTAATATACATGTGAAAATTGTATGACGTTAGTAAACCATTGAGGGCAAAACACTGACCCAGCCAACATAGTCGGAGCTTGGGCTCTGGAAAACTGCCCAACAGCAAAATGTTCTGTGGTAAAGATAGTGGATCATGTGCCATTTAAATTTATGATCATGAAGTGTTTAATAAAATATATGATTACCCTGTGCATCACATGTAGTTTGTTCTTGAGACTGACTAAAGATTTTTCCATCTATTTCAAAAGTGACAAAAACACCTCATCTCTACAGAGGGGAACATAGTTACTTTGTCTTGTCCTGTACAAATTAGTATCTTTTGGAAGATCTCATAGACCTCTATCTCTTGACCTTTCTGAGAAAAATACTCACGGAATCAAATAAAATCTCATGTTATAAGAATTCCAACAGTTTGTGTTGCAGAATTAAGAAACAGAAACTGAACAAAAGACTGTGTAGATGGATTTCCTCACTCACGAGCAAAGGTCCTGTCCAAAAGATTGGCAGACTCTCAGGAGTGTAATCGCGGCTTTCACCCTAAAATAGTGCAGAGCATGCACAATTTTGAAAACACACTCACTTAAATGTAAGAGACTAGATTTGCGTGAAATTTAGAAGAGCTGCCTTAGTAATCTGCAGCGTTGGTTGAAAACGGTGGAAAAGAAGCTGTTAGTGCATGACACTTCCTTATTACCATTTAAGTATTTGCACTCTGTCTTATATTTAAAACTTTGGTCAACGTAAATGAATATAACATACTCAACCAGTTATAATGATGAAAAGTTAGAAACAAAGGGTAAATGGGAAATAAGGGTATGAATGAGGTTGATGTATTCAAAATTAAAACAGAGAGCCCATAACATGCTACACATTTTTAATAAATACTACACATTTTATATATATATGCCTTACAAAGCTGGCCTTGAGCTATTGACTAATTGAGCTATTAACTATTGTATACTATACAAGATGGAAACCAATACATCTATACAAACACACACACACACACCACATCTTCGTATCTATTCACATGTTTATATTTGTGTTATAGAGGATGATAGACATAACATGTGCCAATCATTGTGTCAGAAATGGACTGGAAATTACTCAAAGAATGATCAGCAAGGCAAAACTTATGAGGTATATATGTAAATATATTATACTAAAAGGAGGAAGCTTTCAAAAAGACACACAGTGTATTATTTTTTATGTTTATATAAATCCATGAGTGTGGATTAGTTATTTGAAAGAGTATAGATATTTGAAAGACATTGGAGACACTGCCAATAGCTTTGTGGTTTGCTTTGTGTGTTAGCAGTAAATCCAAAATTAATTTGATGATGTCTTTACAGGCCTGTGAATATAACCTAAGCACGTGTGCACACATAAACACACACACTAATAATACACAGATAAATACAGATGCCTTTCTTCTCTTTTTAGAAAAGATGTTCTAAATAAATAAATAACTTAAGAGCCCATTTTTTTTTTTAATTTCCTCAGTATAGTTTGAGGGTATCACATCATCTACAGTATTAACACTTCTTTGGGGAGCCAATCTGACAGAACTGCAGCAATAAGAATACAACAACAACAACAACAAAACAGCAACAACAGCAGCAGCAACAGCAGCAACAGCAACAGCAAAAGCAGCAGCAAGAGCAACAGCAGGAGACAATCAGAGTCATTACTATACAGCACCAGTAACAGCCACAGCAGCCTTTTCTGTTTCCTGTTGCTCACTGTGTAGCTAACTGGTACTATGTTAAGTGCCCCAGAGATGTTTATTTTACTATGTGTTCATGACGATGCTTGATGCTGCGATGAGGAGGCTGGGAAGGTACCACATCAAACAGTTCAACTTTATCATATACTTACCAGCTCCTTCATGCGCGCTTGCTTACATGTGTGTATGTGTGTGTTTCTCTTTATAGATGAGTGTCTAAGAGCTTTTAGAATTAAAGTCCCCTTCTTAAGAGATGGGAAATTTGGATAATTTAACTTCAAACATCACCTTTCCCTTCGCTGTTCCATGCTTACTTTGTGTCATATTGAAGCCCAATGTTCTCTGCAGTACTAGCTTGATTTTGAGTGTCTGTATTTTGAGCAGTGATTCCCCCACAAACAATGCTGCAGTGTTGAAGAAATGACATGTGATTTGTTACAGCTAACAAACTAACAATTTTGCAAATGATATGCTTTATAAATTATATTCTTGATTTCCTTTAATGATGTCATCCTTGCTCATGTGAATTCGGGAATGCTCACTGAATGACATAGAATGGGATGTAATTGTACATAATTACATGGAGCTTTCAGCCATGATCATGTAGGCACAAATATATTAAACTAGACATCTGAACATCTCTAGGAACTGTGGTCTTCTATTCTGGAGCAAAGCATACAACCTTTTGGCTTGTGAAGACTTCGAGTCTGTTCTACTGGCCTAGAAACTGGAATAGCTAAAGCAGCATCCAGGTTAGAGGGGGACTGGAACTATGATGATTAAAGGTATTCTGATGGAAGGCAAGAGTTTTTAGGTCATGCACTCATAATACATTATTTGAATCATCTTGTATTTGTTTCTGTGTATGAGAACAAGGGAAATAGAAATATATCACACCAAGTGTGTACAGTTATGAAGATCTTCATCTAGGGAAAGATTCAGAGATTACATATAGAAAAAAAACTCAGAAATTATAAGTCGGTGGCTCCATTGGTAGTGTGCTTGTCTACCATGTAGAAACTTTGGATTTGTGACCAGTACTATACATCATAGTTATGATGGTGCATGCCTATAACTCCAGCACTTGGGAAATGGAGGCAAAAGGATCACAAATTTAAAGTTGTCCTTGAATATAGGGGGTTCCAGTTCATCCTGTAGTAAGAGAACCTGCCTCATCAAATATAAAAAATCCATTAGGTTAGATGGCTAAGTGGCATCTGAGAATCATTTATTTCATTCTCCTACCTCAATCTCTCTGAGCATGCTAGACTTCCTAGGGTTGTTTATAACTGCTTTACTAAAGATCCTTTATTTTAAAGCTGCCTGATTCTTTGCTTCTTTAGTGAAAGAACAAATGTTTTCTATAACACATTTCTGCTACACTTCATTCTTCAAGCGCAAAGGCTTTGGCTAATCCCCAGTGAGTTCATGTGTATCTCTTTTGGAACGTTTCTTTTCTTGTCTAAGATACAGATCTGCTCCTCTCACCCCCTTAGGTCTTTAAAAATGCCCCCAGTCTGCCACAAGCTCCTGTCAAAACACCCAGTATTTCTCTCTCTAAACCCAAGGGAGACACTTGTCCTATTCCAATGCATGTTCATGTTTTAAAAAGTGAAAGAGATAAAATAAAATTACATTGACATCAACAACTACCACTGCCACTTCATTCTCCTAGAACCTGACATAGATACCAAAGGCCAGAGGTTAATAAATGCAGACTCAATCTTACCCTGCAATTATCCATAAACTCACCTTACATAAAACATTAGGAACAAGAGACTAGAAGTAGATATTTGGATGGATAATCAACATTTAGGCAGACTGTTGCTTTCATATACATTATTATAAATGCATAAATGAAAATATCAGTTTTCACTCTAAACTTAAAAGTCATCGTGTTTGGAAATGTGGAGAGATGAAAACATATATATTACTGTAAATTAGTACGGATATTTTAGTAAGTGACTTTGTTGGATCTGATAAAGCTCTGTGATAAGGGAAGATTCAGGCAGAACCAGCATTTCAGAGGCATCATGGGTACTGTAAGCAGCAATGGCCATAGGTATCAGGCTGCCAAACCCCTTGGAGCCTATATGATGACACTATATACCCTGGATACCAGTCATGATGCTACCAGATGTGACGTGTCTCCACCTGGCTTATGCCCTTGCTTTGGTCTGATTTCTTCTCTTACTCTTTTTATTTACCTTTTATGTTCCACCATATGTTGAAAGTGTGTAATTCCTTTAGGATTTTTATAGGAATGTATAGCTAAGTGTTCACCCTGAACATTGTAGCAGCTTTTGTGTAAAGCAGGACTGAAAAGTCTATGGGGATTCCTGCAGATGTAAAGATGCTTGTATTATGAGTTAAACAGGGCTCTTCCATGGTCAGCAATGAGATGCTGTAACTTGGGTCCAGAATGGACCCCACAGCTCTTTTAATTAAAGGTGTGCTGCCAATCTGTTGAGCTACAGGAAGGCAGGACTTAGCAGAAGTAAGTTATGTTTATTTGGGGTCTGTCTGTGAAGAAGGTAATGAGTATGGCCCTTTTCTATCTCTCTCATTTGTTCTGAGTTACTGTGCCATGAGCATCTGTCTCTACCACATGCTCAAGTCACAAAGTATTGCTCTAGCAGGACAAAAGCAAGAGAGCTACTTGATACTGGACTAAAGTTTCTGAGAGCAGAAGTCAGATTCTCATGCTACATATCACTAACAGTAATTCCTCTGAGATTATTCCTTTTATTGGTAACAGATATGGTCAGAGATAATACAGAAATACATCACTGAAATTCTTGAGGGAGGTGGTAGCAGGAACAGAAAACGTGTCCCTGTCTAGAGTATTCTCTCCTGACATAGTCTTTAAACAATCTACAATTATCTGCCAGCTTCAGGCACTTTTGTGTTCAGGGCTCACAAATCTGCTTAAATCTGAAATAAGAAAAGTCTAGAATCTCATTAAACTGGTCTGACCAATCAAAGTAAAGAAAAATAAACCAACATGGAAAAAAAGATGGAGAGGGACATAACCTACTGAGATAATAGATGAATTACTCATTCTTCCTCAGAAGTCTCCCTACAAAGAAGTAAGGCATCCTAAATATAATGTTGTTGACTTCAGTGGCTCAAGGCTTACTTATAACAAAGCAAAGCATTTCGGAAATCATATCCTGCTGCTCCCCATATTAAAGTTCAGATGCAACATGCTGGGAATAGGGCCTTCTACATGATAATAAAGAAGGAGGATCACAGGAGATGGCTCAATCATTAAATCACCAGCCTGCATAGAACCATAAAGATCTGAGTTGTTACTCCATCATTTACAACACTCCAAGCATGGTGGTGTGCATATGTAACCTGAGGGGACTGAGATAGGTAAATACCTCATGTGTTCTGGCCATCCAACCTAGCTACTCAATGACTTTCAGGTTCAGTCACTGACTCCAAAGATAAGCTGGAGAATCATTTGAAGATGACAACTGATATTGACTACTGGCTTCTACATGTACCTGGGCACATAATCATGTGCACCTGTTTGCATTAGCACACAAGTGCATGCACAAAAGTCTCTCTCTCACACACACACAAGTGCAAGCGCATACACATGTAGTTGACATAAAATCAGGCTACTGAGCCTTTCTTCTTTTACTAAAAAAGCATAATTATAACCCTGTGCCTAAAAGGTGATGACTAAATTTACACCCATCTGTCTTATTAATGGTTTCTCAACTATTTTAATTTCAGGGCCCATGGTAGAACAACAAAGGACAGGCAACTGAAAAATACGTTGTTCTATGTTATTTATACTATTTACACACATAACCTATTAGTTCTTGTTTAGAGAAGTAATTATCCAAGGGCATTTTGTTTTAATTTACTCCATAGTAGCCATTAAACTCACAAACACATTAGGTTAAACAGAACTTTCAAATCAGTCAAATTTATTGAGTTTTTAAAGATTGGAGCTGTATAGCTACTAATTAAATGTAAGCTTGGGTTTCTGAAAAAAATACACCAAGATGATACAGCTTTTAGCTCTTGATGGAAATTCCAAAATTGAAAACAGAGCTGCCCTTCCTATACTCTATTCTTAAAGAAAGAAAGAAAGAAAGAAAGAGAAAGAAAGAAAGAAAGAAAGAAAGAAAGAAAGAAAGAAAGCAAAACCCCTCAAACTACAGAATCAATACAATAAACAACTAGCCAATTATGCATCCATCTCATAAAATTGTGCTTTGATGAGGAAGAATTTTGCTGTCAAGGGTATTTCACAACTCAAGAAAATAATAGAAATGGATTGTTAAAGTAAGTAGATCCATATCAAACTGGTTTAAATGAAGCAAACTGAATGGTTCTCATTCCTGGCTGCATCCCAGTGGCCTCCTGCCTTTTGCTGGCTTGTTTGTTTATTTCATTTATGTAGCTTCTGATGGGTGTAGGGAGTGAGGGTTAATAATAATTACCCTATAAAACACAGTCACCCTTAAGAGATCCTTACTGAGTAAGACACAATAAGGTTTCTTGCTAGCTCTCTCACATGAAGAGATGGTCTAAAAGTCACCATTTTAATCAAACATATCACCATGTCATGAGCATGCCACTGAAAGCAATACAGACCTCAGCTTGTGACAGAATCTAGTCCTGGGAATCCCTCTGTGAGTTGACAGTGCAACAAGCTGTCTCTGTATTTAATGAGCCTGGACTGATGGCATTGTATCCTAGTGACAGAGCACTACATGCCATTGCATCCCCCTTGTACTTGTGTGATTGACCAGGAGCTGCAGGTCACTGCTGCCATCAATAGCATGAGAGAATAACCCATGGTAGCTTTGACAGAATTTTGAAAAAGTAGGCAAAGTGGCTAAAAATTAGAAATGTGGAAAAAAAACAGTAAAAATTAAAACACTGAGGCCAGGTAGGTGGATCAGGAGAAAGTGCTCCTGCTAATCCTAAGACGTGAAATCGATTTCTGGATCTCACATGGTAGGAGAGACCCTGCACTGATAAGTTTTCTTCTGGCCTCCATAAGCATACTAAGACACCACCACACACACACACACACACACACACACACACACACGTTAACCTAAAGCTTTAAATATTATTAAATTCAATCTTATAGCCTAGAATACTGATCATGTTCTTAACTAACTTAGATGTCCCCACCTGCTGCAGTCTCTAAAGGTAAGTAATTTTATAACTGTCTGAAGGTGTTTGATAATCATTCAAAGATCAATGTTTGGTGGGTAGGAGGTAGAGAGGTTAGCAAACAGCTTTATCACCATGAAATAAAATCTGGACCATTTCAATGGTCCAAAATTACTACTTCAAGATTCTGGTAATCAATTAAAGTCATCCAAGTTGAAACATTCTTGTTACTGAGAAACTGCTGTCTATGTGGGAAGAGGAGATATCCTCTGTGGTGTCCAGATGCATGCCCCATAGTATTACAGAAATGAAGGAATATAAATCCCACCATTACAGTTGACTCTTCATGGGCCATAAAATGGGCACAAAGCACTCTGCTTTTGCACATAACCTTGACGTTCCAAAAGCACATAACTTTTTTTTACAAGATTTCTACTTTAACTAATGAACTTTAGATATTTAAATACATAATAAAATAATTTCAGTTCATCTCACTTGATACAGAGGATGAATGTGATTGCGGATCTACAGTTGGCTAGCTTTAATGCTCCCTGAGTGTTCAATATCACTCTGGATATCAGGTCTATTGTCTGCTAGGAGAAAGTTCTAAGATGACTTTTGGGGACCAAAGCCCATGATTCTTTGTAAGGACATCTAATCATATATATAAATGTCAACAATGTTTACAGGGAACCTTCCAGGCTTCTTATGGCACAGTGCATTCCCATAATTAGTATAGTATTTGTAAACACATGCACCTTTTAAAAGGCTAGTTGTTTTATATGTGTGAAACACATAGAATTTAATATGTAGCACTAGAGTGTAAACTAAATTTCAACATATTCACAAATATAAGTCTACGAAGACTATACATAGATTTTATTTAAGCTGTGAGATCAGAGTATCAAAAGGATAACATTTGGGTTTTATTTAATAAATGTAGCATATGTTGTGTCAAATATTTTTCTTATCACTTTGCCTTCTTCAGGTCTTCTAATTCATGACATTCCCAGGAAGTGATTTCTATCCTCACGACTGTTTTCACAAGATGACGTTGAGGAATCAGGAGGTTGACTAACTTAACTTAACCAAGGCACAAACAGGCAATGAGATGGACTGGTCCTGAGTAGTGTACGGTGAAGCCTGGATTCAACCTTTACCAACTGGCTCCAAGCCCTGAACTCTTGCCTCCTCTGCTGTACTCATAGTGCATATGTTCCTATGATCTTGTCTTACAAAGTCATATATGCAAAGAGGGAAACACATGCAAGGTACATGTTTCTCTTTTCTTAAACCAACAAACTTTACTGTTTTGTACACACCTACACTCATTACCAAAGAAACCCTTAAAATAACTACTTCACATATACAAAACTAAGGGATATAGTTTATTTACTTGAAAGTCAGCTCTGAATAATAGAGATATCGAATTTAAAAGATATTACTGTATTTAGGTAAATCTCTATCATTTTAATTTTTAAAAGCAATTCCAAATCACAAACTTCCATACACGCCACATCATGAGCAAATAAGTTTCATATATAATGCCAGCCACAAGCAAACGTATGTAATGCACATCCTTATGGTTCAGCGTACATATGTACACATGCCTTTTGTTTACCTGTTTGAAGAATTTGCTTTCTAAATTAGGAATCCTAATGTCCTTCCTATGTTAAACAAATACATGACAGTTTCGTTATCCTGATAACTGATCAGTCATGTAATCTATCTTGTTCTGCCCTGGCCTGTTTACTGTGCTCTTCCAATAGCTAAGCATCCCTAGTGACATCTGTGTTCTTTCTCTGCACATCGGCTTTCATCTGCACATTCAGTATTTTCCCCATTAGCACTGAAAGATTATTTTTGAAAGAAATTTTTAGCAAAGAAATATATTTTATATGGCTGAGATGTTCATGGCAGGCTTCTAAACCCTTCTCAAATAAATGGTTATCAAAACTGATGGTGGACATCTACTGGACAATGAAAACACAAGGGGACATGAATAGATGTAAAACAGAAGACTTTGAGAGCCTCTTGCTAGCGGAAAGCATGGCATTGCAGCAATGCAGGCATGCATCTGCTACAGGCATGCATCTGTGTCTCCACTGGGAGAGCAAGAACTGAAAAAAAGGAAGTTCAGCTAATGGTAAGACAGGCAAGCAGCAGCTTTGAGTGGAACCTAGAAACCTCTTCTATGCATATCTCTGCTGTGTCACTTTTATAATAACATGTGGTTTTGCTGATAAACATTTTGAATGAGACACCTTCTCTCTCAATTATGGCTTCCTTCTAGTTCTGATTTAGTTACTGTAGAAATTAATCAAGACATGACTCAGGGCATAGCATTTTAAATGTCAGCAAGGCTGTAACACTGGCTCTTTAAATTATCTGTCTTTCCAACAGAGAATGTCATCAATGCAAAGACACTGCCAGTCATGGGTAGAAGATCTCTCAGTTGCAGTCTGGAGAGATTTTGTTTGTCTGCTGATCTAGTTTTATTTTGTACATACTCAAACATGTAAAGAAAATGTTCTCCATAAGGGTGTCTTAGCTAGGCACAGCCCTTTAACTCAGAGTGAAGAACTAATAGTGTATGTCTTCCATGTACAGTATACATGGCTGTATTTCCTTTTATTGTTACAAATGAATAGGGGGAATGCTTCAAATTTAAAATGTGGAAATACAATGAAGTCATCAAGTGTTTAGTCTTCTAGTGAGGTATGTGTTTTAAAATTAACAAAAAACGATCATAATATAAAAACAATTTAAGACATATACAATACCTTCTCATGCAATCTAATGCTCGGATGAAAAAGTCTTTGTGCAGTTGATGCTCATCTCTCAGGATGGAGCACTGTTCCAGCGTCACGGACATTGATGTCCTGTCTTTGGCACTTTTACAGCAGGTAAAACGAATGCCATTGAGTTTGCGACAAATCTGCAAGACCCCAATGAAAACAGGGCGTCAGGTGGTCCCATCCACCCTGTCAAGTATAAACACACCCCCTTCTCATTCTCCAAGTTAGAGGACTTGCTTTGACTAGTTTATATCTTTGAGTGAAATGATTCCTACCACTGTATGAGCTGTCACAGACCCCACAGAGGAGGTATGCCGGGTTGCTGATTTGCATAAATGCCACTTACAGCTCAGCAACAACAGCTTAACTAAAAATGAAGCAAGCCCTTGAGTTCTTAGGTCAAATTCTTGACTGTTTACCTGAAGTCTAGTTATTTTTAAGACCACCCAGCCCAAATCTCATCATTGATGTGAGAAGGCCTCATGAAGTCCCGAGTTTTAACATTTGCATGTCTGGTGTTCCTATGTGAATCTTCTTATAAGACAGACAAGAGTCTCCAACTCAGAATTGCTCATTCTCTCATTGTCCTACGCTTCTCATGTAGACCTCTCTGCTCCTTTTTCTTAGGCATGATGGCTTTCTGAGATGAGATGCCAATAATAAACTGCAGCATCAGCAATGCTAATCAACATGCATTTAAGATAAATTTAATGTGACACAATAACCATCTACTTTATTATCTGTAATCAACGAGGCCTTAAAAGTGCCTGCTCAGAGAGGAAACATAAAACAGTTTTTATTGTGAATTTTTTCACTGTATTTAATTGTGGTTCTGATACTTAAATTAGGATTTATATGTCCCTATTAATTCAGATTTTCACTCTTTTTTACTTCCAATAAAAGTGTCTACAGAAAACTGAGACTATGCTTTTATTGTACAATCTCTTTTTACATAGAAAAAAATGTACTTCTTTCAAATAAATACTATTTTACATTTTTAAAAGCTGTTTATATCTACAGTCATAAAATAGGCCTTAATGGACACTTTTGAGATATAATTTTTAAAATAATTAATATTCTTTAAAATATAGTGCTACTTTCACAGGTGGGTCTTCTTGAGATACTCAGTGCTCAGCATTTAAAGTCAGATGCAGGATGTGTTTATAGTACCCAGGACAATCTTGATTTTAAGATACAAGCTTACTTGTGTATACTCAGATTACGTTTGGTTTCTTAAATATTTCCAATTTTATTATTTAAATTAACTCAAGAAAGACATCAAGCAACTTTGGTGTTTTAATTAGACTGTAAAACATTGGCAAAGGCAGTATTTCATTAGACAGACATAAAGAGAGGAAACAGGCAAACAGAAGTAAAAGCTTTTTGGTAATGTCAGGGGGATTCCAGTATTTCTTCATTTTAAGAGTATTATTTAAATCGTTCTGTTTAGAAAGCTGATATTGAAACTAAGCTTTCATCTTACAGCAGTGCTAGGGATTCTACAATCAACTGTGAGCAGTGTAAGAACCTTATGTGATTGGTATGCATATCAGAAAAACGTTTTAGAAATATGCAAGCTTGATGGGAAATGTTTATATATCCAAACAGGAAAATGCATATCCTAAGAGAAGATATGCATTCAGTTTTCTGCATCTATCTTTGCTTTATCTTTTTAGATGATTTTACCACATGTTTCCAATGTGATACTCATATGGCCTCCAGATACTGGAGTGCCTTGCAAATGATCAGACTCCTGTATGCTGTAATGTTTCCAGCAAAACATGCAAAAGGACATTAAACTTCCTGTAATTAATAACTGCGGTGGTCTCTGAAGATACCCATACTTCTAAAACTATTGTGCTGCAGAGCATGACCAGTGTAAACAGTCCATCTGAAAGCAGAGATGCCTATTTCTGCTCCTTTTGATGTTCTTTCCCAGCACACCAGGGAGGCATGACAGGTGCTTTCCTCTGCCTTGTTCTTGGTTGATTATTACACATGGTTCCCCTGTTCTAGAAAAGACTATGCAACTTTGGGAAGAATAAGAAGGCTGATATAAATGCCTTTGATGGAGCATAAATAACGTGTGCTCCAAGGCTAATGAACCTGAACTCCAAATTGTAGGAGTGACACAACCAAGGTAACAAACAAGATGCTCATCACAAGGTCTCCAGGGCACCTTTCCTGGTGACAGGATACTTTCCCAAAGAAAGTCCCTGGGACCTGAGATTTTAACAAAAGTTATAAATTTAATATGAACTCTGTTTCAAATTGCCAGATAAGAGCTTAAGAACACAAGCATGATTCTCTTCCTAATTTGTGTGAAAATCTAGGCAGGAAAACAGAAGTGATGATGCTTTATTAAGTTCATAGCCTTAGACCCTGTGTGATGAGCTCCTGACAACAATTGTTGGTGATGCCATGCTGGGGGAAAAGGTGGACAGGAGTACTTACCGTTGCTGCCAGCCACATGATTTCTACATTCTTCCTTTTTTTGGCTTGAATATTTTGGTGGAGATTGTCCAACAGTCCTTTTAAATCATTTTGTTCTTGAAAATGTGAAATATCTAAAGGATAAAATGTAAGGGAGAAAACCAGGAGACAGAGTCAGCATGATGCTTCCTGTGGAATTTTCTTGCAACATTTCTGCAAATATAACTTCAAAACAAGAAATGTCCTTTGGAGCAAAGACTATGTAAGGGAAATCTTATTATTCCCTTCAGTTTTACCCTTTATCTGAACATGCTTCAGTTCTCTCTAGTCTATGTAACTGTGGTATAGTATCAAAATGACCATGAAGCACTGTTACCAACAAGAAAAAACATTTCCCATGAAGATGCATTGCATGTGCCAGAACATGTCTTGAGATATCATCTCTTTTTGCAACTAAGTACCTAGCCTGGATCAAGGCTATATATATTAAGTTGGATGTCACACATGAGAGAAATCTGAAAGTTCAATTTATAAATATGAAGCCAGTTGCTAAATAGAAAGTTTCCCCAGTCTTGATGCTATTGATATTTTGGGTCAGGTAAGATTCTTTTTTTTGAGGGGGTGGGGAGGGAGCTACTGACTGTTATGGGATTTACAACTGCTTCTGTGAAGTTGTCTGCTCAGATGCCAGAAGGAGTCTTTCCATTTCGACAGTGAAAACTATATCTAGGCATTGTTAAATATTTCTTAGAGAAAAAGGAGGAGCCATTGCTGTCGAGGAGCACAGGTGTGACAGGGAGACGATAGCATAGGCAACAGTAAATGGCAGACGAGAACACAAGTGGGAGCTGCTGCTCAGATGTCTGCATGCTAACAACCAACACATGGGTAGCAAATGGCCTACACTGTACTTTAAAGCTGAAAGCAATGTGCAATTATGAACCAAATGTCACTGAAACTTGACATGATGTGATTCAATGAAGGGGACAAAATGCTCCTTAAAAGCAGGATCTGTAATGCAGTGTATGAAAAAAAATACTGGGAGCTCACTATCTAAGGCATGGAGAACTCCTGAGATCATCAACTAAGGCTAAAACACAGAAGATACATAAGAACTAAAGAGCTTGTCTAGTTCATCCAATTACATGGAAGGCACAAAGCAGACATTCTCAGTTCCAATCCCAAAGCTAACCTAGATTTGACTTAATAGAGATGAGAGTTTGCAATTTCTAAGTTTGACCAGATGCTTCCTTAGCCAAATAGCTTATGTGGGTATGACACCATTGCTAGAGAAGAGCTGGGCGATCTCAATGTGATTTTCAGCAAAGCGTGTGCACAAAGAACCGCACAAATGATTGTGAAGAGACATTCGCACTAAAATGATCATATGTCGACTTCTGGTCTGTGCCCTAGCACTGAGCAGATCCTGGGCTTCAGCTCTGCACCCAATCTCATAAAACCCAGTGGAGATGGGGCTCCCAGGAGCTCTAGCCCGGGCAGTATCTTAGGTAAGGAGACAGCAACACCTGCCCCAAACAAGGATTATCTGGGACCCACTGGGACTCAAGAATTCACTCCTGGCCCAGGGCACTGGTTCCTTCCAGTCTGCTCCCAGCACTGAGCAGACCACAGCAGCAACACCCACCCCAAACAGTTCTGACACAACCAAGATAATAGGAAAGACAGGCTCCAGTCAGAGACAGCACAGGTAGCACTAAGGAGATCCAGATGGCACAAGAACTTAAGCATCAGCAACCCAGGGTATTTGGCATCATTAGAACCTAGTTCTCCCACAATAGAATGTCCTTAATTCCCCATGTCTTCAGGAAAGCAAGATTCAGATTTAAAATCACTTCTAATGATGATGATAGAGGACTTTAAGAAGGACATAAATAATACTCTCAAAGAAATTGAGGAGAACACAGGTCAACAAGTAGAAGCCCTTAAAGAGGAAACACAAAAATCCCTTAAGGAATTACAAGAAAAACACAAACGAGCAAAACCAACAATAAAAGGAACATATCACAAAGGGAGACTACCCTGGGGATAGAAAACCTAGGAAAGAAATCAGAAGTCATAGACACAAGCATCACCAACAGAATACAAGAGAGAAGAGAGAATCTCAAAGAAAACACAGAATGCAAAAAGTTCTTAACCTAAAACATCCAGGAAGTCCAGGACACAATGAGAAGACCAAACCAAAGGATAATAGGTATAGAAGAGAGTGAAGATTTCCCAACTTAAAGGGCCAATAAATATCTTCAACAAAATTATAGAAGAAAACTTCCCTAACCTAAAGAACCAGATGCCCATAAACATACAAGAATATGTTTATGAATACCAAATAGACTAGATGAGAAAAGAAATACCTCCCATCACATAAAAATAAAAACACCAAATTCACAAAACAAAGAATATTAAAAACAGTAAGAGGAAAAGGCCAAGTAACATATAAAGGCAGACCTATCAGAATTACACCAGACTTCTCACCAGATTCTATAAAACTGAGAAGGTCCTGGAAAGATGTCATACAGACCCTGAGAGAACACCAATGTCAGTCGAGACTATTATACCAAGCAAAACTCTCTATTACCATAGATGGAGAAATCAAGATATTCCATGACAAAATCAAATTTACACAATATCTTCCCACAAATCTAGCACATCAAAACATAATAGAGGGAAAGCTCCAATACAAGGAGGGAAATTATACCCTAGAAAAAGCAAGAAAGTCATCTTTTTCCAACAAATTCAAAAGAAGATAGCAACACAAACAATGTCACCTCTAATAACAAAAATAACAGGAAGCAACAATCTCCTCTTCTTAATATCTCTTAACATCAATGGATTCAATACCCCAATAAAAAGACATAGACTAATGGACTGGATACGTAAACAGGACCCAGTATTTGCTGCATACAGGAAACCCACCTCAGTGACAAAGACAGACCCTACCTTAGAGTAAAAGGCTGGAAAACAATTTTTCAAGCAAATGGTCCCAACAAACAAGCTGGAGTAGCCATTCTAATATTGAAAAAAAATCGACTTTCAACTTAAAGCTATCAAAAAGGATAAGGAAGGACATTTCATATTTGTCAAAGGAAAAGTCAACCAACCTGAACTCTCAATGTTGAACATCTATGCACCAAATGCAAGAGCTCCCACTTTCATAAAAGAAACCTTACTAAAGCTCAAACCACCATTTCACCTCACACAATAAAAGTGGGAGACTTCAACAACCCTACTCTCAGCAATGGACAGATAATAGAAACAGAAACTAAACAGAGATACAGTGAAACTCACAGAAGTCATGAACCACATGTATTTAACAGATATCTATAGAACAATTCATCCTAAAACAAAAGAATATACCTTTTCCTCAGCACCTCATGGTATCTTCCCCAAAATAGACCGTGTAATTGGTAACAAAACAGGCCTCAACAGATACAAGAAAAATGAAATAATCCCATGCATCCTATCAGATCACCATGGTCTAAGGCTGGTCTTCAATAACTACAAAAACAATGGAAAGCCCACATTCATGTGGAAACTGAACAACACTCTACTCAATGATGATATGGTCAGGGAAGAAATAAAGAAAGAAATTAAAGACTTTTTAGAATTTAATGAAAATAAAGACATATTATACCAAAACCTATGGGACACAATGAAAGCAGTGCTAAGAGTAAAACTCATAGCTCTAAGTGCTTACAAAAAGAAACTGGAGAGAGCATACACTAGCAGGTTGACAACACACCTGAAAGCTCTAGAACAAAAAGAAGCAAACACACCAAAGAGGAGTAGACAACAGGAAATAATCAAACTCAGGGTTGAAATCAACCAAGTAGAAACAAAAAGAACTATACAAAGAATCAATAAAACCAGCAGCTGGTTCTTTGAGAAAATCAACAAGATAGTTATACCCTTAGCCAGACTAATCAGAGGGCAGAAAGACAGTATCCAAATTAGTAAAATCAGAACTGAAAAGGGAGATATAACAAAGACAGGAAATTCAAAAAATTATCAGATCCTACTACAAAAGCCTATACTCAACAAAATTGGAAAATCTGGGTGAAATGGACAATTTTCTAGACAGATACCAGTTACTAAAGTTAAATCAGGCCCAGATAAATCATCTAAACAGTCCCATAACCCCTAAAGAAATAGAAGCAGTCACTACAAGTGAAGTGACATGCAGTCCTTCAGGAACAGACGGTTTTAGTGCAGTTCTATCAACCTTCAAAGAAGACTTAATACCAATTCTCTATAAACTGTTCCACAAAATAGAAACAGAAGGAACTCTACCCAATTTGTTCTATGAAACCACAATTATGCTCATATCTAAACCACACAAAGACCCAACAAGGAAAGAGAACTTCAGACCAATCTCCCTTATGAATATCGAATGCAAAAATACTCAATAAAATTCTTGCAAACTGAATCTAAGAACACATCAAAACAATCATCCCTCATGATCAAGTAGGCTTTATACCAGGAATGCAGGGATGGTTCAAAATCCATCAATGTAATCCACTATATAAACAAACTCAAAGAAAACAACCACATGATCATATCACTAGAGGCTGAGAAAGCATTCGACAAAATTCAACACCTCTTCTTGACAAAAGTCTTGGAAAGATCAGGAATCCAAGGCTCATACCTAAACATAGTAAAAGAAATCAATACACAGCAAACCAGTAGCCACTATCAAACTAAATGGAGAGAAACTTGAAGCAATCCCACAAAGATCAGGGACTAAACAAAACTGCCCACTCTCTCCCTACCTATTCAATACAAATACTAGAAGTCCTAGCCAGAGCAATTAGGCAACAAAAAGGTCAAAGGGATACAAATTGAAAGGAAAAAGTCAAAATTTCACAATTTTCAGATGATATGATAGTATACTTAAATGACCCCAAAACTTCCACCAGAGAACTCCTAAACCTGATAAACAACTTTAGCAAAGTGGCTGGATATAAAATTAACTCAAACAAATCAGTAGCCTTCCTCTATTCAAAAGATAAACAGATGAGAAAGAAATTAGATAAATGACACCATTTACAATAGTCAAAAAATAATATAAAATACCTTGGTGTGAATCTAACTAAGCAAGTAAAAGATCTGTATGACAAGAACTTCAAGTCCCTGAAGAAAGAAACTGAAGCAGATCTCAGAAGATGGACAGTCCTCCCATGCTCATGGATTGGAAGGATTAATACAGTAAAAATGGCTATATTCCCAAGAGCAATTTACAGATTTAATGCAATCCTCATCAAAATTCCCACTCAATTCTTCACAGAGATAGAAAGAGTAATTCTCAAAATCATTTGGAATAACAAAAAATCCCGAATAGCAAAAACTATTCTCAACAATAAAAGAACTTCTGGGGAATCACCAACCCTGATTTCAAGCTGTACTACAGAGAAATAGTGATAAAAACTGCATGGTACTGGTACAGAGACAGGCAGGGGATCAATGGAATAGAATAGAAGACCCAGAAATGAACCCCCATACCTATGGTCACTTGATCTTTGACAAAGGACTTAAAAACATCCAGTGGAAAAAAGATAGCATTTTCAACAAATGGTGCTGGTTCAATGGGAGGTCACCATGTAGAAGAATGCAAA
Source organism: Mastomys natalensis (assembly GCA_021653895.1). NCBI lineage: Eukaryota > Metazoa > Chordata > Mammalia > Rodentia > Muridae > Mastomys > Mastomys natalensis. The sequence continues at coordinate 855,850 of JAJTUV010001064.1, forward strand.
TTGATCCATACTTATCTCCTTGTACAAAGCTCAAGTCCAAGTGGATCAAGGACCTCCACATAAAACCAGTTACACTGAAACTAAAGAAGAGAAAATGAGGGAAAGCCTCGAACACATGTGCACAGGGGAAAAGTTCCTGAACAGAACACCAATGGTTTATGCTCTAAGATCAAGAATTGACAAATGGGACTCATAAAACTACAAAGCTTCTGTAAAGCAAAGGACACTGTCAATAGGACAAAGTGGCAACCAACAGATTGGGAAAAGATCTTCACTAATCCTACATCTGATAGAGGGCTAATATCCAAGGTATACAAAGAACTGAAGAAATTAGACTCTAGACAATCAAATAACCCTATTAAAAATGGGGTACAGAGCTAAACAAAGAATTCTCAATTGAGGAAAGTTGAATGGCCAAGAAGTCATTCGAAAAGAATGTTCAATGTAAAGAAGTGTTCAATATCCTTAGTCATCAGGGAAATGCAAATCAAAACAACCCTGAGATTCCATCTCACACCAGTCAGAATGGCTAAGATCAAAAACTCAGGTGACAGCAGATTTTGGCGAGGATGTGGAGAAAGAGAAGCACTCCTCCATTATTGGCTTGATTATAAGCTGGTACAACCACTAAGGAAAGCAGTCTGGTGGTTCCTCTGAAAATTAAACATAGTATTACCTGAGGACTCAGCTATACCACACCTGGGCATATACCCAAAAGATGTTTCAACATACAACAGGGCACATGCTCCACTATGTTATAGGGCCTTATTTATAATAGCCAGAAGCTGGAAAGAACCCAGATGTCCTTCAACAGAGGAATGGATACAGAAAATGTGGTACATTTACAAGATAGAGTACTACTCAGCTATTAAAAACAATGAGTTCATGAAATTCTTAGGTAAATGAATGGAACTGGAAAGTAATATCCTGAGTGAGGTAACCCAATCACAAAAGAACACATATGGTATGCACTCACTGATAAGTGGATATTAGCCCAAAGCTCACAATACCTAAGATACAATGCATAGACCACATGAAGCTCAAGAAGAAGAAGGAAGATCAAAGTGTAGGTGATTTGGTCCTTCTTAGAAGGAGTATCAAAGTATTCAATCAGAGCTCTCAGGTTCTAAACCTCCAGCTTGAACACAAAGGGATGGACTCATGGCTCCACCTGTATAGGTAGTTGAGGATGGCCTTGTCAGGTATCAGTGGAAGCTGAAGAGCCTTGATCCCTGAAAGTTTGGAATCCTAGTTTTGAGAAATTGAGAGCAGGAATGAGGGAATGGGTGGATAGTGATGGACACACCCTTATAGAAGTAGGAGGAGGGGCGACGGTATAAGGAGTTTTTGGGGGGAATGGGAGAGAGGATAACACTGAAAGGTAAATAAATAAAATATCTAATAAAAAAACAGATCATAGGTCTAGCAATTGTAGTCGAGTAGTTGAGACTTTTTTTCAACAATCTATTACAGGGATTTTGTATGATTCTCAAGGACGAGGTATTGTGGAAGAGGCCCATGGAACTCAAAAAGATTGGTGAGCATACTGTTGCGAGACAAAGAATGATGCTGACCTGTGAGCTTGCTGAGTGCCCTGACAAGGGTGACTAGGGAGCTGTATTGGACATATGTTCCTGACCCACCTTTGCTTGGCTATATTTCAGATGGAACAGCTGCCTTGCCTCAAGTTTTTAGACTTCTGGGAAGAGAATCAAAAAGAGAAATTATAATGTCTCTTGTATTCTTCTTAAAGGTGACTAGCTAGTAGGACTGGTCTAGAAATCAATCCAATATTGGGAATAACAGTCTACTTTTGGAAGACTGGATCTAGACATTGTCAGAGACATATTTGGAAGTTAGCTATAGCTCACTATGATGTTAGATAGCAAGAGATAAAGTTGGGACAGGATCTGGATTTCAAACATGGGTAGTGCATGTTTTAAGGCTGCAATAGCTTGATACAGAGTTAAGACAAACTATTTTTGTTAACCTCTAGCAAAAAAATTTTACTAAATGTATTGAGTATACAAAAGGAAGTTTATATAGTATCTGGAACAACGGAAGATGCTCTATAACCCATTCAAATTATCTGAAGGAGGTTTTTTGTGATAGCCTCAGCCTTGTATTTTGATCCTAGTTCCACCCTTCTTGGAGGGGCTGCAGAGATGATTGAATCTGTACACAGGTGACGTCTTGTAAACCTTCTGTCCAATTAAAACCTGTAAAATAAAGGCTAGAGCCAGAGATTGGGCAGTAGAAGGGGAGGCAGAGAAAAGGCTTAGGTGAAGAGAGAGTGAGAGGAATTCGATATAGTAAAGGAGCAGAAGCAGAAGCAGAGAGTAGTAAAAGAAGGAGGAGCAAGAGGAAGCAGGCAGAAGGAAGCTGGTGTTGGAAGGAAGCCGATGATGGAGGAGCCAGAGCCGAGGTGGAAAGACAACCACGAGGCCTGGATGAACCACAAGTTATAAGGGATCTCATAGCGGGGATTAGAGTAGTATAGTGGTAAATCTCCCCAATCTAGACATGCTATTTATACCATAATTATTGAGTTGTGTTTTTCTTTGACTGGTCTCATTCGGGTAGGAGATCTTACAGCAGCAAATTAGGGGTTTAAATAATCCATTCTACAACAGAGGTTCAGGGTTCAAGAGTTAGAAGCCATCCCAAGTGTCATGACAAATATCATTGGAGTAGTGTTACTTTTGAAATTCACAATGATTGTCATGATAATTAAAAAAAAGTTTAAAGACACCTGTAGGATATTTGGCATAATCCTAATACCTCTCTGGGTATGTTAACTTTGCATAGTGACATTATGAGTTTAAAGAATGTTGCTCTGTTGAGCTTTGATGCTGCAGATAATGCCGATAAAATTATCCATGACTGAGGTCAGTATTGGCATTTTGGTCAAACCTCAGGATGGCATATGTAGCTTGATCAGGCTATCCCTTCTTTTCCTGGGAATACTTTTATTTCTGCCCATCATGCTAAAGCTTGTCTCTAACTACATCAACAGGCTGGCAGCCAAAGTACATGACTTGAAACTGATAATAGAACCCCAGACAGTTATTAATTTAACAGGCTGGCAAGCCAAGGGCGGGTAAGATTCTACGCAGAGCCTTACCAACCTAAGACATAAGTGCATTGGTTTTGATAATGCATATTCATGACAGGTAAGGAAGGCACTCTTGTTAGAATGACCTAAGACAGGCTCAGTCTTGTTAATGAAATAAAAAAGGGAAGAGGTGGAGAGTCTTTGGGGCTGCTAGGCAAGAATCTGACATGGGCCAAGGACAAGGAAATGGGCTGCTTGGCAGGAATATGATATTGACCAAGGACAAGGAAGTAGACTTCAGGCAGGAATCTGACATTAGACTAGAACAAAGAAGTAATTTCATGTAGGAATCTAAATCTTAGGCCAGAACAAAGAAGTAATCTCAGACAGGAATCTAAATATTAGGCTAGAATAAAGAAGTAATCAGACAGGAATCTAAATTTTATGCCAGTACAAGAAGTAGGCTTCAGACATGAAAATGACCTTGGGCTAGGACAGGGAAGTAGGCTCAGATACTTTGGTCATCCTGATAAGCCTTTAGAAACAGTGATCATGGGAGTGTACACATAATTGCATTTAATGCCTTGCTTTATATTTGACTATTTGTGTTTATTGTCTTGCTTGTTCCTTGGCTATTTGCATCTGTTGTATTGCTAGACTTTCAACCTAGAACTGACCTTAATGCATGCATACAATCAAAATTGTATAAAAGCATAAAGGAAGAGGGGGTATGCTGGGCGGTGGTGGAGCACCCCTTTAGTCCCAGCACTTGGGAGGCAGAGGCAGGTGGATTTCTGAGTTCGAGGCCAGACTGGTCTATAGAGTGAGTTCCAGGACAGCCAAGGCTACACAGAGAAACCCTGTCTTAAAACAACAACAACAACAAAAATAAATAAATAAAGAGGGGGTATAGGATAGGGGGTACTAGGGAGGAGAAATGGGGAAAGAGAATGACATCCATATTGTAAATAAATAAAATATCCAAAAAAAAAAAAAAACTTAAAAAATGATCATATGTCATCTTAGGTATCATGAGTACAGAAAAAAATGGGTATCCTGTATTCTTCCCTAATATATATATATAGCTTTATAATAATACACACACATACACACACACACACACACACACACAAGAGAGAGAGAGAGGAGAGAGAGAGAGAGAGAGAGAGAGAGAGAGAGAGAGATTCCCAAAGATTCTTTTAAATACATATCACTAAAGTATATTGCAACTATTTTAAAGCAATGTAAAGCATTATGTCTAGTTTAATGCAATAGAACAAAGTCTGAAACTGAAATACAGAATGAGCATAGATAATTAATTAATGTATACTTTATTGTATATTTGCTATCTTCTCACATACAAAGAATATGGCAAGTATGTGAAGTAATAGATATTTTAAGTAGTTTGACTATGCTGGCTATTTCATTATTTCTATATTAATCCACTAAAATTTCTTCCTTAAATGTGCAGTCTTTAATTATTAAATATATTCCATTTCTAATTAATGCAACATCTCATGGAACTAACATATTATACACACATATACATGTCTGCTCTGTAGCAAAATTTTTGTTAATAACATTTAATCCTAGGGTATATAGTGCATCCTATTTATGTTCTGCTTATTTAAAATTTCTAGTTGCAACCCACCAAAAGGACACAATGCTAACACAGAGAACCAGTATAAAACTGTGCAAAGCACTGACTTGGAGAAGGTCATGGCAATGTGCATGCTGTAATTTGGGTGTTGATTTTCCTCCAGATGCCACATAGTAAATTCATGATTCCTAGGTGATTTGGAAAGAGTAACATCTTGAGGACTTGGGCCCTGTAGAAGCAGCTCAGGGTGCTAGTGTTGCTCTCACAGGAGACTTTGGGACTTCAATCTTTTCTCTTTTCTTTCTTTTGCTTCTTCCCTGGGCCATAATGTGCTTTTTCTCCACCACTGATTTCTGTCATGATGGTCTGAATTGTCACAAACTCAAAGCAGTGACACCAACTAATCAAGGCCCCAGAACAGTCAAAGTAAAACTTTAATTTGTAGATTTTTTTTTATTTGAGTTATTTTGTTATAGCAGTCTAACATCACCTAGCACAAAGAGTAGAATATTTTTCCAAAAATGAAGCTTTTAACTAGTCTTTGAGCTTCTAGGAACTCCAGATTTTGCCCCTAAATCTTATTTGTGCTTACACAGTTAGTGGGGTTTTACAAACAGCTCTGATAGTTTCACAATAGACCAATATATTCAGGAAAAAACATTTATATTTACTAAAATGATCTTTTTCATTGTTGACATGAGATTTTACACTCTGAGCATTATAAAAGAGGTTGTGGAATATGGCGAAAGGATGCAGACCAGCCATAAACCCATGAGATCTCAAATATGTAATATCTTAAACAAGAAGAATATAATAAGCACACCGATAGACATGACGGAATTGTTGGGGGAAACTCACGAGACCATGCCCCTAGCAGAAGAGCTACAGGCAACCTCTGCTGAGAGAGGTGGAGTAAGTGTTCTCTTGGGAACAACCTTGTCACAGATTATCAAATTCCAGGTGGTCAGTTTTTAGAAACTATATATGTATATATTAAAATATACCTGAGCATATAAAATAATGATGTTAAGGTATTTCTTTTCTCAAAGAAAGAAAACTTACATGTTGAAAAGCCAGAGGAAGAGATCAGAAAGGGTGCTGTAACCTTATCTGCGAATATTTTTCTTTTACAAAAGTCTTTATGTTGGGTTATTGATTCCCAGTAACTAAATCTTTCTTATTTGTAGAGTTTTTTTTTTTTTTTATGTGAAACGCTCATAAGTCTCTTGAAACAGAGCCATAAATCCAGGAAAATGACTTTCAATGCCAGTTCCACCACTGCTTGATATGTGGTCGGGGGTGAGTTGTTTGGCCATGTGCCCCTATCTCTTCAACTGGAAAATGAGTACAGCAACCCTGCCATGCTTCATCAAGCTGAAGAGACGACAATTAATAAAAGCTGTGGCAGAACAGCCTACATTATCTAAGCCTGATTCAACAGTAAAAACAGAAGAAGGTATCTATTGCTCTTGAGAAAGCCAGTTTCATCCGGATACCCAGATATCCAAGGTCTGTCTAGGATAGCAAACAAATTGCCCCCATACATGTGAGTACAAATTCCATTCCATTCGCAAACCAGTGGACACCTGTCTACTACCCGCCGCACCCCCCCCCCAGAGCAGAACAGGCAAGGCAAAAATTTACATTTTATACCTATCTTCTGTGGCTCACCATGTGATGTACCTTCAGCAGCAAGTGTTCTAAACAGAATAATGACCAGAATCAATGGCAGAGTGCTTATATGTGAACATGAATGGATGATGCTCCTCAATGGGTTGATTCACATTTAACACTCTGGAACTCTGGGAGCCACTTCATTATGTCATGGTCAGACAATAGCCACTGCTAGAGAATGTACTGCACTGACAGATTTTAAATCATTTGAAGACTCGCTGCATAATCATGTCCATACATGAAGGAAAACACAGAGATTAAGTGGAGATCAAGCTGTCTCTTTTATACTTCTGAGCCACTGAATCAGCCCTCTCTTGAAGCCTGCCTAACTGCTGGAGTGTTCAGGGATATTCATCAATAAATATCCTTTATTGTTCAAAATAGTTTGAGTCAGGGTTTCTGCCCCTTGCCACCAAAAATACTTAAGTTAAATTTATGTACACACACACACAATACATACATACACACACACACACACACACACACACACACACACACACACACATATATACCAACAGCAACTTTTGAAATGTATAGTGTTATTAGAGTATGGAAATGACAAATATAATTATTTCTGGATAGCAGCTAAACAGCTGAACCTGTGATGATGTTTCTAAAACATTGTACCCTTATTCTTTGGCATGCTTTTCTTAGAGATCTGGAGTCTACGTCCTCTCACCTTAATCAGAGTGAAATTATAACTATCTTGACTAATGAGCAAGACAGAAATAATGGTATTTTCTGAGGCCAAGTTGCAAGTTACTCTATAACTCCTATCTGGTTATTCTCTTTAAATCTTGCTGTGTGTAGTCTTCCATATTATCTCTATAACGATAAATTTAATATAAACTAGGAAATAGCTCACGCCACATACAAGTTCTCTTTAGGTGACCATGGCAACAAGCATTGTGCCAAGTTATCCCAGGTACTAGGGCATGAATTCTGAGACCTAGAGAGATTCCAGTTTCCAGACACAGAAGCACTCCCTGACCATTCTTCCTTCTACCAAAAGTCATTGACATGAGAGAAGAGACAAGATGCCCCACCATCTCCATTAGACTCCCTAATCCAACAAATCTGTGAGCAGAGATTAAATCATGCTTTTACATGTCTGCAACTTGGCACAGTTTGTTACACGGCAGTATAAAGATAGAAACACCTCTATAGAAACAACCTGGAAGGGCTCATGGTGCAGAGAGGACAGTGTTGTCACTGTGTGCTCCTGTTAGAAATTTGTTCTGCAATATTAATCTGCTTTACTTAACTCTAAACAATTATAGTTGATTGTATTAGCAAGCAGACAATCGCAGTTAGGAAAAATCATTAAAATATCTTAAAATTATAAATTACATTCTTTTGGAGGCTACAGAATCTTGAAAGGCATAAAAAGACAGTGCTGCACTCAAGGTAGCTTTATACAAATCATGTTCCTCATCTACTGGTATGAAGGAGGCACTGACTCATCCAGGATCACAGAGCTCCCAGGACCCAAGGAGGGTGACTTCAGCCAAAATACCCAACAAAGGGCAGATGGAACCTGTAGAGACCACCTCCAGTAGATAGTTATGGCCCCTAGTTGAGGGTTGGGCCACCCACCCATCTCAAATTCTTTAACCCAGAAATGTTCCTATCCAAAGGAAAGACAGAGACAAAAATTAGAACAGAGAATAAGGAAAGGCCATCCAGACATTAACCTCTGACACTTTTACTGATGCCAAGAAGCATTTGCTGACAGCAATACAGATGCAGATACAGCCAACCATGGGACTGAGCCGGGGACCCCAGTGGAAGAGTTCAGGGAAGGGCTGATTTGCTGAAGGCATTGTGACCCCATAGGAAGAACAATATCAATTAACAGGACCACCCAGAGTTCCCAGGGACCAAAGAGTATACCATCAACCAAAGAGTATACACGGAGGGATCCATGGCTCCAGATACATATGTAGCAGAGAATGGCCTTATCTGACATGAATGAGAGGGGACATCCTTGGTCCTGTGGAGGCTTGATGCGCCAGCATAGGGGATGCTATAGCAGTGAGGTGGGATGGGTGAGTGGGTGGAGAAGCACCCTCATAAAGGCAACGATGAGGGGGAGAGGATGGGAAGGGTGATTTGTGGAGAGGTAACCTGGAAGAAGGATAGTATTTGAAATACAAATGAATAAAGTGATTAATAAAAATAAGAAATCAAATACTAAATTCTAACTTGCTTATTGCTGAACATTTTTGGCCTATACCCTTTGAGAATTTCCTCTGAAATGAAACTCGTAATCAGAAGCAACAGGAAAAATCTCAAAACTGTTGTTAAAATGTCAGATACAGTACTAAAGAGTTTATGAAATCCCTTCTTCATATTTTGTATCATCTATGTTTGTTATTGAAAAAGGAGGTATGAAATAACACATTAACTTTTTTTCCCTCATTTTAAAACTATCATAGAAATAGTTCATGGCTTGATTACACAATCCCAAAACATTAGTACATTTTGTAAAGGACTGAGAGATTCTTTTTGTTCGATGGCACTTCAGCAGCTGACCTTGAGTTCCTTGTTCTGCCTGAGGTGACCTTCTATGGCAATTAGGGCTAGATGGACAAAGGAGGTCTGAGCTAGGAGAGACTGTGCATGGATAGCCAGCTCACAGTTCTGGGAGTCAGACGGAAGAGCATTAATAATCGCTTTTGCTTCTGTTCAGGTAGTAGAGGTCTGGGCACTGAAAGGACATGGGTGACCCACCCCTTCCTGCAGGCTAACTCCCATGTGTCCTGTTGTGCCCAACAACCACAATAGAGAAGATTTGACTGCTGGGACTAGGTGAAGATAGGTGAAGATAGGAATATGAATGGAGTTAGAGAATGCAGCTTTGGAAATAATACCAATGCTCTTTCTGCTAGCCCCAACAACAGCAGAAGGCCATAATGAGGCCCAGAAGAGGAGGTAAGGCCTTCCCTTTTGGTCTTCTTTACTCTTCCTCTTTCTGGTGACACAGGAATAACCTATCAGCCAATCCTCCCAATAATCCTGGTCTTCAGCATATTATCTCTTAGAGGCAAGTGAAGTCTTACCATGTCATTCTGCCAGAGATTTTATAAATAACTTCTAGGTGTTAGGGAAGATATAGATGAAATAAAAGATAATTTTAGAATGAAAAGGGTACACTGAAAGTCTCCAAGATAGAAAGAACAACACTGAATATACACCAGTATGATGCGTAAGGTTTATTCCTTTTCTATAGCACACTCAACCTGAGTAGCCTCTTACTTGGCAAGCTGAGACCCTCATATTTGCAGTTTATCAATGATGGCCCCAAGCACTAATTAATTAGTGTTCATAGGCTTCTCTTTTTAACCCATCTAGACCTACCTAATAAAAATAACATCACTTCTCCCTGTGCTGGTGTCCCAAGGCCATTTCCACTCTTTGGAGTTTAGTGATGCAAAACTGGGAGGGAAAATGATGATATAAAATGGACCAAAAAATGGATTGAACACAAAATGTCTCTCCTTTGTGGTTTGAAATTAAGAATCATGGGAATTAACCAGTGACTGTTTAGAAGATTGACTATTCATATTAAATAGCAAAGGGATTTCAAATGTATAACTGTGTAAAAGATCAAATGCTAAGTTACCTTTAGTTCCCCCTTTGAATTATTTTATTTCTTTTTCTCTTACCTTTTGTGGGTTTTGCCTGTGTGTGGTCTGTGCACTATAACCATGCCTGGTGCCCTCAGAGACCCAAAGACAGTACTGGATTTCTCTGTAACTGGAGTTACAGATGCTTTTGGAGTGACGTGTGGGCATTGGAGATTTGATCTTGGATCCTCTGGAAAGCAACAAAGGCTGAGACATCTCTCTAACCTCCCTGCTTTGACTTTAAATTAGAAGTTAAAATAAATGTTTAGTCACCTTTAACAGATGTTTGGCTTATTAGATATAATATCAAATGAAAACGAACCATTAGAGACCCAGGAACTAATCCAGATAAGATCCAGATATTTATATACTAAATGTATATCTTTAAAAAATAAGATAATTACTGTTAACCCATTCCTGCTGTATGATGCCCCCAAATAAAAATAAACCAAAATAAATTTCATTTTCATGATGACATTTTATTAGCTCATCTATAAGGATATTCCAAAAGGAAACATAATTCTTTTTGGAAAAAAAATCAGAAAATTGATCACACTAAATCACACTAAACAGTGATTAAAATCAATACAGCTCTGAAGAAACACACACAAGACAGAGAAAGAAAGGTTATAGAAGACAAGAATGTTGTAAATCTGTTCAAATAATAGAAAAGAATTCACAATCAAGTGTGAGTGGAAGGAGCAGTGGGCTTGTCAGAACCCTGCAGAAATATAATTCTCTGAGAATCTCAGAGTGCACAACAATCATTATCCTATCCATCGCTGCAGCTTTTCTACATGGAGTGTGACATCTTTTTGTCATCGAAACTGACAGTGGAAATATTAACTTCCTTTCCCTAGAGAGATAATGGGAGAATGTCTTTGAAGGACAAAGTATATGTACGTTAATTACCCTCCTTTGGCTGGTGATGAAGTATAAGTGTTCCAAACAGCTAGAGACTCATCTAAGTGAGCTTTCAACTGAATTCTGGTCTCTTTATTCTAAGTCATTACATGCTGGCTGAAGAGGCTAGTGTACTGGGAGGCCACCCAAATGCAACAAGTGGCTAAATGTGAAATGTAACATGGGATTTCTTAAGTTTAGGTATCCAAATGAAGGAAAGAAGAAAAAGAGTAAGGAAGACAGAATGCTTAGACATTCCTTCCACTCAGCTATGTGCAGGGACATGAGGGAATGTACTTTGAAGTACAAGGTATAAAACACCTCCACACACAAACATACATGTACACATACACAAACACATATACACACACACTTATTTATACACACACACACACACACATTATATACATAATATACCTACACACACATAAACGTTGTACTTCAAAGTACATTCCTCAATATACATAGCAGAGTGGCAGGGATAAGCAAGACATTACAGATCTAAGCTGTTGACACTACAAGGCAACACTGTGATGCAGAGGCAAGTTTCTAGTTTGCTGGGCAGGTAGGTATTTGCGTGCCTACATATGTGTTTACTTTTGTTTTCTTTTCATTTGTTTTCTTTTAAAATATTGTTAGTACTTCATGCTTCTAACTATCTATAGTTTAATGACAACTAATGCTTCTAACTAGTCTATAGTTTAATGACAACTAAGTGTCTCTATCTCTGATTTTACGTCTATTAAGAAAAGAAAGAGTGAATACTATATCATAACACATTAAAGTGATGTGTGTGTGTGTGTGTGTGTGTGTGTATGTGGGTGCCAGAGGACAACATACAGGAGCTGGTTCTTTCCTCCTCCTCCTATCAGGGAGTTTTAGAGATCAAACTCAGGTGGTCATGTGATTTGGTGTTTGGTGTGTTTGGTGACCTTTGCTTTCTGTCCATGAGACATGTTGGAACTGAGGTGAGAACAAATTCCCAGCTAGAAATATACCAAATATAAAGGCAAATCCTCAGCATAGAGCTAAAAAGCAGATCCTAGACTCTATCATTTTAAATTCTGACTGGAGGCTTCCAGATCACTGGTAGATAATGGCAGAAACCTGAAGAAAAAAACCATCTGCAAGTCATCATATGTGGAATTGAATCCTTGATGTCCCACTAGCCAGAGCCATGAACCTAACAGAACCTAAGGTGGAAACCCAAGTCCCCTCTAAAAAATGACAGGGTTACCTAAATCAGTATCCCTTAAAATATGCCTTGGGGAACATGTATTTAGCAATATGCTAATGGTATGTGTATATGTTTATGATCCCCAATGCTAAAATTAAAAAAATAAATTGTACCTTTAACCACAAATGTACTGAGAAATATCCCTCTAGCACATAAACTATTAGCTATTGCTGAACTCTGAAGGTTTCCAGAATTTATGTGCTGCTTCTTTGGTGGTTAAGAAGCGCAGGTAGCAAGAACATGAAATTCTACATGTTATAATAAGAATAGTCTATTCTAGTATACCCTTTCTGACTTATGTGCCTTTCCTGACTTCATCTGTAGGGTAGTCTGACATGAACAGCCTGGCTTCCCTTCTAAAGCTTGGAGACAATGAAAAGAAATTAAGTTCACAGTAGGTGTTTGAGCAAGAACAGTGACAAAGAAGATGAGATAACCAGGGTTTCAGTTGCTCACAGCCAAACCTTGGGCAGAATAAATCATGCCCCCAGCCCCAAAGAACTCATGTGTGGCATTCTCTCTTATAGAAGTGACTTATATAAATGTGAAGAATTCAAGAAAATCTAGTGTACAATGAGGAAAAGTGAGGAAAATGTTAATAAATTACGTATTCCCTTTGGAGCCTGGGAAATAATCAATTATATTAGAAAGTCCATTAACCAATCAGAATGCTTATACTGTTTGTTTGAAGACCTCTGTGGGGTAGGGGGGTGAGTGTTTTGTGTGTGTGTGTGTGTGTGTGTGTGTGCATGTAAGTATGTTCATGCTCTTTTGTATGGTTACCTTGCTTTATTTCTCCATTGCATAAACCCAGATCATTTCCAGAGCCTGAGGAAGCATGGTAACTAGGCTCACGATTAACATTAATTTCTGTGTCAGGAAAGCATGACCTGAAAATGTGGAGCAGCACTTTCATGTTCCTGGCTGTGGTGAATCTGATGTGGCATTAAAGCCTGTGTCATGTGGATGGTCAAGTGACAGTACTCACAGGTGTCCATTGTTGTGGAACACTGGCAGTCTTTATGGCTCAGAGAAGTCACAAAGTCATAGTCAATTCCACTGAGTATTTCTGTCTGAGACGGGGCTCAGAATGATCAGTAAGTGAAGGACATACCCATTTAAGTAGCCAGAACATTCATTGATATGCAGAGTGTGACATAACTTTCTCTGACATATGTACCTGCCATATTCAGGACCTGCGTTCTAATAAGTAGGTGATCCTACGGTGTTGAACAGTGTGTGAAGACAGCAGTGGGGTTTTCTGAAAGAGTGTCAAAACCTTAAGGCTGATTGTTATGTCCTCAGAGGATGGGTCCTATCATCCCTCTCACAGGAACTTTTCTGGATCTCACTGGTACTCATCACGTGTAGCTCTGCTATACATGAAATCCAGTCCTGACTGACCACCTCGCAGATCTGCTTTTCTTATTCTTTTAGGAACAAAATCCAATAATTTTTTCAGGGAAGTGTTATCACATATTTACTTTGCAAAAATATATTATTTAACTATATGAGAAATAGTTGTTCCATGTTTAAAAATCCAGCCAAATGTTAAATGGCTAGGTGGCAACATCAAAATAGGCAAAGCACTGTAGGCTGGACAGATTGGTTAGTTGGAAAGTTCTTGCCTTGCAAACATGATGGCCTGAGTTACGTCTCCAGAACTCTTGTGGAAAAAGCATGCTGGGGTGATACACAATTGTATCTCCAACACTAGATAGCTAGAGGCAAAAGAGCCACTGGAGTTGACTAATCATCAACTCTGGCCTATTCTATGTCAATAGCAACAGTACGAGACCCTGAGGGATGGAATTCAAGGTTATTGTCTGGCTTCTATACTAATTTTACACATGTACCTTGTACAGATATGAACATACAAACTAAATAAACATGCCAATGACAGTATCTATTAGGAGTGAGTTGTTCTGTGGCATTATTAAATTCAATTTGAGTTTATTCTACATGGTATTAATAATTAAGAATCACTTTCCTATCTGCTTTTATAAAGTTCTTTAGAACAGGTTACTGCCTCAATGTAGTGATGTTACATTATTTTTAAAGTAAATTTTACATTAATTTTTGTTTCAATAGTTAAAGTTTCCTTATAATATCCTAAGAAGAGACTTGGCCCATATAGTCTATGTTTGGTTGAGAGGTAAGGTCAACTGACATAGTAAGAATAGAAAATGCTGAGGTCTGGAGAACAGCTCAGTGGCAGAGATTGGTTGCAAGCATAAAAGACAAAAAAAAAAAGTGAAAATTGAAAATAAAGTAAAAGTTCAAAGGTACAAAATCTTTCAGCTTAAGTAAACTGTAAATTTTATAGTAGAACTATCTAAATCTATATTTCTTACCATGCATTCACAGGTTTTAAAAAGTATATCTAAAAACTATACACTAGGTTGAACATGATGGTTAATGCCTTTAATCTCGTGACTCTGAAGGCCGAGGCAGGAAGGCCACTGAGTCCAGGGCTAGCTTTGAACATGTGAGTGAAACCTAAGTCAAGACAATAAAAGAAGATAAAAAGTATATTTTTGTAATTATGATTGATACCATGATTGATTTAAAGGTGGTGAAGTAAATATAAATCTTTGTTTCTGAGCTTTCTTCTTCTTAAGCCATTGGATGACCTCAGGAATCTCATAGCAGTGGAAAACAACCCAAATCACTTCCACGCAGAATATGAAGCTCAAAAAGCTCTATGTGGTCTAATTCTGGGAATCTCCTAGCGGTGGCTCAGGGACCTCACATGGGCACGGCAGACTTCTCTTTCTAGAAGCCAGAGTGCTGCTTTTCTTTCCCTGAGCATAGTTTGGTTTGTCTCATAGGGAGTTGAGGCCATCTACTCACTCTAGGGTTTTACTTTGGCCTTCTGGTAGTGCCAAGGGTCCCAGTGTCTCCTCCAGAACCTCTCAAGAGGAGCATGTCCTTAGAGCAGAACTTCCACTTTTCATCAATCCTTAAGCATGCTCACCTGCCATCTTGCCAAAGGGATACAAAAGAAGACAGCAGCACTCTCTCTTGTTCCTGATCTTCATGCCTGCCTCCGTCTTTCTTACATGCACTTGCTTTCTCTCTCTTAAGTGCACTGCTGAGTTTCCTAACGGTGTGCCTTCCACTCTGTCTCCCTACAGGAACCATAGGCTCCTTGAGATCCTATGATAGAACTTTTATTTTACACGTTCTATTAAAAATTGTTCCAACAGTCAGATGTAGTAGCATTCACTTTTAATCCCAGCACTTTAAAGGCAGGCAGATCTCTAAATTCAAGACCAGCCTGGTCTACAGAGTGAGTTCCAGGACAGCCAAGACTACACAAGAGACCCTGTCTCAAACAAAACAAACAAACAAAAAAAGAAACAACAAAAACCCCAAAACAAATAAACAAAAAACCAAACAAACAAACAAACAAAAAACTAACCAAGCAAAATACCTATTCTATTAAATGCTGCCATTGATGCCCCAAGTCTAATCACTTCTAATTAATCCTCGGGTTGGTCATTTTTTTATTTGACTATACTCTAAATCATTTTCCGAGTGTGGTGGACTAAGTCTCCCATTCTCTGAACATGCAGATCTCCTTATGACTCCTCATTTTCCATGGGGACTGTATAGAAAACTATTCACATAATGCATCTAAAACTAATTCTATATACAATGTTATTAGATTTGTATCTTATTTCTTTGTTTTTGTCAAGGGAGGAGTTGTGTAGGGTGCTTCATTTTTCCTAGTGCAGAACTTAATGCATTAACCATGCAGAACCACACTGTCAAAAACCGCCTAGGAGGAAGTAAAACAACAGCAAAACCGTAGAGCTAAATTATATAGGAAAAATCCATCACCTCCACACAGCGACTCTTCTTCTGGAAAGTATTTGGCTTTAGTGAAGATTATCCCTTGGTTTCATTGACTACTGTCTGTAAACTACCTTCTCATCTTCATCCTCCCTGGTAAGTGACACAAAATTTTATGCACTGTATCATCTCTGTCAGTGTCTGCCAATTGAATGTGAGAGTTCCATCAAAAGTTTCATATCTATGATGAAATATATGACAATATTGTACTTATTCTCACTGCAAACCTGAGATTTTTTTAAAAAGTATTTCATATGCAATCCGTATTGCTATAATGAATGAAATACTGTATATGATAAGGATGTCAAATATTTTAGGAATAGTTTGGAACAGCTACAAAGAAAGTGGCCATTCTGTTTTTCTCTTTTAGCTCACAGTGCTACATAGTCCAGTCTTCCTGCATGAAAAAGGAGTCTATATGTGATAAATTTCTAGTAGACCTGGTGATAACACCTCTACAGCATTTTGGATAAAAAAGAAAATGTTTGGCTACTAATATCAGAAACAAAAAGGCAGTAAATTTGGATGTGATAAATTGGCAGTTGGTCTCTTTCCTTTATGAAGGAAAGAACACTTCACTGGCCCCTTTTACCAAGCTCTTCTATACCTCTACAACATAATGGTGACTTTCAACCATGAAGTTATCTGTCCATGTGACTGATAGCAAAGCCCTTTTTATGATGTTATTCTTAATGCAAAAGTTAAGTCTTTTAGGGAGGCAGGGACATGACAGATTCCTGACAGCAACAAGCCCAATGCAAAGATCAGAGTGAGCAGAAGCGCTAACTCTGCCCTGCCCACTGGAATTGCCCCAGCTGATCAAAGGTGCCTGTGAATATCACAGGTAGACCTGAGGGGAAACAGTCCAGAAGATCTCCTGCCTTGGTGTCAAGGCAGAGAGCACGAACATCTGAAAACTGTAACAGTGTATAACGGAAGGCAGAAGGAGGAAACCCACAACAGCTCAAAGGAGCCTTTGACCAATGCTTGTGGATACACGTTACTACACATGTATTACACATATGTTTTGATCCGTATTAGCTACTTCAGACCAATGTTCAGCAAAGCCTGACAGGAGAATGATTGCTTACCATGGAGAGACCTCTGCCCACTACATCTTCCAGCAAAGGCTCTCTGTTCTCAGCTGAGGGGAAGCTGAGAGTATAGGCTGATTCCTGAATTTAAATGACTATTTATTCCAATGGCATTAAGAGTTTTGCAAAGATTAGCTGATGATTTGCTAGAGTGCTGAGCACCTCAGAAGGGCATGGGCAAGGCTGACAGGCCCCTTTAATTCGGCATCATGTTCTCACTTATTAACAACTAGAGGCTAAATGGTCAGTAACATTTATAGCAGCTACTAAAATAAAACTACATTTTTCTAGATTTCTGAATTGAGACTATCCACTTAACTTACATATGTCAGGGAATTAGTGAATACTTGGGGAAGATTATACTTGCTCACAAACTTTCTGTTATGAGTAAAAGAAAACTAAAACGTATCTGCCATTGAGTGAACACATAGCCTAGGGCAATTTCATCATACCCATGATGTGACAAAAGTAGAGTATATCCATTAAGATTATTGACATCTTTGGAGAAGAAATAAGTTTCACTTAGAAATCCACATAGAATCCAAACATTTCACTTGGAAGTCATAAAAAAACAAGGTTAGGAAATTAATAGGCAGCATATGAACAGTGTCTTTTGAAAGAAAATATTGAATTTCACAAATAATCTGTACTTCAATATAAACTTCTTAAAGTGACTATAAAAACTGATAATAGATTTTGTGCATTAAAGAGAAGACTCAGAATGGTTCTATCTTTCAGAATGGTAATTCTTGCTATTTTGGGTAATTCTGTGGCCCCATCCACAGTCCTAACAGATCTTTAGAATGGAGTGTTGCGCAGCTCAGCTTTGGTATGTGACATATCTACAAGAGGTACAACCTATATATGTTTGTGTGATTATACAGATTTCTGTTGTACTTTTGTTGCAGAATGCAACTACAATGACAACACTACTTGATTCTGCTGCAAATCTGAAAGATTTGCCTCAAAATATAACAAAGTATGGAAAAATCAGGTACACTAAAATCTAACTAATTACATGTAATTGGCTCAAATTAAATTGGTTCAATTTGTGGTTCTAAGAATTAGTATTTGGAATGTAGATAGAAACTACGCTGCTTGGTAAAGTGGTCATTGTGGATTCTCTTCTAAGATCCGTGATTTCCACAGATATAGGTCTCATCCTGCATCAAAGATATGTCTCCTTGAAACCACTGCAGGAAACAGAGACTGCTGCAGAAAACTGCAACAGATCAAAATACCAAGAACAAGTGATGTGATAATCAGCCATAAGTTATACATGTACAACAGAGCTTCTTCAACAAAGGATAATGGGGAAGAAGGGAAAGAAAGATTGTAAGAACCAGTGAAGAAAGGAAATTTGTCCTGAGATTGAGTCTCCTAGAAGTGTCAATAAAACTACACCTATGTAATCTCATCAACACGGCCACCTAGACAGGGACCTGAACAAGATCTACACCAATAGACATGCTAATGTAAAGAGTGAAAACCCCATGGAGTTCAACCCTTGATAAGAAATGGCTAAGCATTGCTAGGGAATATAAATAAAAGTTAAAAATATCTCTCTGGGTTCCCTGAGGGACAAGCCTGACTTCATAGGGTTGATGTCAAAAGTATCCCCTCTCCAGGAAAAAAGACATCGGGATGGGTATGGCCCTCATGCCTCACTGGACAACAACAGGAGGACCGGAGCCATTACAAGGTCCCCTTCAATTATTGGAAGTCAGGCAGGCCTCTATCCCCGCCTTCGCAAGATTAGAATCGCCACAGCCCTTATATACTTAGAGAAGCGAGGAGATGTCAGGGGCAGCCCTGCATATACACTGAAGGCCTACAATCAGCCATAGGCCTAAAATCAGCAATAGGCCTGACATACATACATGCTAACACAAAGTCTTGGGTCTCTGTGGGAAAACACTGAAACAGAAGGCTATAAGCTATTATAAACAGGCAGCTTTTGTGTAAATTTACCAGCCTGAGTAGTCATAGACCTTGTAAATAGATAGCCTTGGCGGATAGTACCAACTTAGACAAAGACAAGTGAGTCATAGGCAGAGCCATAGTGACCTGTCCCCTGAACCTTCACCCAGCCGATACCCTGTTCTGAAAGATATCTGTACTCCCCTGAACACCTATGCTCCGGTGGTGTTATCCCCTTCCCCACATCCTGCCTTTTTTGTGTTTATAACCCCTGTGTTAATAAGTAAAATTATGATTCGATTTAAATAGAAACATACATACATACATCATACAACATACATACATACATTCATCATTAAAAAAAAAGGAAAAAAAAAGAAAGAAAGAAATGGCAGGCAACTGAGGAATGTTGAGTCTTCCCAGGAAAGAGGACCCAGATTGGGTATGTTAACATCATGTTGTCTGCTTAAAAACCACATATATACACGTAACATTTAAGAGACTGACCAGATTAATTTATAATTCGGTCATCTATGTATCTATGTATCTATGTATCTATCTATCTATCTATCTATCTATCTATCTATCTATCTATCTATGTATCTATCTATCTATCTATCTATCTATCTATCTATCTATCTATCTATTTATCTGATAATACTATTATATTATATACTAATATGATATATCTCTGTGTGTATTTAACAACAATGAAAGAAATAGAGACTATGAATTTGAGAGTATGGAGATGCCTGAGAAGGAATAAAAGAAGGAAAGGAAAGGCTGAAGTGATGCAACTATATCTTAATTTCAAGAAATGAAATATGTTAAAGACTATCACACTTTTCATAAATAATAAATGTAATAAATTTATTTTTATATAATAAAATTTCAAGTGTCAAAGATACTTGGTTATATAGTCAGCTTTTACAAATCCAGGGCTTACCATCTGTAAATTAATCAATCATAGATTATAAGTGTTCAGAAGTAAAACTGCATCTGTATGGAACCTGTTGTAGACTTGATGTTTATGTAATTCCCTATAAAAATACAGTACAACAAACATTTCCATACTGTTTAAATTATAATAGGTTCTTGTTAGTAGAAATTACTCTAATGTATTTATAGGGTATCCAGAAACAATTCCCTTATGGAAATTGAGAAGACAAGTCTGGTTGGTAATATAGAAAGCTTAATGTTCTTAAATCCATTTTTAGATAAAAATCATAAGGCTTATTTTATTTTACATCGCAACCACAATTTCCTTTCCCTCTTCAATCTTTAAACATTTATTCCTTCAAATAGTTTAAATTACTTGAGTATATAAGTATTTTATATTTCATGTTAGGCAATCCTTCAGTAAGTACTTTTACTTCATTTCTTTTTAGACGAAATGGTCGGTTTTGGTATAATAAAACACTTCACAAAGTTCCATAACCTACTTTCAATTTAACCCCTGAATAAAGAAGACATGTTAATAGTTCTCAAACATTACTATGGGTCAGACATCACTTGGAAGCATGCGTTCAGGGAGGCACAGGAGTCTGAAGAGGAGCTGAGGACCTGTATTGCTGATTGATTCCCAGGTCCGCTGATGCTGATGGACTAAGGAACATAGCTAATTCTCATATATCAGTGTAGACAGAGGTCATGTTGTAAATAAATGAAAATTCTTACATTATTTTAGAATGATAAGAAAAATCAAATCTTGGAGCAACAAATGACCAATGTCTAAGTCTTTGTAACTTCACTAATCACTAAAGAAAAGTAGTTTTGTTTACACATACTAGTAACCTTAGTGAAAATAACAAATATATAATTCAAAGTATGCTGGATGCTAAAGAATCTCCATTGAAAGATTTTAATTTTGGAAAATATATTTTATATGAAATATAGTAATATAAAATCATAATGTAAATAGCAGGACAGGAACTTTTCTATATATCTGCACATGACTACATGGATCATTTTAGTATCATGAGACAATACTCATTAGGTTATAAACAGACAAATACTCTACTGCCTATGAGAATCCAAGCATCAGATACAAATAATGAACAAATTGCTTATAAGTTGGTGACTACTACACCTTGTGTCTTTTGGTGAGAATGTAATATTTCTACTTGTTAAATTTAGTTTCCTGTCCCCACATATATCTGAGGAGAATTATACTAGAGATAGATGAAATCCTGGTCAGTTCATAAATTCAAATACCCAAGAGCTCAGGTTGAAGAAAGAGCTACCCTAGTGAATAATGGAGAGCACACATCCAACATTTAAAACTGACTATCAACTTAGATGGTTAAAATTTTCACATAAAAGGGTGCAATAAGTACATCCAATGAATTTGTCCCTTAAGTTATGAATCTTAAGATTACATTTGGGGAACTTGTAATTTATATCACTTCTCATTACACTGGAGCACTTGTATTCTATCTGACTTTCTCTTTATATTCATGTACTATATTTCATACGGATAAAATATTAAAGACAAATGATCCAGTTATTTAAGTGTTAACTGTATAAAAAATTATTGGACTCAATTGAGATTTCTAATTATCTTGTATATTTCTAAATCTTGGCCTTTTCTACATTTAGTGTCCCAGCATGGACACTGGGCACACCTAGGATGGCAATCAAGGTCAGGAAGTAGGAGGGCTTCAGCCATGGCACCTTGGCAATCAGTCCTTTTCTTCACAAAAACCTCTAAGTCACATTCACTGCACACCCCATGCTACTTTACTCACAGGCCTCTTTGCTTAAGATTTTTAATCAACAAATGATTGTTAATCAACCAATGACAGCTAGTGATTTCTATAACCCATATACTTACAATCAGGAGGCATCTTTTCCATAAATATTGAATAATATTCTTGTACAAGTTCAAAATTTTCTTGATTAATACTTTCTTGCAAAGAAACATCTCCAAACCTAAAAATAGAAAAGGAGGAGAAGGAGAATGAGGGGGAGGAGGGGGAACAGGAGGAGGAGGAGGAGGAAAGGAAGAGGAAAGGAAGAGGAGGATAGTTATGTGATATAAAGCCGCATCAAAAATTAATACAGCTTATCTTGTCTTTTTACATAGATGATAATATTTTTTCTGTAAACCTCATCTGTAAGGTCACACCTCAGCACACAGAGGAAGCACTTCCTTCTTTCTCCATTCTAGATTCCCTATTCATGCTTCAACATGGATCTAGAAGAGCATATCTGGAAGATGGGCTAGATGTCATGTTACAGTCCTCTCAGGGAGCACTTCACCTTTGAACATACTCTTCGTAGGCCTGCAGCTGTGTGCCAGAGCTCTCCTCGCCACCTTCATCATGTCCTTTTGTTCTGCATACCACTGCATCTGTCTTCTCTTTCAATATGTCCCAGTTTCACACTTAAAAGTTTGTCTTTCTACCAAAGGATGTTATGCAAGTAGCTTCCAATATGTACCTCATACAAACCTATATGTACATTTTTCTTGGTGTCAATTAAAGTCTCAGTGCTACTCCATAACTGTAATTTTGCTACTGTTATGAATCATAGTGTAATATCTGATATGCAGGATGTGTGACAGGCAACCTTCAGAGGGGTGAGAACTACAGGCTGAGAAACACTGCCCTACAAGAAAGTCCCTATGCTGGAATCAGCTTCTTTCCTCACCAGTTTTGTCTTTTCAACAATTTTGGTTAATTTCATGACCCAATGTCATGTGATATTTGTTGATCCACCTCTTCTACAGAATGATAATCATTTCTCCTAACTTCTAGAGCATGGCAAAGCAAGCAGTGCCTGACAGAAGCCATGTTCTGTCTCTATATCAAATACAATATCCAAAAAATAAACCAAGAGAATTTCTTTAGGGTTCTCTGACTTTGCCAGATAGTGCCAGCAGCTGGAGGATTATTGCACTAAATGTTTATGTTCTCATAAAACTAACCGTGGAAACCATTACCTCCAGTGTGTTTGTGTTTACTGGTGTGGCCTCTTAGGAAACGACTGAGGTTGAATAACATGAGGGTGAGTTCTGATCCCATGGGATTAATGTCCTTATAAGAGGTGCTACCAATGATCTCTCCTACCCTTCCTCTACATTTGTGGAAGAGGAGATCATGTGTGCACATAGGACAAGAACCTTCACCAGAGACTAACCTCCAGCAACTGGCTCACATAGTTCCAAGCCTCTTTACTGTGAGGAATGATGTTTAACTTTTTAAGCTATCTAGTCTTCTATCTTCATGCTAGTCTAAGTTTTTCGATACAGTTAGCACTTATCTATGCAAGAATGGTCACATAAAAGACAATGGTTGGGGATAAACAAACTGATTTTCTTGCTTCCCCAGCATTACTCCAAATTCTGCAATTTCATCTTTTTTTTTCAAATCCTGTCACTCTTAAACAGTTTCTAGGTAATTAAAAGTTACAATTTTAATTTACAAGAGAGATAAAGGAAAATGAATGCTTTCAAAATGATGTGACCCCTAGCGCAGTTAGAATGACACAGACGATAAAACTAGTCTAGGCTAGAGGCTTACTGGTCCTTGAAAACTCCTACCAGCTCTTTAAAAGTCTGTAAACAGAAAGTTGCAGGCTACTCTCTAGGTCACACTCTAGCCCACACACAGTATGGGCTGCGTACATATTTTACTATTGGTATAAATACATTTCTCAAGGTTTTGACACATTTAAATCTAATTAGGGGCATGACTCCTTCATGTACAGTTTACTTTGTTATAAGAAGCAACTTGGAAGTGTATTAATTGGAAAGAAAATGCTGCACATCACATGTCTAAATTCTGTCAACAGAAATATGGGATTTCTCAGTATGCAACAAAAAGAGAAAAAGAAACACTGGGCTCCATCTTCCTCATGAAGCCTACCTCTCAGCCAGAGTCTGCTGCTCATTGATTCCAACGTTAAACAGAACGGGATACACGTGAAGCAACTGGCCTTCTTTAATCTGCAGAGGGAGCGATTCGAATACTGTAGCTGGAAGCTTGACCTCCACCACATAGTGCTCACTGCAGACAGCAAGGATGGAGAAAGAAATGGTTTAGTTTGTTGTGGTTCGTTGGGAGGAAAACCATCAGTGGGTGGGTTGGAATACAAGACGACTTGGTGTTTGTTGGTTATGTGCTTTTTTTCAATTGTTCAATCACTGAAGGAATATACACCCATTTCATTGTTAAAATGCATGGCGTACGCCTTGGCAAGTATATGTGTATCTATATTCTCAGCATTGCTCTGGATCTGTGGGAAAGGAAGGAAAATTAGCTGATTTTTGAAGACCCCTAGCCAAGCATATAGGTGGTCTCAAGTCTGTTTTCATTTTCTATTAGGATCAAACAGTCCTCCAAGTATGGGAAATTAACATAATGGTGGTTTTTTTTTTTTTTTTCAGTAAAATGAGGCTTAATAAACAAAGCAATGAATAAAATGTTATGCTCTAAATGTTAACTGTCCCACACAAGCTATGGTGTGTGACCAGTTGGTCCACAGAGAGTGATGCTGATTCTGGAGATGGGCTAGTTAGAGGATGGGGACCAGTGATTATAGGTTGAGATGCTTCATGATTACAGTATCCCTGCCCCTGGTGTGCAGAGCTCTGTATCATGAAGCTACACAGCCACAGCCACAGCCACACCTTCCCTTCTTGAGAGACCACATTAGCTCAGATGATGAGTACAAATAAGCCTGCCTTCCCTTCTTTTGAAGTACATGGTCATAATGTCTTTTGGCCTGACTAGATGAATGAGCCTCCCTGTTTCTGCTGGGCCAGATGGAAAGAAAATAGTTTAATTGCTGAATATGTAACCTTTGGTATTTGTGAGTCTTTTGAAAATTTTGAATAAAACTGAAACATTTTCATTAGAAAACTTCATTAAATATGATCTTAACTATACAATGCTGGAATTTAGAATCCATAAAATGAGCTCAGAAGAAGTAGCTCTTGCATATGTTACAATTGTTATATGATGCAGGAAAAACTTGCATGTAGACATGTGAAGGGTTTAGCCTAGGAACTAGAGAACTTTCAGAAGTACATGGAGTTGGCAGGATCATAATTCATCCATTGGGTGAATCTCCTTTTGACAATCATTTCAAATTTTCAAGTAAAACATTTGTCGCCGGCGTGGTGGGCACGCCTTAATCCCAGCACTTGGGAGCAAGGCAGCGGATTTCTGAGTTCGAGGCCAGCCTGGTTACAGAGTGAGTTCCAGGACACCAGGACTACACAGAGAAACCCTGTCTCGAAACAAAAAAAAAAAAAAAAAAACATTTGTCAAACTATCATCTAGACAATTTGTTGGTGTTTTGTTTTATTTTGAGCTTGCAGCCATGGCCATTGGCAGGACCCTGAAAGGATGGACATTGTAACTTTCTCTGTTTACTTACTCTTGGTTCATTTCTAATCTGCTGCTGTTTGTTTCAAGTCTTTCAAGACTGTTAAGACATGAGTGAGTCGGTTCATGTTTATAACTGTCCCATGTTGCACCATGTGTTTGGTAATGTGTATGACTAAGTCACATTTTAGCATAGCAGTGCACCGCACTGCATTTTTCCTGTTCATTCATGAGCAGACAGATTATGCATAATCTTTTTTTATTGTAAATAGTCCCATGGTGAATATTTAGATGAAAGCTTATGGAGTGAGTGAATGCTTGTTATATACCTCTTGGGTATACTTTTAAGAATCATAGTGTAAGTTTGTATTTTTTTTTTTTTAAAAAAAAAACTGATTAGCTGTTTTCTTTATTTTTAGTTAAAATGTAATTATATCATTTCCTCTTCCCCTTCTTTCTTTCCCTCCAAGTCAAATATTTCCATTACATTGCTCTTTAAAAAAATTAATGGCCACTTTTTCTTCATTCTTTTATACATAAACATACACACATATATGGAAAATACATAAATACAACCAGCTGAGTCCGTTCAGTGTTGTTTGTATGCATGCAATTTCAGGGCTGACCATCAGTGCTGGATAACCAACAAGGGTGCTCTGTTTTTCTTCCTACCCGTAATGTATGAAATGCCCAGGATTTCTTGGTTGTAGCACCGTTTACATCCTCTTGAGGGTGATGATTTCAGTGTGAGAAAAATACTATGAATGGGCAGTTTCCACCCCTCCCTCACTGACTAGAGATACTGAGTATGGTTTCCTATGCTGCTTTTTATTTTAATTTCAATTTATTTATTTTTTTTTTACTTATTCACTTTACATCCTGCTCACTGCCTCCTCCCACAATCCTTCCCTACTTCTCTCTCAGTTTCTCCTCTGAGCTGAGGGATTTCCCCTGAGTATCCCCCCACGCTGGCACTTCAAGTCTCTGCTAGGCTAGGTGCTTCCTCTCTCACTGAGGTCAGACAAGGCAACCCAGCTAGAAAAACATATCCCACTTGTAGGCAACAGCTTTTGGGATAGCTCCCACTCCAGTTGTTCAGGACCCACATGAGTACCAAGCTGTCCGTCTGTTACATATGAGAAGGGAGGCCTAGGTCCACCCCATGTGTGTTCTTCAATTGGTGGTTCAGACTCCAAGAGCCCCAAGGGTCCAGGTTAGTTGAGTCTGTTGGTCTTCTTGTGGAGTTCCTATCGCCTTCGGGGACTACAATCCTTCCTTTTATGCTTCTTATCATTTATCTAAACTCAAATTCTTGTCAAGATTTAAATTATATTTTTAATTCTTGTTCAGTTGTGAAATGCCTAAGTCTATTTTGGGAACAAGGACTTTAAAAATATACAATCTGTATGTGTTTTTTTCTCAGTGTGTTGCTTGTCTTTTCACATTCTTCGTGATTTCTTTTAAAGGTGTGTGTGTGTGCTTGTGTGTGTGTGTGTGTGTGTGTGTGCTTGTGTGTGTGTGTGTGTGTGTGTGTGTGTGTGTGTGTGTGTGGTGAGGCCCAGTTTTCTTCGGGGGTGAGGATCACACCAAAGTCTCTAAGCCTGGTGTGAAAGTGCTTTCCTAACTAAACTTCCTTCCAGATGAGACAGCTGTTTGGGGTGACTCTCCTTAAAGCAGAGACAATTTACCCATTTACCCAGAAGCTGCCTTTTGTCTTTCTGGAGTTTTTGAGTCCTTTGACAAGTTCTAATCATAAACAGCTTGAAAAATGTCCTCAGCAAGATCACCCTTCTCTTTGCCTGCTCAAATGGCCTGGTAAACTTCTCCATGAATTTTGGGGGAAGTATCAGTTTGTCACATTTAATAATAAACTTCAGAATAATGTACAGAGCTGTGCTATTTTCCAGGTGTATTTGCGAACAATCTTTACTTTTTTTCCTATTATTATTTTGCTATTCCTATGAATAGCAAAGGATGCATTAATATCTGGATGAGACTTTTACTCTTGTGGTGGCTATGAATTTCTTTCCTTATGTTCCAGAGATATCTTTCAACAATGAGTGAGGAACTGGCTGTTTTGTATGCACCTTTAGGACATGATTCTAAATAATTATTTTATGTTTACTTTGTCTTTTCTCCATTTCTCTCTAACATGTGTTTACACTGTGGCCTAAGACTATTTTAAAATTCATATAACTTCATGTAGTACTTAAATATGTTAACATCAATCAGTTAAAATCTGGATGACTTCTGATTGAAACAACATTTTATATGGTATATTTCTCCTACTAGAAGTCTCTTTTACATACTACATTTTTTTTTATTATTTGTAATACTTTGCCCATTATATTTTGACCTTAGAAACTATTTATTTAAAACCCTTCTCGGAAATGTCGCAGTCTAAATGTGAATTGCCAAAAATGATTAAGAAAAATGGTAGAATATGCACCCAACATAAGAATATATCCTTCCTAACATGTTGCTTCATTTAACTGAATTTAATTTCACGTCATCTCAAGAATTATGAAGCTATTAGCTGAGCAATTCCCGCAAAAGTAAAAACACCCAGAGCTTTGGGATAGACAGTAATGAAGAGAAGTAGTTCTCTGCTGCTGCTGCTGCTGCTGCTGCTGCTCCTCCTGCTGCTGCTTCAGATTTTCTACATCTCTCATGCATCCTCGTGTTTAACCTCAAGACCATTCTAAACATTTAAGAAACTTCAAGGAGCTTTTCAAGACCTCCCTGTATCATGCCATCTGGGTTTATTTCTCAATTCCCCCCCTAAAACAAAACAAAAAATCCCCAAACATAGCCTGAATTATCCAAGGAAACCTGCCCATAAAACCCTGTGTAAGTGAGAAAGTCTGGGCTGTGGACATAGGCACCACTCACCGCCTTCCCGTGAGAACAGGGAGGACATCGTTGGACGTGGCTTCAGTTATTTTAAATGCAACCTTCCTCAAATCTGAAATGCCGACAGCCATGTCCTCCAGCATTCCAATTTCATCACCTGCACAGGGAGAAAGGGACCTTGTTACAAACAGACTATTAAAATAAAATGTTGGTCACTGCTGTGCCTCCCTGCCTGCCGGGATTGTCCCTAGCAGTTCAGTGAATGAGTTTATGAAGGCAGTGAGTCCATTCAGCATACTTTCCCATTCACCTCAGTGGTTTCATCAGTGAAATAACAGTTTCAATGAACTCCAGAAGTCAATGTTCCCTTTTGAGAGAAGAAGAATGTCCAGCTTTGTTGAGAGCCTAGAGAGAGATTTCTAAGTCTTTTATGAAGCAAAGTATCATTTAGACATCTTTTCATTGACAGGACTGTTAATTTGATTTCTTTTTAGAAGAAAGCTGCAATGATCATTTCATCAATTGATCGATTACCTAATGCTAATTTAGTCTTCAAACTCTGAAAAATATAGCCTGGAGATATAATGAATATTCTAGACTAACACAATCCAAAGGAAATATAATGTGAGCTATGTAAATATCTGCAGATTTTCTGCTCTTTGTTTTTTAAAAATAAAGTGAAACAAAGCAGCATTGATTTTAATAATATAGGGTACATAATTCCAACATTCACAAACTGCATATTCAAATGTAGAGCAATATATATTTCTTAATAGCTAATAGAAAACACTATCTTTGGTGGTCTTTGAAGTCTGATGTTCATGTCTAGAACACATTGATCTGGGCTAGACATATTCAAAGTCCTCCATAAACCCATGGGGATTCCATATTGAACAACAGAGTTCTAGATGTGAGCTGCTATGTGTTTCAAATCCAATGAAACCAATGTTGTCAGTGAGTCTCTTTATTAAATAATATATCCAGATGGCTACTCAAGAAGCCACTCCTAAATAATCCACAATTCAATTTTCAAAACATAATGGGAATCCCAAGAGTGAATGAGTATAAAACTTAGAAGTTGACTTATTTCTGTAATGGTTGGCACAGAAAAGGTTCACTTTTGATGCTACTTAAAAATGGAAGTATCATCACTACAAATAGCAATACGATCGTAATAGAAACTCATGCAATACTTACTATAAGTACTTAGCAGCCCTTCGTACTGTACTATTAAGCCCACTGTGTGAAGCTGCTGTAGGAAGCCAGGGTCATGCAAACTGGTATGTAATTTGATGATAAAACCACAAACCAATCCAGCAAGCTAAGAAAAGAAACCATTCAAGAAATTTACTAGGGTCAGCAAACTTATCACTTCAGTTTTTAAAATATCTTCAGGCTTTTGAGACATCACAGATTTAATTAAAATTCCTCAAGCACATATAACAAAGCTGCTAGAATTGGCACATATTTATTAAAATAAATTGATGGTCTTTGATCTAGGGTGGCATTGTCTAAGGGCTTGGGAAGACAGAACTGGAAAGAAGCTGGAACTAGGTAAATGGATTTCAGAATCAAGGTGGAAAGCCTTTGAATTGTATATCTACCATCTATAACCATGGCACCATTAAACACTCTTAAGATTTTTCAAATTATGCTATTATTTTGTCTTTGCACATGTGACTAGAGTCACTAAAAGGGCATCATTAATAAGTAGGCTTAAGGGGAAGTCCAATGCCTGGTTAGCTCGATCTTCCACTGGACCACTAATGACATCATGTACTGGCAATGCGGCAATTTGATTAAAATATCCCCTTCGAATAGAATAGACTGCTTATAAAGTGAAGAATGCTGTCTCCTTCCCTTCATGTTTCATGTACTTGACCTCTGAAAGTGAATTGTGGGATGGAGAAAGTGGAGAGAAGAAATGCAGCAAGCTCTGCACTGGTGGTAGAGCTGGTCTTAGAGTTATGATTAGGGTTGGGTAGCCAAAGCAGATGATTCTGTAAACCATTATGAACAAATCTTCCAGCCTTGCAAACTTCTTTCATAAATGAGAAAAGAGACCAGTGTACAACCCTGCCCTGAGATTTATGAGGAATCTGAATAAATAAGGAGTTATATACAAACTCCCCCTTGGCTCAGTTCTAGGCTATCACTTGCAGTGAAAGGTGACAGTCCCTTCCTTTTCACCCATAGGCAACTCCAAGGAATGATACAAGGGGCCATTATATCTTCCTCACAGACTCCATCCATTGTTGAAGCAAAATACGCATTTTACATTGAGCTGTATTTTCCACAAAGAAATACCGATGGTTCAAAAATTGTTCATGATCTATTCAGCCTATTTATTTATATAAACAAAACAGTGTACCAGAGTTTCAAAAAGGATCTTTAAAAATAAAACAAAGCAAAGAGCTCCACCCCCATGAAGGACAGGGTGTTAGCAGTTCAACACTGTTCTGTACACACAGCAAGGGACACCCACCGCCTGACTGAAGACGATGTCTCTTCTGAGAGTCAGCATCAAACACTGGGGCAGACTGTAGGCTAGTTCTTGAA
Source organism: Mastomys natalensis (assembly GCA_021653895.1). Taxonomy (NCBI): domain Eukaryota; kingdom Metazoa; phylum Chordata; class Mammalia; order Rodentia; family Muridae; genus Mastomys; species Mastomys natalensis. The sequence goes on from JAJTUV010001064.1 coordinate 886,564, forward strand.
GCAGTACAAATGTCAGGGATTGCTTTGCTCGGCTCACCACTTCTCCCATGCACTCCTTCAAGGTAAGGATGAGTGGGTGCAGCTGCTCATACCAGTCCTCTGTGGCAGGGCATATGAAGCAAGAACAGTGGGAAAGATAAGTAAAAGTCTTTGAGTATAGAACCAATATTTTCCATGCACTTGTACATCCTATCAATGATTCATGAAGATAGAGTTAGAATCTCTTAAGTCCAGTGACATTCCTAAATTCAAGTCTACAGTCAGTCTCCTGTTGCATCCTTCTACCTAGATGTGTGTCGTATACAGCCATAGGCTGCCTTCTGCTTCAATCTTCTCTAAGGTGAGCACTCCCTGTCTGTCTGTTAATGATGCACCAATTTTTTCCTATGTGACAGATTTTTTTTTTGTTGGATTTCTCCCAAAGATTTCATAGGAAACCATCACATGTAGAATAAGTTTAAATTCATGAAGCATCCTCCACAATCCTGCCTCTGCATATTTGTCTAGTACCACCTTAAAAAATCATTTGCAGGGTGGAGAAATGGCTCAAAAGTTAAAAGCAGTAGCTGCTCTTTCAGAGGTCCTGAGTTCAATTCCCAGCACCAATATTATGGCTCATAACCATCTGTAATGAGATCTAGTGCCCTCTTCTGGCCTGCAGACATACATGTAGGCAGTACATTGTGTACATAATAAATAAATAAATAAATCTAAAAAAAGCAAGAGAGAGAGAGAGAGAGAGAGAGAGAGAGAGAGAGAGAGAGAGAAGAGAGAGAGAGAAACAAAATTGTGGTTGGAGAGATGACTCAGTGGTTAAAAGCACTGACAGCTCTTCCAGAGGTCCTGAGTTTAATTCCCAGGAACCACATGGTGGCTCAAAACCATCTTTAATGGGATCCAATGCCCTCTTTTGGTGTTTGTGACAACAGTGGCAGTGTACTCATAAACATAAAGTAAATAAATAAATCTTTTTTTAAAAATCATTTGCAATATTGAGTTCTAAGTATATTAAATTATCACCCAGCATGCTCTACTTTCTCACTCTGGGGGCTTTGAAGACAGCCTCCTCTAGAAGTTTTCTTTTTCTCTACTTATCTTTCTGACAGTTTATTCTCTGGAAACGTAGGTTGGGACCTCTGTCCTGGAGGAAGCTGCCTCCCTCCCTCTTTTATTTTTCTTTCCCAAAGCTTGTGTGCTGGTGTCCGTCTTTATGCCACTTCATTCTGATATTGCTGTGTGTGAATACTTTTTAAAAAGAAGTTTAGTCATGGAGAGGAATTTATTTATTTATTTAATCACCAAATATCTAGAAACTAATACAGGGCAGCTTTTAGTAGACAACAAAATTGTCAAGGAATGGGTCAACTTATGACAAAATGGTATGTATATGTTTCTGTAAAATGCAGGCATATATGAAAAGTCAAACTTTTAACATTATTATGATTCCAAATAGTGTTTTTAAAGAATGATATGTTTGTGTGTGTGTGTGTGTGTGTGTGTACTATGTATGTACATGTGTCCACATAGGTGTACAGGTTATGTGTGCCTTTCTGTGTAGAGGTACTCATGCATCTTCCCCTGTGCTCCTATCTTTTATTTTCAGACAGTCTCAGACTGAACCTGAAGCTCACCCATTGGCTGAGTCTCACTGAACCTGAAGCTCACCCATTGGCTGAGTCTCACTGAACCCGAAGCTCACCCATTGGCTGAGTCTCACTGAACCCGAAGCTCACCCATTGGCTGAGTCTCCAGCCAGTCAACTCTAGGCTCTGTCCTTTCTCTCTGCTTTCCATTGTTGAAAATGAGTGTACTTCAATATGCTTGACCTTTTCCTTGGATGCTGATTTTGTTTTATACATTTTACTTAATGAAGAAGGAGTGTAAGTATTGGATTTAAACTCAGGTCCACAGCTTTACACATCACACACGTTACTCAGTGAGCCATCTCTCTAGCACCACAGTAATCTTTTTTTTTTTTTTTTAATTAATCATTCCATTCGTGTACACCTCAAATGTTATCCCATTTCCTGGTTATCCCTCCACCAACTACCCATCCCATATCTGCCCTCTCCCTCCTCCTCTTTGCCTTGAGGTTGCTCCCCAACTCCCCCACCTCCCCCACCCTACCACTCCAGCATTCCCCTACGGTGGAGCTTCAAACATCCACAGGACCAAGGAACTCCCCTCCCACTGATGTCAGAGAAGGCCATCCTCTGCTACATAAATGTCTGAAGCCATGGATCCATCCCTGTGCATGCCTTGGTTGGTGGTCTAGCCCCAAATGGTCTTTTTAAAAATCAAATGTCTGCATCAGGTCCTCTGCATAATTAGCTTTCCTTTTACTATTTGTATCAGACTCCGGAGTGTGTGAGTGAGGGAGTTTCGCATTCTTTTGGGTCTTGTTTTCCTCCTGTTGGTTTGCTTTGCCCGACTTCAATGTGATGGGTTTTGTTGTTGTTTTATTATATTTAATTTGTTATGGTTTTTTTTGTTGTCCCTTAAAAGCCTGTTCTTTTCTAATGACAGACTGAAAGGGAGTGAGTGCAGATCAGCAGGCAGGTGGGGAGAACCTGGGAGGCATGGAGGGAAGGAAAACTGTAATCAGGGTATATCTATGAGGAAAAAAATCTACTTTCAATGATAGGAAAACATCAAACGAATTAGGGTACTTACATGTCTAGATTTCTAACATGTATTAACTACATAATTATTAATCTGGCATATGATATATGAACAAAGTATACTGTATTTCAATTTACTTGCAGAACAAAGACTTGAGAAATATTAAATACAAATTTGGGGTTTGGCAACATTTATTAAAACTTAAATGAATTACGAGTAGACTGACAAATACAACTTAACATGAATGATGGAAGATAAAAAAGCAATTATCAAGTAGGTTTATGGTAATATCATATTCTCAGAACAACAAGGTCAATAATCAGTTAAGACTTTGAAAGAACAATAAAGAATAATAACAAAGAATCACATGAGGACTCGTGCTGTGCTTACTAATATTTATTTAATGTTGTGATATAATAAACTAAATGACCTAATTCAAATGGCTGAAAGGATAATAAGTGACCTCCAGCTTCACAAAGAGAGAAATGCTACAATATAAAAACAACACATTAAGTTTCATCAGACTTAAATGTTAGTATTGGGGGAAAAGAATAGAAAAGGGGAAATTCAAGAAGGCTTATTACAGCTGGTTTCATATGACAAAGAATATGCTTGTGCTTCAGGGGTGAACCATTAGTTATATAGGAAAATGGGGAAGATGACTTATTTTTTGAATAAATAACATTTCAGGCATCAACAAACATCCCCTATGGTACTATATGTATCTTCCATACTTAAATTTTATAATCTCACTCTCCCTCGTTCTGTGTTATCCTCAATATGAAAACATAATTGTGTGTGTGTATGTGTGTCTATGTGTGTGTGTTGACATCACCCACCCTTACATAGGAAAAGAAAATTCCGATAAGTTTACTCATAGTTCAGTGTTGAAAATGAACTGCAAACCTGTTCTATCCTGTGATTGGTTCTGTATGTTTGCGGTTCCACTGTGTAATTATCAGGCAGAAAATACAGCTTTTGTGCAGTAGGTGGAGCTGCTTTATCAGGCTGAAGTAGAACTACTTTGTCATTCATTTAATTCAAGAATGAATAAAACATTTTTTCTTATATATTTGCACAGTTCTCAAAGAACATGTATCTATTGCTTAAGCACCTTGAATCATACTCTCCCATGTCAAAGGGGTAAAAGCTTGCTCAGGGGTGTGATATGCTCTTTCTACTTTGAAAACAAAAAGCTAACGTAAGTGTATAGGTTTTGGTCCTTGAACAAGATTGTCAATTCAAGTGAAATACAGCTGTTTGCATTTCTTAAAGGATTTTGAAAGTGTAAGCTTCACAGGCCACTTATAAACTTCAGAATGACAGACTAAAGGAGAGAGGAAAGTAGAGGAGAAAGGGAGAGAGGTGGAAACAAAAAGAAAGATAGAAAGAGACCATTTTTAGTTCTACTAGGATAGGAATAGAAATACTCTGGTACAAGAGAAGCAGGAGGCACTTCTCTCACTAGCAGTGTTCAAGCATCTCCATTTAACACCTAACATGCTATATAAAATAGCGATACTATACTCATGATTATAATTTAAGAAAAATGAGAATATAGAAAACAGTTATTGAAGAGTTGGAAGTGTTTGAGCATGGTAAGATGTCTTGAAGAATACATTATCTTTCTATGGAGATACATTAGGCAAGAAGGAAGGCAACAGATGTGTCTTTTAGAAAGAGAAACTCTCAGCTCTGCCAGTAGATAAAGGAACTGTCCCAGCAAACTGCAATGACTACAGTTTTCTTTCCCATGTTAGCATCCACCCCACCCTGTAAATCCCAAGTTCTGACATGAACACAATAGGCTACAGAGGGCCAAAGACAGGCAGAGTTCGGGTCATAAATGTTCTTCCTGCTATATTGAACATTTCACATCATTCTGACAAGGAGCAAAATATACTTCAATTTTCTTGTTAAAGCTGATGGTTGTTTGGGGGGAAAGAGCTCACCCTTCTCACATTTCTGTCATGTTCTTCCATAGTCCCCCTTTTGCATGGTGGCTGTTTTGTGCTTCACATAAAACCATCATTTTTTACAATATGGTCAAAGTAAAAATCCATGCATGCACTCATGCACTTTTCTGAGTTTAGTTTTGTTTCCCACTTTACACACATGTATGACCATGTGTGCACATGGGAAAACACATTGACAAGATGCCTCAAGGAAGCAGGACAGTTGTGCTTGCATCATGGTTTGCCACCACATCAGTACCTCACAGTTCATCACCTTGGCAGTCCCTGAATTGTAGTTCTCTCATGGGCTTCCTTCAGCAGCAGAGGAAAACATGAAGAGAATGTTTTAGTGTCTCCATAAAAACTTGCTGAGACTCCTTAACCCTGAGACCAACCAGCAGAATTTTTCCTCAGGAAAACATAAAATGCATGTGGCTTAGCCGAGCTTTTCCTGAGCTCTATGATGGGACCTGGAATCCATCCAGGCAGATCTCTGCTTCCCAGCCTTTTACAGCCTTCTCTAATGTATTCAAGTGCAACTAGCTAAAGGATTCAAAGGATGACTGCTGGGTGCCCTCCCTCCCCTCCACACACCATCTATTTCCTGTACAGGATGTCCGTGTCCTCTGAGTTCAATGGCTCTTATGTTACTCAGGAGAAAAATAAAAGGGCCATCTAGCAAGCAACTGTAGCAAGCCTTAATGCTGTCCTGCCAATTTCTGAGCCATTTTCTTCTCAGGTATTTGATTTTTCTCTCCTCATTTAAAATAATTAACTTCACAAAGCATATAGACATTCTTATTTTTGTTATCACAGCTTTTCAGATATGGTGGGGGTAAAAAAGCAAAAAGACGAATAGCCACTAAATGCTCTGCAAAGAGCTGAGAGAAGATGTCTCAGCTCTGGTCATTTTCTCATGAATTTCTATGAAGGCAAACAGCTGGAGCAGCTCCAAAGGAAGCTGACAAAATGCCTAATGGTTTGAGGTGAACACAGACCAATCCTTATCCAACATGTGTTTATATTATATACAAATACCAAAATGAAAACACCTTCATGGTTGGGTGGTAAGGACAGGAGATGGGGACAGGGATCTACACTCTTAGAATGTCCCTTGCATTTCAAAAGCCCACATGCTACACCAGCAAAGACACAGCTCTATCTGAGCCTCTCTGTGTGAACATGTGATGTAGATTCAACTTTTCAATATGCACATGTGAACAGTATTCTAGTCATCAATATGAGCATGGGGAGATTAATTGCTGGGGAGCATTCCTCGGCACAATTTACAGCGAATTTCTTTGTATGAGTCAATACATGTGGCCAATGTTAATCACAGACCTAGGCACCGCCATCTGGAGACGTTTAATCTAGACATATGCTAGAAACAGGGAAAACAGAGAAAGTGGGTTAAATCCAGACAGCAGTAGGCAACTGAGGAAAGACAGCATGTGCTGGGGTATGACTGCTTCAACATTATTTCTATAGGCTGAGAGTATTCTCCTGTTCTCGCCTTTACAATTTATTTCCTGACTGTGGTCCAGGAATTGAGAACTCAATTTATATTTATCTTACCCTAACAAGTACTGATTTGACTTCCTTGCATTACCCACTATATTAGTCAAAATACAAAGACCTTGAAAAGAGCAAAGGTCTATGTTGCCTAAAAGTTTTGACGTATCTAGTCCCAGGCTGATTAAATCCACTACCCTATGGTGGGCTTCCTTGTGAAAATGACAGATAGGATGGGTGAAGCGCATTGTTCATTTCATAGCTAGAAGGCTAAAGAGGGAAATGCAGAGAGTGGTTCTCCAATCACCCTTGGGACCACACCCCTAATGACCTAAAAGCTTCTCATGTGGTCTGACCTCCTGAAGACTCCATCACCTCCCAGGAGTGGTGCACTAAAGAGCAAGCCTTTAACACAGAGCAGAGATTCAGATCCAAGCCACAGCACTGCTCCTTTGCTTTCACACAGCCATCTTGAGATGTAATTTCATTAGATCACAATGGTCATGTCTTGTATTATATTTTGATGAATGTAATGATGCTTGTACAATATCGCTCCTAACCTGAGATGACTCAGATAACCAGGGAAGTAGGAATTTGATGCAATAAATGCTGCTCATTATACCAATCTACTTTCTAGAAACATCATTACTGCATTGCATGCCAGGACACATTGTTGGAGTTCAGAAAACAACTATGGGATGTGATCTTTCCTTTATGTGAGTTTTAGGGGTTAAAATCTGACTGTCTGATTTGCATGGAATTTACTGGACTCCCTGAGATATCTATCCATACCTGTGCTTGTTAATGTTGAAATTCACTGTAGTCAAATGGATGTGCCTCCGACTATTATGTCAAATACCTGGGGCCTCTTCAAAAGTTTCTGAAGACCAGCCTGTAGCATGAGCTATTCCAAAATAGACAGGTATCAGACATCTAAGAGGAAAAGGTCAAAGCCTAATGGAATGAGGAGGTTTCTCTCTGCTTCCTGGCTGCCATTACATGGGCCACTCAACTTCAGCATGGCAGGGTCATCATCCTGGGTTGGAATTGATAAAACTATGATCCAAAAATACATTCCTCTTCCTTTAACGTGTTTTTACCAGGTATTCTTTTCCCAAAGAAAAAAAAAATAACTAAGACAGCAGTGGTAGTGGATGTTAGCCAATGGAGAGCTTGTATGACATCATCAAAGTAGGAGCAAAGAATGGAGGAAGGTAGATGTGAGGTGAAAACAAGATAGGCCATATCATAGATGACAGGAGACAATAGTTAAGGAAAATTCTAGAAACAATGACTATCAGGGCAAACGGAAGCCAAGGGTGTGAGGGAGCCTGTAAATGAATTTCCTTCTCCTGCTCTCCCCACATAGCAGTATTCAAGCAAAGGACAAAACAACATCTTAAAATATAATCACTTTAGTGTCCTCTGGGGTAAGTGACTGTTCTTGACAACCTTTAGATAAATTAGAAATGAGCAAACTGCTCAGCCCAAGACAAACGAGCAGGAAAAAAACAGAGGCCACCTTCCCTCGTGTCGAGGGACCTTGTTTGTTTAAACCCTGACAAGCTGAGAAGAGTGTCATAAAACTTTCCATTCTTGTTCTTAGACAAATAGCAAAGGAAATGCATAAGCTGAAACACTAGCAAAACTTTTCACTTCACAGCAGCAAGTTGAAAGTCTTCAGTAAATTCTGCTAAGACAGTTTCCAGCAACTGCATCTGTTCATCACGAAAGCTCTGCGTCTGTCGCAGCCCTGAAGTCTTGAATCCAGGTTGCTCTGGACCAAGAAGAGTCACAGACTCACATTTCTCAGTCTTATTTTGCCTTTTGGCTATAAATAAATTTAAGTCTTGTGACTCTAGTCTGCATGGAAGGCTGATTATTTGAAAGAAGCTCCAGAGGTTGTGGATCACACAGAAATGACTAGTCTATCTCTATTACATAGTTGCTGTCATTTCAATAGCAGCATGTAAGGTTGTTAACTAGAAGAAGGAAATAATCATATTTTCACCCTAAATTTAATAATATACATGCAGTAGTACTTTTGTGAGTTTTTCTTTAATTGATGTTCTAGGCCAGTGGAATATAGTATATAACATTAGGTTTTCTTTATACATATAAAAATAGAACATTGTACACAGATGAAATTTATTAATGTTAAACATATATTGAATTAACCAAGAGCAATGTGAACACACATTTATCAGGATGCTCCAATTCAGTAATCACATGTCTTGAAGTTTCTGGATGGCAAATATCATCTCCACTTTCCTCAACCTATCCCAGGTTATTTCTGTGTATGAGAATGCTCATCTTGCCTGAAACCTGTCTACCAATGCATCAGAGTTTGTTGGTGACAGGGTAGCTAAAATCTTTAGCTCAACCACACTGGTTGTACAGCACTCCTCCTTGAATATTGTGACCATCAGAGTCCATGCTTATAATCCTCTATGAGATGGGAATAAAGTAATCTCGATTCTTTGTGTTACTTTATCTCTATACCAGCCAACATTTGTCCCTTGTGTCCTTATTTTCCTCCAACTTGTGATGATAGACTGAGCTCTCAGTGTAATCATCACCTCTATTCTGTATGCACCAGATCTTATTAATACCCACCTAGGAGCATCATTCCGGCAAGGCTCTCTGCTCCTTCTCAAGCTTGCATTTTTACTGATTTATTCCCACAAGCGAATGAACATGATGCTAATGTTTATCATCTTAACTTTAAAATGTAACAGTAAGATGACTGCACATCCTGCCACACTTCTTACCTTGTTTCTGTTTACTGGTCACCCTCCCTAAATGAATATGCAATTGTCTCCAATTCCTTCACTTTGTCTACTTCTTAGTTCTCTCCATCTTGGTTTTAATTCCTACCTACTAAAGCAAAACCACTCTATTCATTGTCACAAAGGACTTCACCAACTCAAAATTCAAAGTAATTCCTCAATCCAATTTTGCTTAATGCATTTAACCCTGGGTTGCAGGATGCCACAATCCTGACTCAAAGGTGATTTTCAAATAAAATGATGCTCTTTCCTCTACCTCTTTCTTATCTAGTAACACTGATATGTCTTCAGGAATAATCTATAGGCGGATTCCTTATTTTCTGAACATTCAACACATCATTGATATTATTGAATAAATTCCCATCTGCTTGTACCTCAGCTTCTTGTATTTAATGTCATCGCTGATATCTGATGTCAAACTTAATGCCTTTTAGATGATTTCCTATGTTTCTTTCCAAAAATATTTATTCCATCTAGAATTTTCTATAACTCCTACATGGACCATTTGTCCTTTTGGTTGCTCCAGCCAAACATTTTAAAATTATTTTTGATGTCAGTTCTCATGCTTTGGTTCAACCTAAGAGTAAACCTCACTGGAATAACACTCAGAGTGGCACAGAATCTCAGTACTGTTTTGTCCCCTCTGTGCTAAGAACTGCATCTTTCATATCCCATCTACATAGATGCATTGGGTTTTTTAGCATCTACACTAGGTTTGACTCTTTCTATTTGCATTCTAATTGCAAAAGAAAACTGTGATTTTTCTCTAGACTGCATTGAGTTAATCACTTCTAAGCCTCTCAGCTGCTCCCCAGTTTTCTCAGAATAAATGGAGAGTCTGTAGAGATGACAGAGATGATCCTTCCTGCATTTCTCTTTAATTTCACTTTTTTCCTCTTGCCTCTCATTTCACTTTTTGATGCAGTAGCCTTGATGTTCTCTGCATATGGCAAGCACATGTCCCCACCAGCTGCTTTTTGCATCCAGTAATCCTTCCCAGAGATATCCAGGCTGATCCCCTTACTTCCCTTGTCCTTGCTCAAACATTAGCTTTGAAATGAAGTCTTTGTCAAGTGATTATTTCACAACCCCAACTTTGGACCCACAGTATCCCTTCAAACTGCTTTGACTTTCTCTATGCTCTCCAATATCTTTGTCCCCATCAACCCATCAGTGTAACGAATGATGCTCCATCTCTCATGATAGCTTTTAACATCTCCTTATTACTAAAACACAGACTTGAGGAGGACTAGTGTTCTGTCTGCTTTAGTCAGTGGTTTATCTTCTGTGACTAAAATTGTGTCTGGCATAGAAAAGCTACCCAAATAAAATATATGTCAGGTGACTTTAGAAACGTGTGGTGTCTCTTTTTCCATTATACAATGTCAGAACTGAAGTCTTTTCAATTTTGTTCTTAGATAATCACCACTTGACTGAAGAAAAAAAAAGAGACTCAAAGAATTTCAATGATTTTCAAACACTACACTAACAAATAAATGCCATATTGTACACCTGTTAAGTATTTTCTGAGTCTCACATGGCTATGCTACATCATAATATATTGTATGATTTTCTAATAAAATAATAAATTTCTAATAGGAATGATCATTACAAATTGACCTCGTGTTCAAATATTTTTGAAAGTCTATCATTATAGAGAACAGATATGGTTCTGTTGGATTCTTAATAAATCTACCAAGTGATAAAATTATAGTATAGAAGTCATTTCAGCTCTTCAACAATGAATTTTTAAAGCCCAATCCAATGATGTTTCTGTCACAATGAGATTTTGCCCATTCAATATGTAGAAATCCAAAGACTTCAATAATACTATATAAGCTCCTTTAGGAAACCAAGCTTTGTTCTTGATTTTTGTAGTTGAAAACAAAAAACAGATTTGTTATATATGATAAAGTCACTAAAATAATTAGCTATTGTGAAACACACATTCTCAAGAAATCAGTACCTTTCCATATGTATAAACGTGTGTCCACATTGAAGACATAATCTGACTGAGCATTTCTGGTGGGTGGTAGGTGCAGAGACAATAATAGCATCTTTATTCTATAATATCAAGTGCTCATTATTTGTCAATAATTATAGTATATGCTATGGGTTCAGTAAAATGTTACAACACTTGGCATATTTCTCACAGAGGCAAGTCTATTAGGGGGTGGCATTTAAAACAGCATGTGTAATCAGTCAGAGACTTGGAGGCTTCAAAAGAATTGCCAATGAGTAAGTCTTACTCAGACTGAGAATGAACTTTCCTGGCTTATCACGTTTTAATCATTGACCCCTTAAAATGAAGTGTATTATATAAAATTTCTAATTTACTTGAGACATTTTAGGCAATGCTAACTTTTGGCCTGTCTATGTCCCACTGTGGAAATGACAGGCTGGAAGCAGAATGGTGACCACTTCTGCAGAGATTATCTCTCCTAGTTTGGTCTAGTTTCTATTCTGACGCTGTATTTGTTCTTATTATCCTGCATGATGCCTTTGTACTTGCAAGCCCCACAGAAAGTACAGCTACATAATTGGCAAACAAAAAAAGTGAAAAAAATGAAATCCTGAGGCTTTATTCAAAAGCTATAAACAAGCTTTCTGTTTTCTTTCTCAGTGGTGCTATTGCTGACCTGTCACAGTGGTTGGTAGTTTTAACTTACTTGATCAGGTCTCACTTTCTTGGGCATGGGGGTTTGTGAGTGCCAAACCTCAAAGACCCCAGCCTGAACATGACTCAACAGTAAATATAATTTCCCTTAGGTGAGTAGACATGTGAAGTCTTTCTGGCTGTGTAGTGGTGGACAGGCTGAAGAGACCCTGCCAAAGGCATCTACAGGAGAGGACACGATGGAACTGATGAATTCAGACACTCAGCTCCTGGCACAGGTTCCACTACCCCATTGAAGTTCACTGATGAAACAAATTCAATGACATCATCATGAGTTTCAGTAGAGGAACACAGCACAGTAAGCTCAGAGCACCGAACTCTTCTTAAGGGAGAGTCAACCTCACTGATGCCAGGTCAGAGAAGGCACACCAAAGGATCTGATAGTTTGGCCTGTGGGAGGTGGAACCACAGCAATTCTCAAAGGCTGGCAGTGAGAAGCACAGGGTGAGTCCTTCAGGGTTCAGTGTATATTAGCATAAAGGATGAAAGAGAGGAAGGGGAGCAAGTCAAAACCCTGCAACCGGACACATGTGGATTAAAAATCATGAGGACTTTAAAATAAGGGAAGGCTTAGGAAACAGGTAATGCCAACCTGTGACTAAGACACACTCTAGAACATCAAGGGACAAGGCATAGACGGCAATCCACAGGCATAGCTACTGTGGAAACTTATGCATTCCTTTTTCCAAGAGATATTCTAAGAACCTCAGATATTTTTTCTGACTTAATCACCCAGATAGGAATCACTCTGTTCAGACTGGAATCAAATTCTGTGATTTTTAGATGAATGGTTCAATCCCATCTATGAACCAGGAATAAATGCCACACCTGCCCCCACAGACTCATCATGAGGAAGGAGCGAAGAAAGGTGGCTTGCAAGTGTACTGTACCATACCTCTGAGCAGTCATGTGAGCTGTGAATGTGACTCTTATCAGTCTCTTGACACCCGGAATTGACATCATGAACCGTGCTAGCTAGGTGTCAACACAGTTTTGTAGAGCTGCCTGAATGAACACTCTACTACAGAAACTTCACTGTGTGGACATGCTTAGAGTTTGGCCCATTAGGGCAAACAATCTAGTTGTACAGGTTATCACAATGCACCTGAGAAAGAAACAAAGGCTATGCAACAACTTAGCAGGTGACTATAGAGCATATGGAATGCACATTTCAAAGAGCGAGAATCTGCAAAGGGATTCCTTTTGTGTAGTCCTTTTGGCCTTGTGTCTCAGGATCTGTATTCAGTTCTATTTTCTACCATTTTTATCAGTGACTTCTATGAGTAGAAGAGGAATGTGTGTGAAATGTGAACAAGATAAGAAGCCAGAGTGGAACAGTAGATATGATAGCTGTAAAACAAATCAAGTATTTATTAGGGTGTGTCCTCAACAGTGTTCACACTGCAGACATGGGTGGACATCAATCTCTGCAGCAGCATCAAGATAAGCCATCTTAATCTCCTAAAGCCACTAATATTTCACAATAAGCAGCTTAAACGCTGCTTAAATCTTGAAAACACATGAAGAATAAGTCAGTCTAGTAAGGCTATGTCTATCCATATTATTGCTCCTAAAATGTGGCTGGCCAGGCAGCTGCGATGAGCGTCGGTATCTAATGACAGCAGTAACTGAGAGTAGACAGCTGATTCCCTGTGTCGTTCCTGCAGTTGTTAGAGGACAGTGCATCACTGCTTAATTCTGGGGAAAGCCAGGCTGTCCCTTTGAAAAATGTACTCAAATGTGCCAATTGAAGCAAGACATGATGATTGTTTTCAGATATAATTTTGGCTTAATGTGGGAAAAGGAAAATAAAATTGTTCTGTTTATTGCAAAAGATTGCATCTGGGCCAGTGGGCAGACTTAAAGCAGGCATATTTGGACCAGTGTCTGGAATGTAAGGCACTAGAAGACAAAACGGTGTTTCCTGCAACCACAGCTGTGCATTACAGCCTAGGCTGGAATTGGCAGAGATACTGTAGGTAAGCCTCTTAACATAATTCGGGAGGTATAATTACATAATTGTTAAGTTCACATCAAAATGCAAGAATTTAATATTCACTGATTTAATCTTTGCAGCCTCAATTTATTATGAAATTGAAGGCATGTGGTGCTACCAGAGAGCAGATGTCCATAATTGTATTTACGTGTACTGAAAATAAGGGGGCAATTTGTGTTTACTGGTTCAGTAGACACTCACACACAGATATACACATACATACAAATGTACACACACATACACACATACACTAATCCACATAGATGCAGACATTGAGAAAATAATTTTTAATTATTTAAATCTAAACAGTAAAGAAAGCTTGACTTCTCCTAGAACTATTTATAGTCATGCTGAAAGAAATGTATAAAGCAAGTCAGAGATGTATCTTAGAACCTCTCCTTTGAAGTAAATATTCCATAAAAGAAAAAAAAAACCCACGGACTGCAGATGTAAAGTAGTATTACTATATTAATACACCATAAAAAGAAAAAAAAAGTATCAACTCTGAGAAAAAAATCCAACAAGAGTCTGATTTACACTGTGAAACTTATCACCATGCCAAGAACAATCAAAACCTGTTGCATAACTGTATCCCAGCAGTAGTTTAAAAATACTTGTAGAATTTAATTTATAAAGAAACAAACAGAAGTAATAAGGTATGATGAAACTAATCACTTACAGGGTCAACAAGATAGGTCAAGGGGTAAAAGTCCTACCATCAAGCCTGATGACCTGACGTGGATCCAGTACCCAGCTGGTGGACAAAGAAACCAACATTCTATAGGTTGTCTTCTGACCCATTCATGCCATGCTATAACTCCATAGAGAACAAATAAATTAATACATGAGTAAATATTGTTTTAAGAATCACTAACAATGATTTTGGATAGATGTCAGAGAGTATTTGGCATGTCGGGTGTACAATAAATACTAGATCATGAAAGTCACTCAGTGCATTGTAAGAAATAGAAACATCATTTTCTTCTATAGTTAGTGGATATGAATAAATATGAGAGTATTGAGCAAATTGATTTTATTAATGTGATGATAGTATCGATTAATACATTTTATACTGTTAAACTTCCCATGCAAGCAAAAATATAATTAAAAAAAACAAAACAAATGTGATATGAAATTCCAAAGACAGAGGTGTGCTCTTGAGAGTACCTGAATAGCCATAGTCAATTCAGAACCTATGTTTATGGAAAATATTTCTATAAAGCAGATGTTGGATCTAAGTGGTGCTTCCAGTGGAAGCAACAAGATTCCTTGGAGACTGTCTGAACCTAGGACTGTGGCAAGGAACTAAAAACACTCTCAGTTGCTGAATACACAAAAATTTGAACCGAAAATAAATGGCAATGATACTGGATTATAAGGCAAGAATAAGGACATGTATGAGTCCACGGTAATAAAAATGATTAGTTGAACAAATAATGCCTGGGAGGAAGGGAAATATTGTAAAATGTTCCTACTCTTGCAGTCTAACTTAAATTAGACTATCCAAAGTTGAAGAATTAAATATTCAATGATGCTTGTGTGTTAATTATAGCATTAATATAATAAATGAATATCAAAAGAGCAACTTCTATTTTGCTAAATTCGTTTACAATCATTAAAAACTCATCTCCATGAAACATTTATGAGAGAATACTGATTTGTAAGACGTAAAAACATACATTTTATTTATGATGGTTATTCCAGTTTATTTGAAATACATTTGCGAGTGTGTGGATGTATCTGCTTATAAACAGAAGAATGTTCTAAATATTTATATCTAGTAGAAATAAAATCACGAGGCATAGGCTATACTATCTGCTCTTTTTAAACAAACTCTATAACGTATTGCCTTTGCTCATATGATTATTAGGAATAAATTAGGGAAAAGTAGGCACATGTCTCAACTCTCCTTATCAATAATAATTTGCACTACAGCATAGACCTAATACATATCTTTACTTGATTTTTTTTTATCAGTTCAAATTGCTATAGAAGTGCTATCTGTCTCCATCAAAGAGGCAGGCTATAAATGATAGAAGGTAAAGGCACCTTAATTAACCAACTGATTTAGTTAATTAAAGTCATTCTACCTAAGCAGTATCACCCAAAATTTATTTTAAGTATTATTAAATACAGTATTACTTGCAAGATACATATTTATATATGTTAAATTATATATGTTATATTATAAAGATTATATCATTTTTTATATTAATGGCCTCCTTGAAACATAGTCTCTGTGTAATGTTGAACAGAAGGTAAAATGTTAACAAAATCTTTGACTTTGAAATTATTTGACATCATCTTCTATATTAAACAACTTTTCATAGTACTTTAAATAGTACCATTTAAGGAATTTTATAAAAAACAAAGTAATGCAAATCAAAAGTATTTGTATAATCAGGTGATAATAAGGAAAATATAAAACCAGTTAGCTCATATTACACTTGACTACAATGATCCCAGAGAGTGATTAGATTGTGACTCTATAGGAATTTTTACAAATTCATTTATGATTTTATGTATATAGTGGTTTTGCTTGTACATATGTTTGCACATCTGGTGCCACTGGAGACCAGAAGAGAGCATCATCCTCTGGAAACGGAGTCACAGACAGCTGTGAACTGCCATGTTGTTTCTGAGAACTGAAGTCCGGTCCCCTGGGAAAGCAGTCAGTGCTCTCAGCCACTGAGCCATCTCTCCAGCTTCATTTTAGTTTTGAAAAGCGTAATATTAATTCAGGAACATTGATATGGTTAAATACCATATGTGAAAAAATTGTGTCATTTCAAATATCTCAGAACTTTATTTGCATCTCTGGGCTGTTTGAAGGGTTTCAACACACACCAAAATCAGATCTCCATTATTTCTACTGTAAATAACATGCAGTGAAAATCCCTCAACAGACAGCTTGATTCACTCTGTATCTTTGATCTTTGGGTTCTGCTAAACAATTCTGTTTTCTAGAACACTACTGACTCTGTCTCATACTTGTTAGCCAATGCAGGTTTAACTGAAGAAAATTAACACAAAACTATGACAAGTTTCTGTTTTAATTCATGGGAAGTTTGAGACTTACTAGGTTCACTAATTTAAAAGTAAATATAGCATTACTAAGTGTGGAAACATCTACACATAGAGGTATCGACCCAGTGTGAGCATAAAGAAATTTGTCTATTCACTTTGGGATGTAAAACAGAGGAAGATGGACCATTCTACACAAGGAAACATCAAAATGTTATTACTCCCAAATAGAATTTATGAAGGATTCTATCATTGAATCATGTGAGGAGACATAGAACTGTAAAATTATTTTTCTTATTTTTTGAGAATATATTATAATTACATCATTATTCCCTTTCCTTTCCTCTTTCCAAAGCCTCCCATAGAACCCTCTTTCAAACCGATGGCCTCTTTTTTCATTAATTATTGTTAGTGTGTGTGTGTGTGTGTGTGTGTGTGTGTGTGTGTGTGTGTGTAGGAGGCACACAAGTGGATGTGTGGGTACAGTGTACACTTCCATGTGTATGTATAAAACTCATATTTTTATGTGTATATAGTCACTGATATATGCATATATGGAACACATGATGAAATAGGAGTAGTGGAACTTCAAGCAAACCAATTGGGAAGACAATAATTTAAAAAATCTATCCATCCACTGGACTTTAGCACATAGCATATATGTAGCAGATATGTAAATTGATCTTCATGAGGATCCCCCAACAACAAGAGCGGAGATTGTCCCTGACTCTGTTGTGTACCTCTGAATCCTGTTCACCCTAACTGGGTCACCGTTTCCAGCCTCGGTGGGAGGGGATGTTCTTAGACCTGGCTTGGCTTGCCAGGGTGGATTGGTACCAAGCAGAGACTCCCCTTCTCAGAGAAGTGAAGGAAGAAGGGCTGTGTGAGGGAGGGACTAAGAAGAGAGGGGCTGCCATCGGGATGTAAAGTGAATAAATAAATTAATTAATGGAAAATATCCATCCATAATTTGTTATGACTTTTTTTTAAACAAACAAACAGAAGACAAACAACAAAAAAATGCAAAGAATAGATTTTAGAAGTAAAAGTTAGAGAAATGCCTTTTAATTCCTCAAACACAAGATACCCAGCAAAATCTTAAGTCAATTGTGATAGAATTTCTGGTGTTAATAAATATATGCGATATTGTTTTGTTCTTATTAACATTAACAAAATTAACAAAACTATTCATGAAGACATAAATACTATTAAAATGTTTATCATACTTGCCAGTCAAGGAACAAATATAGTAGATATTTGAATGCAGTTACCTGTCATCTATCTATGATCTAGGTATACAAACATGTAATATCTATTTAGCTGTCAATTTACAATATTTTCTCCTAGATTTTCACTGTACATCTCTCTATTAATACATGCATAAAGTCACATGAATATGCATATGTCCGTGTGTGTCTTTGTGTACCCATATTCCTGAAAATACAGCATTAGGATATAACAGAATAATACTCAGAATCAAGCCTTCTTATATGTTTTAGAATAACAAAATGCTCTAAGAATAATGTAAAAGTTCTGCATCATACTGCACATTGTTCAAAAACTGTGGGAAGTATCAAGTTCTGAAATACTTAAAAGTCGCTAAGAGCTAAAAGCACATGCTTGATTGTCTCTCAACTACCATTTGTGGAACTTGTAAAAAAAGATGAGACTGTTTCCCGCTCTAAAGCAATGGTTCTCAACCTTCCTGATACTGCTGCTCTTAGTACAGATCTCATGCAATGGTGACATCCAACCATAAAGTTATTTTTAATGCTACACCATAACTGTAATGTTACTACTAATACGATTTGTAATGTAAATATCAATGCTTTCTGATGCTCCTTTGGGGGTCATGACCCACAGGTTAAGAACCATTGCTCTAAAGGTTACACTGGCCATCTTCTAAGAAGGTTCATATAGTAAAAGAAAAAATTGAACAAGGCAAGCAGCCCTGAAATCACAACTGACACAGTTTGACAAATAGCCTTCCAACATCCATGCCAGAGCAGCGTCAAGTTCGGTCATTGCTCTTTCATCAAAGGTTCTATTGACTCCTCTTGTTCTATCTTATTTATCATGATTTCCTCATTATCTTTACTCAGCCAAAGATGGATGAAAAATGTGTTCTTACCCCTTGGGTGAGATGTGATGGGATCTTCCTGGGCAGGGTCTGCGTCTCCATCCTTGCTACTGCCACCTCCAGCACCTTCTTCATTGTGACTGTCTCTCTCGATCAGTTTGTCTACTTTAGCGATAATGCAATTCAGGCTCTTCCCCACGTTGGCCCACACCCTATCCTGAAGACAGTATGAGAGTCATTAAAGTTTTATGACTAAATCATCATTAACCATCTTAGAGAAGCAGCCAAAGCTACAGGCATCTAAGCATTGAGTGAGCAGCTATGGTATCTTCACGATTTGGGTCAGATATCAGATACAGATATCTCCAAAATCCATTATTCTGCTAAAGTCAAAGTTAAGTTTCATTAATTCTTTAGTTAAAATGTTTGAAATGATAAAGTACTATATGATTTTAACCAAAAATTGAACACAAATTATGACAGTTTGCTAGAGATATGTTTTCTTTATCCACATAATAAAACAGCAAAGATACAATAATAGTTTTAAAGAATGGCTGTCACTAACATCAGGAATTCTTCATTCTTGTATCAACATTTGTACAACATACAAACCTTGCAGACTTAGGGATACATCATCATCAATACTCTCTTTCTTCCATAACTGCCACCAACATCTAGTATCCCCCGACCTTGTAGACAAACGTCCCTTCCCCCATTCTCAGCACACTTCTGACAACCAGATCCTTGGATCTTCTGTTCACTATGCACTGTTTGATGAGATGCAGCGACATAACTCACATCATCTCAGAGATTCATTTCCTGTGAAACATCTCATGTCACTAAAGGGCCTCTTTGCCTCTGGTGTCACCGGTTCTGACAAGCTTGTACTTTTTAGATTCATCGATTCATAAAAACTACATTAATTTTTAAATAAACATTTTAAGCATAGTTACTTTGATAGAGGAGACAAGTTTCCCTTCTTATTGTTCTTCCTACATAAGTCAGACACATAGCTCAGGCACTGATGAGAGCAATGACTTCCATCTCTACACAGATAAGAATTGGGGAATTTGAGGCATTTTCCGTGCAGAGAGGACTCATTCAGGGGCTACCTCCTCTATGACTGAGCTATTTCAGATAACTGGAATGGCTGTTTAGCATAAAGTGAAAACAGAATGCTAGAATACTATCACTGGTTTACTTATTTCCTTAAAGTGTGCATTTTTCATCTAAGTTGATTTTGTAGAAAACTGATTTGGAAGAGGACAAATCTGAAAGGAAAAACCTGTATCAGAATTTGGATTATTGGACTGTGCTCTTGTAAAAGTTTAGTTGAAGAGTCTATCCTCGTGTGTATGTACACGTTTGTTCAGTATAACTGAGAAGGTAACAGAATTTCCTATTAAAGAGGCACAAAGTACGGAAAAGTAATTTTGAGGATTTATGAAACACATAAATGTGAGACTGTGGGCAAAGCACCTCATTTCTGAGGACTCACTTGTAATCTAAATTTGGGATGATAATTCTTGCTCCACCTCCTTCACCGTGGGGTGGTCAGAACTGACTGATGCACTGTTTCACTACGTGAAAGCATTTGGGGAGTTATTAGCAGGACCACTGACAGCTTTGATCGTTTTCCTTAGTGAGTCAATCTTGCTTCTTGTCACCCTACAATCTTGCCTGGGAAGTGTGCTATTAATCACAAGTAATCATAACAATCTTTTCACAAGAGGCAAGTCTTTCCTTCACAACATGGCGAGGACTTCCCCTCTCAGGGAAATTAAGACACTAATCAAGTCTGTGGATTGCACCACCCTCTGCTGCTGCCTAGGGAAATGAGGTCCAGGTGCCCTGCACTGGAAGTGGGCTCGAGAATACAAGAAATACCCGGCAATTATAAATAAGGCTGCTATGAACATAGTGGAGCATGTGTCCTTATTATATGTTGGAGCATCTTTTGGGTATATTCCCAGGAGTGATATAGCTGGGTCCTCAGGTAATATCATGTCCAATATTCTGAGGAACTGCCGGTCTAATTTCCAGAGTGATTGTATCAGCTTGCAATCCCACCAGCAATGGAGGAGCGTTTCTCTTTTTCCACATCCTTGCCAGAATCTGCTGTCACCTGAGGCCATTCTGACTGGTGTGAGGTAGAATCCCAGGGTTGTTTTGATTTGCATTTCCCTGATGACTAAGGATGTTGAACATTTCTTTAGGTGCTTCTCGGCCATTCGAGTATCCTCAGTTGAGAATTCTTTGTTTAGTTCTGTACCCCATTTTTATTAGGGTAATTTGATTGTCTGGAGTCTAGTTTCTTAAGTTCTTTGTATATATTAAATATTAGCCCTCTGTAAAGATTTTTTCCCAATCTTTGGTTGCCATTTTGTCCTATTGACAGTTTCCTTTGCTTTACAAAAGCTTTGCACCTTTATTTGTTAATTCTTGATATTAGAGCATAAGCCATTGGTGTTCTGTTCAGGAACATTTACCCTGTGCTCAAGTATTCAAGGCTTTTCCTCCACTTTCTCTCTATTAGTTTCAGTGTATCTGGATTTTGTGGAGGTCTTTAATCACTTGGACTTGAACTTTGTATAAAGAGATAAGAATGGATCAATTTGCATTCTTCTACATGCTGATGTCCAGTTGAACTAGCACCATTTGTTGAAAATGCTGTCCTTTTTCCACTGGACAGTTTTAGCTCCTTTTTCAAGGATCAAGTGACCATAGGTGTGTGGAACCCAGATGTCCTTCAACAGAGAATAGATACAGAAAATGTGGTACATTTACACAATGGAATATTACTCAGCTATTAAAAACAATGAGTTTATGAAATTCTCAGGCAAATGGATGGAACTAGAAAATATCATCCTGAGTGAGGTAACCCAATCACAAAAGAACACACAAGGTACGCATTCACTGACAAGTGGATATGAGCCCAAAAGCTCTCAATACAAAAGATACAACTCACAGACCACATGAAGCTCATGAAGAAGGAAGACCAAAGTACGGGTGCTTCGGTCTTTTTTAGATGGAGTAACAAAGTACTCACAAAGGCAAATATGGAGACAAAGTGTGGAACAGAGACTGAAGGAGGGGCTGTCCAGAAACTGCCCCACCTGGGGATCCATCCCATGTGCAATCATCAAAGGCAGACACAGTTGTGGATGCCAGGAAGTGCATTCTGATAGGAAGGAGCCTGATATAGCTGTCCCCTGAGAGGCTTTGCCAGAGCCTGACATGTACAGAGGCAGATGCTCACAGCTAACCATTCAACTGATCACAGGGTTCTCAATGGAGGATTTAGAGAGAAGACTGAAGGAGCTGAAGGGGTTTGCAGCCTCATGGGGAGAGCAACAATACCAACCAACCAGAGCTCCCAGTTTCTAAACCCACCAGACTGGGAGCACACAGGGAGGGACCCATGGCTCCAGCTGATGTAGGGGAGGATGGCATTGTCAAGCATCTATGGGAGAGGAGATTCTTGGTCCTGTGAAGGCTGGATGTCTCAGTGTAGGGGAATTCGAGGGCAGGGAGGTGGGAGTGGGTGTGGGCACACCCTCATAGAAGCAGCAGGAGGAGGAGGGGGTATGATATGGAGTTTCTAGGGGAAAATGAGGAAAGGGGATAACATCTGAAATGTAAATAAATAAAATACCCAATAAAAAAATGAAAGATATACAGGGCAAAAGAAGTAAGCAGCTGTAAAGCCAGTCTTTGTTCAGTTTTGGATTCAGTAGAGAACTTACCTACCACTCACAATGACTATCTCAATGACTTCTATTCTAAATAGAATAGAATAGACCTTAACTGCTGCCATCAACTTTTTCTGTAAAATAAAAACAAATTAAAGAATGAGGCAATCCTTTAGTGGAACCTGGGAATAAACTCTATTACTACGATATAAACAAAGAACAGATTCTTCTCAAATTTTCAGAATAGCTTCAAATGGAAGACAGATTTTCAATTTCCTTCCCACTGCCCACATTGAAAGTATATGTTTTGTCCTTAGAGGATTCATGCTGCCTTTTTTATATAAATACCGGAGAAGACCTGATTCCTCTTAATTCTATTTCTGAAAAGCCTGAACACGAAAACCGATAGAACATGATTTGATATCCACATCTCTCTATGGTTCTTCATTTGCATATACTAAGATTACAAAATTCCATTGATAAAGAACATGACTTCAGTTACAAGCAGAGGCACTTATTGGTCTGAGGAGCTTATTCACTGTACAAGGCCCTCAGGAATGCAGTAAATGTGACAAATAGAAGGCACATATGTAGTTATTCATGTTCAGAGGACATTTCTTGACACTGTAGAATGAGCTACCTCTTATGCAGTCCTTATAAGTAATGAGTGGATAATCAAACTTTTATTAGAACACACTCAATAGCAGACCCTGAGCAGATACATTCCATTCTTCATCTGTAGGAAAGAGAACCCATCTCACTGAAGTTGGGGAAACTCAGTGCTCTGCTCATTACTGTCTCCTCTTTATGGCCTCTACAGATTAAACTTAATGATTTGTGCCTGCCTCTAATGACAGACTGTAAATTCTTGGAGAGTTCTGCCTTCACACTATGGAACCAGGACTATCCCTCAACAGATTGTTTTGGAAGTAAGAAAGGGAATGAAAAGGCAGAAGGAAACAAGATGGGGTGGCTATTGTCTATATTCACCTAGCATCCATACATACATAACTTCAATGTTAAAAGCTTCTAGATACTGACTCAGTTTACTGAGAGATAGAACTTTAGATAAGAGAGGAATAGTAACATTCACCATTAATGTGCCAGAAATGAACTAGAACCTCATCTTTCTTGACTCCAAAGATTTGATTCTTCCAGTGAGTTCCCAGATATTAATGGCACACTGTACTGCATGGAACAGTCAGGAGAAGAGGATCTCATGCATGTCCAAAGAGACAAATATCATGCACAGTGCTAAGGTTAGCTTTAAAATATCTGAGATAAAGTATATGAGGCCAAGAGATGCCATCCTAAAATACATTTGACAAAGAACAGGCTAATCACACTCAATCTGATACAAACGGTGTCAGGAAAGCAAGACTGAACAAAGCACTTGCACAAATGTCCATCAGGCAACTTTAACAAACTCAAATGGCTTGGATAATAGAAGAAAAGGACAGGCCCCAGGTCCATTTTGTAAATGAGGTGTACAGAAGGGCAAGGAGAACAGGGACAAAAGATGATAATTCAATTATGAAGCAACTCTAGGGAGTCATTTTGACAGCAGGATTCTAAAGACTCCTTGGTGAGATCCTTAAAAGGAATCCTTGGGCACCTAAGTTTTCTCTGAAAGAAGCCTGTTCATTTAGATCTGAAAACATGCATAGAAGACATTGACCAACAAACATACCTTCTTATTCTGATAGCTATTGTCATGCCAGTCTTTGAGCAAAGCTCATTCAACTTATATTGCTCTTAGGAGGCCGCTCCTTTCTACTCTCTACTGCAATCACACTGTACATTTCAGTCTGTTTTCAGGTTGAAGAAAGTCTAGTGGCTAGTGGTTCATGAGAAGACGCACGAAGAATAGAGATTTATGAGAAGATACAGGAAGGATGGTGATGTGACACTAATCCACTCTCTTCATGCCAGAGGTGCTAAATGAAACTCAAATTCTGTGTAGTTCTCCTGTGCCCAGAGAAGTATTAAGACAAGTACTCCCTATCAGAGAGACAGATTGGAAGCCCATTCAACAGAACTAGTAGCAATTACCCTACTGTGCAGAAGCAATGGAAGGGTGGTGAGTTACTGTCTAACCCTTATTAAATGGAACCTGAGCCCTAATTGAGGTCATTAACCTTGATGGAGACTCCATGACTACCTTTCTTCTGAGAGGTGAAGTGGCTGTAAACTTTTTCATGTCACTGAGGGTACAAAGCAAGTGGGAAGCGATGCAACATTTATTCCATTCTAAGTCAGGTGTGGATCCAGGCCCTTATTTATTTGTGGGCTACGATATAAGCTAACATAAAGGTCAAAACCAGGGGCATAATTGAAAAAGCTTGATAGATGTCTTAGCATGTAACAGGGAGAACATTCCAGCTGCCAGAGTGAACCATGAGGGTAGAAAGCAGAGTGATTACTCAGCATGCCACATGTTTATGAACCCTGCACCATCAAGAAAGGTCCTGGATCAATACAGAACTTTGACAAAACAACTCAGTAATGCTTAACTGATCAACTTTTCTGAGGCCATTTTTTGATCAGCAAGAATGTAATAACTCAACCAAAGCTGATGTGGATATTCAAAATTGTGTGTGTGTGTGTGTGTATGTGTGTGTGTGTGTGTGTGTGTGTGTGTGTGTGTGTGTGTGATTTACAAATACTTTCCCATTGGTTATAACACAGTACCAAGATCTTTGATCGGAAATACTCAGTGAACTAACAAGGTCAATCTTATTTTCAAATCATCTTGGATGAAATGAGAGCATTTAATTCTAGACCAACCATGATTTTTAACACTAAAAATCTCTGCTTCTTCTATGGCTTGGTAGATCTTCTCTCTTAATGTTAGTTTAGACTGTTAATTAAAATGAGTTGCATATAAGATGTTCTATAGGGCAACCAGCACATACATGGCCCAAGTTATATAGGGCTCAAACAAGTATAGGTGTATGTAAGAACACTAAAGATACCAAGACTCAGGACATCCATTGGAAGGTCATCTTCCAGCTTTGCCTCCTATTGATCTTCTTGCTTTACTTCAACTCAGCTGCTAGTGAAAACCGATTGTCATGTCCCAACAACCAAACTGAGTCTGTCATTTATTCCTGGTCTTTTCTCTAGATTCAGATTCTGTTCACACTAATAGTCTCAGATAGTCAGCCACCTTTTTTGGCGAGGAAGAAATTCTCTATTCATTCTTCTTGTTTGGGTCCTTGCCCAGACTTATTATCTGTCTTCCAGTCAGGTAGAAGCTAGGCTTAGCCACAAGTACTCTAGCCACATTCATTCATCAGCAGGATTATTGACTCATTCTTGATTAAATGAAGGCTAACACCAGAGCTGTTGCCCCAGCCTGGTGTCCTTTGTATAGCCAGGAAACAATTTTCATTTTCATTTCTCTTTAACCTTTAAAAATACTCTAGCTAAGGCTATCCGTCCCTGGGATCCTCAAAACATCAATGTATTAAACATCAATGATACGGAGGACCAATATTTCAATTGTGAAGCATGCTGAGTTTTATCTCCACTCACATAATTTCAGCTTCCCATCCCGCCCCCCCAAAGATAGGGTTTCTCTGTGTAGCCCTGGCTACCCAGGAACTTGCTCTGTAGACCAGGCTGGCCTCAAATTCAGAGATCTCTGTGCCTCTGCCTCCTGAGTGCTAGAATTAGAGATGTGTGCTGCCACCACATGACTCAATGATTTTTAACTTTTAATGGCAAGTTGCATGTTTCCTACTCATCACTGTACACTCACACAACTGTTAGCACCTGATTCTACAGGTGGTTACATTTTAATTGAGATTATTTTACATAATCAGTCAACTCTCTGTGTATACCTCAGCATTTTCTTTACTTACTCAGCTTGGGAACATTAAAAATTTCTCCTTGGAAGTAAATCTCATTTTTCCTTATAGAATGTATTGATGTCTGAAGGCACATGGAGTGATGATATTAATGTATTTCTAAGGTAGACATATGCAAATCAATACAGTCATCAAAATATGTGATACTAGACCAGGAAATGGATGATTTGGAAAGATATTCCCAAAGGTATGATTGCATTCAATGTAAAATTCCAATAACAAAAAAATCACCATTACTAAATATAATAGAACAAAACAGTTCTTGTAAAACTCAGATTGAGTTGGAGTATGACAAGTGCCTGATTTTTCCAATTCATACATCAGCTTTTCCCAAATTAACATAGAAAACTACCTTTAAAAGGTATGTATCAAAAATTACATGTTAAGTGCTGTAAGTAGGGACTGAAGTTGAAAGCATTAACCATAGGTAGGGAAAATGTGGACACTGGCGGATTTCATGAATATGCATGCACATAAAGCTCTCATTTGGGGTTTCTCTTCTTTAATAGAACATTTGTGCATTTTAATGGGCAGCCATGAACTTTAATTAATTGCCTTTTGTGGACTCAAATAGTGGATGAGTATTCCAAGCACATGTCTCCAGGGCAAAATGGACTGGTTCAGGAATGCCATCAAGGAAACAGAAGTAGACTATGTTCAGTTGCCATGTAGGGTCCAGCTGGCTAAATTCCCATCATCTCGTCTGTGCTCTCATTTAATCACTTAGGGTTCACAAAACCTGACTGATGTATAGTAGCGTAGGGAGGAAAAGCAAAAAGGTGGGAGAAGGGAAGGAGCTTCTTTGAGTGTATTATTTATGTAAAATGACTGAATTTTAAAAAAGAGACAGGGCTTTATAATCTGAGGAACACTAAGCAAAATTAAAATGCTGCATGTGGTTCCTCAGAAAATTGGACATAGCATTACCTGAGGACCCAGATATACCACTCCTGGAAATATACCAGAAGATGCTCCAACATATAACAAGGTCCGCATGCTCCACTATGTTCATAACAGCCTTATTTATAATAGCCAGGAGCTGGAAAGAACTCAGATGTCCTTCAACAGAGGAATGGATACAGAAAATGTGGTATATTTTCACAATGGAATATTACTCAGCTATTAAAAACAATGAATTTGAGAAATTCCTAGGAAATTAGATGGAACTAGAAAATATCACCTGAGTGAGGTAACCCAATCACAAAAGAACACACATGGTATGCACTCACGGAAATTGGATATTAGCCCAAAAGCTCACAATATCCAAGATACAATTCACAGACCACATGAAGCTCATGAAGAAGGAAGACCAAAGTGTGGGTGCTTTTTACCCTTCTTAGAAGGGGTAACAAAATACTCATGGGAGCAGAAAATGGAGACAAAGCATGGGACAGAAACTGAAGGAGGGGCTGTCCAGAGACTGTTCCACCTGGGCATCCATCCCTTGTGCAGTCACCAAAGGTAGACACTGATGTGGATGCCAAGAAGTGTACGCTAACAGGAGCCTGATATAGCTGTCTCCTTAGAGGTCTGCCAGAGCCTGAAATATACAGAGGTGGATGCTCACAGCTAACCATTGAACTGATCATGGGGTTCCCAATGGAGGAGAGAGAGAGAAGACTGGAACTGAAAGGGTTTGCAGCCCCATGAGGAGAGCAAAAATACCAACCAACCAGAGCTCCTAGGGTCTAAACCACCAGCCTGGGAGCACTAGGGAGGGACCCATGGCTCCAGCTGTATATGTAGGGGAGGATGACATTGTCAGGCATAGGTGGGTGAGGAAGTCTTTGGTCCTGTGAAGGCTGGATGCCCCAGTGTGGGGGAAATTGTGGATGGGAGGTGGGAGTGGGAGGTGGGTGGGGGCATATCCACATAGAAGCAGAGGAGTGGTGATGGGATAGGGGAGTCCTGGGTGGGGGGAAAATGGGGTAAGGGAATTACATCTGAAATGTAAATAAAATATCCAATAAAAAAAACAAAACAAAACAAAAAACCTGCTGCCACCAAATTTCTAGGCGTTGAGGTTCTCATAGACCTGGTTCAGTAATCTCTGATGAAGCACTTATAGAGTTTTCCTTCTCTCTGCTGAGAGATGAATACCACTGCAGTGCTAAAGAGTGGAGAGTAGTTGGAGAAAGGAGTAATTGGAAGATGGCTACAGTAGTCATTTTGTGTTGGAACATCAATAAATAAGAAACAAGGCTGCCCAAGCTTCAGTAGCTGTCCCTTGCCATACACATACAGGCAGTACTAAGTAGTCTCAGCACTTTAGGAAGAGAAACACATGAAGGAGGGATGGGACAGTGAGAGGGGGGATAGGGAAGAAACTGAAGGTGAAGAAATGGGGCTCGGTGGATTTGATCAAAACACATTAACATGATTATATAAAATTATAAATAAAACCCCCAACTTTCACAAAACTTTATTCTGACAAAGAATAGTATGGTTCATAAATATTAATAGAAGCTATGGAATCTTGAATAGCAAATGAGGAGTGGAGGAGATATCTGGGGACTTCTCACTACTTGGAGAACAAAAATTGTAAAAGAATTAATGAGTTCTAATATTTAAAAAATAGAGTAGACATAAGTAGATAATTATGATTAATTAAAATCTTATGTTTCTCAAAATAAGAAGATAAATATAAGTGACAATTTGAAGGCTAATTTTAAGAAATTAATTCATTGTATAACTATATATGATCACCATTGGTTCACAAGCTGTTTTGCTAACTGATAAAACAATAGTGAACAAGAAATTGAATAAACTTCCTTTAGAATTTTATTAGGTGCACAAAGAATATAAAAAAGGAAATAAAACATGTCCTATAATTCAGAATTTCATAGGCTGTGTGTAGATGGGATTGCAGAGTAACTAGTAAACAATATCATTTAGATTTGAAACTATATGTATGGTAATACACACACACATGTGCACAGCTGTCAAAAACGTTCAAAGTGAATGGTCATATTTAAGCGTGTAGATTTCTAAGCTAAGCGGTGCTGCTGATGAAGAAGCTTAATCATATGTTAGTTAGTGTCAGGATGACTCTAAGGATTAGTTACCTCTAAGGAATAAAGAGGATTTAATACCATTTTATGTCAATGGCTTCACATAACATAAGTCTAGCTAGTCAAAGAATGGAGAGAAATATGTATAGGCACCACTGTGTTTCCATTGATTCTGAACTTCTTGTCACTACAAGTGAAGTGAAAGATGGATCTGCAAGATGCGTTCAGAATGCCGACTACTGCTGCCTGCTTATGGGGTCACCTGGCTGGATGTGTAATGTCCTGAACACTGTTTTATGAGCATCGATGTTTACTTCCACTACTTAGGGTAATATAAATATAATCTATCAACACTCCACAAGTGTAAACAGTTGTGTTTGTCCCAAACATCACTAGACAAAGGTCACAGTACGCATTTGTATGAACTCTTTCAGAAAGCCATTTCTAGAAATCTGATTCTAAAGCACAATATTTGGCATCATCGAGTGACAGGAAGCCTTAATTAATTTTCAGATTACATTTGGACCTGATTAATGGAATTTTTGATATGAATGTTACTATGGATTTGACTATAAACTAAACATGACACGCATTTTCTTTATGAACATAAATACATTTGTCATGGAACAGAAAAGAAAATGTATGCTAGCTTAGGAAAGATTGTATTTTGTTTATGAAATTGGGTTTATGATCATTTTAAACCTTGTACTTACTTTCTATATTTTAACAACATTCATACATACAGATGCAGTGCCTTGTAATATGTCAATGTATATGCATTCCCTAGGGTTTAAGTCAGGTAAATACGTATTCTCTCAAACTTTAATCTTTTTCCACGGTAAAAACTTTCAAATGTATAGCTTTTGGATGTACAGTGAGCATCCATGTTTCCTACAGCAATTATTCTCCTGAGGAGCATCCTGCAACTTTTTGTTCCCAGAATAAACATTAATTCATGGGTACAACATACAGCAGAAATTACTTGAGTAATTTGAACGTGAAATGTAAATCAATGTGAAATGATAGTTTAGGATGTTTCCAATAATAGGAAGAGTTTTAATAGTTTTGTGCCTCACTATAATGAGCAGGATTTAAAGTTATAATGGATCAGGATTTAAAGTAAGATAAGATCAAATAAAGTATTTATTTGACAAGGAATAGCCAGATTTAGCTCCAAACCCACCAATGTAGTAATGCTGGGATTAATGTTGTAGAGAATGGTGTAATTACTGAAGCCACAAAATCTGGGACAGCCTAATAGTTTGGTTAGATGGTGTGCTTTCATATTCTGGACAAACTAATCTTGGTATCCCAGCTGCTGGAAGCATCTGTTCTAGCGGGGTACAGAGATAAATGCATATGTCATCGTCCCTGACTGAAAGATGAAGGATGCTGTGCTAGTCGATTTCCTGGCACTTATTGCCATGAAATATTCCCTAAATATTCCACTGGGGTTTCATTGTTTACCAACATTTTAGGAAAACAAACCTATAGAGCATTCAATCAATTTAATAACTAAAATGTAGCAAATAACAGGCATTTTCCAGTATGGCTCATTTCAGTTTCAACCTCTGTCATATCTGCTTGATAATTATCAGCCAGGTTCCTGTCACCAATTCTCTCATGAAGCTAGTTGAAACCAGAACAGCCTCACACACAAAAGAAATGTAGGATTAATGCAGGTTCCTTTCTGTGATTACAAAGAAAAGGTTGTTAGATGCATTAAAATGGACTCAAAAATAATTTACCAAGATGTATTTACTTCTCAGATGTTTATTAGAACCTGTAGGCTTCAAGCTAAGTCATCACTACAGTAAATTTCTGGAGGCTAAGCGAAACCAGCAGAGTTTTTAACAAACACCTTACATTCAAATTGAAGCCTACTTAAGTCATCAGAGAACATTTTCATGTCACTGAAACCTAATTGCATTCATTTAAAACACAAAGTTGCTTCCAGGTGTTGACTATATTAGTAATCAATCCTGGTACTTTTATAACAACTAAATGAAAAATAATAACACTAACTTACGTTTCAAATAATGTACCAGCACCACTCTAAAGACATTTCTTTTTTTTTTTAATTTTTATTTTTAATTTTTTTTTCAGCAAATCAAAAAAATTTAAAAAGCATTCAAACAGAATAAAATGAAAAGAAACAACAAGCAAAATACCAAGGGTCAGAATACTTATACAAGAATTCATAGAGCCTTCAAACAAGCAATACTTTTTGAGTTATGTTTAAAAAATTCAGAACCACAATAAGCTCCTTCACCAAGCAAATAGTATTGAAATAGTGAAATCAAGTGTAAACCCAACAAAAATATATAAATTATAGTCCAGTATCCCTCATGAGTATACATACAAAAATTCTCAATGAAGTAGTTGCAAACTGAATACAAGAGATATAAAAAAATATATTCCATGAATAACTGAATAACTGTTTTTTTTTTTTTTTATTGTAAGACCATACTCCATATACAGGCTGCATGTTTTGGGATAGCCCCCATTCCAGATGTTTGAGACCTACATGAAATTCTTAGACAAATGGATGGAGCTAGAAAATATCATCCTGAGTGAGATGACCCAATCACAAAAGAACACACATGGTATGCACTCACTGATAAGCGGATATTAGCCCCAAAACACAGAATACCTAAGATGCAACGCATAAACCTCATGAAACTCAAGAAGAAGGAGGAAGACCAAAGTGAGGGTGCTTTTGCCCTTTTTAGAATGAGTATCAAAAGATTCAACCAGAGCTCCCAGAATCTAAACCTCCAGCCTGAGAACAGACAGGGGCAAGCTGTCCTGAGGCTCTAACAAGCAGCTGACTCAGACAGATACAGACATCCAGAACCAAACAGTGGATGGAGCTTGAGGACTCTTATAGAAGAATAGGTGGAAGGATTGTGGGCCCTAAGGAGATAGGAACTGCACAGGAAGATCAACAGAGCAAACGAACCTGAACCCTTGGAGCTCTCAGAGACTGAATCACCAACCGTGGAGCATACCTAGTCTACAAAGATCTACCTCCATGGGCTGAACCTAGGCCTCCCTGCACATATGTTGTAAATGTGCAGCTTGGTTTTCATGTAAGACATTTCTATTATCTACATTTTCTCCAGGTTTACTATGTCAGTCAGAGGTAAAGAACGTTTTGAATATAATATGAGGTGGCTACTATGACTGCCGAGTATTATTTTTTATGGAGATTAAGTCCTCCTTTGGCAGAGGAACCTTTTAGGTGGAAACTGAATTGCTGGAGAAAATCAGTAAGAATGTTGTATAACCATCACAGCGACGATCAGCGACGATAAAATATTTGGAGGAGGAGATTGGAATTAACTTTACTGAGTGTGAGTTTCCTTCTAATTGTGTTAAGCTTGGAAAAACTACTTCTATGATTTCAAGAAACAATGACTTTTCGGAGGAGATTCCTAACATGTGAAAGGAGACACAGGGGCATGAAAGCCGACTAAGCTGAAGGTGAAAACCTTGACATATTACATCCATGCAGATCACAGCTCACCTTGGTGGGTCCCTCACAAGCATGGAGACCCTCATTGTTATTCCAAATGTTGCTGGAATGGCACCTAATCAGCTCTTAAGCTTTCTCCATCCCTTCTTCCAGCCTCCCTGTCCTCTAAACTCAGGGCTCTCCTTTATGTGGAAAGGATAAAAACATCCAGTAGTCCAAACTACCTCACCAAAGCTCTGCAAGTCCTTTGTATGTCTCAGCTGAACAAAATGTTTCTCCTAAGACTTTTCTGATGAGAAGTGACTCTGCTTCTTATTCGATGAGGGCCTAAGGCTGCCCATCATTACCTTTAATTACCAAGGGTCTTTCCATTACAGCTATGGTGAAATTTCATCAATTTAAAAACACAAAGTAAGCAAAATTAACAATAACACAAATATCTGCGCATTAGTGTCTAGTCACTACCTCTCCCCACAGTGGTCACACCCTTGGTTCCCTTTCTTGAACGGTTAGCTTCTTTTTTCAGGCCCATCTCCATCCAGGCATCTGAAACCTCACGCTGACCATAACCACTCTTGCACTTTTCTGTGTGGATATCTCAGGCTGCCTTATACAATAGCACTGGTCTTTCTAGGCTTCTGAATACTATAAGTCACGTATTTTCACCAAGAACCACATATCAATAACACTGCCAAGATTCTGACTAGGCCTGTCCAGGCATCACCACAAAGTGATCAACCACCTCTTGTACATACATCCTAAGAGCTAAGCAGAACAGGTACTGATTTCATTTTACAGCTGAGAAAATTGAACTTGAGCGAGGTTAAGAGGCATGCACCTCTTGGAGCTCTGAATAAATTGAAGAAGGTGAGGTTAAATTGAAGAAGTATCCGACTTGCTCTTTTGAAATGCTGCCACATGGGAAGAGCAATCTTCATCAGTAACCACAACACTTATACAGTGCTTACCTCAAGAAGGCTGAAAGTATGCTTCCTGTTGCAGAAATTGTACCAAATGAAAGATCAGTTGCAACTCAGAGGCTCCCAAACACCATTTTAGAGATTTGACCTTTCAAATACCCTACCCTAAACACTCGAAAATTCCAGGGTGGAAGGGAAAAAATGGTTAACTAAAACCTAAACGTCTAGTGCAGCCAGCACACTTCCTTTCTTAAGCACGTGGTACCAGGAAGGGATTCCAATGTGCACGCACATGTGTGTGGATATACATGTACTTCAGAGGCACGTGGGTGATGTCGTACTAGGACTCATTAAAGCTCATGTTCTTCCTGCCTCGTACCCTTCCTGGTCCTCTTGTCTTATTCCTCTCTAAGTCAGTTCCTCTCACACTGCTTGCTTCTTCTGTTCATTCACCTTCACCAGTAATTACCCTGATACATATACAGGACATATGATGTCAGAGCCCCTGTAAGCAATATCTATTTTAGAAACACCAGCGGGTAGGATTTAAGAATCTTTATGCCCACTCTCATTTAAACATGATTATGTGCTTTTAAGTATGCACATATGTAAATCTCTTCCTAACAACAATGGAAATATTTGTATCTACTACAGCTGACAAGACTTACTGTTCACTCTCTTTTATGACTATGGTTTAAAACTTTACTTATTTTTTTATTAAGTTCTTATTTACTTTACATCCCAATCTCTGCTTCCCTCCTTCCTCTGCTCCTAGTCCCTAAGCCTCACCTTGCTTTTCATTCCATCCATTCCTCCTCCCCTTATACTTAGAAAAGGGAAGCCACCCAGGGGTAAGGACACCAAGGCTTATAGAATCAACTAACCTGGACCCATAGGAGCTCACCAAGACTGAACTGCCAACCAAAGAACATGCATGGGACAGACGTAGGCCCTCTGCACACATGTAACAGTTGTATAGCTGGGTCTTCATTCGGGACTCCTAAAGCAGGGCCAGGGTCTGTCTCTGACTACATGGCCAGCCTTTGGAACTTTTTCCCCTAACTGGCCTGTCTTGTCTAGCCTCAATAGAAAATGTGCCTAGTCTTACAGTAACTTGATATGCCAAGGATGGTTGATACGCATGACTTTTAGTCTTTGTCTGCAAAAGTTTAAATTTTTTAGATAGCTTAGAAATGAGTAAGGAAATGTATTATATGATTTTGTAATTTTGAGAGCATAATTCAATGACTTATTTATGGTTAGGTACATGACGTATTTGATAATAAATACATATCTATAACAAATAATTGCGATCAGGAATACAAGTTTCATGTTTAACTTGATCCTAAAGAAAGCTTGTCCTATCTATCCACAATTCTGTTGTGATTTCTATTAAGATCTTTCCACGATGTGAAAATATTCTGAATACATTTTATTTTTTTGCAACAAAGTCTTTTATTTTTTTGTGTGATCTTTGCTTATGCTTTAAATATGAAATAGACGTAAGATGATCAGCTTTTCTTTTGAGCGTATTTGGAGTGTATGTATGTATTTATATGGTTATACATATATGTAAAACTGTTTCCCATATATATTTTTGAGAAGTAGAGCTTTCTTATTATGCTCCCTGTATTTCTTTGCACTAAACCATGAGAGTAAATGACGTGAGGACACTTACCCACTCTTCCTCATCATAGTCAGAATGATGAGGTATGGAGTCTTGCCTTCTAAGGTGAGGGGTGTCCTCCTCAGTAGTTGTCTCCTCTGTGCTGACCTTAGGAGAGGGTGACTTCTTAAGGAGGCCTCCTGGCCTTGCAGTGTAGAGAGCTAACAGAGCACTCCTGACCAGCTGATCCTTGAAGGCATGGACAAAAAGCTCAGTCTGCAAAGAAATTGACAAGGATTAGAAACCCACAGTAGGCATCTCTGAATAGAGTTGTAGAAAGGTCAATTGTAGATTTGTTGGCACTTAAGAGGTACGTGTGGTGGGAAAGGCCCAGGCGCCAAGGAGGGAGAGTGATTCATACCAATCAATGGGAAAGAGTTTGGCATTGGGACGCTGCCAAGGCTTGGAGTCCTCCTGTTTTAAAGTAAATGCTGAGGTTTTAAATGTACTATAAACCCCATCTGTCTCCTCAGCCTCCTCTCTTTGAGCTCCACAGTCTTTGCAGATAAATTTCACTGGGGATAATCATTTCAACAACTACCTACTGTACCTCTCAAGTAATCACAAACATGCCCCAAAAGAAAACCTGATTGTGTTATAAAACAGAGCAATGAATACAGAAAAAAATAAAAGACTTTATTGCAAAAAAAATACGTATATTCAGAATATTTTCACATCATGGAAAGATCTCAATAGAAGAAACAAAAGAACAGTCTTCCCTATGAAAATATTTGCTTTTTATAATTTATTATCGTCCCCCACACTGTCTCCTTTACCAGTAATGTGGCGTTAATGAAGTTAAGGTGAAACTTGGCGTGGAAGGTTTTACAAGCTAGTGGTAAATGCCCAGTCAGTGCTGGCACATCAGCAGCTTCCTAGCACTAGAGAACTTCCAGCTGTACTTTGTAATTTTCTGATCAAATGTTTAATAGCTTCATGCTGTAATAGATGCAGTAATTGATTTTCTTTAATAGAGTAAACATAGCATGTGTGTGACCTAACACCATGTTCAAACACTACAGAGACAAGCCAGCACTGACCAGTGTGGTTCATAGCTTGTAGTCAGTTAGGAAAAGACCCTTAACCTAATTGGGTTTTTTAAGGGTAATTGATATCACTCTTTAATGTAACAACTTCTGATAATGCTAACGTAATCATCAATACATTTCAAAGTAACTGTTTCTTGGTCTACTATCAAAATCCAATCAACAGTGCCATGAGTAACTCAAAATTAGTAAATTTTCTCTGTATCTTCTTGTAACTGTCAGTAATTAAAGAAAATCATGCAATCCCTATGTAAACAAGTGTCAAAATTATTTATTATACAAATATTATATAAATATTCTTCATATTTATATTTACTTTCTTCCAATAGATTGTAGCATCCTAGAGCTGAAACAGATCTTGTGGTTGAGCATTAATTATATATAAAACTATATAAGCTGCTTTTCTATTGCTATGGTATGGCACCATAACCAAGGCAACTTACAAAAAAAGAGAACGTACTTGGGGCTTAGCGTTTCAGAATGTGAGTCCATGGTCATCCGGGTGGAAAGCATGGCGGGGGAGGCAGGCACGGGCTAGAGCAGTCGCTGAGAGCTCACTTTTCAATACACAACCAAGTGGCACAAAGAAAAACTGGGAACGATACGGTTTTTTTAAATGTCAAAACCTTCCTCCTGTGGCACAGACTTCAACAAGGCCACATCTCTGCTTACCACCTCTCAAACAGTTCCACCAACTGAATCCCCAAGTGTCACCTATATGAGCTTGTGTGGGAAATTCTCAAACCACCATGAAAGAAAGAAAAGGAAGGAATGAAGGAATGAAAGAAGGAAGGAGAAAGGGAGGAGGGATGGATGGAGGGAGGGATTGAGGATAGTCAGGTTATGGTCTTTGTTAACACACTTCTCATTCTCACCCCCAATTAAGCAGGTTCTCAGATGTCTCCCAAGCTCAGTAGTCCTTCCTCATTCCAACCCAAGCACCACTTGCAAGCAGTCTAGACGTCTGTGCCCCTTCCCTCATTCTGAGTCTCCACACATTTTGAACATGTCTAAGAACTAAATTTCCCTGCTACAAACTACCCAGGGAATTATTACTGCTGCAAAAGTTTATTGACTCTTGTCAACATTCAACAGATATATTAGTTACCTTGTAAGAAAACAATAAATGTGAAAAACTGGACATAAAACATTAAAACGAAATACTTTAGAATAAATTATGAAAAGTCAGCTGGCTTATATTGGAAAAGCACATGCAATAGTGTTAGAATGACTATGGATTGTGCATAATAAAAATAATAAAAATATAGATACACAGATGCTCTATCAGTCAGTGCAGATAAAAGAAAATGGACAAAGATGCTGTTCACATCATTTCCAATAACCTGGATATACCCATCAATGCCACTTTAATTATTAAAAATGTGAATTTACTCCTATTATGGTTAGCCAAACTTTGTACTTCTTGCTAACTACTTTCTTTTGATTCAACGCACTCTTAGCTGGGCTTCTCTGCAACCCTGTTACTACAGCTCTGATTCCTGCAATGTTGCACGAGTACTGTGTAGAGGCATGGCTATTCACACTAGTTGGTGAACCTTCTACAATACTTTTGATCACTTTTTCCCAAACATGAATACGCAGACTCTCTACTTACTTTTTAAAATATCACTTGGAACATAACGCAAAAATGTCTTGAAGACTATCTTTCTACAACCAGAATTCTACAACCTGAGACAGCTAAATACAAGGTACTAAAATCTTACACAAAACTCGTAAGAGGTGAACCTTGACTTTCTTTGTCTATGGAAAGACTTCTCTGGATCATTGGAAGTTCTCTGGCCTTTTGAAACCTGCACACATATAGTCACATTTGATTTTTTAAAAATTTAAATATTTCATTTGCAAGATTCATGTGATTTGGGGGAAATGTCTTAATTATCTTGATAAGCACTCATTAAATAAGATGAGTAGAAGTTAGATAATTTATGATCAAGAATACTTTTAGAAAATTATTAGGTCACTTAATACAGTCAATTGGCAACCTGTTACTCTTCTAACTGGATGGTGATGTGTAAGACTAGGGAGGATACATTCACGGAAATGTTTGAACTTGTTACTGCATTACTAGTTTACACTAAATGCAAAACAAACAAACAAAAACAATAAAGCTGTCTAAATGTTGTAAAAAGAGTAGGTCAAACAATTCATTCAAAATGTTGGTTTAACAATATAGGGAACAATAAAAGAATAAACCCTGAACCTAAGGATAATATATTTCATATGTTTCAGAAATCTTAAAAATAAAAGGAAAAGTGAAATATTTTACCCTTAGGCATTTTGAAGTTTGTATTTCCACGTTACTGTTCTTCAAGGCAAACATAGAATTATCTTAAAGTTTAAAAGCACTAAAATTTACTTCTTTTGGGAATGGCTGAAGAAAATGTCCCAGGTCTCTGAATATTGATGGCAGATGAGTGGCTAGGATCTGTTCATTTAAGACTACCCTTTTTCCACTAGAGAACATAACAAATTCAGCAAAATCTATTCTTTTCAGAAATTTCATTCTCATTAAAATGAGTTCAAGGCAATGTCAACCAGATTCATCTGTAATATAGAAGTAACTGGTGGATGTAAGTAGGTAACAGCTATTTTAATAATCATGTATACAGCAAGAAAAAACATTTATTTTTATATTTGATGTATTTTATTTCAGAGTTAAAATACTTTTATATTTCAACATTCACATACTGATGTTTATTTTTTCAAAATTCTTTAAGGAAAATTATACTGAGTAGCCAGGAGGTAACTGACACCCTGGACATCAATGTATCATGTACTTAACCTTGAACAACCATCTAACTATTTTATCAGATTAGATACAATGACACTTCTGACCTGAGAATGTTGTCGTGAACTCTAAACTGCAAAGTTTTCTCTTCTATTTAAACTCCTCCTCCTTGATTGATTTTTTTAATAAAATTTCCTTTTGTTCCTGATCACCTCCTGGTCATTCTGGAGTAGTGAAAATCAAACCAGAAACCTTAAATCACTATCTCAAAAGCATTCCTTTTCCTCTCATGGTGACATAACGTTCCCGCAAAGTCTTCAGTTACCACCCTTTGGCCTAGTCTCCGAGACCCATCTCCATGCACATCTGAACCATCATCAGTGAATTAAGGTCCTTACATTTTAAGAGCTACATATGAACTGGAAGTAGGGTTTTGCATCTATTCTGTTTCCTTGACATTGTGTTCTGAGATTTTCTGCCAGATGATGTCATTGCCTTTCAGCAACCGAGAATGCAAATTCCTTGAGCATTTTTTCATGACCTCTTGATGTTGGACTGCTCCTCAGGTTTTTCTACCGAAACTGTCCCAGTAATTTAAGAATCAGACCTTTCCTTCGCATCCACAGTAAATCATGCCTTTATGGGACGATTTCAATTTTCTTTTCAAATGCTTCTCTCTCTCTCTCTCTCTCTCTCTCTCTCTCTCTCAGTATG
The DNA here is from genome assembly GCA_021653895.1 of Mastomys natalensis. Lineage (NCBI taxonomy): Eukaryota > Metazoa > Chordata > Mammalia > Rodentia > Muridae > Mastomys > Mastomys natalensis. The sequence continues at coordinate 926,367 of JAJTUV010001064.1, forward strand.
TCACTCTGAGTATGAGTGTTCTTTATCTGAGTATGGGTGCGGGTGGGCTCATACCATGGCACATGTGCAGATGTCAGAAGACAACCCAGGGTCTTGTTCTCCTCCACTGGGTCTTTCTTTAGTTTTTGTACTGTGTTTACCAGAGTACCTGGGCTACAAACTTCATGAGATTCTCCAGCCCCTTTCCATCTCACTGCGGGAGTGCTTGAAATACTTTCCTATGCCTCTGTACCCTGCATTTCATAGTTTCTGAAATAATACTTATGTCTTCACACTTGCACAACCTGCCCTTTCCCTAAGGGGCCATCTCCCTAGCCGGTAGAATAAACTATTGGGAAATAACTAGGTATTAATTAGGTGGCTAGGTATCAGAGCTGTATGAGGGAGAATTTTCATTTTCCATTTCTTTATTTACTACACAGTCTTCTGCAAGCTGCTTCATTTAATAGGTGGCTAGTGGAATCTCATTAGCATTTACTATTTCAATAGGTGGTTAGTGGAATTTCATTTATATTTCTCTGCTGAAAAATGATGCTGAGAAACTTTGCATGTACTTACTTTCCACTCATATATATTTTGTGGTGGAGTGTCGTTTTAATCTTTTTCCCCTTATTAATTGGGCTGCTTATCTTATTAAGTTGCATAAACACTTTATATATTCTGATACAGAACCATTATGAGACATATGTTTTCCATATATTTTTCCAAGTTCATGACTTGCTTTTTCTGTTTTTATTTTTAATTAAATTTTCTGGAGGTCAGAGAACAACTTGCAAGAATCATTGTTTTCCCTACCAAAATATGGGTCTTGAAACTTAAGCTAGGATATCAGGTGAGGCCATAGGTGAATTAATCTTTGAGCCATCTCACCAGTTCCCTTTTACTTCAAAATCTTCCTTACATATATGTGCATGTGTGTGTATGTGTTTATGTATGTATGTATATATGTATATGTGTGTGGTGCATGCGTGCGTGTCTGTCTGTCTGTCTGTCTGTCTGACTGGTGTGAGATTGCCATTGAGTGCAGTTTCAGATAGCCTGGATCTGGGATTCAGAACATATGTGTAGCAGATGTAGCTGCGGGACACTTAGGTCAAGTCTTCTCAAAAAGAAGCAAACGTTTTTAACTGCTGAGCCATCTCTCCAGGTTGCACGTTTACTTTCTGAATAATGTCTTCTCAATCAGAAAAAAATTATATTTTTGTCATTATCTTTTAATTTCTCTTTTGCATATTTATAATAATATATTAGATAATAATATATCTAATAATATATTAGATATAATAATATATAGTAGAGAGTATTTTCATCATTAATCTAGCCTCCAGGTTTTTTTGTTTTGAGAGACTGAATATAGTCAAGATACATTTTATAACATCAATAAAGATTATTTAGTAATAATTTAAAAATTATACTTAGAAAAATGCAATTTTAATCAAGTCTTCTGTGTATCATTTATTCACAGGGCCAGAAGAGAGCATGAGATGCTCTGGAAGGAGTCACAGACAGTTGTGAGCTGCCATGGAAGTGCTGGAAATCAAACCCAGGTCCTCTGTGAGAACCACTGAGCCATTAACCAGTGAGCCATCTCTCCAGGAATTTTTCAACCCATGTTTGGCATTTGTTTATTGACTGCCATGCAGTTTGATTTTATATTATCAGTTGGTTAATCTTTATTGTATTATTTTAGAGAAGTTTGGTTCTGATGTAAATTTAGGTTGCTTGAAATGAGACCCTCTTGAGCCTGTTTTAAAGCCTTATTCTTGGAGATGAACCACAACTCATAACCTAGCTTTCTTTTAGCTCCACTATCAGACCCAAGATTTTCAGGGGACTCTACTCAGAAAATACCCAGTAAGTCATTTTTTTTCTTTGCTGAAATTAAAATATAATATTCATAGCATATTCTAGTATCTAGCTTGGGCAGCACAGTAGAGCTGGCCCTGGATGTTGGGGTTGTAGGTGAGCCAGCCCCAAGAATGCAGGAGAGCTAATCCTGCCTCTAGTCTGCTGTGCTGTGGTGGCAGAGAGGGAGAGATGCCTCCTCCTCTCCCTTGTCCCTTGCCACCTATGGTAGGCAGGAGAGCTGGCCCCAGGGTCATGAGAGTGGGAGAACTGGTTATATTCCACCTTGGCTGGAACACTCAGGAGAGCAGACGCTGTATCTTGCAGCAAAGCAGAGCTGGCTGTGGCTGAGGAGTTGCTGGTGGGCTAGCCTCGAGGGTGTGAATGTGGGAGCGCCAGTCTTCAGACTGAGAAGCTCAGATGCCTCTCAGGCCCAGATTCAGGGCATTTGAACACCATTGATGAGCCACTAGAGTGCATGAAAGGCCCAGTCCTACAGATCCAAACCTACAGGATCTCCACGACACAGAGCAACAGAGGAAGTGGAAAAGCAGTCTCAGTGAGGTTCCAGTACTGATGGAGGAGCAGAAGCCAGAGGCCTTGTACCAGACAAACCAGTCATTGCAATGATCGTTTGCAAGCAATGTGGTGTGGACAGAAGGGTATACTGTGTGACATGCTGTGACACACTACAGCGTCCACATGAGATTTGTAATCTCTGTTGTGGTTGGAGGACGATGACAAGAGAAAGGGAGGATAAGTGGGATTGGGGCACATGATGTGAAAGTCACAAAGAATAAATAAAAAGTTTATATACATATATATTGTTTGAGAACAGAAATAGCTCTGTTGGCTAATGTCTGGTGTTTGTTTTCTGGATTGTGTAGTTTATTCATAAATATGAATGAGTCAGTCAAGTAAAACATAAACACACTCCTTTATAGAGGTCCACAGTTCTTTCTATGTTAAGTCCCATTTCTCTAAACTATACTCTGTGTTCTAGTAAACTCAGGTTTCCCAAAATCTTGTCTTTTCATTGAGAAACAGTTCAAATTTCCTCTCCTGTACTAACTCTGAAAACACCCTTAGGGGAGAGGCTATGCATGGAACAAGATCCTCCTGTTCTGTAGTTTTGAAAGCCTGGAGCCCATTTGTCCAGCATTTTTGTTGAGGAGGCAGATGAAGAAATTGCATCACCTGCACAGCCTCCAGACACCAGGCGCTTCATACACAAATCAAAGGCTTAACATCATCTTTGATATCACTGTCTTTGTTTTCCTGTTCTCTAGTTTACCAATGAGCATAATTTCTCATTGTTATTATTAATACTATATTAATATTAATTAAATACTTACAATTTGACAGAGGTTTTGGAAAGCAGATATATAAATTCAAATATTCAAGTTTCAACTGGATTTGAGGACATAATTCTTAAGCTCAGTTTTGCCTTCCATGTATACATAATTTTAACAACCAATAGAAAACAAACCAGCCTTCTCCTTCCCACTGTCCTTTCAGCTGGGCAGGAGATAGAACTTGGGATGGTTGAAATTGATGAACAGTGAGAAAATCCTTCTTAGTATCTAAGTGGCCAACATAGTATTATCTTCAATACCACAGATCACTCTAACTTCTGAAAGACTGGCTGCTGGTGCTGACACTATAGAAAGAAATTTAAGGAAATTTTGAGTTTCAGAAAGAAAGATGTTCATTCTTCTTAGAACATGATCAGATTATAGTACTCTGTGGTTGAAGAGATGCTAGGACTACAATTTTTTTTCTGTACATTGTGAGCTTAGCTTCCAAGGTTTACATTTTAACTACTTAAGTATTCCAATATTGTGAAACACCCCCATTCTTTAAGAATCTGTGGTTGTAAAAGTTAACAGCCATGTCTATATAGAAATTATCTTATAGCATCAAGTACAGTACCATGCACAATTAAGTGCTCAATGGCATTTTTTGCTGAGCAGCACAATAATGACTTTCTATGGAATGGAGGGAAGAGGTGGACATTTAAAGGCTACTGTCACTCATAATTCTGATCTATGGGACATCTATGTACTATCTATATTGTCCTTAACTTTTCATTTGAATTTATTTACATTACATATTTCCTTGAATTCTCCTCATCAAAGAGATTATTTGTATTTTAAGGAAAAGAAAGATTACATTTCAACTCGTTCAACTCAACTGTTGGTGTCATTTGTTAAAATTCTAACTTTTATGTAAAAATTGTGCCCTTCTGGATGGAATTATTAAGCTAAATTCAGTGTTTTCTGTATATCAAAATAGTTTGTGATTAAAGTGTGTCTTTAATATTTTTATGGACTCCTAAGTTACTACCAAGAACAACTGTCTATTAGAAGGTATACTAAGACAAGGGCTACAGATTTAGCTCAGTGTATTTGACTGGCATGTGTGAAAGCCTAGATTTAACCCCTCACATCACAAAGGGATATATAAGAAATTCTAAATTATAATGTAATCTAACTGAATTTGTGTTCTAGAACAAGAATACACAGTAAGTACTCACTATTGTGATGTTCCTCTTATGCTTTCTACCACACATATTCCTTAGTCCACTAGATCAGGTTAATCTTCAAAAACAGTGTATGGTGGCATGCACTCAAAGAAGCTGAGACAGGGACACAGCTTTGTGTGAGTGTTAACAATTGTTTAACATCTCCGTGTGCCAGTTTATAATGAGAACACTAACAACATTTGATGAGATTATCAATAGTAAATATTAGAAGTGATAATAGCTAACACATGTATTTGTTAAAGTTGAGGATATCACTGGAATGGTGCCTTTAATTGATCCTGAGGCAAATGCCACTCTTTTCTGCCCTTATCATTACTAATACAACCATTGCCATCAAGAGTCAGAACTCTCTTGAGGGGAACAGATCTTTTCTTATTCATATTTTACTCTGTGCACCTTGAATCAGGCACAGGGATAAGGACACTGTATGGATTCAGTTTTTTATGATATATATATATATATATATATTATATATAATATATATATTGTTGTGTGTGTGTGTGTGTGTGTGTGTGTGTGTGTGTGTGTATAAAACATTTACTTGAATTTATATTTGACATTTGAAATATATTTGAAAATATATTTGAATTGTGTATTTGTTCTTTTGTTTAGAAGAGGAAGTAGTAGAAATGACATGAACTGCTTTTGGATCAACAAACATCAATTCCTGTATCTGAATATGCCCTGCAGTTGGTTTAGATTCCTTCTTCTTACAGCTTTCCCAATAGACTCCGAAGCATGGCCATTGATCTCTGGGTGCCAGTCCTTACCCAAGAGCAGAAGACTACCTCAGCTCTAGATTAGAACACCTCATTCCACTTCACTCTATACAGTCCATAGCCTGCATCAGACATCCAAGCTTACAGTACTGAGTACTCCCCTACTGTGGGCAGGTGCTCAGTGCTGAGTACCTGGGCAAGTATGCATGAGGACAGATAAATGCTAAGATTTCCTAACTGTTCATGTATAGCATGAATTTCTAGAGCAGCAACTTTAAGAATTACTCCTTAGTGTATCAGTTTAGAAAAAATAAAATAGTGACATGTCAATCCGAGGTAACAGAATTATGCACATGTAGGATGATGAGACCAAAAATACATGATGAACGTAGATAAAATTTTGCTATATTGGAATTTGTGGGAAATGGATAGATTTTAGTTGTTCTTGCCTCAAAAGCACCAAAAATAGGTATGAAGTTACTAAAATGCTAATTTGCTTCATCCTAATGACCTTTGAACACTAAGGTCATATTTATGACTTAAATCAACTTTATAAATTTATTATAAAAGTAGATACTATTGCCAAGTGTAGTGGCACCATGCCTTTTCCCAGTACTCAGGATGCAGAGGTAGGAAGGTCTCTGAATTGAGGTTAGCCTGGTCTACAGAGTGAGTGGTCTACAGAGTGTGTAGCCAGGGCTACACAGAGAAACCCTGTCAAAAATAGATGTGTGTTCTATCAATGGGGTAACTTTTGTCCTCTTATCTAACAGAACCGAAAGAAATTCAGAAACATAAAGCAGAATATTAAATCATATTGAAATGTATAACACTAAACTTTCTTCATGCTAAAATCAAGGACCAAGACTGACTCCTTCCATGCAAAATTGTTGACTTTCTTTGAAATTCCAGGCATGGATCCTTAAAAGGCTGTATGATTTAAAACAAGAAAAATCCTGTTAGTTTCTAGGGTTGGGAGATTTATCAGCAGACAAGCCCAGTCAACTCCACAGAAAACTTGAGAAAAATGTGGAGCGATGCTGCATTAAAGGTGAAGACAGTACCCTCCCCATCCCTGCAGTGGGCTGCAAATGATGCATGAAATGCACTACACAGGAAGAATATAAATACCACTCTGCAGATGCCTATTTGCTAGGACTTTCTGCTTAGGTGAACTCAGAAAAGCGCACCTACTTCCATCACCCAACCCCAAGAAAGATTAATCAAAATGAGATTACATTATTTCACTGTACATTGATATCTTTGGGATTTTCTTCTGATCCACCCAGTCCTACAGGATTTTGCTAAGTTAAAACTAATTCAAAAACATTAACTAAGAAAATGTGTAAAATGTTTATTTTAGATAAAGTAACCTGGTCTGGATCGCAAGATCATGTGGACCTGGATCACTAGATCACATGAGCTTTATTGGTTTCCTAGGAATGAATGACTCAAACTTTACAATTTTGTGGCTTTTTAGTTTGTCCAAATTTTAGACCTTTCCTTTGTGGAATAAAGGTAATATATACTCAACAACTGTGAAGATTAAACCAACCAACAAAAAAAAATGAGTTCTAGGGTTGCTTCCTTGACACAAAGCAGCTACTGGCAAAATCTGGCAACCATATTGCTTCTTTGTATGATAGACATAACTGTTGTAGCGTGGAAAGCCACCAGGTTTAAACCAGAAATCCCGGGATAAGTTCTTTTTTTCAAATTTATTAGAAAAGCCATTTAATCCTTCTGAACAAAAATAATGACTGTTTTTCAATGAATGTGGAACTTAGTTTTCTCTTGTAAGAATAATAGATAGAAATGAACACTTTAAGGTAAAAAAATTGAAAACAATTTTTTTTAACAAACATACACATATATTATATCCGGTTCTACAAATAGTATCTTCAGGTAGGCAAAGAATCACAGTGTAGAATTATTCTACAATGTTTAGAAGCATTTTCTTTGTCAGGTTCTATACTGTGTATTTGCTGAAAATGCCTAATATGGGCGTACAAACGTGTGTACATATACTAGGCAGGTGAGCTAAGTTTAATAAACTCTAGGATGTTTAGTTTAACTATTTAAAATCTTGCTCTAATTGGTTACTTTCCACTCTGGTTCTGTTCTAGAGTAGTTCTAATTATCTATTCTGTGCATATGCCCTAGGTCTAAACATCTTAATTTATTGTGTATGTAGAGACACTTTTTGACAAAGCAAAGCTTAAGGTCTACCATGTTTTAAACAACAATTAATAATTTTTGTAATATTGATCATCTTCTCCTGTTTGATAATGTTGTAGAAGTCAAAGGAGGAATTGTCTCATGCCACTGATGGCATCCACACTCAGGATCTGTTTCAAATCAAGTGATATCACCATTTACATATGCATAAAATTTATGTGATTATCAGAGGAAAATGATTTTGAAATCTAATTCACTTCACTTACTCAGCCAAACAAAAGAAGGAATAAAAATAGTATGGGAAAGAGGAACTGTATGTCAGGCAATAACTTTTCATTTCCTACAAGAGAAAGAAATAATGCATACAGAACGCACAAAGAGAATGAAGCCAATTCATTTTGATCCTGTGGCGATGCTTTGAAGTTTACTTTTAACCTAGTCTCTTTTACATTTCCAGATGCCATGAAAGGTGATGCCGTCAGAAGGCAACCCGATGGGGATTTTGCTTTCCCCACCGGAGTCAAGATTTGGATCTTACTTTTTCTGAAAGCAGCTTTAAAAATTTAGGCTGTCTGGAGACGTGCTGGGAGAGGTTAGCAGCAGGTCCTGCATGATTGCTATGAGAGGCTGCAGCTGATTGATGCTGCTGAGAATTCTTTGCCTTCGCGTGTTCTCAGTGAATGTAAATAAATTACCCCGTGCTTCAAAGCAGGCAGCAGCCGTTTGCAAAGCTAGACGCATCTGCAACTGAAACCTGATGACAGAGGCAAAAATCAAATTTCCCGTATCTGAATATGCCCTGCAGTTGGTTTTTGATTCCTTCTTCTTACAGCTTTTTCCCAAAAAAACTCCGAAGCATGGCCTTTTATCTCTGGGTTTCCCCGTCCCCCTTTCCCAAGAGCAAAGACTACCCCAGCTCTAATTTTGAACACCCATTCCCCTTCACTCTATACAGCCCCTAGCCGCCTCAGACATCCAAGCTTACAGTAAATGAGTACTTTCCCCCAATGTGGGCAGGTGGGTCAGTGCTGAGTTAAACCCGGGCCCAAATAAAGCCCGGGACAGATTAAAAACCCAAGATTTCCTTTTCTGTTCAGTATAAACATGAATTCAAAAAGCAGCAAAATTTTTGAATTACCCCTTAAATGTATCAGTAAGAAAAAAAAAAAATAGTGGGCAGTCAAAAACCGAGGGAACAGAATTTTGCACATGTGGGTATGAGGGCCAAAAAAAAATATGAACGTAAAAAAAATTTTTCTAAATTGGAATTTGTTGGGAAATGGAAAAGATTTTTTGTTGTTCTTTTGCCTCAAAAACACCAAAAATTTTGGGGATGAAGTTTTCTAAAAAGCTAATTTTTTCAAACCTAAAGACCTTTTAACCTAAGGGCATATTTTGACTTAAATCAACTTTAATTTTAAAATTTTTTATAAAAGTAGTACTATTGCCAATGTATTGGGACCATGCCTTTTTCCCCGTACTCAGGATTAGAGGTAAGGGAAAGGGCTCTGAATTTTAGGGTTAAACCTGGTCAAAAGAGTGAGTGGTCAAAAGAGTTTTACCCGGGGTACACAGAGAAAAAACCCCGTCAAAAAAGATGTGTGGGTTTTAAACAATGGGGTAAAATTTTTTTCCCCTTTTCTTAAAAAAAAACCAAAAAAAGAAAATTCAGAAACAAAAAACAGAATTTTTAAAAACATATTGAAATGTAAAACACTAAACCCTTTTTTCATGCTAAAAACAAGGACCAAGACCCGACCCTTCCATGGGAAAAATTTTTGACTTTCTTTTGAAATTCCCCGGGATGGATCCCCAAAAAAAGGGTGGGATATTTAAAACAAGAAAAAAACCTGTTTAGTTTTCCCTTTTAGGGTTGGGGGGATTTAAAAAAACAAAAGCAAGCCCAGTCAAATCCACGAAAACTTTTAAAAAAATTTTTTGGAGCGATGCTGCATTAAAGGGGGAAAAAACAACCCTCCCCATCCCTGCAGTGGGCTCAAATGAGCATGAAATGCACACACAAGGGAAAAATTTAAAAAACCCCCTGGGAGATTTCGCTATTTCTAGGAAATTTTCCTTTCCCGGGTTAGGTGAACTCAAAAAAGCGCAAACCCACTTCCATCCCCCCAACCCCCAAAAAAAAAGATTTTAACCCAAAAAAGATTACATTATTTAAATGTAAAAAATTTTATATCTTTTGGGGGTTTTTTTCTATCCCCCCCCCCCATCCTACAGGTTTTGGGTAAGGGGTTTTAACTAATTCAAAAAAAAAATTAAAAATAAAAAAAATTGGGGTTTAAAAAGTTATATTTTTGAAAAAGTAAAAACCTTGGTTTTGGGTCGCAAGATCATGTGGGGGCCCTTTATTTTACTAATTCCCCCATGGGGCTTTTTTTTTTGGTTCCTAGGAAAAATGGGCTCAAACTTTTTAAAAAAATTTTTGGGGGCTTTTTTTTTTGGGTTTTATTTTTCCAAAAAAAAAAAATTTTAAAAAGGAACCCTTTCCCCTTTTTGGAAAATAAAATAAAAATCTACTTTAAACAAAAAATGTGAAAAATTTAAAAAAAACCAAAAACCCAACCAAAAAAAAAAAAAAAGAGTTCTAGGGGGGGTTTCCCTTACCAAAACGCTCTTTTTTAAAATTTTGGGCAAAAATTTTTTCTTCTTTAATAAAAAAACCAATAAAAATGGGGGTTTTTTGCCCAAAACCCACCAAGTTTAAACCCAAGGAAAATTCCCGGGATTTTTTTTAAGGGGGTTTTTTTTTTTTTTTTCAAATTTTTTTTTTTTTTTAGAAAAGGGGGGGCCTTTTTAAAAAAAAAATTTTTTCCCTTCCCGATTTTAAAAAATAAGGGACCCTTTTTTTCCCAAAAAAATTTTTTGAAAAAAAATTAAAAATTTTCTCCCTTGTTTTAAAAATTTAAAAAAAAAAGAAAAAAAAGAAAAAAATTGGAAAAACTTTAAAAAGGGGTAAAAAAAAATTGGGAAAAACCCTTTTTTTTTTAACAAAACCAAATTTTTTTTTTTTTTTTTCCCCCATTTTTTTTAATTTTTTTTTTTTTTCCGGTTTTTTTAAAAAAAAATAAAAATAATTTTTTTTTTCAAGGGTTAAAAAGGAAAGATTCACAAAAGTAAAAAAAAAAAATATAAAAAATTCCTTTTTGGGGAAAAAAAATTTTAGAAAGGCCCAAAAATTTTCTTTTTTTTTTTTCCCAGGTCATTTTTAAATGTGTATTTTTTTTTCTGAAAAAAAACCTTAATATGGGGCTTTAAAAAACGTGGGGGTAAAATTTTAAAAATAGGAAGGGGGACCTAAAATTTTAATAAAATCAAAGGGGTTTTTTGTTTTAACTTTTTTAAAAAACCCTTTTTCTCTAATTATTTTTTTTAAAATTTTTCCCCTCTGGTTTTTGTTCAGAGTATTTTTTAAATTTTTTCTATTCTTGCATATCCCTAGGTTTTAAAAATCTTTAAATTTTTTTGTATGGGAAAAAGAACCACTTTTTTGAAAAAGCAAACTTAAGGGCTTTCCATTTTTAAAAAAAACAATTAATTTTTTTTGTAATATTGACCCTCTTTCCCCCTGTTTTGAAAAATTTTTGTTTGAAACAAAAAAGGAATTGTCTTTAAAGCCCTGATGGCAACCACCTCAGGGGTCGTTTTCAAATCAAGTGATTCCCCCATTTTTAAATGCATAAAATTTTTGTGATTATTTAAGGAAAATGATTTTGAAATCTAATTTTTCTTCACTTACTCCCCCAAACAAAAAGAAGGAATAAAAATAGTATGGGAAAGAGGAACTGTATGTCAGGCAATAACTTTTCATTTCCTACAAGAGAAAGAAATAATGCATACAGAACGCACAAAGAGAATGAAGCCAATTCATTTTGATCCTGTGGCGATGCTTTGAAGTTTACTTTTAACCTAGTCTCTTTTACATTTCCAGATGCATGAAAGGTGATGCCGTCAGAAGGCAACCCGATTGGGGATTTTGCTTTCCCCCACCGGGAGTTCAAGATTTGGATCTTACTTTTTCTGAAAGCAGCTTTAAAGAACTCTTCAGGCTGTCTGGAGAGCGCTGGCTGGCAGAGGTTAGCAGCAGGTCTGCATGAGTTTGCTATGAGAGGCTGCAGCTGATTGATGCTGCTGAGAAACTTCCTTTGCCTTCGCTGTGTTCTCAGGTGAATAGTAAATAAACTGGTACCCCCGTGCTGCAAAGACAAGGACAGCAGCCGTTATGCAAAGCATAGACAGCATCGCAACTGAACACCTGATGACCAGAGGCAAAACAAACTCACATTTCATTATTCTTACTTACCAAATAAGAACAGAGGTAAGATTTATTTACAGTCTTAAGGCTAGATGATGCAAATCTAGCCTTTGATCGACCAAAAGAAAGATTGCTTATGATTACATATGTTAAGAATTACTCTAAAAATGACTGATAACAATAATCACTGAAGAACACCAGGCCCAATAGTTGAACGTAGTCCCTCAACCCCACAATCAACTCAGTTGCAGTATAAACCCTGGCTTGAAGCTCAGTAGGCAGTGAAATCATTACAGCAGCTTTATCATCCCCAGTAGGAATAGAGAATTAATTACGTGAGCAAATCTATGAAATGGTTAAATTCAGAGGCACTCACATGCAGAGACTGGAACAAATGCTTGAGAGGAAGCAAGCATTCCACCAAGTACCTGTACTTTCTTTCTATGACGTGACAAGCACAAGAGAGTAACAAACACTATGAGCTCAAAAATGTAGAGAAAATAAATCAACGCCAAGTGGCCAAATAGACTGTTGTACTTTAAAGGGAAAAGATTGAATTCTAAAGTTTTATTATACTATTTTATCTCCAGACTTGTTCTTCAATTTAGCTTAAGAACCTGAAAACTGGTTATTAATCAGGAATCGTTGATTTTCATAATCAGTATGCATGAACTGATGGGGAATCTGGTGAGAGGAGGGATTATGTGGAGCAAAGGAATCAGGAGCAGGCTTTGCTTGCCAGGATGAGAAGGAATGGACAGCAACCTAGAGGCAGAGGAGAGGGCAAGGGAGAGGCGGCGGATGGTCACTGTACTCACAGGCTTGGTACAGACATTTCTATATCCTTTTATAGCCAATAGTCAACAATCTGTTTCTAAACCTCATCGAAGCTTGTTTGGAGTATTTGTAAAACATTTCCCTTATAGTTACTAGCTAAAATATTTAAATTCCCATCATTCCATTTTCATTTTTGAAAACCTAAGATGTCACTATAATAAATAAAATTACTATCTAGAAAGCAGTTTTTCCTTTCTCTTTTTCTTGGTTCCTCAGTGAAAACTGTTTAAATCTTTTTAAAAGATGATAATATTTTACAAACATACTCCTCACAATATATGTACCATTTTACAAATTAATTATAATTAATGTCCTTGTATTTTTGAACTAATAACATGAGAGAACAAAAGAGCAATGATGGTCACAGCCTTGGAGAACTGAGATCTACACCGTAATCTGGACAGTCTAGGGTCCATTCATTCTCTTGAACTGCTCTTCTGAGTAGATATGCCATATAATTCAACTCTCCAGTCTTCTAGAAATAAAACAACTCCACATGACTTTTGCAAAGCCAAGAGTTGACTAAAGATATTGATGTGGCACCGAAAATAGGGGGGTAGTTCTGGATATCCCACATCTGTGGTTAGAGAGGTAAGGATTCACTCTACACCACATACAGAAAACACTGTGTCCTACATTCACTGTGGCCTGCTTCACTGTCCTCATTGCCTTCTGAATTTATAGAGACTGACAGGCTCCCCAGTGGCTTTGTCCTTAGAAAGCTAAAATGCCCAAGTGCCAGTGTTCTTACATCTCTCTGCTCACATTATTTCTTTCTCAGTATCCTATTTCTGATGTATCTTACTCTTTCTCCTGTCTCATCTTTGTGACAACTGCCTCTGTTCCTTCTTGACTTTTCTGACAGTTCACTCTGATGTTATTTGTAGATATTGACCACTTTCTCTTTGTCTCATTATGTGCCCTGAAAATTCTTTTAGAATTCTCCACATGATGTCTGGCATATAGTGTTTCCAAGAAAGTTTTCTATATGCTTTTTTTTCCCTTTTGCCTTAGATGAGCATCTGAAGGCATAAAGTGGGCTCTGCACGAGTAACAAATCCTCAGGAGATGCTGATACAAATGACCAACTCCATCATTGGAGTAGAGACACCTGCTCTTCTTGATTTAATTTTGAGGTGCTCCTATAAATTCTAGATCATATTTCATAATGAGTCTGGTTTAAAAAAGCACTTAAGTTACTGTGAATTTCTTAGCACTTTTATCAGGCTACATGTACAATGTTCTATACACTCTACCTACACTCCCTTCACATCATTACCGTTACTTCCAACATTTCCTATTACCCTTTTATCTTTTCTCTCTTGATTATATCATCCTCTCACCCTGAGCCTGCTCAAACACAGCCTTGGACATAACCCGAAATCATGCCTCTTGTGGCGGCTCAGTCAGGTCTTCTGTGAGGTTGTTGTGGAACATCCATTGGTCCCCATTATGTTCTCCCTTAATGATGGGCATTTTAGTGAGGCTGAAAGGTTCATTTCTTCACAGGGAAGGTCAATGTTTCTGTCCGAGATGACATGGTATTGCATGTGTCTGTTGAATGCCTTACTCTTTAAACATGTCATATACTTTAACAGTTAAGCTTTTTAAAATAGAAAACTGTGAATATAGTTAAATTATATAGAAAAATAACTATTTTATATGAGTCTGAGATTTAGGCTGAATCCAAATATTTGAGTTAATAAGCTAAATCAAGAAGACAATAAGCTAAAGATAGGAAGAAAAAATATTTCTTGGAAAAGATTAACACAATATAAAAACAAATTATGGACGATAGAAATTGAAATTGGTTTCACATTATATTTGTATTAAATAAAAAATGATTCAAAGTATATACATAGACTTTACATCAAGCTAAATGCAATGAGAACATGGATATATACCCTCTTACATATTTCATGTTCCTTAGTCTATTATTGCTGATCTGTCTTGCCTCTTCTAGGTGCCAGCAAGTCTCAGTCCTGGGAACGTTGGCTTGTCAGATCCATTTGACAACCCTAACCATTTAATCTTGTGGTTTAAATGTGTCAGCCATGTGCACAGTTCCTCTGTGCACATTCTAACCCTAACTCCAGCTGAAACAAAACTTCTTCTCGGGGCAGATCCAACTCAATATGTCAAAAGGAATCCCTAGGTTGCTCCCCATTCTCAAACAACCAGCTCAGCTTTACCTTTCTGCATTTCACATGGTAGCATGGCTACTTACTTCTCTTCTTCCCTTGCCTTTAACAGAAAAGCTGCCCTTTCCTGTTACATAAAGCCAGAATCTAACCATTTGTTCCCATACTCACTACAAATATCCTGGTGCAAGTGGGTATCATCTTCCACCATGAGGGTTATTACAAAACCCATGCAAATTCTAGCATTACATCAAGCTATTGGGAAAATTGTGCTTTAAGACATGGACAGTTTGTTTTTTACCTCTGTTCAGGTATTGAAAATATAGAGAAAAGGTAGGAGGAAGAGGGGAGAATTTTTTCAACCCAAGTCCTCATCCTGAGACTTAACTGTAATGTTTCTGTTCTTCCTCTGTCCTCTCCAACAATGGTTTGACCCATCACTTCTCCACACCAATATTGTTGTCAGTGGAAGTATAGAAGAATATGTATCACAGATGAAGGACAGATAAGAGAGGAAAGGAGAAAAACACAGGGTGAATGGCCCAATGAATTTGAGGAAAAGTGTTTTAAATAGTAAGTCTTTTTGTGTTACAGTTAAATCTACAAATGAAATCTCAGGGTGTTTTTTTCTTACATTTTCCAAGTTCACAGAAGTGGTGTGTGTGGTGTGTGTGTGTGTGTGTGTGTCCTGAGTAGATGGTGAGGCATAGACATGCTCTTAGTTCTAAGTGAGAAGAAAGTGTGTGAATAATACATAAAACTTCACACTTCAGTGCACTTGAACATACCCTTCTGGCTTCATAGGGCTTAACAACATGCTTCCTGAAATCGCTGAAAGTGCAATCATACATCTCTGCTTCCCCCTCACCTGCTTCTTATTTCCTGCTGGATGTGGGGCTTTGAGAAAAGAGCTAGACAAAAACAAAACTCTCTTCCTTTGCCTCCTGTGGGGTTCACTTATGTAATTAAATGACTTACAAGATCTATGCTTAAATTGGTGTTTGTTTTTCAAACTAGTCTTTTTGGTAAAAAGAAGAAAATTTCTCCTTGGATTCACGGAAAATTTAGGTTCCATGTGTGTTTTGATCAGTTTGATTCTACCACTCGTTAACTCTCTGTCAACTAGCACTAATGAAGGAGACAAAGCTGTGTTAGCTACTCCACTCTTCCCCTAAGAAAATTGCTTTGTCTATTCTGATCAGTGTCTCTTACTATCTATCTTAATGTGTCTGCTCTTGATTGTGATTTCTTAACCACAATGGCCTCTCTTATGTGTAAATAGATGTAATTTCTTTACCCTCTGCAGATCACATAGAAATGTTCTAGGTACAATTATATAACATTTGTTTGAAATGAACAATGTCACATTGTAGTATCTGCCATGCCCTGTCTGTACTTCTCTCTGTGTGTTCTTGCCTTGACTTCCTTGGGCATCTAGGGGTCTGGTCAGGTCTACATTGATGAAGTTTGGCTTCTGGTATTTTCATACTTAACCCTTCTGCCCAGATGAGATGGAATAATACTCAAACAAGAACTACTGACTCTCTTCAAAATAAATGATCTTTCCTTTATTCTGGAAATGATCTTTACTAATCAAGGAATGGAATAAGGTGCAAAATTAAAATCCATTACCAAAGTATTCTGCATATGTTTCTATGACTACAAACAAGCCTGAGACAGCTTAGGTGGATAATGGAAATATCCCTAGATACAGCTGGAATTTAGTCAACATTTTGTTGACTAAAATTCAATGGATTGTACGTTTATAATAGACCATCTTCATGCTATGAAAATTATATTTTGATAAATCTTTTTAAAAACAACAAATATCCTCGGTTATATTATAAGACTGGTAATTATTATCCAGGGATAAGAATATAGGAAAATGAAAGGTACATGAACCATTTCATTTTTCCATGTTATCTAATGTAAAGAGAAAGTCCAATAAAGCAAATAATTTATACTATAAATTTAACTAAAATCCAAATGTTTCTCTATCACTATAATAAATTATTATCTTGCCTATACTTTATGGGTCTCATATGATACTAATGCTTTCATGGGTTATATTGCTTTTTTTCTACAACTCTACTGAAGACAAACTATTAGAATATTTTTTCTATAGAAGAAATACTATTATATTATCTAGATATAAAAGATGAAGGTAAGTGGGGCTTTGCCTGGGTTACACAGCTGGCATATGTGGTGTAACATGTGTTCTAGATTGTTTCTCTATAATCACACAACTTGAACTTCTAACTATGTTTCCCTATCTCTTGAGCATTTCATGATTTTGTTGAGTTACTTCAGATTTTTTTTAAAAATCATAAAGCTACATGTAATATGGAATGATCTACAATTCAATAATATCATGGCAGTTACAGATTATAAAATTAAAATAAAATTAAAGTTTTTATTTTGTAAGGAAAACTATTCATTACTGACGATTAAGATTCTAGTTTATAATACAGATTAGTCTAAAAAAGAATTTTGGAATCATATGATGCTAAATTAAATCAACAAATATTTAATGACTGCTTCTTGGCCGAGAATTGAGAAAAGCAACTGGCCATATCTGGTAGCTATGTGGTGAGAGGATACATATGATTCCTGTTCACTAAATGCTATACAAGGACTGGCCTCATTGGATTTTTTTTTTAAAAAGGAATCTTTATTTTGGATGGAGGGTGTGTGTCATCTTTCTAGAAAAATTTGCAATGCTGAACTTTGAATTTGAAGTGTTCTCTAACACCCTGAGCATGTCCACAGAGTCAAAACTTTCTCATTAAACACTTCAGTTCCTATTGTTCACCTCATAATGCATGGTTTTGTTTCCCTAGGTAGACCACAGTCAGTAATATTTCGGTTCTTCAAGGTGTTTTGCTTTTGGAAATAGAGTTTTCAAAAAGTTTTCATAACACAAGCACACACACACAATCAATCTACAACTAATAAAGAAATAAAGACCAAAGTATTTCAAAGGAAAAAGGGACCCATTCCACACGGCAAACTTACAAACTTTTCCAATGTATTCACCAACATTTTCTTCCCTGTTGTATCAGGATTCTTACCTCCCAACTTAACGAGCACACCTAACCTAGACAATTCCCAAGCCCTCCTAAGCACCATTATAATGCCTAGAAGGCATTTCACCTGTGCTGAACCCCAAATTGAAGCCATCTTTATCTCCTGTAAGTACATGATAAAAAAAAAAAAGATACTGGAATGTTTTCAGGATATGTTACATTTAATAGAATTTTGCAGCGATGAGTTATCTCACTTTGAGTAAGTCTAATTTTCCCCATGATATCAATCTTACCTATATATTTCATTACAATCTTTAAAAAAATGAGATTCTCCCTAGATTATTAAATACTGTGTTGTGTTTTGTGTTTGTGTGTGTGTGTGTGTGCTTGCGTGTGAAACCCTGCTTATCATATGTGCATCAGGCATGCACATGGAAGCCAGAAAAGGCCTTTGGATCACTTGTACTGCACTTACATGTGGCACTCTATGTGGTGCTGAGAACCAAGTATGTCTCCTCTGTAAGAGCATCAGGTGTTGAGCTACAGCCCTCTTCCCAGATAATTTTTTAATCTGAAATATAGTGTTTTAAGATAGGTAAATGATTTTCCTTCTCTGCCTTTGCAATGATGGCTAAGTATATAGGTTAGTGAAGAGTTGCTAAAAATATTCTGGAAATCTCTGTGCTTAACCTGAGCACAGAAGTTCCGTACAGGATTCATTTGCTTCATACACGTTGACATGACAAACTGTGTCATTGTTTCAAGTATTGTTTTACTTTATGAAAAACAAGTCTGCTATAAACTCTTCTTACAGGGTTTCAAAATGAGCAAAAGAAAATGTTTTCTGATAATTCGTTTATTGATACAATATTCTGACTTAAATTCCTATCATTTGGTGGATTGACATTTTTCCCTTAGATCCCACATTCTATATTTCCCAATTCTCTTTCTTTTTTGGGTATTGTTCATATATATATATTAAAATCTAAAATTTTAAGTTTTTAACGTTAAATTAAGACACTAAATTGTAAAATAAAACCATCTAAATTATCTTTCTGAATAAACTGTGACTCATTTATTTAATATGTCATTTCTCAAAACTGTAAGTTTTTTTTTTATTTATGATTTCCAGCAATTCAACTACAGCAGCAACATGGTAAATCAAGAGGCATCAGTCGATATATCTACATTGCAAATGAAGAAACCCAAGGATGAATGGCTTTCTGAAGTCACACAATTCAAACTCTTTATGGTTTGTTATTTTTACACACTGTTGCTTTGACAAATTTAATATCAAATCTTCTAGAGTTGTTTACATATTATCATTTATGAATGTATAAGCCTTTAACAATTTCACTTCTCAAAACTTTGAACTGTCATGCAATGCTTCTTGCCCAAACAACAGAATGCAGTTGGTCTCCAAGCTACTGGAATGTATTGGAGCTTGTCTCCAACTTGCAAGCATTAAATATAAAAGTGGGCAAGGGAATTATTAATTGTCAGTAATTAAGTTGGCTAGCTTTTATAAAACCTGTCATCTTTCTTCTTTCAGGATACATAAATGCATATTTCCCTTCTTAGCGACCTAGGATAAAAGCACCACTCTAAGACATGCATGCGACTGCTCTCAGGCCTAGAAGACCTTGTCTGCAAGTGTCTATAAGGTATTTTCTACAAGTATGTCTTTTTGATTCTGATTCCTGATTCCACCAAATGTCCTCATCTTTGTCACTTCATTAAGTCATATAAGTCACTGCAGGAAGAGTGACTTGCTTTATAGGAAATCCTTTTATTCATATAAATATTCCTTCATTATCTTTGTTAGCGCACCAAACCCCAGCCAAGCTAGTTCCTGGGGATTTAGAATATGCCAGATAACATGGTCCATGCCTTCAGATCATGCTCTGTCTAATAAGGCTGTTTACATTGCAGGTATAAAGCAGATATCTAGATTACAGAATCAAATCTTGGCTTTTACAGGCGTCTAAATAGTGCCCAGTCTTAAACTCAGATCTGTAGCGGTAAATAGTTAAGCTGCTCTTTGCTCCAGCAGGTCCTGTGCCTCCTCTGCAGCTCAATGGTTGGACATTTCAAAACTTCCCTGTGGCTAGTATTCACTCCCCTCTGATATTCCTGGTTTAACACTTTCTAAATCTACATTTTATTTTTGAGGCCCTGTTACCTTTCTGGCCCCACCCCCTACACCCATAGGGCTGCTTTCCCTTTACACCTACATTGCTGGCTGATTTCTCTCCTGCAGTTCTGATCTGATCTCTTTGCTTCTGAGTCACGGTGATTCTCCTCTTTATCTTCCCCTTGGTCCTTTGCCAGGGCAATCTGAAAGTTCCACCTCTGTCTCCCTGCCTAGTCATTGACTGTATGACAATTCTTTATTACCAATCAAAGCCAGCTGGGTGCAGGGACCCTCAGCAACTGGAAGTGGATTTGGGGAGCTAAATTAAGACCATTAGAACCATTTCCCAACCTAGATCTGTGGCAGCAAGTGAAGATGCTCACTCTGGTTCACTATGGAGGGATGCGTGAGAAAGGGCTGGAAGGGTAAAATGAGAGAGATGAAGCTGAAAAGCAAACACAGTAACATTACATTTGAAAAAGATTCCCTGTGTTATGATTCCAATGTCAAATGTACTCCAACATGCTTGTGTGTGTTGAATGCTGGGTCCTAGCTTATAGTCTTGCGGGAAGAGAAAGTATGTCTATGGGTAGTTACATGCCTCTGGAGTCTACACATCCTTCCTTTCAATCTGGTCCCTGTCCATCTTAAGGTGAATAACCTTCTCCTTACCCCAGGCTGAGAAGCAAGGGAACTAAATAATATGGATTGAAGTCTGTGAAATCATTAGCTACAATAAATCTCATCTCCTTTTAAGTTGTTTATATCAGGACTTCTAAGATATCAGACCACTGGCTAAAATACTTCTCTGAAATTTTGCTTTCTATGGTTTCAACTATCTATAGTCTACCATAGTCTAAGTGGAGAATTACAAAAATAAACAGTTTGTATAATTTTAAAGTTACACAACCTTCTTAAAGTAGGATGGAATCTTGGACCATCTTGCTCTGCTTCTGAAGGTCTGTTCCATCCCTCTGTGCAGAGTATTCCTGCTGAATATGCTACTTGATCATGGTCCCTTAGTAGCTATCCTGCTCATCAGCTCAACTCTTAGGATATCTTTGAGCTTGTGATCAGGAAACTTTATTTTGCTGAATAATAATCACAGTGATCAGAAATGGCTGCTACTGGACATCTTATTGCTATATTGTTAGGTTTCTAGTTCATTAGTAGTTATTACTAATCTCCTGTTCTCTGTTTACATGCTCAACTTTATCACAGGTGCATGTGTATGTATGAAGAAGCAGAATTAAATGGCCTGGTAGATGTAGCTATCCTGTTAGATTTAGGAATGAAGCTCTTAAGGACAAGGTAACACTAATGCATAATACAGACCTCAATCCTGACTTCCATGTAAAAAGTAGCCGAACTGTTTAAAATTATTAAATATTTGCCTTTTAGAAGAAATGTCATTATAGACAAAATGAACCAAATGTTAGACTCAGTGCCAGCCAAAAAGGAAGAACACTGATTAAGCTTCTTGGCAGAGGAACACCTAGAAGATGGTATCCTGTGGGTCAGGATTATCATAACCCACAACTCATTACTGAAATGAAAGACCTCCAAAGAAGTTAGGAAGCATAACCGATAATCACTTAAGATGCAGCCATGGGGTTAAGGGTGCCAAGGATTTGCTGACTTCTAAGTGGAAAATCTGAGTGTATGATGATGCAGTTTGGGGGATTTTGTTCATTCCTTTGCTTACATTAGAACAAAGAATATTCAGGAGAAGAAAGATAAGAGTCAATGGAGGGGGAAGTGACTTTGATATGGCCACCTTGAGGCTATGAGTGAAGCAGGGCTACCTATGAGTACACACCCACACACATGCATGCACACACACATGAACGTCCACACACACACACACAACGCATGCACACACACATGCACACCCACACATGAACACACCCACATGCACACCCACAGTGCACCATATGCACACCACATGCACACACACACATGACACACACACACACATGCACACACACACAACACACACACACACAACACACACACATTTAGAATTTACCAGTCAGTCCTTCATTCCCAATCTTAATCTCAACATGAAGACAGTGTCTAAACCCCAGCACTTGAGATTTAGTCGTAAACTGAGAATTTATGCAATTTAATGCTTTCTCAAAAGGTGATATAGGGGCATCTCTGACATGAATCATCTGTTATAAAAAAAATTTGTAACGAAAACATAAATTTCTAGAGTTTTCTGAATAAAATATATTTTAAGAGTACATGTGATTATAAAAATAATTAGATATAATTTAAACCTGTGGTATATTTATTAATCCTGCTATGTCCAACCAATAAAATACAAATCATATTTTCAAGAGTATAGAATTTGACCTGGAGAGATGGCTCAGTTGATTAAGTACCTTCTGTACATTTATGAAAACTTGAATTCAAATCTAAAATGCCTCTCCTCTCTCTCTCTCTCTCTCTCTCTCTCTCTCTCTCTCTCTCTCTCTCTCTCGTGTGTGTGTGTGTGTGTGTAGTGGTACACACTGCATGTGTGCATGCGTGCGTGTGTGTTCATGTGTGTATGTGTGTGTCTTCAGTCCAGATACCAGCAGCCTCATGACATAGTCAGTTAAGCCAAAACAATGAGCTCTAGATATTTTTGCCACGTACAATGAGTCTGAGAATAGTTGAAGAGATATATGATTACCATCTCTGGTCTCTATACCTATGTGGGCACACACACACACACACACACACACACACACGAGTGTGGTCATGCATGGTACATGCACAAAAGAATGGTATTCAACATGAGTTGAGGAGTTTCTAAACTAAATGATAGCTAACATAAGTTTTACCATATACCAGGAACAATAATAAGTGTTATCAAAGTTTCTTACGATTTTCACTGGGCAATAAACACAAATTTCACCTTATAAATAAGAAAACTAATGTATAGAAAGATGAGGTAATTTCATTAATTCCACAAAGGCAATTAAATGAGTAGAATTTGAGCAGGGATTGATATCTATAAACTGTCTATGAGATGAATTTTCTATTTGCCCATGAGTAAACGCAGAAATGTTAAATAGAATTACAAAAAAGTCAATAACATTACATTCAATGACTTGAATTTGTGAGGATAAATGCTAACTGACATGGTGTTTACACATCTAAAATCATTTAGTGAAGAGCACTATACTGGTTCATTATAGTAAAGAACTCTGAGGCACGTAGGCCCTCAACTCTATTTCCTTTAGTTACTGAACATATATGTTACAAGAAAATATAATGCAGAAATAAAATAGGAACTTTACAAAGGAGAAAATAACATTTAAAATTCATTTAGGGTCACATGCAAATTAGAGAAAACACTTTCAGTCACGTATAGCACAATCAGTTTGTATTCTGAAAGCCTTGCCCTTCAGTTTGCACAAATACCGAGAGGATTTAGTTAAGGGTATGCTATCATCTACCTATCTCAGTTGGAAATAAAAATAAAGTACTTTTCTTCAGAAGCACTTGTCATCATGCACGGGGATATATATAGGTCAGCACCCCTGGAGCAGAAGCACACATGTGCAGGTTTGGCAGAAGGAGTTTTGTATTTGCTAAAATATAATGGAACTTCAAGCTAGACATAGCAAATGAGAACCAATTCACAACAAGAAGAAAATAGCCCCTTAAATAATCGAATTATAATCAACACAAAAATTAAATTACTGTCTCCTTCTAAATGACATATTTCCAGAAACTGCATTCAGTTCAAAAGGAAAAAAATGAAGTGACACCAGCTATTCATTGGCCTTATTTTCACTGTGCCTGTGTAATTTCATTAAACCACTTAAGAAGAAAGTTCTGAAAGCAGAAACAAAAGCTGCACTTGAACATGAATGGCATGAATTGGAACTATTGGACTTGAGACTGAACTTTGAAAACAAATTAGTCTTTGTATATTGGACATGACTCCCAATGAAACAAAAAAGACATAGTTAGTTGTAAAAGTGAGGGCTTTCATCCATCAATGAGACAAGTATTTGACACATCCTCCTAGCAAGACTCTGGGTGCATCATGGAAAAAAGGTAAAGATTGTAAAAGCCAGAGGTTCTTCTGGAGATAACAGGACTGGTGGCCCCATGAACTGACATCTACTATGCCTACAAGATCAAGAGAGTTACTATTCCAGTAAATGTGGAGAAGAGCACGCAAGCACCCACCCCTAGATGAGGAGCTATTGACTGTTGATGGGTACTAGGGGAAAGAGATTCCACTACCAGATAATTCTGGACTGTATCAAGTTCACAGTTAATATTGCTGGGATGGCGAGGTAGTTCCCCCAAGCCATGCTGAAAACATCCATCTTCAACCATTTACAAAGCAAAGAAGAGCTAGAATAGCTCCATCATTTAAGAGATTCTCTGCCTGCTTGCAGAATGCACTTAAGTTATTCATTTTTATACTGCAATACGCTACCTTACATTGTCTTTCACTGAAAACACAATATTTGTTGATTAAAAAAAAATCAGGAACATACTGGAATGGTGTAGCAGTTCTTTTGATGCTAAGTTTGCTCAGACTGGCTCTCCGTAGCCCCAAAGCATTTTCAACCATATATTGTCTCAGCAAGCCATATTTGATCCATATATTTCCCTAGAGCACAGTACTTTAATGATTGGCACTAAGCTCATTAGTAAATATTTTACTGTATTTATAAATAAAACAGAAACAGAGAGATACTTAAGATATGGATATCCCAAGGAAATCAATGTTTAAAAGCACTGGACATTATTTTTTTCATTTACCTTAAATTTAATTCTTGAGTTATACTCTTATGTCTATTGTCCCAGTGAAAAGTGACTAATTAGAATACATATTTTCATGCATATACTAAGACATAATATGTCTCAGGTGCAATGGTGAACTCAACATTTGTCTTTGCCAACTGCATACAATGCTGAATTATGAAACAGTAGAATTATATCCTACACCTAACATCACATTCTGACAATTTATGTTCTGGATACCATGTGTATAGTTTTGAGTCTTCTAAATATATTATTATTCTCTTTAAAATTTGATAGATTGAAAAGTAAACAAGACAAAATGAATAAGTCGGTAAGAATTTCTAGTTCCAGACAGGATGGTGGAAATAGCACTCTCTAGCTTCTGCATATCACATAAACCAATCTACTCAAAACATAATAGTCCTAATAAGAACTCAAGGGGTAGAAGAAAAAAGGCAGATTGGTTTGGTGCCTGAGGATGTAGAACGTGAAATGACAATGAATCTCTTTTGTTGCTCTCTTGTGGCTGTTATACGCTGTTATTTGAGTTTCAGAGAAAGCCTCAGAGCAGGAAAATACCATTACTAGCAACAAAAATTACAATAATAAAGAACACCAAAGGAAAGCTAAAACTGGTGAAATTGGTAGCTCTGTGAACCTTGCATCTTTGAGTCACACCAGTCCATTCTGCAGATGAATGCACAAGCCACGACCCTTCTATCAAGGATGCTACAGGAGGCAGAGGAGGTCAGTGAGAAACAGCTCTCTACAGTAGGCCTGTAGCCAACCAACCTATCTGCCACTCACATTTCAATAAACACAGAACATCCCTTCTTTATTGCAGTCGTGATTTAAACAGACTCTCAACTCACCTGCAGAAAATAAATTCCTTCTCTGAAAGCCTATCACTGGAATTCTGACTTTTTCTTCCCCAAATCCGAAGGAAACAGAATCATTTTCTACAGCAGAAAAGTTTAGAGGCAGGGCATAGATACTAAGGGGCCGCCTGGGGACAGAACAGTACTTCCTTGTGATTATAATCATAGTTACTCTAAGCTTCCTATGTGATAAAATATCAAAGTCACATAAGGTCCTCATTAATGAACAGTAAATAAAAATGAAAGAAATGTGAATGATCTCTACAGCTGAAATCATAGTAGTATGTCCAAATCAGTAGCTTATGGAAGAGAGAGAAGAAGGAGAAGAAGGGGTAGAATGGGGAAGGAATGAAGGAGAGTGAAGGGAAAAGATGAAGGAGGAGAGGAGGAGAAGAAAAAGAAGACCAAGAAAACAAGAAGATGAAGAAGAAATACATATGCATTCGAGATACAGTGATTCAATTCTAAAATACTTTCTTCTAAAACATCTGAATACTATGGAAATGGATTTTTTGTGACAAATGCGCTCACATTTTTAAATGGTCTTAGTTTGTCACTTGTTTAGAGTGTCTAATACTTTATAAAACCATCAGTCATGAATGATAACTGTTCGATTGTAGCATTCAATTTGGGAATTTTTAATCAAAGAAAAAGTAACAGCTTGTGAAGGAAAAATAAGTGTTCTTATCCTAATATTCTTTTTTCTTTCTTTTGTACAGCTTGTGTGATGTAGTCATACCAGAGAAAATTAGGATGTAATTTCGACTGAACGTGAATGAGAGGGGGCATGAGTACTGAAGCAGACACTTTACTAAGTAGCGTTTAAACATAGTAAACAAACAAATGTGCAGGACTAGTAATCTAACACTGTTAAGAGATACTGCATTAACTGTGTGTTATTTGTTCCTAAGTAACCAAGCTTGGTCTGTTTAATTATCTCATTGACAGTCTTCTTTCCAATGCTGCAGTTAAAAAATAGGGAAGTTGTTTGTTGTGCCTCAGTCCAAGGAAGAAATCACTAACAGGGTCATCATCAAAAAATACAGCTAAAATGAGAAAGATTTAAAAGGATGTATGTTCTTCATTAAGCACCATTATCTCTACGTTACATTGGGTCAAGGGTCTAGATAAAGCCCTGCATGGTGGTTTTTTCCACTGAGCAAGAGTGCATACCAGAATGTCCCACGAAGCAGCAGAGCTTTCAGGTCAGTCTTCTGCCCCAGAGCACCCAGAGAGCCCAATCATGCATTTTATTGGTTCTAGTCTATTCTTAAGTAATTTAAAGAAATTCAGCAACTTTAATTTTCCTGATGAGTTAAAATGCTAAGAACCATTTGTTGGGAAGGACTGGTCTCCAAAATATTAACTTTGTCTATAGACTTATTCAAAGAAAGAATAAGTCATCAATGAAATATTTGTTTTCTTTCTGACATTACTTACTTCCTTCTCTCTGTCTCAAATCTGTGGAGTAGTTTTCGAAGACCACCATTCTTGAATCCCTGAAAATGGGCAGCTGGGGCCCCCACAGTGATGACATCATAGAGAGCATCTGGAATGCAAACAAGGAGATGAACACTTAGCAACCATTTGTCTCCTGCACGCACTGTGCACTAGAGTATCCATGCTGCGGGAAGTTTGAGAAATTATTCTGCTTCAATTTATATGAATAACTATGAACTCTCATCTCAAGGGGGCAAGAAGAACTAATCAATCTTTCTAAAAGCCACCTGTGCACATCACAAACTTATATCTATTTCCAAGATTTATGACTGCATCTTCATATATATGCTACGGTGCAGAGCAGCCTGTTCTTCGTCCCTCCACCTAACTACTGAGATAACGTGTTAATTGGTCTTTTGTATGTTTTACTTTATTGAGTTTTGCATCATTTAATTTTCAATCACATTGAAATTCAACAATAACGAACAATTTCTCAACCAAAGCTTATAGAGACAAGAATGAAAAAATATTAATTTATTTTTGCTCAAGGGCAGAACAGTACTAGCACATTAAAAACAAAATTTATCCAGTCATTTTTTGCTTATCTGTTCTAAAATTTATACAGTTTTGAATACATACATTTGTAATTTATTATAAAATACGAAGAGAATTCAAAATGTTTCAATTTATGTTTCTAACTAGATATTTTGCTTTTTATAACAAAAATCCATACATTTAAATTGAAACTCAATCTTTTGATCCTGAAATTTATGGCTTCAAAACATGCCATCATTTTTATATTCAAATGGAAGATATCCATCTAAGAAAGGCAGAGTGAATGTTCTCTGGTTAAACTGACATTTTTGTTGAGAAATCTAATTTCAGAGAAGATGTTTCTCAAATTGATTTTGATATTGACATATTAGTTGTTTCTAAGATATGGCTTACTGAGGAAACATAAATTGTTTTATTAGCCTCAGGTAAACATCATTGCTTCTTGAAAATTACACAGTCTAGATCCATCTGGATTATTATTGTACTAAATTCAAACATCTCCACTCTGAAAATAGAAGGTTAAAAGAAGTAAAATACACTTTCCAATGTGATCCATATAGCATGGGTTCAACAATAAATTAATGAACTTTAATAATAATTACAGTGTTGTAATAATTTCTTAACTTTTTAAAAATCACTAATAAATTCAATTATAGCATTTTAAGATAGTAGAATATTTGTTTTATAAGTAATGCAATTATTTTCTACCCGGAGAAAATACTTCATCCAAAGGACTAGCTTTCATTACACCAGAAAGTACCATGGAGAAAAGCAACCATTGTGAAGCTTATAAACCTTAATGAACACCATGTGACTAGATTACCAAGGATAAAGAGTAATTATAGCTGCAACCTTTACATATATAATAGCAATTATATCTGGGCTATAGCTAACAGCTGTCTAATTTGACTGTAGACATGCACAGTATAGGGAATTTCAAGCCAGCGCTGAAAATCTAGCCAACTACCTATATTAGTTCGGACTGTAGAGGAGAGCCCACTACTTCCAGTTTAGTTGTCCTAGCCAGTATAATCTCTAATTACATTCTTAATATGTATCCTTTAACCCACAGATAAGACAGCCCTCACCTCTCTCTCTTCATTAGATGGAGACCATTGTGGAAGGACACAACTGGTGGATTCAATAAACAACTGTTGTGTTTTGATTAGAAAAAAAAAACAAAAACAAAACAAAAAAATCCTTAACTCTCAAGCCTTGAGAATTAGGTGTGTTCTATTCTACTTTAATATCATATTTCATCATTCCCGTCAGCAGATAGAATTAGTAAACATGCATAACTTATTAACTACTGCTCACCAAAATCTCTTTCACTGACGCATCTATCTATACTAGGCCAACAACAACAAAATTTGTGAGTCACAGTGATGTCTTTGACTTCAATCTAGAACTATAAAACTAACTCTGTTTTCTTTCTCTACATTTTGAAATTTATATGTAACCTCTTTGCATAGCACTAAGAAACTGGCCTCTAATTGTCAGCATATCTACATATGTGATCAATCCTCCTATACAAATGAATTAGCTTTGTAGGTTGCCCAAACCATTGTAAGAAACAGGTTGATCCAAAAGTTGCAGCATTTGCATTACACACTCTCCCCCAATATTTATTAACAGTTTCTTTGTTATTATCTATATCTATCTATTCTATTATATTATTATTATTTATTTATTTTTAATCTTTTTTTCATTTTTTATTTATTTACATTTCAAATTATTCCCCATTCCCAGTTTCCCCTCCTCAAATCTCCTATCCCCTCCTCCTCCCCTACCACTAAAGGTTGCAAACCCCTTAGGCTCCTTCAGTCTTTCCATTGGGGAAAGACTATACTCCTAACTTCTCCATTGGGTTCCTGTTCTCAGATGTTTAGCTACATACATCCACATCTGTATTGGTCACCCAACCACCTCAAAAAATGTTAATCCAGAATTCCTCTGTCAAAAGGAAATGCAGGGACAAAGAGTGGAACAGAGACCTAAGGGAAGGCCATCCAGAGACTGCCCCACCTAGGGATCCATCCCATCTGCAGACACCAAACCCAGACACTATTGTTGATGTCAAGAAGCACTTGCTGACAGAAGTTTTTTGTTCTTAGTGAACCTTGTTCCTAATGAACTTAATGAAATTATCAGCTGGAGTATTTTCAATATCATTTATTAATATTTTTACAAAAGAATAAAAGTAAATTAAAAACAAAAGATGGTAAAGTTTATGAAAATCTAGGGAATATTTACATATTGCTAAAAATCAAGATGTGTTCTTTTGTGATTGGGTCATCTCACTCAGGATGATATTTTCTAGCTCCATCCATTTGTCGAAGAATTTCATGAGCTCATTATTTTTAATAGCTGAGTAGTACTCCATTGTGTAAATGTACCACATTTTCTGTATCCATTCTTCTGTTGAAGGACATCTGGGTTCTTTCCAGCTTCTGGCTATTATAAATAAGGCCGCTATAAACATAGTGGAGCATGTGGCCCTGTTGCATGTTGAAATATCTTCTGGGTATATACCCAGGAGGGGTATAGCTGGGTCCTCAGGTAACACTATGTTCAATTTTCTGAGGTATCGCCAGATGCTTTCCATAGTGGTTGTACCAGCTTGCAATTCCACCAACAATGGAGGAGTGTTCCTCTTTCTCCACATCCTCGCCAACATCTGCTGTACCTGTGTTTTGGATCTTAGCCAATCTGACTGGTGTGAGGTGGAATCTCAGTGTTGTTTTCATTTGCATTTCCCTGATGACTAGGGATGCTGAACACTTCTTTAGATGTTTCTCAATCATTCGAGTTTCCTCAGTTGAGAGTTCTTTATGGTATGCACTCACTGATAAGCGGATATTAGCCCCAAAACACACAATACCTAAGATGCAACGCATAAACCTCATGAAACTCAAGAAGAAGGAGGAAGACCAAAGTGAGGGTGCTATTGTCCTTTTTAGAACGAGTATCAAAAGATTCAACCAGAGCTCCCAGGATCTAAACCTCCAGCCTGAGAACAGACAGGGGCAAGCTGTCCTCTGAGAGGCTCTAACCAGCAGCTGACTCAGACAGATACAGACATCCAGAGCCAAACAGTGGATGGAGCTTGAGGACTCTTATAGAAGAATAGGGGGAAGGATTGTGGGCCCTAAGGAGATAGGAACTGCACAGGAAGATCAACAGAGTAAACCAACCTGAACCCTTGGAGCTCTCAGAGACTGAATCACCAACCGTGCAGCATACCTAGTCTACACAGATCTACCTCCATGGGCTGGACCTAGGCCTCCCTGCACATATGTTGTAAATGTGCAGCTTGGTTTTCATGCAGGTCTCAAACATCTGGAGTGGGGGCTATCCCAAAACATGCAGCCTGTATATGGAGTATGGTCTTCTAGCTGGGTGCCTCATCTGGCCTCAATGGGAGAGGAAGCACCTAGCCTCTCAGAGACTTAAAGTGGCAGGGTGGGGGATACAGGAGGAGGGGGTACTCAGAAAACAAGAGATGGGGAAGGATTGTGGGAGGGGGTGACTGGGACGGGTTATAAAGTGAATAAGCAAAAAAATAAAATTAAAAAAGAAAAAAAAAAGAAAAAAAAATCAAGATGTGTTTGTTCTTGCAAACAAAATGCCGGGAAACAAAAAAAGCAAGAGAAAAGAACACACCACTTGGCTGTCCAATACCAAATGTTCACCTGAAAGCATACAGGTCACATTCTATGGACTAAGGAAGTTGTATTCTTATATCTAGGAACAGATGCACATATATATGTAAAAACAACTAAAAAGAGGGCATGCATCTGAATGAGAGCAAGAGGCAGTTTATTGGAGGAGTTAGGGGCAAGATGGGAGAGGAGACATTATATAAGGATGATTTTAAACTTCAAATAGAAAACAAAAGAACAAACCAAAAACAGGATAGCTAAACAACCCTGAACAACAAAACAACTTCTTTACGAATTACCATCCTTGGTTTCAGGTTGTATTACAGAGCTACAATTTACAAAAAAATAAATCATTTTGTTGCCATGAAAACAGATACATTGATCAATGGAATCAAACTGAAGACCCAGACATAAATCCATATACCTATGAACACCTGATTTTGATTAAAAAAAAAAAAAAAACAGAAACACACTGGGAAAAAGAAATCATCTCTATCAAATCATGGTGCTGGCCAAACTGAATGTCTGCATCATATTGAAGAATGCAAATCCATCCATGTTTGTCACCCTGCACAAAAGTCCAAGTAGATCAAAGTTCTCAACAGAAACATGATAGAAGACAGAATGTGAAATAATAACCTTGAACACATTGGCACAGGAGAGATTTCATGAACAGAACACGGATAGCACAGATATCAAAATCAACAATGAATTGATTGTGACCTCATGAAACTGAAAAGCTTTTGTATGACAAGGGAAACCATCAATCAGATGAAGTGGCAGCCAACAAAATTGGAAAAAACTTCTACTAACTCCACATCCAATAGAGTTTCAACATCCAAAATATATAAAGAAATCAAGAAACTAGACATAAAAAATAAAATAATACAATTAAAATATGGTGATAGATTTAAACATAATTTTCAATAGAGAAATCTCAAATGGCTAAGAACACTTAAAGAAATGCAATATATCCCTAGCCATCAAGAAAATGCAAATAGAATCTACTTTAAGATGCCATCTGACACCTGTCAGAATGGCTAAGATTAAAGAGTGACATGTGACAGCTCATGCTGGTGAGAATGTGGAGGCACACTCCTCCAATTGCAGATGGGAACGCAAACTTGTACAGTCCCTATGGAAATCAATCTGGTGGTTCCTCAGAAAATGGGTATTGATCTACCTCAAGGCCAAGCTACATCATATTTTATCATAAACCCAAAGGAGGCTCCATCCTGCCATGAGGACAATTGCTCAAGCTCAACTACGTCCATTGCAGCTTTATTTATAATAACCAGAAACTGGAACCACCTAGATATCCCACGACAGAAGAATGGAGAGAGAAATCATGGTTCATTTACACAATGGAGTATTACTCAACTGTTAAAAATGACATGGTGGAATTTGCAGGCAAATGGGTAGAACTGGAAAAAAGGATCATCCTGAGGTAACCTGGACCCAGAAAGACAAATATGGTATTTATTCATTTATATATAGATATTAGCTGTTAAGTAAATGATAATCAAACTACAATGCATAGACCAAACAGGTTAGATAAAGGGAGGGCTCTAGAGGGCTCATGGATCTCCCTGGGAAGGGTAGAAAAGATTTTGTGGGTGGACTCTGGGAAGTTTGGGGCAGGAGTGGAAAGGATTAGGTGTCGGGAGAGGAATGAAACGAGAGAATGTGGAGAGAGACAGCTGGGATTGGGGAACATGTGAGACCAGTGTGGAAAAACAGTTCAGAAAAAACTTAATTTAATTTAAAAAATGTTAAAACTATAAAATAAAACAAGACAGAAAGAGATAGAAAAAGCCCAGTGTTCGTTTCTGACTTCCACATGCTCACACAGTTTACATACCAAAACAATCCCTTTAGTGCTCAAATTAAATTTTTTCATCAATAACTATAAATCAAAAAGGAAATAAAATTCAGAACTAAATTTTAAAATTTATTTTTTAAATTACAAATTGAAAGCATAACCAATATAACCTACTGTGAAACTCTAAATAATCACTAGATATATTTTAAAGAGAGAAAAGACCTTTAAGTATCACTTGGCTTCTACTTTCATAGAAATATTTGAAATCATCCAACTGCAGAAATGTAGCACTTTTTCTAAATTCTAAAACAGTATCTCATTCATTTTCCTGTGTTTTTACTCAAATATAATTTTGCATTAGTATAAAAAAATCTTGTACAAGGAAACCTACTGTCTGTGTCATGACATTGAATAAAGCATGCAAAGTCTCTCTGGCCAGGCACGTCTGTGTCTAGAGCTATGTTGGTTCTGCCTCTTAGCCAGTCTCAACTCTCAGAAATCATGGATCATTATGAATCTATTCTATGTTCATGATTTTTAATGGTAAAGGTTTTTCTGTTTCACATTTTAAATAGGTTTGCTTGAAGTTTTAAATTTTAGCATTGAAACCCAAAAGGTAACTCTGAAGAACATGCTTGAAAATACCTACTGAATCATCTTCTGCAAATGAACATGGATTTCAATACCAGTTAACAGCTGTGCTCTACAGTTACGGATATGGCTATGCAAACTTTGTCTCATGATCTGAAATAACAGTACATTTTTATACAAATACAATTCATAACTCAAATTCAGAGAAAATTTGTCACATTAAAGTATGTAACTTTTAAAAAACAGTATTTTCTATGGAACTTGTTTTTTAATTTTAATCTAAGAGAAGCTTACTTAGTATTCTGTAATACTCATTTGAGAATAAACAATTACTGATAAATAGTAGAACAACTAAGTTTCTCTCTTTGGATCCCAGAGCCTTGAATTTTGCTTGCAATTACTACAAAATAGTAGATTGATCTATGTAGGTGGTTAATTTCCTGGTTTCTAAATAATGAAGAAAAATGTCCAGCTAAATTACCACATTTATTCTTAGCCATACTCTTTTAAAATTAGAATTAACCACGATTGATTGTTTTTCTTTAGGCGGGAGCAGACAGAAGAGTGAGACTAGAATCACTAATATAACAAAATCTAAAGTGAAAGGTAACAATTTAATATCAAGAAATTGTACTGTTATTTTAAATTTCTATTTTACCCCACTCTTTGTGTATCTTCATAATTGTAATAGTTTTTAGTCATGTGTAACAGAACTCTTCAGACTTTGGCATCAAGAAAATACCATTAAAGCAAGGTTGAATGGGGAACCTTGTAGGAGCAGGAACTGTGGGAGCCAGAGGGGTCTAGAACACCAGGAGAACACGGTCCATACAATCAACAGAAGAGGCTCAGAGGGCTCACAGAGGCTGAAGCAGCAGTCAGGGAGCCTGCAAGGGTCAGACCTAGGTCCTCTGCATATTTGTTACGGTTATGCAGCTTGGCATTCTTGTGGGACTGCCAAGAGTGGGAATAGGTGTTGTCTCTGACTCTTTTGTCTGTCTTTGTTACTCTTTTCTTCTTACTTGTGCCTAGTCTTAGAGTAGCTTGTTATGGCCTGTTTGGTTGATATCTCCAGGAAGCCTTCTCTTTTTTGAAAGGAAACTGGAGGAGTCAGATGAGAGGAGAGGAGAGATGGGGTGAGGGGCAACTGGGAGTAGTGGAGGGAGGGGAAAACTGAGGTCAGGATGTACTGTATGAGAAAAGATTTTTTTTTAAGTCCTAAAATAGGTACTTCCTTTGTCTTTCTTTAAAATGTTCCTTACCTTCACTGACATCATATGATATCTCAAAAATGCCTTTGGTTTTGTGAAAATGGCAATGTATTCCATGCCTTGGGGAAGCAAGGTTTAAATGGATGATTCGTGTCAAACTGCAGAGAACAGACTAATTTGAGAATTCATAATAAAGTTTTCTTGTAGCCTTTTAGTGGTGTTTAATAATAGAAATGAGATAGCTCTATTTTTACAGGAGATCTTGTTAAAATCTCTTCAACTATAAAATGTGTTAATAGGAAAATCTCTGCATGGTGATCTCATATCAAGGAACAATTTAAACATAATCCGGGTTTCAAAATGGCACCCAAAATCCACTTGACATGAATCACAAGGCTTTTGTGAGTTTTTATTCCTCAATAACTCAAGCTATTTAGATGATAATCATCCCTGAGCAAATCTCAGAGAAACTATCCTTACTGAAGAGATGATGCAGCTAAACCCTTGAGACACAGAGTTGAGGGAGCTTCAACAGCTCCTCTAGATCCTTCCTTCTCCCATTTGGCTATTACTCTCAGTTACACTGCAAAAACTAATTGGTGTTGAATGTGACTCTAATGTCACGCCTGTGACATGGATGTTTTTGTTTTATTACATTTTGAGGTAGATATTAAGATACTTTCAATAGCAACTGTTTGAAACATCTAACAAAGGAAAGCAATGGAGGAAAATCTTCACAGTCTGTTTGGAAGTTTTGCTTTATTTTATGCAAACTCTGAGCTTGTAGATCCCCTCTGAATTAAATCGGCAGCTAAAAGGCTTGAGAGACTCCCTTTTTTCTGCTGGCTTCAGTACTATACCTCTGATTTTCCTTTTCTTGATATGAGTTTAAATGAAGATGGCCCCCATATGATTTTATTTTCAAATGTTTGGTTCGCAGTTGGTGGAATGTTTAGGAAAGGTTGAGGTGTATGGCCTTGTAGGAGCTGTGTAAATGGAGAATGGACTATAAGAGTGAAGTCCTTACAAGGACTAGCCTTGTTTCGTCTCTGTGTCGCCATCTTGCGGATAAAATATAAGTTCTTGGCTAATGCTCCAGCTCCATGCCTTCCTGTCTGTTTCCATATTCCATGACAATCATGAACTAACTCCCTAAAACAAAACAAGCCCCTGATTAAATGTTTCCTTTTATAAATTGCCTTGGTCATGTTTCTTCACAGCAAAAGACTAGTAGCTAAAAGATGTAGAAAAGATCACCAGTGGTTGGTTCCCTAGAATACACTTAGAGTTAAACTCATGGACTGGGTTGTCTCAGGAAACTCAAAATGGAGCCCAGGAGATAAGCTTCATTGACTCAGGTTAGGACAAGTGTTAATTCTGTGTCTGCCTTTCTGTCTCTCCTCCCTTCTTCCTTTCTTTCTTCCTTCCTTCCTTCCTTCCTTCCTTCCTTCCTTCCTTCCTTCCTTCCTTCCTTCCTTCCTTCCTGCCTTTTCTCCAGGTTTCTATAACACATACTATGACATCATGGCCATTTAATAAGTTTTACTTAAATGACGAGAGTAAAATTGTAAGATATCTAAGATTTACAGAGCACTGATATTCAAAATCAGTAATGCATGGATGAAGCAGTTACATAGAAGAATTCAATTATATACATTTCAAATAGACCTGCTACATTGTTGCTGCTCAATTACACTATCAATTACAGTATTAAGAGCCCTGAACTAACACTAAAGTATTACTCCTTTAAAGAAAAACAATTACTTTAATTTGAATTCATTACATTTTATACCCCAAATATGGTGCTTTCATTATTATATCTAACATAAAAAAGAATTACAACCAATTATCATAATATAAGAATCTGTATCTTATAGTGTTGATAACTGATGGACTGTAAAACTGAAATACATTGAAGTATTCTGGACTAAATCCTTAAAAGAATTTCTGGAGATTTTGCTTCTGTTTCTGTTGTCATTTCATCGTGTCTAGCCTCTCTATTGCTTTGGGTATTTGTTACACTTAAGTCATTAATAAGGATGAAAAATTAATAGACTGAAAGCACCTGAAGCTAACTGAAGGTTATTTCATTTGTCAGTAGGAGACAACACGGCATTAGTTCTGCTCAGTCACCTGTTCCATGAGCTAAGCATTAGCCTGGCATTTGAAGAATCTGCCCACTATTAGTGCAGTTTTTCAGAAACAGAGTCTTTACATTTAAACTCGAGATGAAGACAAATCATTGGAGTATAGCCTACATTTCTTATGGAAGAAACCTGAGCAGAAATGGAGAGGTGGAAGTCAAGGGAAGGATGGTGGGAGGGAGGGAGAGATACAGAGGGAGGGAGGAGGGGGAAATAAGGTAGAGAAGAAATGCAGGTAACATGTAAAGATGCAGAGTTTGAAAGGTTTATATTCACATAAAAAGATCAACAACCACTTAATAATGAAGGAAGGGCTCCCCTCTGGCTCAGAGGATACATGGCTTGGCTGACACTTGAATTGCCGGTTGTCTAAATACCCTCATTTGAAGAATTTCATTATGGAAGTCATTGGATACCCATGCCAATCCAAATTAGCTGAGCAACCTTTCTTTTTCCCCTAAATCCCTTCCTTTTAGTCTCCTGTTATTTTCCTTTTAATTCAGGGAATCCGATGCTAAAGACAGTGTGCCCATCTTACTTCACTGCTGTCTACCTCTGATATGATGCACCAGTCACTTGAGACACAGCTCAGCTATGCTCTGAGAACCTTCACGTTTCTCCTGAACAGGAGCTCAAGCAAAACATTCTCCCACTTTCCACTAACTACGCTCTGCCAGCTGGCTTGTTCCCACAAGGAAGAGCATGTACCTTACTGCTAACTTCACATAAGCAGTATACAGCTTCATTCTGGAGTTTAGGCCTGTACCAAAGATAACAACATGAAGCTTGTTTTCTCTTCTTCTCTTAACCAACTAGAGCAGTAACAAGACTATTACCTCTCAGCCGTTATGATGCTGCTTAGCGAGCTAAGACTCTGAGTTTCTGTCTCTAAGTTAGTTAGGTCAAGTGCAACATTTATAAGCTGTTCCATGAAAAGCAGCAATGGCATTTTTTTTCTTTCACAGGTGTGGGACAACATCAGTTTTGGTTGCTTCCTCTTCATGCTCATCTAATTCTTAAATTAGGGAGTCTGCCAATCATCAAACTTTCTACACACACACACACACACACACACACACACACACACACACACACTGTGACACAGTCTGACACTCCTGAAGGAATATCAATACCTTTCAGGTGAGGGCTGTGCACCTGCATCCGTTGCAAGTGTAGATTTATTGGAACAAATTCTAATGTTTTCTCTCCTTTGCTGCTGCTGGATTTGAAAGAGGACCCTAGAAGAATAAAGATCAGAAATGATTAACAATTGAATAAACAGACATATAAATGAATATGTAGTGTGTGTGCCCTCAACAATTCACATGGAAAAAAAAATAAGAGATGTTACAAGAACTTCAGAAAGGAAAACATTAATCCCTTCACGTTCTTCACATACATTAATTTTAAAAATTCTTTCAGTCATTATTATATTACTTTCACAATACTATAAAGCAGAGTGCAATAGTCTATTCTTTTTTGCTATAGATGCCAAGGTAAGAGAGTTAAGAGTTTACTCATTGGCTCTTCTATCTCTACATCCACAGTTCTAGTCATCACTTCCTTGGGACATTCATTAATGAAATGTAATCTGGGTAACTGAAGTTGCTGTTTCATACCCGTTTCCTTGGAAAGTTCTGTCAGAATGTCTTGGTACATAGTCACCATTTGATCACAGTGAGAAAGGACATTTTTCCGTAGGTTGTCCCAGTGTGGGGAAAGGTCACCAAGTTCTTTTAATTCCTGG
Source organism: Mastomys natalensis (assembly GCA_021653895.1). NCBI lineage: Eukaryota > Metazoa > Chordata > Mammalia > Rodentia > Muridae > Mastomys > Mastomys natalensis. Next base: position 964,870 of record JAJTUV010001064.1, read on the forward strand.
TTTCTGTTAAGAATACAAAATGATAGGCATGTTTATTATTGTCTTTAAAGTACACATAATACAACTATTAATTAATGCTATCAAATGAATTACAGAATGCTTTGAAGTCCTTCTGAGGCAACTCTGAGTTTACCAGCTTAACATAAAATAAAATAAAATGAAATAAAGGACAAATAGTTTAAATATAAAAATTTCAGAAAGTTAACTTTTTAATGAAATATCACAGATAGTAGGCTTGGGCAAAGTTTCCTTGACATTCATTTATCTCAAGGACAATTTCAATACTTTGCATGCATATATGTTATCTCAGCTTGATCCAAAGGAATACCAAATCCTGCCATTTAGGTTTAAATGATTAACTTTTTTCCAAATTCTAGCCTTTAGCCAAGTTAATTTAAAGAGTTGGTTTGCCTTTTGAAAGTGATGCTGATGAACGGCTGCATATTCTGCTTAGCTGGATCCCTTTCTCATTTCTGTGACCTTTTGCTGGCCACATTTTCATGATGCTAATTTAGCTAGCAATAATGATCTGTCTTTGCTATTTTGTCCATGAAACATGCTAAATACCAAGCTAATAAATTCAGAAGATGTAGAATCTTTAACACATAGGAAAGTTAAGTGCAACGATAATTGATGGTGTGTACAAATGTGACTTGTCTGTTGCCTTTGCCTTGTATGAATGTGCCTGTGCCGAAGACCACTCCACCTTTCATCTGAGGTCTTCACAATCTTTGTCCACATTAATCTCAGTCTCAGCTTTCCCAAAGTCTAGCTTTCTAGACACAACATTTATCAGAGAAGCAATTAATCAGTAGAAAATGAGAGTAGAAAGCTTAGATTAAAAAGGGAGGTGGAGAGAGGGTTATGAAGAGAAGGTTTAAAAATGGAGGAGTCATGTTCTCTGATCTCAAATTGTAGGTAATTCAAATTGAGTGCGAAAACAAATGACAAAGCAAGCATGTGACTCCAAAAAGCTCCAGAAAGCTCCAGAAAACCAAGCCTGGAAGAACCAAGACAAGAAGACTGGATCTGAGAGAGATCTGCATGGTCATCAGCCTGAACGATCTAATAGATGAAGTTTCAGGCTTTGCTATAAGCATGCAGCTCTACATGGATATTAGTACTTACTATTTCTATGTAATATTAATAGATGTGCCTATGATTTATGAAGCCTATAAATTATCATCAGAAATGTTAATGATAGGTTTGGGTAATGAAGGGAAGGCATACTATGTGGGAGAGCCCAAGTGGATACAGAAGCAAGGATACAATCTTGACCAGGATACAATGCCAATGAATAAGAGATATTTCCTGAAACATGGTCAGAAAAGTGTACCATTCTATGGGGTATGACTTGAGATAAACTGACTGCATTCTACAGAGGGTGAGATAAAACTAACTGCATTTTTTCAATATGTCACAGTCTATAGAGAGAAATACATAGACAGCTCTGTTTGCTCTAACATGGCACTGAGAGGTACATGCCCAGAAACATCAACATGTGACTACTTAACATTGAGAAAAGTTCAAATATAGGATGAAACCAGAACACTGAAACACCAAATGGGCACTGAGTAGCTGTCAGGTTAAAACCAAATAATTGACATAAAGCTACTATCACAACACACTAAGGTAGATTTTTAAAACCAGAGTTTATTTAAGGGGCAACAGAAATGAGTGAACCTCACAATCAAGTGGGCAAGGGCTATTTGAACTTTATTTTTTAAGTATGTTTCTGATATTGCAATTTATTACTAAGTGTGCAAAACTTCCAAGTTTCAATGCTTTATTCTACATCCTACTGGTTAAGTGTCAACCTATAACACATTAATGTCTATACTTCTCTACCTGTATAAGATGTTTCCTGAGAAGTTGCCACTGGAGTGGCAAATTTCCTAGGTGAAAATACAACCCTCTTTTTCTTGCCTGTAAGAAGAGCGGATGCCTGCATTGCTGAAGATCCCATGATGGTAGACATCACTTAGAACATACTATGGCCTGACCTTCCTCACAAGGAGAGCTGATATATCTACTGATATGGGAACAGAAACCGACAATTACGAGAGTACTGGGACTCACTGTTCAGTAAGAGGTCAAGGTCAAACATGAATATGTATGTGAACTCAGTAAATACATAAAAGCAAACAAACTAGGCCAGAGCTAGTAACTATTTGCACAACACCCTCATACACATACACAACACACATGCATAATACATGCACACATACCACTTTCATAGATGCTATTAGCATAAAAAGTAATGTCTTTCATATATAGCAAGAAGTTCAAGAACAATTGTTAACCTTGGAGGAGGTTTCAAATGAAGAATTTCTTTGATCAGATTGGCAATGGCCATGTCAATGAAAGATTGTTCTAAATGATGATTGATATGGGAGAGCCAGCCAAATGTGGGTGGCACTATCTCTAAGCAGGTGGACCCAGGTTGTATAAGAAAGCAAGCTGAGTATGATCCACGGAGTGACCCACCAAACAGCATTCCTCCATGGTTTCTGCTGCAGTTCCTGCCCAAGCTCCTTGCCATGACTCCCCCCAGTGCTGAACTGTGTGCTAGAAGTGTAAGTCAAATAATCCATTTGCTGCCCAAATTGATTTTAATAGTGTTTTTATCACAGCAACAGAAATCATACTAGAATGCAGTCTATTGAATACACTTGTAATATATAAAGAAGATGCAGTCTTCATGTTATGTGTATCAAAAAGATAGTTCAAAGCACAATTATTTGTACATATGTACAAAAAGAGTATGTTTTGACTCTGTATGAGTGCATGTAACATTACAATATTCCTTTTTTGCAACGAAAAGATATACCTAGAGTTGGGGTACCTATCCTTGTCTGCTAATGCCTTTCTTTCCACTGTAGTATTAGAACAGCTCTCACTGCCGAAACATCGGCCAACCATTCTATAGAAGTCTATTCAAGTTATATATTATCAGAATAAATACATCATTTCACCAGAGAAAACCAACTTTCAGCACACAGATTGTCACAACAGGAAGGGAGTTCAGAAAACAATCTAGAATCTTGCTTGACCAATGAGAGGCTTGGGTGGAAGTGATGGGTCATCTTTGGCACTAGCGTCCATAAAACTATAGACTCCAGCCCCACATCCATGCTTGCCTCACAGAATACACTTATCTACTGTACACAGAACACAAACATTAAGGGAAACAGTAAATGTCACACAAAGTGTACTTAGTGAGCAAATATGGAAGGAGTGGGATTTATAAGCTAGATTATTCACCTTCAGAACTGCATTTGAGAATGTCCATGTGCTATAATGAATAGTAACATGCCACATAGAGTGGAGAAAATCCCATGATGCCTCAGTATGACACAAAGAACTGTGGGCAACTTAGGAAAGCTGGGAATGAAGAGGTGGCGCTCTCAGGGAAGAGCACACCAACTGGTTGTCCAGTGCACAATGGCCATACATATATATAGGTAACATCATAAAGACTGAAAAGGTTATATTTAGGAATATGTATACAATAGCATTTGTATATGTATGTGTATATATGTACATGTGTATTGCATATGTGTGTGCATGTGTATGTGCATGTGCATGTGCATGTATATAACATGTAATATATATATATAATTATATATATATGTACATGTACATGTGTATGTGCACATATATGTACATGTGCATGTATATGTATATATACATGTATATGTGCATCTGTATGTATGTACAAGTGTATGTATATGTATGTGTACATGTATGTGTAGGTGTATGTACATGTACATTTGTATATGTATATATATGTGTATGGTATAATAGAACTTAATGAGAAAAGAGGTTATGAATTTGAAAGAGAGTTGAGAGCAGTAAATGGGAGGCCTTAGAGGGAGGAAAGGGAAAATATTTTAATTAAATTATAATATCAAAAATTTTAAAAGAATAACCCAGAACATAAAATAAGTTATACCCTGGGAAATTTTTTCTTCTAATATTTAAGCAGTGCAAAGTAAATGAAATTGAGTAAAATGTAATAAAATAAGAGATACAGGAATAAGGGAATGGATCAGAGACCGAAAAAATGGCCAAGCAATAACCAGCCCAATTAGATACCCATCTCATGGGCAAGCACCAATCCTGACAGTATTAATGATACTATGTTATGCTTGCAGGTAGAAACCTAACATGGCTGTCCTCTGAGAGGATCCACCCAGCAGCTGACTCAGACAGGTACAGAGACCCACAGCCAAACATTGGATGGATCTTGGGAACTCTTACAGAAGAACTGGGGGAAGGATTGCAGGCTCCAAGGGATAGGAACTCCACAGGAAGACAGAGTCAACTAACCTGGACCCTTAGGGGCTCTTAGAGACTGAACCACCAACCAAAGAGCATACACGGGATGGGACTTACACATCCCCCGCACATATGTAGCAGATGTACAACCTGTTCTTCATGTGGGTTCTGAACAACTGGAGCAGGGGCTACCCTTAAAGCTGTTGCCTGTCTGCAGAGTCAGTTCCCCAAACCTGAGTGTCTTGTCTGGCCTCAGTGGGAGAAGCACCTAGCACTACAGAGACTTGAAGTACCAGGGTGGGCAGGATATGGGGGATCTCTATTCTCTTAGAGGAGAAGGGGAGGGATGAGGGGAGGGACTGAGGGGGGAAACTGGGAGGGGATACAGCAATGTGGATGTAAAGTGAATTTAAAGAAAAAAAAATCCAAGTTAGGATTCATATATATACACGTTACAGCATAGAGGGCAGAAAAACCATAAAGATGCAGGGTCCTGGAAGACTTCTGGAAAATAGTACCTCTGTACATGAAGGGACCTTTGCACTCATGAGTTTACGGCATATGCGGGCAACTGCACAAGACCTGCACCAAATGGAGCCAAGCAACATTCCAGTAGGGACTGAGGTAGCTCCTGAGCCTCTCATGCACTGAGAAGCTATTGACAACTGTTTTCTTATCCCTAAGGGGCTAGCCCCTTTAGATTGCCTATGCACCACCTATGAACATATGGGCAGCATTAATTGGAAGACGTAGACGATATAATTTAAAAGAAATGAAAAATAAAACATAGAAGATGTGAAACTGGGAGGAGGTTTTAAGGGCCCAGAAGGAGTGTATGCTGGATAAGATCTAAATATATTGAATTTGTGTATACAATTGCCAAAATAATTAATACAAATAAAATATTAAAAAATCCATCTTTCAGTCATGACACTGAATCTCCAATAGGATAATAATTCTTCTCAGAGAATCCGCTACCCTGCCAAGAACAAGCTCGTGGCTTCGCTGTATTCACACTAACATTCTACATCTTACATAGTCTTCTGGCCTGCCATCAATTCCACCTAGTCCCCTAGCAAACAAAAAAGAAAGCAGAGGAGGCTGAGAAGACTAGGCTGGATATTAAAATATTTATAAGCATAGGTCCCTCATGCAGGGAACAGTTCTCATCTCTCCCAGCCATCTGTGCCACTTCTCCTTGCTACCAGTAAATCTGAAGAAAATAATACAACATAAAGAGACAGGTGATTTCTCAGCCTTGCTGTAGAGACAGCCCAGGCTCTGTAGTTCTGGGCATGCCATGTGCAAAGTACAACATTCTTCATACTCAATGAATTATTAAAACAGATCCTCCACAAGAACTCTGAAATACCTACTAACCTACTATCTGTGTGTCTGGTTTTCTCTTGCCTTAATCTGAATATTTAAAAAAACATGAGTTCCCTGTCAGTCCAAATTCTGAGTCCTTGAAGTCATCATGGTCCTCTGCAACTTGGGATAACTTCCCATCCCTACCCCATGTGCAAAGCATAAGCTACTAAATAACACAAAGAGAAAAGAGATTTAAAGACAAGACTATGAAGAATGAAAGTAAATAATTGTATATAGAATGAGTTCACAGAATCTGCATGGTAAACAACCGAACCTGCATTCTATGTTTTATCACAATGCATAAAATGTGTATGTATGCTCAGTTGGTAAATGCCTTGGGACTTTACTTAATAGAAGAATGAAGAAGGATACTAAATCAAGAAGGCCAAATATGTGGGCAAGTACTAGGCTTTCCTTTCAACTACCCACCTTCTCCCCCAAAGCTATTTCATTTATATTTGATTTCATTGTATAATCATGTTGCAGGAGGCAGGATGTGTCTCTGCTGCAGCAATAAATGGAACAAGATTTGGGGTGACTAAACAAAAAATTTTAAACTGGATGGAGGAAATAGCTTGTAGAGAAGGGGGATTCCAACATGGCTCACATGTACCATGATCTTGAGTGATGGTCATTTAGATATTGTCAGTTATGATGACATTATAAGCCAGTTCCTTATAGTAAATAATAGAAATACATATACATGAATATATACAGACATTTATATGAATAAAATGAGAATATATATGTATGTATTACGTATGTATATATGTGAATAAATCTGTATCTTTTCTCTGAGGGAAACTGTACTTCCGTCACATACATTACATTTCTCTCTGCATAATACAAAGGAGCCCAAGGGTGGGAGGAGCAGATCGGTGATGGAATTGGAGGAATCAGGAGACAAATGTCTAGACTATAAGTAGTTGAACTCTTCCGTGGGTTTTATTCCTTATGACTATTTTCACAAATACTCTCCTAAGTCTCTAAAACAAAAATGGCTATAGGGATGTCCAACTTGCCTATGAGCTAATTTTATAGGCACAGGAAATTTCTTTAATTCCCAAGCCAAGGTACCATATGTGAACACATCTACAATGATAAATTTTAAAATAGGTTTGCAAATTTAAAAGAAAAATCCCTGAATTAAAGGCCCTAAGAGGGTAGGAACTCCACGGGAAGACCAACATTATCAACTAGTTTGAACAGTTGAGAGTTCTCAGAGACTGAGCCACCAAACAAAGAGCAAACACAGGCTGGACTGAGGCCCCCTGTACATATGTAGCAAATATGCAGCTCAATCTCCATGAATCCCTTGGATCTGCCTAATCCTGCAGAGACTTGATGTGCCAGAGTGAGGGGATACAGGAGAGGGCCGGGCACACTCTCAGAGATGAAGGGGAGGGAGAAGGGACTCTGTGAGGGGAAACCGAACTTTATTGCACAAAGTAACTAAGACTAACAGTTAATTCAGTTACAAGAAAGCATTAAGACCAAATAGCATGGTGAAAATTTTATATATCAAAGATGATGACTGAGTAAAGAAACATTAAAACAGTATTTAAAATTGTTACTATTGAAGTAAATAGAAATATTTCCCCACAACGAGCTCTATCTATAAAATTATTCTGTGGAATTAAAAATAGCTCCAGAATTTAAATGGAGCACTTCAGTAGTTAGAATATCGTAAAACCACATGTGGGTGTGCATGGGTGGAAAGTTTAACAGCCAAGCTCTTTTTATCATTAAGCAAAATTAGACCTTAAATCAAACCCAAAAGAAGTCACAAAAAATTATCTGTGAGGGAAAAAATGAAATACTAAATGACCAGTGAAGAGTAGCACACAGAAATGATTGTTGGGCAGTTTCAATTTCACAAAGTGGTTGGGTCACAGCATAAAACACAGCAAAGTTCAAATGGCTGCCAGGTTTCACAGTGTGTTCTGCCCACAGTTAAAACAGTGTTTTAACTGATACAGGGATTACAATTCCATCCCTAAATTGCTGGGTTATTTTTTGCCATACGCTTTACTAATGACTGCGTAATTAGTCCTGTAATTGATGAGCCTCTGTGTCATAGAAAATGATGGAATCTTCTGAGTGGTCACTCACTCTGCTTTTCTCTTGACATTAAAATAAGTGCTTTCTCTGCACATAATAAGGTTTCAATTTATATGGCAAGACTGGGAACTAGAACACAGTTATTTTGGGATTTAGTTGTAATCACAGAATCTGTTTGTATGTGATAAACAGTGGGATTCTATCATTTAATTTTAGGTGACTGCATTAGGAAAAATGAGGAAGTCAGCATGCCTTGTTCCAGGCTAAGATTCTATTTGTTATTCTTGATAAAGGTGAATTGGTGTTTTCATCCAAGCAACGCCTTGCTCTTGTTGCTGGAGGAAGCTACAAAACATGAACAGCAATTACTTCTTAGTATCTTAAGCTCTGGGTTGACAGTGCTGCTAACGAGGCAGGACAGTGCATCATGTGACAGTTTCTCTAAACCCTCTGTCCCCTTGCAATTTGTTCTAGGTCATGAGAATGCAAATTGAACACAGAGACTGATAGAGCAAGGGAGGATGTGAGCTCCTTGCTCACCTTCTCACCTTTCCTATCCTGGCTTCTTGAACACACAAGCTTTCTGGATATTGTCTATTCAAATTCCATAGCTGCCTGGGACTGCAGGTGTTATCCCAGGAAGCTCAGAAGGTCTGTACAATGCAGGAGGACTTAACGATAGCTGCATTGTATTTGGCTGGCAAGCGAGCATCCTGAGACCTCATGGCTAGTCTCTCTTTGCTGTCTGTTTGGTATTCAGAGCTAACTTGATATAAAATATATCTAATCATTTGATTCTTAACACAAGACCCAGAATGCATTGTTCTATGATTACATTAAACAAATTGAAGATTTAATGGTACTAGGTTCATTTTAATGCCCCATAGCCACACAGCTAACATACTATAAAACACATAAGCAGTGTAGAACATTTTCTATCCTTGAAAGGTCTCGTGGGCAATATTGCCTTTAGACAAGGGCAAAAAACATGACAGAGTGACATCCTTGGTGCCCCATTGAGGATACAGGCAGAACTGGGATGTATAAGCAGGAATCAAATGTAAATTCTATCCATTTTTCTCTTACTTTCTAGTGAGAACTATTTTTTTTTCCCAAGAAAGTATTCCAGAAAGGAAGGAAAGGATTACGATTGTCTGTGTGGAGGACTCATTTGAATACTGTCAAGCTCCAGAAGAACTGCTTCAAATATTCTCCAGAGTGCATTTGATATATAGTCTTGGCTGTTTCAATTGCTGGAAAGTCAAACAATATGGGAAAATAGGTTTTTGCTATGGATTTAACACACATTTGTGTGGGGAATTTGCCTGCAACTTCCCTGAGCAGCTGAGACATTCACTCTTTCATTGGTTGTGACCTGGGGATAAAGGTACAATTATTGTCACTGTCTTTATCCTTTTACAAATGAGGAAATGGAGATCAGCAGAAGTCAAGTAATCCATCCCTGGTCCCCTGCCTGGTCAGAAGCTGAGCTGTCATTGTTCCCAGAGTTTTGGCTTTGGAGGCAATAATGGCTAGTTAGAATGGAATGATAAGATATCATACTCTGGATGATTTCCCAAGAAGAACGTAGTTATAGAAACTTCTAAAGGCCTCAAATCCAAGATGAAGGTATCAGCAGTTTGAGTTCCCTGATAACTGTCCTGTGCCTCACAGAAAATTATTTCTGTTGAACCTTTTCATTGCTTTTCCTCCCTGTATACATCCTCTTGCTTTCTCTTTTTATGTCCATATTTCTCCTATTTACAAGGACATTGGGCAAATTACATGAGGACTATTAATAAAGTAAGGGCCTCTTCATCACATAGCTACCTCTAAGTGTCCTACCTCCTACAGTGGAGACTGTAGGGGTATGGCAACAGTCAAGACAAACAGAACCTGTGGTTGTAACTAATATTCTCTTCTGCAATGACTTGGATCTTAAATTTACCCTGCAACCCCATATGTTAAAAGAGTGGTCATCAACTGTGGATACATTAGGAGATAGTTGTGATATTTAGGAAATGAGGCTTAGTGAGGGGAATTTAGATCACAAGGGTCATGTTTTTGAAAGAAGCCTGTGACTCTGGATTGTTCCTTTACTCTTCCTTTTCTGGCCACCATGTGTCATGTGTTCCTGCTATGGTGTATTGTGTTGCCACAGGCCCAAACGTGCAATCCCGTGTTCAGTGACTTGGACTGAAACAGTGGGTTTTGAGCCAAATTAAATATTTCCTGGCCTATGTTTTTGAAACTGAGTCCTATATCTTAGTCTGGCCTTGAACTATGCAGACGAGGATAAACATGAACTTCTGATTTTCTAGCTTTCATCAAGTGAACAAATTACAGGTGTGATTTATGATTTATGCAGCATTGCTGACTGAACCACCATTCTGGGCTAGCATCTCACTGACTAAACTACGTCTTCAGCCCAGTAGATCTTTATCTGGTTGTGAGTGTGTGTGTGTGTGTGTGTGTGTGTGTGTGTGTGTGTGTGTGTGTGTGTGATACAATGGCTACTAACACATATGGAGACAATGAGAAATACAACAAAATTGTTCTCTCTTATTGTTCTATTCTTACCTTCCATCTTTCCTTCTTTTCTTCCTCCATTCTCCCCTCCTTCCCCACCTCCCTCTCTTCTTCTACCTTGAATCTACCATCAGGTAATCAATCTAGGTAAAACATAAGTGGTGGGGCACAAGAATAAAAAAACATGTTGTCAACCTTCATTCCAGTAGACAGAAGAAAAAAAAAAAGAAGCACTATTTTATCTTTATAAAGTAGAATACCAGCCTGAAAAGCAAATGACATAAACATAATACAAATAACATTATATAGACAGAGCAGGTTATGCTTAGGATTAAATATGAATGTGCATGTACATATATTCTTGTAACAACAATTAATGAAAAAAAAAGGTCATGAGTTTGAAAGAAGGCAGAGATGGCTACCTGGGAGGGTTTTGAAGGAGTAAGGGAAGGAGAAGAGTATTGTAGTTATATTATAATCAAAAATGAGAAAACAATTACAGATTCAACTAATATCTATCTTGGATCAGTCCTATCAAATAAAATTGTGTAATATCTCTTCTGACTAGTCTGACAGCTATTAGCCTCAAGTAGATATGAGGAAACTGAAATATAACCCAAATTATTAACATGAAATTTTAATTTTGTTTAATTTAATAAATTTAAACAAGGTTAAATAGCCACATTTTCAAGTATTATGTACTACAGTTTTAATGTTGGAGTAAAAAATAGTTAGGAATCAGTAGAGGAGGCAGATATCTAAGAGGCCCTGAAAATAGTCAAATGCATTCCAGCACTCACTTTTAAATGGTGTGTCACTTCGTATTTACACATGAATCAAAAGACAGATTGAGGCTGCCATACTGGCCTCTACAAACAATTTATAATTTTTATAAGGAAAAAAGATAATATAGTAACTAACTTGATATATACTTAAGAAAAAAGCACTGAAGTTCGGGAAGTATCAACAGAAAATATGAAGTGTCTCTTATATTGTAGACTACCTTAGACCCTAATGAATCTGAAGTCTAAATTTTCTATTCCTAAATCAGTTCTGTAGCCCCAAATCCCCCTGCCACCCCACACAACTCATGCATTCCTCAAACTAAAATTCAGTTTTAGTTGTTTTATCTGTGGTGGTTTTTGACACAGTTTCTTGTGTATGCTGGACGTGGCCAACTCAAATGTGCACGCACACACAACACATTAAAGGTGCCCATTTTTACGCCTCCATAAACATTCCATTGTGATAAGGAAGATTAACAGATTATACATCAGGAGGTTGCTGTCTTCATATTCATGAATTCACAAAGAATCTCAACGTATTAAAGCCGTATGTATCTCTGTACCAGCTATATCTCACTCACTGATCATTGTGTACATGTGCAAATGTAGCAGTCAGAGGACAACAGCAGAAGTTGAATGCATCCTTTTACCACCTGAGACCCAGGGATCAAACTCTGGTTGTTATCAGGTATAGCGCAAGTGCCTTTATCTAATGAGCATCTTGCCAGCTTAATACATATAGTTTTATGTTCACAACACACTCTCTTATACTCCGTAATTTTAAGCAAAGAATCCTTGCATGATAGGAATGTAGCGTAGTTCAGGATAGAGTGCTTACCTAGTATGGAGAAGATCTAGGTCTGAGCCACACTACCTCAAAAAAGCAAAGCAAAACAAAGCAAAACAAAAACCATAAAACAATCATAACAGGACAGAATTCTAGCATAACAGATCAAAATATATTTCTAAGTAAATTTCACCCTATTCTTCCCTGTAAGGATATTATAATATCCAAACAGTAAAATAAAACCCATATTTCATTGGCAGCTTGATAATACAAACTACTCCCTCTCATTAAATGATTCAAAGAATCCACAGCAATTGAATTAATGGCACATAGCATCTGCCCTCCATGTCAGGAATTGGTAGGTTGGGGCAACTCACATGATGAATAACACACGACTGTGACTCAACACTACAGACAAAAAAGTGAGGAGAAGTGACATTTATCAGGCACCAGCCACGAAAGATTCAGGATGTTAATGCATTCCTCTGAATCCTTACAGTTTGGATATTCTCAGAGTGCAAGCATGGAAAATAAGAAATACATGAAGAGAGGTACTTCAAGTGCTATAGGTCATCTATGAAATTCATCAATTTGGGGATGATTTGATAAATATATCATCTAAGAAGTGTAGACCACTCCTGATTGCTTTTCTCTTTAAGCCATGTTTCTTTGAAATCTTTTCATTCTTTCTTTTTCTTTTTCTACATGCCAAGCATGTTAAGCACAGAGGGCATATGCTTCATCTGTGTGGAAAAAAAGTCATAGGACAAAGATGGAGAAATAGGTAAATATAAGATCATGCTGCATCATTACGTACTCTGTAAGGGGAAAGGGGGAAAGATTATATTGAATAAGCAAAGGTCATTTTGCAAAAATTCTAACATCTTTCTATATGAGATTATTTTTTTGCAATGAGATTTAACTGAATAAATCTGCCTTCCTTTAAAACTTTAATATGCAGTTTAGTTTTAAAATATTTTCTACAGTGCTATCATTGGAAATAAACATTTTAAATGATGAATTTAAAAACAAGTTAGTTTAATTAAAGGGGAAAGGTCAAAATATCTTCCTCAGAATTGCTTTACTGCTTAGAAATTCAGCACAAATACATGAAAATATTTAGGGGAATGTGAATAGTACATACATGTAATATATTTGAAACATCTATTATTTCAAAGCTTGGATTCTACAGGTATTTATCAATGATCTTTTTCATATGCAATAATATACTATACTGAATAAACATTATAAGTTAGTTATAATTTAGATTTTTGTAGATGCAATCATCATAATTCTTGCAAATGACATGAAAATATAAAATCTTGAGTTTTGGGATCAGTGGTTTCCAGTGACACCTCCATCTCAATATTATGGCTATTATCAATGCTCTTGGTTGCCTTCTAGGATTTGATAGTAAGACCATATTTTGGAAGACCCACAGGGTTAAATCATGTGTTATAGCATGTAGTACCAACCTGAGAGCTTCAATGATACTTTCATGAAGTGTTGAAGCTTTAACAATGATAGAAATTTCTGTGGATGCTATTGGAAGATAAAAATCATCAACAACCTTACTGTGATCATTGTAAGTAACAATAAAAACCGAGTTGACAAGATAAGACCACTGGTGCAATAGTGGCACAAAAGTTACAGCAGTAACCAATCTCTTTCTTACAGGACTTAATTCTGCTCCAAAAGACAAAGTCTATGCCTGGTCTGTTACTGGGGCTAAAGTGCATAACTGTTTAGGTCCCAGACCAGAGGGGAGTACTCAGTACTATTATTCTGTTAAATTGACATAGCATGAAGCAGCCCTCGCTAAGTTCTTATCTTTATTCACATAGAACAGTGTATCTCTCAATTCTCATCAGAAAATTTTCTGTTTTCATAAGATAATAATTAATACAGAGACCTACAGCTTGTCAATATACGAAGAATAAGTATATGGAGTGTTCAGCTCTAAATTTAATATATATTATAAATAAATATATTTATAATATTATATTTATGTTTAATATAGTATCTAATACTCACAGTGTACTAACATAATTGGGTGAGACAAATTCCTAGAATGAATGGAAATAGGATTCCTAAAGTCCTATCCCTATCAGAGCAACTGCTGACAGGTGAGTGCTTCCAATGAAACAGTCAATTTTCTTTAAGGATGTGAACACTGAGAGACTAACAGTGCTCGAGCTGATACTACAACACTCAAGTACATACAGGCAGTGTTAAGTGGAGTCAGCGACTTTTATAAAAATGAAACAAATGTTATGAAGGGAATGCCAGGGGGAGCTTGGGAAGTTATCTGAGGAGGGTTTGGGATGTGATTTCAGGGGAGGTTTAATCAAAAAACATTATATATATATATGAATTTTTCAAACAAATCTTAAAAATATTATATAGGTAATAAAAAGCTCCTAGTTTGTGATCACTAAAAAGTATTTAGCTTCCCCAAACTTATTAGCAAACTGTAAATAATTGTAGCATCAAGTTTAAATTATTTCTGTAATAAATAATTTATATAAAATTATAAAGATTCAATGAACATCAACTACTATTATAATGTATGAATTATCTTACAGGTTTTATTGAAGTGAATTTTATCACTGAAAAAGAAAAAAAATTGAAGTAGTTACTGAATGAACCACGTGAATGTCTAAAATATGACTTGTCATCATGTGTCCAGCAGAAGTTCAAACTTTGAAAACTGAGATACCCCAATTTAAGTCTATTCATTATTTCCAAGAAGTCAATAAAATTTGTATTTAAAGTTGGTGTTTTTAAACTCTGCTGCAGATTTCAACACTCCTTTCTCAATGTTGATTTGTGAGTTTTCTCTGCACAATACAAGGGAACAGACATACATGTATGATATGAAATTTACAGTGTCTTTAAGTTCATGATTATGGAATATTCTTATACTAGGTCAAATTTCATAACAGTAATACTGGAAATTTTCTTACTCTCTGTTTATTAAATTAATGATTAAAATTGTATACAAAAAATAGCATCATGGGGAAGAGAGATAAACATGGATGCAATTAAAGTAATTTCTTCTGAAGAGTCATATTGGCTATATTATAAAATTCATTTATGCTGAACCATGTCTTGTTTTATAAATGCCATTTTAAGGTATAGTAATTTATATGTGGCTTGATATTACTATATAGCCACAGGAGTCCCATCTAAATAATGCATACCACACTAGATTTAATGCAATATTTATAGCCTCCATAGAACTTACACCATATAGTTAAAATTATTCTGTAGACTGAGCCTTGCAAACTTTGAAATAGTTTGAAACCTGAAGAAAATGCACAGCCTAAAGAAAATATGAGGTGACATTAAAGTATGCTGTAAAGTTTTTTATGCTAGTAGTTGTGTAGGTCTGTATAACTTATCTATACTTAACCAAGCTAGAACTATAAAAGCAAGGAAAATCACATATAAATGCACAGACACACATATACACATGAGAGAGAGAGAGAGAGAGAGAGAGAGAGAGAGAGGAGAGAGGGAGGGAGAGGCAGAGAGAGAGAGACAGACAGAGACAGAAAGACAGAGACAGATTTCACTTATACCATGTCATTCCTTCTATTCAAATTACTCCATGGTAAATTAATCCCCTCATCCCCATCATTCTTTAGTTACACCAGATCAAAGAAGTGATTTGCTTGTGAGTACCAAATCCCCTATCTCCAATTATTATTGAAACATATAAACTTCTCAAAAAGACAGTGTCACTCAGAACACTCTGTAAGGAGATATTCTCCTCCTCATTCCATCCTTCCATGTAATTCTGGTACAGTTCTCGAAGAGCTTACTATCAAGGCTATCTCCAGAGAACTCCTGTTACAACATGTATGTTACAAATACTTTCAATCAGACAGTGTGAGCTTGTAATGTGATTCTTGGATTTGAAGGATGAGTTAAGACTGTGGGCAAACAAAAGCTGTGGTTAAACTATCACAGAAACAGCATAATGGGGTTTGATCAGAGCAAGAGATGGGGAGGAGACACAAGGGACATGGGTTTATAGAAAACTGTAAAACAAGAATAATAAGAAATTAGAGTTGATTTAGGATACATTTAGTAAAACATACTGTTGGGTGTGGAGGGAGCCCTTTGGTTTTTGAGACAGGAACTGGCTAGAAATGATTTTGAAAAAGTCAATATGAGTTAAGCTTTAACCATGGTGGGCAACTGCACCACATATAGGAGATAACTGCATATAGCCTACACAAGATGGCAAACAGTGGAGACAAAGGTCAACTAATTCAATGAGATAAGTAGGAGAGATTAGCCCATAGACATTATTTTTAATGAACACTAAAAGTAAAATACATCAGCATAAACTATATGAAAAACACCATAGAATGCATTAGTGAATAAAAATATACATGAGAGGGGGTGGTTCTCCATTCTCCAGAAGCTCCAGCAGTGACTAGGGAACTGCAATGTCGTCCAGTCCTGAACTGGAACTAGGATAACTCTCAGACTGCATCAGAGAAGTTTCTCTGTGCAGTGGATGGTTATCAATATAGAAGTGTTACAATAGTCAAGGTGTAGAGAAAAAGCCCAGCCACAAATGGGTCACCATATAGCAACCCCTTCTCCAAGGCTCAAGGACTGGTCATCCCAGGAGAGGAATCAGAAAGAATCTAAGAGTCAGAGTTCAGGGAGGACTGGTGTGAAACAGCATCTTCAGACATGACAGGACTGATGAGCTCACAGTAGCTGTAGTGTCTCTACAAAATCAGCTACTCACATCTAGTGTGGAATGGGAAGGATTAATAAACATTCAACCTGAGAAGCACCAACAGTTGATGGTTTATGAGAAGTATATCGGTTTCTATAATAGTATGGCTCCTGGCAGGTCAGCATGCTCGGAACTGTACCAGACATCTGAATGGCACAAATTGGAGTCCATGTACTATGAAATAAACAAATTAAAAGGAAAAAATGAGAGTAGGGAGATGAAGCTGATCAGAAGGAGTTAGGGGTATTGTGGAATGAATGTATCAAAATACATTGTACAATATTCTCAAATAATAACAAAAATATCTAAAAGGAAAGAAGACACAACACATCATCCTACTGAGTAAGAACAAGTTTACATGTCACATTTTATTCTTTACTGAAAATTATTTTTCTAACATAGATCTTTCCTTCTGCTCCTCTCAAATTGCTCACCACTGTCTCCCTCAGACTACTTCATTTCTGTCTCTCATTAGAAAACAAACTTATAAGGGTTAAAAATAAAATAATAAAATAAGATGAAACAAAAAGTAGCATATTGGAATTGGAATTAAAAACAAACAAACAGGAGGAAAAGAACCCAAAAGAGATATAAGAAACAGAAACCTAAACATTTGCACACTCAGGAATCCCATAAAAAACACTATAACAGGAGGGACCTGGTTCAGACCTGTGCAGGCCCTATGCATGCTATCACAGTCTCTATAGTTCATATAGGATTTGCTCATGTTGATTTAGAAGAGCTTGTTTTCCTGGTGTCTCCATCCCATCTGGCTCTTACATGCTTTCTGCCTCCTCTTCTTTAGGTATGTGATGCAGACATCCAAATTAGAGCTGAGTGTTCCAAAGTCTCTTATTCTCTGCATAATGTCTTTTGTAGCTTTCTGTATTTGTTCCCATCTGCTGCTTGAAGAAACTTCTCTGATGATGACTGAGCAAGTTACTGATCCATGAGTATAACAAAATGTCATTAAGAGCCATTTTATTAGTACTTTTATTTGTTTTTAATTTGTTTTAGAACAGAAGTATTTATGTTTCTCCTAGGTCATTGGACTATCTAGTCTCAGGTTCTTGATCACCTAAGCAGTGTCAGATGTGTGTTCCATCTCAAGGAGTGGGCCTTAAGTCTAAACAGATATTGGCTGGTCACTCCCACAAGCTTTGTGCCACCATTGCACTAGTGCATCCTGCAGGTAGGCCTACACTGTATATCAAAGGGTTTGTGGCTGGGTTGGTGTTTATGTTTTTTTTTTTCTTCTTTTGGCAGCACATATAGTGTCTTCCGGTAAGAAACTCACTGGAACATAGAGGTGAAGACTCTATTTAAGTACCAGCTCAAATTCTCTATGTTAAATGAATTGTGTGGGTATTGTCTTCAGCAATGGGGCCATGCTGTCAGTTTGTAGAGAGTGACCTATAGTCTTGGAAGAGCCTGGGTCATTTAAGGATTCCGCATGGAACCCTCTTTGGCCAACTCAATTAGATACAGCCCCAGAACTGAAAGCCGTATTTGGTAACAATAGATGTCCAGTTAGGGCTCTGTCTCTCCCATTATTTGGAGATTTTATTTAGATTGCACACACACACACACACACACACACACACACACACACACACACACAAACACATGCACATAGTTGTCTTTCCCCTCTCATTTTCCCCCAATTTGGTTCTGCTGTTCTACCCTCTGAAATCTATCTATAACTATCTGTTTTATTCCCCTTGTCTTTTACATTCCAATTGCTGGCCCCCTCTCCCTCCCCTCAGAGTCTTTCTCCCATTCCCCCTCCCATTTTCCCTTTTCTAATGAGACCTATCTGCTCTCCCTAGTCCCTTTCTCTATCCATAACCTTTGGGGTTCTATGGACTGTAAATTGGATATCATTGACTTAACATCTAATATCCACATATAAAGAAATACACACCATATATCTCTTTCTGTTGCTAGGCTACCTCACTCAGGATGTTCTTTTCTAGTTACACCCATTTACCTAAGAATTTTATTTTTTTTAATGGCTGAGTAAGAAATTATTGTGTGGTAGCACATTTTCTTTATCCAGTCATCTGTTGTTTGACATCTGGATTGCTTCCAACTTCTGTGTATGTTGAGGTCTGATCTTTTGCTATATATTGTAAGGCTAAACATTGCCCCCCACCAAGGCCTGGTGGCCCATTGGTACAAGAAAACATGCATATCACGTCACCTTGTTTCTTAATATAAAACTGTTGGTTAAATAAAGATGCCAACAGCCAATAGCTAGGCTGATGATAAATAGGCAGGATTTGGTATTCCTGGGCTTGGAGTCTAAGGAGGAGCACGAGGTGGAGACAGGAGGAAGCCTCAGTGGGGTAAGTGAGTCATGAATACATGGCCATGAAGGTTGGTCAATTGAAGTTAAGAGCAGTCTAGATGGAACATAACCAATTTATAACTTGGGATTATTGATGGGAAAATAGATTTTAACAGCATAGAAGATAGATTTCTCCCCAGCTCTATTTCTGATTAAGGCTCATTATAAAAATAAAAGTTATATACCTTTTGTCTGGGAATTGAATGATCCAAGGCAGAGTAGAAACCCTGATTGAGATGAAATATTTTCTACAACAAATTGGCACCCAACATGAGGCAAAAACTCACTTTTAACAAAATTGATTTCAGACTCCCAGATTTAAAAAAAAAAAAAAAAAATGCACACTGCTCTTTTACAACTAGAGAAGGTAGGGAGGAATCATTTCCTTAGCCAAGTTGGTTTTTTCCCCTAGCCTCACAGGCTTCCTGCAAAGATTAGTGCTCTTGATTCCAAGATATAATTCCAGGGGTCAAATCATGGCTAAAAATACAGCTACATCCCTAACTTGGTCACAGGCCAAACAGCAAAGCCCATGAGTTACAAACCAGTAAGCTCAAACACCAACCTGGGGGGGGGGTCTTCCCATGGGGGTCTGCAGAGACTGTGATAATCCATGAATCCTGAAAACCCCTGTTGTGCAAAGAAATAAGCAAAGTCCTGCTGCTCAGAGAGTGTAGAGCACGCAGCCTTGGGCAGCCTCCCGTAATGATAAAAGTATAGAAAATAACATGAATTAAGATATCAACACTACCTTGAGCAGCCAGTCTCTATACACATGGGCTTCTATGGGAGAACATGTTATTGCTTGGCCTAACATATGACACACATTGATGGCTATGATGGCTTGAGGATATACTTACACAAACAGAAGTGAATTTGAATGAAGCTGAATATAGAGAAGGATATTAAATTAATTTATATAAAGAGAAAGGAGATATAGGTATATTTATCCACAGAAATACTAATCTCCAAAGGAGGGAGAAAAGAATGGGAATTGACATAAATGCTCAAGGGTACATAGATAAATAAATAAAGCCAGGACTTTGATCTCAATATTTAGTAGACAAGGACAAAGAAAAATAGGTTCCTTGTGATTTTTGAGGCCAGCCTAATCTTTAGAACAAGTCCAAGTCATTCAGGGCTACACAGAGAAACCCTGTCTTAATAAATAATAGTTTTATCACTTTGTTTTAAATTACCAAAAATATATTTCTCCAAAGAAGTGAGAAAGTAATGTAAATTGATATAAATGTTTTCAAGGGCACATGGATAATAAACAAACAAATCTAGGCCTTTGATTTCTGTACTTGAAGGACAAAGGAAGGACAAAGATGTTCCTTGTGAGCTTGTAGCCAGCCTAATCTACAGAGCAAATCCAGGTCAGCCTAAGCTATACTGAGAAACCCTGTCTCAATCAATAATAATTGTTTTAATTTATCAAAATGGAGGTTATAAGTTCTTTGGTTGTTATGGTATTTCAAATCTTCTATAAGAAAAGTCAAAATAGAGCAGATATAAATAAGAAAGGTGCTGCTAAACTGGACCAGTCCATATTCTCAATGACTTCAAACTGATAGACCAAAGGCATGATATGCTGGGAGACAGGATCTCTATTTTTGTAAATGGGAGAGAAGAAAACGCAATGGACTCCTTCCAAAGTATTAAGGATCAGATCTGATAGAGACCCTGTGGGACTGCATAAGGGTATCTTGGTTCTTGGCTGGGCATGGGCCTAGAACCCCGAGACTCCAAGAGAGAAACGGCAGGAGTTCAGCCACATCCCCAGAACCCAGGGTCCTGAAAAGCAGTCTAATCTCCATGGACCTACATTGTTCAGTCACGTAGGCCATTACAGCCCCTCCCAAAGTGCACAGGTAGGGGGTGTGACTACAGGCCTCAGGCCCTAGAGATTTTCATACTAATGAAGGTCAGAGGGTGGAGCCAATTAAACCACCCCCAGAACCTCCCCCTTTCTCCCTCCCTACTTAACTCAGGTCTGCCCTGAGTTTGGGGGGTACATCCAGATCCATCCACCATCCCCCATGACAATAAACCCTTTTGGAACCAAGGACTTCCTCATATCATTGGGGCCTGCTGCTGCCAAAGCTTCCATCCTTTTGGAACCCCAGAAATTCTCCTGTATGTGGGACCTGTGGTGTGGAAGTCTCCAGGCAGCCTCCCCAGCTGCAGCCCCATTTACCCACAAGACCCCTTAAAGATCTCGTCTGTAGATAGCAGAAACTCAAATGGAAAAAATACACTGATAATATATATTGCTAAACACTCTTGAAACAACACTTGAACTGACAGCTAGAACTTCAGCTTACAAAGTCAGTAAATCTTACTGGCTAAAATAAATCTCATGATTTGTTATTATATAACATCCTTGCAGATGATATGAATAGAAATTTATATTGCACTTTGATTATATGTAAAACTAACTTCTAGAGAGTTTTATTTTACATGCTCAACTAAGAGAATGAAATCATCCTTAATCAATCTGTGTACCCTTTACATTCCATACAGATGTCTTTATATAACTATGTATATTGCTTGTAAGACTCATATATTACAGAATTGAAGATCAAGAGGGCAGCCCTGAAAAGAGTTGCCCTCAGGGATGCTGAGACCCGCTGTTCCAGCTCCCTGATTGATCCTGCCTCAAACTGATGCTGTTTGCAGAGGCGTGCTTCTAGAACAGCATCAGAAAGGACTGCTGATCCCAGATGACCTGGTTCATCCAGCTTTTCAGACTGTTCTAGTCAAGATTTCAATTACTCCCTGAACTTTCTCAGTATACTGAGACTGGACAACAAATGATGCCAGCTAGCTTTCTTTCAATTTGATCCTTTTTCTAATTTCCTTTTGGGTCTCCAAACTGAAATTCTCTGCCCCAATTCAGCAGAAAGAAATTATAAGAAGACTATGTCCCAGCCCCTTAAATTGTGGTGGATGGTTTTGGTCATTTTATGATATACATCATTACATATATATTCATTTAAGAGGTAATTTATAAACAATTATGGTTTTGGACTGGGAGGAATAGCAAGCTTAGACTCAAAAAAAGTTATCTTTCCTTTCCTCTTCTCTATCCTTTCTTTCTTAGGTAAAGAAAAGGGGGTTGAAAATGGGGATATAGTAATATTATAAGAAATTAGACAAATAAGGGTGGATTACTGAATCCACTCTTAAACAAAACCATTTTATAGCCACAATCTTACATTGGTAGAGATCTTTATATTTTGAGGCAGAACTAGAAGTTATATTTTTTTACACTGATGCAAAATTTTATATATTGATACAGGTTTAAGGTTTTCATTGTATAAATCTTTGTATATTGATAAAAAATTTAAGATTAATCTGTTACAACATATTTTTATGTTTCAACTCTATAATAGGTATTGTGCCTTTGCAACTTATTTAAAATACAAGATTGAGTCCCAGTTCTTTTAAAGGCTACTGTTACAAACTGTTTAAAATAATTATGGAATGTAAATTAATAGTCAGACAGTCAGACTCATGGTAATGTCAGATACTAATCTAGATCATCACTGAAATATACATTATCTTAATATATAATTAAGATAATTAATAGATAGCTACAGACAGGCAATGTTTGCTTGTTCAGATATCCTATAACTAGATAAAGAATCTTCAAAAGCATTGGAAATCCACAGAACATGGCATTTAAAATTCTTTCATTATTAAAAGACCTTCTGAATATGAGAGAGGTCTGCTCATGATAGTGCCCCCATTCTACTTCAAAGATGATGATGAGCACCAATAACCTCCATATTTTATTGCTTCAGTTTTGCAAGCCTAGCCTGTGGGCAAGAAATGCCCTAACTTCATCTACAGAAAAGAGTGCTGTCCAAAAGGGCCAACAGATGAAGGATAATCAACTGCTAAGCTCTCCAATACAGGGTAAGATAGTCCTTCATAATTCCTACTTCACTTAAGGTCTGTCAAGTTCTGGGCCATAAGGCTGAAGGTAGATGCTCCAACATTATAAAGAATATTGGGAGACTATCTAGGAAGTCAGCTATCTCTGTCATTTCTATAATTTGGGGGAACTGCATTCCTGTGTTCTGTACATATTCAAGTAATATTTATTCCTTCTCAGGCCTCTGATGGGGTTAAAGACTATATAGTTATGGTCTCATAATTAAACTTAAATGTTTTAGCATTTAGGAAGATGTTTTAGGTCTAAGAAGATATTTTTAGGATAATAATACAAGACAGGATAGAAAATTATCTAGATACAGAACTCTGGACTCATCAGGATAGGCTAGATAATAGAATACTTTCTCCTGAGTTATCAAATTATATAAACCCTGAAGGTATAATTTGGGGTTATTGATGGGAAAATAGATTTAAAAGCATAGGGGGTAGCTATCTGCCCAGTTCTAATCATGATTAGTGCTTATTATAAAAAATAAAAGTTGTAGAAACCTGGATTGAGATTAAATATTTCCTACATCATGAGTATTATGAATAAAGCAGCAATAACATAATTGAGCAAATGTCTCTATTGTAGGATGAAGTGTTCTTTGGGTATATTTCCAAGAATGGTATAGATGGACCTTGAGATAAATTGATTCCCATCTTCCTGGTGAATCCTGATTTCCCTAGTGGCTGTATGAGTTTACACTCTCAGCAGCAATGTGAGTATTCCTCCTACTCCACATCTTCGCCACATGAGCTGTCACTTGTTTTGTTGATCTTAGCTAATCTGACAGATGTAAGATAAAAATCTCAAAGTAGTTTTGATTTGCACTTCCCTGATAACTAAAGAGTCAATAATTTCTTCAAGTGTTTCTCAGCCATTTGAGTTTCTTCCTTGGGGGATTCTATTTATATCTGTTCCTCATTTTTAAAGTATTTTTTCTTGATATCTCATTTCTTGGTTCTTTATGTATTTTGGATATCAGTTTTCTACCAGATTATACTTGGTAAACATCTTTTCTCATGCTGTAGTCTACCACTTTGTCTGAATGACTATGTGCTTTGCCTTACAGAAGCTTTTCAGTTTCATGAGGTCCCACTTATTAATTGTTAATATTAGTGCAAGCATTTTATAAAGGAGTATAGCTGGGCCAGTAAGATAGTTCAGTGAGAGAGGCACCTGGCACCAGCTTTAAGACCTGATTTTGATTCTGGTAATTTAGTGTGGAAGGTGAGAATAGATTCTGTGTTGTAGGCTGGCCTCTACACATGTGCTATGGAAGTGCATGTGTGCCTTCACTGGTCACAGCATGAATCAGTATTAATAATACTGTGTAAAATTAAGTATTTTTTCTGCTGTGTTATCTGTAGATTTCCCTTAACAACTCAGCAACCGTGGTGGGAATTCAGGCTCAGAATAAGAAGTAAAAAGGAAATAAAACTTGGCTACATTTTCAGTAGTAGAGAAGACTAGATAATAATCTCTAGGCCATAAAAATTCAAAATGTAAAATGAATAAAGTATTAAAATGCTGATTAATATTTAAAATTGAGAGTAAATACTGGATACCAGATACATGCATGTGTGCATGTGTGAGTGCATGTGTATGTGCATGTTTGTGAATATATACATGTGTGTGGGTATGAGTATATGTGCATGTGTATATGCATAAATGTTGAGGCCAGGAAACAACCTGTGGTGTCATTGCTCAGGATACATCCACCATGTTGAAACAGGGACTCAAAGGGGCCTGGAGTTTGCTGATAGTCTAAGCTGGCTGGCCAGCAGACTCCAGCATCCTCTTGTTTCTGCCTATTTAACACTTGGATTTATGCTCATACCACCAAACCCAGTGTATTTTACCAAGGTTCTTGGGATTAAACTTAAGTCTCCATCCTAAAGGTAAGTGATTTACTGACTGCACCATCTCACTAGCTCAAAGCTGGCTTTTCAATTACAAGACAAAGATCACAACATATACACAAAAACTTGAAATGAAAATATTATATTTATATTATACAATAGAGAGAGAGAGATAAAAAAATAAGATTCAATAAATATTTGAAAAATACATTGAAAATATGTACATATCTACATATGTTAAGATAACTTTTAGAAGTAAAAAGGAACATTATTCTAGTCTAACTCTGGCATGGGTTTTTTGGTTTGGGTGGTGTGTAAGTGCATGGAAATGTGTTTAGATCATTAAAGCATAAAGTCCAAATTGACACTCTACAGTTTCAAAATGACTATTATAACTGAACGGAAGTTCATTGAGATACATAGACTTTGAGTTTGGTTATTTTTGATGTGTAATTTTTTTACTTGTACATTTTAAATAATAAGTTTATTTAAAAATTTAAAAATAAAAGTAAATGATAGACTATTTTGGATTTCATAATGATATGTTGCTTGTGTCCTTATGCATTGATAATCAACATTTGGGTAAATAGTCATCCATATAAGAAATAAAATATAAATATCCTAAAACCTGTGAGTTCATGATTTGCAAGTATAAGAAAAGGGAAACATTTTTATAAAAAGTTGCCAGAGACAAATAGGAAATAGGAAAGCAAGGCTATAAAATTCAAATAGACTTTGCCTCACAACTTAATAGTGTTTAAACTATAACATATTAAAATATTCAAAAATGTGTTTATCAGATGTTTACTCTAAAATTGTATTATATCCTATAGCATTAGGAACATGGCTCAGGAGTCAGTGCTATGCTGTACAATATGAGGACATGGTTGACGCCATCATACACAACAGAGAAGGTTGATTTGGTAGCAAATGCCTGAAATTCAACATTCAAAGGGGAAGGTGAATACTAGCAGATCCCAGGAGCGCATCAAACAATAATGTAGCCAAAATTAGCACATTCAGGTTTCAGTGACAGGTACCACATTAAAATGTAAGGCAGAGAATAATAGAGAAAGATATCTAAAGTCAACTTCTGCCTTCACATGTGCATGGTGGGCACACATACACATGAATATCTATGCACTAAACACACAAAATAAAAGAGGTAAATTAAATTTTATAATACGTATGCAAACATTGTAGCAACAGTTTATATGCTTTAGCAAACAGTTCTATGATAGAATATTATGCAATTATTATAAACAAAATTATAGGGAAATTTATTAAGGCATGCAGATATACATAAATTCAGGGAAAGTGAATGTCATGTCCAATATAGTATACTTTTTAATATAATTTAAAGCATATAAAGGTGCATATATGGGATTGCATGGCCTTGGTGATGAGGCCATCTTTACTCAGCACAGTAGCTAAGCATGCTGGGAAACTATTGGCAGAAGACAGCAGCTAGATGGTTGTTTCCCTGCAACCTCATGGGCAATGCAGGGTACGTAAGAACTCTTGTGGACTGCACATGCTCATCAGTAAAGTCTAGTGCAACAGGTAAAGATTCCATGATTTCTGGTGGAGATGCAGAATCAGAGGCAAGGAATTAAAATGCGTAAGCACTTTGAGATTAGATGCATGGACATATACTGGGATGTTGTGACATTGTCTAAAAGGGATGGACAGTGCCTATGAAGTCACTTTGATTACAAATCATGTCACAGTATGAACCACCAGGTCATCAAAGATGCTACAAGGAACCAAGACCCATATTCCTGTGTCCCTGGTGCATATACACTATACCAGCAAATCCGTCATGGCAAGATACATTTCCTTGGAGTAAATTTAGAAGAAAGCAAACTGTCTAAGGAATTACACAAGTGTCTCTCTTCTCTCTCTCTCTCTCTCTCTCTACTCTCTCTCTCTCTCTCTTTCTCTTTCACTCTCTCTGCCTCACCCCCCGTTGTGTGTTGTGTGTGGTCTTTGACAATCATAATGAAAGGGAAGGGTGCTATTGATTTGAGAGTTGAGACAAAGGATGTGTTCAAAGGAGAAAAGGAAAGTGGAAAATTAGGTGATTCTGTTTTGATGAAAATTTGTTATATCTTATTTATGTATACATATATATGTTGGTATTCATATATAACCTATCAATTACATTAAGTTAAATACTAAAGATTCTCTTTCTTCTGTAAAATAAAAAAAAAAAATAGAGAATCAAAGGTTGATAATTTCCCTAAAATGAAAGTAGTAAAATATTTATATTAAAGCTGAGGACCTAAACTTTTAATAGACATTCATATTTACATGGATAAATGAGAAAAGTAGAGTTGCTATTGGCTGGCAGGCCTAAGCATTCTGTAAGAGGAGTGAGTTTTGTGTTTTAACTTTATATTGTTATAAAATCAATTAGCATTTTCAATTTATAATGCAGAAACAGCATTGTTAATGTGCTAGTATATTTCTTTCCATGTGCTTTTAAATATACTTACCAAAACTAAGATGATGTATTTAACTGGTTATTAGACAATATTTTATTAAATGTCACATTGTCAAACCGTAGATACACTTAGAACATAAAACAGGTGCTGGACACAGATCTGTGATAGAGCATTTGCCTGGTTTGTGTGAGGCTCCGGGTTCTTTTTCTAGTACTACACATCTACATCTTAAAATACATCTCAGATGAGAAAGGAAATTTAATTGAATTTCCTTTGGAATTTAACTTGATTCCAAAGATGTCATGATGGCCCCAGAGACAGAAAATTAGATTACCACATCAGGCTTTTGAAGTTGAGATTAATGCAGAATTTAGGGACCCTGCCTTTTCTTTCTGGTGGGAGAATTTGAGTGATTTTACCCCTTTTTTTTCTTGCTCTAATTTAGATGTGTTATTTTCATGAAAAGCATTCATTATATATTTCATATGTGAAATTACACTTTAAGGAACAAGTGTTCAAAAATCACTGAACCTGAACTAAATCCTATGTTCACTGTAGTAAGTGGGTGATGGCTCAGACTTTGAAAGCTCCTCACTGTCAGTTCAAGAGCTGTTATATTTAAATTCGAACTCAGAAGATGCCACTGCTCAGGCCAGTTGGAGGGTGCTCTCAAAGGATTAAGCTCTGTCATGGCCATAAGACTTTGGATATGTACAATCTCAAGTTTAATAAAAATGGTTCAGACCCAGTCCAAATGTCACACTCACTGTGAGATGAGTAGCAAGAGTGGCTTTTGATGGCAGCTGCAGGCAAGGAGAGATAATGTGAATGAATGATGTGAAACCACCACTGAGCCATTCCTTACATCCCTGCCAGCAGCATCTAAACTCTGCCAGGATTGGCTGCAGAGAATATGGTTTTCCTCATTTACACCATAAGGATGCACTATGCAAACCAGCAAACAAGGCACACATGTGGCCCTGCAAACATACCCAGACAAACTTACAAATGTATGTCAAACTCAGATACTTGAAAGTCGGTGACTGTTAGAAACAGATTTGATTCTGCATAGCTAGCATTACATTAACCATTTCCTTCTACTGCTACTGTCTTTCAAAAATAAACTCACAGTCAAACTTAAAGAACTTATGTGTTTCTGTGGTGTAAATTCTCAAACTGATACCATCTTTTTCTTTCATTATGATTGTTATATATACATATTTACACCCACACCCACACACCCAACCACACACACACAACATGCCACCCTAAGAAGTTTGCTTTCTCCTATATTTATCCCAAGGAAATGTATCTGTGGGTGATAAATTTGCTGTGTATATTGCATATGAACCAACAAAGGAGAGATAAGGTTCTTGGTTTCTTGTATTATCTCTGATGACCTGGTGGTTTGTACTAGGACATGACTTGTAATCACAGAAATTTCATGTCTGTCCCTTTAGATAATGGCATGGCATGTGTGTGTGTGTGTGTGTGTGTGTGTGTAGTTGCACACACATGCATATGTAGAGACCCAGGGTTAATTGTGTATCTTTGTCTACTCTCATCTAATCCAGAGCTCCACGGTTATGCTAGGCTTTCTGTCCAGCTAGTTCCAGGCATTTTCTTGCTTTCATTTTCTACCACTGAGGTGAAGAACACACATCCATGCATTTACCTCTTTATATGTGTGCAGGGGACCCAAACCTAAGCCCTCAGGCTTACATGATAAACACTCTACTAAGTCTTCTTCCCAGCCCACGATAATTTGTTATATTCTATATTAATTTGATGTACCAATAATACTTTTATATAAAAGTATAATAAAAATAGATGTTTTCATTTAAGCTATTTTCTCAGTTGGACATCCTATATCTTCAAGCAGTTTTCTCAAGAAAGTTTTATGTGTAGTATTTTATAAGATCCTTCATATTTAAGCATGCTATCTTCATCACCTTCATTCATAAGAAACTTCATAATGTGGCTTGTAAATATTAATGGGAGATCATTGACTTCTTCTCTCAGAAATCACAGAACAGCATTGCACTGGGTCTTTACACCCAATCTTGCAAAGCACTGTAGGGCTATAGCCTGCTTCAGCATGCACCTCAAGCAGCAAATCTGTAGACTCTGGAACCTGTGTGTGTTTGCTTGCAAACTTTCTCACACACTCTGTTCCCTAAGAATATTTAACATCATTTAGCTGTTTCCAGCTCTCTAATTCCAACACCATTGTTGTGTTCCTATTTTACTTTCCATACCTTTTTCTAGCATCACAGAAGGGAGTGTCACAAGCATCCTCCAAGTGGCTAACATGACACTCGGGGCACTGTGAGTTTAATTTGGCTATTATATCTTTGCATCTCAATATTTTCTCCATTATCAAGCTCCTGTCCTTTTTCCCCTTTCCATGGTCTTTTCTTGGGGTTGTCACTGACTGCTTCCTTGTAACCTTATCTCCTCATACTGTGAGGATGGCTGGTTCACTTTACTGTGATTGTTATCCTGTTTCCCTTTTGAATCTTCTGATTTTTTTTCTTTTTCTTTACACCATTTTAAAGGTTCATTGTTGAAACTTTAACAAGTTCTAACAATAGGTGGTTTATATAGAAATGGTACAGGAGCTGGCAAAACTTTTACAGAGCAGGCTAGAGTCTTCACTGTCCCTATTCAGTTTTCAAACATCTATCAGGTTTTGAACAGTTTAGTTCCCTAAGACTGAAATATGATTTTCTATTCAGAAAAATCCAAGTTCCTAAGTCTAGCACCAGCCTTGAGACTACACCCATGCTACCCACCAGCCTTCTGCACATGCGTGCTATGGTAGGCAAAGATAAAGCAAAAGACAGGGTCAGGAAAGGAGTATATATTGAGATTGTAAAGGGAAAATAAAAAGACAACTGTGGGACAATGGACCATGCCAGGAAACTTGGTAAGGTAGAGTAGATCTGAACCCCGGTATCCAGGCACCCACTTGAGAAAGTAGGTACCTTTCTGCTCCCTTCTAGATTGCGGGCCTGAAACATGTGTCCACACTCCCATATTCCCCGACGTTAGTTATGTAGCCCAAACCAGAGTTCTCCATGCTAATGAGGTATCTAGAGGCCCAGAGGGTTTAGCCAATAAGCTTCCTTTCCCAGACATTCCTCGCTGCAAAAGCTATTTAATCTCTGGTCCACTGTCGAAAGTTGGTATGCATGCATCCATTTTCCACGATGAACAGTCAATAAATGATATGGATAAACATGGATTATTTCTATTTTGTCCATTTAGAACCGCTGCGGGGAGCGCAGAGGAAGCCTTCGACTACCATGCAGAGGCCTAAGTCTCCTGCAGAAGACTTCTCTGTGCTCCCAGGCAGCCACTGCCAAGCTAAAGCAATCCCGCCAATTAGCTAACCCCGAGCTCCCACGTCCCTGGCCCTGGGCTCCTCACTGCCCTCAGCCAGTTCCTAACTCTTCTTGATCCAGCAGCACCTGGATGTCCAGGAGTTTGGAAGCACTCTGTTCCCGTATCGTCATGGCCTGTGGACCCTGACACTTCATTCTCAACTTCTCTTTGCAATTTTACACCTGTGACTGGAAGTGTGGGACTCAGGGAACCCCAACATCAGCCTCCTGGATCTTAGACGGCATTTTACCACCTCCTGCGTGGTGCTAGGCACTTCGCTGGTAGCCCAGCATCCAGAGAGTAGAGCACAGGCTCAACTCAGTCAAGTGTTTCGAGCTTCGCTTCCCTAGCAGCTGTGCCCAGCACCTCAGTGGCAGAGCTGGATGTGAACTGGCTTTTCCACACTAACTCAACAGATTTCTTATTCGCTTCCTCGCTTTTGCCTCTGATTTTCCATCAGTGAATACAGCTGTGCAGAGCAGTATTTGGGAAGTGACAGTAGACAGAAGCAAAGGTTGGAGACAAAAGCAGATATGAGGCAGAGGAGCAGCTCTTTGACCAAGGGGATGTCTTGAGTAGACTAAGAGAGATATGAGAGAGATATCCCCAAATTGCTCTGAAATAAGCTCTGAAATATTAAATATGGAACATAGCACAATTATATATTAATATGAGAATAGATTTACATGTGTTATGAATACCTTCATTGTCCTATGTCTGTGCCTTAAGTTATTTTCCTGTGGTTTGGAGACTAAGTTAGATGGAGTCCCTTAGTTGCAGTTTTGGGGGTTATATCCAGTCATTGCCTCTTACATCGGCTCCAATGAGGAAATCTTTATACTTCCCAGCTGAGTGATGGTTCAGGTCCTGCCTGGCACTTCTGTGCTTTGAGGCCTTCTCCATAGTACATGTATGTAGCTGGGTCTTCCATAGGCTATGTAGTTTCTTGGCCATGATACAGCTTTTCTTGGCGTGAATCCATCTGTGCAATCTGATTTCTGGGTGCTGGTTTTCTTCATTCATTCACCCTAAGTGCCCATCTTTCTATATTCCTTTCAACCATTGTTTTTCTAGACTTACACCAGTCTAGTCCAGGACCCTTCCTAATTTTTCATGAATTTCAGTTTCTGTTAATACTTCTCATTATTTGATAAACAGTAGCTGTGTATTGACTCTTAGCTTAACCAATTTTGCCAGTGCAGTACCCACCCTTCTGTGGTACCATTTCTGGCATAGATCAATTTGGAAACTCTAGGGACTTCAGAGTCTACAAAATGGCATGATAACATTAGTCATAGGTGTATAGTTGTTGGCACAAAGCAGGAATCAAAACACAGGACATCTCACTCTCTATTGTATATTTCAGAAATAATAGAATTATATAACCATGAAACACTGCCAGTTATCTGAGATTTGGGGCCTTAAAGATGTTTCTTATGATACAGTATTTTGCATTTTTGAAGTCATTACAGGCTCATTTAAAAGGCAGAGAAATGGATTATCTAATTAGTCATGGTTCAGAAATTCTCTTACAAACCAATAAACTCACAAATCCTTCTGTATTATTACAAAAATTGATTTGGTTTCCTTGTTTAAAAAAATACTTTCAATTAACATATTTTATCAGTTATCTTAAATGGTTTTTAAATCAACAAGTGTTTAAAAGCCTTGCTAAACTAGTCTATAGACAAAGCTTCTCTTCTTTAATTCAAATAGGAGCCAAAGAATGAGTAATACTAAACAGATGAGGTAAAGCCATGGGTCACAGCTTGTAGTATATTTCACTACAAAGCTTTGCAGAAGAAATGTAACCAAGATACAAAATAGCATCATATATGAAATTGTGTGTGTTGCACTCCTGAATATGCACACATACAGTGTGTACATGAGCAATGGTCTATCTATACTTGCTGTCTTCTTCAGCCACCCTCTACCTTTTATTCAGAGACAGAATTTCTCTCAGAACCTGGAACTTCACCACTGAGTGAGCTGGGATGGCCAGCAAGATCTGTGGATAGTTCTGTCTCTGCCTCCCCATCAGTAAGATTACATTTTGTGCCACCTGTTTTTTTTTCCCCACTGGGCACTACATTGAGGTCTTTCCGCTTTCACATAAAGACATTTAAACTGTTTGCCAAGCCTCATGGTTTTAAATTTAAGATTATCTATGTTAGAAACAGTTAAAAGTAAAAGTAAAGCCGGGCGGTGGTGGGCACGCCTTTAATCCAGCACTTGGGAGCAGAGGCAGGTGGATTTCTGAGTTCGGCCAGCCTGGTCTACAGAGTGAGTTCCAGACAGCCCAGGCTACACAGAGAAACCTGTCTCGAAAAACCAAAAAAAAAAAAAAAAAAAAAAAAGTAAAAGTAAAGAGGTAGTGAGGTCTATTTTTTAACTATATCTAGATGGATGGCTAGATGGAGAGATGGATGATAGGTAAAAGAATAGATAGATAGATAGATAGATAGATAGATAGATAGATAGATGAGAGACAGAGAGGAAGAGAGAGAGTTAAGAGAGGGGGATTTAGAGAGAGAGAGAGAGAGAGAGAGGAGAGAGAGAGAGAGAGAGAGATCTGCACATTAGAATGTTAAGGTCCCATCATTAGCTTGCATGAGTTGGCAGACTTTAAGAATGCAAGATTCCTGTGCACTGTGTAGTCACTGATCATCTCAATTTGCACCAGACTTATTTCAAGTGATCCAGAAGAGGACTACTGCTCACCAGAGTGTTGAGTGAAGGTTGAGATTATCTCGTTATCATATGTGATGAAAAACCCCAGAAAAGTAGATCATTACAGGTATGTGAAGTATGTGTTATGTACTCAACGTGATCATTTCTCAATTTGCATATTTCAAAAAACATCACAGGCGGTACATGTTAAATATCTTTAATACAGCACAAAAAGGAAATGACATGAGGAAATGTAAGAGATGATTAATTTCTCTTACCTGCATAAGTCTTCTTTTATGTGAAGGGAAATCAATTCCTTAGGAATATGAAAAGAAAGGATGGTTTCTGACATCTGCTCCCGGATTCGCATCCACTTGTTGTCCGATGTGGGGAACCTATATAGTTTACATACAGGATTCCTTAACACTGGGCAAGAAGAAAGAAAATGCAGTAATTAAATTATTAGCAAATGAACATCGCATGCAACTCAGCCAAGAAAACCATTAATCAGAGAAATGTTTGCTTTACCCATTTAAGAAATAAAATACTGCCTATCAAAGTCCACTAGCGAATTTGGATTTTTAAGAATTGCATGTGTTTTACATCAAAATATCATATTTTGATGTTAGCTTCTGAAACTCTTACCTTTTGTTAAATTTGATAAGCGTGCCTAAAAATTCAATTTGTTAATGTAACTATGGTGATGTTTCACTACCTATTCATTTCTTTGTCTTTAAATGTTTTATGAAACATATACACCTATAAATACAGATGAAAATACAGGTACATACACATAAAATACACTTTGGAGCACATTTATGACCTTCTCTGATTACTCTTAGCTTCATGTACTTAAATAAGTGACAATATATGTGTTACATTATAAATACTTAAAAATCCTTTTTCAAAAGACCCTACTGGTAAACATTTTCATATATCAGAAAGGTTTGTTTCTTTGGTTTAAGATCTATTAAATTCAATATTGTACATATCTTAAAATATCAATAAGTCAATATCACACTTTCCAGACCTCCAAACCCATGTATTATCAGAAGCAAATCCTTGACATTGGGAAAGCAAACTGTTTAGAGCAGGTGGCTGGTGTTTAGAGAATAGGTCATACAAGGAAAAATTCAGGAATAGAGCATAATGGTTAGACATTAACATTATACTTGATACTTCTTTATGAATCCCAAACTCACAGCACACTCCCAAATCATACACGTATGGGCAGGACTCTCTTCCAATTTTGCTGGACAATACCACCATTGTGACATTCATACACTAAAGCTTAATGGGCAGGAAAACATCAGATGTGACCAGGTAAGTATCTAGAGTGAGTCAACTCCAGCTTCGCAATAAAGCTGGGTAAAACTATTAGTTGATATTGAAGTGAATTTATCAGATTTTAAGCAATTTTGAGGATACTGTACATGGATCATTTCGCCTTGGCATAACATGGGAAAGGTCTTTTAAATCTTTAAAATTCTGTGAGAACACCATATCTCATCTGCTACTTGAGAAAAAATTTAAAAAAAAAAAAAAAAGTCTTTCCTTAGCATTGAAATGAGAATATTCTTACCCATCCTCTGTAACCACCTATTCTCAAAGAGAAACCCTGAACGCCATCCTTATGAATATGTATATAACTTATCAGAAGCTTTATTCCAAATGTCATTACTTTGTGTGCATGCAATATGTGTTATATGTGCATGTGTTTGCAGTGAGTACACCTGTGCGTATGCTCTCAGTGTCCGGAAGAGGACATAAGGTATCCTGTTCTATCACTCACTGCCTTATTTGATGGAAACGGTGTCTCTTCCTGAACCTCACGATAAGTTAGGAGGGAGTAAGACCCCCGGCATCCTATTTCTCCTCCTACTTCCCAGAACTGGCCATGCAGAGACATGGCTATATCTGGCCTTGTATATGAATGCTGGGGTCTGAACTTAGTTTCTCATGCTTGCACAGTGAGTAGTATTCTTATCCATTGACATAGCTCTGCATTCTCCAAATATCTCATTTTCAAATCAACAAAAGCAAGTCTTTTAAAATACTACTATACCCATGCCAAGAATTAGACAGAAAATCCATTTTCTACCAAACGGACAAAGTCACGAAGCAGCAGCATCTTTCCAGCATAACGAGAAAGTAACTTAAAATCTAGAAATGTATCCTCCAAGAGATTATCATTGGGAGATTGTCATTATTTTAATTTTTATCAGTTTGATTACATTACAGATACTCATAGTTTACTAAATTTTCATCTGAAAGAAGAATGTGAGAACTTATAGCCTGAAGCTACATGATCTCATTCAGTATTGAAGTAAGAGTGTTTCAGAGATTAAAAATAAATTCTATCACTTCTATCAGCCTATGTCTACGACTTAGAAAAGAAAGAAGAAACATGTACTAAATTCAATAAAGCACCACTCGGGTTTAATTTCACCTGGCAAGATCTTATAAATTCTTATACACAAACTGAGTTTAGAAATGTGATGTATCATTTTCTTTCTGGTAAAACAAAAAACCTCAGTATCTGAAATGTCTAAAATATTTCCTAGTAATGTATGAAAATGTTAATCACTTAGTTATTATGTAATCACTTCATGTGCTTCAAACTCCCCTTCTCAGAATTATGAAGCTGTCTCCCAAACACAAAGGCTCTTTGGATATTCCTTGCCCTTTAAAGATCAGTAATTATTTTTTTCATAAAGTTTAGATTTTGAGTTCTGTCAGAAAACACGAAGCAAAGCTCTCCACTGTCTCTGCTGAGCCCCAAACAAGTCCTTCATCTTTTGAACTTATTTTGTTTGAGTTTTTTCCATTTCAGTGTTCATCATGTTTTCTAAATATAAGCCTATGCTGAAAAATTTTTAAGCAGAAAACAAGGACATTTTGATTTCTGAGAAGTAGAGAAAGTCTCCGATCATTATGCACACACTATCCAGAGAGTCAACAGAGCTGCTGATGGTTTTGGAGGAACCCTATAACAACAACACCAAAATATGCATGCACACACACTCACACACAAACACTCACATATACACACACATGCACATAAACATACACACATACACAAACACGTGCAGACATATATACACACAACACAAACAAATATACACCAAACACAAACACACATACAACTCATACTTGCAATAGACACACAAACATATACACACAACAATACCACACACATTTATAGAAAGAATATATACAAACACATATACAACATACACATGCAAAAACATATATAACATACACATACATATACACATACCACAACATATATAAACACATCCCACACTCATATATATGAACACACACACAAACACACTTATAATATACACGTACATACAATTATACATACAAGCACACAGAAAACACACATTCACACAAACACACAGAAAACACAGATGTGCACACAAGTACATGTAACACATGTGCAAACACACACTATGCACACAGCATACATATACAAAAAACAAGAATATACTCATACAACACACAAATACATGCAGCACAACACACACACACACACACACACACACACACACACAACATACAATTCTGGCAAGTCACTCATGAAAAAAAATTACTCCATGAATGTCTCCTATCTAATTTTTATAGTTGGCTGCTGAAATTTGAGACTCAGGTTTCCCAAAGCAAAATCAAACTATATATTTGCCAATCTCAGAACACTGATGTACTATGTTAAGTTTTACATCTGGAATGTCTTTCTAAGTCTCTCTTAAAGACTAGTTGCCACTCTTAAAGACTAGGTTGCCAGCCTGTGGCTCTATGGAAAGATGGCAAAATCACTGATGGTACATCCTAAAAACTCTTAGTCACATCTCCCCTGATACTCTGCTTTCTGACTACAAGGAGTTGAGCCACTGTGCTCCATCATACACTCCTCACTATAATCTGTCTTCCCACAGGCCCAATAATGTTGAAGCCAATTGATTATGCCAAAATAAAGCCCTCAGTTCATTTGCTCAGGTTATTTTGTCACAGGGACAAGATCCTCTTTGCAATTCAACTTAATGCAACAGCTTGCCTTTCTATTACATCTCAGGCAAGGATACCTTCTATATATCATAGAATACCACACAATGGATCATGAGTTTGAGTCTAGCCCTGTAGAAACTTGATGTGCCAGGTAGGGGGATATCCAGGGGTTCTCTTCCCTCTCAGAGGAGAAAGGGGGGATGGAAGACGGACTGTGTGAGGGGGAACTGGTAGTGGGGCATTGATAAGGATGTAAAGTAAATAAACAAATTATTTAATAGAGAAATTAGAGATAGATAGGTAGATAGATAGATGATAAATAGATACATATGACCTGATCTTTAACCATCATGATCACATTCTATGCAATCAAAACAAAACAAGATACTGAACTCAGTTGTTTGCTGTGTTGATAATGGCAGTTTTCATATTCTCACATTAAAAAAAAAGCAAGGTGATAGCTGCATCAGACACAGTGGACCCAAAGGCTGAGTGTGTCTACCAACTCTTTTTCAATCCATCCTACAAGCACTAGCTTGTAAATGAATGCATGACTACGACCTTGGACTCTGAATTTCCATTATGCCTTTTGTTTATGCCCTTTTGACTGTGCAACAGGCTTACATCCTTAATAAAACTGTACAACATGTAAGCCCCTCAAGGCTTGTGAGTGGCTAGGGCCCTGTCCTGAGGACCTCCACCAGGTTCCACCCACAGAACACTCTAACTGGCCTAATGGCTGGACCCAGCCCCTGCTTTACAGAGTCAAAAACCTCAAGCTCTGAACTTAAAATTCTATCAGTCCCTTCAGTCCCTGGGCTCATTCCAAACTCTGGACTTGAAACTCAACCAATACCACCCTGAAAGTCTCCAACCTAGAAAGCTCTGCCCGCCTCCAACCCCAAGAACCCTATATAAACACTGTTTTGCTCAGCTCTCTGCCGCTGCTTGCCCAAACAGAGGTAGCCAACCTCCTTGATTTTTCCCTTCCGATAAATCTCTTGTGTAAGATTGTTATTTGGTGTGACTTTGAGGTATTTTTCTTGGTTCCAGACTACCAGGAGACCTTTTCCTTCAGAGCTGTAACACTGCGGAAACCTCACCCTGCATGAGCACCTGAGCCCTTGGAGCAAGGCTCTAACACTTGCAGTGGGGAAATCGGTCCCCACACCCTGGAGCAGAGCTGTGACACTTCCATTGTGTAAGCTGTAACACTAACGCAACACCTAATATGAGACATATTTCTGTAGTGGTTTTAGCCTAAAGCTGCTTGTATTCTAATATTAATTTAGGTACCGAAATCCACTCTGGGAACCTACTCCCAGTTGGTTCTAATTGGTAAATAAAAATGCCTACAACCAATAGCAAGGAAGGGCAGACAGAGGTGGGTTTTGGGAATTACCCTGGGTTTGGAACCGGGAAAGAGGAGGAGGAAGAGGGAGATCTGCCATGCCGTGAATGTGTGGAGAGGAGAGACACCATGCCTGAGAAGAGTGCAGAACAGAGAGGCATGGCCGCCTTGTGAAGGAGCAGGAAGAACACGACCCAGGGTATAGCCCAGTTGTGCAGCTCTCTGAGTCCAGAGCAGCCAAGATAAAACACAGAATTTAGTAAGTAGTAACTCGGAATTAACCACGTCAAGATTAGGCAGTGGCCCTGCTTTTGAGCTATATAAGGCTTATTAAAAGTAAAGGCTCTGTGTGTGTCTTTCATTTGGGAACACAAACCTTGGGGCGGGTAGCAAACCCGCCGCTTAGGATTAATTAATTAAAAAATTATGTGTGTATGTGCCTGCTGGTGTTCATATGCATGCTGTAGATGGAGGTGCCTGTGGAGGCTGGAAAACGGTGTTGGCTACCCTGGAACTGTAGCTATGAGCAGTTGTGAGATGCCTGAGGAGAACCAAACTCAGTTCCTCTGCAATGGCACTAAGTGCTCTACACTGCCATGCTGTCTTTCCAGTCCTGCACGAGTCGAGTCATTTTTTTAAGGCTGTCTTGTATGTGTGCTCATCTCCATGTTTGTTATGCATTTTCCAAAGCAAAGGTTTAAAACGTCATATGACAGAGTCCACAAGGAGAAAAGCTCTTGAGCTGTTTTGCATTAAGCCATGTTTTTGTTTGTTTTTTTTTTTGTTTTTGATAACTTAATGAGTAGTATTCTAAACAGGTCCAGATCTCAACTGACACATTACTCCCTTGAGGTCCAGCCTCAGACAAACACAAAAACAGAGAGTAAACTGAAGATTTCTGTCATTTTAGCATCTCTATTCCAATGTCTATACCATTTCTTCCAGACTCTGTAACAGGAGTGTGCTAAAAGGTGGGGTTGCCACCTGCTTTTCCTGGGATTCATCAATTATGAAAGCCAGACTTTGACAGTTTTGAGTAACTCAAAGTAAAGATGCCAAGGAAATGCTTGACAAAACCAAGACAGATAACACTAAACAAACAAACAAACAACAAACAAACAAAAAAAACTGTTCCAGCAACCTAGGGCAAAAAGACAAATCAGAATCATCAGAAACACTTTCCTTATATCTGTTCCTGGAAATAAAGAAGGATGAGGGGTTATGGACAGGATAGCTGGATTGTAAAGTGTGACCAGGGTCCAAAGGGTTGCCAGAAAGCACTATTATTTCATCATGTTCTCTTCGTATATTTCTCCATAGGAAACACGTCTGTGCTCATCTTGATTCCCCTCCTGCATCTCAGGAGCAGGGTAAGATGATTTACCTAAGTAGGATCTGAATTCACTGGTTTTGGGTCTTTCAAAATGAATACATTAATGTTCTGTGGAAACGTCAAGAGAATTCATTCATTCCGTATTCTCAGTTATACAGTTGTTTAATGGCTTTGTGTTTTCAGCTGACTGTACAGATCCTGCCTCCTCTGTAAATGATGTCCTGTATTTTTAAGGTGGGTTCTTGTAATTCAGTTAGATACCAAGTGGTACTCAAAATCATCTTAGATTTATATACATCTGAAATGTAACTCAGCTCTTATTAAGACTGGACAAGAACTGAACAATCTAAACAAAATAACAGAAACACTAACAAGAAGGGAAAGTAAGAAAAGAAATGAGAGCAGAGAAAGAGGAACAGA
Organism: Mastomys natalensis; assembly: GCA_021653895.1. Classification (NCBI taxonomy): domain Eukaryota; kingdom Metazoa; phylum Chordata; class Mammalia; order Rodentia; family Muridae; genus Mastomys; species Mastomys natalensis. The sequence goes on from JAJTUV010001064.1 coordinate 1,005,223, forward strand.
GAATGAGAAAGACACCTTTTTGTGGGGGACACCACAAGAACATGGTCCAGAACATCCACTAAGCAGGGTTCATGGGGGCTCACAGAGACTGAAGCAGCAGTCACGGAGTATGGCTCTGACCTAGGTCCTCTGTATATATGTTATGGTTGTGTACTTTGGTGTTCTCATGGAACTCCTCATAGTGGGAATGGAGGCTATCTCTTATTCTTTTGCCTGCTTTCAGGATGCTTTTCCCTTACTGAATTGTTCTGACCAGCACCTCGTCTTATTGTAATTTGTTGTGTCATGTTTGATTGATATCCCTGGAAGGCCTGCTCTTTTCTGAAGGGAAATGGAGAAGTGGACCTGGGGCAGAGGGGAGGGGAATCCGGAGAAACTTGGAGGAGCTGAAGGGGGGGAAAGTGCCATCAGGGAGAAGAAAATAGAAAAACAATGCAACATAGTAATATCAATTTAACAAAAGGCAACATGTGTGATATACATTCTTCAAAGATTAAGTCCATGTAACTAGAGATGGATCAGTGATTAAGAGTAATTACGCATACTGCATAGCTTACAGCTGCTTATAACTCCAATTCCAGGGACACCAATATTTCCGTTCTTTGCAGTCACCTGCACCAAATACATATATCCATACACAGATACATGCAGATGAATATATTTTTAAACTTAATGACAAAACTAAATTCTTGAGAAATCTATAGTGACATTTCTCTAGATAGTATGGCATCTAAATTGTGTTGCCATCATTGGTGCTAAGCTGAGTTAGATGACATTGCTTTGCTCATCAAGGACTCTTCATCTTCCAATTGTTGATTCAAGGCCAAGAAAAATAGAAAACTATAACAGACACCATTATAAAGAATAAAAATAAATGACTCTATGGATAACACTTGGTGAGTGCAGTCTACAGAATTTGGATTTAGACCTTGTGTGGTCAGAGAAGAGGTATATTTCAGCTCTGTCCCTTCTGTGAAGGTCAAGGCAGGATGCAAATAGAAAAACTCAAAGGGAATTCACATTTTATGTAGAGAAAAATAGTTACTTGTTTGTATGCTTCTGTTCAAGGCATTTGTCTGTCTCAAATGATATGCCTACCCCCTTTCTGGTAGTTTTAGTTAGCATTCCTATAAAATCAACTGAATTAACTTTTTCTCCAGGAAGTCTTCCTAAGTGTCTACTGTTTCCTTTCAATGGGCTAATTTGCACTATATGTGCCCCATGGTTGTTAGAATACAACTGTGCTGTTTGGTTAGATGTCATAAATGTCTTCTAATAGTCCTTGTGTAAAATAAGTGACCCTTAGATAGTGCTAATAAAAGATAATAGAAAATTTAAGAAATGAGACCTCATTGAAGATCCTTTGGTCATTGAAGACTGGAGACATTGGCTCCAAAGGAAATAGGAAACTCTAGTTTCTGATATCTTTTCCTTCTCTTGATCCTTCTTGACTCATAGTAAGCCATTTTCTCCATACTGTCTTCCCACCATGTGTCAATCAAGTCAGAGACCCAGTACAAATGACATTAGATCTTGATCTTAGACTACAATCTCCAAATCTATAAGTCAAAGTTACCTTTTTTTCTCTATAATTCATTGCTTTATGGAATTGATCACAGTACTGGGAATCTGATAATCTGCTGCATGATAGCACGGAATGGGAGCCACCTCTGCAGGCTAGGGAGGAGTGGACAGGAGTGGGCTAGGGAGGAGTGTTGGTTTCCTCCCTGTATCTGCTCCAGTACTTAAGGTACCTTCCATAGAAATGCAACTCACATGTTCTCAACATCACTTTCCTCATGAAGCGGGAGAGAGACAGCACTAACCATTGTGTAGTCTGAAATGGGAAGGCAAGAAAAACAGGACAAAACCAAAAGCCTTGTTTATTAAAGCAGACAGTCTCAGAATGGTAAGAAGATGAGAGTGTTCTGCATATCTTTACACAAAATTCTTCTACTCAGACAACATCATCTCCCTTCCTTGATTATCTAACTTTATCTGAGGCAGACAAGGGAGGAGATAAACAGAGCACAGAGTTGAAGCATTTTAAGGCATCTACAAGATACTACCAATGATCATCTGAAATCCACCCTTCTCGTGAAGCTGATGAACAACATAAATATATTAGCATACTTTAAATGAAAATAGAGAGTCCTGGAATGCGAGGTGCATTAATTGCATTAGATTATTAAAACATCAAAGGACAAAGGCATCTGGCAAGTGACAAGAAGAAAACTTGGAAGTAGAAAGGGGAACTTTGAGGGCCAGTGAGAAGTGAGTGGGCAAGAAGAATGAATATGGGCAAAGTACAAGATTAGAGTGTGAGAGGATGCTGTAATGAAAAACCATTATTTTATAAGAAATTAAAATAAAAGTAATAAAGAACAGTGCTTTAAGTCAAAATAGCCCTAAATTTTACAATTGCAGAGTAATAATTACTCAGATAGCTCACTTCAACTAGTATAAAAAAACAATGCCACTGACATAAAATGGTGTTATCTCATAGTTGACATGGCAACAGTTTTAGTTCTGCATGAAAACAATAAAAGGAAGAAAATGGACAGTTGATTCTTGGTTGGAATTCATGAGCACTCAGAATGAGCAAGGTGCATATGTTTACAGCCATAAAGTATCCTGAATTATAGATAGGGTGCTAGTGAGTAGAATACTATCCCAATGTTTAGCTTAGTTCTGTGGTTCTGTGCAGTACAAGTGCATTCCAAGGACACATATAAAATTGAAACATGCTGAATGTGAATATGGGTGAGCGGGGGCAGAGGCAAAAGAATTTGAGTCCTAGGATAGCCTGGATTACATAACAAGGCATTTTCTCAACACACACACATGCACACACACACACACACACACACACACACACACACACACACACACATTTCATAGTACTTTTTAAAGAAAATCAATTATATTATTCAAAACAAATGCAATTATCTGATATCTGAAGCATAAAATCTAGTAAGAATATGGGCCAAGGTGTCCTCAATTTCCTATTGTATTTTAGGTCTGGAGCATCTCACATATTTGAAAGTAAGGAATGAGATGCTGATTCAAGTGCTCTCTACTTACTCTCAGGACATCTAAGCTTCTTGCTGCTCTAGGCCCTTCTATTTCCATGTGTGTCATCACTGGCTAATGGCCATCCTCATCATACGAAGCTAGTCTTGGGTGCCTTGTGTTTTTTTGTTTTTGTTTTTGTTTTTGTTTACAGAGTATCATTGTGGGAAATATAGATACCAAGATTCCGATTCCAAGTCACTCCATTTTTGGAGCTTGGAGCTGATTTCCAAGGAAGCTGTAATAATGATGGTCTCTCTCTCTCTCCCTCCTCTCCTCTCCTCCCCTGGTTTGAGATCATCTTTAAATAAAAGACCATATGGAATAACTGGCTGTTTTACTTGGTTTTCTTGACATCTCAAAGGTGTGTATTCACTAGGACTGAAAATATATTTAAAGACTAAATTTTACTTTACTAATAAGTGATTGGTTCAGTGCTACAGGATGGAAGATTATTATTATGTCCACAGAAAGAATTATTATTAAACAACATGAAATTACATTTGAGTATTTAAGAGTCCCATGTTTGTTAATGCATGCAATAAATTTTAAAATGAAAAGACAAAAAAAAAGGTCCATCTGTGGTAGCTGGTGATCTACATCATCTGCAAAGAAGTGAAAATGGTTTAATTCTATTTTGCGAAGAAAGAAGTGGATATATTGGGCCTACTTTGAAGAAAGGTGTGGTTTAGCTCTGAATCAAAACTAATAAATTCTCTAAATAGAAAGATAGCCTATTTATATTCTTGAGTGACAGTGACATCCCTTATATCTGTGTCTATTCAAATTACACTCCTAGGAATCACCACTGTGTGATACCTAAACCCTCTCAGAATAAGAAGAGCAGTCAGTGTATATCTTAATATACAATACAGTGTAGTCTTTAAAGAAAAAGGGCTAATTACATGACTCAAGAAATAGGGAAGTATGCAAGGAAGGTGCTATATCAAAACCAACATTTGCTGACAGCCAGAAACTCATCACAGGGTCATTAGCCAGTCTGATTTTAACATCTATAAAGAAACACTCAGCCAACGAAGTACTCTTTAGAAATGTATGTATGTGTATATGTGGTAATTAATAAGTATAGAGGGAATTGTCCTCTCAACAAAAGTTTAAAATTATATGAATGCAAATGAGAATTTCTGAAACATATAGTTACAAAGAACTAAGGGTTTATATTTGGCCCCACATGAATTGCATTAAATGAACATGCTTACGGAATGTATCAAAAAAAGATGGGGAATTTTCAAAAGCAAAACTGGAGTGCAGTCAATTCAAACCTTTAAGAGTCGAAAAGAATTCAGGTCTGGGGATATGTCTCAGTGGTTAGGGTGTTTACTGTCCAGACTTGTGGACTTGGATTTGAATCATCAGCTCCCAGGTAAAGCACGGAGTGTGGTTGAATGCACCTATAGCCTCCGTTTGGGAAAAAGCTGGCAGGGTCAAGACAAGGCTGTCTGTTCCAGGTGCCTGGTGGCAGCTAGTCTAGATGGAACAGGCAACCCTAGGTTCAGTGGCAAACCTCGTTTCTAAAAAATGAGGTAGAGAGGAATAAAGGAAAATATGTATAGCCCTCCTTTGGCCTGGAAACATGCATTCACAGGTGAGCACACCTGCCCACACATGAACACACAAGCATATACTGCACCTCTACAGACACAAAAGAAAACAGGAGCCCAAGTTTGTTTGAGGGTGGCAGGATTTGGTCATTGACATGCAGAGAGGCTGAAAAGCCAGATGAGGACACCTTGCTGTTTAGCAAGCCCACTCTTTGACACCAGTCCTGGGAGCCTAGGCTTTGACTGTGGTCTTAATTTAGTTTAACAATACAGCAGTGCTCTTAATTTAACAATGCAAGAATCTTTCAGCACCACAATAACCTGTCTGCTTTTGAGAGATGGAGAGGCAGAGGAGGCTCTTTTGTTTTGTAACTGAACAGGAATACCCAACCCAGGGACTCTGTAAGACACCTGTGGAGGTTTGAATAGGAATGGCCCTCATAGGTGAGTGTTTGAATGCTTGGCCTATAGGGAGTGGCACTATTAAGAGGTGTGACCTCATTGGAGTAGGTGTGGCCTTGTTGGAGGATGGGTGTTACTGTGTAGACAGGCTTTGAGGTCTTATATATGCTCAAGCTATGCCCATTGTGACACACAGTCCCTCCTTACTGCCTGCTGATCAAGATGTAGATCTATCAGCTACCTCTCTAGCACCAGATCTGCCTGCAAGCTGTCATGTTTCCCACTATGATGATAATGAACTGAACCACTGAAACTGTAAGCCATCCACAATTAAATGTTTTCCTTAATAAGAGTTGCCTTGGTCATAGTATCTCTTCACAGATAACACCCAGCCATACTTCTTTGTGCTCCAAGTTAATTGTCCCTACTCCCCATTCCCTAATATAAAAGAAATTTAACTTTCTTGTTACCACTTTGCTTAAAATAAATAAAAATAAAGAGACACAGTAGATAGGTTGAATGAGAAAGGTTATCCATAGGCTAAAGTATCAGAACACTCAGTCCTTCGTTTTTAGTTGCATTTGTGATAGTTATGGACCTTTGGGGAGGTAAAACCTTGCTGAAGGACATACATGGCTAAGTGTTGAATTTGAGAGTTTTATTTCCAGTTCACTAAGCTTCCCATTTGGGTTGAAGATGTGATCTTTTAGCTTCCTTTGCCAACAAGAGAGGATTACTGCCATGCAACCCCACCACAATCATGATGGACGCTTACTTCTCTGGAACTGGGAGCCCAAATGAAATTTTTCCTAAGTTGCTTCTGATTATGATATTTTACCACAGCAATGAAAAGGAACCAACATGTTTCCAAGTTTATTGTCTAAATTATATAATTATAAAATCAAACTATAGCAATGCCTCACATCTTGCCATGGCTTCTCCTGTTTTGTTTTCTCATACAGCTAAAGTGCTTGCAGAGCTGTAAGCTCCACCCTGAGCTTTCTCTGCTCCCTTCAGATCCCCAGATTCCCAACACAAACTTTCAACTTTGCACCATCAGAAATAAGCTAGGAAAGGGAGAAGACCTCTATGTAAATGGTTTTTGCATCTTACAATAGATAAGTGAATTTCCTGAATCGTGAATAACACCTCTAGAGATATAAATGGAAGACAGTAGATATGACATTCTCTTGTACTCAGTAAGGACTCCATAACTCACTCCAAACTGCCAAGCTCCATAGAATATATTAAGGCAAAGCCCAGAGAAGAATGCCAACAGCTTCATTTTTAAAGATTAAAATTCCCACAAGAGGATTCAACAGAGTCATGCCAAAGCTGCTGAGTTTAGATAGATAAATAAATAGAAGGAAAGATAGTGGGGCATATAGGCCAAAGTCATGAGTATCTTGTTAGTTAGGTAGTTAGGAAGGTAGGTTGTTAGTTTGTTTTTTGTTTGTTTTTATCTGCACAATGAACTTATCTAGTATTTAGTTTGAGTTTTTAAAATTTGAAAACTCCAACCTTTAAGACACTAACTGAATTGGCCTCACTCTCCCTAATGTAAGGTAATTAAAAAGAAACTCTTGATGTATATTACCTTCTGCATATCCCTTGAGGTTACCTGGATTAAGATATTTAAAACTATATTTCAAACTGAATGTAAAGTCACTCTCAAACCTGTCTCCTCTATGAAAAGAGAAAATTTATAATCCATTATGTTCACAAACTAAATACTCAGAAATGTGTTTGAGAAAATGCTGCCCAAGTTCAATATCACAGATTTCATAACAAATTAAAATCTGTCTTCATCTAGCTTTAACACAAGTATCCAAGACTGACTTACATACCTGCATTCATAAAAGGTAAGTTTTCCTTCCCGCTCAGACTTTCTGGTGCTGTGGATTCATACACTAGTGCACACTGGAACATAATAGAAAAAATTAATCTTACTTTAACATAGTAAAATGAGATGAAATTATTTACTTTTGTTTCCAGCAACATGAAGCTACATTTGGTTTCTTTTTTTTTTTTAATTGGATATTTACATTTCAGATGTTCTCCCCTTACCCCATTTCCCTCCCTCCCTCCCATGAACTCCCTATCCCATCCCATCCCCCCTCCTCCTGCTTCTATGAGGGTGTACTCCCACCTACACCCCCGCACCTCACCTCCCCACCCTCGAATTCCCCGCCCCACAACGTGCAGCCTTCATGGGACCAAGGATCTCTTCTCCCACCTATAATACCCTTGCATATATAGCTGGAGCCATGGGTTCCTCCCTAAGCGCTCCCAGGCTGGTGGTTTAGACCCTGGGGGCTCTGGTTGATTGGTATTGTTGTTCTCCTCATGGGGTCACGAATCCTTTCAACTTCTTCACTCTAACTCCTCTATTGGGAACCCCATGATCAGTTTAATGGTTAGCTGGGAGCATCTACCTCTGAATATGTCAAACTCTTGCAGACTTCTAAGGAGGCAGCTTTATCAGGCTCCTGTCAGCATGTACTTCCTGACATTCACTTCAACTTCTACCTTTGGTGACTGCACTTGGGATGGATACCCAGATGGAATGGTCTGCAGACAGCCCCTCCTTCAGTTTCTGTCCTGCACTTTGTATCCATATTTGCTCCCTTGAGTATTTTGTTACTCCTTCTAAAAGGACTGAAGCTCCGTCCCCCACTTGGTCTTCATTCTTCATGAGCTTTATGTGGTCTGTGAGTTGAAACTTGGGTATTTCAAGTTTCTGGGCTAAAATCCAATAATCAGTGAGTGAATACCATGTGTGTTATTTTGTGATTGGGTTACTTCACTCAGGATGATATTTTCTAGTTCCATCCATTTTCATAAGAATTTATTGAATTCATTGTTTTTAATAGCTGAGTAATATTCCATTGTGTAAATGTACCACATTTTTTTTGTATCCATTTCTCTGTTGAAGGGCATCTGGGTTCTTTCCAGCTTCTGGCTATTATAAAATAAAGCTGCTATGAACATAGTGAAGCATATGTCCTTGTTATATGTTAGAGCATCTTCTGGGTATATGCCCAGGAATGGTATAGCTGGGTCCTCAGGTCCAATATGTCCAATTTTCTGAGGAACCACCAGACTGTTTTCCATAGTGGTTGCACCATCTTGCAATCCCAGCAACAATGGAGGAGTGTTCCTCTTTCTCCACATCCTCGCCAGCATCTACTATCACCTGAGTTTTTGACCTTAGCCTTTCTGACTGGTGTGAGGTAGAATCTCAGGGTTGTTTTTATTTGCATTTCCCTGATGACTAAGGATGCTGAACACTTCTTTAGGTGCTTCTCGGCCATTCGCATTTCCTCAGTTGACAATTCTTTGTTTAGCTCGGTACCCCATTTTTTAATAGGGTTATTTGGTTGTCTAGAGTCTAATTTCTTGAGTTCTTTGTATATATTGGATATTAGTCCTCTATCGGATGTGGGATTGGTAAAGATCTTTTCCCAATCTGTTGGTTGCCGTTTTGTCCTATTGACAGTGTCCTTTGCCTTACAGAAACTTTGCAATTTTATGAAGTCCCATCTGTCAATTCTTGATCTTAGAGCATAAGCCATTGGTGTTCTGTTCAGGAACTTTTCCCCTGTGCCTAGGTGTTCGAGGGCCTTCTTCACCTTCTCTTCTATTAGTTTCAGTGTGTCTGGTTTTATGTGAAGGTCCTTTATCCACTTGGACTTGAGCTTTGTACCCAGAGATAGGAATGGATCGATTTGCATTCTTCTGCATGCTGTCCTCCAGTTGAACCAGCGCCATTTGTTAAAAATGCTGTCCTCGTTCCAGAAGCTTGAAATGCCCAAGATTCAATATACTATGCATTTGGTTTCAAGAGTTTTATACAAATATTTTGTTTAAAACTGTTTCTAGCTTCATCTTGACTGTATTGCATACTTAAATCACGACTATTTACTCATGTCTATATGTAGTACATTTGGACTAATTACAGGGACATGTTAGCTCTAGTTAAAGGGCACTCACGAATAACTACAAGGAGGGAAATGATTATTCCTCAAGAACAAAATAAAATGTACATTCTTAGGAAAGTGAACCATGCTAAGTAGCCAAATATTTGTATTCCTTTCACATTGGTGAGTTTCAGCATATCATTATCTAGATTTTAAGTAAAGGAAACATTAAATAAAACCAAAGTATATTGAATAATCTCATTTATGGAACAAGTAGGTATTCTTTGTCTCTAGTAAAACAATGTAACCTTTGCTCGTTTTAAATAATAAAGTTAATTATAAAATAATTATAAATCTAAATATAAAATACAACCCCTGACACTATTAATGATGTTCTGCTATGCTTTCAGACAGGAATCTAGCATAACTATCTTCTGAGAGGCTGCATCCAGCAGCTGATAGAAAAAGATACAGAGACCCACAGCCAAAGGAGGCAGAGCTCCGGGAGTCTTGAGGAAGGATTTAGGAAGCTAAAAGGAGAGATCAAGGACATCATAAGAAGACCTACAGAGTAGAGGATCCTGGGCCCATGGCGACTCACAGAGACTGAACCACTCACTAAAGAGCACTGCCGGGGCTGGACCTAGGGCCCCTAGCACAGACGTAGCAGATGAACAACTTGGTCTTCATGTGGGTCTCCTAACAATTATGTGTGTGTGTGTGTGGTGTGTGTGTGTGTGTGTAGGGGTGTACTCTCTGGGACCCTGTTGCCTGCCTTGGAATCCCTTTTCCTAGCTGAGCTGCCTTGTCTGGCCTCAGTGGGAGAGGATGCACTTAGTCCTGCTGATTGATGTACCAGGGTGAGTTGGTACCCATGGGGAGTCTCCCCTTCTCTGAGAAAAAGGGGATGGAAGAATATGGAAGGAGAATAAGGGTGGGACTGGGAAGAAAGGGACTGCAATCAGGCTGTAGAGTGAATAAATAAGATTTGAAAAATATTATAAATAAAAACATAAATATAATAAAAAGGTACACTTTAAATAACCTGATGTGCAAAGTCAATGACTGAGAGTCTGTAATATATGAAGCTAAGAATTCTCTGGATAGAAGAAGAAAAGGATATAGAAGAGGAAAGTGACCCCAGTGGTTCATCCATAGCAGGAGACAGTTCTCCAAACAATCGCCCTCACATCCTCCTATGAAGCCGTACTGGATAGAAGAAACAAGATTCTTCTGGCCCCAAGGGGTTAGTGAGAGACTAATGCTTCTTTGTCTCTAACCCAAGAGAGAAGGAAGTAGGGAGAATGTTTACAGCAAGTATACCAGACATTAATAGTTTAATATAAACAAAATAAAACAAACAAAAGGCCTAGAATGTTCTGAAAAAGTCTAAGGGAAGTTGTTATCTGTCTGTAGGTCCCACAAGACTGCAGGAAAGAGGCTATGGCCTCAGATCACTGTCCCCAGGGGATTGACCCAGAATTCCTTGGACTATTTCCTGTTTGCTCAGACATGCATCTCCTTACCCTCATTTCCACCCCTCTTCCTGTCCCCAGAGTCTGGTTCTTCTAGAATCTCAGACATGGAACCCTGAATAATAAAGGAATACGCAATCCTTAAATGTTTTGAGAGATTTGGATTGTTGGAGAGAAAAGTATAGTTTTGCTGTTACTCTGTTGAGTTCTTTCTTTACAGAAGAGTTACTATGAATTTTATGCCTTTGCAGTGACTTTTTTCTGACCAACCTGAAGTTACATGTGGTCCTCCTTAATGCACAGGTAGAGTGAGGACGTACATACTTTAGAAATCTTGAAATCATGGACACTCATGCAATGAGCTACTGAAGGCCATTTCTCCTGTTTCCAGTATGTGCTCAACTCATTTCCATTTATACAAAGCTTAAATCACTTACAAACACAGTAATCACCATGTCAGTATGTCATGTTGATTTGCTAGAGACAGATCTAACTATCTCAGACTGGCATACAAATGCTTTTGCAGTGTGTGTTTGACAGCTGTCCATGAAATAATTAGATACTGTCTTTTGACACTGTCTTTTGACACTGTCTTTTGACAGGAAGAACGCTGTCAACAGAATGTGACAAGGCAATTTACATAAAAACTTTTAAACAAAATACAGAATTCACAGAGATCGGGGCTGTTCTTCCAAGATACTTCTTTCCTCCACTGAGGCAGCGCTGACTCCTAGTCATCAAAGACTACCAGATGATTCCTAACAGAAGGTCCTCCTCTGTGATAAAGAAGCCACTAAAATGTGAACTTCTCACTCCTCATCTCTCATCCAAAACGGCAAAGCAGATGGTATAATATCAACTTAATAGCATTCTCCTTTTGAAATGACTATCCACTGTTCTCTGGAGATTTAGATCTATGACACAAAATCAGACCCCACACAACTAATTAATTCAACTAATATTGCTCGCCAGAAAGCAAGCTAAAATTGACTAGCATATTGGTTTTAAGCTTATACACTCTAGAACCATAACAAAGTAAGTTTCTGCTTTCTAAGTCACCTAGAACAGAAACTGCAGCAAAGTAAACTTAAGCTCTTAAGTCAACCTGTGTCTACCCCAGGCCCTCAGTGCTGGGGTTACTCACAGCCATGTTCAGCTTTCTAGTGGGTGCTGGGATTCAAGTGCTTATTTGGCTAGTGCTATTTCAACTAAGCAGTCTTGCCAACCTTTCAAAACCATGTAGACTATGAAGAAGGGTATTATTTCAGTAGTACCTCCTAGATTGGTAAATTTCTTTTATCAGTTGTCAGCCACATACAATTTGGATTAACACTAGTGGCAGACCGTGTCCATCCTTCATAACAATTTTGAATAGAAATATCTATGGAAAGCTTTATACTTGTGCCAGTCTAAGAACATGCTGAGAATCACTGAAATAATTTTTTTCATGTAACTCATATAAATATTGTATATCTTAGATGTTAATATATGTTCTTCACTTAATCATAAATATTCTCAAGGATTGACACACAGAGTGTAAGTCATTTTATAAAGAGAAAAAGTTTCATCTGTTATGAATCCACATTGCTGGCTCAGAAAAATTATGTGAGGTAAGGAGAGGCACATTCATTGTGGGTAAGAAGCTCCACACTGCTGAGAAGAATGTCACTCAGGTTATAGAGCTTCATCTTACTGATGGCCTAGAGCCATGAGCAGGGGAACTCTGAGTAGAATACAGAGGGGGCTCAAGACAGACTCAATTCCCTTACTTTACATGATGTTACAGCAATGAACTGGTGTCTAGGGCTGGGTGAGCTGTTGGGATAAAAAACAGAAGTGTCCTAGGACAGACTGCTAAGACATCTTTTATTTGTACCATTGAGTAATGGTCTGTGTAAAGGGACAGGTGAGCTGAGAGAACAGTCAGGAAAAAAGAAATCCAGGGACAGACAGATTGAGCATAGCTGCTCAGCTTTGAAATGGGAAGTGATGTCTGACAGCTGGGATCCTGGTGGATGACTACAAGTCCAGGCAGGTCTGTCAGTCTACTTCAGAAGGTGGTGACCAGTTTAGAATTCTAGTTGTTCTTTGTCTATGTTAACACGAGAATGTGCATAGCAGTGGCAAAGATGAGCTTTGTGTGGCATACTCCAGGAACACAGCTGGAACGGAAAGACTAAACCCCAGGCCTAAGGTCTCAAATGCCAAAGCCCAAAGGATCTGCTGCATGGCCTGACAGTCATAAACAGCCTTGGGATAATCTACAGTGTGTGATAATGTTCTCTGAGGATGAGAGGAGAGCACAGTTTATGGAAAGAGGAAATATCTTAGTCTACTCAGAGAAAGCAAAACATTTTTGAAAAAGCAATCCTCAGTATTTTTTAAATAAATATAATGTTTTCTAATTGTTAGGTAAACATCATCTCCTATGTAGACGTTTCTCAAGGCTCAATTGTCAAGCATATTCTGTGCTGGCTAATCTTGTTATCACCTTGGATACAATGGGATCTTCTGCTGGGCATTCCTGTGAGGGTGTTTCTCAGTCAGATTATCTGATGTAGGAAAACCTATCCTGAATGTGGGCTGTACCTTCTGATGACAACCCAGCAAACGGGACACAGAAGAAACATGTTTTGTTTTGTTTTTTGCCTGCTTGCCCTCACTCTTGCTAGGAATTGCATCTGTCTGGTTGTTGTGGCATTTCTTCTCTGATGTTAGAAACAACTTCTTTGGAATGCTAAAGTTAGTGAAGACCAAGAGCTCCTCAGGAATTCTCCATATCTTTGGCACCAGATGAGACTTCAGAGATATCCAGCCTCATGGACTGAACAACTATTGAATTGTCAGCCTCTTCAGTGTGAGGCAGCTCTTGTTGGTCTACCTGGACCATACCACACATACACACATTATATATATATATAAAATATTAAATGTAATTATATAAATATATAAATAGCATATTAAATATATAAAATTACCTCTATATAAATATATATGATATATAATATACTAAGGTATATATAACATACACACATATAGATATATATTCATCCTATACACACAGTTTACACAAACACACAAACACACACACACACACAAACACACATAATCTATCAGTTTAAATATTTCTTTACAGAAGAACCCTGACTAATACACATCCTACATTTTTACATTAAGAAGTAATAAGTCACAGCAAGTTTTGTTTCTTAAAATGTTCATTTAAAACAACATATAAGTTACATTATGGCAAAGTATTTTGTTATTAAAATTATAACATAAAAATTATTTCCTATAAAAGTCCTGGAAGTTTTTAAAGCCCAAACTATGAACCAAATTGTTTTAATACTATAAAAAATAGCACTAGTAAGAAAAAGATTTGGGCTGATATTGATATTGTTCATTGTTACTGCTTGTTACTTGTTACTGTAACAGAAAAGGAAGAAGCAATTCAAGGGAGTATTCAGAAATCTCTTGGGCTTCGGTTTCAAACACAGTTTACTTTCTTCATTATATTGCTGTCGTTGAACCTCCTCCAGACCTATGTGTCTATTTTATTTCTCCCCCCCACTCTGCATTGTGTGTGTGTGTGTACATGTGTGTGTGTATAATTCATAAAATACAAAGTTCTTGTTAAATATGCTTCCCTTCATATAAAATTAAAATTAAAATTGCATCTCTTCCCAAAGATGTCTTTGGGAATAAAAAGCTAACTACTCTTGGCAGTCACCTTTCCAGAATCCTCCCTGCATCTCATGCAGGGAAATTATGGCAGAATGCAACAAGGATCAATACTTTTCTTCCAACTGAGAAGAGATGATATCAGCACGGGAGCTGGCACAGAAGAGAACGGTGTTTCTGAATGGCACGGAGCTTCACACAGCTCCGAGTAAATGGGCATTCCAGTTCCGAGAGGAAACGCAAAAATTGTACTTAAATTCCAAGGATGATTTCTCATTTAGCTTTTGAATAATAAGATTTCAAACACCACAGGGTGTTGGCAATACAGGCGTCTGGCAAAGCTCATCATTTCTAATTTAATCTGTGCAATGAGCTGACTGCCATCCTACCTTTTGTCCCGGCACATCTGTTGTGATGTGATCGGTGTCCCCATCCTCAATCTCCCCCATCCTCACAAGGCTGACTTCTATGGTACCGACCACTTTGCCACCATCTGAGGTTCTGCAAACGAAAAGTCAATGAAATACTAAGGTAAGTGTTATCTCTCTTATAACCCATCCAGAACATATTACCTTCTGAAAACCACGGATTGTTACTTCCTTTAAATAGAGCTGCTCAATGCAGAGGAAATCATGTTGCTAGCATTATACCATCTTCATGGATTCATGAGGTAGGACCACAGACTGGACCTCTTGGAAGGCTCTCAGGAGCATCCTCAGAGAATAACACAATGCAGGAAATAAAAACCCTACACTGTATAATAAACTGTGTTATAAATATAAATGTCTACAATGGCATAAACTGTCTCCCCTCTATCCCAACCACACGAGATAAAGCTTATGTCCATCACAGCAGTGTTGCCAAGTAAAACAGAAAAGAATTATCTATGTATACTGGTACAGCTGGGCCGTAGCTCCAAAACTGGACTATGATTCTATTCTTTAATATTTTTTCTTCTTAGCAGAGAAAGTAAAGATTGTGTGCCCCAAACTAAGTGAAGACATATGAAGTAGAAGCAACAAATATGCTTAGTAGAGCATCTCATTCTTTAGACAAAGGTGTGAATCTAAAGCAAAACTGACTTATCAAGGAACCAAGTGGCAACTCTAGGCTTTGATCCCCCTCACATGTATTAGTCATTGAATGACTCATCCAGACTTAATGATGATGCTGATTTTATTACTAAGATTATCATCATCACAATCTTCCTCAAGCAAAAGCTGTGATTGACAAGTATAAAGCAAGCTAAAGATAAAGTTAACAAACCATCATTCTTAATGATTCTCTAGTTTCTTTTCTTAGGCGAAAAAGATCTGCAGAATGAATGGCTCTATTAAACCATGTAAATGTCAACATCATGGTACGTAGTTGCCCTTTCGCCTTATGAAAACAGGGTTGTGCTATTCCAGGGATCTGAGGTGTTACAATTTTCCCTTGGAGCCCTGCTGCCTCACCATCTTTGGTTAGATACTAATTATCTTGGCTACCCTGTCTTATTCTGAAATTTGTTTAATTTTAGTCTGACCATTGATGTTGTATATAATTTAACCAGCACCTTGTGAATATGGCTGTGTTGTTATAAGACGTGTCAGAAAAAGAAATAAGAAAATTAACATAGTTCGTCAAAATGCTAATTAAATAATGACCAAATTAAGCAAAAAGGATGCTCAATTATGTTACTAGATCATAGCATGTTTTCTTCTAGTAAAATAAAATGTAGTAATTAAAATGTACCTAAAGAAACTTGAATAGAAATGTTCTGGTGGTATTTGTACAACAAACCACATCGTAATACAATAAGCATTTTCCTGTAGAAAATTATGATTTATTGTTAAGTAATGTGCTAAATGTCTTACTAAGATATGAAATAAATGCTTCTTATTATTTTAAAATCAATAGGAATTAAAATAGCAACTTCAGTTTCGAAATCAAAATAGAAAAGAATTCATAGTGTATGTGTGTTTGTATGTGGATGTGTGTGTCTGTGAGTGTATAAGTGTGGGTGTGTGAAGTATGATCTGTGATAGTGTAGAAAACAATATTAATTCTAATTCTGAGAAAGTTTTAAATAATTCACTTCATCATTTTCTGTTTAAATATATCAAAACATGGCGTTCCAAGTCATAAAATGGCATATCTCTGAATAATTCTTCAATACCTGTAGTTAAAGGTTTGATCATTATTTGTATAGATATTACCAATCACTGTTTCCTTGAAAGGTATAGATAATTCCCCCTAAAATTGATTACCCATCACACAGATACCTTTTAATTCTTAAAGACAAATATTTGAACACTTTTGGCTTGAGCACACTGAGCTAGTCCAATTTTAAGAAATGCATGCCTGTGTGTAACACTCTGAATTTTCTCACTTAACTAGCACACACATTACATCTGAAGACCAAACCCCCTGATTTGTGGTTCACTCTCTTCCAGGGCTGAGTAATAAAAGGATTTATGGCTCAACGGGTACACATATGTACTTGAGGACTGAGTTGGCCAGGTCATGGGAAGCTTTGCTTTCCTCAGTTGTGACTCAATCCTTCTGCAGTCTGGATTCTGAAATGATGAATGGAGGGTGTTCAGCCCACTGTCTGACGAAGGTGGCTACTTCTTCTCCACTTCAACCTGCTGGGAGCAGCTGTAGAGCAGCGGGCATAAACCAAGGCTCCATCGCTATTAGTGTGCACCATTTAATCCAGTTCTCCCAGAATGTTACTGAAATGGATAGCAAGACTATGGCAAAAGCTGATGATATCTCATGGCATCTTCAAGAGTATTTGAATGCTCACAGCTCATACAGAAGCTTAGTTCTGCTGTGAACTTTAAAATCCTAATGGTTGAGAACAAATGAGTCACTTTTGCAATCTAAGAGAAATTTCTCCAAATGCTAAGGTAGATTAATAGTCAGTGCACAAGGTGTGTGTGGGTGTGGGTGTGTGTATGTGCTTGTGTGCACGCGTGGGGTGTGTGCATGCGTGGGTACTTGTACATTTCTGAACTACTGATCTTTTGTTCCCTTTGAAAAACATCTGGCTCAGTGACTTACCTGAGTTTTGTGTTTTCTATTTTATTCCCTATTACAGTGGTTTTTAACCTTCCTAATGCTGTGACCCTTTAATGCAGTTTCTAATGCTGTGGTGACCCTCAATCATAAAATTTTCATTACGACTTCATAACTGTAATTTTAATGCTATTATGAATCATAAGAATATATCTGTGTTTCCCGATGGTCTTAGGCCACCCCTATGAAAGGATCATTCAACCTCCAAAGGGATCATGACCCACAGGTTAAGAACCAGTGCCCTATAGACTTCCTTTAGGTACTGAGTGGAATAAAAGTAAGGCTCTTGCTGAGACTACTGATACTGCAGCATTCTAGTTTGAATTCTCTCTCCAATCACTTTACATAGGCAGCTGTTTGAAGTTTTCAGAACCACACATTCCCTCCTGAGATTGGTAGCATACAGAGGTGAACCTGGTTATAAACTACAGAACTGAATTCATGGCACCCCAAAGATGTCAGCCTTTTAACTGAGTGAAGATGTAAAGTGCATTTTGGGTTCTACAACAGTTTCTCATTCAGAGCATAGCCATCAACACTCTCTTAGTTGGCCACAGTTCATGTCCCTAAAGATTGTTACAAAACAAACAAAAACAAAAATCAAACAAACAAAATCTTCTTAAAGATTCAAAAATATATGGGCTGTGTGATTGTTGTTGTTGTTATTGTTCTTTTTCAGATTGAGAACCAAACCCAAATTTTCCTTTATTTCAACACAGTATTCTTAATACCATTACACAATGCCTTCCAGAAACATTAGAAATATTTGGTCAGTACAGCAACATCCAACCTCACATGTGATGTTTAACTATGCTTTCAGCTTATTTTAATCAGATGGAAAAAGCTTTAGTAACTGCAGCTTAATAGTCATCAGCAAGGAAGCCCTATTCGATTCTAACTTCTGAAAACTGTATCATTATCTCAATAGTAATGCATTAAAGAGAGTTTGGACTAGGAACCAAGAAATTCCACTTCTACCCTCAGCTGAGCTATGGATTAGCTCTTCAGGTTAAGGAATACTAGGGACCTTCTCTGAGTCCAGTTTAACTTACTGAGAAAGAGAGTTCAAACTGCTACTGAACAGAAAACAGAAGCCACTCTAACCCTGTACTCTGATCACTTGAGTGGCTCCTTCATACACATCAGTGGTCAATATGTTGGTATATATGTGAGAAAACTGTCAGTCATGATACAGTCTCTCTCCATTATACGTCATCCACCTACCCATCCACACTTAACCCCAAAACAACCAAAATGCCTGACAGACTTGGGCAGTAACTGGACAAATATGATTGATCTTAGCAAAGAGGTAATCCTTGTACATCCTAGAAACTCATGTGGCAATACAAGGAGGTTGGAGTATTAAATACCCTGTGCACATGAAGAGGCAAAATCAAAATCAAGCCTTTTATGTGCCACACTGCTGGCTCTTTACAACCAAGAGAAGCACAAGAGAGGAAAATAGAGGGAAAGTTCACATATCCTGCAATACCCCGACCACAATATCAAGTTCCCTTTCCATCATCGAAGGAACTCACATATTTAACTGTGATGAGGTGTGGAAGGGAAAGAAGGGAATTTCAGCAAAACAAAATCTATACACCCTCCCTACCTAGGATTTCAGAGACATGGAGTACAACAGCAATGGAGACTCTTAAAAGAAATGTAAAAAAAAAAAAAAAAAAAAAAAAAAAAAAAAAAAAAAAAAAAAAACAAACAAAAAAAAAGAAATGTAAATAAATAAAATATCCAATAAAAATGTCTGACTTTAAAATACTCCCACCCCCTAATGCTTCCTAATGAAATATTCAGTCTCAGAGGTTGAAATATACATCTGTTTTTAAAAGACAGAAGGAAATGTAAAACAGTCTTTAATGACACGTATTTGCTGAGTTTCTGCCCTACCTATTTTGTAATCCTTTAACAGATCAAAAAGAAAAAGAAGAGAAAAACACTCCTGAAGATGTTAAACATCAAAATGTGAATAATCCCTCTCTTCTGGAAATGCCACTGCAATGCAAACTAACAAATGTCTCTGTAAACATCCAGGGGAAAGCCATCATTAGCACTGTCAGGCTCTGTGAATATCAAGCAGTTCCGGTGTCACACACAGGGATTTGCAGCTGCGAGACATGCTTCGCATCTAAGCCATCTAGTCATGTAGCTAGGAAATGAAAAATCTCATCCAGACAAGAAAATAAACAAAGGCCATATGTAGCAGACATGGTGTGTCTTCCTGGTTCATATAATTAGACTGTTAGATTAACCCAGGTCGTATGGAAGTAAGAACTCCATATAGGAAGATAGCTGAAGACACCTGCGTTCTTTACGACAGACATGAATATTCATAACCACAGAAGTCTTCCAAGCAAGTAGTTAAGGATTAGGTCTGGTAGGTCTAGGTGGTTTAACCTACATACTCTATTGTGTCATCTCTGGGGTTTTTAATCTAGTCTTTGCAAAGACTCACCCGAGAAATTCTACAGGATTCAACTCCCCTTCTATGAAGCTCAAACACAATCCCACATGTCAGCTGTGTCCCTGATTTCCCAATCTGGAATCCCAAATTTCTTTTCTTCTGATCTCACTATTTATATTTTATAAATCTTAATCCAAACCCTCCATGCCTTCAAATCCAAATTTATTCATGAAAAGTGTACTTATTCTGCAACCTAAACCCTCAATACCCATTTTTACATTTCCTTTTCTGGGTCTTCTAGCTTGTCACTAAACCCTGGTGCTTCTTTCTGATGCCTCTTAAATGTGTCTGTCCCTCAACAGCATCTCGATAGCTTTATCACTGCTTGTCCACTCTACCCAAAGAACCCACTTCCTCTTCCCTGGCATCCTCCTCTAACATCCCATCCACACCAGGTTTTGCCCACACCCTTCTTTTTATATTTTTATGTTTGTTTATCATTTTAAAACCCACTAGCCATTGTTCAATCTAAACTAGCAGCTAAACAATATCATCCACTGATTATGGAAAATTCTGCATTTTGATTCACGTGGATTTATCTCATCACTAAATAATTGTTATTTGTTTTAAAGATATATTGTTATTTTATGATATGTATATGATATGTATAGTATTTATATGTTATGTATTAGTAGTGTTGTGTGTGTGTGCGCACGTATTTTATGCAGGCAGTGCCCTCAAAGGCTGGATGAATGTATGGGATCCCCTAGAACTATAGTTATAAGCAGCTGTGAGACAACTCATATGCATGCTGGAAACCACAGTTCTCTGCAGGATCAGCATGGTTCTTAACAGCTAAGCTGTGTCCCAGACCCTTGTCTCTTTGCAAGACCAGGTCTCACAGGTTCCAGGCTTAGTTTGGACTCACTGTGTAACCAAGGATGAGTGTGAATTTCAGCCCCTCCTGCCTCCTTCTCTCCTGCTGTGAATAGAGATGTATGCTACAATGCCTGGTGTAAGGAGAGCTGGGGATCAAAAGCATGGCTTTGATCATGCTGGACAAATATTCACCATGCATGGCACATAGCCAGCCCCAGAATCCCTAGAGCATTGAGTAGGTGACAGTACAATGAGCTTTGAGTAGCAAGTCTTAAGGCTACCCCAGTAGCCTTCTGTGCAATAAATAATTATGTGATCGAGAATGGACAACTCATGTTGTCTGAAGTTCTCTTAAGTTATAAAACATGAATATTATAAGGCATCCTGATGTAGGTAGACATAGTCCAAAGTTTCTGAAAGTATGATAATGCTTTATCATATAATATATGATTATGTTGTTATTAGTTATATATTATATTGTTACATAGTTCAGACTACAGAAAAGCACATTGTAGAAATGCCCGCCATCCATGTTTCAGACCCACTGGTCTGTGAATGCCTCTTATTGATGAAAATAATGTCAACAAGAAATGAGGAATTCCACTGACACAAATAAACACAAGCAAATTGTATTCTACTCAACTAAACAAATGATAACCTTTGAATTTTATTTGAAAATCTGTCAATTCCATGATAAATGTGGAACCTGAATGGTTTCCTTGAATTTAGGCATATTGATCAAATAGGTGAGGAAGCAAGGTTGACTATTAGTAACTCCTTTGTCCTTTGGGAATTTGAATCAACTAGAGTAACAGTGATGTTAATGGGGCATTGTGAGCTGCAGGTGGAATTGCAGGTATAGGCGATGTGGGAGGGCTACTTTACTACCACACACTAAAGGAGCTACAGTGTCTGTGCAGAAAGCATGATCAGCTACAGTATTTGAAGACTTTAAAAGTAAATAGCACCAGGCATATGAAAGGAGAGAGTCAAAATCTCAAATATCAGCAAACCAGTATCTATGAGCTTCCATTTTCCCTTCTGATCTTCCTTGACCTAGACAAACACAGCCCGGTCTCAGAGATTATCCTTAGTGTAGACAGAGTCCAGACCTCTGGTGTTAGCTCAGGATATAGGATTTAGGGCTCCTGATACTCCAAAATGAATGAAAATCTCTTTTCTCTCTTCACTTTCTTGTGCTTTAGGCCCACATAATCTTGCTATGACAGTGGTAAGTAGCAGCGATGTAAGCAGATGAAACGGGGCTGCTCTAAAACTCACGTACCCCATAAACCATGAGAGGAGGCCTGCTCTAGGGAAGATGTGACCTCAACCGTGTAGGATGACCTGCTGCACATATCCTTCATCTCTCTTTTTTTGCCGTGTGGCCCCCAGAACGAGGGTGGAATTCGACCATAAAAAGTGGGCAAATCATAATGATGGAGAACCAACAAGGAGAAGCTGTGGGACAAAGCAGTGCCAGAGAGGTCATGGAAAAGAAAAAGACCTCTTAATGTTGTGAATGGACTCCAAACCTCACTCCAGGCTGGGGGTCTGAGGTAGGAACGAGGGTCCACAGATGCTGAGAAGTGAGTCAAGAGGTCAGATCATATAGAGGGTCTCAAGGTAGTTGAATGACAAGTATGAGGGTTAGAGGCAAAGGACACATCTTTTGGAGGATAGAAGATAATCCAGACGAAAGTCTGGAACACAAACAGCCACAAACAACTGGAAAGCACAGTTTTGCTTACAAGAAGTTCAAAATAAATAAGTTTAAACATAACTCTTTCAAATATATAAAAAGGATTTATTCATCAAACCTATTAATATCAATGATATGCATCAAAAAGTCTAGATAAGTAGACACACTTTAATAAATTATTGGAAGATGGAATGTTAGTAAAGCTCTTCTCTCTCCCCAAGATGATTAGTGAGTCTGGATGATAGGAACCAAAATCCATGGGCAAAGATTTGGAGACTTCCTTGAACTAGTTTCTGAAGTTCAAGGAAGGCAAAGGAAACAGAACAGGAAGAAGAACTTTGAAAAAGAAGACAAGTAAGAAATTGCTTTAACTGACTGCTACTAGAAACTCATAGAAACCATACAGCTATGAAGACAGCTCAGATGCATTAGTAAAAGCTAAATAAAGGAGGAGACAGGCAACATGCCTAATTGGTTTCTGAAAAAGTTATGAGCAAGGCAATGGAGAAAAAAGGCTTTTCAGTAAATGGTGCTGAGACAATTAGATCTTTACTTGTAATAAAAACAAAATTCTGCTTGAACGTTACAACTTTAGTAAAAGATAGTAGTTCATGAACTAAAACTTTATAAAAATGATGCAAGGGAGATTGTGAACCAGAAGAGGTGACATGAAGTTCATGCCTTTGGAGAGAGAAAGGTATCGGGGAAACTAATTACAACACAGGCAGCATTTGGAAAGTGAAGGCAAGAGAATGGCAAATTCAGTGTAGCCTAGGCTAAAAATAATAAGTCTATCTCAAAACATCAAAGTAACTGGGAGAGGAGGTGGGAAATGTTGATGAAGAGGGAGAGAAAGAATGAAAGATGAAGAAACATCCAGAAATAGGGACTTCAATGAAACTGACATTATGTCTTTAGACAGCATTGTTATAAGAGTAAAAATAGGACAAGTGTTTGGCTAGGAGAAAGATTCAAATATAGCCTGTGTTAAAAGAACTTGAACTTAAAATAGAGAAAAAGGTCTCCAAACACTGTAGCAAATGAAACAAGAGAACAGCCTAAAGGGTCAAACAGAGGGTGTGCAGACAGGCAAAAGGCACATGAGAACCTGATCTACAGCCAGAGAAGGTATGCCTTGATGCAAACTAAAATTCCTATAATGTGCTGTTTCACCAACTTTGGCAACCAGGAAGGTCGCACACTAGCTGGCATCCTCACACAATGCTCTATGGAAACATGAAGCCAAACACCTCTCAGGTAACCTAGAAGCACAAATCCTAAATAATTATCCTAGAGAATTAAAAGTCTGCCATCACTTTAAAAAGTGCACACAGTACATTTAGCAGCCTCATTCATAATCACAAAGCAATGAAAACACCTTGCATATCATTTAATATGAATTATTAAACTACCTGTGGTATACATCTATACCATAAAATATTATTTGCCAAGAAAAGAAGCATGATAGACAGCAAAACTTATATGGATTGTAACTATTAGGCTGAATGAACAAAGCTGATCTCTAAGGCTTAGATACTATTACATAGCAAATGGTCAACTTCTATCTTAACATAAAGCATCTACTAGAGGGAGCAGTAGAGCCTTTGGTGACAGAGAATGCTTTGGGTGGTAGTCCAGTGAAGGGCCAGATCTACACTCTGATTCTGGTACTGTCATGAGAATATAGCTGTGCACTATAGTTTATACAAATGTAAAAAAATAAATACTTTTACTCCATTAGTTTATGAAGTTGAATAAATGAGAAAGAAGACTGTCTTCTCTGATAATAAATTAACAAGCAAAACAATTTCCTTTGAGAATATAAAGAAACTCATCTTAAAGAGGATTTCTCTTCCACTTCAACCAAATTTAATTTTTAATATTTTATTGTAATGCCAGACTCAAAGAGTATATCATATATTATATCTTATATTATGTACTATGCTTTCAAAGTAACTAAAAAATATTAGAGAATATCCATATATCTATATATCTATATATTTATATATCTATGTATCTATGTATCTCTCTCTCTATAGATAATAGATAGATAGATAGATAGATAGATAGATAGATAGATAGATAGATATGATATGATATATGATATGATATGATATGATGATATGATATGATATGATATGGAAAGACCACAAGAACAATGGAAGCAGGTCATCAAACATGACAGAAAGTTGCTCATTCAAAGACACACAATGAATTTACACCACCAGTGATCTGGGGTCTACTGCCAAAAGTATTCATTTAGACAATATAGAAAAGAAAGTATTGCTAGGTTTTTGCTTTGTTTTATTACAGTTACATGTTTGGATTATTTATTTTAGTAAGATTAAGGGAAATAATGGATGGAAAAGAGAGATACATAAAGCAGGAGAGGCTATTAAAGAGGAAGCAAGTGGTATCAAGAGCAGGATTGTACAGGGTTAGAACATAAGTAGACGTGAAACTTGAGTTAAGTGTAGACTTTTCTAAAAGAAAACTATTGGGGCTGATGAAGTGACTTCCTGGGTAAAGGCTGTTGCCACTCTGTCTGATAATTAAGATTGATTACCAGAGTCCACAGAGTGGAGGGACAGGCCCCATTCCTGTGTGGTATCTTCTGAGAGTTGTGACATGCACATGTCCACATAAACAGACAGACAGGCAGGCAGGCATGCATGCACACATGCAAGCATACACACACACACACACAACACACACACACACACACAGACAACTAGATAAATATAAAAATCTAAACATTTAAAAGAATGTATATATCTTTAAGGAAGGGACAAATTATTATGGCAGCTAGGCAGAGTTTTTATACTTTCTACAGAAATATTCTATGTGAACGGCCTTCAAATGTTATAATGCTAATCCAAATGCATTTAGATACTAAAAATGTACATGGCAATCATGGACCACTGGGGCATTCCATTATTGAAGACTGATGATAAAACAGTATTTAATATTAAGATTTTTGAGGTACATATTTTTAATCAAACAATTTTTTAGTGCCTTTGAGTTTTGTGTTGGCTTTTAATAGTAGGAAGGAGTACAAGAGGTTTCTCCAAGAATGCCAGAACCAAAAGGTCAGAATTACGGTGTGAGAACATGATTTTAAAGTATAATGTATTTCAAACCTGTACAGTCAGAAATTCAATGAGTTTTAAATTATGGGAGGCATGCACTCTGAAATGGAACAACTTTCATGACCTACATTCTCACATTTAATTGCTTCTGGGTTTGTTTCGAATTCTTCTGTGACTCACTAATCAAATTTTCCAGTTTTCCAAGTGACATTTTCTTTACTCTCCTCTAATTTAGCAACATCTTCCACCAATAATTCTTTGAAATCCAAAGAAATTCTATAGAAATATAAAAACTGCAAGATTAATAGAAAATACTCATTACTTTAAAAACACTTGTTAATTACAATATTAATCACTTCCAGTCACAGAAAGGGAACACGGAAAAGGACAAAAGTGCCCATTTTTATGAAAACTCCCATACCAATTCTAGAAACATACAAGCTATCTGTCAAATGGGCAAGTCCTTGGAGGAAAGGAATTCGTGCAGACACATAGAGGAGTGCTGTGTGGAGGCTGTCACTTTATAATCAGAGGCAGGTAAAGATCTCAAATGACATTTGAACAAGCACCGAAAGGAAGAAGAGAATGAGTTGTACATCTCCCTGAAGTAAGAGCATTCCAGGAAGCATACAGGTCAAAGGCCTTGAAATGAATCTGTGCTCTCATGTGCTAAAAACAGCAGAAATGCCTGGTAGCTAGAAAAAAGGAGCAAGAGGGCTGTCGTACTTTTATGTCTATTTCTGTGATTAAATATTCTAACAAAAGTAACACAGGGGAGAGATGGTCTTTTTGACTAATAGTTCCAAGTTATATTCCATCATTACAGGGAAGCCACAAAGTCAAAGTCAGGATCTTTCAGAGATTCATATCACATTTACAGTCAAATACAGAGAGAGATGAACACACCAAACATTCTCCTTATTTCTCTTTCTTCTCTCTCTCTTTCTCCTTTTCTTTCTTTCTTTCTTTTTCTTTCTTTCTTTCTTTCTTTCTTTCTTTCTTTCTTTCTTTCTTTCTTTCTTTCTTTCTTGTTAGGACCTAGCCTAGGGAATGGTGACAACCAGAATGGGCTGGGAGTTTCCATATCAGTTATCAAGTCAGCCCGAACAGACCAGCTCACAGGCCAATACGATCTAGATAACTCTTCATTAAGACTTTTCCTATGTGATATTTGGTTGTGTCCAGTTGACAGTTAAATTAACCAGTTCAAGAGACACATGTGAATTTTATAATACAACCCAGATAATTTTCACAGACTTAGTAACTCAAAACAGCACTCCAATTTCATACGTTCTATGGATGAGAAATCATCAAAGTCCTTGAATCAGGATCTAACCAAATCAAAGTCAAGATGGAGCCTGGGTAGTACATTCTCATTCTTTCATGAAGGCTATAGGGAAGAACATGATTCTTAGAGCGTTGGCAAATTTTCTCTTGTGGCTTTGTGGCCACTTCATGTCAAGCTATTGAAGTGATGCTCAGCTCTCTATGTCCACTCTCAAGTTATAGCCATAAGGCCCTCTCCATAGAAGTTCCAACATAGAAGGTTGCTTTTTCAGAGCTAACAGTAGGCTTGCCATATCCAGTTAGTTAAGACAGTATCTTATTACAGTACTTTGACTACTACTGTGCACGAGAGGCTAACCTACTCCTAGAGGATGAGATCTGAACTAGTGCACAGAATGTTTTTCCTATCCTTTTCCCAGATTATACCCACACTGAAGGGGAAGGTGTTGTGAAAAGCACTTGGAGCTCACTTAGCTTCCTGTCTCTCATTAGCAAACGTGAATGAAAGATCTCATCTTCTAGGACTTTGCAGGCCATGGTAGGAACTTTTTTTTTCTTCTAGTAGAATAATCGACAGAACATTTTGAACTGAGGTAAATTTTGAAGTGAGAACATGAGTTACAAGTGCAGAGATGATGGATATCTGGGAAAGTAGAGCAGCATGAAGACAAGTGAGACAGATGTGGCTAGGTTAGAGGTGAGGCAGATTAGAGCCTTGTTTAATTTGAAGACATGACTTACAAGATATCTGATTGATATGCTGAAAATAAATAAAAAATAGAATGCTTTGAGATGGGGAAGCTGTGTCAACCAATATTTATAGAGAAAGGTAGGCAGTACACAGGAAGGGGGTCAATTTTAAATAGTTTAGATTATGACATCTAATTGGACTTCACTTATCCATAGATGGATGACTGGCTTTTGACAAGAAGTAAGGAAGACTGGAAGATAAGTTGGTCAATATATTGTGGACAACTGTTAGATTCCGCTTTCCATTAAAATAGAAACCAGATAAATCTGCTAAGAAGAAGGGGGTAGATAATAAGTTATTTTTATTGATATCAATATTAGAATATAGACCTAAGGACTGGTGAAATTGCTTAGTGGTTAGATGCACATATACTTTGCATAAGGCCTTGTACTTTTTTTTCTAGCACAAACAAAGGATAATCAAGGCTATTGAAAGTATTGAAACTATTGAAAAGAGAAAGACTGAAAAAAATGAATACAGAAGAATTCCACCACCAAACTATGGTGTAAGCGATATTAACATTTATAGCATAGACCAATGAGGAGCAACCAGGAGGAACAAAGAGGAAACAATCTTTGGTGGCAGAACATGGAGTAAAGCCAGGGGTTGCAGATATTAAGTCAAGAATATGTTTGAAGCCGGGCGGTGGTGGCGCACGCCTTTAATCCCAGCACTTGGGAGGCAGAGGCAGGCGGATTTCTGAGTTCGAGGCCAGCCTGGTCTACAGAGTGAGCTCCAGGACAGCCCGGGCTACACAGGGAAACCCTGTCTCGAAAAACCAAAAAAAAAAAAAGAATATGTTTGAAGGAGTGGGCAACTGATCCACTGTGTAGGTAAATTCTAGTGTAAGGAATAATGGGAATTGTCAACAGGATTTAGCAAATGAGGCCACTGAGGATCATGGAACATGCTGCTCAGGAAGTATCAGGGATGAAGGCTCAGGGTGGGGTGTTTAAAAAGATGATCTCACCAGATGAAATGGTTCTGCTGGAAGAAGAGAAGGGAGCTGGAGCATGAGTTAGAGAGACACGTGGAATGTTGAATGGCATGTTTTTATTGTGATAGACAACTGGCAGATATTAGTTAGTAGCTAATCCTTGGAGCAAGATTCTCAGATGAGACAAAAAGCTTGCTAAAACAGGAGTGGTTTTCAAGAGACAGAGGTAATCTTCACAGAAGGACAAGAAAAATAAATTCTAGTGCTTGGTAAATACACTGTGGGAAAATGCCAAATTCTCTCAGTGAAACAGAAACCAGATAAATTACCCGAGAAACAGAAATATGTGAGAAAGTTTCAAGATTTGAGGAATGACGTGGCAGAAAGCAGTAGCCCAAATAGTGAGAGAATAAATTAAACAAGGGTTAAATGCTAGCACTATGTTGCTATTGAATGTACTTAAGAAATTAGGGTGAATGCTCCCAAGTGTAGCCTGGGAACATAGAAGTCAGATGGCTCACTCTACTGAATTACAGAAATACAGTTGCAAGGTGAGCTATACAGTGGTTTTAGTTAGACGTACTTTTATCAAAAATAGTAGCTTATAGTTTTAATTAAGTGGTTAATTGTGTTATATTTTGCTGAATAGAAAAGGGGAGTTTTGGGAGTTGAGCATGAAGTATGGTTTTTAGGGGATGGACCAGGAAATCTTAGTTGAGCAAAAGCAGAGGATTTTGGGGAGTGCTATCAAAGACAAGGATGCACAGTAGAAGTAGTGACTCAAGGGTATAGAGGTACTACATGGAGTGTTCTAGAAGATTCAAAACAGTATGATCAAAGTAGAAACCCTGGAGAGATGAGATTAACACCATCTGTCGGATAGCTAGAAAGTGAGATGAAGGCTAAATGGGTGGTTGATATGGAATAGAAAAGCCCTAAGAGCTCAAGGATTTATAAAGATCACTGACTTGGCTATGCATGCAAAAGATAGAAGTCATGTGGAGATGACACTGTATCAACAGTTAAAAGTCCCACAAGATGGAGGGAGACATATGAAGTTCACCTTATACATAGGAGAGAATCAGATGGTTGGAAGCCAAAGGCCTCTGTCTAGAGGTTTCTACAGCTAAAACAGCGTAACTAGAGCCATAAGAATTTTTACAGATTTCTTATATTTTCATGGAGGAAACAGGAATATTGTTTTTATCTGTTCTAAATGTGGGGACCAGCAATTATTAATCAGTTATCTTCTACCAGTTTTCTATAGAGCACCCAAGAAAATGTCCATTCCTCCCTCTGTTTCTTCCACCTGAAAATGTTATTTCAGATTTCTGGCTACAGCAAGAAGCATCTTTTAGTCAATTAAAGATCCTTGCACAATTCTAAGGACTCATATAAAGAAAGAATAAGTTTGGCTTTTTTCTAGACTGAAGTTCAAATAGGAAGAGGAATATATGATCAAAAGCTATAATACTAAACTTTACAATTAAAAAGAGGTTATTATGTTTTGTGCAAATTTCTGGTAACTAGAAGAGATGTAATCCTAGTTTAAAAAAAAAAAACAAACAACAACAAAAAAAGCAAAACAAAACAAGGATTCACTCATTTTAGCTAACCCTGGATGTAGCCCCTTTTCCTGTTATTACTAGACAAGCTTTTAGGCCCTTTGAATACCAGTGTGACACTGATGAGTGAGGCCTATAGTCCAGGCACACTTACCAGTTCATTCTGTGGAAACCGATTTGTTGGAAGCACCGATAGGTATCTAAGACTAGATTGTTTGTGGGAAAATGATTATGGGAAATGGCTGTGGCTTGGTGTTTTGTTCTCGATCGCCGGCTCTAGTGCTCTGAGGAACTTTTCCTTCTGCTATACTAATTGATCTTTTCTCTGAGCAAGCCACATTTGGGATGAATTCATCTCTCCTTATTTCCTTCCTTGGGTTCTTCTCATAGATTATATTGTCTACATAGCAGTGGGGGCTCCCCTATGTGTCTCCTCTGTGCTGGGTTATACTGCTTTTTATGTGTAGACAAAATGTTTTCTTCTAAGCATCTCATCTTCTCCCCTTAGAGTACACACATTATCTGCAATGTCCTGATCCATGGTGTGCTCCCAAATTACTTCTACAGTGAGTTCTTTGCTTCTCAAATATGACCAGGGAACCATTCATTACCAAGAAAGATAGGCAAACTTCCTCCTATAACTCCCTTCAGAGGCTGTTAAATCCTTTAGTTCCAGAATATTTCCAGCAAGAAGTGTATATGAAAAGCATCTTCCTATTCTTGGAAGGGAGTTCACAGGCATGAGCTACAAAGATTGTAAGGCTCAGCACTTGTACTGATCAGTCCTCAATGTCAACTTGTCTGGATTTAGAATCTCCATGGACCAGCACCTTCTGTCTGCCTAAGGAAAACAAAGATTTAAATGGCAGGAAAGGCTACCTGCAGATGCAGGACATCACCCCGTGGCATGGGGTCAGGAACCAAACAAAATGAAGGAAGCAAACTGGATCTCAGCCTTGCTCTTCCTCTGCTTCCTGACTATGGACACATGAAGAGCTGCATCACAGTCTTCTGCCGTGCCTCCCTTAGTATGATGGTCTATAATCTCAAATTGTAAATCACAATAAACTCTTCCCTAAGCTGCTTTGTCAGCTATTTGATCACAGCACCAAAACAACAGCAACAAAAACAAAACCCTTTTTTTTTTGCAGCCATGAGCAGTGTGCGGGTAACACAAACTGTGGTCCTATCTACAGATTTGTGTCCATTTTCATCTGGATGACTATGTTGTCAAATGCCGACACCTGTCTTAATTCTTGCCATCTTTTAAGCACACCAATCTCTTTAACTAGGCTCCATTCTTCACGAGGTCCAATAAGCTTTATTCTACAGACCTGATATCACACCTATTGCTTTCAGAGGTGGAGTAATTGTTGTGCTTGGGTCTTTTACTAGCAACAAGGAAATGGATATGATACAGTAAATGCATTGTCTGAAGTTATTTAAAGAACTGTAGCAAAATCTAGCAACACTCATTTTATTCTAGAGAGATGGTCACTGACCAACCACCATCTTAGCCATTACTTCGTTCTCTCAGAGTTCCGGAGGCCGGAGTGTGAACTTATAGTACCAGTGGCTAATTTCTGAAGAGGGCTCTCGTTTTGGCTTGCAGTGGGCTGCCTTCAGCTATGTCCTTACACAGGGAAAGAGAACAAGTTCTCAGCACCTCCTGTGTGAATGCAAATACCAGGAATCTCCCTCACCATCAACTCGCAAAGCCCCTCATGTTGCCTTCCACACATAGCATCTGTTTGTGTCACACAATACTTGGAGGCCTTATCTCCAAGGTACCATTATTCAATGTTTGGTACACTTAGAATTTTTCACAGAGAATTTTTTACTCACATAGACATTAATTATGTTTTACAAAATAACCAAATACAGAATATCTGTCACTATATACCTGTTGTTTATATGTGGTGAGAATATCAGATTACATAGGAAATATAGAGATCTGTCTTCTGGCAACATAGTTAGCCCTGAGTATTATGAGCTAAAATAACTGCCCAAGAAGCATAGTTGCTTCGAGCCCTTTAGAGCATCATTCTTTGATCTACATCTTTGTTAGGGCAGTGTATGACAAAGGCAAGAAGGCATTACTCAGCCTAGGATCATTTGAATCCTTTTTTGTAAAAAACAAAGCAAATGCTGTCTAAGTTTTATGGAAATCTCAGGTTGATACTTCTAACAGTAACAGGGGCAGTGTTCATTATAGACTGTATGATAGGCACTATCACAATCGCATTGCATTCATTATGTTTAAAAATATGAATTACATGATATTCTTAGTTCCAGTTACAAGCAAATTTTTTGTGAGACTTCTTGAGAACACAAGCTAGTGCCTCCATTTTCCCATTCCTAAAATTTCTTTAAAGTAACCAACACTTCAGTCCTACAGTTTGCTGCAGAAACTCATGAGTCACATGGATGTTGTGACTGAACACAAATGACTCAAAAATTAGAGAAAATTCTCCTGAAGTGACTACTCAATGTGTAATTATAACTCATTGCTTTGCTCTCTGCTTTCGGGCTCCCCTACAGCTGCATGAGTAACCTGGAGCCTCTGCCTAAAACCAATTCCATTTATCGTGTCTGGAAAGTTCTCTGCTTCCTTTCTGACTCACCTCCCTGCAGGAGAGCACAGGGCAGAAAGTGTGTGAGCTTTCTCTGAAGACAGAACTGCAAGATGTAAAAATAGGAGAAGCGCATCTATAGAAATGGCACATATTCCCATTTTTAGTCTCTTTGATCATAAAATTAAAATAAAACTTTCCTTACTATATTATTCTATATTCAGGACTTGGCATTTTGAATTTCAAAGGCTTCAAAGATTGCAAAGATAATCTGTCAGGAACTACTACAATTCCATAATAAATGTTATAAAATCATTTAGATGTATTTCTACAGTTTTCCTCTTTCTACAGCCTTCCTCTCACATTTTTTCCAGATCTATTCAAGTGATTTTGTCATTAAAAAAAAAAAAAAAATATCCATTGAGTAGTATTTGATTCAGGAACAAAGATGACATGGGAGAAAGAGGAGGGAGAAAAGTTCCCTCCTTGTGATCAAATGATAAGCTCACTTATGTAAAATCTGGCACATGCATTTATGATTTAGCACTGTTACTGGTGTTATTCTCAGCACAAGACAGGTTGGGAAATTTAAGCAAATAATTACTTCCTGGTGACAGCAACGTCTTTCATTAGAGTCTCAACTGATCCTTCCACGCTCTTAAATGCCAATGCACTCATGCCCTGCAGAAATCCATCTGTACTGGAATGAGTAGCCAGTCTCAGCAGCCAAGGCATTTAGTGTCAGTGGGCAAACACAACAACCTTAGGAGACCAGTCTCCTACTTACCATGCAAGCCCCTGATAAATCTTCAATTTGATTTTAGTTAAGAGAGCAGTATTTTCCATGCAAATGTAGTAAGTTCTAAATACTTTGACTAGGAGCTTACTCATCTGATTATAGGCAAGGCTGAAAGCAGACATCTCCTACTGTAACATGGCACTGAGGAAAATAACCCTGTTATGGTGGTTTTAACTGTGTTTATTTACACATTTTTTATTTTGTGGTGCTTAGGATGGAACTCAGGGTTTTGTGCACACTAATTGTCATGTGCCTGATCATGGGTACAATGTCATAACTAAGAAAGGTCAGCTTGTCAGAACTGCTTTTTTCCAGCATGTGGGTCCACGGAATCAAACTTAGGTTGTCAGGATTAGCAGCAAGCACCTTCACCCACTGAGCCAGATCACTGGCCTCTGAGCTATGATTCTATTAGGAGCCAGTCAGACTACATTCCACGGCAGCAGGACTCACTGAATTTCCATTTAGTGAGTCAACACAGAGGTCCTGAACTGAAGAGCCTGTCAGAGGAAACAAGCTGTACAAAGGAAGGACAATCCCACTGTGCTCCCCAGGCTGTACTTTCAATCACTCTCACATGTGAATATTAAATAGGACAGATAATTAATCAACAGAAAATCCAAAGTTAGCCTCATGGGAAACAGCTAAGAGCTGGTGACCTTCTTGTGACTGTTCAGACTCTTATTATATTAACTGGGATGGACCAGGAATGATGAACTCAAAGGAAAGATAAGAAAGAAGTTATTGGTCAAAAGGAAATTGCGTCAATGGGAAGCCATGAACATGGATGATGACTTGACCTTTCTGAGAACATGCCTGGGTCATTTTAGATTTCTGGAGGTTGGGGGGGAGGTAAGAAAATTTTGGGATAAGAGTTATGTATGAACATCAGAATAGTGAATCACGTAAACTGTATATCAGCACACACAAACATGACCATGACCAAAATCTAAGTTTAGTACAGAGAACATGAGACAAAGGGATGGCACAGAAATATAAGAACTCTTACTTCACATTAGGAAAGCATTCAGTGACTATACACAACACAAATGTGAGGAAGAGTAACAGCAAAGGTGATGTGTGTAGCTACTGTAAGACTGAAGGTGGAGGAGCTTGCATGCCTGGCTGAAGTTGCTACATTCTTGTGTGCCCAGTTATGCTTGCTGTGGATAGAAGGCTCATAGGTGTAGTGGGGGCATCATGTGAAGCTTTAAGAAGAAATATGTACAATCAGATGAGAGTTTTAGGAAGAGATAGTCAATGTTGAGATTGTGACATTTTTCATTTGGGAAAATTTTTCGTTTTGTCAAGAAAGGAAAGAGCTTTCAAAAGAAGAGTAAAGTTTGCTCTGGCATAGTTAAAACAAGCAATAATTGTGAAATATGCATATGCTATGTAATCAAGCTTGGAAGAATTTGCCATGACCTCAACCCTAGACAAATAAATAGGTAACTAAGGAATGCTGAGAGCAGGAAAAATAATCTTTCCCAGGGAAGATCACACAAGTTCAATTGATTATTTAATACCAATGGTCATCCCTGGAATCATATATACAAGTAACATAGGAACATACACATACACGTGCACGCACACGCACACATAACACACATGCACACAAATAGTTAATAGAAAAGGACACCATGAATTTGAAGGAAAGTAAGAGATAAGAAATGTGGAAGGGTTTGGAGGAGGAAAGTGAATGAGTTAATGATGCAATATACTATAATCTCAAAAAATTCAAAACATTATGTAAGAAAGAGAAAGTGGACTATTTAAAAGTCTTTTCTCACAGGTTTTGTTTGATTTGCAGAATTGAGATCTGCAATCAGAAGTGAGAGTATAGTTGCAATGGGGCCCCCAAAGCTTACATGGAAAATGGCAGAAAAGAGACTTGACATATGAGTTCAAAGTGAATATCCATATGATCCAGTCCCACATATGAGCTTACTCACTGTGTGTGCTGAAGAATGTGCAGGAAGCTCATAGGTAACAGAAAGCTCACAGATAAAAGCAGGCAGTACCTTCTCTATTATCTTGGAACATTCTTTTTGTTACTATTATAAACCAGGGTTTTCTAAACTACATAAGTAAATATTTTTGAGCCTCGGAGACTAATAAGTTGTTAATAAATGCTCCATAGAGAAACTGGCTCATAGTCCATTCAAATAAAGTTGCCTGTGATGTGTATCCTTTGAGTTCCCCAAAGGGCTATTGAGGACTGAGAAGCCATATAGGGAGAAAGCTTACTTTTCTTTTATTATCAGAGCTTCAACCATTTTTATCATCAAATTCCTTTTTCTCAAAGAATATTTACCAATAACAAGTGGGACTCTAGAGAGTCAAAAGTTGCTGAGATGATACACAGAGATGATGTAACTGAAACAGGAGAGCAGACATGTGCTGATGATGAACACGACTCTGGGAAGCAGAAGAAGTCTAGCACAAGCTCTACACTGGTAAATTAGCTCTCATACTTCTTAAGCAAGTATGTCTTTGTGAACAGAGGGTACCTTCAGTGATTCAAATCTTAAAAGAGTTAAGACTTTAGTCTTTTATGTGCAAATTGAGAAGCTACTGAAGTGTACACTAAGCATGTGCTGTACTGTCAGTGTTGAGAAATTTAAACCAATTTTCAAACTGGTGAATCCCAATCTTTGAAACAATGAAAACTAAGGAAATGCTATTTGGCTTCCATGGCTTTACCTCCACTCATGAAAATCAATTAGACACATAAAGAAAAGTACAGAATATATAACTATAGAATCTAACCTAGTGAATGTAAGGGAAACATATTGATATACTATGATAATATCATTATCAGTTAAATAATGGATGGTTGAGGAGAACCTGCATCAGCTCCTATTTCAGCTGAACTATTTATAGACTGTCTAATCCAGTCCTGTAAAGAAAAATAAACTGCTGAAAGATATCAACAAAGAAAAATATTAAAATAATAATTATCATTTTCTATGTTGGCATTATTATAACATTTCATGTTAGTGATTCACAAGATCCTTACAACAAGCCCTATAAGAGAGACAGTACTGGCATCCATATCTCACAGATATGAAACTGAGCTTAGGATTGGTGATGGAGTCCATATGATAGTTGTCCTAGCATGTATAAAGCTCTGGGTAGGCCCCTCAGTACCACGTAGCTGGCTGTGGATGTGTAGGTCAATAGTCTTAGAACTTGATGGATAGATGAAGGTCAACCAGAAGTTTAAGGTCCTTCAGCCTTGGAGTATCAACCATTTTGCAAGGCTGTAGAAGAACCAGGATTTAGGCTCAGGAGTAATTTTAAATTAAATATTCTATTTCTTTATTTTCATAAACTAACACTTACATAGTTTGCAGTTTTCACTGATTTTTAACAAATGATAGAATTTCAAGAGCTATCACAAGATGAATCATGTTAGAACCACTGATGATTTCTCCCCTAGGGTCAATATAGGAAGGGTTGAAGAATCAAGGAGGAAATTATGGAAGTATATTTAAGCTTCAATAAATTAAAATGTATTTTCAAACATTTAAGTAGTAAATTAAAAATTAATTCCAAAAAGTTTCAGACTAAGTT
Source organism: Mastomys natalensis (assembly GCA_021653895.1). Taxonomy (NCBI): domain Eukaryota; kingdom Metazoa; phylum Chordata; class Mammalia; order Rodentia; family Muridae; genus Mastomys; species Mastomys natalensis. Next base: position 1,041,972 of record JAJTUV010001064.1, read on the forward strand.
ATCAGCCATGTGACATTTACAAATTTCTGTCTTGATTTCAATGCTATGCTCATGAAATTATTAGTAAAAAGTTGAATTTATTTTTTCCTAGGAACTCACATTCAAACTGTTGCACTTGTCCTCTGTTGGGACCTCCCCTGTGGTGTATGCTACCTTGGCTGTCAAAGGGATAAAAGCCAGGATTTAGGATTCAGGTAAGAATCCGTTTCTTGATCATTGAAATTTTACATTTATACAAAGAATAAGTCCACACCTCTACTATTGTCAGATTAGAGAACTGTTCAGGTTATAATTTCAAGTAAACTAAACAAAATACTAATGAATGTTTGAGGAAATAGCTTTAAAGCAAGAAGTGATGGGAAAGGTATTTGTAATGTTTTTCTCTAGTACATGGTAGGGATTGGGACCTTATTGAATTTATTATTAATTTACCCATTCACCAACCACAGAAAAGAAATCTGTGTTACTTTTATTAACAGACAGCAGAGAGAGAGAGTGAACAGTCTGCCTGGGGTGCTTTGAGTGGTCACAGGGAAGGGACTTGAGCTCAAGTTTTTGTCCTACCTCATTGCTCTTTGATAAGGAACAAAAGAAGACTTGAGGAGACATGATGCCTTCAAAGCACCAACAGAGAAGGGGAACTTCTACTCAACTCCAGAGTTACAAGTTGAAAATTGGTACAAAGTAGAAATATGTTTCTAATAGCAGGTCTATCTACAAGTGGGAAGAACACACAATGTGAGAGCCCTGTCACTAAAAGAGTCCAAGAAGAACAGCAAGTGTCAGTTTGAAGATGCCTTCCTGTCTGAAAAAACAAAATAAAATGAGTGTTAACTAACTTGCTAAGAAAGATAACAACAGGTTTAGGGAAGACCTAAAGAGAGACAGTATCCAGTCTCCCTGCTGTGGGAATTTAGAGAAGCAAGTTGCTAGTGACCTGTTTTGCATGTCCATAAAACAGGAAAAATACCATTATCCAGTCCTTTAAAACAGAAAATGTGGTACATTTACACAATGGAGTACTACTCAGCTATTAAAAATAATGAGCTCATGAAATACTTAGGCAAATGGATGGAGCTAGAAAATATCATCCTGAGTGAGATGACCCAATCACAAAAGAACACACATGGTATGCACTCACTGATAAGCGGATATTAGCCCCAAAACACACAATACCTAAGATGCAACGCATAAACCTCATGAAACTCAAGAAGAAGGAGGAAGACCAAAGTGAGGGTGTTTTGTCCTTTTTAGAATGAGTATCAAAAGATTCAACCAGAGCTCCCAGGATCTAAACCTCCAGCCTGAGAACAGACAGGGGCAAGCTGTCCTCTGAGAGGCTCTAACCAGCAGCTGACTCAGACAGATACAGACATCCAGAGCCAAACAGTGGATGGAGCTTGAGGACTCTTATAGAAGAGTAGGCGGAAGGTTTGTGGGCCCTAAGGAGATAGGAACTGCACAGGAAGATCAACAGAGTAAATGAACCTGAACCCTTGGAGCTCTCAGAGACTGAATCACCAACCGTGGAGCATACCTAGTCTACACAGATCTACCTCCATGGGCTGGACCTAGGCCTCCCTGCACATATGTTGTAAATGTGCAGCTTGGTTTTCATGTAGGTCTCAAACATCTGGAGTGGGGGCTATCCCAAAACATGCAGCCTGTATATGGAGTATGGTCTTCTAGCTGGGTGCCTCATCTGGCCTCAATGGGAGAGGAAGCACCTAGCCTCTCAGAGACTTAAAGTGGCAGGGTGGGGGATACAGGAGGAGGGGGTACTCAGAAAACAAGAGATGGGGAAGGATTGTGGGAGGGGGTGACTGGGACGGGTTATAAAGTGAATAAGCAAAAAAAAAATAAAATTAAAAAAGGAAAAAAAACATTAAATAACAGAAAAAACGAAGAAGCTTACTTTGTGGAGATCTGTGTAGGTGTCGCCCTGTTAGCAAGTCAGAGGTAAGCTGGGGATGGGGCGGCTCTGTGGGCTCAGTGCTTTCCGAGACAGCCCTCTTCCAAGCCCAGCCTCTGGTTCACCTTGTTGTGGGTTGCTACTGACTCATCCCTATTCCTGCATGTTCATTTCTCTGGTTCACCCTGCTGTGGGGTTGCTACTGACTCATCCGGTCTGCATGCTCATTTCCCCGAGCAGCATCCTGACGTGCTGCTCTCAGGTAATAGTAATGTGTTAGTAATGTGTTACTTTTGCTGCCAAAGTGACCATGGAGTACATACCACCCGTCATCTGTATCTCTGTAGACATAGTCCACAATATTCAGCATTATTCTTTATCAGAGATGTTGTATTCTTCCCCCAAACTGTTGGATAACAGTTAATTTATATTAACATTGTTGAAGATACAAAATATTTTATACATATATAACATTTAATTTTGTTGGACCTGCAGGCAGTTCTGTTGTAATCATGATTTATACTCCAGTAAGAGAGCTGATTGAAAGGCTAATAAAAGAAAATACAGAACCCAGGGAGATGGCTCAGTGGAGAAAACTCTTACAGTGTAAGTGCAAGGGCTGGAATGCGGATGCCCTCAAACCATATGAAAGTCAGACAGATGTAGCTGTAGTGGGATGTGAGGACAAACTGAAGGTTTCTATGATAAGATCAAGGATGAGGGAGGTACTATGGTCTACAGTGAAATAAATGTAAATCTTAACCCAGGTTTTTGCTTTCTCAAGGAGATTGCAATCCATGCCTCACTACTGCTCTGAAAGTTACTTCTCTCACTCCTTGGACAGATACTGGATGAGAAACTAGGTGAGGGAGGAGAGGTTTATTTTGGCTCACGTTGAAGGGCTCTGTCCATCACAGCAGAGAAGGCATGACAGCAGGAATAGGAGAGGGTTGTTTATCCCGCATTGGCGTTAGGAAGCAGAGAGTGGTTAGGAAATGAGTCTGGCTATGAAACTTTAAGTTCCTCCCCTAGTGACCCATATCCTTCCTGCAGGGCTCCACCTCAAAAAGCTTACACAGCACTCCCAAAACAGCTCCAGGGAGTGAGCAGCAAAAGTTCAAACACAGGAATCTATGAGGGGCGTTTCACTTGCCAACAACAGCACACAAAACAATCTTATGCTTAGATAACCATACTTGCCGAGTTAACACAGATCTACCTAGGAACCAATCCTTGCAACTTGTCTTACATAAAGCAATTTAAAACTTTTTAAAGAAAGCCAAAATCACAAATAAAATTTAGAAACAATATCCATTTGCAGAAGCCCAGCTTCGCTTCAGACATACAAAATTGAATTTTAAGATATAACTTCAAGAAATTAAGACCCCTAAACTGTTCAAAGGATAGACTAGAGGTCAGAGAAATGAGTAAGGATTCTACTAGGGCTATGACCTTCCTACAAGGTAGTAAAATTGAAACAGTATAAACTGAAGAATTAACTGAGTTCCCCTCTTCTTCTGTAACCAGCAACCATGGGATCTCAGTCAGCAAGCAGATGGAATAAAAGAAATGAGTTTGCATGAATTAAAGATTATTTGTTACACATGCTATCAATATTATCAAGGCAAAATGGTTACTGCTGTTATATTCTGAAGAACCTGTCATTGTTATTAGTATGTAAAAATATCCTAGTATTTGCTGACTAAATACACACTGAATAGAAGTACATGGGCGACTGTACAAAGTCCAGTGGAGTTTGAGACACTCCCTTCTTTTTCCCTCCCTCTTTGATTGCTTCACATGGTTGTTGGTTTCACTGTGGCTGCTTAAGTATGTCAAGAACAATGGAGTGTTCTCTTGACTGCCAGCCTCACTTAGTAATAGATCTTTGAAAATGTTCCATTCTGTTACTTAACAATAGAAAACACTACTGAATTCCTAAGCTCTGATTGAATGGCCTCAAAAGTTTGGAAAAGTACATTACTGTTAGGTGCTTGGATAGCAAACTGTGCCCAGTTGCTCCAGGAGTCTATGTTTCTGAGGCTGCTTATAACAAATATGTATTTCCCTCAGTCTTTTGAATTAACAGTTGGACCCCATTCTCTGCTACTAGGCTAACATATCCCAGTTTCCCAGAGCATGCTAATATTCATCTACTTACTACCTAGGGTAAATCTGGGCACTGTGAGGAAATCTGACAGGTGTAAATCACTGAAGAAACAGTCCTGTACCCAAGCCCTTGCTATCACTCAGCCACCAAAAATATGGCAGGTGACATTTAATGCTGGCTCTCAGTTGTCTCTTGTTGATGAGAGTCCATCTTTGAAATCAATAACTTTCCAATCAGAAGGGCCTGAGCTCACGTCAACTTTCTCTTGTTTCTCTAAAGAACATTGTAACTTTACAAAAATGCTAAATAGTTTTCCATGTCTATTTGATTAATGGAATGGATTAAAGAACATCAGAGGTTAATTTGATAAGGAGCAAGTGAGCCACCTCCAATACACTCTCAGCACCCTCCAATGTGCTGCTGCTAGTGTGCTCTCTTACAGCTTTGGTTGCTAAAGGAGGATTATTTAATTATATAATTAATTAAAATTATGATCTGCTATAAAACAATTCTACATCAATCATATGATAGTACAGAAATCAGGACTGCACAGCAGCAAACTGGAAAACACCATCAGAAAACAGAATTAACATATTAAAGAAGCTGGGGAGATGGTACTCATATGAACTAGCAAAACCAAATCAATTTGGCAAAATAGTATAGGGGTCAATATTAAATAAAGACACTAAGTTCATTTGGAAAGCTGGGATACTCCAAAGGGGTGGCCCTGTACTATGTAAATTAAAAAGACATATACATAGGAACCAGATTATATATCAGAGGGCTTTGCCTAAATATATGTCAACAATATTATTACTTTATAACTTAAAAGATACATGAATGAAATCTCAGACTAAAATTATAAATTATATGTATATTTCTTTCTTCTTTAAGTTTTCAGTGAGAAAAACAATCCAGGGTACTTGATGTCCAGCTCTAAGAACATGTGAGAGAAGCCACTCTGAACCCAGGCTCCTCCTGTAGTGCGTTAGATGGAGTTGGAGAATTTAAATTACCCGTTAGTTCCCACAGAGCTAGAAAGCACAGACGGAACCTTCAGGTGTGAGGAAGTGAAACAAACAGGATCATAAAACATCCCCAACCTGGAAGGACGTCTACAAACTCGTCTTTATTTCTGTAGAAGTGTTTCATTCTATTGTTTAATGACAATAGCTGGAGTATCGAAAGAAGGAAAGTCATAATTAGTCAGTGCAAATAAATATAAAAAGCAAAGCAAAGCAATAACAGAGAATGTTCCTTAACCTTGACCTAATGTTCTTCCAACTCAGAATCTCAGAGACAGTCCATCAAAAACCTAAACGGAACAATTACATGTCTTGAGCTAAAGATACACAGGTTATAGTTAGGTATAATCTACCTGGTTCATAGTAACGAAATCCCATGAATATGACAAAAACAAGGTGAAAAAACTAGCCACTCAAAATTAGTTTGAAAATTAATATTTTTCTAGGAAATAATTCTTTTTGTTACATTTAATATTTTTCATACAATCACAATTAAATACCCAGGAATTGGACATTTAGATCAAAATGGAAACAGATTCCTTTTTCATGTAATCCTAAATATTTTGCATTGAGTTTTTTCTCCTTAGTATTTTAAACTCGACCCTCTAAGGCAGTCTGTGTGTTCACTGGCTTTTCTCGCACTGAAGACTTCCCCTAAGAGGGAAAGCAGGAGGATGCAGGCAAGTCTGAGGGCTAGCCTGGTCTGCAGAGCAACTTCTAAGGTCAGCTAAGGCTACATGGGTAGAGGTTGTCTTCAAAATACAAGCTCTGGTTTTTGTTTCATCCCTCAAATGAATATAATGTGTACTAGTGTACAGCATGTTGAAGATGAAAAAAAAAAAGAGAGTCCATAAGATGAGAATAAAATGTTCCTCAATTGTACCAGAAAGCTGTGGGCAAGCCAACCATTATTTTCTCTGACAGAAGCTAAAGAAACTATAGCAGCCTTATCAGAAGTTGGGCTTTGCTACCTGAAATAATATACTAGTATAATTTTATAATATTATATTTTCTAATCAAAAGCAGACCCAGACTGGATCAGGGACTAAAGTAAGGAAAACACATGAATACAAATTCCATCAATAGACACAGAATACTTAAGGAAATTCATTGAATGAAAATTACTTAATTCAATGAAATGAACTGTTGGCTCCAAGGGATTCTTTAGGAAAAGAAAGAAATTTATAGATTTGTGTGTGTGTGTGTGTGTGTGTGTGTGTGTGTGTGTGTGTGTGGCTGCCGCGCGCATTGTGTGGTAAGTTTTAAAAAGAAGTACTCATTCTGTATTCTTCCTAGTATAAATATCCTCTACAACCTTATTAAGACTGTTAATCTTTGATATCAAAATAAATTATGCTCAGAATTAGCTAGGATCTACTAATCTGCTTTAATTTATCAGCACTTTAGGCTTAGCATTGCAGGCAGGACTTTGAAAAGTCAGCTCATTTTTCCTATCAGAAGCTACGTTACAGCAAACATATTTCAGTCACAAAACTTACTCATTAATGCAGTGACATTTTTATTAGAGAAAGTTATTTAATAGCATGATCATACTTTGCATTTGCTTCCTTTCAAAGAATCTTATCGCTGTACTGCCTCCGTTAATTCTTTCCCCACACAGACTAATCATTCCGAGGCTGGCAGCAATTCTGTACAGGAACTGGAGTTGCTGTCCTTTGTCCGCTGTCTGGGAGAACTATGACTCTCTAGGTGCAGCGGCTGAACCTGGGTGTTATCTCTCACAAATCTGAAAGCAAAGAGACTCACCTCAGGCTCAGGGACAGCAGTTGCTCCTTGGACTTCAGCAGCTCCCCAACTTTGAAACTGGCACAGCCCAGGAAGCTTCTCTGGAAATAAGAAAGAATGTTTTCCATCAACGCCTGGGATTCTTTCTAATTTTGTTGTGGTGGTGGCTTTCCCGACAATTACACAGAATTCATCTTGAAAAGAACGAAATACTGAATCAATTAGCCCCCAAATATTTCACTGAAAAAAAAAGACAATACTGAAATATCAGCTCTGATGTTGACAGCCTGGGAAGTAACAAGAAGTAAGACCCAGCAGTCAGGACTCTCCCACTAACTCTAATCTTCCCCAGAAGAAAACTTGTGTCAAAGAGGGTGCTAAACGTTCAGTATTGAGCAGGATGTTCCTCAAATCACTGGCAACAGCAACTCTGTGTCAGGACATGAGAAAATCTGCCTCTTGGAGCTATTTTTACACGGGGCTCAGAGGGACCTATAAATAGAAAGACACTATTTCTCTCCATCACAGAAGCATTTAGAAGGGTTGGCTTCTGTTTGTTGTTGTTATTTACCAGCACGGGACAATTTCAACCCACCCACACAAATAAACACTTTTCTTACATTTTCCAAAATTAGTTTTTAAACATCTCACCACCAGGTGCCATGTTTACCAGTCAATATGGGGCATCTGCTCTTCAATTCAGTATAAAAAGTAAAATGGCAAACTGCTCTTTTCAGTCTCAGGGTTAAATCTATTTTCCTACTCCTGGCTGCTTCTGATTCGAATGTGACATTATGGCATAAATACCATAAGGTGCATTCCTCACAATTCTTGAGGGCAATGGTTAAACATGAAATTATCAAGGCCTACCATTACCTAGGCCATTGATAATGGGCAGCCTGTGATGATCCACCACAGCCACCAGCGCTTCTCTGAAACTTGCTCTTGGCACAGCTCTGCTCCAGACTATGTTTGAAGGAGAAGCTCCGTAAAGAGCCTGAGACCAGTAGAATGTTTCCATAAGGAAATAAAAAATCATTCCACATATAAAAAGAGGCTGTGTTTGTGTGTGTGTATGTGTGTGTGTACTCTTGTGTGTGTGTGTATGCATGTGTGTATGTGTGTGTGCACGTGTGCATATGCGTGTGCATGTGTGTGTATGTGTGTGTGCATGTGTGCATATGTGTATGTGTGTGTGTGTGTGTGTGTGTGTGTGTACTGATTGCTGAAAAATTGAAATCCAGGTTAGATTTTTTTTTCTTTTATAATGTGTAGGTGTGTGGACTGTGTGCATGCTTTTGTGTCATTTGGGTGAGCAAGGGGGCCAGAAGAAGGAATTAGATTCCCTGGAAGAAGAGTTACAGATGTGAGCTACCCTGTGGGTGTTGGGAACCAAAACCAGGTCCTGTGCAGAGTCTTCAGTCATCTTTCAAGCCCCAGTTTAAAAAAAAAAAAAATGTAAACCTCTTTTCAAAACGCTACCTTAGACGAACAGGTACAAAATGGCATAAAGACAGACATCTGAAAATACAACTTGGTTTTGAAATTGTAGACAACTCTATCAATGTTAGCCCCAACTAGAAAACCTAAAGTTCAAAACACCTGTATATGCACAGTTTGCTTACTGACAATTCTGCCATGCTCTACCCAACAGCTACCTAGCAACAGCTGGAGTCATCATCTCTGCCTGCCCCCCACCAGGTGCCAGCCAAGTACAGCATATAAGGAGGCAGCATATAAGGAGGACTGCTTGATACCCCAACCCCCTCCTCCATCCTCTCCCTCCTCTCCCTCTCTTCTCCCCAGGTGCCCATTCCTCTCTCCTCCCCCCCTCTCTTCCCCTTTGTTCCCTCCCTCCCTTCCTTCTCTCTCTCTCTCTCTCTCTCTCTCTCTCTCTCTCTCTCTCTTGCTGTGTATTGTGTATTCCCAGGCAGCCTCTCTTCCTCTCTTTCTGTCCTCCCCCTCTTTCTCTGTCTCTATCCATTTCCAGGTTCCCGCTCTCTTCCCTTATAATAAATCTTTATACTAGGTCTGTCGCATGATTTCTCAGGGAGACACCTCAGCATGGGTCAGGTACTCCTCACTGCCACCACATTACACTGCAATTAGATCACCACATTATATTTCATAACTCGCACCCAGTCACCAAGGCCTGAAAATTCTGAGCTCATACTCTTAGATGGAAAAATACTGAGTGAAACCAAAGTATGTAAGGAGCAAGTAAATAAGAGTAAACCGAAGCTGAAAACCAACACAGGGGCTTTATCAACATAGAGCCTGAGCGACTGTTAACAAGGGCAGAGGCCAAAGAATTCAGCATGCCCAAGGAGGTGCCAACTCCCCCCCCACAGAGAGCCCCAGGATCAGGCGCTAGCAGAAGGCACTCTCAGATACTCTCTGTGACTCTCTATTCATCGCCTACTTTTCCCTCCATTTGTATTGAACACTAGTTAACATATTTATCTTAAACTTCCAGAAATAATGGAGATTTCAAGTTCGACAAAGACACTTATTTTCTCTTATGCTCTCCCTATGGAATATCCACTAGACACAGGAACGAAATGTTAACCGACACGGATGGACCCTGCTTTCAAGTTAGCGACTCTTTGTTTGTTTTTAAGACAACATTTTCATGAATCGCCTCGAACTCACTGCATAGCACAGGACAGCTTTGTACATACAATTATCTTCGTGTCTCAGCCTCCTAAGAACTGTCATGTACCAACCATCACACCCAGATCAATGAAGTTATTTTAATACATGAAGGAGACAGGCTAATTTTCCAATTATTTATAGATCACTGTAACTCACAAACATGAGAATAAATGAAAACCCTCCTGTACAGATAATATAGCAAAATGTCATTCCACCAATTTGCAATTTAGATCTTTGTAAATATATATTTTGTTATGTTTTTAAAATTATGCATATGTATACTTTGGGGAATGGTATATGCATATGAGTGCAGGTGCCCCCAGAAACCACAGATGTGGGAATACCTGGAGTTGGAGTGACAAACAGTTGTGAGCTGCCATATGGAAGTAAAACGAAACCTGAAAGAATAGCAGGTTCTCTTACCTACTGACCCATCTCTCTAGACCATGTTATAACTTAAATATATATGTTGTGTGTGTTGAAATTGTACACAAAAATATGACATATGATAATATATGTTTATATATTATAAATATTTTAAAATTATATTTATTATGTGTACATGTATTGATTATATTATACTTTTCATTTTATCTTTCACTGATAATTAGTGGTTTTGACTTAAATTCTTATATACCATTCCATTCATCATTTCACCTTATAACAAAATTCCTAACAGATCATAAATTGCACAAGTCTCCTAACTTTCTAAGCTTGTTCAATGTACCCTTTGAAGTCATGTAGATCTGGAGGAATGTAGAATAAAACAAACATAATAACATAATGGTCTTTTTAACCATAAGGTAGCAATCGTCACAGACTGGAGTTCTGCAGCCAGACAGATGGGTGGACAGGTGGAATGGCTATTTTTAGGCATGAGCTATGAACACACCCTAAGGCAGAGCTACAAGCAAGCTTGGTGACCACAACCACTGACTGTCTCTGTCTGTTGGACCAGGAGCCCTTCACAAGCAGACCTTTGGCTGATCAGTATCAGAGACAACCCCATGACAGCAACAGAGGGCATGTGCCTTGTATTATGAATACACAGTGTGCCAGGGACAATAACCCTGAGACAAAAAGTCCCACCACAACTGTCAGGCCAGGCTTGATCTCAGGGGACACTGTCAGAGTTTAGAAAATACGACACACTGAATCTTAGTATTGGTCACAACCTGATTGTATGCCTGTCAAATGAAAACAGAAGGTTTTTACTTACAAAAGTTTATTTTATTCAAAATCTAATTTTATCTAGGGAGTCCATGTTGGAGTGAATAAATACCTAAAGTCCCATTTTTGTTTATTTTTCTTTATTTACTTGCATTCTAATTAGGACATAAAATCACTTTCCCCTTCCCTTTTGGCCCTCAAGACCCTATGGCCCCTTCTTCTAATCCCTCTATGCCCCCAAAACTAAAACTGATAGCTTCTTTTTCTTTATCATTACCCATATGTATAAATGCATGTATTTATCTATATACATACACATATATGAATACCCACAGAGAAGGGAAAAACAACACATAATGCTAATGTAAAATCATAGTGACACAGAGCTATATTTGTCTCTATATATTTATATATGTATAATATTTATGATATGTTATTACACCAGAGAATATATATAAAACAGATTATAAATTTCACAAGGCCACTTTCTAAGCTTGTTTAACTTACATTTTGAAATTGTGTAAATCTGAATGGCCTTAGAATAAAGCAACCTGTATATGCCATGACATTATGGAAGTCTTTTTAGCCATAAAGTTACAATTTCCATATTAGTATGTATTATATCTAATATATGGGCAAGTATATGAATATAGTACATAATTGTATGTGTGTGTATGTGTGTGTGTGTATGCACGCACATACACACACACACATACACTGTGTTTATTTTTTTAGTTTTGTTATTTCTGTGCATTTGGCTTCAGGGTTGACCACGTTGCACTGAACCTCCAATTAGGAAGCTCATCTTTGGAAAAGGCTAATTCTCTAGCAGGCAACAGTCATTAGTTGTCTGTAGTTCCCTGTCTAGGGGTGATAGCCTGTGAGACTTCATGTTAGCAATGTTGCTGATCTGTCATTGTTCAAGTTTTCTCCATGGAACATTTTAAAGATGCAGCCACAAAGCAGACTTGGTGGTCCTCTGGCTTACTGTCATTCTGCTCCCTCTTCCATGATGTTTCCTAGGGTTCCATTTTATTCTAAAAATAGTATATTATGGTTTTACATTGTAACACCAAACAGGATAACTGCCATTACATTTGCATTCTATTTTTCTATTATTGTTATTTGTGTTTGCTTCACTTTAGTATAAGTCAACATAGGATCTACCCAACCCCCCAACTCCACATTAGAGAACAAAATATCCACCTATGTGAGCAGTCACTGGACACAGTGGAAGAGAATGAATTAGAGAAAAATAAATTTTCTCTCTTCCTAAGATCTGAATACCCACAGAGAGGGGGGAAACAGTTTAATGCACAACCTTAAGGATGCATAGCATTATTTGAGCATAAAGTCATCAACACAAACTGTTAGTAGCTCTGTGAGGAAATCAGAGAGTGTATTATCTATACTAACACAGGGCTTCAGAAGATACACCCATGGGTCTGGTGCCTTGGAGGTATCTTCTGCACCACCTAAAATTCTATGGAAATACAGGAATATTTGAAGAAGGAGGGGAAGGAAAAAGAAGAGGCATAGGAGATATAAAAGAGAAGAAGGAGGAGAGGTAGGAAGTGGAGAGGAGAGAAAAGAAACTGGAGAAAGTGGAAGGGGAGAAATGGATAGGACGAATGGGAAAAGGAGAGGAGAAAGAGGCAAAGGATTATTATTATTTAGTTGAAAAATATCAGCAGTACAAAAAGAAATTGATTCAGAAGTGATTATAAATAAGATTTTTTTAAAAAAGAAGATATAAAGGCTACAAAGTCTTATGCAGTTACTAGTGTTTAGATAATATTTCGTGTGATTCCAATTTTTTCAGATTTGTTTTAGGACATGTAAAATATTTACAAGAAGTTTCAACTGATTGAAAAACTTCTGGTAATTAGGGGTAAGAGCTGAAGAAGTCCATAAGAATGAGGTGTCTTGCAGACAGCCATAACAGATAGCATTCAGGAAGCCATATTTGATCAGGTTAGAATGTAAAAGTACCTTTCATTAGTCTTTGTAACTGTTGTCTTGGAGGGTTAGCCACCATCTGCTAACCTAGTCCTAGTCCTGCAAGCTTCTAGCCCTGGTACAATCTATTCTAGGCCTTTGAGACTTGCTGCTGAATAAGTTCACCATTTCTTGTTCTTTCTGAACTTTGGCTGGCTGGTTCAACTCAGCTGTTCTGGCTAAAACTTTTCTCCAAGCTTACTGATTAGATTGGCTTTTTTCTCAGCATCTGAATTGTTCTGCTTTGACTCAAAACTAACTTTGGCAATCTATACTAATCTTCTGGCTCCTTCTCATTCTCTTGCTCATTCTGTCTTTACCTGTGTCTAGCTTGTTCTCTCTTCAATCTGCCTCTGTAAAACTCTCTCAGTAAAACTGGCTCCTTCTCTTGTGTTCTGCTCTATTCTCCCTCTCAAGGGTCCTGCACAGTCTCCACAAACTCTACTGTATTTCCTGTCCTGTACTGTCTTCCTCTACTCTCTGTCTTTCACTTAAGTAGCTTCCCTTTCTTCTCTCTTCTACTGAGAGTTGGGAATATTTTGTCAAATCTTTCTCTGATTCATTGCTTTTTCTGCCACTCAACTAGACAACATTTTCAAACATGAGTGCTTCTTTCTACAAACTAGCTTGAGCTTCATTGTTTCAAATTAAAGGTAAGTATTAAGGGCAAGTCTGTATTCTATACAGAGGGATTAAAGCTGTTTGCTAATGGCCATGCCACACCATAACTAGAAACAGTTTCAAATATCCAATATCCTGTAACATTGGAATTCTAGTCTCTTGATTCTCTGCCAAGCATCTTTTCATTCACAGTATGCTGTGCCAAGTTTCCAACACAGGTGACAATTCCTGTCCTGATAGAGCTTTTGTTTGCACAGATCATAGCTCTGACCTTCCTTCCCTGCTCACAATAATACAACACTCACAAGTATCATTCTGGGGAAGATAATCATTAAAACATACAGCATATCATGATTACTCCTGAAATCTCTTCAGGAATATAAAGCCAAAAGTTTATTCTTCTGTGCACTGTAGGGACTTGGAGTGTCTTGTAGATAGACAGGCAGCTCATCAGACTTGAAACCTCATGTGGTATGTCCACAATGCCTCCCTTCCTTCACTACTAAGGAAGTCAGCCTAGGTACCACAAGCTGCCAAACCTCCATCAGGAAGCTCATCTTACAAAATTTTCACTCAAAGGCTATTCCAAGTGCTATACAGAGCTGTATTACCTAAATGGGTTAGTTACTATGTTAATAGTTTAAACTGTGACTACACCAAGCAGAGGTATCCATAAAACTTTAAATGTCCACCAGGTTTAGAAGACTTAGCATGGAGAAGGGGAGCATGGATGATAACTTTATATTGAGCATATTTTAAGAATATATTACTTATCATAGTGAGTTAAAGAAAATATAATTAATGTTGTCTGTTTCTATGAACTGTTTAAAAATATGGTTATTGGACATTTTTAAATGACTTATGTGACAAATCTTGTGTGTTATTCATTTCATTTTGTCTGAACATTGGTACATAGAAGATTAAATGAGATTATAAATGATACTTTGACCTATTCTTACAACATCATATGAAGAATTGTTGGTATAAATTTTAAAGGCCTTTGAAGAGCTGAAGTTGATATATAATTGGTATGATATATACACATGTACATTTATATATTTTATATATATAACAAATATGTGTGTGTGTGTGTGTGTGTGTGTGTGTGTGTGTGTGTACAGATACATAATTATAGAATAAGACAATTTTATACAGCCTGGGCATTTTGTCTTCACTGTCAACCATAACAAATATGGTTGCATGCTATCCCATTCCATAATAAGAACTGCTAATACTGGAAACAGCATCATGAAGAAAATAATGCAGATAACTATTAAAAGTTTATGAATAACCTCAAAACTAAAGAGTGCTTTAGGATAGGTCATTTACTAACAAATTGCATGTTTGTTATGAATACAGTTCAGAAGGTCTAATGACACAAATTGCTATCTATTTGACTAAGCCATCAGGAAAGTGCTGGGATACATCTAGTAAATGTTGCTTAAGTGTGCTCAGAAATAAAAGGACCACAATTGTAGGAATTACAGTGAAATGTATTAGCTCATGGTGGAATAAGTGTTCTTAGTACATCGTAAGGACAGAGTCACTATGGGCACCGTGTTCTTGACCAATAACTTAAATGCTTAGACCATTTTGTAGCATTCAAAGAAATATTCTGAAGATTGGCAAGAAATGTATTAAACGTGGTAAATTTTCACTGTGTAGAGTAACATGACTGTCTGCCAGGAATTCAAGCTATGTTGACTCCTCCTTATTCAAACCCATTCTTTCTGTGTGTAAGATTGGTTCAGCAGTCACACTTGGCAATTTTCTTGAGGGTTGATATCATAAAACACAATAAATTTTCTACATTAGTATTGTCATTTCTAAATTCTTCTCTATTTTGTCTATAATTTGTCCTCTTATAGTTCTAAAAGCAATGTAGACTAAAATGGAATCCTCTTTGATTATTTTAATAAAGAATCTAGGTTTAAAACTATATATATTGGACTGAACAAAATCAAGAAATCTTGTTTTGCCATGAATCCAATGTCTAGGAGTGTGGAAAAGTTACAGAAACCTAATATCCACCTTTTCATTACTAGCACTGATTTTTTTGTTTTGTTTTGTTTGTTGTTGTTGTTTAAGGAGGTACGTTTCCTGGAATCTCCTTTGAAGACTCAGTTCTTCTCAGTGACTCATAAAATGCAGAATAGTGAGCGTGACTCCTAGGTGATTTGTGTTTTCTGAAACTGAAAGAACATTGTGACCTAAAATTTAGCATCTTACTCTTCCAAGCAGGAAGATGAGGAATATGTTAACTGATGTGGTCAGATTGCAGAATACCCTATGAAAAGAAGCAGGGAAATGGACAGTCTTGTGTTCTAAGTCATTTTTTGTGTGCTTACAGTACTGGGAACCATTTTCTAGATAAAAAATAAAATAAAACATTCAGCCGGTGGTTCGGGGAGACGTACTTTCCACCTTAGATCATGGCCAGGTTCATCCGCAACTTCGAGGAGAAGGCATCTTCTATAGTGGCCACTGCCGTGACTTACTCGAAGCCTCTATTGGCCACATTTTGGGACTATGCCAAGGTTGAGCTGGTTCCCATAACCCGTGGTGAAATCCCTACAGCTATTCAGAGCATGAAAAAAATAATTCAAAGTGCTAAAACTTGTAGCTTCAAACACCTTAGAGATAAGGAAGCTGTGCTGAATTGTTTGGTGGCCACTGACATATGGATTTGGTTTTATATCGGAGAGATCATAGCATTGTTGGCTATATGTTTGAAGACCAATCTTTAACTTCTGATTTGTGTTCTTATTTGAATGTTCTTGGACCATGTGTAATGGGACTGCTATCTGAATAAAATAATAGCTGTCGAAAATAAATAAAATAAAATAAAAACCTAACTAATTAGTTGGTTTGTTAATTTATTCAATGAATAGCTTCCTGACTGGTACAACAGCCATGTCACAGAATCCCAACTAAGACTTTTATTTGACACAGGAACTTTAGCTGAGTATTTATCAAAAAATATCAAATACAATATCAAAACAATATCAAATACACCCCAACTCAAATTCAGAGAGCTCCCTCATGAACCAGGACTCACAGGAAAATGCTGAAAGGGAAGAAAGTTTAACAGAATTGTCCAAGCATCCACCCCAAGATGTCCCATTAGCAAAAATGTAAGCTTCTAATAGGAAAGGCTGGAGTTTCAGACCTAGGAGCTGGGGCTATTCCTAATTGTTTTCCAAGAAAATACTTTTATGCCCAAGACTGGAAGAGTTTTGTCTTAAACAAATGGATCAATTGTTAAGACCAGAGGCATCAAAACCACCTTCCTCCAGGATGCTCTCCTTTGGGAATTGTGGGGAAGTCTAATGTTGAGTGTCATTGGTAGTCGAAAGAAGGCTGAGCTAAGATAGGACACACCAGAGAAGGTGCACTTGGGACTTTGATGTGAGGTGATACATGCATAGGAGATTCACGTGGGTCAAGCAGTAACACAGAATCGGGCTCATCTGCAGTCACAGGCTTAGAGTGAACTGCAGCAATAAGAGTGCAGGGTAGGAGTGGGGCAGGATAGTGAAGTGGCTGACCCTGAGTCATATCTACCATGGTGGGGAAAATGTGGGTCCCTTGAATCAACTCCATGGGACAGCTGGCATTTCTATATTACCCTCACTGAGGACTCTGACAGGTGTCAAAAACAGCAAATAGGGCCATATCCTCATCTTGGCAAAAGAGTAGCCCCTGTCCCCTACTCTTCTATGTCACAGCCTGAGCTGTAAAAAGGGGAAAAACATGTGAAACTTTCTGCAGTGCCTGGAGTTAGAGACATGACTAGCAAAGGAAAAGGCAGAAGAGAATAAAATCAGAGACTCAGTATTTAAAATAAATAAAACATCTCCCTCCCCCCAACAAGTTGATAAAAACATAAATAAAAGTTCACACATTTAAGTGAAGATATTATTAGATCTAAAGCTAGTGGGCAATTGAAGACAAGAGCAACTTGGGGATTAGAGTAGAAAATTTAACTCAGTCCTTGAACCTCAGTAAATAAATGAAACTCTTTAATAAACATGGCATTGGTTATATTAATGGATTTGGGGTTCTATGAAGGAATGTCTAAAAGGCATGATAAGAACATGCCTCTGAAGCCTCCTTTGTAGGATAGGGTAATTGGTGGTTGAATGGTGATTGTAAACCAGATTGGAAATGAGCAAGCACAAAGTAGCACCCAGATTCAGCAATGGCCCTGGTTGTGGATCTACCCTGATTGGGAAGAACTTTCTGAGAACATTGCAAACTAAAGCACAAACTGCTCATGTCATCTGAGAACCCACCTAACGCTAGACTAGTAAATCTGTGATGGTTTCAAGGTAGAAGTCGAGAGCCAATAGCGAAGATTGCATTTGTCCATGGAAGTCTTTCATCTTGCCTCCTCCAAAAAGTTATTGGGAGAAATGAAAGAAAAGAAGCCCCACCCTGCGCTCCCTTCCCTTCCTCAATAGCATTCCTTCTGAGAACTGGCATTCTGCTCAACCAGCTTTCACTTCGATGTGTGCTTTTGAAATATTTCCTTGGTACATCCCAAGTGGCTGCTTTCAATGAGAAGAAATGAATAGCACATAGCCCTGTGCTCCTCAAATTTAGTGGAAGAAGGCTGTCTGTCAGGTTCCTGAAAGATTTCTAAATAGGCCTTCAGTTGCTCCAGCTACACTCATTCTACTCCTCTTTGGGGGAAGAAGCCTCAGGGATTCTACTTGCAGGGCTGTCTCTTCAAATTCTGCCAGCTCCAGCTCAGGCTTTGTATAAGCAGAAAACACTAGTACCCCTCATACTCTCTTGCTCTTTCAACTTCTGCAGGTTAGAGATGCAGTGCTTTGCACATGCATGTCAGGCAAACCTCAGTGGGTGTTCAGCCCTGCAAAACGTAGCCTGCTGCTTGATCTGTGTCCTAGCATTTTAATGACAGGAAGCAGGAAGAAGCAACACCCTGCCCTGAGTAACTCTCTGCTGTTTTCCTATGACGCTACAGCCCACATGTGTAATTTCCCTAGCCTCTAGGAGTTCAGAAGTGTCTACTTACAGTTGCAATTGAGCAACCTGCAGGAAAACGTCCCTACTCATCTCTCACCATCTAAAGTAAATACAAAACGCTTTTGAGAATGGATTATTACGGAAGATAAAAGATGAATTCTATTCAACTCAGCAACAAAAGACGGGTGACTCCTCAAATAGTCACACTTTTCTAACTTAATTGCTTTTTTTCCCCCCAGCTAGCAGGCAAGCAGGAAGTCAGAGAAAATGCAAACCATTAACTTACAAATGACCTGTGTACCTTCGGAAATATAGGAAGCACCTACCGCAACTTCTGGCGGGGGATCCTTGTGTTCCGGAAGGACACTGGTTCGAATCTATGGAGAAAAACAAACATGTCCTATGTAACTTGCGGATAGAAAGTTGGAAAGAAGTTTCACACGAGTTCTGGCCTTCGGCTTTCTTTACCTGGTATCAATTCAAACGTTTGAGTTAATCATCAATGAAAAGGACTGCCCTTGTCTCCACTGCAGTGCAATAAAGCTGTCTTTTTACAATTCTAAAGCTTCTTGACGCTCCCAGTAGGCAGAGCTCCTTGATCCTCACCCATCTCCTTGTCATAAGCAGATATCTGGGACTTCAGTGAGTCATCTTTTATCTCCTCAAACCCAGCTTATATTCAGTACTCCAAGGAATGACAGAATTGGTGTAGAGAAAATAATTCTATGCATGCTGAAAAACTACTCTCTGAATTGAGAACTAATACGCAACCTCCTTATAGGAGATTCCGTTACTGTGAAAACTCTGGGCAATGCGATCGGATGGTGACATCTAAATTAATTTGAAAAGTAAGTTGCACTTGATGGTAAAAGGGTCAAAAATGAGTCACCAAGAGCAGCTTGTCACATGAACATTCTGCATGAACATGAACTCTTTGAGTTACTAGCTATGTACATTTTACCCTTGTTTCCCACTAGAATCATGGGAGCATTTTCAAACTATTTGTGCTCAACCTTGCTACTGGATTTTTTCTGGATTTAATATGTAGCTGATGAGCCTAGTTCTGCTACAAACAAACAGTTCCAAATGAAATGGCGCGGGGGGGTGGGGATTATCTTTCTCACATAAGAGAATAGGAAGCAAGACCAAATAACATCCTTTGAAATAAAGATGATATAGAATAGTTAAATGGATACAGAGAAATATCAAACTGTGCCTTGCTTAATTCGAGAGCAACTGTTGGCTGGGAGGGATAGGATAAATGAACAGACCAGAAGTACGCTATGGAAAACCTTCCATGAGGTCATTCTAACACAACCTCTTTAGAAGCACAGCCCTATGAGTCCCGGGGGTTCTGATACACCTGTGTATAACAGGGCAATGGTCCCAGAGGATGGAATGGTTACAATATCCCTAGCAGTGTTAAAGGGCTTCATCCAGTTTCTATGGCCTGCTGGTCTTTAACAGTTTCCATCTCTGGAAAAAGTCATGAGCCATGGCAAACCATGCCTTTTGATTCCCAGCTTGAGGCTCCTTTATCTCTTATGAGAAGACCCAGTTCTACCTCTTGCACAATTTGTCAGTCACTGTAGCAGCAAGTTATTTACCAGTGCACAAAATAATATCCCAAAAGAGTGGGCAAAGCAGATAATAGAACATACTCCGCTCAGAATATATGGTGGAAGACTCCCTTGCTAAGAGTTTGGTGGCTTGGTGACTGCACAATTGTTACTATTCAGTTCAATATTCAGTCTCACTGTCTGTGAGCCAGCCATAAGCTACCCTAAGAAGATGGGAAAACTGTGTAAGTATTGCACTGTTAGAGACCATGGCAAGCACACACACATACACACACATATTTCTTATATAAAATTGTCAATAAGTATAACCTCTGTTTTTCTCCTCATAGCAGATTATATATGTATGATGTATGTATATATATATATTATATATATATATATATATGCATATATGTAAATAAACATATATACATATATAATCTGTAATATGTCTGATGTCTGTAATATGTAATGTGGTGTAATACATGTAAAAGTTCCATAATATGAATATCTTGTAAGGAAGTGAATCAGGACTCCTTGCGAGTGTGACCCCATAATTCAACCCCACCAACATAGCATATGCCAAGAATAGCTGTTGCATCCACGGGGTGGTGCAGGGCAGTTCTCAAGAGGGTACAGTATGCCTTCTTAGTTGTCTCTTTCTTCTAATGGCCAGTAGTCAAGTCACCTAATTATCTGGTAGTAGACAAGCAACCTACTTGGTTTACAAGTGTGTGTGTGTGTGTGTGTGTGTGTGTCTCAGTATTCACAATATTAATATAATATAATATAAATATATAATATATATCAACATTCACATATGTACAACCCATACACAAACATGTTCTTTGCATTCTTTTTCAAAATACTGACTACCAAAACATTTTCAAAAGGGATGCACTTGTATTGAAAACTAAAATAAAAGATGACTGAAACTGGTGAGTTCATCATGAGTAGGATTACATGAAATAGTTGATTTAGGTTATATGTATGTGCATATGGAAAGAGACAAAGTTAGAATGATATTAACGATTCCAGCATGGCCTATTAAACTCCTATATTCATGTAATTTTTATTATTCCTTATAAATATGAATAAGCGAGAGAAGAAAGAAAATTCCATATCCCATATACATAAAAAGTAAAAGTATCATGTGCTGCTTTGCTAATATTCTCTGTATGTGTGTTTTTATGTGTGGAGGGGAAAGAGAAAGGGAAGAAGACAGAGAAAAGGAAGTTTATATTTATTTTGAATAATAAAAGGTTAAGTACAGGTTTGTATAATTTTAAAACATTTGAGTCAATACAGTTGATGTCATGTACAGCTTCCCTACATCAATATAGCCTACTGCATATTAGCACTGCTGTGTGGAGAACAGTGGTTTGCCAGTGAATAGGGGCCCAGTCTTCTTTTGGGGACTTCAGTGTTTAGTGGCTGTGACAAATATAAACCATCCAAGTACAATATAGTAAGTGCTACATTAGAAATGTGAGCATTTGCTCTTGACATTTAGACAGGAGACTACTCTGCCTGTGGCTACCAGGGTGGGCTGAAGAGAAGAAGTGCTCAGGGTCTTGAAAGATGAGTAGGAGTTTTCAGTGAGGAAGAGGACAACGAAGCATAAAGGGTGTAAGGTAATAAGTGTGTACCACATAGCTGTTAAAGTCCAACTGCCTTTACGAAGAGTTTGCTCCCGAGGATGCTTCAGGGAACTTGTAAGGAAGTAACTTGAGTTAAATAGGTTTGGAGAAGTAGGTTGGGCCAAAAAATCTATAAAGCCATGATGTTATATAATTGGCACTCTTTCTTTATATACTTCTTTAAGGCAACAGAACATCAGGGATGGCTATTGGGCGAGCACTTGAGTCAGCCCAATGCTTTCTAAGAGCTCTGAGCACCCGTTTTTCTGTCTTGATGGTGTCTTTTTTAATGAGATTAGTGTAAGTCATTGTATTGTATCCTTTGCAGCCCTTTGAGCAGTTTGGTGCTAGAAAATGGAGGTAAGAAGTTGAGAGCAGAGCTAAGAGAATGAAATAAAGGAGCAGAAAGGATTACAGGAAGAAGGAAACAGACAGAAGGCAGAGGAACTGAGAACAACCGAGAAATAATGATGCTGGAGAGGCAGGGGTGTGTCACTGATAACATGGGTCTGGAATGTGAGGAGGCACGCTGTTGTGGCGGTATGTTCTAGTTCCTCACCATGGCACGCCTCCTCAGAATTAATGGCCTTTCTCGGGAATTCATTTTTGATCTTATTCACATTTTTTTCCAACTAGTTGTCTTCAGTGTGCCTCTCTAAGAATTTTCCCAAAACACAAAAATGTTCACACAACTACACAGTCAAAGCCCTTCCAGTTTGTGTCTAGAAGTTTATGACAGCAAATAAATCAAGGTGGATCTGGCAATGGGTGTAACCAGAAGCATGCCCACACTGTGAGAGACATCTTGCTTATTCCCTAAGTTCATAAAAAGCAAATTGCCCTCCTGTCTTTTTTTAAAAACCCCTGTCAATCCCAGACGTTCAAGGTTCATGTATGTTAACTTTGAAATGCTAAACACAGGTAGTTTACTTTGATATGATAACCATATGCTAGCAGGTAGTGACTAACCCTGACTCTCTCTTCAGCTCCCTGCAGACTACTCTGCTAACATTCAAAGCTTTCAGGAGCTCCAGTATATGGCTGCAGTAGGGGAATACAGCATATATTCAAGCTCATATCCACAGAGGAAAACTCCTGAAGTTTGTGAATCTTATTATACAAACATGGATGCCTCTGTCCCATGAGAGGAAGACTGCTTCGGTTTAACTGGCAATTAAGTAACTAAGCCCATGGCAATGTGGTCTGCTGGAGATCCAGAGCCAGCTCAGGAGAAGCTCATGATATCTAGAATCTGTGTCTCTAGCTGCATTTTCCAGAGCTCACATAGGTCCATTTCTGTATTGGTAGGTAAGAACAGAGCAAGCTCCTCTAGATAGATACAGGTGGAATGGATGGAGGGGAAAGGCTGGGGATCATCTTGGAGGAATACCCATGAAAGAGCATATATCCTCCACCAAGAATATGGTCCAACCTCGCAATGTGTTTGGAAGTGAATTAGATATTGAACCAGAATCTGTTTCCTAACATAAATGCTACTCTAGATCCCTGTTGAGATTGATAGTGAAGACACTGATGTTACATTATGAAACCATGACAGAGAAAATGTCTACCTACTTCTGTGGTATGACTATGCTGTAAGGAAGCAAGAGTCTCCAGACTCAGGTGTGACCTATAACTCAACCTACCAACAACAGCATATGTCAGGAATAGCTGTTGTGTCCACTGGGGATTTCTCAAGAGGGTATGGTACGTGCAGACTTAGAGAACCAAGTTTCCAAATAACCACATGACAGAAAGTTGTCAGCTAACAGCCAGTAACCAGAGTGTCCCTATATTAACTTGCATAGAACTTTTTACAGGTATGTAACAAGCCTAACTCCACAAAACAGTGGAAATTGATTTGTTTGCAGTTCTAACAGAACTCCAGGTGTGGGATGACTGGCTCTCCAGGCAGATCTCACAAGGCTGTGGTAACAAGGACAAGCTGCCTATGCCGGCATTCAGAGGCTCCACTAGGAAAGATCTAGCCCCTAACCATCCACAGGCTGCAAGTCAAATTGAATATCCTACACAGCTGTAAAACAGAGGTCTTTATTTTCTGGATGACTGTCAGCTGAGACAAAGGCCAGAGGCCTCACATTTGTGCTTCTTGCTGTGTGGCCTCCTCCATAGTCAAGTCGAGTAGTAGAAAATTCATAGCTTTATCGTGTAAACACTGAAAAAATTCTCCTTTTGAAATATATAATATCTAAGTGCTATGTATACCACTCTCCTGTGAGGAGCTCTCTAGGATGCCCTACCTCTATATATCTCTAACTTATTTCCAGTTGGCCAATCTTCTCTACCTGTGGCACTCTGAATTCTTCCCAATTAATTCTTCTCCCACAGCAAATCCTCAGAAAGAAATCCATTCCCTCTTGCAAGCATACTTGAGCAGGCCAGAGTATCTTCAAAATAATTCTCTTTAATTTAAAACAGACTTATTAAAACTGAGAACAAAGTTTTGTTTGTGGTGCTGAGGCAGTACCAAGGTTTCCCTCATACTATGTAGGATCTGTGCCACTGAACTAGCACCCAGCCCTACATAGTGCTTAAAATCAAGTTAAAGACTCCAATTTCTTCAAAGATATATCATTTCTTTATCATGAAAACACTTAAAATCTTTCTCCTTTTGACATACATAATATCTAAATGCTAATATGCTAAATGCTATTCTACTGTTTAGTAGCTAACTAGGATAGCCTACCTCTATGTATCTCTAACTTATTTACAATTGATCAGTCTGCTGCCCGAAGTGTTGTAACCACCATTTTACTCTCAGTTTATGTGATGTGATCTAAGGGGAGCCATGTGGACTGATGGAAGAATGGGAGGAAATTGCTACCATTCTGGGTACTGCGCTGGAATGTACTGCATGGAAGGAAAACATCTTACAGCCCACTTTGATTCTGCCTTCCAGGATAACCATGCAATGAACTTCCAGCATAAGGCACGCGTTTGATATCTACACCTATCTCAGAGACCAGTGTAATTTAGAGTTCTTATTTATTTGAAATGAAAGTTTACAGTCAGATTATGGTGATGATAAAATAAAACAAATTAGCTCATGCTAAATCTTTGTTTCCTACATTAATCTCAGCAAACATATATCGAGCATTTATTATGGTCTAATCAGCATTATAGACACTATAGATGCCAGAAAGGTAAAGGTTAATAAGACAAAGGGTTTTTTTGTTTTATTTGTTTGTTTGTTTTCGTTTTGTAATTTTTGTGGGATTTCTTTTGCAGGGAATGATGTTTATTTGTTTTTTGTTTTTTTTTTTTTTTTTTTTTTTTCCTTATTTGTCCATGGACAGTAAGAATGACCTGGTTATTTAAGAGTCAAACATTCAAAAGTAATTGACGATAATTTTGAATTTCTTAAAACACATCAGTGAGTCTGAGATAGTAAATGATTCCACTATTGCTCAGTTTTTCTTTTGAGCAGAAAACATGTAACATACAAAAAAGTAAAATGATTTTGACAGTAGAATGAATCTATCATGTGGAAATATGGTTCTCACCATCTTGGAGCCCCGTTTCAAAGTTTACCCTGAATACTTACAGTTCCCTAGCCCATTTGTGAGGATGGTAGAGGCACCGTTACAGATCCAGGAGCAAAAGACTGATTCCGTTCATACAGTCGTTTGACTAAGTATGGCCCCAATAGGCTCATATATTTTAATGCTTGATCATTATGGAGTGGCTACTTACAAACCAAGAAGAGAGAGTCTTAGAGGAATCCAACCCTGCCAGCATCTCTAGGTTGTACTTGCTGACTACAGGACTATGAAAAAGTCAATTTCTGTTGAGTAAATGCCAGTTCTATGTTGGTTGTCCTGAGCTGCTTGGTGATGTGTAATATGACCTTCCATGATTTAAGTAAGATGACAGTTAGTCTTTGTTTCTCAACTCTCAAGGAGCACAGGGCTTTCTTACGTGTTTGTTGTTTTTTTTTTTTTTTTTTTTTTTTTTGTATGTCTCTTTAAAAGCATTACATCTCACACTGCCTGAAAATCTTGCAAATGTCTTTAGCATACGAGTAGCCTGGAATTTGAGTTTGTTTTTTGGTTTCTAAGTTTGTCATTTCAGCTACACATGCAATCCAGAATTGTTGTAGGGGTTCTCTGCTTGGCAGCACTGGTGTTCTGCTCAGTGAAACCTGAATATTTTAGACTTTCAGTTCCAGTAGGTTCAGTGGCTGCCTCTAGGTTAGAAATGGCCCCTGTGTCCTCCTGTATCAGCTCACATCCCGTCTGTGCATCTGAACTGTTCTGCTCTCTGTCCTCCCTAGTTGCCAAGGCACTGTGGAACTGTGGGAGAATCTGCTCTGCTTCCTTCCTTTCATCTACTGCCTGTTCCTTTAGCCTCCCACCTTATAGGAATTCAGTACATCGGTTTTGAATTAATGAAAAAAGCTACTCAGAAAATCTTAATGTCTCCATTTCTCACTTAACCAACTACAGAGACAGACACTTTGCTGGTTATTCTTTCTCCATGCAGGCTGATGCCCATTGCTAAGCTGATCCTCATAGAAACATGTCCACAAATGAAATTTCCTCTATCTGGTCATTTCTGTTTATGCAGCTTGATGATGTGCTCAAACATATAGGAACATATGGATTGTGTCATCTGTCTGGCTGTTATTCTATGTGTAGTCAGAGTATTGCTTTCCTCGTGTCCTACATCATATTCAAACAGAATTTGTATACACTGTGTGTGTGTGTGTGTGTGTGTGTGTAGACTGAACCTAGAGTCTCATGTATGTGATGCATATGCTATGTAGCTATATCGCCACCCTCTGAACTTCTTAATATTCAGAAGTTGTTGGAAAACGAATGGATCTTCCCAGCATACAACTAAAGGATGAAAAGCTAGTATTTCATAGAGACCCTTAAATGTGATTGCAAAGGTAAATAAAACGATGCCTATATATGTTAGTTTGTTCATTGAGGAGTCTCAAAAAGCACTTACAAATACATATCTATAAGTGACTCTTTTGGTAAATAGCATTTCTCCCAAAGGCTGAATATCATCCAAAATTGCTGCAATAATTACTGACAGTGGTAGGCCATCTTGGTTGTTACTAGGTAAATGGAATCATCTTTGAAATGTCAAAACACATTGTACCAAATTATACACATATGAATGTTTGACAGGCTTTAAAGGAAAATATGAATAAAAGCAAATGTAAGCACAGTTTTAGTTTCGATGTATCCTGTGTATGTAAGATTTTTTTTCATTTCTCTAAAGCAGTGATTTTCACACTACAGCTCTCTGGCCACATGGGTACCTTTACACTGAATGGCTGGCACTTTAAGACTTCTAATTTCTCTCTATGAACACACTATGATACTGAAGTCTAGCGATCACACAGGAGGCATGTGGTTCTTCAGGTTAATGTTGACTGTGATGGGGCTCCAGACTCCTATAACTCTGAGTATCCCTGCCGTTACCTCCATCTTATTCCATTTCCCTTTCCAATGATAAAGAGATCTATTGCACACAGGTGAAAGAATATAAAACAGTAAAAAAGAATGTCTGCAGATATTCCCTTTCTTTTGTAAGTTATATCTGGAAGATCCATATATTCTGCTGAAAATACGAACTGTCAAAGAAATGGTTCAGTCCTGTAGGTAAAAGATGTCTCCTTAGAGCTCTTCTACTCTGCTCTAGATGGTTTATTTGTGTATCTTCCGAAAACAAACACAAGGTTAGGAATATGAAAATCCTCCAGACATTGTCTTTCTTGACTATGTGTATTAGCCAAGTCCTGCCCTGTGTATTAACCTAAAGCAAAAAGAACAAATCTCCCAAGAGCTGTACAGGCTATAACAGCAGCTTTCATTATAATACCAAGAAATATTTAACCATTTAAAATGAAACTAAAGTACAATACCTCTTCACAATTCAGAAGCATATTCTAAAGCTGGGATCCATAGGTGGTGAAGACAATACCTGCCCCCTGACTAAGCAGCTGTTCTCCGGATGTTAGAACTCCATTCCTGATACTCACTGCTGAAGACTGTGCCTGGAATATCTACCTGTCTGTCAAGGGCTTGGTGCCAGCTTTGCTCTATGAGGATTCAGTAGAAACTTCAGGAGCTGAGCTTTAATGGGATGGCTTTAGATAGTCAGGGTGAACCTTTGAAGGGGTAAGCAAGGGCCAGTCCCTTTTTCCTCCTATTTTCTATCTCCCAGCCATAAATTTGACAGTTTTGTTTTTCCGTGTACTCATGTCAAGATCCACTGCCTTACTAAAGGTCAAAGCCAAGAAGGCTGTTGAATCACTGATGCAAACATATAAACTGGAAATCAAAGTAAAATCTTTCCTCTTTATAAGTTGATTTTCTATGGTATTTTAATAATGATAGAAAACTAGCATACTTTTCCAAACACACGGCTATTATTAATACATAAAGTATGTCTAGAGCCCAGTTCAATTTTATACATTGGACATCAAGAGTTTGTCCAGCAGACCTTCACAAGTAATTCCATCTGCGATCTACCCCCAGTTCTTATTCAGCATCTGAACATATAACAAAATTGTGCCATCTCTCTGAAAAGTAGAACGAAAGTCATTAAGGCTAATTCATTAATCTCACACTAGACCTAGGTAGATCTATGTGCTTCTAAGACTTTTCTACCATCAAAAATGGCAATTGAAAACGTACAGTTTGTGACTTGAGATAGTGAAAGCAAGGTGAGAAACCAATGACACTTAGGCTCCAGTTCTGTTATTTCAGGGATACAAATGCTAATTTTAACACATGGCCATCTCAGTATGTATTGTATTATTATTGCCCATTTTTCAGGAGAGAAAACTGGGATTTAGAAGTAATTTGTCAATACCAGTTCATTAGCAAGAAGCCAGTTTGACATTAGATGGTCTGCTTTTGAAGGCTGTGCCTGATGACATTGTGTGTCTTTTCAGAGGCAGGACAAATGGTGAGTCTAATGAATTTCCTTTGGGTTGCTTAATGAAAGTTTTTAAAACTAAAACGCTATTAGCCTTAGGGAATAGAAATAGACACAATTGATCACACTACTAGATCTGAAAACACCACCGTTACATATTAACAGCCCCCAATTAAGACCATAGTCATGAGTTAATGAACAAGCCATTAGACAGAAAATAGTAATATAAATGCAAGCATGTGTCTATTAATCTGTTGTTCCCTATAAGCCATTAGCCCCAACAAATGTAAGGCTAAATAATTTCAAGTTCTCATCAAAACAAGTGTGGTATTGCCCAAGTATTCCATATGATCATTTACAACCTAGGTTTTGTTTATTCTTGTCAAGAGATTATATAATCCTACTGGAAAATGATTTATATAAACACCTGTAAAGGCTATTTTTTCTTGAACTAGAAACTAGAAGGTTAATTTGAGCCATGGAACAGAAGGACTACCAGTGTGTCTATTCAACAAGATTTGCCTTCCTTTCCAGACAAAAGGGAGATAGCTATTCTACTATGCCAGCCGGACTGCACTGTCACAGTAAATTCCTTCTCTGTGGGAATTTTATCAAAGCCTCTAATACTTTGGTTTATAAGTATCAACAAAGCTGCTTAGAATCACCTGTAGAAGTTTTTAAATGGGTGGCTTATGCCAAGGTCCCTGGCCTCATTCCTTTAACTAGATCACTCTAAGCACAGACTTTTCTTTGTTTCTAATGTACATTGGGAGGAAAGTGAGGCTCCAACTCTTACTTACAACTTACAAGACAACAGAATCAAAGATTAGCTTCTCCACCAAGACAAGTGACTAAGGAGAGAGTAGAGAGATTAGTGTGTCAGCATACATTTGCTGTTTCTTAAGCCGGTGTTTTAGCCCCTGCTACCATGAAGTTAGTAGCAGCATATCAACTCTCTGCAATTCTTGACATTTTGGTTGTGAGTCTAGCCTTTAAGGATAAACCATCTCTCCATCCAGCCCATTCTGGCAATTATACAAACCACAGGTTTGCAGTTCTCAAGTGTGATCTAATCAGAGATATGTAAGGTCAAAACCATGTCCATATTGATACTCAGATAATAGTCTCCTTTTGAATCCTCAACCTTTGCCCAGGACACAGTAGAGTATTCTGAGGTTCATATGGCCTATAATATCACAAAACCTTACATACAGAACACACATGGTGTAGTGGTTATTCCTGCTTGTCAACTTGACTATATCTGGAATGAACTACAATCTAGAATTGAAAGGCTCACCTGTGATCCTTGTCTTGCGACTGGGGGATACATGTTTCTGACTTGGATCTTGGCATGGAGATCTTGAGGCACAGTTGCTATGAATCCAGAAGACTAAGGCAGGGAGATCTCTGAGTTCAAGATCATCTGGGACAAAGCAAGTCCCATATCCAGGAGTGGTGACACACACCTTTAATCTGGGCCACACCTTCTGGTAGAGACATACATAAGGACATTGGAAGAAGGAAGATCTTCCTTCTTTGACTGCCTGCCTTGTGGACTGAGCAACTGCTAGATCCTTGGAATTCCATTCACAGCTGCTGCTGACCATTGTTGGGGAGTTGGACTACAGGTGTAAGTCTTCAACAAATTCCTTACTATATAGAGACTACGCACAAGTTCTGTGACTCAAGAGAACCTTGACTAATACACAAGGTCTTTCCTCATTGATCAAAATTTAAAGAGATTTACAGACATAAAACTATCTTCTTAGTACAGGTTTTGTTTTCCCATAAAGATTTCCAAACATGCCTGTAATTTAACATATATTAGATTAATTATTTGTGACTTTACATACATTGGGACTTTGTCAGTTTCTGACTTTTGATTCTAATGTGGGAAGTATCCATAGCTAGCACAACATATGTAAACCAAAGTCCTGAGGACTTTCAAGAATTTATGAGTTCCTAAAGTTCCCTGAGACCCAATGTTTGAGAAATACTGCTGCAAGTGGACTTCAGCATTGGGTCATCCTCTCCCTCTGAGAGGCTTCTATGTCAAAGTCACTGTCAGAGGTTAATGGATGGATACATGTCACAAGCACAGAAAACACTAAGCACCCAACTACTGCAGGTACCCTATACCTAAAGCCAGTTTGTGCTATAGTGTTTTCCTGACCTTGGTGGCTCCCTACCTTTAGTGTCTTTGTACATAGTGAGGAAAGGCAACATAGTCATGAATATGGAACAATCTCTTTATGTGCCATATGTGAACATGGCGAAGAGGTGGAAAATAGCAAAATAGTGAAAGGGTGTACAGTAGTGAAACAGCATAGTGCGGTATGTGTAACTATGTCACCAGCTCTGGTGAAGCTAGGTTACTGATTCTGTGACTTTAAGTCATTTCTGATGAGAAAGTTTCAACCCAGTGGGAACTTAGAAAGAATAATGTCTCTGCAGGCCAAGGAAACACTAAGTGCACAAACTCTGAGACCAAAGTGACTGATAGTTTGAAGAGAAGAAGAGAGGAGTGAGAATCAGGGTCAAAGAAAGGCAGGCCTAGGGTAACATTGGGCTCATATTGCAATTATGAGAGGAAACTCTGGTAGGGTCCTGAGCCAAGAAATGAGGTGAGATGATCTTTTTCAAAAATAGCATCCAATATGTGGAGAACAGATGGCAGGAGCTCAATAATGGAAAGAGATGAGAAGGAAGCCATTCACAAGAGTCATAGGACACGATTCTCCATTCACTATTCAGGATCAAGATAGGATCACGAGTTTTAGGAAACTCACCATTAGGTTCTCCTAAGTCACTTGTTTTCAAATATTTATACAAAACATATTGATACTGACAGAAAACAACATGAGTATGAAAAGTCTTGTGAGTGTGATCACATTCACCATTGAGGAAAATTAACGCTCAAGGGTCACAAACATGTTCACCATTATTTAAATAACTGTAGCATTAAATGATAAGTGATATGCTCTTTATAAATTTATATTGTAGGTATTAAGTAATAGTATAACCCTTGAAATATAGGGATGTTTAGATGCATGTAACCTAGAGAAGGAGGGAATTCAGTTCTGTAGAAAAACTGAATACAAACTGAGACAACCATACATTTATACTAACCTGTGAAAGCCTAGAATGAGAATGTCATCGGAAGGACTTGCATATTCTGGCCAGAACCTACAGCAGTATTGAACAGAAAATATCTGCTGATTCTCTCTCCATTGGGACCATATCAGAAAGCAAGGGCTCAATGACATGTAACTGCCAAATGGTGCCACACAGTAAAGACAAAAAAGTAAAAGACAGAGCCCACAGGTTTAAAAGCAAACCCCTCTTTCTAATTTCAAAAGTCCTATCAACAGGGCTTTGGAGAAAATGAGTGTATATAGCTCTATGCCTGGCTTTTTTATTAGAGTGAAGAGACACGCTTAATCTCCGCATCTTTCTTAAAGCACAAACCCTGTGACATGTTTCCTTCATTGTCTACTGAGCAGGCTCCTCCATGTTTTACAAAGCAACAGGCAGTCAGCCACAGATGCACATACACACACACACAGGTGCATGTTCATATATACACATGCACACAAACACACACACACACACAAGTGAATGTACACACAAAGACAAACACATACATACCCAGGATCATGTACATACAGATACACAGGTGCATTTACACACAGAGAGAAACACATATACACAGGTACATGTATACATACACATAAACAGACATATATTATACAAAGCAGGTCAACTTCAGTAAACTGTATTTAACAAATGCCAAAATAACCTGTATAGTTAAGCCTTAAAGATTTATAAAAATGTATCTTCTCGTGCGCTTAAAGATTTTACTATTTCAAAGAAACTGCATCTGTAATCAGAAGCTTAACATTCAAAATCTTAACTGTTGGAGAATCTCTGTCATGTCATTTTGTGCTTGAGTTGAGTTTGTACTCAGTGTTCTTCCTGTCTCAGATATAAATGGATTTAGGCATTTTAGAGAATTCTAAAATCCAATTAATTAAGCAATGACCACTCATAAGAGAAATAAGGAGTGTTGTTACAAACTCATTTTGACATAAGATATGCTTTTTATTGCTTTCATTTCTTAAGGTGAATTTTCCTATGTTGCTGTCAAGAAAAAAGTAAAACATCTCAGCTAATTGTATTTCTCATTCTTGTAGATCAGACAAAGCTGCAGAGAGATCAATGGATTTCATCTTGACCTGTGTTCCCCTTCCTCTTTCCTTTTTATGTGTTCTACTTCATATTTTGAAGTTTCTTTTTGGGGTTTCAATATTTTATTCAAGTTTTGTTTTAAATTATGGAAATTAAAGCATTTGAGGGGGAGAGATGATTTCATACAAAATGGGAGATTCTAAAATGTATCCAATAAACTGAGGATAGAAAGAGAGAGAGAGAAAGAGAGAGAGAGAGATTAACATAACAAAAGTCGGTTTAGATCTCTAGTGTTGTCATGGTGTAACCAAAATCACCTGCCCAGCTCAGAGCTAGAGATCATAGAAGCTATATTATATTATGGTGCAATGTCAGAAAAAAAGATTGAAAAGGAAGAGGAGGATAAGGATAAAGAAGGAGGAGGAGAAGGAGAAAGAGGGGAGGAGGAAGAGAAAGAAGAAGAAAAAGAAAGAAGAAGAAGAGGAGGAGGAGGAGGAGAAAGAGGGGAGGAGGAAGGAAGGATGGAAGGAAGGATGGAAGGAAGGAAGGAAGGAAGGAAGGAAGGAAGGAAGGAAGGAAGGAAGGAAGGAAGGAAGGAAGGAACACTACACACAAGGAAAAATTAGGTCCCAATGACAGGCTCTATCATGTCCACTGTCTGCACTCTAAAATGGCACAAAAGAAATATCTAACCAAACCTTGAATACTACTTTTACTGTAAAACAGGTAACTGTTGGTCCAGGAAAGGAACAGGATATGACTATCTGTCTAAAAAGTCCCCATCACATAGGTGTGTATGTCCTTCCCAGCAGACAGGATTGAGAAACCAGGGTTAGATGCTCAGGGAGTCACAATTTCATCTGTAGACTCATTACAGGTTTATAAAGGGTCTGGACATTCCCAGTCTCCATTTCATTTTGGCATCTCTATGGGAGCTCATCCCCAACCAGTTCAATGGCTAAAAGAGCCTTCTGGATGGGCTTTCTGCTGTACCTCAAAGTGAGTCAACATTAACCAGGGAGCTAATGTGGTATTTCTCAATTCTTAAGTTCCTAACTCACAGGGTTAAAAGATACACTAAATTCTTTGGTATGTATGTGTATGTCCTTATCTATGCTACAAAATATTTTAAAACTGATGACTGTACAGTATTCATTTATTCTTGAATTTCCGATCCCAGCTCAAGCTTGTGAATGATGGCACTGCCAAACTTGCCATCCAGCTGAGCCAACAGTGTCAGTTAGACACCCTATGGTGGCAGTGGTTCTCAAACTGTGGGTTGTGATCATTTTGCCGGGGTGGGGTGGGCTGGGGGTGGGTGGGTGCGTCAAATGATCCTTTTACAGAGGTCACCTGAAACCATCACAAGTATCAGACCTTTAGATTACAATTCATACCAGTTATAAAGTAGCAATGAAATAATTTCATGGTTGGGAGTCACCATGACATGAGAAACTGTGTTAAATTGACACAACATTAGGACAGTTGAGGAGTGCTGTTTCAGGGCTGAGCGTACCCTAAGCCAATCAGACTACAGTTGTTCACTTTGGCTGAAAAGCAGGCACTGGAATTCATCTGACACTTATCTCCAAAACCTGTTACTGTTTTCTGCTGTCCAGGCAAGACTGGACTCAGTCTCCACCTTCTTGATCACCTTCTGGTAAAAGGAGCCACCAAACTGTCCCATTGTTCAGATTGATATGATGCTAGAATTCCTTCATCTTGTTGCTCTGGGTCACTCAGAACTTTGAGATCTCAAAATTCATCTGGTAGCCAGCCAGCCAGCCCTCACAGCCAAGCAACAGTGTGTCCCAGATGGAGAGCCCATGATGTCAAAGTCTACATCCAAGCCCAAGGTGATATGCTACTTTTTCTACTTGTCTTGATTTTAGCATTTTCACCCAGTGTTAGGCCAGAAGGATGAACCAAAGGTCAGCTTCAGTCCATGGAAAGCTGGTCTCCACACTGATCGTGGTGTTCCAGAGTGATTGTGTGTTCCACTTCTCAATGTCAACCAGCACGCAGTCCACCTGCACTTGATTTCCAGACTGCCATTTGGTGGTCTCCATGTTGGCAGAGCTTGAGCTGATAAATTACAACCCATTCTTGGCCTTGTTTTCAAATCAAGTTTTATTAAGCCAAAGCTACAGCCCTTGGTGAAGACATTCCTGACAGACTTGCCAAGATCAGCATATGTGACAGGCACAGTCATCTCTCAAAGGCAGTGATGGAGGGAGCCATCACACTTACTGTGAGGACTCAATTCTTTGAAAGTTTTGAATATAGCGCTCAAGATGATATTTTAAGTCCCTTTCCCCCAATTTCTAAAGAGTCTAAGCTCCCAAGGTACCTGATGACTCCAAGGAAACATTGTCTTCTGGACACACAGGACAGCTGCACATACAAACTCACAATAGCTGTGACACTGTACAAAACCCATGCAAGCATAAGTCAGGCCAAATCCCAGCCACGAGAGAGGACTGGACACACAACCTCACCCACAAGACATCGAGTTACTGGAAATTGACTGCTGCTGGGAAAGGGAGAGAGGTTTCCCTAGGGGTGTAGATCTTAAGCCTGTTTATTTTTTTTAAAGAACAATGGTATGTAGTAAATGTTTGATTGTTGACTCTCAGAAGCTAGGATGGAATGTTATGAGCTATCTGTTATCTATCTGTCTATAAACATCTCAATAGAGATACCATACTCTTGACATGAGATTACCAACCATAGGGTTGGTAGAGATGTGTGTGATCAGCTCTCTGGGACTCTTACAGTAGGTTCTAATACCTAATATATGATCACATGGTCCAGTCGTAGTCTGTCTGTGAGGTCTATCCATTAAGATTCTGGTGTCTTAGAAGACTGCTGCTGCTACCACAGCCTTTTACCTGGAAAAATTAGTATGCAACTACATTTTAATATATAATCTTTTCATCTAATGTGTCACAAGTTAAGATCATGTCTTAGAGGTTGAGAGAGGGAGGTATGAGGGGAAGGGGGCCATGTGGGGGTGAATTGGGTAGAGAGGGGGGGACTGTAATTAGATGTAAAGTGAGTAAATAAATATATTAATTGAAAAAAGATCATGTCCCTGAATCTCATAATTTTAATTAAATTAAGATTCAATAGAGTCTAGATGCTTAGCTAAGATGTACCCAGAACTATCTGCTTATTCAGATTCCTAATTGAATAATTCTTTTAAAACCAATGGAAACTTTGGTCATGGGAAAGAGACACACACACTGCAAGAATCTGGCTTGATAAAACTGGTCTCATGACATATCTGGGCCCAGGGTCAGTGCTAAGTGTCTTGGCAGAGAGTGTTGCATGCTTCAAAATTTTCTCTATCTTTGGAGTATCTAACTAAGAGCTTTGGAAACCACAGTTCATGTTCTATACCCATGTTTAGAAAGGTAATCTCACACGAGGTCTCAGGAAACAAGGAAGAAAATTACCCAGACACTGCCAGTCCATAAATGATTCATAGTTTGTAGGTGAGTGTCAAAATGAATAGAAAAATCTCCCATTAAGGATTTATAAAATGTTTTACCAATTGAAAAGAGGGGTTAGATTTTGTGATTATTTTTTAATATGATCTCTAGGAGAAAAAGTAAATTATAGTGTAACTGATTTACATTAGTTTCTGGTTTTGTCCATGTGTATTGTGTGTGTGTGTGTGTGTGTGTGTGTGTGTGTATGTGTGTGTCTACATGTTGTTGTTGTTGTCATCGTTGTTTGTTTAATAAAGCAAAAACATAGCTTTCGCTTTGTTACCATGTTTCAGAAACATCAGATGATCTTATTGATAATAGAGGAAGAAAAATCTCTAACCTTAATGACATCCTATATTTATTTATTTATTTTTTATTTTTTCCTTTAAAATAAAGCAGAGAAGATAAGTATCAGTAAACTTTTAGAACAGGTTTTTTTAAAGAGAGTTAAATGAGTAGCCTTCATGACATATCAATATTCATGAAAAGAATGTGATAGAAAAAGTGCTAAATGCCAATTGTGCTATCATTTGTCTTTCTGTATAGTAAACATTCTCACAGGTAGGAAGTAATCTTATTTTCATGGACATTCTTTTATAATTGGTGAATTTGACACCTGTTCCTGTATTTGTTGACCTTCTTTATTCATCCTTGCAAAGGATATCTATTTGAATCTTTTATCCTTAAAAATACTTCTATTTGTGTGTGTGCATGTATGTACATGTGTGAGTACATACTCTGTGTGTGTGTGGTGTGTGTGTTGTTCACACATATGAACATCTGGGTAGAAGTCAGAGGATAGTTTGTGGGAGTCAGTTGTTTCCACCATATGAGTCCTGGATACCGAACCCAGTCAGCCAACTCTTTTACCCTCTGAGCTATCTCACCAGCACTTTTTGTCCATTTCTAAATTAGATAATTGTGTTATTCAGCTTTGCTATCAAGTTATAAGTTTTCTTTTACATATTTTGCCTATTAACCCTGTTACATACACACATACACACACACACACAACATTTTTCTAATGTATACACTGCCTTTTCATTTTCTTAGTGACATGTCTTTAAATAATGACCAGAATAATTTAAGAAGTCATACACATTTAGCCAACACAAACTGATGCCCAGTTATAATTTTCCTTGTCATACCTCCCAGGAATAGTTCTTGCAAGTCAAACAGTTAGTGTTCTGCCTGCTGCTTCCTGGGAAAGAATGCAGGGAAAAAAGAATGTCTTTCAGAGGATCTGTAAATTCCCAAAGCAGCAGGAGAAGTTATAAAAAGAAAGGCATTTGATTATTTCCATGGGAACATCTTCATGACTATCTTCATGTTATCTTTATTAAGTGGTGAAAAAGAGAAAAAAAGAAAGGAGAAAGAAAGAAAGAAAGAAAGAAAGAAAGAAAGAAAGAAAGAAAGAAAAGAAAAGAAAAGAAATCTACTGAAAAGCTACCTAACATTTGTGTGGGGCAAAGCATGCTTTCTTCCTAACTTCTAATACTGCATGTGTGGTGTGTGTGTGTGTGTGGTGTGTGTTGTATTTTCGTAAATGTATGACTTTTACATATGTGTGTATATGTTTGTGTATGTCTATGTGTGCATGTCTCTTGTGGTATATGTATATGTTTGAGTATGTATGTGTGTGATGTATATGTTTATGAATGATGTATGTTTTTGTGTATGCATGTATATGTTTGTGTGTGTGAGCTTGTGTGTACATGTGTGTGGTTTGTGAATGTATGTTTTTGTGTATCTATGTATGTGTTTGTTTGTGTATGTCTATGTATGTGATTGTATATTATATGTGTATATTATGTGCTTGAGTTTAGTGCACAGATTTGTGCAGCTGCTTTTCTCCTCCTACCTTTACATGTTCTCCATACCATCAGGTCACTGAATGCAGGTCATCAACCAGCCTGCTACTTCCTTTACACATTGAGTCATCTTGCCCACTTGTGCAGACTTCTCAACCATTCTTTGTCAATGAGCATACACTTTGCAATTAGTCATTAACATTAACTATAAATTTTACTCTTTAAAACCCACTTTTCCATTCAGTTCTTGCTTCCCGTGTGCCAGAAGAAACACTACTGTGAGTCAAATAGATGCTCACCTGCATTCACCTGTCCTGTTAAATGTCTGATGCTCTAAATTCTCAAATATTAAAATGAAATCTGGGATATAAAACAAAGCCAATAAAGTCCTTGGAAGTCAGGCAAAATTAAGAACCTACAGAATGTGAAGAACAGAAGAATCAACTGACTTTTAAAAGTGATTGATGTGTATTTATTGGGCAGAAAACTGCATAATTGCTTAGATGAAATTTAATGGCTACCAACAATGTTAACACAGTGAAACTACTACCTCAGGGAAAATTATGCAGTTTGATCAAAACTTGTCTGAGTCTTTTCCCCATAGAGCCTCTGCCTCTGCCACAGAGACAGTCACTTTCCTGAGCAGAGTTCCTGCCTTTTCTCTAGAGCAATATCACAAACCAGTATGCCAGAAGCTGAAGTGTTGGTGTTTGCTGATTATTTGCACCCAACAAAAAACACATACATACTGAACATATGCTCTTGTTCATACATCTTTTGAAAGTTGCTCACATTATCCATATAGCTAAGGTATCTTTTCACTGGCAGATGTAAATTTTTTCTGTAACTGTATATATGTTCCATCTCTATTGTTTTTGATGGATATTTGATTCATTTCATCTTATTGATTGCATTGCAATTAAAATAACCTGCTACTATAAAATTTTTTGCATGGGTCTGAGAACCATGTGTAAATAACTTTCTAACACAGAGACTCAAAACAATAACTGCTACATCTTCTTCAGCTCTCACACCTGCAGCTGGACTTAGTCACAATAGCTTACATTAAGAATACCTAGTTATATGAAAGTTTCGGGTCTCAATCTGTTTTGAAAATTGTTAGAACTAGTTTTCTTTACAGCTCTGGGTGGGGGATTGCCTCTTACTGTAATTTCAATGAGGCTGACTGCCATCTCTTTCTTGGGTATTTGAGATTTCCTTTTGTAATGTGTGGGTTCAAGTCTCCTGCTCTTTTTCCCTCCAGTTGACTTGCTTATATCCTTAAAGGTCTTGTATTTGCAGATGGTTCTTTGTCCTTTGTCTCTAATATTTGCTGTAAAGGCTTTCCTCATTCCATAATTTCTCTTTTGACTCCTTGTGGTGCTTTTGCACCTGGCCCAGAAATTTGTGTTTAATAACATTACGACAAAGCAAAGCAAATGAACAAACAATAAGAAATAAACAATAATGTGTCATCCAATGTATACCTCTAAAGGGTCATGTCTTGCAAATGTATCCACTATCACTCATTCCTTCTGATTCTCTGTCCTAGTAGCAGCCCATCAGTACTTACATATCTAGTTTAAGCCGTATCAGCTCAGAATTGCCTTTGCAGAGGTTTTTACATTTTTTTCATATGTCTCAAAGTTTTCCTTCCATAAAACCTAAATCCTGACCGATATTTAAAGAAATTAATGTTTAGAAATCCAGTGTATTAAATGCCACATGACAAACTAACTTTCCAATTTCTCTAGAGTTTGCAATTTCAGGCAACTCACTGTGTAAATAAGGTAGATTGAGAACGGGAGTCTTATCATTCACTTTATCATATAAACTCAGCCAATGAGTGAGTTAGACTTTTTTCTTCCTTTCAAATTCAACAAAACAAGATTCTTGGTGCCTAAGTTCCTCATAAACACCAATGGCTTGGTGCTTCACCTATCATGAAGGACTTGCTCTTCCAGGCTCTATTTTTCCACAGCCTGAAAAGTGTTCAAGAGATACAATCTTCCCTTCGGGTCTCCGTATTCCTGGCCTGCCCTCCTCTGTTTTGCTTTCTGTGTCGGGAGCCTGATGCTTAAAGATTCTATCAAAGGAGTTTCTGCCTTTCTAAGGTGTGCTATAGCAGAGAACCTTGACAGGAGAACAGAACATCCCTAGGGAAGCTTGAATTTGAGATGCAGGATGCCCTGTCTTCCTTCCTGCTATGTGGCTTCTGACTGGCTGTGTGCAGTGTCCACCCTGATATTCTGCTCAGTTCTCTCTGTGTGTTTCCTATAAATTCTTTCCTTCAGATCCAGGAGTGCTAATGGCTCTACTATTATCAAACCAGGTAACTGCAGTGCTTCACGGTGGGAAAAGGGGCCACAGTGGAGGAGTCCTGGAGGCTTCCAGGCGGCTGGTCCCACATATAGGAGAAAGTCTAAGGTTCCAAAGGCTGAAGGCTTTGGCTACGGCAGGCCCCAATGATACAAGGAAGTCCTTGGTTCCAAAAGGGTTTATTTTCATGGCGGTGGTGAATGGATCTGGATGTACCCCATAAAACTCAGGGCAGACCTGAGTTAAATAGGGAGGGAGAAATGAGAAGGGTCTAGGGAAGAATTCTTAATTGGCTCTGCCTTCTGACCTTCATTAGTATGTAAATCTCTAGGGTCTGAGGCCTGTAGTCACACCCTCTACCTGTGCACTTCGGGAGGGGCTGTAATGGCCTACGTGACTGAACAATGTAGGTTCATGGTGATTCGACTGCTTGTCAGGACCCTGGGTTCTGGGGACAGGAAGTGGTCGAACTCCTGCCGTTTCTCCCTTGGAGTCTCGGGGTTCCAGGCCCATGCCCAGCCAAGAACCAAGATACCCTTACGTAGTCCCACACTCCACGCATCCACTTTGCAAACAGTCCCTTTGAAAACTCTCCTGGAATTATTCTCAATCGTGAGTGCCGTCTGTTTCCTTTTGGAACTCTGATTGATACAGATTTAATAGTCATGCATGTGTGCAAAAAGAGAACAAAACCAAAGTGGTAAGTTTTAAGGCATATTACCATGATAGCTGCTCTCTCTGGCTTATGGATAAAGTACATAGAAGCATACATGTTCTTTTCTGAGGAACGCAGAGAATAGTCAAGGAGCACATTCATGATGTTGAGATTTGGAGATGTATGGAATAATGAAAACAAAGCTCTCCATCTCTTTAGAAAGACAGGTGCTCTCTCCCAGGACGTGGGTGTAGACGACAGGCTTTGACTGACAACTGGATTTCATGCTGTGGGTATGGAAAGCACTGTCTCTGTACAGTCCCTTGAATCCTCTTGTTAACTCATCAATAGTCACCACCACCACCAT
Organism: Mastomys natalensis; assembly: GCA_021653895.1. Classification (NCBI taxonomy): domain Eukaryota; kingdom Metazoa; phylum Chordata; class Mammalia; order Rodentia; family Muridae; genus Mastomys; species Mastomys natalensis. The sequence continues at coordinate 1,083,152 of JAJTUV010001064.1, forward strand.
ACTTTGAAACTAAAACGAGACATTATTACTTCATGAGCCAATGAATCTTACCTATGAACTAAATTCACAAAATTTCTCCTTCACTGTTTTTTGCTTTCTTCCTTCTGTCCAAAAATGATACGGCAGACACTTGTGATGTTTATTCATTAATTATATAATTCACATTATACCACTGTCTTATTTTCTCAAGGTTTGAGTGTTAAATATTAACCCCTGCCCTCATTTAGTAGTTCACACACAACTAGAAGGCAACTATTAATCCCCCAAAGTATATTTATTAGAAGTGTAAATAAATGCACATTGGGAGGCTGAGGAAAGCAATATTTTTTAGATATGGCATGTCTTCTTACCGTCCATTATTTATAGATCACAAGTAGACATGTCTCCATGATAAGATGCAATTAATACTATAGGAACAGCATTTCAATCAATACAGCCTGTTGACTGAAATTATCAGTTGAAAATATGCAGGGTATCTGGACAGGGGAAGAACTGTAGGGTGCTCTCCACACTGAGCCCCTATAGAAAAGGTGACTTAGCTGTCCTATGACAGGTGAGAAAGGCTTAGCCTGAGTTCCTCTTGCTCCCCATGCATCTGTTTCTGCTGCTGATGGAAAGGGCAATAGAGAAATGAGGGCCAACTAACATTTCCTGCACGCATCATGGTTTCTTGCTTTCTTCAGGCTACAATGTCAGGGAACCTCAGGCTTTGTACTGCTCTATAAATAGCAGATGATCTGAAGACCCCTACAACATAGACAAAAAACCCACGCAGGATCTATTACTAACAGGCCATCAGTTTCCATCTGGGTTAAAAATTGACACTTCAGCTTTGTTAACCTTGTTTCTGAGACAGGACCAGACAACTACACCCTAAGAACTCAACTCCAACCCATGAAACCTTCATAGTTGAACCACTGTAACCCAGAAAACTCAGCATCACTGTTCACTGATGATTCTGAGGGTAAAACCTAAGTTATATTTGTAACAGAAAAGTACTACAAATTTTACTGAGAGTGGATCTTTAAATATATTTATTTGATAGAAAAGCTATATTAGCCATTCCTTTGCTAACATTTAACACTTTGTAGATAAGCAAAAGTGGGTCTCTTTTTGTTGATGCTAGTTAATGTGTAAGCTCAAGCTCATATTCATATTTTTAAACACAAGCTCTATATGAAATATACACATTTTATTTCAGAGGATAATTTAGGTTGATTTTTTTCATCTATAGAAGTTTTATCACTGAAGTTCTATTTAAGTTTACTATTTAAAAAAAAAAAAGTCTATCCCAATAGGTGCCCCTTATGGGGTTACATTGGATTTAATTATGTTCCATAGAGATCAGAGAATACAGTGACTAATAATTTTATCAGTTATTTTTCCCATTGATATAACAAAATACCAAAAGCAATATTAAAGAGAGGAAGGGTTTGCTTTGGTTTACAATTTGAGGGGTGCAGCCCAAGGTAGAAGAAATGGCAGCTGAGGGGTGGGGGTACTGGTTATATTGCATCAACAGTCTTGAGGCAAAGAAAGAAAATAAGCATTTATGCTATGAAACCTCAAGGTCTGTTTCTCAGTTACCTATTTCCTCCAGGAAGGTCCCACCTCCTAAGCTTCTACAACCTTCCAAAACAGTGCCGCCAGCTGGGAACCAAATATCCAAACACATGAGCCTCTAAGAGATGTTTTGTTTTCAGTCTGCAACTGGCAATCACATTTAATTCAGTGAAATTTAGCTGAAATCTGATCTGTGTGGCTATAATTAATTAATTTAGTGTCAAAGGTAGACCAGATGTTTTAGGATCCCTACATTACCCAATCTGCTCAAATCCTCAGTATCTGTGACCCACATAATTTCTTTGTCTTGAGTGTGAACAAGACTTGTGTCTTGCTTCTAACGTAGAATACGACAAAGGTGATGTGCTATGGCTCTTTTTAATGGCCATACTGCATGGAAATTCTGATGGATATCGTCTTTAAAGGGTATAAGATTCCGATTTAGTGGAATGGACCTAAAGGCTGTCTTTTCAGACTCAGAAAGGCTCAGATTGCAAGAAGCTTCTAGTAGTGTCAAACATCTGAGATGACCTCAAGTCAAAGGTAGCAAAAGTCTTTTATAGGCAAAAGACACTGATGTTCTGTCCTACAGCAGGACTGATCAAAATGGAAAAACCCAAATCTTGTCCATCTGAGTTCCAAGACAGAAGAAAATGTGTTCAATACTTTTACGCTAGCCTTTGAGACCATGGCAAAGAACTCAAAGGACAAGTCTGAAAATGAGAAGAATTAGGAGACAGTAAATAGTGTAGTGGTAAGCTACTAAATTTGGGTTGTTACACATTTCTTTATCCTCAGTTCCTTTCCATGTAAATTAGCAATGTTTAAATCTTCTAGATTAGTTGTGGGCACTAAGTAAGATAATTAAATTTCTGAAATACACACACACACGCACACACACACACACACACACAATACACACACAATTGTTTTAGGAAGATGTAAACTCAACTAAGGTTAATAGCAAAGATGGAATCAAGAATACTGATTAGCTAATAACTTGATGAACTTAACTGCATTATATTTGACTTTTCAAACAGTTCAAAACAAAATGGAAAATCAGGAGAAATTGTCTCAAGGCATGTGCCCTTGTCTTTGCAACCCTTTTCTCCAATCTTGCAACAACCACCTACCTCTAAGGCACAGCTTCCCTTAGTAGCTCTGTATGGGGAAGAAGAAGAAATCTATTTTAAGCTTACAATAGCTAAAGCCATGTTTGGAACATAATCACCTCTTCTGCCAAAATGTAAGATTTTTTCCATATTTGTACAAGAGGATAAATCCAAATTATAAAGAAATATTTATAACAAAAACAATCTCATAACACATAAAAATTTCAAAATAGGCTTCATCCATTTAGAATAGAGAAATCCCATTGCAAAAGACCTCATTTTCCTTAATAGCCATGTGAACTGGCTTGCTTTCAGCCTGAATCTCTGAAAGTGGGCTTTATTTATTACTCTCATTTTGATTTCAGATCACTTTAATTACCAATAAAAAGCAAGCACCAATGCAGAATGGGATATTACTTATGTGGATGTTTTTAAAGCTAGACTAGATAGTGACCTCATTCCAAAGGCTCTATAAAGCATTTTTTATAAGTAAATTCTTATCATAAAATTTTTGTAAACTTCCTTTTACTAGTAGTGAAAAAGCAAAATCAAAGAATGCTTAGTGTCTTAAAGTATGTTTAAAAGAAAATCAGATTATTTACCCAAACCTATAAAGTGCTTTCCATACCTCAATTTAGTTACTAGAATCACCATTGAGAATATGAAGGACTTCACTAATCCACTTTCAGTGCAGACACACAAGAGAACATTTGAATATTAGCAGCATCAGAGCTGATGTGAAACAGTTCTGAAGTCCTGATTCATCCCTCTGAAACCAACAGAATGCTTTGCAGTGCGACCAGATGAACAAGGACATGTAAAGTGCTCTGCTGACTGGTGAAGTCTACAGGGATCTCAATAACTGACTAGACTTTATCGCTCACTCCATTTCATGCTGACAAAAATACAGATGTTCAAGAGATGGAGGGAGAGACAGGGACAGAGTATTTATCTAATGGATAATAAGACAATCCTTTGCTTCTGAGTTCACATAAATTCCCATACCTATGAAAGCTTTAAAAAAAAAGTCCTGAAAGTTTATAATAAATCAAACTAACATAAATTGGTCTTTCACTAAACTTGGAAATTGGAATTTTGCCTATGTTTTTGCTAATGAATTCTATAGGCAGAGCTGCTGCCTGGTCTGACAATAAATACATACATACATACATACATACATACATACATATATACATGCATACATACATACATATATACATGCATACATACATACCAGAACTCTAAATCAACCAAAATGCCTTTTATGACCATTTTTTTATTTACCCTACACTCCGATTTATATACCTTCTCATCAACTGGAATGCTAGCAAAGTTTAATAATTTGCTATTTTTGATAGCTCAGCCACTAACTGCTTGTAAATTTGGTCAGACTATTTAATGTTTTTGACCCTTTGTCTCTACAAACAGCAAGGAATAATGGCCAGTCCTTCATTCTTTATCCTGAGATAGGGAAGGCTCAGAAGAAATACAGTGTGAACACACTTTGAAAAATAGTAAGACACTATGTAAATACATCATAATAATATTATTAATATTGATATAGCATCTCTGGACATTAACCCATTGGGTGTGACTGTTGCTAATTCATAAACTGAATTTAGCAGCATTTATTATCAATGACTCTTTTGTGCTTTCAGGATATCACCATTTAGTAGTTGGCAGACTTCACCTGTCTTTCCTAATCATAATGATTGTAAATTTATTTTATTCATACTTTATAACATATTCCATCTCTAGCAACTAAAGAGGAACAACCACAGGAATAGCAATCTGATGATTCTTTCTTCTGCAATGATTTCTTAAGTAGCTAGGAGTTCTAGCCAGATCTAGAATGTAAAACAAATGACTATGGGACACACACACACACACACACACACATAAACACACACACACACACACACACACACACACACTTGTACCTGCATGTGCGAGCACTCACATGAGCATGCACAAAATCTAAGCAAAAGTAGATAACCCAATTCATTTATATTCCCAATAAAACAATAGTAAATTCCCAATAGAACAATAGCAAACTACATTTGAATTAGTTTACAATTATTAAAAATATTGAAATTATTAAAGAATATAAATGCTTTATGCTGCATAGATATTAGGAACAATAACTAACCACTTCCCTACCTTACTCAATATTTCTTATTTTATAGTGTACAATTAACTTAGCAAGCTAACCTCTGGAAAGTGTTGCCCAGTAATTTGGACAAACATTTCATCTCAGATGCTGTCCTCAGTTCACTGACACAGACAAACAACTCTTCATCTTTTTCAGGAAGTCATGAGCACATAGTCACAACAACAGGAAAAGGATCTCTAACTCACTGCCTGTCATTATTGTCCAAACATGTGCTGGCTTGGGCACTTAATTTTCAGAGACACAATCTCTGTGGCCTAGAACTTTAAGAACTAGGAATTCACAATGCTTTTTTATCCTCTTGTAGGAGAATCTGCCTGTAGATGCCCTAATTATTAAATCCACACTAACACTCTAACACTGGTCATTAGCCAGTTCTATTTCACTTCCCATCCTTTTGACTCCTGTCTTCTGTTACTCCACAATTTAAGGAGATTTGTGAGAGTGAGAAGAGCATATAGATAGAAACAAAATGCTAAATATTTTTAAATGCAAAATGCCATGAAATAATAGAAACTGAATTGAGAGCACAAAATGTAGTATTCTAATCATGTGAGAAAGGATTTTTTAAAAAATGGCCTCATAAACCAAATTAGATGCCAAATAAACAGGAAGTGAGAAATTTTATCTGGGTGAATAATGGTAAGCAACCATGTAGATTAAAGCCAGGGAGAGACAAGAATGAGGATTTTCATTTATAAAATGTTAAAAGGCAGACTTTGGATCTGTTAAAGCAAAATCTGCTTTCCTAAATATGATTTCTGTTCTCACAACTCAGCAAAATAAAACAAATTAGAGAAATACCGAGTAAACCAAGGCGCTGCTATCTAAATCACTATTTGCTGAAATCAAAGCCCACATTTTAAGTCATAAACTGGTAACACTGGGTAGCTTAAGTGCTGGATAAAGACAATGCAAGAAGAGAACAAGTTCCCTAAATCAGAGTCGTCTGAATCTGACTCAGGGAAGGGGCACCTGGAGCCATTTACTCTCCCATTGACCAGGTTCAATTTCACAGCTCATCTGGATTTCATTAGATGCCAGGCTTGCTTGGAAATGTGCAATTGCTTTAATTTTCTATTTCACTTTGTGAACATGAAGCCCAGTTCTTCCTTGTAGAAATATTGAAACAACTTGTCTTTAAAGTAATGTACAGTCTGAAAGTGCCTTGCTAACCAATTAATCTTTGATATGATAAAAAGAGTTGACTAATGATATTTCCCTTCATCTGATACCATTGTGAATGCCATTCCATTACAAACTTCTATGGTAAATAATGGTTTCCTTTTGAACAAGTCAAATGGGAGCTATATAAAAGTTGATGTTGCTTAAATTTCAAATTTAATAAATATTTGCAAGTATGTATTGAATATCTCTATCTTGTTCCTGTCTTTTGGAATGGAAATTCTTCAACTTTGTGCACTGTAGACATAATATGAGCGTTATAAAAAATGAGAACATGTGTGATTTCAGTTTTTAGATAAAAATACTACATATATTCAAAACACTTGATTATCCTTATCAGGCTATGGCCATGAGAAAAAAAAAAAAAAAAACCCTAAACCATTATCAATATGGAGCCAAAGACTACATCACAGCTAAGATATTTTGATTCTACACTGTCCTCTGAAGAACCCTGTGTTAAAGGTGTACTCAGCTTTACTCTATAAGAAATATTATAACCTGTCAGCATTTGGCCTTCTGATAAGTCTCAGGTCACTGAAGTAGTGTCCTCTGTAGGGGGTGGTTCTGATGCTTTGATCAGGAATCTGCGTGTGAACACTGAAGGTTCTGTTTCCCAATTGGTTCTTGATCGATCAATAAAGATGCTAGAGGCCAATGAGCTGGGAAGAATAGGCAGGACTTCCAGCTTTCCCACAGGTAGGCTAGCAGAAATGATTCTCCATGCTTCGAATGGAGAAAGAGTCACTAGCCATGTGAGATCTCAGGTGGAGTAGTCATTGGCCACTTTCCCAATTGGGCCTGGGGCAGCAGGGAGGAGAGTAGAAACACAATTAAGCTGATGGCAGATTTAAGGTGCTGAGCTAGGACTAAAGGTAACTGAGCAACCAAAGTTGAAGGCAGACTCAGTGGTGTTGATCTGGGAATAAAAAGAAGGGCACAATAGCCAAGGCATGCTTAGAAGAACCCGGTCACTGAGCTAAAACATATAAAAATAGGCTAGTGTGTGGTGTGTGTGTGTGCGCTGCGTGCGTGCCTGCGTGCGTGCATGCGCACACTGCGTGCGTGCGTGCGTGCGTGCGTGCGTGCGTGGTGTGTGTGTGTGTGTGTGTGTGTGTGTGTGTGTGTGGTGTTTCATCCATGAATCCGAAGGAACCTGGGTTGTGCTGGTAGCATGGTTAGACCTGAGCCTAAGGCTGGGTAGTGGGAACTACATACTACAGTCCTCAAACAGGATTATGATAGGCTATCTCTCTGTCTCCCTTTTTGCCTCGCAGCCACGAGTTGTCCATGTGTATTCTGATATGTCTTCAACCGTGACATGTCCATCACCACAGGCCAAGAGGCAATTGAACAAATTCACATTGGACTGAAGTCTATGAAAATGGGAGCCGAAGAAAACTTTTTCTCTTTTTAAATGGTCACCTTAGGTGTTTTGTCCTTAGTGATAGAAAGCTGTCTGACACACAAAATAAAGATTGGAGAAAGCTAATTAAACATTTACTTGTACATCTTCCTGGGGTAGGGAAGGGTCTAATAAAATTAACCTTCTTATTTTTATGTGCCCTAAGAAAGATGCTGTTATTTTCATTCAACTGTCAATTTGAGAAACTTAAGATGAAAGATAAATTATATTTAAATGATGCATAAATGGAAATATTCAAACAAATATATTCTGAATGAAGCTTTATAACACTTTCTAGTATTGTGAACATAGACAACTGCAATGGAAATAAAAAGCATTATGAGTCTAGGAAAGACTGAAGCCAGTGAATATTTTCTCCTTGATTTAGCTATACTTCTAACAAGGGTGGTTAATAAAAATGGGATTATCTCCCAGAAAACACAGAGAAGCAGGGTTCCAAGTCCTAGTCTGAGGTTCAATATCTTCTTTATATGCCACTATAACTTATCAATGCCTTGAGGGAAATGAAAGAGGAGATGACTGGTGATAAATTTTTATAAAAACATCTCTTGTGTTTTAAGAGACTGGCACTTTTCCTGGACCTCACAGCCAGAGTTAATAATACACCATGAGATCACTTAAGATTTAAGACTGCTATCCCACTGGGTTCTCAGTTGTTTGTTTAACCTGCCATTAGGAGACCAATAGAACCAGCAGCCTTACCTGCCTTGGATTCCCCTGTGTATTCAGCTCTACCACCTAAGCTAATGACTAATTTTAATTTTAAATTATGTACTCATCTATGTCCAGGACCCAGAAAGCAATGCATATGTGTATGTGTGAGTGTGATGGTAATAATTTGCTGAAAACAACAGACAAAGTGAAATTGACTTTATCCAACAAATATCTATCATAAATATTGGAAAAGCATATCGAAGATGCTTGATAACACAATGTTTACAGTACTCAGTTCTTTAGGGTCAGTAGAAGTAAATAACTTAATCCCTTGTTTAAAAAACAATTGTTAAAGGTTTCTGGAAAGCATCCTTCATTCCTCTCGGATGTGGTAGTCTTCTGCTGTCCAATAACCAGAGAACAAAGCTTTTGTTAGGGACATATTCAGATCAAACACAGGCAGGTTACAGATAAGCCAGCCACAAACTACAGACAGATGGAAAGCATAGGGAGAAATGGAGAATTCAAAATTGGACTTGCTATTGGGCAAATGAACCCAAGAGGAAGTCTGTGATTTTATTCCTTAATTTGTCATGGAGGACACAGAGACATGTGATTGTGAGAAGGTTTACAGAACATGAGAACAATATGACTCCAAATGCTGCCCAGTAATTATAAAGCAACAGGCATAATTATGTGACGGTAAAAGACCATGGAAAACAAAAATACTCTTATCTCCATCTTGGGAGTAATATTCTTCCATCCTGAAGCCTTAGCTTACGATACAGCAGAGGGTTGAGATGCACTCTCCCCTGATTTCCCAAGGGGTTACCAGAAAGCCTGTACATCAACCCTAAGTCAATTATTTTCTATTAATTGTTTGACAGAAGTGGAAATAATGTGACAATATTCACCTACTTAATGAACTCAAGATATTTAGCATACAGATGTGCCAACATCAGGTCTGATTGAAGAAAAATATCAATTTCTGGAATATTTTACTTTACAGGATAAATCAGATTAGTAGTCAATTAGGAGTTAAAATCAGGCTTGCATTTATCACCAGCAATGAATGATAAAGGAGAAGTTTGAAATCAGTATGTGGAAGGCCTTTTGAATATGTTTCTCTTTTTGTTTGTTTGTTTGTTTTGTTTTTCAAGACAGGGTTTCTCTGTGTAGCCCTGGCTGTCCTGGAACTCACTCTGTAGACCAGGCTGGCCTTGAACTCAGAAATCCTCCTGCCTCTGCCTCCCAAGTGCTGAGATTAAAGGTGAGTGCCACCACTGCCTGGCTTTTGTTTCTCTTTCTTTCTTCCCTTTGCAATGCTGGGGTCAACCCACAGTCTTAGTCATAAAGAGACAAGTGTTTTTCCAATGACTGTAAATCTAGAATATAAGAAATAACTTAATCTTTCTAAACAGGAGTTTGATGATGGGCTAATTCAAGTAGTAATACTTCTGGTTTACAGAACAGAAGTGGCCCGACTCAGGGCAGTGATGCCTAAAACATCCTTAGTAAGGAGTCTACAGAAAGAGCAGTTCCCTGTAAAGCCACAGCAGGTCACCAGAGCAAATCCATATTGTCCCCTGAGCCCCCAGAGTCCTCTTCATTGTCTCCTCCCAGGCAGAGCCACTCTGTTGATGCTCAATGGGGCTGAAAGCATTCACAGCCCTGGGATGCTGCAAACTGAAAAGCTGCTGAAGACGCTGGTATTTACTCTCAGCCTTGCCAGCACCAGCAAGAGGAGCAGCTGTAAGTTTTCTAACAACTCTTTTCCTTCAGCAAGAGAGATTTGTTGTTTCCCTGCCAGACTCCTGCTACGTTTGTCTGTTTATTAGCTTAGCTGCATATTCTGTCTGGTAGCCAAGATCGTCATGGCGATAGCCACTTGTTTGCAATCTGTGTTTAAATAAATTAACTCCCAGTCAATTATCGGCTACATATCTTTATTTCGGGTAGAAACTCTGACATCATTGAAGACAGGTCACTCTTAGTGGAGCAAATCACAGAGAATAAGAATGACTGCACACAAGATGAGAGGAACATTGCAGGACCATTTCATTTCTCAAATGAAAGGAAAAAGAAATCTATTGTAAAATGGATGCTATTTTCACAGTTTGCCTACCTTCCTCCATCTCTCCCTCCGCTCTATCTCCTCTCTCTCTCTCTCTCTCTCTCTCTCTCTCTCTCTCTCTCTCTCTCTCTCTCTCTCTTTCTCTCTCTCTTTCTCTCTCTCTCTCTGTCTGTTCCCTGTCAACAAGATTGTTAGGAACCCAGATCTACATTTTTATAGCAACTTAGCACCACATGAACCTGCAGAGCTGTGGCTAAGTCAAAATATCTGTCAGCAAACTGCTTAGAAAGACAGCAAGATTTAGACTAGCAGTAGCATGGATCAGTTCTTATCTCTTATAGAGACAAAACACAAGTTCTCTAAAAATGTGGAGCAGAGGCTCCTTTATGGCATCAATAGTTTTTGAAAATATTCAATAATTTGTTATATAGCAATAAAATGACTTTGAAGAAAAATGTATGGGGAATAAAAGGGAATACAGAAATCAATGTGGTATTATGAAATGTTTTCCATAAATGTTACACCCTCATTAACATTTTTATCACTACTTTATAAATAGCAAAATAAGCATATTACTCAGAAGCCATTGAGCTTCAACCATGACTAGAGCTCACGTGACGTAAACACTGGTTAAGTAGCTATTGGAAACCTTTCTGACAACACTGAAGTTGTTTAAGAATACCTATTCCACTCTTATATTTTAAGAGAGCTAAATGTTAATGCTTCAAAATTATGCTTTTACTTTGCAAGATTAAATTTGCATTTCTTGCTGCAAAGCATTTTGTAGACCTTCTCAATCTAAGCTCCAAGTCCAGGATGCAAGAAGAGCCTGAGACTTCCCAGATTATATTTCTACTGTCCCGACTGTTTCTTCTTTAGGTTTTCCTAATAGGAAATCTTCTATAAACACTGAGAGATTTCTCTCTCTCTCTCTCTCTCTCTCTCTCTCTCTCTCTCCTCTCTCTCTCTCTCTCTCTCTCTCTCTCCCGGCTGTCCTCCCTTAAGTAGCACTAGGATCACCTGGCAGTGTTTCCAGCACTGCAGCACTATTCCAAACCTGCTAGGGCCACCAAGGGCCAGCCTGTCCTGCTCCCTATGTGGAGTCCTTGCTCTCAAGCCTCAGCTAGGATTAATGCTCACATCATTGGGTGTCAGCTAAAGCCAACCCCACTGGTCATTTTCTTCAAAAGTCCATGTATTAATAGTGTTTCCTGTTGTCTTCCTAGATCTATAGGAAGAAGCTACCTCCTGTTGCCTGGCACTTTAGTGACAATTTAGAGGGCTCTTTTGACAATTTCTAGAGCCACAATAGCTTCCAACCTAATAAGTGATTCCTCTAAATACTGTATTCAGATAGGTCACATGGGTTGTCTTCTGCCCGGGCCCCGGGGAATTTGATAACTCTCTGAGACAGAGTAGTTGGCACTGTCTTTACTTCACATATGCAACAATTGGTTTTCCTTTTGGTATACCTTTGGTTAGAAGAAACCCTAGGACTTGAACTCAGGATTCAAGTTCAGTGTCAGTAACATTCCTGCAGAAATTCCTTGCACCTATAATGTATGCAAAGTACTTTTCTATTTATACTGACAATCAAAACCTGTAGGAAGTTAGGAGACAGCCTGGAAAACAGATATTTAGAGCAGATCTTCTGTATTATGCAAATCCTAAGCTAATAGTCACATCAAGATTCTCCAGTTGCAATCACTCCTGACAAAAGATTGAGATATATACCCATTAAAGCAGCAATGCCCCACAGAAAGGGATTTTGTTGAAACACATCCTAACCAAGTATATGCTCATTTTGCCTTTAAAACTCAAAAAGCAAAAACCCAGTGAAGTGTATTCTCTCCCATCCCTGCATTGCCAGGCAACTCCTAAACATGCACAAAGAGCATGAAAGTGACCAGGAAAACTGGAAATAGACCTCTCCTTCCTGATAGGGTACTCAGTCCAGTTTTCCAGACAGGGGTTTCCTTACTCTGGTTGGCCAAGCAATATATTTTTCTTTCTTCTTGTCTGTTCAGTGACTCTGCTTTTAAAAGCTACTTTGCATGCTTATAAATTACAGGAATTCCTGCACAGCAAATGGCAGACAATGGCCAAAGCATAATCAAGTTTATGAAAGTGTCACAAATACTCCTCCAGTGGCCCTTGGCAACTAATGACCAGAAGACACCAAAGAAAGTTAAAAGCAGAGACGTGAGCCCTTTCTCTTCTTTCCACAACATCAGAACTGACAGGGAGGAAAAATAAAGTTGCAATTATATTTGTATTGCTTATGCTGTATGAATATGTTAAGACATGTTTTGAATGCTATGAATACAAATTTTTATTTTAAAATCTTATGTGTGCATATATTAGCATATGTAAATACACTATACTATGCATTTTTCCAACCATATGTCTATGACTCACCAATAATTGAACCAATCTATCTTTACACATTTATTTAGTTTATGTATGTATGCAGGGATGCTTGTGCCATGGCCCAGATATGAAGGTCAGAGGGAACAAATTATAGGAGTTGGTTCCCTTCTTTGACCATGTAGGACTCTAGGTATTGAACTCAGGCTATTGAACTTGGTGGCAAGTGCATTTTCAGGCTGAGTCATCTTGCCTTTCCCAATAAGTGGGAAAAATCTTATCCTACTTAAATGCGATCAGACTGAAACTCCCTTTTGATGGCTAATGGCACACAACAACAGAAATAAAAAGAAGATACAAAAAAAAAAAAACAGAACAAAACAAATTTTTCTGCTTTTCTTCATTTGTTTACAATGAGATAGCTCTGAAAGAGTAACTGATTTTATAACACCAATATTATCAGAATTTATTGTTGAGAGATGAGTAGCAAACCAGAGCTCCCAAGGTGCCCCTGTGTACTGGTAAATGTAATCTGCTGCCAGAAAGCAGTTTCTCACAACAGTCGTGGGCTCAGTTGTGCATGGAAGCTTTTGCTGACAAGCAGCCTATTGAGTTATGAATGTGCTGTCGGAGAAATCCATAGGATGATGTCTCCCCATCACTCAGATAATTAAACTTTATCACTCCACTTTAGAGAGTTCCTGTTACTTTGAATCCACTAACACACCATTAATAAGTTAAGAGTGGAGTCAGGAGAGATGGCTCACTGGTAAAGTACATGCTGCAGAAGCATAGGGATCTGAGTGCAGATCCTCAGGACTCACGTAATAATATCTGTAGGAGGATTCATGGCTGTAACTCCAGTGGAGAAAGAAGGCTAAACAGACAGATCACTGCCCCTCATCTGAGAGGCCATGACTGATACTAGTCAGTAGGGTAAAGCTGACAGGACTTTGCATCGCAAATCACGTACACACATACACACACACACACACACACACACACACACACACTGCTACTTCTACTACTAAATACTAAATTGTTAAGCATAATAGAAACAACATGTGTCTAGTACTTTATGAAAGCGGTGGTGCAACTGTGAACATTCTAACACTATCTTCCAAAGTTGTGAGGGTATTAAATAGAGTTCACAGTAGCGTATTTTCATGACATTGTCAAGGCTGAAAACACTAAGGTTTGCTGTATTTCAGTGTCTTTAATCTGCAAGTGTGTGTTAGCCTCTAGGGGGAGCTCCATGCTCTTCTCCTTCCTGTTCTGAAGGACAGTGCAGGACAGAGGAAAAGAGAGAGAGAGAGGAGAGAGGAGAGGAGAGAGAGAGAGAGAGAGAGAGAGAGAACGAGGAGGGGAGAGTGTTGACCTGACTGGTCAGATGTTTAACACTGTAGGGACTATGTTTGCTGGACTGGGCCTTTTGTGGCATTAAGAGATCAATACAGCAGCTATGGATCACAGTCTCCATTCCTTCCAAGTAGCAACTATACTTAACCAGGACTCCCCTCACCCCCATTCTCTGTCTGCCTCTCTCTAGTACACACACACACACACACACACACACACACACACACACACACAAACAGTAGATACTTTGTGCATTTCTGGTGAACTTGCCATGACATTTAAATATACCAGTTCTAGTTTTTTCTCTATTAATCTGTGATGATTTGTAAACTTATCGAGTATTATCAACCAGTTTTGTGATTTCAAGTGCATTTCCTTTCTCTCGAAGTCCTACCTTCCTTGCTAGATGGTTTTTTAGTGTGTCCCTAACTACAAAACTCTGTGCATCTTTCCTTGCAATAATTTATTGTTCAATGAAATTTCGTTCCAAATGAAATTGTATCCAACAAGTCAAGTCATTTTTCCACTGTGTGATTTAATTAGTGTATTGTACCTAAGGTCTCAAGAACAAAAACTAAACCCTACAGTAAGCATGTAAGAACTCAAGAAAGATGTATCTGATTTTTCAGAATCCCCAAAACACCTAAATAGAAATCTCACCAGCAAAATCACATCTGCCAAATGTACTCTGGCGTATTGTTCACCATGTGCCACAAGCCTCCTCAGAGCTGTGGGACTCGGGCTCAGCAAATATGGACGCTGATTCTTACACCTACAAATTCACAGAGTGCTCAGGCACCTTGCATAAATCATTGTCCTCCTGAGCCAGCTGCATATCTTCCTGCATATATTAAATGTGGTAACCAGGCACGTGCTTGGAAGTCACAGATCATCCTTGCCAAAATAGGAACAGGACTTTCACACACATACACATACACACACGTGCACTGCGCACACACACACACACACACACCACGCACGCACCACACGCACACCACCGCACCGCACCGCACACGCACGCGCACACGCACATATGCACACGCACGCGCACACGCACATATGCACACACATCACGCGCACATCACCACGACACACACACACACGCACACAGGCAATCCTATGAACCCGCACACTGATACACTGCGCGACGTCTCACGACATACAATACTATAATTTTATGTTGTACCATGTGTGTACATACTATGTAATTATGCATTGGCATTGCTGTGTGTATAGTATGGATGTGTGTATGCTATGTGGGTATGTGTATGCATATGTAATCGTGGAGGCCAGAGAGCATCGGTGTGTATCATTGCTCAGGAGATGTCTCACAGGACTTCCCACTTCCCAGAAGCAGGATAGACTGGCCAGCTAATAACCCTCAGTACTCCTGAGCCTCTAGCTTCCCACTATGGAGATTGTAAGTACACCACACCAACTTTTCTTATATGTATTCTGGGGATCAAATTAAGATCCCTGTGATTTACAAGGTTTGCTCTTTACCGAGAAGCCTGTTCTCTGGTCCTCCATTTTGTATCTTTTATGTATTTAGGATATTTGAGGAATCAATTGGCCAGATCAGTTCAGGTAAGGACAAAAAGAGTGAATCATGAATTCCAACTCTTCTAAGGAGTTCATCTGAACAGGAAGAGTGAGTTGGGATTATTGAAGATAGGACAGCCACCAAAAAACAAAATCTTAAATTGCATTTAGCACATTTACCTGAATTTCCAAATAGGAAACTGAAACAAGAGAGGCTTCATCTAGGCTTATCTTACGTGGTACTATGTTACTTTCCATATGGAATAATGGAAATCTACTTCAGAGTACACTAATGTTTATGGATTCTGGTTTAAACATACTTGAAATATGGTTTACAGGCCAGTTACCTATTTATAAACTCTTTTAAACGTTTACGTGCGTGGGCACGTGCACACCAGGCTGTGCATATGGAGGACAGAGGACAAACTAGAGGAGTTGGTTTTTGTCTTATGACATGTGACTCCTGGGGATAGAGCTCAGGTCATCAGGGTTGGACGCCAGTGCCTTACCTACTGAGCCATCTCACTGTCACCAATTGCCTACTGGCTTAGTGATGTTCAGTTGCTCCACAGGTTGCTGTGAGCTGGCTGAGCAGTTACACTTGCAGTGCCTGGCTCACTCGTGGGTTTTGACAAGCTGCTGGCTAGACTGGATCCTGATGCCCTTGGATAGCTCACTCATATGCCCAGATCCTCAACCAAGATGGTTGCCATAGCTGTGACATCTGGGACTCACTCCTTTATCAGTCTTTCATTTGAGCTCATCAAATGATGTTGCAAGTCTTTCAAGGGAAAGAGCAGATTTGCAAAGCAGAAAATTAGACCCCACCCTTTTATAAAAGAACTTTCAATCACGTCTGACCAAACACATAAACACATAAACGCAAACGAGAGGATCCAGGAGGTTGGATGAGAGAAATGATGTAGACTCCCCCCCATTTCTTTTTTTAACAGAGCTTGTATTTATGACAGATGGTTAGCCAGAGGTCACGGGCTTATTACTCAGAGTAATTATTCAGATTAATGAATAGGAGCTGTGCCAATGCTATGCTTGGATACATACACACATACATGCATAAATACATGCATACATACATATACACATGTACACATAATACACATATACACACATACACATGTACACATATATGGATATCTGCATGCATATACACATATATACATATATAATGTCGTGAATGGGGCTCAGCAGATCACTACTCCCTAACAATGCTGACAGAAGTGGGGTTAGCCTGATTCACCAGAGTGAAGTTGTATCTTGTCAGTTTATTTGTTATGCATATATCCTTACCCACTATGAAAAATCATGACTTTCTCAGACACAGGAAGCAATTAATTTTACACAGAGAATTGTTAGCTAACAACATAAAAGAGATTCAGAAGTTAGTGGTTTCAGGCATGACGAGTACATTCTAAGTAGCTAGTATTTCATCACAGAAACCTCAAGAAGTCAGTTCTGCTTTATCAGAGGATGAAGCTGATGAAGTAAAAGTTTTGATCCCCAGGAAAAGACCAGGAGAGCCTTATCACTCCTCACCCTGCTGAGTACCCCCTTAACCTCAAGGAAACATGGGCTATAGAATTCAATACGAAGCATCAGCTTTTTGTGAATACCACATACTCTGATAGGTGCTGGTGGGACTACAGAAGTATGACCTAAATGGCTATCTTTCCAGAAATTATCAGATTTGTAAAAGAAAAAATAGGACATTTCAAATAGCTATTGGCTAGCAGGTGTGTCCAAATTTTAGCCCAACCCATGAATCCATGTGTCCTAGTATAACTATGAATGTGACAGGAAATATTTTGTAAAGGACAGCATCACAATGTCAACTTACTGACAGTCTTCTTTCTTTTGTATAAAATGAGCAAGACCTGGACAGGAATTACAGATTATACACTATGTTCAAAGGGCAAAGATACTTTTATCAAGGGGTATAAACAATATAAAAAGGGGCTGGAGGGATGAGTAGTTACAAGCCCTGGCTGTTCTTCTAGAGTACCTACCTTTGATACCCAGTCCTCACATGGTGGCTTACAATCATCTGTAATTCCAGATCCAGAGAACCAGATACCTTCTTTTGGCCTTTGGAATAAGGTACACATTTGGTGCACAAACACACATGTAGACAAAACACTCATACACAGCACACATAAAATAAAGTAATTTGTTTACATGCACAATGATAGTGAAATCTCCATTACACATTAAAATATGAATCAAATGTTCCAAGTTAAAAGGTGAAGGCAGCACTCAAAGGGGATTGGGTGTGGATAAAAAACAAAGAAGGTTAAAAAAAACGAGCTGTATGTGAATGTAAATATAAGAGGAAAATAAGACTATGCCTGTGGATGCCAGCCGGTGAGAGGGGATTTAGAACTGTTTGCGATGATAATGAAAGTAATGCCCTAAATTCAGAGTCTACAGATGCAGTTTTGGGTCAGCTTGAGCTGGGAGAACCTGACTTAGAAAAAAAATCACAAGCAAAGTCAGAAAAGAAGAGAGGAAGAGAGGAAGGGGCGAGAGAGGGTGGGGGAGGTCAGAAAAAGAATCTACCTTGTTTTGGAAGGTACTAGAAAAAACTGTAGGTTATTGGGCAATGGGGGTAAATAAATCAAGTATTTTTAGGATGCTTATTCTGGCTACAGAGGTTGTGTGCAGAGGAAATGAGTAGTCAGGAAGTTAGACTCGGTGGTTGTCTGCTACGATAAATAACAAGAGTACACCAAAGACCTAACATGCAGAGACCAGAGGACAGGTCACACTTCCAAAGGGATGTGTCATTCACTGTGCTCAGAAGGGCTGACTGAAAAAGGGAAAATGGAAATTTTATAGAAGAAAATGTAAGAAAAACCTGGATAGCTTCAAAATCTTCTGCTGTCTAATCTCTGGCATCTAGACAATGACAAAAGGCTTTTGGGGTCAGCCATGAAGCCTGAAGACTTCTTGATTTGTGCATGCGGGTACTGACAAGTTATGAAGCAAAATGTAGCAGACAGTGTCAAGTAAGGAACCTAGGGGAGAGCCAGTGAATCTGATGTGAGAATTCTCTCTACCCACTCTTAGTACTGTAGGAAAAATGAAAGCACTGGATAATGGAAGTTATCCAGGCTAGGAATCCAGAAATTTCAGGAAAGGGAGAAGGGTATCTAATGTTTTATGAAGGCATCTGAAACACACTCATTGTGTGACTATGGTTAAGGAAAGGAAGCCAGGTTAAGCAGGAAAGACTGACAGACCTAGTCTTGAAAAAAATTAAGAAAGAAAGGGGGGGGAGAAGGGAGAGAGGGAGAAAAAAGAGAGAGGGAGAGGAGAGAGAGAGAGAGAGAGAGAGAGAGGGAGGGAGGGAGGAGAGGGAGGGAGGGAGGGAGGGAGGGAGGGAGGGAGGGAGGGGAGAAGAGAAGAGAAAAAAGAGAAAAAAAAGAATTAGGCCTTTAGTAGATGAACACAAAGGCTAGGGTAAAATGGCAAACTTGAAAACTTCTAGGAGAAAAATGCAGGGAACACAAATATAGACAAGCGAGGAAATTTCTGAAAAGGATAAACAGGACTGCATTGAATTAGAAAATGCTCTAGAGCAAGAGAATTCCAGAATAAAGAGACATCCTACAGAATGGGAGGAAAAACTTAACCAGTTATACCTATAACAGGGAATTAGTATCCAGAATATATAAAGATCTCACAAAGTTAGAAGCACACCAAATAAATATCCATCCCATCATAATGGACATTTAAATCTCCTATAATTTTATACTAATACAAAATATTTTGCAATGAGATTCTGGGAGACTGAAGTAAATATAGTTATAACATTGTAATTATCTGAATACTTCTTTATGAATCCTGAAGTCTTGTCCTAAATCCATGCATATCACTTTTAAATGGTTCAAATTAAATATGTGCAAATTATATTGAAGCAAGAAGAGAAGATTACTCACAGATTGTACAACTCACTAGCATTCCCTTTATAAATAAGAGAGCCCACCCAACTACACCAAGAGCTACAATAAACAAAATCTCAATAGATTAAATTTATAGAGCTGGAATTCTCAAATCCAGCTGCACACTAGAATTTGTTAGTGAGGTTTATTCTTTTTAATCTGCCATATTCATGTTATTTCAAATAAAAATATCCAGAAGAAAAGATCAGGACATTACTTTTGAGAATCTCCAGGTGATTCTAACATGACCAGAGTTAAAAGTCATGTTGTGCACTGGGATTCAACACTCCAAATATGAGAATTAGAAGGAGAGAGCTCACCAGGCAGGCTGGGGATCTGTGCTTGAGCTAGAGACCCAGACTAAAGTTGCTATGTCTCAATGAACAATACTCAGAGGAGCTGCATTATAGCCACTGGAAAGCCCTAATTTGCTGGAACAATCAATTTAGGAAGTAATCTCGTCTTTTCAGATAACACCCATGTCTAATGGCCATTCTGACCTTTTTTCTACAATGATTCATCTGGCTGGAATTGTGAAAATCAGTTCAGAAACCATTACAAAAGAATTCTGGCCTAGAGAGAGACTTATACAATGAGCAATGGCACTGGGGTTGTCATCCTTCACCCCATGCACATATCATCCCCTGTACTTAGGAGTAACCACCGATATTATAGCTTCAAAAGTCTTTCTGACATTACTTCAAGAAACAGTAAAGAACACTGGTTTAAAAAAACAGTATTTGGAGCAAGGCTTCAAGGAAAACCTTGACTCATAAAAATTAATCATGCCTTGGGTTTCTCACTGAATGGTACCGTGCTCAGGTTTCTCCTTTGACAAATCGGAAATTAGGATCATAGGAACTCCTCTCACATTGTTGTCATGTACCCGGCAGGGAAAAATGGGGATATGATTATGAGCTAAGCACGTGCAAATGCTGCATTATTGATAACGCAGCTTGTACTGGAATTGGGACTGGTCGGCCAGTTCCCACCCACCTTGCATGTCTGAATCATGTTGTCTGGAATTCCTCGAATTTTCAAGGTTCAAACTCCTTTGTCTTTATCATAAATGGCTGTACTGAGGGAAAAACAAAACTCTTAAAACCTTTGACCAGAAAATGTCCAAATTCTATATAGCTCAAAAATGATACTAAATGGCTTTTATGTTCATTGCTGTCACTGTCAACAAATTACATTGAGACATATGAATTTAAAAGCAAAATATGGATTATGTTTATATAGGTTTAAAACTTCAATTTCTTTTAGTTTGATGTTTTTTCAAGGCTCTTGGGATCTTGGAGTCCTATAATCTATTTCAATAAGTTGTTAAGTTAAAACAACTGTTCAGCAAGAAATTCTTTTTCATGTCAAAGTTTATTCGGTCATGCTGAACTTTAATCCCATTTTTCTCCAAGTTTGTGTTTTGTGACCATTTAGAAAAATGGCAAAGTGGCAGCTACTAGGATATAACTCCAATTGCAGAAAGGACATAAAACCTAAAAGCTGTGTGGGAACCTTGAGATTTGCTTCCCATTGTACTAAATGCCATATGAATGAGAAGCCTTTAAAGAACACACACAAAGCATCCTGAGACGTAATTCTAACTACAAAGTTGGCCCCATTTTAGATGATGAGTTCACAGTCCTGACATCAACTATGTAAATTATGTCTATATGAGTATATTTATATAATAATAATGTATGCACAGGAGATACTTATGAAAATAATAAAACAAACAAACAAATCCATCAGAAACCACTGTGTAGAAGGATGAATGCAAAGTCAATCGGGCAGGTATAAAAAGAAGGTCAATTCATAAAACTTCTCACATGACTTTCAATATTATTTAGTAATCTATTTTGTCTTTAAGCAGCAGCTTTTCACAAAAAAATCATTTGGTCTTTTAACTAGTCAGAGAAATATTATGGCCAAGGTATTTCAAAATCTTCACTAAAAAGTATTTAAAACCAGGGGAATTCACAGGAATCTGCTCTGAAAGTTCATTTGAGAGATTCATATTTCTCGGTACTACTTTATACTGAAAGTCAACTGTAGTTATGATACACTAGAAATAATTAACACTAAAATCCTCTCTAGCCTGTGAAGAATTTAGGTCATTCCATGGATAGGATAATGTCTATGTTAATTCTCTAAATCCCACAGGATTCAGGTCAGAGACCTACACACTGCAGGAAGGGAGAATATAATTTTAGATAACATTTGAAGGAAATCTTGCAAAGTGATTAGAATCTGTATCAGCATCTTCCTTGTTGGAATGCTCACCAAGGGCAAATATTTATAGTAGATATCTTCCTACCTGCTCGTTATGTTCTATAGTTAGCACGCACGTGCTAGTTTGCTCAGCATCAAGCTGTCTCATTATGCCAAATACTCTCTAAGGATCTACAAGGTCTGTCTTTAAGTGTATCTAAGTCTCACCACTTGGCTCCATCACACTGTCAATACAATGATGTGACCCCACAGCCATAACCCACAAAGCACATAGCACAATCATTTAAAGTGCACCAGTGTGTGTGTGTGGGGGGGGCAGTCAAGGAGTCAGAGAGATGCCTGAGCAGTTACAAATACTTGCTGCTTTTATGGAAGACATGGATTTAGCTCCCCGCATCTACATAACAAAGCACAAACACCTTTAAATTTAAGCATTATTGATGCTCTATTTTGGCCTTCAAGGGTACTATAGGCATACTCATGGTGCACATACATATATGCAGTCAAAAAGATTCATATATATATATATATAATATATACACATATGTATATGTGTATGTATATATAGTTTATTTTTAATTAATAAAACATACAGTTGGATTGTTATGTCTTTTCCTTATCTAAAGCCATTCAATGTCTTTCAGTGTCTAAGACAGAGAAACCATTGTTAACATTTTAAGTGGGCTGGTTTAAACTACAACCCTGACACAGTGTTTGGAATATAGAGCAGATTTGTTAAGTGGGTCAGGCACTGTTAATCTGCCTACCCTGTGTCAACTCGGCATGTGTCCCTTCAATGGCATAACCCCAGATTTGTCAGGACTGGTGATTTTCTCAGCTTTTCTTAAAGTTTTATAGACAGGGTTCACTGCTTAATTGTAGCACCTGTGACATATAAGAGGCTGTCTATAATTGAGGGACTCTTTAAAGTTTCCAGTTAGCTGTAAAAGATAAATTTCCTATCTATCCTGTAAAATTAGATTCCCTACTATGACTGCTTATCATAGGATCCTGTCTTTTGTAACATTAATTACAATTTATAATTATGTTTCTGAAGGTTTTTTTTTTATCTCTTTACTCTTCTGCAATTTCTATAATCAACATTTCTGCCTTATTTATAGTTGGTCCTTGTCACCTCTCACAGAGCTGGTACTAGATAAATACTTGTGGTGGATAAGAAAGAAGAAAAAATTACTTTATAAGAATTAAACATTGTAAATTATGTATTAAGTCCATTACATCAATGAGCATTTGTGACACACTTAGCTTGTTTAAGGCATTAATGTTGATGATGTAAGAGTAATGAATGGTAACTCTGACATGGGTCATGCCCTTAAGACTGACAAAGCCCAGTGCAAAGGGAAATGCATGGGCACACACAAACATTATGAACATTATGTGTGTCACAAGTGTTCAAAGCAGAAAGATAACCTTTTTTTGGCTTTTAGTATATCCGTTTATTATTCTCAGGGTTTCTATTAAGCACAGAAATAAGAATATGACAAGAGTCTTTTCACAAAGCAAAATTAAAATCACAATGTACATAAACATCAGAAAATTGGAGAAGTAAAAAAGTTAGTTCAATTTAAAACAACCATGACACAAAATACTTGTTTCTTCTCCTGCCATGTTTTAAATTTATATATCTAAAGTAGATTAGTGTATCACGAAAACATTCATTCTCATACTCTGTGTATAAGATGGCAGAGGTTATTTTGAAAATATGTAGAGTCTGTCCAGATCTTGGAATTAAATTTTTTCCTTATTATTGAGTACTGGGAACATGCTGTGACTGATGTCTAGGCGGACAATACTAAGTCCCACTTGGATGAAGTAGGCAAGAGTAGTGAACAGTGTAGATGAGCAACGTCTCAGACAGGTTACACAGAAGGTGCTTCCAGAAGCTCAGGTCGCATGTGAGGAACATGAAACAGCGTAGGAAATAAGGAGATACAAACAACATCCCTGTGTGCTCACTTCTTTAGCTCCATCCCCAAGAAAGTTCAGTTTGGTTGTGGAATAATAATAACTGTACTTTGGGCAGGCAAGATGACTCAGAGGATTATGGCAATGGCTGACAAGCCTTGTTTGATCTCTAAACCTCACATAGTACAAAAAGATAATGGTACCCACATGTTGTCCTCTAATCTACACATGCATGATGTGGCAAATACACACACATGCATGAACGTGCATGCATGTGTGTGCACACATATGCACACACACACAAACACCACACTACATGTAAATTAAAAGAAAAATTTAAAGGAGTAGTTATATTCTGATGTAAGCAACTTGCAAAAGTTCTCTCTGGAGATGGAAGAAAGAGAAGACGTAGGATATGGTGTCCTGAACAAATTCTATCAACATTGACAGGGGTGCAAATTAAAATCATTGTAAAATTATATATCCATAACTCTTATGCTCTAGGAAGACAAAATGAGAAGTCACTTATTGGAAAGGTATAGACATAGCTTAGTGCTCAGCAGAAAGTTGGGAAGAAGAACATGGATTACAGAATTGGTAAAATAAAAAGGAATTTCTCTCTGAAAGCTTGTTGTGTTCTTGTAGTTCTTCCAACTTTAAATGACATCGACCTCACTATAGCTTAAATGCCATTACCAGAGGCAAGGTTCAGAAAATGTTGCAGTTAAAAAAATAATTTTAATTACCTCTGAAAATCCGGTAACACAAGCAAACATGCCAAATGTGTGTGAACATAAGTTTTCAAACTTTCAGAGTACCAATGAATTGACTATTTCATGTGCTTATATCAATTTAAGAAATATAAAGTTTTGTCCCTCCAGATGGACCATCCAATTAATACAGTAATATATATATATATATATATATATATATATATATATATATATTCTTATGTTCTTATGCATATATACATATCATATATTATATATTCTTATGTTCTTATGCATATATACATATATATATATATATATATATATACACACTTTATACAGAGTTTTATTATTTTATACATGCTATAGTGTAGATGCTGAATGCTACTTAAAGGTCCACAAGTTAAAAATATGGTCCTTAGAGTGGTGGTATTTAGGGGATTATAGAACTATAAAGAATGTGGGCTTACAGAATATACTTAGAATAATAGAGATGTGCACTTGGAAGGCATTTGGGAACCTGAGAATTTCTTTGCTTCCTAGTTCACTTCATGAAATTTGCTCCAAATGCACCCTATCCCATACCTACTTGACCCTGTCACTCAATGCTTTTACCAAAAGCCCCAAATGATGGGGACATCAATCCTGACCCTCCAAAACTATGAGGCAAAGGTTTCACTTTTTAATTTAATAACTTCAAGTGTTTTACTATAGTAAAATAAAGCTGCTAATAAATTACAATACATATTTAATATAGATATTTCCTCATTTGTATTTCAAAATGTCCTCACAGTTCATAGATTTCTTACTCTTTGAATTATTTGGCTCTCAGGACCTCTGGGAATTGTGTATTATTTTACTGCCCATTTTTAGATATGGACGTAAGTTCAAAGGATGGGAAGGTACAACTTGCTTTAAAAGACACGAGAGAATGTGTGTGCTCAAGAGAAACTGAAGAACTATTTCAGAGAGCTCCGTGAGTCTTTCATACATCTAGAGCAGCACACAGACACCTCTCATAGCAGGTGGAAGAATGATTGAGCTGTGCATCACATCACATTCCTTCCCAAGATTTTCAGATATTGGCTCATTTGTCTTCCAGCATCCCTGAAAGATAAATATGAGCAGGTAGGCTCATCTGCATTCCCTGAGATGAATCATCGGAGACAAGGAAGGGTGAAGCTGAGATGAGCTGCTGAGCTCGTGCAGCCATCAGACTAGAATTGAAGTCTCTGCTTTCATCCTTGGGCTCCTTCTATTGACCTGGGTAACAGAATGTCTGAGTGAAGGTGGGAGATGATCAAGGGGAAGCAGCTATGTCTATCACTTGGCTGCCAGATGTCTAACATCTTTCTCTGGTACTTCTGCCCATCAGACTGTGGGATAACAGGGAAATGAACCTTAAATTTGACCAAATGATATAAACAGAACTGCAAACAAATAGGCCAATTATTTGGCAAGATTCCTTGGGTATCTGAAGTGAAGTCACAGTAGCCTTCTAAGTCCCTTTTACTTTAAAAGACACAGAAAAGAAGAAATCATCAGTCTTATATTTTTTTACCCTAAATAATTGCCCTAATGTGAGGGCAACCCACCCTTTTTCCAACATGCTAAATAAGGTGGTCCTAAGAGAACATCAAATGGAGTCGGAGATGCTAGCATCTTGTGTGTTTCCATTCATGCAGTTTTTCCTGGTCTACCTTGTATTCAACTAGGATGAGAAAAAGCAAACTGAAAAAAAGATGGATGTCAGAGAAGGGTAGTGATTCAGCACGCATCTGGCTCTCCCATGAGAGAGGAAGGTGGGGGTGTAGGAAGAAAGCTGCATGGGACCTGTCTCACCTTAACCCATAGCTGTGGACTCTGGGCAGGTGAGACATTCCGATAGCAAGAACCTACAAGTGTAGCCACAGGATCTGGTTCAGATGATTGCAGAAAGGAAGCGCTGACCCCCTGAGCTCTCTCTCAATCCCTTATATGTTGCCAGAACTGTCATCCATGCCACTAACAAACAACTGCCCAGAAAGCAACAATAATCCCCAGAAACCAACACTCCCAGTAACGTAAAAGATGACTGGTCTGGCTCAACCCATTTGCTTTCTTCCCACCTCTCCATAAAAGAAAAAGAAGAGGAAGAACTCCAAAGGCCAGCCAACAAATCTTCCCCTGAAGAAGAAGATGTAGATAAGAGAGCTAAGCCACAGCTTCCTCAGAAAGCAAAGATCCAAAGACTGGCCTGGAGTGCTGAAATTTCTGTATAAGAAATGATACTGAAGTTTTCAACTGAACAGAATGTGAGTTGTGAAAAATGACTTGAAATTTCTCTAATCTGCCTAGGACGTTGCTAAGGGATCTGTTACCCAGCTGGGAAGAATTTTTGACATAACACAACAGGGGAGCAAGAACTAGTGAAAACTGAAAACCATTTCATCTTGGTTCCCACTGAGCCTAGCCTTCTCACTATACTAGATAGACATGGATGCGAAAATCAACAAAGACCCCGGGGGAGGAAGGACAGGCATTAGAAGGGAAGGAAGAGTATTATTTATGCTTCTCCACAGAGATGATTTACTGCAGTGAAAATGGTCCATCAGCACTAGCCACAAGAAACACAAAGAAAACTAAGGCTGCGCCTTCCTTGTGGTGGCACCTGCCGTTTTCAGGTTCCTACTTTCACACTTGAATGTGGGCAGTGTACACTGACTAATCTAGAGAGGGTCACACTTGACATGGCAAGAATGTTTATTTCAAGCACGAGCCACAGCAGTTGAATGCAGTGTGTGTCCACAACATTACTCATTTCACACAGCCGCTGATTATAATGCATGCTCCCTGCAAAAGCAACCAAAATTCAGCAAGGCAGAAAAATACAAACTACCATTCTTGATCACATATCATGAGTTTAAAAAAAACTGCAATTTTCAGTGGCTTAATGTGGGCCAAAGTAATCAATCATTTTTCCTCATTTGTTATAACTTCCATTTGACCTTATGATCATCTTGGTCATATAAACTAAACCTACAATGACCTTAACCTGGCAATAATTTCTCAAAGTGTTTTCCTACTGTCATAAAAATAATATAATTGTCATAAAATATTAAAACTAAATATTACCAGATGCAACTATCTATGATTTAAAACCCCTGCGATTAAGTTTCAGAACATATACATCTATAGTAAGTCTCATAATTGAGAATAAGAAAGAAAGTAAAATTTAATTATATTTGACTGTTAGTGTATGTAAAAACCCTGCCACTCAGTAATCTCTGTACAGTTTAAAATTCTGCTTGATTCAATGAAAATAAGGGAATCTAGTGTGTTCAGATAAATCCAACAGACTCTTTAAAGCATCCTAGAGAAATACATCTTGCAAAGAATGTATCAAACTCCAGAATTCTAAAGAGAACCAGGATAGTTACAAGGACAGGAGACACCTATAGGTATAGAGAAAACAATATGGCACATAACAGGCTAGTGTATTTACAGAGTATAAGCAAGCCTCACTGTTCTAGCACTCAAATGGTTAAGGATGTGTTGAGAGAGTAAACCAGGAATAAGGAGACCAGCCCCAAAAGGAACTATTGCAGAAGAGGGAAGCTGCTAGATTCTTTGAGAGGGAAGCTAAGCAACGGTCAGGTGAGCCACAGCTCAGCTCTGCTCACATCCCCTCTCTCATCTTGGGAAGGGTTCCCACTGCCTAGAGACAATGTAATATTGACAGCAAATGTCAGAAATCAGAGAGTCTCAAACTGGACACAGAAATGTAGAGAGAATGGTTTGGGTAGTGGAAGGGAAAAGACCCTGGCTTGTCTGTTAAAAGAAAGAATTCAGAAAATAATATTTCTTGATCCATTGAGGTTAAAAAAACCCTCTGTCTTTACACTGAAACCTAGCACAATACTGAATATAGAGCAAGATATTGAAGAGCTTAGTATTATGCTCTGATCAAGCCATCTGACGTCTTGACAGTAGAGTCCATGTCACTAACCATTAATTAAAGAAGTGGCAGTAGAAAACCTTTGTTCTTCCCCAGACACCAGTGGAAACGTCTGTACAATGAGGGCATTCTTTTGTGCAGCTCTGAAATCTTCTCCAGCCACACTTATTTTTACAGGATGAATTTGTTACTCAGTGAGTACTTAATGGAAGCACTTAACCAACAAAAGATTCTACACATCTTTAATGATTCAGAAAACATTAGGAGAAAATACAGAGAGTTTGAAAACATAATGTTTAATTCACAATACAACAGATGAAATATTCAAAGGAGAGGATGTCTAGAGCTGTGTGGGGTTAGGAAAATGAATGTGAATCAGGGAAGAATGTTACTGAGGCCTGAAAGGATTCACCCCAAAGAACTCTTTCACCAGAGCTCTGCGAAAGCAGGCTGCAGGCAGAAGATGGACTATCTAAAACTTTTCATTCCAAGTCCAAGAGATTTTCTTGATCTCCAATCCTTGATTATACACACACCTTTCTCAATGATTCTTGACATTTGTGATATGGTTGGATTTTGGGGAATTGATATACATGGGTCAGAAGATAGTCAACTTCTTGTTCTTCATTTTTATGACTCTATTCAAGAGAAGGAGTGCACTTTCAGTTGTAGATGGAAAATTGCGAGCTCTCCTCTCCCTCTCCCAGTTCCCTTCCCCCTCGTCCTTCCCCCTCCCCTTCTCATCCCTCTCCCCCATCTCTCTGTCATGGGAAATCAGAAAGGCCTGGTCCTTCTTTTCATTTATTGAATCCAAATGACGAAGGAGAAACGATGACCTAAGCATGTTATAGGAACTTGCCAAGAGGCTAGGAGCTGCACCTCTATCTGACAGAAAGAGAAACACAGACTATCCTCCTGGGAGTCCTGGGAGTATTCTAGTACACCCAGGCAGCACGACTGCATGAGTTTATAAAATGAGGTTGGTTTTCTGGGGATAATTTGTGTGTGTGAAAAGACATGAAAATGATATGAAGGAAAATAATTCCCTCTGGTGCCTGAAGATTAGCTCTTAATCATTTATTTATAAATATGTAACTTACTATGTATTAATTTTATTGTATGGGTATTTTGACTGCATTTATGTCTGAGAATAGATGGGTACAGTGACCACAGCAGTCAGAAGTGGGTATCATAATCATATTCCCTGGGACTGGATTTACCAATGATTTTGAGCCACCAAGTGGGTGCCAGGAATGATCCTTTAGATGAGCAGTCAGTACTATTCAACACTAAGTCATCACTCCAGGCCCTGGTCATTGACTTTAAATATAAGGCATCAAAGAAATACAAGATTAAAAAAAACACTTTATAAAGATAAAATCTTGTATTTACTGCCCCCAGTCTCATGCTCCTCCTGCTTAGCCTCCTGGGTACTGGGTTATATGAGTATACCACCATCATCTGCCAAAATTTAAATACTAACTGACCCATTGCATTGGAAATTTTTATAAATAGCAAGGTCTAATAATGGGAACAGTACAATTTCATAAATGTTACACATGAGTCAGCAATGTTCAGTGTAAGAGACACTATAGGATCACACTTAGAAACAACCAGTATAAGGCTAGCCAACTGGCTCAATAGTTTCGAATGCACATGGCTCTTGTGGGAACCCAAGTTTGGTTCCCACATCAGGCCATTTACAGCTGCCAGCAACTCCAGCTCCATGGGAGCCAAGGCTTCCCCAGACACTGCACCCATGTTTATACATCCACACTCAGACACAAGCACATACGCAAAATTGAAGATAAAAATAAAATTCTTAAAAGGAAAGAAACAACACACACTTAGGTTGTTGAAGGATGGAGTTAGGACGGCCTTACTTATTTATCTCTTATGCCGTTTGCATTCTTACAATTGTTACATGGTTGCATTGTGTCAATTTGATACACTCTAAGGTCATCAAGGAAGAGGAGACCTCAACTGATAAAATGCCTACACCATATTGGTCTGTGAGCAAGCCTCTGAGACATTTGTTTGATTAGTGATTTATGTGGGAACTTGGCTCTCACTGTGGGTGGCACCACCCCTAGAGAGGGAATCCTTGGGGCTAAATGAAAGCAGGATGAACAAGGCAAGAGAAACTAGCCGTAAGTAGCATTTCTCCTGATCTTTGCTTCATTTCCTGCCTTGACTTCTTGTCCTGACTTCCTTTCTGATGATCTATAAGCTGTAAACTGAAATAAAATTTTTCCTCCCCAAGCTGCCTTCGGTCATGATGTTTATGACAGCAACGAATAAGTAACAAACATACCCCTCAGTGGTCGGTGCCTTCAATCCTTGCAGTGTTTCTGGACCATGTAAGGCTGTTATTCAAAGCTATGTTCTCTGGATAGCATTGATAAACTACTACCTAGAATCCCCAACATAACCTCCAAGGACACAGAGCTGTAAATGGAGGGAATGAGAAATAAATTTTGAAAGAAATTTTGTTATCATTATAACAATTATCAGAAAGTTTTGAATGCTTATACTTTCAGGGAAAACACTGACTGAATAACTGATAACCTCCCTCAAGCCTTCCTCTAGAATTTCTATAAGAAAAGTCTTTCTTCATAAGTCTTTTACTAAAGCATCTAGTCTTCACTTCCACAAATACTGTTCATATCTTTTGAATTAGGAAATGATGATCAATATTTGGAATGTTTCTAAATTTTTGTCTATTATTCTTCATTTTGGATTCTGTCTTTAGATACACAAAAGTGTGTGTGTATGGGGTGTGTGTGTGTGTGTGTGTGGTATACTTATGCATGTACACATCCATGATTAAAGTTCTAATTTGACCTCAGGAATCAAATAGAAGATGGGAGAATGACCTTTCTTTGAAGGCACAGTGCTTTGTAAATGCCCTTAATTTTCTAATCTAGCTTTTACCTACTAGATATTATCAGATGTTAGAAAAGAATAATAAAGAGAGTTACATGTGGAGAATTCTTGAGGTGTCAGGAACTCTGCCCAAGGGTCCATGTGATTACGTATTATTTATTACTTACAGTAAATGAGGAGCAGCTTATTACTGCATCCATCTCAGGGAAGAGAACATTGGAGCCTCAGTGATGTCCAAATTGCCTAAGATCACAGTATCAGAACTCTGGAGCCGAGGCTCAAAGTTTGCTTGATGTGAAGCATTGCACTAACACTGTCTTTATTTTCCCAAATTAACACGTAAGTAACCAGTCATAATGAGTCACATTACAGGTGCTGGGTTCGAAGCTTAGAACCATGTGCTCCATTGTTATGGGTCTACCACTAGGGTACCTTGAAATACCTAACCCTGTTATGATAGTACAAACAGCTTGTGAATCTGGAGCTAGTCTGTTCTCTGAAATAGAAGGATTATAATTTCTCTTATGAATTTAATTTTTGTATAATGACACTAAATTACTGAAAAGGGGGTTGGAAATATTATTGGTCAGGCTTTGTAAGGGGGAAAAAAATAAAAAGCCTACTAAGTGCTATATTCCTCCTCTCTGTATTAAGCTATTCACAGATACGAAAGCTCATCATTGATTGACATGATGTCTATATGGCCTCTGTAGCTAGTAAACTGAGATTAAACAACAGAAATTGTCTCAAGAATTACACAACTTTCTAAAACAAAAGTCAGTGTCTTCATGACTACAATGGAAACAAATTATTTTCTTATACTTGTCTCCTAACTCAAAGCAATAAATAAAGTTATAATAAAGGGTTTGATGTCAAGTAACAACTCATATTTTCATATTTTGAGGTAAAATATGTCATTTTTAATGCTACAATAGGTGGATACTTCATGCATCACAACGCACAGGAAACACACACTACTTTGTATACTCGCTAAAATATAAAGTATAAACAAATACATATGATTTTTACAATGTGAATATAATGTTTTCAAAACCAATTAATATTTTTTTATTTCTATCTTTTAGTGTGCATATTTTGCTCATGGTAATCTTAGTCATATAGTCATGAAATATTAATAAGCATGTCTTTCCCTCTTTCATGTGTGTAACTACTGAAATCTACAGAGAATGTCACCATTTACCAGGAGAAGCAACTGAGCAAGCCATTTGTTCTTTCAAAAGACATATGATAGGAAACACATCGAAGCTACCAAGCAAGAAAACATACAAAAAAGTGTTTCAAAGGTGTGCCATCGAGCTAGGACTGTGCACAAGGAACAGAATTTCCCAGCTACTCAGTAGGAATTGCTGAGATGTATTTTTGTACAAACAATATAAAAATAGAGAAAGCAATGACCTAGGGAAGAACAAGAGATGTCTCCCCAAAGGGATACCAAGGCAGCAGTAGGAGCTGCATGTAGAAAGAGGCATGCATGCTGGGGTACAGCTCTTGGACATTTATCCAAAAGTAATGGAGAGAGAGACCAAGGATCTGGGAGGAAATGTAGAAGGAGAAGAGAGAGGGATGATAAAAGATGGGAAAGGGGGGAAGTGGGAAGGAAGAACTGGAGAAGGAAAAGTTAAAGAGTAAAAACAGAAGGAAGAAAAGGAAGGAAACCTGAAATCTCATCATGTTTCAAGGAAAGATTTCCCTAACAGTATTCCCAAAAGGACAAAAACCAAACTTCAGTTCAGGATCAGATAGATTCTTTCTGGTCTGTTATGACACATATACTTAAGACAGAGCTCTGTGACACACCAATTGTAGCAATGCACATAGCAGGAACTTAAACAACACTAGCATTTAGGAAGTTAAAGGGTTAAGATTTTGCAGACACCTGATCAATATTCAAATCTATATAATAGTTCCCAGCTCGGGATCATGTACAGCAGTTTGCTTTGAATCCTGGCCCCACCTCCCTTACCAAGAGACACAGTGTCTTCTGCGTGTGCTCCCGTGCAGCATGTGTAGAGTTCTAAAACCTTTCTCTAAAGCAAAGTGCACTAACAATAAAAAGTAGTTCAGACTCGGTGAGCCTCCAATCATAAGATCTATATCATATAATTCTATGTACTGAAAAAAATGTAGGAATAGACCTGACACTGGTTCTACATTGTACAATTTTAAAAAACTGGAGAGCATGGGAGACAGGTGATTGGCAGGCAGACCTCCCCCACTGTCCTTAACAGCATTTCCTATGTGGCTTTGGACCTCTGCTCCGAATGTGTGCCTCAGAAAAGACAGTTTTCAAGAACAAAGAGTAGTGTTGATGAGAAACAGTGCTCAGTTCTCCCTCTCCAGGGAGAAGCAATGAACACAGGCTCAGACTGGACACAACAACCCTGGAGTGTTTATTGGCCGCTCCCACTTGATGGCACTATACAGACTCTCGAAATTGCTTACTTAGCTTTTTACATTCTGAACCAAAAACTTAGCTTCTGCACCCACCCACCCAATAAACAAATGCAGGCTTTCACACATGTAAGGGCATCTGGACACGAAAGAGAGCCAGTTTTCAACTGAGTCATCTCTTTTCTTTGCCAGAACAGGCTCTGTCCCAAATAGCTGCTGACTCTAACAACTACTATTTTGAAAGGCTGACTCTGTGTGATGCAGCCTAGTGGGAAAGAGTCTGACTGAAGAGCAGAGGCCCAGATAGGTCATAACGTCTATTTTTTGCATCCATAGCTAACATAGAAGTACCATTCATAGAGCTGAAGGTGAGATGGTGAATGGAGTGAGCAACTTTTGACCTTTTAAGGCTCTGAAATCCTACGAGGGTAACTCTATCATACTTACAGAAATATTTTTGTGAAATGATTGGAGATGTTCCATTGAGGTTTAAAGTACATAAGTAAAAACACATCCATGGAAAATATGACAGATACATGGAGAATGAAATTTGATTTAGCATGTTACTTATTGCCATGTTAGCGTATAAGATTAAGAGCACAGGCTCTGAAGCCAAGCAGCTCTTCAAATCTTAACTTCTAGTTAAGGCTTCATGACACTTGGATGAATGCTTTCCATGTCTGTGCCTCAGTCTCCTTATTTAGACAGTGAGGATGATCCAAAAGTATCTCTCTCCTATTGAGATATTCTAGAGGTTAAGTGAGAAAATATGTGATACGGAACGCCAGATGGCTTGTTATCCTATCATGCCTGTTTGCTAGTTGATGTGATAGAGCATAGTATGTAGATAATACACTGTTATGGTGGTCAGTATGGGGATGATTGATACTTAAAATATAAATAGCTGAGTATGGTGGCACATGGCTGTAGTTGTAGCTACTATATACTTGTGAGCCTGAAGTTGAAGGGAGGTTCACTTAAACTCATGAGTTTGAAACTAGCTTGGGAAAGATAGTGAGAATTGAAATAATAATAGTAATAATAATAACAAGAAGAAAGGTTTTCTCTTCTATTGTTAGAACAAACAAAAGTGAAACAAAAACTTTTCCAATGTTCATTACAGAAGTAAGTAAAAATAAAGATAAAAGATTGAGAAGATAATGAGATGGCTCAGAGGGTAGAGATGCTTGCTTGCTGCCAATCTTGATGCCCTTTGTTTAATCTGGAACTCGTATGATGGAAAGAGAAAACCAGACCTCATAGGTGTCCTCTGACCTCTACCTGTTCCCCTGAGAACCTGCCCTGCTCCATTTAACAAAAACATGTAACCATTGTCTTAATTATAGAAGATGAAGGCCTGTAGTAACAGCAACTAGTTCTTATTGAACAGCGACTGTTTAGCAATGACGATCCCACTTTGTCTTTACAAGCTTGTTATAGCTATCCCTCATTTTCCTGACTTGTAAATGGAACTCCAGACACATTAAGTGACTTGGCCACTGCTCACAGAATCTAAGAGTGGAGCGGGATATAAATCCAGTGCACAAACCCAACAATAATGTCAGACTGCTTTTTAAAGAACTGATGCATTTTTTTTCTTTTTTTTTTTTATTGGAAATTTTTTTACATTTCAGATATTCTCTCCTTACCCCATTTCCCCCCTCCCTCCCAGGAACTCACTATCCCTTCCCCCCTCCTCCTGCCTCCACGTTGGTGTACCCTCACCCACCCTCCCCCGTACCTCACCTCCCCATCCTCGAGTATCCCCCCCCCCCCACGACGTCCAGCCTTCATGAGACCAAGGATCTCTTCTCCTACTTATATATAGCTCCCTTGCATATATAGCTGGAGCCATGGGTCCCTCCCTAGCGCCCCAGGCTGGTGGTTTAGATCCTGGAGCTCTGGTTGGTTGGTTGGTATTGTTGCTTTCCTCATGGTGTCTCAAATCCTCTCAACTCCTTCAGCCTTCACTCTATCTTCTCCATTGGGAACCCCATGATCAGTTTAATGGTTAGCTGTGGGCTTCTGCCTCTGAGTATGTCGGACTCTTGCAGACTTCTAAGGAGACAGCTATATCAGGCTCCTGTCAGCATGTACATCCTGACAGAACTGATGCATTTTTATGTTAGCATTCACTTTTGTAAATGAGTTGGGTTTGTCATCAGCAAAAGTAAGTATTTTTGAATGCATAAAATAATGAAGTTGATTTTTAATACAAGGGGGAGCTTCCCAGACTGCAGTGTTGCTGAGCTGATTCAAGCAAACAGCACGTATCCCACTACCGAGTAACATTTCTGGCCCAGTCTTCTCTCTCTTCTTCTATATGTTTTCACGTTTACTTTGTAGCCTTGGTTTTGTCAAACTAGTCAGAAAATTTTGTGTTGATCAGTGTAACTAGTAATAGATAACTAGATAGCACAGGTCTCTTTCACACCTTAAGAAGACACAATGACTTTTAAGTGGAAACTTCTAGTTTGTTTGGAAAGTCAGTAAGGTCAAGTGATGTTTCGCTGAGGCACACAAGTGAAAGGATGTTTTGCTGGAGAAGACACATGAAAGACTGTTTTCCTGAAGTAGACACAGGTGAAAGGATGTTTAGCTGTAGCAGACACGTGAAAGGATATGTGATGGATTGTAAATATAACCCGACAGACAGTGGGAGAGAGAGCATTGTGCATTGGTTTCCTTTGTTTGCATTGGTTACCTGTTCGATAAAGACACTTATGCATTGGTTCACCTTCCATAGCGTTGTTGAGCTCTGTTTGTGGTAACACCACCACTGAGAGAAACTGGCCAAAGAACTGCTCGGGAGGTTACTGTGCCTTGACTTCTTGATGCTTCAGTGGCCTCAAGTTGGTTGTTTTTTTCAGGATTGTACTACATGCTGGTTCATATTTGGTGCTTGCTAAGGGGACTGAACTCGCCCCCAAAGAACTATTTCTAAACAGGTCCACTTCCCCTACATCCTAATAACTTTTCTCTTGAATGAGCAAGTTCAAGGTGGACATACTATTATATTACATTTGGAAAAGTGATTCAAAGAAGGAATTGAAGCATAATGTTGCATATGAAAGTTTGCAAATTAAAGATTACTAAGTAAAACTTGGGTAATTGGTTCAAAACCTTTCCTAAGAGATCCCAGCTTTCTCCTCTGGAACACTACTTTGTACTCTGCCAAGATTTACGGAACTCAGCCCAGGTGCTCCATGGCCTAAAACACATGACCAGATGTTACCAGCACAGGCAATATCTTTCCATGTGCTCACTGCCACACATCCTTCCACTTCTGGTTTAGATTTAGCCTCCAAGTCTCACCAACCCCTTTAATTTCCAACCATTCTTTAACTAAGGCAAGAGTCAGTGACACCAAATCACTAATTCAGAGTTTTTCATCTTCCTGATATTTCTGTAGATTCGAGAGCCATCCCATTCTCTCCATCCTAAAACTTTTATAATTTGAGTTTCACCTTGCTATCTTCTGCCTGCTCTTTTTTTTTTTTTCTTATCAGGCTCCCTCATTTGTAACGGAGCCTGACCACTGCTAATTCCCAATGTGCCATTGTGTTCCAAGGCTCTAATCTTAACATGCTAGTTCCTCATCCTATTTTCTTGTTTTTGAAAAATCTTTCCTTTTTCAAGGTCACTTCTGTAAGGCTACCTCCTTATCTCTATTTCAAACCCACTGTTACTTGCTTAATCCAAAATCATTCTACTTTGCCATTGTTCATACACCCTAGTACAAAGAGGGGAGGACAGACACATGGGGCACAGTCCTGCTAATGAGACTCAAGAAGGACTTAGGGGTATGTTTCCTAACAGAGAGAGGGCAGATGAATACCTTTTCTTTTTGTGTCTGTCTGGATTAGATAATGAAACATAAAGTCCTAGAAGGGCAGCACCTGTCTTGCATTTATGCAGAGGGAGGAAAAAAGGACTAGAGGTCAGGGTGATTGGAGAAGTGATGAGGTAAGAGAATCCTGGGTTTCTGATGGTATCACTCGCAGCGTGTGCATACACATACACAGACATGCTGAGGGAGCATAAGCAATGGCTACATGTGACTCTTGATGTGTGCATGTGTGTGTACATGTGTGTTTCCTAGCAGAGAGAAGGCAGATGAAATCCTTTCTTTTCATTAGATAATGAAACACAAAGCCCTAGAAACATGGCACCTCTCTTGCTTCTCTCTCTCTCTTCTCTCTCTCTCTGTGTGTGTGTGTGTGTGTGTGTGTGTATGAGAAAGAAAGAGAGATGTGGGTAGCTAATCATGCAACTGTTAGACAAATATTTCTAGAAAACAAAGCATGTCTTATTACTCTCTCTTTATTTCCTGTGTCTACTTCCAAATGACTGCTTAGATTTGCCCACATGGGTTTTTCCATCTGTATGTGAAATTAATCAAAATGAAAATCAATTTGATAAAAACAAGCCATGTATATGTGACATCTTTAAAGTTAGTACATAGCAGGACTTTCTATAGAATAAAAGTTAAAAGAACTTATGACACTGTGACACAACTAAACCTTAATGCAGCAAAAAAAGTCTTTAGGAAGCCCCTTTGAGGGAGTGGCACTGTACTATGTTGCTCTAGACTCAAGCTTGTCTGATTTTAACCTTACATAAGCACCCTAGGATGAGATTCCCTAATCACTTGACAACATGTCTGAGATTCTTTCATAGCTTACCTATACCTAAGCCTTGCTTCTGTCACTGAGCAAACCATGGGACAGGAGTGGGGAGGGGGAAGGGACCAGTGACACTAAGTTGTCACAGTTGTCCCTGTTGCACAGCAAAATAAATTCATCACAATGGAAATGAACAGTCAAAGTCAAGCACAGTATTATGCATAGAACTGAGATCTACTGGCTTCTAGAGAATCTGGCACTGTCCAAGGCATTAGGATCAACATCTGAAGAGTCTTCAAATACTGAGACCCTTTTCCTTCCTCAAGAGGCTCAACTTAGAGGCAGATACTGATCATAAAAACAAGAATAGGTTACCTTCAGTAGTGAAAAGATTGAAAGCCACCTTCAAAGTGAAAGGCACACTAAAATTAGGTGTACTTTAACCCTGCTGCTGAGACACTTCCTATTGTCAGTGGGTTCACTGTCGGAATTGAATTTTGACCACAATTAACTATGACATTGAGCAACTTAAATTTGGTTTCCAGCTTCACACATGTAGTGAACTAACGGGGACCCCATGGGAATCAAATGTGATACTCTGTTTACAAATTATTTCGTAATCTGTCATGTTCCATATCAATTAATTAATCTTTCTTTTTTGAAGTAAGTACATAGCTGTGAAACAATCTTACCCCTTTAGTCTACAATTCATTAATTACCATCACTTGACACTGTCTAATGTGTAGTTTTTTTTTGTTTTTTTTTTTTGGTTTTTGAGACAGGTTCTTTGTATAGTCCTGGCTGTCCGGGAACTCACTCTGTAGACCAGGCTAGCCTCGAACTCAGAAATCCACCTGCCTCTGCCTCCCAAGTGCTGAGATTAAAGGCGTGCTCACCAACGCCCAGCCTAATGTTGTAGTTAATAATGCCATTATGTCTTACTTTTATTGACATTGGTGTTCTGTGAGTCCGTCTAGTTGGTTAATCTCTTGGAGTAGGGAAGGGAAGGGACAGGTTTTATGCATATTTGGGCATGGTGACATTCCTAGAGTTGCTTGAAATTTCATGAGATTGAGTTTTGGAAGAGCTATTCAGCTAATCTTTTCCCCAATTTAACATGTCTTAAAATAAAAAAAAGCAGAGGAAGCTACACAAATCATAGACAACACTTCTCACTGCTTACTGTCTGGCACATCAAGGTCAAGGATCTACAAGACCATTGATTGATACGTCAGTAGAAATGATCTCAAACATCAGCTGGATGGTGACTGGAACAGAAAGAGGGACAGAGAAATTGTAGCACAGTGAGTGCAGCAGTGTAGAAGCACTATTTTGTCATCATTATTCCTCACTGTCTTCAGAGATGGATCCATAGACATCAGCCAAATAATGGGGCAGAAATGAGAACAAGACTCAAGATAAATTGGTTACAGTGTAAAATAGTGATGCTGCACAGTCATCACACTTTGTATTTTTCCTTCCCTCTGAAACAGAGACTCTCAGAAATGAATGTCACAGTATCAAAGCGGTCAGGACTGCCGTTCACAGATGTCAAAGTGACCCAGCCTGGAGCATCTTACAGACCTGGACCAGCCACACATCATGCAGCAAGAACACAAACAAGTACCAGGATTTAGGATACTCAGCAGAGACAGTCAACCTTATGGGGTCTGGTACCATGAAGTCTTCTCTAAGACATACAGTACCACTCAAGAAAGAACTCTGAGTGTAAAACATGCAGCACATGTGCCCAGCATTGGCATTCCCATTGCATCTTGCTTTCCTGAAGCAACTTTCCAGGAGTTTTACATTTTCCTTCCAGTCATTGACAGAGAAGGTATTGAAGTCTCCACTTCAGAAGAGTAGAAGCTGAGAATCCCCGTCCACACAGCCTGTAGCAGATCTGAGACTAGAGACACCACACTAAACCACTAAACGCTGTGAGTTTGACTCTCCATCCAAAAGGCATGCTTCTGCCTGTAGGCTCCATTAGCTGCCAAAGTTCTTTGAAGAGACAAATGCTATTCTTTCAATATCATTTCCAAGTATAATTTGGACTTTTTTCAGCTATAAAAGAACTTTGACTCTTGAATTTCAATTTTAAAGTTGTACCTAACAAAACACACACGTAATGAATATTAATGTACAGATTCATATTTGTATTTGTGTGTATGTATGAATCACAAATACAGACTAAAGTTTCTGAGATAAGACCCCAGGTTCTTTGTTGTTCTGGGGCCTGAGCAAGAAACCCTGCACATTCCATTACATCTCAGCTGAAATCTGAGAAGGACAAGCAAGTGTAGCAGCTAAAATAGTCTCTTTCTATTCTAAGTAGAAGTGGAGTGGAGTCAGAGTTGAATACAATACACTTGTCAATACTTTCTTCAAAAACATCAAATGACAATTTAAAAAATAGACATGCTACATTACAATAATTAGCTGCATATGTAGTAAAATAAATATCTATGGGACCTTCCAAAGGCAACAGTCTTTGACAGGGTTCAAAACTATTCCACAGTTTGTATTCAAGACTACTGTCTTTGCACACCAACACACTGAGTTCCTTGGGACTACTGTACAGTAAGCCACTGCTAGCACAACATTTGGAGACCTCCTCAATGAGCACACATTGAAGAGACAGTTCAACTTAATGCATGACACTCAAACAACCAAGATTATGACAAGACAAGGTCAGAATCTTTGTGTCGTGCAGACAGATGGCCTTAACACTCATCAGCAGGGCCATCACCTTCTGCTGAGGTACATGTGACTTTTCCATTCACTTTCAAAGTAATTTTCACTTCAATTTAACCTAACCTGGTTGTAATTATCATTCCATTCAAATGACTCCAAGAAAGGCCTGTGTTTCTTTACACTTTCCCTTTGTTCTCACTGTGCTGTGTATATAAACTTACGGTAATTAAAAACTATTCCTAGCCAGATCAGTGAAAGCTTTTGAATTACTAACTGCGGCTCCTTTCAAAACAGAAGAAATGTTTTGGCAATGAGTTGCACTTCAGTTTTGCAAAGCCAAGCATTAGTAGGAATCTAATACAAGACACATGTCCCCAATGCCCACATTTGGACTGTTTAAGGGTTCAATGCCATCAGACATCAAGCTTACCAAATATCATCCCACAGAGACAGCTGTGCCAAAGGGCTGCAGATAGACAGACACACCACTGGTGATGAGACAGACAATAAGGGCTAAGCTGCATGGCAAATGGTGACAGCTGAAGAAAACTTGACTAAGAGGAACAAGGCAAAGAGTCCAGAGTAGGAGAAAATAGCGGGGAATAGAAATGCACTCTTTCAGTCCTGGGCTCCAGCCTTATCATGACCTCAGAGGTTGGTCAGACATCAGATGATTAGTTATCAGGTAAGTGATATAAGGTTCACTTTGAATCATGAATAAATTATAGCTTACTGACTCTACCAGAAGAAGTCAGGTTTTCTACGTGATATCTGACAGCTCTGGTGAACTTCCTCCTACATAGTTCAGAGAGTTCTCACGTTTCAAGAAGTATCTAGGTGACTGCTTATTCTCTGCCTTCTCTATTCTGACCTGCTTTAGGGTACTTTCAGTTACAGACCCTATTGCATGTGGACTGTCCGAATAGCATGTCCTCACATCTTCATAGGCCACACATGCTAGCAAGTTCCCATGTGCCACTTGTTCACAGTGGGCT
Organism: Mastomys natalensis; assembly: GCA_021653895.1. Lineage (NCBI taxonomy): Eukaryota > Metazoa > Chordata > Mammalia > Rodentia > Muridae > Mastomys > Mastomys natalensis. Next base: position 1,124,980 of record JAJTUV010001064.1, read on the forward strand.
ATCCTCTGTGTGTGTATGTGTTTGTGTGTGTTTGTATGTGTGTATGTGTGCATGTTTATGTGTCTGTATGGTGTGTGTATGTATGTGTGTGTGGCATGTGTGTATGGTGTGTGTTAGGAAGAGAAGGGTCACACCATTGACAGCTCTCATTAGGAAATCTTACAAATGTGAGGTGACATTCTTCATGGAACAATGTGCTTCGTGTAGAAGCCTAATTAGTGATCAGAAGTGCACATCACGAAATCCTGCTAATGAACGGACTAGTAATATCAGCTAACAAAGAGCAAGTGGGGCATGGGACATAGTTTGATTGTTTTAGGAAAGGTAAACATAATCTGCCCTTTGATCTAACAGTTACACTCCCTGGTATACATCCAAGAGAATAAAAACAGATATTTGACATTGCATTCATCATTGTCAAACTCTAGGAGCACCCTGAATGTCTATCAATAAGGAGATGAATAAATAAATTGTGGCCTGTCACAAAAGCTTGGGATTCAGCAATGAAGAAGGATGGGGAATTGATCCACACAGCAAATGAATAAATTTAAACATTATTGAGCAACTGTCATTAGTCACTAGATGAAACATACTATACTACTTCAATCCTATAAATTTCAAGAATAAATGAAGTAGCTATATGAGACAGTGGTTGCCTGAGTCTGTATGGGATATCAGTCAACTGCATAAAGGCACAAGGGAATTTTCTGAAATAAATTGAATGGCTCATATTCTATCTTGGGCAGAAGATACATGGGCATCTGTAGCTAATAAACTCATCATTTCATATCCCTCCATGTTATTCTGTGAAAAATATACAGTAGTACAAAATAAGCATCCCATTTCTAAATGTAGGCCACCTTTCATCAGGCAGAAGTCAGGCAAACTCCTTCAGAAAGAGTAGCAAACATAAGCAAGGGAACTCCTTCTGTGTACATCTCTAGATCTCACAGTAAACTGTGTCTTCTCAAAGGCCAGAGCTGAGAGAAGGAGCAGGCTGAAAGGTCCCAAAAACACAGGAACGAACAAACAAGGTTAAAGGAACAAAGCAAATGTTTGAGCCATAAACTTAGAAATGTCACAAATAGTCTTAACCACTATTTTTTTCCTTTATGAATGGTTGTTAGCCCCTTCATAATTACATCTGTTGACGTAAAAATATACGTGGTCATAAAAGTGAAGGAAAGCTGATCAAGAATGCATGCATCACAACAGAGCCTAGAGAACTGAGGGTCTCTAAACATCTGGAATTCTCCAGATACCAGCCACATCTTCAGAGTGGTCACAATGATAACACACTTAACAGACTGTTGTGTAACTAAAAGGAAGCACGCATGGAGCAGTTGGTAGAGTGGTTCATTATCTCAGTTGCCTTCTGTCTCTCACTGCATCGTGACTTTCTCTGATAACAGAATTTGTTTCTTAACTGTTAGACTGAATATTCTGAAAAGCCAACACAGAAATCACGGACAAAGAGTCCTGAGTCCTTCTCTCTAGGGATTAATCTGTGCTAACATTAATCCACCTGGGGCAGAGAACACAGGAAGCAATAAATTTGCATCCAGTGTTGCTGCGGATCTAGAGAGAAGCTATAGCAGTAACAGGCTGTTTTTACAATGTTGAAGGCTGTATCACCTCATCCTACGATGGTCCAGTGTCCACTGCACACCAGATTCTGTGCTACACACTAATTCAGTGACAGATACAGCAAAGGATTATTTACTCCCACAGCAAAAACAAGGAGGTCAGTGTGTACTTCTGCAAAATAGAGCAGAAATTCACATTTCAACCACAGGCAGAAGCAATGCTCTGACCTAATCATAGGCTGACTGTTTAGATAGCCTTCCTCAGCAGGGCTGAGGGAACTTCATCCAGTACCTTCCACCTCCCTAAGTTAGTGGTAAAGAGGAGAGAAACGAGTTTTGATACTGAATTTTTTTTTTTTTTTTTTTTTTGCCACAAGTTTCTCCTTGCTCAGAAGTTCTTAACAAATATAAAAGACTTCACTCCTCTTCCTTGTCCCTGAGGCCAAACCTTGTAAATCACACTCTGAAAGATACATTTATTTAAATTTCAGGTCTCAGGAGATTTTACATGCTGCATATGACCAGAATACAGTCCCAAAACATCAACTGCTTTCCAAGAACCTAGCCTCTCTTCTCTTAGCCCATGTGCTTCTGCTTCAGGTGTTACATCCCTATCAGTCAGTGGGATAGCAGAACAACTCATCCTGAAAATATAGTTTTTTCATAATGAGGGAAGAACCAAACTTTTATGAACCTTGATAATGATCTTGATACCACTTGTCTTTCCCCTCAACCCTTAGATCAATGCTACCTCTCAATCTGTTTCAGGGGTAGTGCTCCAATGCAGGAGACTATGAAGGATATGAAGGAGAAGGAACAATCATTCTGAAGCGACAGTTAGACTCCTCTCATCCGTTATGAAGAATAATCGTATATCAGCTGAGACTGCTGAGATAATCAATCTTAGGTCAGTTGTTTAGAAGACTATAAGAAGAAAAGCTAGGCCACCCCATGATAGGTGCATTGGGTGCAGAGAAAATGTCACCTTTTCTCTCTCAAGCTCTGACACTTGAGCACAGAGTAGGGAGCTATCACATTGACCTGACTGGTTAGCTCTAAGCAACAATAAACACCATAGGAGGATTCAAACAACTGGGTCATTGCCTCAGCAACTAGCATTTAACCAGTAAGAAGATCTGATTATTCTGGGTTTAATATGATTAGAGGCTTGCTGGAGTCAGGAATAAAATACTTTAAAGTATATGTATAGAATCACCAATCTTCTGAAACATACACATTCACAGTCTCACTCCTTTGGCTCAGAAGTGTTAGGATCTACAACTAACTCTTAGGCTGCTAAGTAAGTATAAGCTGTACTTTAACCACTTAGTCCTCACCCTACCCCAAGAGATCTTGAAGAGATGAGGGAAGAGATGTGAGATCACGTGCATCAATGGGGACTATTAGCATATTAATGAGCTGTATTTTCTATTTACACTTCTATCACCAAGATTATTTTTAGAGCTATTTTAAGGAACAGGTTTTACTTTAATTAACAGCATTTCGGGAGTGAAAGTCAGCTGCATCTCCTAAGTACATTCAAGCTCCAAACATTTTATTCCACATCAAAAGCTTCCAGCTCACCCAACACTTTAACATAGTATCACTGCCGAGCAAGGAAGTACATCTTTTTAAAAATCCACATAATTAGTTCCCAGAACTAAAGTTAATAAAAAGCATGAATGGCGAGCACACAAACCCATTTCAGATGACGGGGATTGTAGGGGATTAAGACATATTGGTTAGTTCATACTATGTTAAGGTTTCAATGAGAAATACATACTACAGGTTCATGTGTCTGAATATCCTGTCTTCAGTTAGTTAGTGCCATTGTTCTTGGGGATTTTGGAACATTTTGGACATGTGTCCTAGTCAGTAGGCATAGGCCTATAGGAGTGGGTTTGTGGGGGCTATAACCCAGTCCTATTCCTATTTCAACTTCAGTTCTCTCTCTCCTCCCTCCCTCCTTCCATCCCTCTCTCTCTATGTCTCTCTGTCTCTCCCCATATATATATTTACACATGTATATGAAGAGAATATATGAAATTTTATTTCAATTAAAAGCATACTTTTTTTTAGAAAATAAAGTTACTAAATACAGAAAATGATTTTGTCCATGAGATTTTTATTTGGCTTCTACTTATTATGAGTCGCTATGAGGCAGTCAGCAAAGTGATAACTGCAGTAGTGATTGCTCATGTCTCTGTATATGCTAGACCCTAAACAGTTTATGTACATTTACTCATTTAGTTATTACAAAAGTCCTCAAGGGAAACATACAGGAAATAGGCTCTCGTAGTCACAAAGCTGCCGAATGAAATCAATCCAGAAGCCTGGACATACAACTCTCTTCCTTACATACTGCAGCAGACCACCATGGCTATTTTGACTCTGTGCATATGCTGTGCATTAGTTGGGCATTCATTCCACGATTTAAGAGAAGTGACCATTCCCGGGACTATTCAATACGTATTTTTTCCTCTACTAAATAACCTCACCAGTGGACTGTATGTGCAAGTTCCTTGTACCCACATGTATATCCTGTTATTATAGTCAAAGCAGAAATGTCTAAGTAAAGGCAGACTTAGGTACAGTTCCAAGCTGTATGGTTTTTCAAGCCCATTTGCCTCCCTTGACTTCAACAGGAACCCTCCTTGGAACATGCTGACATATCGGCCATTAAAACTCTTTTCTTGCCTCATGCTTCACTTTTGACTATTGAAATCCCACCATTCTGCGGCCTTGAACGCACATCTACCTTCACAATAGCACAGAAACCTGAAGGGGAAGGTTGGGCTGCCTTCTCTCAGTGTCTCCCACCAGTTCACTATCTGTCCAGGAGTTATAAGAAACACTTCCATGGACAGTGTCAGACAGTGCCTAACCAGGAGAGAGGACTCACTTGACAAGAAAAGGTAAATCGTGAGAGCAGAGAAATGTCAACCTCCGGTTTTCAGTAATTATAAGATCTAAAAAGAATTGAACTGCTATTTAACTGTTCGATTTCTTCCACCCCAAAATAGTTTCCAACCAGCTTCAAATTACAGGAAAAATATAAGCAAAATCAGCCTTCTTTTAAAGAGATAGGTCTGCTCAGTAAACTTCTGCTCCTAACCAATTGCCGTTTTGGTATCAAGCCAAATGAGTTGGAACAACATGCAGAAAAGTACACTCATAAGACAAATATAAGTACAGAACAAACAGCCCTCTTTTAAAATGCCGGTAGCATCTAAAGGCCCACAGCTTGGCAAAGTATGAAGACCTCTCCTATTCCCAGAGAAAGAAGTTCAAGTACTTACAGTATCATGAGACTTATCCTTGACATCATAGACTGTCAGTTTTATTCTCGTCTCTTCATAGATGGGGTAGTCGGATGGGAATGTGACACCCGTCAGGAACAGTGGGTCTTTTGTTCCCTGAAACAGTATAGGCAGAAAACTTGGATTCATTAAGGCAGCAACTGTAGCCGGCAGCGTGCAGGGACAAATGAGAACACAGAGAGTGTGTCTGTCTGCTTTTCTAGGAAATAGTTCTATTAAAAGAGATCCGAAAGCCAAGTGTTGCTTGTGGGCCCGAGCCCAGCGCCCATTGTGCTGCAGGATACTAAGTACTAAACTTTTTTTCAGTGGCTCAGGACACTTTTAAAAAATCTTGTTTTTAAAAATTATATTCAGAATCTTTCTTTAGGCCAAGTTGCTATCCATTTAAAGCTCTCTATAAAATATAATAATTATATATTGATAATTTAGACAAATTATTTAGGATTCCGCCTCACCAAATTTAAAGAAACTGTTTTCCCCAAACCATTGAGGTATCCTATGCTATCCTTTAATAAAACCAAGTGTTGCTTGTTTTTGTTGTTGTTTTTTTACTCTGCTTCAATCGACAGCTATCCTCTATGTGAGTGTGTTTGCTTTTAGGTGTTTAGCGTGGCTTCCCCGCCACCTGGACCACGTGAAAACCAATGAGAAGAACTCCAAGCATGATGCACTGAGGAAATGACATTATTGCTTGGAATATGGTCCCCAAGACATTTCAGGGCCTCAGAATTTAGAAAGCTGGCATCTGACATCACATTGTAAACACGCACTCACACAGCCAAAGATATTCAAAAGTGTTTCAAAAGTTCACTAAGCCACTGGTCTACCAAAGTTTCTAAAAGCCTGTGGGATTCATCTACTCATCCACTCATTCTTTCACTCTTTCCTTCAGAAGGCAAGATGCTCTCCTCCTGGCATTATGTCAGAAACATTTGGAGGCAGGCAGTGAACAAAACATCTAAGAAAAGTGTGCATATTTTATATAAAATTGTAAAAGTGAACAACATAAATCACCTTTATAGTTATGATAAGACATTTTAGGATATGTGTGTTTTATCATAGGAGAATAATGAGAGCAGTAGAGAAAAAGTAAGCATGCGTGTTACTTTAAAGTTTGCCAGTGTTCAAAAAATAACCAAGTTACAATAATACCTGAAGTGTTTTCATTTGGAAAATGACTTTACAGTTTTAGTCAAACTGCCTTTCTACAAGGAAGACTACTTTTAATTCAACTATGAGCTAACTATACATTTTACCAGAATTAAAACCTTATGTCTGCAAAGGACAGATTCAGGGATGCATGCAAGGAGCAGACTCCTTACTGCCTGCATGCAGGGGTCATGAGTGGGAGAGCAGAGGAAGGAAGTCGTTCAGGGCTAACTGCAGGGAGAAATGTAGGGCTGCACACAGGATTTAGGTCATTCTCATAATAGAAGTGACTCCAATTGCAGGCTGAATCATTTCTTCCAGCCACTGAGTCAGAGCGACCAGTGAGCTAAGCCAGCCACGACTGGAACAGACTGGCTGGGTTCATGGGGAGACACTCATTCTGAACAGTGGCAGCTCACAGATCTAAGAAGAACAAGGTCGGCTAAAGGAGCTACAGAGCACACTCTCCAGAGCCCAAGATGTTCAAATAAGGATCTCTCACTCACTAAGGTCATGAATGTGTCACAAGAACAAAATCAAATAAAGGGAAACCCTTGTCTTGTTGAATCTGAGCCAACATAATAATGTATTTCCTTCAATACATGGTGAATGTTGTATTAGCAACAATAAATGTAAATAGGAACTCTCTCATCCCATGGGTAATATTTACAACTTTTGCCTGGAAACATTACAGCTAATCAAGTTAATCACTTATCTTTCTTTGGAAACACATGGTACTTTGAAATACATACCTAGCAGAGAATATAAAGTATTTACTGTTGGACTGGACTGGGCCCTGGTGTATGAGGGGAGAGCAAAAACCTCTTCACTTGTTTTGAACTCTGTGAGTACTTTATACTTTTTCCTTCATTAAATATATTCATCCCATTGAATTTAAAATCAACATAGATAATGTACACAGAGAAATACAAATATCCAGACAAACATTGTGTTCCTTTTGGGAATTCAGAGTGGAAATATTTTCTGGAAGAAAACTAAAACCTTTCAATGAAAAGTCCAAGTCTTCTCCCTGTGCTTACTCTGCATGTGCTTAGAAATTTCAGATCTGTGTTCCTTAATGACAGACAAAAGCAATAGTCAGGCAGAGACCACAAGTTAACTTATGTCAGCTGTGCAGAGGGGCGGGAGAGAGGGAGAGGTGGGGTGGGGGAGGAGAGAGCAGCAAGCAAGCGCAAGGCACACAGAGACAACAGCTTACAGGAAGGGGGAGAGACAGAGACAGAGAGACAGAGAGAGACAGAGAGAGACAGAGAGACAGAGAGAGACAGAGAGAGACAGAGAGACAGAGACAGAGAGACAGAGAGAGAAACACATGCTAGGCTCACCTCCACAACTTCTGTGCAGGAGTACTTCGTCAGGGTGTGCTCCACGGGGTGGATTACTGAGATCTGTACTACTGTATTCAGTTTCCGATCACTGACAGGAGCCACAAGATCCTTGCAGGCTGGCAACAGCAAAGGAAAAAGAAAGAATGGGGAAAAAAAAGAAAGAAAGGAAGAAAGAAACTCAGTCGATCTCTCCGGGCAAACTTCTGTGCAGAGCTGAAATAAACTTTGTCTAGCCGGTGAAGGAAATCTCCTGGTTCTCAGCTGGCTTTACAGAGGAAGTCTCTTGGAAGTATCTTACAGAAATAGGAAGTCACGTGCTGCCAAGCTGAATTAAGAGTTCATTTCCACTGACCACATTTGCAGCACATGCAAGTCTTGAGTGCTCGGGATCCAGCTCCACTGTGTGAAAATGTAGACACACACAGCCAAGGGCTGAGAGGGCTTTGATTAGCCAATAACCCGTAGGGTTTCTTTCAGTCTTGCATGGAGTAAGTTGATTTGAGCCACAGCCAGAAAACTAAGATGTCTCTTGTTTACACTGGCTGGGTTAAGTTAAATGTCTGAATGCAATCCTCACGATCCTCCCTACCTGACCAGTCCTTTGCGCTGTGGGAACAGGAAGACTGATTACCCTGCCACAGCAGCGGAGCTCAAGCAGAAGAGGAAACAGCCAAGGGTTAAAGACCCTCTGTCTGGAATTCGGGACCGTCCAGGGAGAGAGAGCAACTCCAAGGAGTACTGGGTAATTGTTGCCCAGGGGCCACACATTCTAAGAACTTTTCCTTGACACAGCCTGGCTCCTGTTACAGTGTTGTACCATATTCCCTGGAGTGTTTTCTACTGTTACATAGCATTTTCTAATTTTGGAAAGAAAAAAAAATAAGGGGAATAAAACATACTCCTTTTCAGTAAGTCTAGTATCTTGTCTACTCTCTACCTTTGATTTTGAAATAGTATTTCTACTTCTTGAAATTGACTAAGTGTGATAAAAAGTACCCTTTGCTCAGCAGACAGGGGTCAAACTGCTGGCTGGCTGCAGGCTGCATGCAGTTTCTGGTAAAGAGGAAGCAGCCCCATAAGTGGTTCATGGTGACAGTGTCCAGGGTTCCACACCACCCCTAGCCCATTCAATGACCAAGAAGACAGGCAGAGGAGGAGGGTGGCTTTCCACTCTGCAGTGGCACCTCTGCAATTTGCAGGGTCACTGGGACAAAGGTAATACAGCTTAAATTTGAAACTTGAAAGTAAAGCAATTTATAGATGTAATTATCACCTTTCAATGGCTTGCCGAGCACCTTATTTATAGAAGCAGAATGAGAGAAAATACAGGAGCTTTCAAAGGGAACCAGCCTGATTTAGGTCCAGTTGTAATAACTAAGTAATATTCAGGGGTGGGTTGGGGTAGGGGGTGGAGTTATTTAACTTTTTAACATCTTGTCAAACTTTGGGAGTTTTATTCCTGTTTGGCATTTTGTTGTTAAATGTTTCTTACTGAGATTACAAGCCTTGAGCAAAACAAACAAACAAAGCTAAGGAAAGCACAGGTGGACAAAAATAGCCACAGCATATTTAACCTTCACTGTTTTGAGAGTCTCTGCTCATTACTTCTATCAAAACATCCTCTCAATTTCTGAGTTCTGATTTCTGTTTGGCATACCAGCTTAATCTCTGGCAAAGTGCATCGGCCTTTGGGACATCCACTGCCACTTCTATTTGTTGCTTACCCTGATAAATCTACATTTAAAAATAATCAAACAAAAGCCCACCTACACATGGTTTCAATAACATCAATATACCACTGGAAAATGTCTTTCACTGCATGGTTTCCTGTACCCTGCTCTTTGGTGGTTAGTTTGATCATTTCAATGCTTTGCCTTACGATGTGCATTTTAACACTCTTGCTTTCCTTTTTGCTGTGAGCCTCTACTGAAGCTGACAAGCATCTTGTCTTGGGAGTTTAAAGCTAGGGGTTTTTGAGTTTCACACACATGTACCTCGCCCACTCTCTGGTGGCAGCCTCCTCCCTGTCTTACGAGTGCTTGACACCTTTCATCAAAATAAGTTACATCCTTTCTGAGTTCTTATCTGGCTCCGCTGTGGTTATTCCCAGAAGTGAGTAGCTATTCAGTTTCAGCAGAGAGCCTCTCAGCTGCACTTCCTACAAGAACAGACAGGACATAACACTGAAGGTTCTGTGCAGTTCTTCAGATGGCCCTGAGAGTGGGTTAGGAAAAAGACTGGCGACTTAACAATTTGTATGCAGTTACTGTCTTGTCAAACAAGAGCAGGCATAGAGAAGAATAGCAACAGTGATGTTGGAGGCTGGGCTCTCATCTCCTTCCTTCCTAAGAAATACTTCCAGCCTTTACTGTTTCTTAACACTAAGGCAGCAAGAGGCATAGAGAAATCCTGAAATCAAACAGAAATTCCTGAAATGAAGCCTGGTTTTCCTCTTTTCTAGTTTTGTGGCACAGAGCAAATAAAAATACAAACTGTGTCACTCAAGTGCCTCAACTGTCAGGATGGAAAGAGCTGTAGGTTTCGTGTGAATGAACTTTTATATGCAAAACTCATGATCACTAATCGTTATATTATTATTTAAGAGTATTTGATGTTGTTGTTATGTAACATAAATTTTACTGACATAGTTCTATTCATATAACTCCTTAAAGTCAGAGCCATACCTCCATATGAGTTTCACTGTATGACACATTTCCTGTCATGAAGTGAAAGAGATGAACATGGATGTGTGTCTCCTGCTGCTGCCCCTGCAGGTCTGCTGAAGCTGAATCACTGGTCACTGCACAGAGATGCTGCTCATTTGAATGTTATGAAATCTAATGTACATGGAGTTATTTAGTAGTTAATAAAGAGCTGTGGTGGTTTGAATGAGAATGGTCAGCATAGGCTCACATATTTGAATGCTTGGTCCTTAGTGTGTGGACTGCTTGGGAAGGATTAAGAGCTATGGTCTTGGAGGAGGTGTGTCACTGGGGTGAGCTTTCAGGTTTCAAAGATTTGTTGATTCCCAAGGCTCTCTCTCTTGCCTCCTGTTTCTGGGTTAAGATGTGCACTCTCAACTGTTCCTATATGCCTGTTCCACCATCATGAATCCTAATTCTCTGAAACCACTACACGAATTAAACTCTTTCTTCTATAAGTTACCCTGGCCATGGTTTATCATCATAGTGATAGAAAATCGACTAAGACAAGAACTCTACGTATATGCTTACAAAGTCTAAAAATGTTACATCCGTCGTCCAAAGGGTCTTTACCCTTTCCTGTTAACACATGGAACTCTACTCCAAGAGTCCTGCAGATAAATGACCGTCCTTGACCTGTAATGCTAGAACACTACATACAGTGTTTGGGAATTTTTGATTCTGTTTTATTTAAGAATTTGCCTCAAATCACCCAAATGCTCTATGGGTAATAACTGGTGGCTGGAGAAGGGAGAGAATATGTGTCAGTAGTATAGTCACTGGTAAGGTGCCTGTGTTCTTATAAATAGCCCCATTTTAGCAAGGAACACTAATTAAACACACTAGGCCATTGAATTGGGATGGGGGATAGAGTTGGTGGGAGTGTCAGGTAGACAGAGGAGAGTAGTAAGTGATAAATATGATCAAATATGTTCATACATGAAAATATACCACATATATCTACTCATCTTAGGTATAGGTAATGTATGCTACTAAAATAAGAATTCCTAAAGATACATGGTTGGTGAAAAATAATTCTAACTCTTTGAATTAAATGGGTACTGTCAAATGATCTGTTCATCAGTGGATTTTAACCTATACATCTGCCTCTTTACTGATTTCCTTTGGGCTGAGCTATTAAAAAAACATTTCCCAAGATCAAGAGTTTAAATATACAGATGTTCAAAGGTTGGAATGAACGTGTGTATATGTCCATTGACTGAATGGTTTATACTAAAAAGCAGAAAGTAGGAGAAGGATGAGTAATTTACCTAAATTATAACTTTATGGTTTCTCATAGAAATATCTAAGCTAATTATAAATGATTCTTCTTTCTGGTGACTTTGACATGGTATCCAGAATTAGGAGGGTCTACTTTATTCTTCCAATGATGTTGAACAAGGTATGGATAAACATACTTCCTCTTGGGTTGGTACAAGAGCCAGGCAGTCTTACTCTCTTAAAAAGAAGTACTCAATAGAAGAGTAATGATAAAAACAAGTGAAGCCTTTTTTGTGTCTTGGGAGGAGGCAGCCTATGTAGCCTGACTCTAGGACTTGTTCAAACTATGAAATCCCAGCCACTGTGCAAGCAAACACTAGAAGAACCACACAGGATCCACCCTCTGCTAACCTCAGCCTGAGCACTAGAAGTTGTCAGCATCAGTTCTAAATTTTTCAGCATGGCTTAGATGTCAAAAAAAAAAAAAAAATTGAGAAAAGACTCTCTTTTGCTCTAGTAATTTTTCTAATATTGAGAATCCTGAGATCAAAAAGCAGGCATCTTCAGGGTTGTTCTTACATCAAGGACTCCATCATCCATAAGATGTATTATTAAAATAAAGCATCAGCTCCTGTTCATGCAGTTATCTAGACTATGCCATGCCTGTTAGGGTCAGAGAGCATTTCCGTCACCCTAGCCAACGTTAACTGGAAGCTGAAAAACCTCTTGATTCACATCAGAGAATAACACAACTGTCAAGTTCACAGAGGTCTGAACCTTACAATGGATTAAAGTGTTAAAATAAGCATGCCAGGGTACAGGGTTGAGGGGGGACAGGGTGTAAGCTTCAGGGTAGCTTGTGTTCATAGATAGCCCAAGCAATAATCTCCTGCACTCTTAAGAACTATTTCTTCTGTGAAGCTCAGTCATTTTCTTGCCTTAGCAGCTTTCAGTGTTAGTGACAACTGGCAAAGTCTACTCTTTCCCTAAGAACTAAGCAGATGAGGTGTGTGTGTGTGTGTGTGTGTGTGTGTGTGTGTGTGTATGTGTGTGTGTAGTGTGTGTGTGTGTGAAGGGTTATGATGACAAGAGTTTCCACACTTCTAAAACTTCCTAATAAAAAGTTAGCCAGAGGAGACACTGTCTAGTATAATCAAGAGCTTTTTGGGTTTGGTTTTTGTTTTGTTGTCAAGACAGGATCTCATGTATCCCAGGATGATCTCATGTATCCCAGCATGGATCTCATGTATCCCAGGATGGATCTCATGTATCCCGGATGGATCTCATGTATCCCGGATGGATCTCATGTATCCCGGGATGGATCTTATGTATCCCAGGATGGAACTCATGTATCCCAGGATGGTCTTGAATGCTTCATGATGCTAAAGATGACCTTGAACTTCAAGTCCTGCTGTCTCTACTTCCTTATAATGGGATTACAGGCACGTGTCCATCCATAGTTAATATGGTACTGGAGATGGATCCCAAGGTGACATTGTTCTGGGACAGTACTCCAAATAAGCCTAAAGATAATTTTTTTAACTAAGAATAAAACTGTGTTTAATAGCTGGATCATACCTGAAGAACTATGTGGCTTTTTGCAAATGATTCATTCTTTCTGACCCAATATGAACAACAACAACAAACACTGTAAACTTTGCATTAAAATTATATAAGTAATTATGATAGTTAATATTGACTATTAACTTGACAGGCTGGGCTATTAACAGACAGACTGGGCTTGTCTGTGAAGGGTTATATAGATTGGTTTAATTGAAATAAGAAGAGTCACCCTATATCTGGGTGACAACTTCCCTTGGAATTGGGTCAGAAAGGATAAAAAGGAGAAAATGAGCTGAGCACCAGCATTCATCTCTCTTGAATTCCTGATTGTGGATGCAATGTGGGCTGGTGCCTTCTGCTCCTGCTGTCATGACTACCCTGCCATGATAGACAGTATCCTGGGAACTGTGATGATAAAGTGAATCCTGTCCTATTTAAATTACTATTGTCAAAGTATTTTGTCACAGCCTTAAGAAAAATAATGCATTGCATGTGCCTGTGTAAATGTGTATTGTGTGTGTGTGAGTGTGATATGTGTGTGAGAGAGTATTGTGTGAGTGTGTGTGTATTTATGAGTATGTATATCAGTGAATCAATGTGTATGAGTATGTGTTAGAGAGCATGTGTGAGTATGTGTGTATGTGTATATTTACAAGGATGTGAGTGTGAACATGTGCATTTTTGTAAGTGTACATGAGAGAGAGAGAGAGAGAGAGAGAGAGAGAGAGAGAGAGAGAGGCTAACCTTAAGGGCTGCAATTAAAAACATGATCCAGCCAAACTAAAAGCACTAAAATAGAACCCAAAGCATCCTGGTGGAGGTGTGTCTTGGACTCTGCTGAGTATAAGAAACTCTGTATTCTGACTGTTCTTGAGAAAACTTAAATACATGCACCCAAACTGGTGAAGATCAAGAAAGGCCACACAACAGAGAACAGGAAGCACTCTAGATCAGAAATGTGGCCTTATACACGCAAGGCTTTAGAGCAATAACCACATTGTTTACAGCTTCTCCCAAGTGACACTTCTTATCTATCGCCTCTCTGATGAGGATCAGCCTCTTCCCAAGGAAATCAGGAAGAATTTTGCAACCTGAGGACAGTGTCTTAGCATCTCTCACATTCCTAATAGTTAAGTTTCTCCAAACTTCCACTTGTATCCTATGTCTTCTTGTGCCTTAGAAAATAAGATTCCACTAATCAATTGATAAGCCAACTTATCGTGTGTTTCTAGTTCAATAAATCATTGAATTCTGTTTTAGGACTTCACAGTTCTCAGTATACACCAGTGATTACATTTAGATTAAGTTAATTTATGTCAAACACAAAAAGATACATAGAACATTTAAAAGCCTAATAGCCCTTCTCCGTAATTACTTCTCCAGGGTATTAAGTTTTCTCAGTTTTAGTTGCCTCTGCCTAGCTGGCTTGTTGTTGTTGTTTTTGTTTGTTTGGTTGGTTTGGTTTCTCCTCCTTCCCCTCAGGAAATTCAAGACACAATTTTCTGAAGCCTGGGATGTTAGCCTCGGCAGGCACAGGTCTCCAGAGTAGATTTACTAGACAATGCTGACTAGTTTCCAGGCTCTGAGATCCAGAACACAGTAGGGTGGAGGAAAGCAACCTTGTGTATAGTGTTTGTGCTTTGTGCTGACACCCACACAAAGAAAGTTCCATCAGCATCTGGAGACCCTGGAGTCATTTGGTAAAATGAGCTTCAAGTTACTTCCTAGAACATAGCTCTAATGCTACTGAGCTGATGGATGGCCATTGGCATGCTGTAGCAAGATACTTATTCTGCTACATTTATTCACAGTGGAGCTCAGTGATTAGGCAGTAGAAGAGGAGGCGGAGCTGGGAGAGAAAGAGAGGAAGGGGAGGGGAGAAAAAGAGGAAAGGGAGGGGAGAAAAAAGAGGAAGGGGAGGGGAGACATAGGGGAAGGGGAGGAGAAAAGGAGGTTAGCAGCTATGGATGGGTCGAAAGCTGTCCTGGGTAGCAATCTCTATCAAAAGGTTAGATACTGGATAACAACTCTAATTGTGAGGACATCTTGTTGATTGAGCATTTCTAAATATACAAATCCTTTAGATAATCACTAAGCTTTAAGAGTCTCATTTTTACCGGGTACTGCAAGGATGGCAGATACTGTCTGGGGTTCAGCCAAGCTTTGGGGATGCAGCGTGGTGGATTGGCAGAGTCATCCCCCACACTGGCTTCTTGTGAGTGTCCAGGGCCTGTGCATCTAGCTAGCCAGAGCCCAGGTCAGAGTCTAGGAGCAGCAGGAACATGGTGGCTGCTCGGGAACAAGTCAGACCAGGCGCTGTTTTCTAAATCTCACCCCTACAGCATGCCCCTCTAACACAGCCATTTTCTGCTCTCTGAAATGTTCAGGCATCTTTAGTTCATTAAGTGTTTGTATTTATTTTTAATTTTTAGCCCTTTTCTCTTTGCTTCTTCTGGTTGGTTTTTATTGAACATGTCTGCTTTCTCTAACTTTTCTCATAGGTTTTATTGCTTTCTGTTTTCTTCTCTAATACATCAAATTCCCCTTTAACACATGCCCTTCTCATCATCTTGGAAGCAAGGTTGCAGGAGCTATCCTTTTGTTTTTTTAAGACTTGGAACTATCAAGGTCAAGGACAAAGGATATTTTCTGTCAGTTCACTAGTCATTTTTTTAATCTCTGTAGAATTTTTTTTTTTAAATGTGTTATTTTCTCCTTAAGTGTTGTGTAGGACATTTTAATTAACTATACTTCCCTAAAGAGAATATAAACCATGCATAGCTGCCAACACAACCAAGAGTTGTTGGAAAAATAAGAACAAACTTATAAAAGTGGTATGCATGGGAAACCTTTGAGATTTTGATTTTTTTCTTTATTCTTGTACATTTCTTTCTTTTCTCTATGTAGTCACCAAGTAAAAATAAATTTTAAAAGGTTGCTTTCTAAACTTCGAAATGAGTATATTTCTCCCTCTCAAAAAAAGAAAGATAGCATTTACATTCCTGTAGCTTGCAATGACAAAGGATGAACCAAGGAATAGATTAAAACAAATACTGGAGAGGATCCTAGCGCTAGAGCCCCTTAGGCTCATTGGAGTAGCACTGTGAGTGTGTGCTTCCCAGCTGCCGCCCTGCAGATTGTAAGATGATACATGAAACATGCTAAGCATGTGGGACCAGTAGGAACATTAATTTCTGGAACACGGTATTGTTTGGGCAGCACTGTGCTCAGACCCTTTGCTCTGCTAATGCCCAGGGTGACAGCATACCACCTGCAGCAGCCCTCCAGTTCCATCACATCCAAATATACATTCTTTTGACAGTCAGTCAGTGGATAGCTGTAGATTGTGATATAAGGTTCAACAATGAAAATTCCCTTTTTCACTTTACCAAAATGTCAGTGTTCAGAGTCAGAGTTAATTTTCTGCCTGTCTGATGGAGGATTAGCTTTCTGCCTGTCTGATGGAGGATTAGCTTTGCCACCAGGATTTCAAGACTCTCGTATTCTGAGAGTAGAATGTACAGAACACTTGGGAGAAACGTGAGGCTTATGCTCTGGGGAAGAAGCAGATGACAGGATTCCTGAGGAACTGTGGTGATGATTTACAAGTGGGAATTTAAAAGTCCCAGCTTCAGAAACACTGCTCTACAGTTCTTGCTACATTGAAATTCGAGCCCCACGGCTCCTAAATTCTATCACAGCCAATTCACGTACAAATAAAACTGATTTCTTTCTTCAAAAGGTAGTTTCGGGTTGTTGGAAAATATACTTGGAAACAAAATGTGTTACATTGTCACATACAGAACAATTTAAAAATAAGTCACTACTTACTTGATGTGCATTTGTGTGTGCGTGTTAAGTAAAAAAAATGTGTTTATAAGAGGAGAGAAAAGCGGTCAAGAAGATGAAACTCATTTCTTCACTTAGGGAACACTGTGGATGCTAAAACAGCACTCAATACCCAGCACCAGTACAAAATGCATCATTGTCCTGGGAAAGAAAAAGATATGTCCTCGCAGGACAATGATGTTCTCTGAAAACACTCCTGGATTGTCTGTGCTGGGGAGCAAGCATGATGCCAGCTCTAGAGCAGACAGCTGATTTGCATATAAAAAGAACAAATTTTGTTCAGATCACTCTTGTCAGTACCAGAAGACTTCCTTTCTTGAACTCAGCCCCTGCTCCCTCAGCTTCTCTGCTGTCAATCCATAGAAAATACTGTTTTGTCTTGTTTTCATGAATATTACCTAGGTAGCTAAGATTCTATCTTCTAGCAACTGAATTATAAACAAGTCTGTGCTCGAGTCTCTTTGGATTTTGCTATGTCACATGGCATGCCACAAATCGTAAACTGGCCTGGTATCACCTGGCAGAGCATACAGGCACGGCTCTGCCTGTGCTTGTTCCCAGCCCGCAATCCACTGTGGAGAGATAGCAAGTGCTTGCTGCTTTCTGCTGTTCTTTTCAGCAGGAACATATGTGCTGCTTCAGCAGGCAGGAAGATGTTATTCCAAGGAGGCAAGCGACTCTGTTGAATACTAAAAGGAATATCGAGTGCCATTAAGGGCATTGGCTGTGTTAGAGCTAAGCAAGGATCCCTTCAATCCCTAGAACACACATGAATAATGGGTGTGGCAGTGCCTATCCCTGGCACTCTCTGCAAGTCACCCTAACCATATTGGTGAGCTTCATGCCAAGGAGACCTTGTCTCTAATAATAAAGTATAACCTGAGGAATAATACTCAAAGATGACCTCTGGGACACACATACATATACATACACATAGAGAAACATACACATACACACACACACACAGACACACACATGCACACACGTATACACAAACACGCAGACACACATATACAGACACAAAGAGACACACACATACAACACACAGAGACACATACAGAAACACATGCACACAGGCACACACAGACACACACACATATACACAAACACAGAGACACACTAGATAAACACATAAAAAGACACAAAGACACACAGAGCCACAGAGAGCTAGAGGAGGGAGAGGATAGGAGAGAGAGGGGGAGGGGAAGAGAGAGGGAAAGGGAGAAAGGGGGAGGGAAGGAGAGAAGAGGGGGGCGGAAGACATTACTGAGACTCTTACTTTCCCTTCTCCAAGGTTAACATTTTTTTTTTTCAGGAAAGTTGCCATTGACACAGGAACAGACAGGATTACTACCAGGCATAAGGCATAGTGTATTTATTCAGCAAGGCCAATGGTGACTGAAACCAATCTTGCTCCAAAAGATAAAGCCATGGTAGCTTGTGGATTCAGGAGGTACCAGCAAAGGTCTCAGGACACAGCGTGGGCAAGCTTGCTGAATTCTAATAGAACCACATGCTGGTTGGTGTTTAGGAGTGTGGGAAGCAAGGGTCTGGGATGCTGCCTTGAGAGCATGGCAGCTTCCAGAGGGACTCTGAGGTCTACTAGTCTGGGCAGGAAGAAACAAAGGAACAGCCACTTCCTGGGTGATTTCCCACCCGGCACACTGAGTCATGTGTATGCTTCAAACAAGTCCTAAGACCACTGCTGGATGAGTTTTCTCAGTCTAAGGTGCTATAGAATGTTTCAAGGACAAATTGTGCCTAGCACTTGCTTTTTAGAGAGTGGTGCTTAAATTAAAGGAATTTTTTTCAATTTTCCCTGTGAATATATTGGGCTCAATACTTATGTGTAAAATAAATAGTTTTAATATCTTGGAATGGTGACATATATCTGCAATCCAAGCGGCAGAGGTAGAGGCAAAAAGACCATGAGTTTGAGGTCATATCCAACTCTATAGTTATTTTTTTTTTTTTTTTTTTTTGGTTTTTCGAGACAGGGTTTCTCTGTGTAGCTCGGGCTGTCCTGGAACTCACTCTGTAGACCAGGCTGGCCTCGAACTCAGAAATCCGCCTGCCTCTGCCTCCCAAGTGCTAGGATTAAAGGCTGTCGCCACCACCGCCGGCTCTATAGTTATTTTTAAGCCACAACTCTCTCTCTCTCTCTCTCTCTCTCTCTCTCTCTGTGTGTGTGTGTGTGTGTGTGTGTGTGTGTGTGTGTGTGTGCGCGCGCGCGCATGCGCGATTGCTAAATTGTTGTTTCTGGTCTCTTGACAAATATTTTACAAGCAAAATTAAAATATAAAATAAAATCGGAGACATGCAAAATGAAGATTAGAAAATAAGGGTAAAAATAAATAAGAGATGTTTCTAAAAGGATAATAAATTTATCTTTTTAAGTGTTCTCATCTCTTTTTTTATTGGATATTTTATTTACATTTCAGATGTTATCCCATTTCCCCATTTTCCTCCTACCCAGAAACCTCCTATCCCATCTCCCCTCCTCCTGCTTCTATGAGGATGTGCCCTCACCCACCCTCCCACTCCCACCTCCCCACCCTAGAATTCCCCCACACTGGGGCATCCAGCCTTCACAGGACCAAGGACGTCCTCTCCCACCTATGCCCAACAAGGCCATCTTGCCTACATATACAGCTGGAGCCATGGGTCCCTCCCTATGTGATTCCAGGCTGGTGGCTTGTGTTCTCATCTCTACCTTTCTTTGTTGAGCAAATTTTGAAGCTTTTGAAGAAGGTGATCCTGATTTGGCTTGAGTCTTCAAGCTACATGTAAGATTTATTTCTAACAAGGAAATATCTCAATACAAGCTTTGAATAAGAAGATTTTGAGAATACCCAGTCCTCTGAGGTAAGATATTGACCCACAGAACTGAAAGAGCATATCCAGGCTAGTTAAGTATCCTGGTATAGCAATAGGCAGAGTGTAGAGGTAAGAAAGCAAATGGCCAAGCTGAAGGCAGAAAGTATGTGATGGTTTGAAGCAAACCCCCTTACTTCAATGGTCTATGAAAAAAAATCAGTCAATTTAAAAGTGAAGACATTGAAGACTTTTATTTTTCTAAAATATTTTGGTCTTCTGAGAGCATAGTTCAAACCCACAGCTCAGCAGAAGCTATCTGATTCCTTGTAGACTCCTTGGGACCTAGGAATACAGAACACTAAGGAAGTAGTCCAAACCATCACATTAAAACTGAAAGAACTTCTTGACTCCTCCAGAATAAGCAGGTGCCTAAGTGAGTTAAGAATGGGTTGAAGACTGCTGGCAGATGCCTGCAGTCTGTAATCCCAGTAGTCGGGAAGCTACAGCAAGAAGACTGGGAGTTTGGGACTAGCCTGGGCTACATACCAAGAGCCTGTCTGAAATAAACAAAAAGCAATAGAAAGGCATCCTCTGTTTGGGTCTGGGGAAACTTTTGTACATCCTGTCCGTATGCCAAACAGTCAAAAAAGTTCAAGATCAGAGACTCTGGTACTAATTATATGCCTTTAATTTTCAAAACATACCCTCTTATCTTCATCTGGAAATATGAACAATTCTATTCTCACCAGATTCATATGAAGATCCAATTAAATAGAAGTATTGGAAGATGATTTATGAATTTCCCAATACTATATTAACAATGCATTTCTTATGTTCATATACTTAGGTCAAACACTGTGGGGAAATAGGAGCTATCATGCATAATTTACAGATAAGGAATTAAAATGTCAGAGGGGTGAAGGAGTTACACAAAATAATAACTAGCATACCACAAAGTGGCCCTTATACACAGAGCACGATTCTTATTACTTTAGGAAACTCTTGTTCAATCTGAAAAGCAACACAGTGGAAGAGATGCTCTCATGGCCATGCAGGTAGCCAGGGGTAGAGTCAGGACCCCAAGTCTGGAGCTGGCCCAGTCAACTCCAATGCAGCTTAGCTCTGCCTTGCCCTGTGACATGCTGCAGGCTCAAACGTAGTCTCAAATCTTTGGACTAAACCATTTTTGCTATCTTAGTTACCACTGATTCCCCTGGTTGCCATCGGTATGTGTCTATTCCTAAGCACATAGCAGCACGAATTGCTTGCGTCCTACTGTCATCATAACACAGAGATTTCAAAGTTATTTTCTGAGGAATTTTGAACATCAAATTGGGCACACATTTGATTTAAATCTTCACTGTTAGATATAACTTAGTTATCGAACCAGTTAATACCAGCCCATAACTTACTTTTTAAGTCAGGTCTCTCTGGAAGAACTCCAAAGTCCATAAAACTCTATTCCTCTGAAGAGAATTTGGAAGCCATGAACTAAGAATGATTAACTAATTATATACATTATAATCTCAACTTTTCAAGCTATATGCTTGCAGTCAATTATAAAACGCTTTCAGAGATATCTATAAGGACATCAGTGTACTGTATAGAGAAAGGCATAAGGACTGGGATTCATTTAGTGGGCAACTGGCCCAAGGAACTTCACTGACTTTTTGCAAAGGTCCCCTGTGTGGTTTAGGTAAGAGTTTCATAAAGTTGCAAGCAAGCATTCTTAAACAGGAAAATAAAATTTAGAGTGCAGGAAGTAAGTGTCAAAACAAGCCTCCGGGATGATCTGACTTCTACCTATGACCTAAGGAGCCAAAAATGTTCAATGTGTACGCAATGTACAATCACTTGAGTAGAAAAAAATCATCAGGTATCTGAAGTGGACTGGATCAGAGTAGTGTGTAGTAAGGTAAGACCAGCATCCTTCCCTAAGATCCAGGCAGAATTCAGCAAGTTACTTTGTAGTCTGAGAGGCTGGGTATCATTGGAGGGTCATAGTTCGGGAACAGGAAAGTCACACTAGATTTGTCTGGCTATTGTGTCAGGAAAGAAGTGCCCAGAGAAAAAGAGCCACACTGACAGCAGAGGATGTCCTTGAATGGTCCAGATGAGAACTCCCC
This sequence comes from Mastomys natalensis, assembly GCA_021653895.1. Classification (NCBI taxonomy): domain Eukaryota; kingdom Metazoa; phylum Chordata; class Mammalia; order Rodentia; family Muridae; genus Mastomys; species Mastomys natalensis. Next base: position 1,146,662 of record JAJTUV010001064.1, read on the forward strand.
ATGGCTTGGCACTGAAGGCCAGTGCTGAGGAACAAAATCGCTGCTTGAACTCACTATATATGTTCAACACAGCGTGTGCAGAACTAGATTGTAAGTCTGAGGCAAATCAACAAGGGAGAAGTCACAGGTCTAGCAACAAGAAGTAGGAAGGAAAAGTTTGCTCTGACATACTTCTGGCTTGGAGACTAGTGCCATGTTTCTCAAAAGCTGCAGATAGAGTCATGCTGGTTTTTAGGCCAGCGTTAAAGAGAAAGGCAAAGGTCTACGTACAGAATGCACTAAAGCTTTGGTTTTGGGGGAGCCACTGCCACACACCAGACCTGTTAAGATATTCTAATTGTTTATTTTTTCTTTTTCAATTACATTTCTAATTATTGTAGCAATGCAAAACAATTATGCAGTCTTAGATAACCTTTCATTTATCTTCTCTTTGCCGATTCCTGGACTTTTAATAATCAACCACTGAGGACATGGCCTTTGTATTAAAATCTAGAAGCTTCATATTGTCCTCAACACCATTTATACAAAGAAGTAGACTTATTAGAGGAATGGGAATATGGAAAAGAACCTTTGGTGTCTATTATGGCATCAAGGAAAAGACAAAGTATTCAGCTTTTAGAAGATTTTAGAAGATATTCTGTAAGTTGTAAAGATCGTTAGGCACAAAGATTGAAGGATCTAGATTGTATGTTCAATGAAGCAGTGAGTATGATGCATAGGTAATATTTTAACAATAAAAACACAATCTTACAATATGTCACCTGCTGGTTTAAGTAGATTACATGTATCAACTCATTTAATCTGCACAGCAACCATCTGTGGGAGAATACAAATACCCTTTTTATTTGATACATGGCATTCAGAGATACTGCACATATTCTATGACCACATAGCTAGATAGTTAATAGTTAAGATAGTATTCCAAAGCTGTCAAGTTAGTGACACATACCAAACTCTTAGAAGGTGAGCTACTAAGTTCCAATCTCAGGTTCAATATAGCCTAAAGTGCAAATGCATCATATTACTATTGCTTGCTTAGAAAAAATATCTCCTCCATTGTATGACTGGTTACCCACTGTTAACAAAGTTTACATAGTTCAAAGCTCTCCAAAATTTCACGTATATATCTCTAAACCAATACTTACTTGTCCAGACATAATACAGTGGCCTTCCTCTCTGTCCATCTCAGAGTGGCCTCTTGAGTTTTATCTATCACAGCCCTAATGTCAGAAGGACTCACTTGATCATAATAACTTGATGTAGTTTAGTAGCTGTTTAACAGTATTTAAAGACTGATCACTTAGAATTTCAAAACAAACATTTAGTATACATGTAATAAGACTAATAGTTGTAAGAAGATTTCTGGCCTTTCCTATTTTAGAATGTGATTGTAAGAAAAGAGTGTAAATTGGTACCAACTGTCACTCAGTGGAAAGGGAGCCTGGGGTTTTATGTTCTCTGCGACTTACATCATGTGTTATATCATGTGTTCCTTCTAAACCAAATGAGATATGGTTATCCTTCAAGATCTGGATCCAAAGTCATTTCCTCCAAGATACTGCTTCTGATACCAGAATTATTTCATCACTACTTCCTCAGGATAACTGCAGTAATTGCAGTGTACCTTTCATGTCCCATAGCATGACTAGCATAATACAGCTCTGCCTGTCTCATCTGCTGGAGATTCCTAGTGAACAAGAATGAGGAGGAGAGGATGTGGTCTGATGGTTAAATGTAGACCTTCAGAATCAGGAAAATTCAACGTAGACCATGGCTATGCAGGTCATCCATAAGGTATTTGGAAAGCTCATCTTTGTGAGCTAACAGTTATCTATTGAGTCTACATCATGTAAGAGCCCATTCTCTGGCCCTAAGACCCTGAGGTCAAACACAGAGCTTATTATAGAACCTACTCATAGCAAATTTCTCTTACAGTAAAATAAGTATGATGAGTCAAACCCATTCATATTTTGTGAAAGTTAAAATAATGAATCTCTACTTGATCTTGATTCAACTTTGGTAAGTGGAATCTATCCAGAAAGTTGTCCATTTCATTTAGATTTTCCACTTTTGTAGAGTACAGGCTTTTGAAGTAGTCCTAATGATTCTTTGCAGTTTCTTCGGTGCCTGTTGTTATGTCCCATTTCATTTCTGATTTTGTTAAATTGGATATTGTCTCTCTACCTTTTAGCCAGTTTAGCTAAGGATTTATCAATCCTGTTAATTTTCTCGAAGAACCAGCTTTTGGGTTTGTTGTTTCTTTTTATTTTCTCTTTTTTCCATAATTTATTAATTTTATTCCCAAATTTGTTTATTTCCTGCCTGTCTATGATGCTTGGATGTGTTTGCTTCTTTTTGTTTTAGGGCTTTCAGGTGTGCTGCTAAGTTGTTAGTATGAGATCTCATCAATTTCTTTATGAAAGCACTTAGTACTTGCTCAACTATGCTCATAGCTTCTTTATTTATAATACCAGAAATTGAAAACAACCAAGATGCTCCTCAGCCAAAGGATGGATAAAGAAAATATGGTTCATTTACCAATGGAATACTACTCAGCTATTAAAAACTAGGACATCATGAAATTTGCTAGCAAATGGATAGTACTAGAAAATATCATCCTGAGTGAGGTAGGAATGTAGGTATCTTATTCACTTATACATGGATATTAACTAAATAACAAGGAAGAACCAGAGGAGGATGAATGAAACTCACTCGGTGAAATAAAATAATCATGGGGAGGTGGAGGGAGGCAATTGAGTGGGAAAGGGCCTGGGGACGGGACATTCTAGGGCTGTGGGAGCATGTGTGACATGCCAGAGACCTGGGATGGGGGGAGGGCTCCACAGAGTCAATGAGAGTGATTTGAGCTGAGACATCTAGCATTTGGGAATACAGGGCCTGCAGAACTCTGGTGGAAGCATAAGGACACCAACCCACCCACAAAACCTTCAACCCAATATTTGTCCAGCCTACATGAAGTACAGGGACAAAGATGGAACAGAAACAAAGAGAATGGCCAATCAATGACTGACCCAACTTGAGACTCATCCCATGGGCAAGAACAAATCCCTGACAGTATTAATGATCCTCTGTTATGCTTGCAGACAAGAGCTTCATATAACTGTACTCTGAGAGGTTCTACTCAGCAAGTGATCAAAACAGATGTAGAGATCCACAGCCTAACATTAGATGGAGCTTGAGGAGTCTTGTGAAGAGTTGGGAGAAGATTGATGGACCCAGAGAGGATAGTGATGCCACAAAGACAACAGAGTCTAAACTGGACCCTTGTGGGTGCCCAGAGAGTGAATCACCAACCAAAGAGTGTACATGATTTGGACTTAGGTCCCCCCACACATATGTAGCAGATGTGCAGTTTGGGTCTTCATCTGCGTCCCCCAACAATTGAAACAGGGGCTGTCCCTGACCTGTTGCCTGTCTATAGATCAGTCCCCCTAACTGGGCTGCTTTGTCTGGCCTCATTGGGAGAGGACGTGCCTGGTCCTGAGTGGACTTGATGTGCTGGGGAATGGGGTGCTCCCAGTTTATCAGAGGAGAAGGGGAGAAGGGATGGGAGAGAAGCTATGTGAGGGGGAAGAATGAGAGGTGAAGGGGGCTGTAATCAAGATATAAAGTGAATAAATAAATTAACTCATGGGAAAAAAGGCTCCACATTGAGAAGGAAGAAGGAAGGAAGGAAGGAAGGAAGGAAGGAAGGAAGGAAGGAAGGAAGGAAGGAAGGAAGGAAGGTAATGTCATTCCTTGTCTTCTGACTTCCACAGGTACACTGTGACATGTATCTGGTGACCTTTACACACACACACACACACACACACACACACACACACAACAACTTGTACATGCATACACACAAATTTAAAAAATAAAAGAACTCATCTCTTAATTGTGAACCATAAATAAACATCCAATAAGTATCTTTTGCTTGTATTAGTATCTGTCAGGTTTTGGTGATGTATTCTTGTCTGTATTCAGCCAAGCTAAAGCTAAAACAACTGACCCTAGTGTCTCTCAGGGCTTTGCACATAGATCTATTATTTTTGGAGAATCAATCACTTTAACATGTGGTGGAGCATACTGTAATCATTGGCATGCTTATGACAGCTAATTTATGATTGAGCAGAAAGCAAATACTGTGATGAAAATCTTGCCTCTTATGCAGTCTTTGCTTCTTTATCCCTCTGAAGATTGTCTTGTAGCCACTAAAGTGAAGGCATGCTTCTGTCACTATATTAAATCTTAAAAACATATTTCTATGCTCAGAAATCCTTTCATCTGTTCTGGCATACATTGAAGAGATCAAAATACTATTATGAGATCAAAATTCACTAAATGTTTGAACTTTTCCATCATGCTTTACAAACACTTGAGCTTTATAACCATTTACAGAAGCAAGCCAGGGAGAGTCCAAGTGAGACTATGGCAGAAATATAAGTTAGGCTTTCAAAGATGCTCATCAGGGAAATTACAAACAAATCCTGATTTCTGGGCACTTACAGGGAATGAGTGATATTGGTATGCGGGTTAGTGAACGTCCTTGTATGTGTTTATTTTTTTTTAAAGATGAGCCTGCTTTTTCTTGAATCAGTTTGTCATGCTAGGCACAATTTTATATATTCTTATACTCTGAGCACTGACAACAGATCTTATTGTCTTCTTTTCCTAATTTAAAATTAGAATTATAATTGCTCTTTCTATAAAAAATTCCAAATCTGTGTACTTGATCTGATCTATGACAAAATGTAGGAAATATTTTACACCTGATTTTCTTGGACAAAGCTTTTAATAGTCAAAGAGATCATAATCTTTCTGTCTAAGTTGCTGTGACATTTGAAGTAAGTAATGTACTGAAGGACATCTTGTTATTGGACTAGAAGAGAATGTTAAAATAGAACTGAATTTAAGTACCATTTGCATGACACATATATGCAATGGGCTTGTGTATATATAGACTTCTTACATAATATTTCACTTGCTAGAGTAAGCATAGCTTCTTAAATAGGGTCTTTATGTGTGCATAAAGGCCTGTATGTGTGTGCATGCTCATGATAATGTGTATGTGCTGAGCTCAGCAGACAACTTGCCTGAGTTTGTTCTTTCCCTCTACCATGTAGGTTATGGGGATAAAACTCAGGTCATCATGTTTGGTGGCAGGAATGTTTACCTGTAATCTGTATGAGAAGTCTTGATAGAGTTGATTCTAAAAAAATCAAGATGGCTTGACAAAGGCAAAAGTTCTAGTAATCAACAAGCTTCAAATCCCATTTCTCTCCACCCCTTATATGTTGGATTCTCCACAGTAGGCAGTTGTAGGATCTCTTTCCATTTTCCAGAAGGTTAGGGATTAGGTAAGAACCAGAAATGAAAGAGGCCTAGGAGTAGGCCTTCCTGGATCAATATCTACTCAAACTACCAACCTTTCTGCTCTACTTTGCCATTCCATGCCAAAGCTAATGATCCTTGACTATCTACTAACCCTGTGTAGTACATTCTGTCTCAAAATTTCCCTTAGCATGTCATTTGTTTTCATGTCTGTTCAAGCTAGTAACCTATTTACAGCCATTTAGTCCTCATTTCTCATCATAAGAACCACAGGACCTGCTGTTCCAATATCTATTTCTTTATTACCTGCTTCATTTAAAGTCACTGAGGTCTTCACTCTGACAATTTCCAAATATACATCTAGACTTTAGACTTGTACATTTGCATTCCTAGAGGGTTCTTTGAAATATATATTTAAGAAAGTTCCTCTTCCCTGAGTAAACTGCCTTCTTTCATATAGGCTCTTCCCAGTTGCCTGGATTTTCTGTCTATATGGGACTTGACACTGGTTGGAAATACTCATTTCTGAGCTAGATATGGCTAACACAATGAATGGATGAGTGCTGTTATGAGTTCACTCCAATTCCATGTCTCCATTCTATCATAACAAAAGCTGCTGATGTGTATGAATCATGTTTTGTGCCTTGTTTCTGTCCAATTGACTGCCACTGAAAATCCATCATTGAGATAAACTAGCTTCACACACGACTTTATAGTGTCAAGCAAAGAACTCAGAGATCACATGAAAACTAGACTTGCCGTTCTCCTATGCACTTCTAGAAATTGATGCCTATTGATTTAAATTTATAACATACATCATCTGCATATGAAATAACATATTGTGATTTATTTTTATGTATTTCATCATATTGCTTGTGTATATATCTGTACCCATGTTCATTTAGTGTCTGCAGATGCCAGAAGAGGGTAACATCCTCTGGAATTGGAGTTACAGATAGTTGTTAGCTGATATGCATGAGCTGCAAACTGAACCCCTGGTCTTCTGCAAAAGCAGCTGGGGCATTTAACCCGGAACCATCTCACAAGCCCCACCTGATTTCTTAGGCCAGGGTCTCATAGTGTAGCCTTGGATGGCCTAGAACTCACTATATAGACCAGTCTGTGATAAGGTTCTGCCTATCTCTTCCTTATGTACTGGGATTGAAGATATGGGTCACCATTCTCAGTAATAAAATCATATTTTAAGAAGCAATTTATTGACTAAGATAAGTAGCAATAAACATTTAAGCATACTCGGAGAATAAAATTAAACAGTGTATAGACTTTTCTATTAAACTTTTTCCACTATTTGTCTTCAAGAAGGACATATGCCCAAAATTTTAAAAATGCTCCTTTTTGTGTGTGTGTGTGTGTGTTGCGCGCGCGCGCGCGAGCTGCGAGCACGCCGCATGCACATGCACACGCACGGGGAATAAAATCAGCATTCCCTGAGGTTTTTAATTCTTTCTTTCTTTGTGAAAATAAAGGACTGCTGTACATGGGGAAACAAACGTGTTTGTAGCTTCCAGTTGTAAGGGTAAATTATTTCATTTAGCTCCTGTCACTCAGAAGATATGTGGTTAGTGGTGGACAGAGTGCTTTCTCAGAGCATTCCAGCTATCTCTATCAAGATGTCTTTAGTCTCCAAAACAGCAGCTGATTGGACTAAGGTCTTCAAAAAAAAAAAGATTGTCAGGTTCAGAATATATTTTTGTATACCTTGACAGCAAAACTCATGAGAATTGATGTATTCATCAGAGATACTGGCAAACTCATAATTCTGGGTTACTGATTAATTAATTTGTGGGACTTTTTCCTTAAAAATTCAAAAGTAAAGTCTGTTTTGATAAGTTTCTGAAGTATTTCTCATCAACAATTTTTTTTGGTTAAAGAGGTTGTGCAAATCATAAGATTATCAAAAAAAAAGATATAGACATATGGGAAAAGGTCGTTCCTGTCTTGTTTCTGTAATTTTTATATTTGTTTCTACATATTTCTCTTCTCTTGTTCAATGTTCTTATATTGTTCTAGAATTTGTTCTTTTTATTTTAATTAAGTAACTATGTATTTCCTTAAATAACAATAAAGATATTTTGAGAATTGTTATCTTGTTCACTATAAAATGAATAGTTAATGATATATTTAGAGCCAAAGAATTTTTGGAATTAAAGAAAATAGTCTAGGGGAAATTAACAGATTAATACACTGCAGGCAAGGTTCCTTATGATATCCTTGATGGGACAATAAAATACAAGTTCTGTAAGAAGTGTGAGTATTGGGAATTTTCACATGCTGTGAAGCTGATGGTTTGTAACATGCATCTTCTAAATCTCCAATTCCCTCCACACTGAGCATGTTTGATAAATGTGTGTTCTGTTATTAGGCATTTCCTGCTATTTGTTAACATAAAATTAACCACTTTTAACAATATTATCTGTTTTTAATGAATATAAGGATAAAACTAAGGACATTATTTAAACTCATATTTCATTATTAAAATGAATTTAATGGCTGTGATTGATTTTCTTCCATGGTTCAGAACTCAGAGTATAAGAGACAACAGAGTGGCTACTGAACTTGACAGACATGCTATTATACTGGGCCTTTGTACTAAAAAACACAGTTGGCTTTGAAGAAAAACACTAATTTTAATTTAAATTAAAAGCAGATATCTGTTCGTGTAAGCTGTCCCTGGTAAACTGGTCTTCATGTCTCTCTCGAATTTCAGAACCCTGTTTCCCTCAGATTCCTCTTTTCCTGTATGTAATAAAAAAGGCTTTATTTGTAGTTTGAAATATGAATGTTTCTAACTACTCTTATCTTTCTAGAAAGCCCAGAATAAAGGTTTTGTTTTCTTTAAAATTAATTTCAAATGGAAAGTAGACATGTGCTCAAGAAGTGCTGGATTCTCATCAGGGTGTTGAGGACACCTTCATCTCCTTCGCCTCTCACTTGCTTCCTGAAAACAACTTCTTTTTATGCCCAAAACCATCTCAAAACTTAAGGAAGCAAAGTACAGTTTTATCACCTTTCCATGAGTATTTCTTGAGTTTTCACAAGTTTGCCTATTTCTCAATACCTAGGAAATTCAATCCAGAATGTTTAGTTTCCATATACCCTTTTAGCAAGATACAACAAAATAGGATGCCCAAATATTAAGTATATGCAATCATTATCTCATTAAGGTATACTCAAAATAAAAAACATTGACCACAGGCTACAAATTTATATATATAATTAACGAAAGCATGTGTACCTAAAATAATTAAGACTTCAAATCACTAAGAATCAGGTCAGTATACCTATATTTTGAAATCTTTCTCCTAAACTACAGAAAATATCTCTACTGACATTTAAAATGTACCTCATCTCAAGGTACCAATTTGAAAATGTGCATGTGCTAATTTAAAAAGCTTAGTTCAAAAGAAAATATACACTATTGTGACACCAAATGGGTCTAGGTAGCAACCCAGATTATTTGTTTATTAGTACTAGTTGAGGAAAACAATTACTATATTATGGAAAGATTTTTACTAGAACAATGTTTTATAAAGTAAAATATAATGATTCAAATAATACAACCATAATTTACAAATGTCTGTGCAAATTCTCATTCTACTGATTGCAATAAATAAGGCAGAATTCCTTACCTAGAATGAATTCCAACTGTGGCTCGTTAGGAATCTTCTGTATGCCTATAAATAGTAGGGATAAGTTTAGGTTTTAAAATTGTTCATTATAAATACTACAATAGCATATGTACTGTTTCACTAAACCAAATATGTACATACATTTTTGGAAGAATGAATAAAGTTAAGTTGTCAGGCAAATCATTATGAATTCTCTGGTAAAGGCATGCTATTCACTGTAAACCCAATGGAAATTAAAAAGCTGAGTTCTAGTAGATATGGGTATGGGATTGGTAATTTTGCTTATTGGCTATTTCAACAATACTTTGTTCAATACTGGTTGCAGGATATCTGATTATATGTGATCCTCTGAGATTGTCTTTGGTGGTGTGGCTGAGCTATAGAGCCCACCTTGACTCTCAGAGTGCTGCAGGATATGTGATTATACTCTGAAATTGGGTGCTGGAAAGCCCTCTTTCTAGTTGTGGTGTGGCTCAGCCCTAGCACACACCTTTAATCCAGAGCTTTCTGTCTGGATTAAATAACAAGATTAAATAAAGTCAACCACAGGTCAAGAGGCAGACCAAGCAACTAGTTGACAGGAAGTAAACATAGGGAAAAAATTGATAGAAAGTGAAATGAAATTGGGATGGATAGAGAGACAAACCAGAAGTAGAAAGGAGGGACATTTGGTTACAATGGTTTCTAAGACCGTGTGGAGAAGGAAAACTGGCTCTTTCCTTCTGGAGGTCTGTTGAGGAGTTTGGTCAGCTGGACGCTTTCTCTCCTCTCTGAGCTAGCAGGCTTTCACCCCAGCATCTGGTTCCTGAGTCTTCATTTGGCAAAATAAAATGTTAAAAAACAAAAAAACATCTTCTTCTTTTTAGTCAGTGATATTTCAAAAAGAAGACATCGTATAAAATGATTTAAGATGAGGCAGGAGTTCAGAAGCAGGTCTCAGAAAGGTGTCTACAAATGTGGGTGACCCTTAGGAAGCGGAATGATCAGGTTTCAGTAACACATTTTGAGAGGTAGACAGTCAACAGAAACCCCAGCAAAGCATAGGGAAGGGTATGAATGAATGACATGTCATTTGTTAAAACTCATAAGTAGCCAAAATAAAAGTAAAACATACAGGAAATTATGTCACTTGACAATAAATGAAAGCTCCTGACTTCGATTGTGTATTACTCAAAGACCGTTTAAATTAACTGGCATTTGGTCAATAAGCTATTTTTAAAACAATTTTAAAATAAAATGGAATGCCTATTTTATTTACAGAGTTAGCATTTTTTTGTTTTGGTTTTGGTTTTGAACGGCAATCATTTATTTTTTCTCTCCTGCTGACATTTAAAAATGTTTCAGTTAAGAATGTAAGGCTATCCAATAGAGGCTAGGATCAGATTTTTTTGTTTTGGTTTGTTTTTTGTTTTTTGATGCTAATAATTAACTCTGCTCTAAGCTTTGACACCAAATTCAATGCACCCAACCAATACCATTTTTGAAAATAATTTTAGGCTATAAATTTAATGAGGTTAGGCACATATTTGCTAGTATTAAAAGATGGGTAAAAGGAACACTTTGAAAGAAAGGACACAGTTGATTCTAAAGAACAAATGGAAACCCTATAATTTAAGCAGGAGAAAAAGCATAGCACTCTCTTACACTTCTTAATTACATGAGTAGTACAAAAACTGATTCCAATGTTCAGATGTAAATTGTGGCCAAATCTCTAAGCTTTCTCTGTTATGTGAATTAGTGGCCTCTGCTAAAGCAGCAAGGCAAAGCTTCTTGTGAACATTTTTCACTAATGCTTTCAGCTTAAATACCTTTCGGTCTTAAAAACGTCTAGCTTCCAAAATATTAATTCTCTATAAGAATAAATAAGTACCAAATGGGAGCTTTCTTAAATATGATTAGCATCTGGAAAAGGCCCATAAAATATATTTATCAGCATTTAATACACATTGGAAATTTTATCATTTGATGCTGTTCATGACCTATCATCTGTCTCACCCAAGACAAAAGATGAGAGGACTGTCGTGCATGCACAACCCAAAGCACAGAGAGGAGATAGGAAAGAACTGAGGTGATCTCTTGGCATTTGGTGGAACCCAGGTTCCTGTGGATGCACAAGGTTATTTGTTTAGTTAACACAGTGGCAAGTAGCTCTTTAGAGATCTACATGGGGAGCACATACACACTCACACATGCACACACACACACACACACACACACACACCACTTACTGGTAAACTGAATGTCCTCGGGGTCATTTGCCTGAGCTGCAGGAAGAAAATGCTGGCCTTCTTCTGATGTTCCTTCCTCTTTGATTTCCATGATCCACCTCACAACTGACTTATTCTCCACGGTGTCTTTTCCAAATGATACCAGCTAATGACCTCTGGTTTAACGTTGGTGTATCTTCACATTAACGATCTAATATTCCACTGTGAAATTCTGCACATAGAAAATATCAATATTCAACATTACTGCTATTTTCGATCTCAATTCAAAGCTAAGAATCAATATAGAATGCAAACATAGTTTCAAATTACCTCCACTCCATGCCCAGCCCTGTGACACTTTCAGAACCAAGCTGTTAAGAACACTGAAGCCCTAGGCTAAGTTACTGTTTTCAGGAAAATTATTGGAGTCATATGGGAAATCTCTAAATTTCCAGAAAGGGATATTCATCCCTTCAATTTAATTTTCTGAGCTATAAGATAGATAGATAGATAGATAGATAGATAGATAGATAATAGATAGATAGATAGATACAGGGTTGCTAACTTAATGTGCACCAAATAGAGTAGGTGGCAGGAGCAGACGGCTTCCTGTCAAGGAATTTGCCAGCATTGCCACCGTGACCATCGCTGTGACTCCGTCAACTGGAATCTCCCTTTATGTGCCTTATGTTCCTCTGTCAGAGAATTAGTCATGAGCACATAACCATAATTTAGCATGCGTTTTTCTTTTAAGACAAGCCAACAAGTTGAACAGGGGCCTTCCCAACCTTGTTATTTTCCACAGAGTCTCCTACTGTTTCTGTCAGATAGTTGATTTAATTGCTTAATGATCAGAGGATGGTGTGAAAAAATGAAAAATAATTCTTAAAAGATGAAGCTCAAGGGAAAATGAAAGCAATAGAGAACTGAAGGCAATTCAGATGAGGAAAGGAAGCGCCACCTCAATTTAGTACCCTGATATAGAAAGCTTTAAATAGTTACAAATTCATGTTGATATACACTACCAAGAATGAATTGGGAAAAATCAATGTTTTAAATCAAGTTACCAGCTGAATTAAAATGTGCAAAAATCTTTACATGTCTACACAGTGATGCTTAATGAGACACCAGCCAACAACTTTGGTTTGGAATATTGATGTGACCTCAAAACCCACAAATCAACATTCCCTCTTTCTGTTGTCCTTAACAAAGTGGCTTCATTTAAGATTCAGCTTTAGTTCTTAGAAATCAGCTGGTAACAATTGACATGGAGAAAGCAGCCTGAATCTTTAGAAAGTATTACAAAATAGCCACTTGGTTTTTAATGTTATTAACATTGAGAATATTGTCTGAAGTAAACGACTGTTTGCCATCAGTAAGAGTGTAAATATCACTTTCAAAAATATTTTTTAATTAAGAAAATTCTTTCTACATTCTTTTTGTGCTGTTACAATTATAATTCTTTTCTGATAAATACACATATACTCATTGCATAGTCTCCCCCAAACCTGATAATTCTGTGGCACTATTATGATAAGGACTTTATCAACGTCCTTAGAATATTTTAATTAAATACACAACCCTTAATCCTGATCGGTCATTTTAAAAAAATTGAAAGACACACACAAGATAATATGAATCCTTAACATAATAGCCACTCATCACAGTAAGTGTGAAATAATTGATAGAATAAATGCTAGCGCAGGTACGTGTGCACTTGTGTGGTGGGAGAGACGAAGAAGAATTAAGTTAGATGCATCTGAGCTCTTGTCTCTTGTTGCCATGGTTCCATTTGAATCATATCATCTATCTGCTCAAAACAAATGCATCAAGGGAAAACGGTGCTCAAAGGAATAGCAAGTGCTACTGCTGAGCCTGGGGTCCTATTTTTATTCTTCTTTTGTTGCACAAAAAATTGTTTAAGATTTGATACTTGCAATCGATGTATACACCTCAGACCATACCAATAGCAAAGTTCCAGAAAACTCACTGATTTTCCAGGTGACAAGGAAAGTATTTACTGACTACTGTGGCTGGCTTTCTGTTCTGTGCCTTTTTGGAAGTGTTCTGCTTTTCTGATCATACACAGATGGTGGTTTCAGCATACCACATATTATTTAAAAACATGTCTTTAAGCATAACAACTATTCAGCCCAGTTCATGTCCTTTAGAGTTACTCAGAAAAGCAATGAATAAAATGAATAGTTGTGCTACATAACCACTGAAAAAGACTGTTGGTTCTCTCCTGCCCCCGCCACCGGAGGACGATAAATGATGGGTAGCTTTATCAAGTTACATTTAATTAAACAATACTTCTCACAGACTATGTAATAAACATTGTTAAGTATTTTACATACCTCACACTAAAATGAAAACTCTGAAAGGCTCATAAAAGTCATTAAAAGGCATTATGCTTAGTTAGGAAGAGACTGACCACACAAAAGAAAAGCAGAGACCTTCCACAGTGGAGGGTCAATGTGAGATTTCTTTAACATTACAAGGCTGCTGTATTATGCTGGTAATTTATTACTGAAAAACAGACCAAATGGCATCTCCTGATCAAGACAGAGTGCTGACGGTAATTAGTGGGTACAGGGCATAACACTAAGTAAGTGTACTTAGCCATTGTTCCATGTTGTAGATAGCATCCTTTCTACCACTGTCTTCTGTCAATGTAGCCTTGTCAAATCTGAGAACTGTTTTTAAAAATAAAGTTTCAAGAAGAAAAAAGAACACTGAAACTTAATTAAAATCGCAAAAATATAAAAGAAATATAGACGAATCAGGTCTTCTGGTGATTACATTCAGAGAGTATAATAAAGATACTTGTTTTGCAATTAAATGATACAATTTAGTTGCATCAAACTGTAGCATCTGTCTACAGAGACTGAGCCATGCTATTTATTCTAGTAGAGGGAAGAGAAAGACAACAGAGTTTGACGAAGCGAGATGAGCTCATATTCTCTTTTACTCTATATTAGTGAATACGCCTGGACACTCTGGGTTTCTATAAAGCTGTAACTGGAGGGATAACAAAAGTGTTGTGTGATCAGATTCAAGGACAGAGTTTTCCTCCACTCTTGAACTTGAAAGTCCCAAAGGGCAGAAAGGGTCAGCGTGACAGACACACTGATGTCCTGTCTTCCATCCTAAGCTTAGGAAAGTCACCTTCAAGTCCGTTCTTTGGCCTCATTCCTATTCACACAGAGTTAACGAAAGATCGCCTAGCACTCAGCATGAAGATTTTGTTTATTCTTATTTTCATGATAGTTTTTTTTTTTTTTTGAAAAAAAACATGAAATTGCTTCCAGACTAAAAGTGCACAACACTCAGGGATTAGGTAATAAAAGCGCCTACAGACCAAACTAAGTAGAAAGAGAATAAACTAACCATATCAAGTATGTCCCACAATCCCACAGTTGAACTGTAGAATGTTCACCAAGTGGCAAAGATGGTTCTAAAGTGCTGAACAATGATAATGATAAGAAAATCATCTTAGTTGTAGGTCAAATTAACAGTCCAGAAAAGTAAAACAAGAATTTATACCAAAACAGAAAATCTGCCATAGAAAACACAGCCATAATTTCAAAGGAAAATTTTTCACAGAATTACTGGTCTTGATGATAGAATTTGGTGCCATATTAGAGTAGCACTTGTGAAAACAGGAGTCACATTAAATTTGTAAACAACTGAAGCTTCCAGAGAATAAACAAGGCAACAATTAGTCAAAGAAGTGGATATTGATTTAAGCATGTGGTCTTGGGGGAACAACTGAGAAAGTGCATAAACACAATGTATAGATTCTCAAGAGAGAGACTCAGGCTAGGGAAAAAATACACACATGCACACACACACACACACACACATTTGGAAACACTGGCTAATGGCTAAGTCAATATAATGCATAAATTTTTCTATAAATGCATAGAATGAGAAGAAAGGTTTAGAGAATCATTCATAAGACACAAAGATATTTAGGGGGATAACTAGTGATTCCTTGGGGAACAAAGCATAAAAAGTAATGAGGAAATCTGGAGACAGGAATACAGAAGCAAACAACGAAATACTGCCATTACTCCATTGAAATGCTCTCTGTCAAGTCCTAAGGCCATTGGGTAGTTACTGGGCTATTTTGATGGACTGATAGGAGGATAACTAACTGATGGCGGGATACAGGAAATAGTAAGAGAAAGTATAAATCATACAGTCTGGTATAAGAAAGGAAGATGAACAGACACTGACAGTGAGACAAGGGTCTCATAGGAAGCTGTAGAAACTTTAGTTTGCTCCCATGACCTCATTTTCTATTGAGAAAAAGTCATATTCACATATTCATATGTTAAATATAGGGAAAATTACCCAATCCTCTTTGAAAAGCTCAGACCATATAAGATCAATAAATCCATATTTCTGACTGTTTTTTTTTCAACTTGACAAACATCTCAACATATCTAGGAAGAAGGAATCATAATTGAGAAAATGTCTCCATAAAACTGGCCCATCAGCAAGTCTGTGAGACCATGTCTTTGTTAACAATTGATGTGGAAGAGCCAAGGACACCATAGGTAGTGCCACCACTGGACAGGTGGCCCTGCGGTGACCAAGAAAACAGGCTGGGCAAACCATTAAAGAACAATAAGCAGTATTCTTTCATGGTCTTTGTTTTAGTTCTTTCTCCAGATTCCTGCTGAGTCCCTACCTTGATGTATATCTTCATGGGTTCTATGATTGGCACATATACATTAAAGTAAACACTTCCTCAAGTTGATTTTGGTCAGTGTGTGTTATAAGAGTCATACAAACCTAAGACATCGTCAACACTAAAATAAAAATGATCTATGAACAAATAACACCATAGCAATGAGAAAACACAACATACACCTAGAAAATAGTCACAGAACTTTCAAGCTTCCATTTGCAAAGACTTAAGAGAAAGAGCCTTACCCTATAGTCAAGAAAAATCCAGCAATGTATACAATCAAAACTTTCCAAAAAAGTTGAAAGGCCATCATCAATCTGAATCTAAAAATACACAGTGGCCTCCATGGGACCTAGAATGAGAAAAATGCCAGGCCACACACTGGTAATGAAAACTCAGCCAGAATGCTTGATGTTCAGAGGTAACATCAGGTAGATAGAGCCTCAAATTAAGGGTCATCTAAACTCATTAATAGGTTCTCTATCTTATGCATCACTCAGGTGCTCATAAAAACCACAGAGCTGAGTGGGTGTCTAGAGACGGCACCTCTCTTTGACACATGCCTGTGGGAGGAAGAGCAGTCATCTCAGTAAAAAGCATAACACTACTCTAATTACATCTCAACAGCAGAAATGACAGGTCCTGGTCCATGAGGCTACACCCCTGGACCCATTGCAATTATGGAGTGGAAACAAGAAAAGAGGGGGAAATCTCAGGATACAGGGCCACTAAGGACTTTCAGATCCTTTTATACAATGCCCCAAGATCAAAGAGCTTACTATCTAAGGTGTGGGCTCTAATAGGATAGCAGAGGCATTCCTGCCTGACTTCTACCCCACCTCAATGGACCACAGGGTGCTAATAATAGCACACTACCTACACACCACTAGTAGAGACATAACAGCATTCAACAGTGAACTTCTCTTCCAGCAAAGCCTAAGTTGAGAGCAGAGAGAAAAGTTTCCATCCATTCAGCCCTACCTCTACTAAGTAATAGTAACAACAAAAGAACATGTAGTTAGTTTAGTTATGCACCGATTATCATAGGAACTATACTGGAGCCCTGCTAAGTTACTTACTAGACTGATTCCACCTCTGTAAAAATATTAAAGGCTTAGAAGTAAAACTGGAATGTCCACCTCTAGCCATGAACTCTCTTGAACAGACTCAACTGTTCTACATAGCACAGATAAGAAAGAAGAGGAAAATGAGCAAGGAAAAGGAAGAGAGGGAAAGGAGGAGAAGAAAAAGGAGGAGGAGGAAGATGGGAAGAGCAAGGGGAAGAGTGGAAGAAGCAGAGGGGGGAGACTAAAACAAGAAAGTCTTTTAAAAGAAAATGTATGAATGTCATCAAAAAAGCCAGATCCAGACAGTGCACAGATGCTAAAATTATCAAAAACCAAATCAGAAGGAGATTGTTCTGAAGGCTATAGCAGAAAATTCTACATAACCACATGAGGAATGTTAGCAAAGACAGAAACAGCAAAACAAATAAAATAAATATTAAGAATGTAAAATACAAGAGACTGTTTTGACAGACTGATGTAATTCAACTAGACTAGAAATCAGAAGTAGTCAGAGATGACCAAGAGAAAAGAACAAGAGAGATGGCAACTGTGGTGACAACACAACTAGTGTTATGCTATCGAGACAACAGAGCAAATATTTGGCAGTATGACGGATTGTCAAAATGTTTAAGAATAAACATATCAGGAGTCAGAACATACAGATAATAGCCCACAACATACACGATTTTTGTTGTGTGTGTGTGTATCTATTGTTATCTGTCTCTCTGTCTATTTTTTCTCTTTTCCTTTCTCTGTCCCTCTGTCCCTCTCTCTCTCTCTCTCTCTCTCTCTTCTCTATCTCTCTCTCTCAACACACACACAGACACCAGCATAAGTCTTACTCATAGCATTGAAAACCAATTACAGGTAAAAATCCTGAAGCAGTCCAAGCAAAAGATAACAAGTTGAGAAATACAACGGCTTCACGCTAGAAGCTACGCATTGCAGAAAAGAACAAATGGGGCCTTCAGTGTTCTGAAATTAGAAAACCCATCAACCCAGCGTTCTACACAAGGTGGAAACACTGCTAAGTACTGAAGTGCGTTAACAGCTCCTTTCCAGAAATAATGAATGACAAACTCATTATCAGTACTTCAAAAAACCTTAAGAGAAGTTCTTCAAGCATAGCAGACACATGCAGGTCTATGAAATAAATGAGCAGCTCCAGGATGGTACAAAAAAAAAAAAAATAGAAGTTAACTTCATTCTCTCTTGCTTCTAATAAGGACAAAAGAAAATTGCCTAAGGCAGAGGTGAGTGTTGTCTGTCCATACAGTAAATGTATAAGGTCCTGGGATTGTGCTGTAGCACTAAAACAAAGCAAGACATAAAGTAAAAGCAAATAACTTGTGGGCCTTATTTTTGTTGTAGTTGCTGTTTTTGTTGTTGTTACAAATGTCAATTCAGATGATGCAATGTAAAATCAGCCATTGATAATATATAAAATATAGACACACTATACTGGTAAACTTTGCAGACAAAACTCACTATATTCTGGATTTTACCTGTAAGCCAGAGACTGCAACTGCTAGTTTAAAGTAAAAATAATATAGAAGTATTTTTTGTTTAAAATCATAACACATATATATATATATTACAAAAACAAGAAGAAGAAACACTGAGGGATATATTGTACTGCTTTGTATTGCTTATATATTAAGGGCATGGAATATGATTATTCTACTAACATATTAGAAGGTAGACACTGAAAAATTACACTGAATATGCCAATCCTGGGGTAATCATTAATGACATTTAAATGTGTGTGATATGCTAATAATGGAGATAGAATAGAATAAAAATATAAAATACCTATCGAATTTAAAAAAAAAAAAAAAAACAGAAGAAAACCAGAATATATGACTACAATGGTTATAATCCAAACATCAATTTAATCATATTACCTTCAGTTTATTTCACACAAAATACCAATATTCAGAACTAAGATTATGAATAATGGAAAATGTAAACTGCATATATTTCACAGCTATATTTAACTATTTGTGTTATATTTTAATATGATATCTTAGATAGTAAGAAACAAAAGAATAAGAAAACATGTACACTCCAAACACTCATCAGAAGAAGGCTGGGGTCACTTCCCAAATACTGAACACAATTTATTTTATATCTACTAATATTAGCAGGGTCATTATTAATTATAAAATGTTAATCACCAAAAGGCAAACTAAGCCTAAATATATCATAAGTCAATAATAAGAATAAATCTAACAATGGATCCAGAAAAATAAATAGATAATTCACAGTTAAAGCAGAAGAAATCAATGTCCCTCTTCACTATAGACAAACAATCCTACCAACAATTCACCTGCCTCGCATCGGGAAACCTGCCCATCTGACAGCAAACTCACAGTTTCTTTTGAAGGTGAACATGAAGAATTCACTAAGATAGATTATGTTGTGAATCACAAAATAAAACCTAGAAATTAAAAGACATGAAATCCTAGAAAATACATTTCTGGCCAAAGTAAAATTATACTGGAAATTACTCAGTAAAAGATATTTAGAAAATACTCCAAGTGACTGGAAATTAAATAATGTATTTCCACATAACCCATGAATCAAAAATGAAGTTATAATGAATATATATAATATATATAGTGTATGTGTAATATAGTTGAAATTAAGGAAAGTCTATATACTACAAATCAAAATATACTTGAGGGAATGCAACAGTTTTAAATGCATATATTAGGAAAAGGGATCACAAATCCATAATTAAGCTTGTACTTTATAATTAGAAAAAGTCAAATTACATTTACAAATGTGGAATAAAGAAAACAGAAGTATAGATAACAATTACAATGGTGAAGTTTTACTTTCCAGGAAATATTTAAAATGCCAGTAAATAAATAGCAAAAGGCAAAAGCCTCCATCAGAAATAAAATGTTTCCAATTACATTTACTAGTAATTAAATATATCAAGCAGAACTGGTTGAGAAACACATTGGGAAGTTTTCAAATTCACTAACCATCTGGCAAAGCAAATGAGATATGACCATCAAGAGGTAACACTATTAAATTTCAAACCTCAAATGTTGGTGAACTTAAGTCATAGAATTTCTGCACCGATGAGCATCAACCAGAGTCAAAACCAAGCTGGCAACGCCTAGTACAAAACAATGCCAGCCATAGAGAAATCCAAGTTAACTACATGTGGATATAGCTGAAAAACCAATGCCAGCCAGAGTAGAAACCAAGTTGGCGATGCCTGCTACAGTTCAAGCCAGTGACAGTCATAGCACAAACCAGGCTGATAATGTCTGATAAAGTGGAAAACCAATGCCACTTTCAAGCAGTTATTGGAAACAAATGCTTACACATGGAAGTAATGATATTTAGAAAATGTTCACTAGTGAAGCTCCAATTGAAAAAAAAAAAAAGGTTGCAAACAGGCCAAATATCCATTACTAAGAAAATACATCATCATATTGGGAAGTTCCCATTGTATTCAGCAGCAAAGTTAGTAAATATTTGTTTCATATAACCAAAAGATAAAGCTCAGAAAGTATTAAGAAAAGAAAACAGAGGCAGGGCAACCAGGGAGAAAAGACGTGGTAAAATGTTTAGAGACATTCAAAACACGTAAGCCAACACTTCATAATTTAAATTGTGAAAATAGTGGTCTGATCTCCATGTCACACAGAGTATACAGCCGTGAGACACAACTACAGAAACACACAGGATGACCAGTAAAGTCACACTGCCCCATGATGGTGAGAAAGAGAGAGGCACTGTTAATGTGGCCGAGGAGGAAACACAGTAGTTTTGAGTTTTCTTAAATTCCATTTTAAAATTACTCTATTTTTCTTTATTCTTTGTTTTACATACTCTTATGAATTTCATTAACTAAAAAGAGGCAAAGCCATGTGCTTGGAAGATATGAAAAGGAAGAATATGGGAATTTTAAGTAGGTAGAGGGATTCTAAAGCCGGCTGTGAGCACTAAGTAGGAACAAGTGGGCTGTGCTTGGGACCACAGACTGGGGTGGGGGGCGGTGAGTGACAGCTTAACTACTTGATGGTTTTCTCCCAAAGGACTCAACAGCCCAGAGAGTATAACTGACACAGTGTTAAAAGTTTGCCTCATGATGTATTGAGGGAAAGATGAAACCAATCACGTGATAGTAATAAGAAAACTGAAGGTCTTTTCAGCTGAATTGGGAAGCCATCGAAACGGGAAGATGTGATTTAGTGGCAGATGAGCGAAGTATTCCATTCTAAAAAGTGAGAACTTCAAAGCACAATCAGGAGATAAGTGGGTAGCTGAAACTGGCTAGCATCTAAATGACAAAGAAACTATGCATGAAGGGTGTTACAGAGGAATTTTCCATGGAAATTAAATCATCTAATCACTTAAAAGTATAACAGTTGGAACTTGGGGACAAGGAGGAGATAATGTGTCTAAAGTAAAGTTTGCAGAGAGCAGGAACATGGCCAATAACTATGATCGCCATGGGAACTACAGCAGAGTTATGCATCTGGAATCTTAAATGAGATCATAGCAACCTAGAGGACCGCCTGAGAAAAGATAACACTCTTGCTTCTATAATGTGCACTTTATGCTCCTTTGAGGAAATAGTAGGTCCTTATAAGGGAAATGTTACCCAGGAAAATGAAAGGCAGAAATACTGACAGAGCTGATATAACAATTTGAAAATCAGGATCAGGAGAAGTTATGGCCAGGTAAGACGAGAGTAAACCAGGCAGGAATGGCAGTAGGAGCCTGGGTCTTTAGGTAGAGTGCTGAGGAGACATGTTTGTGAGCCTGGGTATTGCCTGCTCTCCTGACTGGTTCCATGTTGTTTTCTTACTCTGCAACAGGCAAGGCACACCGAGAAGTGGTGACTGCATGCTTCCTCTAGTCTCCATCTCCTCTTTGAACCATTTATGATGTTGTGCCTTCTGCCAATCTTGAAAAGAATAGAATATCATGCTTGGCTAGTATGCAAAATGCTTTGGCTTGAAAGCACTAGTACTACAAAAGAAACAAAACAAAAATATTTTAAAACTAAAACACAAGACGCACGTGCTTCAATGGTACATAGAATTAACAGACTATGAGAAACTTGGGATGATTATCTCTGAAGAGACGACAACACCAAGACCCCAAAATGAACTAGAAGCATACCCAGCTTCTAGTCAGATAACAGGTCCTTGTTCTAAAATGTGCTTTTTTTGTTTGTTTGTTTGCTTGTTTCTTTGCATCTTCCCTTTATCCTGTGACATTCCTGGCTACCACTAATGTACCATCTAAAACATCTAGGAACTTTCACTGGATGTTGAAAAGGTCTTGAAATTAATTTTACAACTTTTTCGTACAACAGCTTCATGTGGCAGGTTGAATTTTAAATCAATCAGTCAATCAATCAATCCCTTAAAATCTGGAACCCCAAACAGAGTTTTATAACAACGTTCACACCACAGTTTATCATTGTTTTCCTTTTTGAGATAGGGTCTTATTTAACTCAACTGACCTTGAACTCACTGCCAGGCTGAGAATGAGCTTGAACTTGAGATCCTCCTACTTTGCCTAGTCCAGCCATGTGCTACCAGCTGAGTTCATGCAATGCTTTCATTTGAATTGAACCTAATGGTTAATATCAGTAGCATCCTGAATGCTTACCAATTTTCAAATGGCTTCCTCTGTTACCTTTTAACACTAAAACCTTAAAGCAATGATGCAACAGTGAGATTTTAATGTCTATATTTAAACGACAAAGGTTTTCCCTTGGTATTTTCCTCAAACTGTGGTATCTAGCAGTCCATCTCTACTGTATTTCAAGAGCAGGGAGGTACAGAGATTATAATATGACCACAGGTTGTTCCCTATTTTATTTGTATTCAAGGAGAAGGCTAGAGAAATGGGGCCTGAACAGTGGCAGATGTTTCAAAATCCTTCTAAGTGTGGTCACATATATACATCCAATACCAGTTAGATTTCATGTGCCTGAGCAAAATGAAAATTGAAACTTTGACTATATCCTCTGGGCATTCCTTATACAGACATCATCAAGGTTATTAATTCACAGAGCTCATTGAATTGCTTCTGATGATACATTTCAGGTTCTTAGCAGTATTGATCAAAATATCTGCAGCTTCTGATGATGCATTGCACATTTTCTTTTGAAATTTAAATTTTCAAAGTGAGATAACATATTTAATTAAAACACTGTCTTCTACATTTTATTATGGCAGGCAAGAATAAATGTCCATGTGTGACTATTGGAATTTCACGTTAGCTCTGCAGAGAAGTTTACATAGTGTCCAGGGTTATCTACAAAGGATCTAACATGGCATGCTAAGCCTTCTCATTCTTGTGGCCAACACATCACATATTTTTTTTTCCATTGCTGGATTCTTACCTCTCCGATGGGCACACAACCGCACATCTTATCTTAAAATATTTACTTAGTAAAATCACTCTGCACTGAACATAAGGAGAAGCAACATACAGTGTGAAGCAAGGAAAATTCAGTTGCTAAACACAACTGGCTCCCAAACAACAGGGGTGAAGTGTCACACTCGAGGACACTATGGCACCTACAAAATCATGCTGTAATTGTCTAAGACATATCACAGAGCTAGAACGAGCCATGAATTGAGTTAATAAATCTATCTATATCATGAGGTGTCTTCTGTGATCAGAAAGGAATGGCAGGCGCTGACATGGAGGGACTGGGAACTCATTTTACACCTGAATAATGAAAAAAATGATGAAATGAGAAAACTTCACTACCACTCCTTGTCTACCTTCTTGATGGCTTGTAGAGATCAATTTCATGACTACTTTGGTTCTAACATGAGAAGTGAAGAGAAGATATACCCATCATTTGTATGATGTGCATTTAATAAGTACCGAACACTGTATAAAGTGCATAGTACAAATAGACGTTTCTTCAGTCTTCCAGAGCACTGGTTTTTGGTGCTTATTTAGTATCACCTACACTATAGCCAGCTCAGCTCTGCAGCCCTCTCTATGCATCCCTCTCTCTGACCCCTTTTTCTGCCCCTTCTCCCACCCCCTCTCTCTACACTCCCTCCCTGCCTCCACTTTCTGCCCCCTCTCTCTGCACCCCTCTCCCTGTCCCCTCTTGTTGGGTCCCATTTGGGTCCTGGTTTGGGCCTTGTGGACAAACCCGAGCCTGACTCAAGGTTTTCTTGTGGGCCTTGTGGGCCTTGTGGGCCTTGTGGGAGAGTCTAAGCCTGGCTCAAGTTTGAGACCTGTCTTAGTCACTACCATACAGGAGTGACTCAACAGGACTTGTTTAGCCCTGCCTCTGCTCAGCTGTTGCTGATGTAGAGCTTTGCAATTGGCCCTGTCAGTTACGTCATACCCTCCGTCACCCTTCCCTGCTCCCTACGTCATCTCACCCCTCCGAAAATCCCTCCTCCCTATGCTCCAAGTTTATATAAACAAGAGGTTGTTACATTAAAGTTGAGTTCTTGCTTCGAGAAGACTCCGGCCACAAGTGTTTCTTTGGACACTCACCATCCCACTCAGCACTGGAGAGGCCCAGCTGGACTGGGACTGCTCTCTGCTCTCTCTCCTCTCCTGGACCTGCTGGCTTTAAGAAGCCGACACCCTCTCTCTGCACCCCTCTTTCGGCACCCCTTTCTCTGCCCCTTCTCTCTGCAGCCCTCTCTCTGCCTCCACTCTCTGCGCTCCTCTTGCTTCATTCCTTGCTCTGTCTTCCACACATCTCTGCCTTCATCACTGTCACATAGAACTTGTGACTCCTTTTTTCCCTGGAAAGTACCGTTGAGCATTTCCTCACTATTCTCTGTTCTTTTATTGATGTAATAATCTTGCCTTTGTTTAAATACTTCTTGCTGCTATTCTGGGGCCTCCTTACATTCTTTTATGCCATATTAGTCTGTTATATATGCTGGCGGTCCTCTCACATGGCATATCTAACTGTAGTCATTCACCAAGTGAACAGCAAGTGCTGAAAACACTTAAAGCAGCTATCAGCCCAGCTTGCCAGGGCTCTTCTGTCTGGCTTCTTGGACAATTTATTTCACCTCATTATTCCTTGGATACCTTTTTTTTTATATTGGGAAGATGCTAATCCCCATTTATTAAACTATGACAACAACTAAATATATTAATCTGCACTATGTTTTAGGTGTAATGTTGGAAGCAGGATGTATTTCTGCCACTAAAGACTCTCCTGGTGACCAGAAACAAATGTAAATGCATGCCATCCAGGGTTCTAAGGCAGGATCCACTTAAGTTTTATCTGTGCTATATCCCTTTGTGTCCAGAGAAGAGATAGGGAGACTGTGGAAGAAGCAGATATCCTGAAATAGTTCTCAACATCATGTGCCTGCAATTTACAAACCAAGGAAGGAACACAGTGAAAGACATAAGGAAAAAGATGCATGAAACTTCCACTGGGTATCAGGGTCTGGCTCCGGCTCTGAAGTCGAGGACCTATTTATCCTGACACAGCCAACACAGTCTTTTAGCTTGATGTTCAAAGACTGAATTCCTCCCTCCAGTAACGCAGTGTCATGAGTTTTCTGGAGCTTCACTCTCATAGAAGAAGAGAAGACAATACAGAAGAGAAAGAAAAGGAAGAGGCACGAACATGCATGTCACTTGGCTTTCATAAACTCTATGTTGAGCTCAATTTCTACTGATGCCAACACAGCACACTTTCTGAAAACTTAGCAGATATTAAAGGAGTGAAATAGTGACCTCATGAGGCACCTAGCGCTGCTCGGTGGATTTGCTATTCAATAGGAATTTAAAAGATTTGTATGTCAAAAATTTGGAGACAAATAAAAGGATGAAGGGAGAAAGAATGAGAGGGAAAGAGAAAAAGAATAAGGAAGGCAGTAGCAAGAGAGGATTCTAAGTGGAATCAAAGCAAATGGCCAAGGATGTGAACTGTCCATGAATGTCAGCAAAGTAACTGTTATGATGGAAGCAGGATATAGGTGTGACGTCATCTAATGGCAGTATTCACAAGAGGCTCAGGTCATTCTTGCTTATGTTAGGCATGGTTTTTACCCAAAGAGTAGCACAAGTGGAGTTGTTTGTTCTGTGATACTGTGAAATGACAGTGTCATTCAATGAACCAAATACTGAGAACCCATTGAGTAAGACTCAAAGTGCCATGTGCAATTCAGCAACATGCTGCCTTGACTATAAATGGAGCTTAGAGCCTGGGTGGAAGAATCTATAACATTATAACATCTGCAAGAGGCAGTTTGAATGAAAAGATCAATGAATCTGCCTTTGAGTCTGCTTTTGTTGGACAGAATCAATAAACACAGTCTCTGTGCTTTCACTGACGACATTTTGTGCTAGATATTGTGGTACATGTCCACAAAGCTAGCATCCTTTCTGGTTTGCTTCCTGCTGTTTCCTTTCTAGTGCTCGTTAATATACATCTAGGTTGGGTGCTAAGCATCAGCCAGTATGTAATTGGAGACACCAAGCAAGATAGAAATAGTACTGAAAAATAAGATTAGAAAATCTGAAGATAAAGAAGATGTGTACAAAATGTAGAGAAGAGAGTCCAGGGCAGCACAGAGAGGGAGGCAGCTGACGTGTACCAAGGCTTCAGAAGGTAAGTTCTGAAAATAAAATAAAATAAAATAAAATAAAATAAAATAAAATAAAATAAAATAGTAAAGAAAATAAAAGCTCTGGAAATTATAATCTATGGAGAATGAGAGATTTCACTTATATGAGAAAGGGCCTCAGTAAGTTCACATTGCAACTGTACCTTAACTTCACAGAGGACACTTCAGGCCCTCACTGGTGCTTGCTCAGTGTGGGTGGGTTATTTCTCTTTTCCTCCTTATTTGCTTCCATGTCGATTCTTTGCTTTCTTTTTCTTGTCTTAAGAAACTAATTTCAATTAAGACTTCTAATTATATTCCAAATTTGAAACACTTCTTTAGTAGAGAGCAAATGACAAGGGGAATAACGAAAGGAAGCTACCTCTTGTCTTTCCAGGGATGAAACAGAGCTTTGGGGAATTATTTGTGATTTTCTTCTTCTTTTTCAGTAATAATCAATTTAATTGAAAGATGCTGAATTCATCTATAAAATCCATGGCCTTTCCTACAGAAATGATAAACTTTCTCTTGGTAAAGTGTAAATTAACTATAGATCTCAGAGTCTTTGGGATGTCTGTTGCCTCATGTAGGAAATCCCAGTGTATATAAGAATTCTTTAACATACTGACATGAGCATAAGCTCTACTCATTTGCTCCACTTCAAGAAGCTTGTTTGATCTAGGAAAAGAGGGTAGGTTTAAAGTATCAGAATTTTAAAATTAAGACTAAGCATTTTTGGTGGAAAGGAACTAGTCTGGTTAGTTGAGATGCAAACAGTAATTTTGTGGTTTTCCTGTATTGATTTGACTTTAAAAACTAACATTGCTAATGCTGATATTAAAAATTATTTGTTAAGCTCTTATTTCAGAGATCCTTATTGCCACCTAAGGCTATCTCCTCACTTTCAAATATACTGAGTACTTGAAGCAACTAGCCATATAATCTAGGCAAGAAAATTCTGTGCTAGATGAAGCTAAACCACCATGGCAAGGAGATATCCTGCCTCGAATTATCTGGATTTTAGGAAACTGGTTTAATAGTTATAAACATAAAATGGGCCCCAGTTCCAAAAAGTATGCTAGGCTCAGGTGCAAAGGAATATCTTAAAACAGATCCCAAGAGAACCTAATGAAACTGCTCTTACAATAGATTTGAGATCTTCTCAAATTTTACAATAGATTTGAGAAATATTAAGATAAGTAGAACACATAAATATACAATATTAGACATTCAAGTTCATGTCTGCACATACATATCTGACAATTGATGTGTGTGTGTGTTGGAGTGATGTTTTTATACACTATGTAAAGACTGTCTCTGTATCATACAAATGAAGTTTTCTGAGTCAGCAGAGATCTGATTACAGGCCAAACCTTGGTAATGTAAGCATCATCTGTCTCAGGGTTTTTTAAACACTTCCTCTCTCACCTTCTGATTGGTAAAATAAAAATCCAATGGCCAATAGCAAAGTCAGGAAGTAGAAGATAGGACTTCCAGGAAGAGACAGGACTCTGGAAGAGTTATTAAGTTACAACTTAGTTGAGAATAAGCCTAACTATAGGGCCTAGTCACTCATAATAAATGTCTCCCTGTTAATATTCCAGGAGCTGGTGGTCCCAAAGAAAGTCCTGTAATAGTAGTGTGTGTGTGTGTGTGTGTGTGTGTGTGTGTGTGTGTGTGTGTGCGTTGTATGTATTGTGTGTTGATTTTGCTTTTTGTACAATGTATAAAAAGTCTACACTGTTAGTCTGTGCTTAAAGCAAGTGATGATTGAAGTTTCAGTCTTCAGATACTTCCAAACTTTCTTTACCTCAAAGCATGCCATGCATAATGTTATAGGGAAGTTATATCCAAAGGAATAAACTCATTGGACACTTTCTCCCATCAGCAGTGACCCAATTCCACTGTACTTCCCCAGGAGATGAAATACAAAGACTGGGGGAGAGGGAGTCATTTGAAACCATCTTTATGCAGTGAATCAAGAGAAAATACATGGGCAGGGAAAACCAACACAAAACACAGGTTAAGTTTACCAAGGCAAATGGTCCAAAGTCACCTCATGATAGATATTAAGGCCCTGCCATGCCAGGCTGGTTTCTTTCTTCTTCTTAGACTTAGCTCCTGTTTGTCTCCACCTTGTGGCCATAATGATGTCACACTACCCATTCTATTTCTTATTTCTTAGTCCTTTTCTTCCCATCCCATCTTCTTTCCCTCCCCCTTCTCTTTTTCTCCTTTTCTTTCTCTTTTTTTCCTCCTCATTCTCTTCCTCTGCCTCTACCTTCTTCCATTTTTATTTTGTGCTCCTCAATATTCCTGAGTATCTTTATGATCACACTTCAGGCCTTAATTTAAAATCACCCATAAAATATACACTTTTACACAAACTCAGTAAACTCTTCCATTCTTTCTCAGTATATTGCCCTATTGAACTCTATATGTTTCCTTAATATCATTTAATCATAAGTTTTTCTCACATATGAATTTTTGCTTATGTCATTTCTCCCACTGGACATTAAGTCCTGTGAAGGCAAGATGGGATATGTCTGTGCTGTTCAGACTTGTAAAAGTCTTTCAGAAGCTGCTTCCTAATGAGTAATGATAATTTGTTAATTTTCACATTTCTATCTATACCCAGTGTACCTGAAGCTTCCAAGTATTATCTTAATATAAACAAAGCAATTAATTTATCTTCATAATATGCTCAATCGCCTTTCAGTATGCATTCACACCTATCTAAGTCACCAAATGAGCAATGCTATAAAACAGATTGTTAACAAAAAAAGCTATATGCTTGAACTGTTATCAGTGTAATGTTTATGATGTATTGTTATGGGGAATGAATCCTGTACCTGATATATGCTGTGTTCTTCAAACCGTGGATCTTTGATTATTGTTATGCTGATTTTAGGGCTCTGTAAAGTAAAAAAGAACAAAGTTTTAGAATGCTGTGTTACACATACACACACACACAGTTTACCTTAATAAATTCTCCATCTGTGAATACATTAAATAAATACACAGCATTATAAACATTACACTCATTACACTGTTCACAGAACACTACTTTTAGTCTGTGTTAATAAGTCCTTGCAATTCAAAGAGTTTACTAGAAGAATTATCATTGTCCTTTATGTCCTACTCACATGTGCCTGATACTATTCTTTGCCACACACTGTTCTACATTGCAGAGATTAATTCATTTATTCCTCATAACCACAGGCCAACACGAGGTCAACTCAGTAGATCTATATTACCCAAACCCTACAATTCCAGGAATGCCAGTCTTCAAGATTAGCCTTTAGTTGGCTTCTTGGGATGACCCCTGAACTCTTAAAACAGTCTGATAAGAGGGTCTGAACTTTTCAGACATTAGTGTCATTTATACCTTGTCTCTCCTCTTCCCATATTACCTTCTTCCTCACCTTTCAAACCCTCCCCCTGCCATGCCCTCTGCCTACCCATAGCATCTCTCCTCTGGCTACTCATAGCATCTCTCTACAGCTTCTCTCCTCACATCATAGCCCCTTTTCATTTCCTAGTGTCTGTATTTATTCCAGGTTTTATGCCCACAAAAGACATATGGAATAGTAATTGCATTATATTTACATAAAATTACATGATACATGCATGTGTTTGTGTATGTGTATAAAGGCATCACTGTTGCATTTCATTGACTCACAGAACTTGAAAGTGAGTCTGTTGCTGAGGACACAAAACAATTAGACAAAGGATTTGAAGGAATCTAGCTGGATCCAACCCAAAAGTCTCCTCCCTGAGGCTGGCTTTCATAGTATCAATAGGTCTTATACAAGATGTCAAGGGAGAAAAACATCAATAGTCCTACCCAGCTGTGACACCAAGAACCACAATGGCTAGAATAACAAGAGATTCCCACGTGCAAACACTGGCACTTATATCTTAGGAGTAACCAATACCTATCTATTTGGACATTAGATTCACTCAGTAAGGGGGACTTTATACTTTGCACTACAAACCTAGCCAACTAATCACGCTATGAAGCTGGCCAGACTAAAGGAGAACCTACTAATGCCATTTCTTGAATATCATTTCTAACTCTATTGTAAATGCATATTCTTAGAGCAAGGGGTAAATGTAGCTCGTGTCTCTCATTAAAGAAGCTTCTGTTAGCAGCAGATAGAAAACATAACAGAAAGCACACCTGGTCAGAATGCAGAGGATGATGATGGGGTACCCAGTCAAGTGACACATGTTCAACCAGCTCCCTACACCAAGAGCAAGGAACACTGTGGAAGAGGGACCGAAAATTATAAAGACCAAAGGATCAGAAAATCTGCTGTGAGATAATGTCTTCTGTATATGACCAGGAGGTGCATGTGCAAAACTCAACAACATGGTTATTTAAACAAGATCTGAAAAATGATGACACCAGTTGACATACAAGAATGGATAATGGCTATCTCACAACACTCCATTCCTGGAGGAAGAGCAATGGGTAATTAGTGATTGTCAGGAGAGGGAGCATCAGTCTTCCCAGAGATGAAAAACAGTAATGAATTTGAGCAAGAGTGAGGACATTGCAAAAATATTGGAGAGGAGGGCTGATTAAAATATAGGACACTTTGTATGAGATAATTTTAACTAATTTTTAAAGGCATGTCTTGGTATGCATAATGCTTTACTCTTTGTTGCTCCAGGTAGTTAGGTAAGTGTATTACAAAGCATGGCTTAGAATGAAGACCTGATGATGCTTTAAGGAAAGAACACTGGAGTCTACACAGCTAGGACTCTGGATCTCAGAGCCCAAATGAGTTCTCCTGGTTTTCCATGACTCTTCCCTGTTGCATCTTTTTGCTGAGAGCTATGAGCATTGATGTACATGACTCCATCAGAAAGAAATTCCAAAGATCTTTCCCTGAGGAGCTTCATGAACCTTCTCCTACCACAGATTCAAGTTGCATCCTTTTACTCCCATAGAACATGTCAAGATTGTTCAGCTTTTCAAAGTATTAGGAAGGCTCCCAGTGCCACCTGAGAGTGACCCTGGGGGACATAAGTGCTTTCTTACTTAGGAACAGATATAGGAAAGGAAATGAGCAAAGAAAGGTCACGTATCTCAGTCACAGTCCCATCATTAGTTGGAATCAGTATTTGAATTCTAGCACAATGTTATTGATCAAAATTTGAACATTTTGTC
This sequence comes from Mastomys natalensis, assembly GCA_021653895.1. Lineage (NCBI taxonomy): Eukaryota > Metazoa > Chordata > Mammalia > Rodentia > Muridae > Mastomys > Mastomys natalensis. The sequence goes on from JAJTUV010001064.1 coordinate 1,178,397, forward strand.
CATATGCAATGTTTTCTTCAACTATGATATTTATTTTTATATGCTGCATAAGTATATTCTAAAATGCCACCTTAGCCCATTCCTTGTATTTATAATAAGGAAAGATAACTTTCAAATTTTTATCTTCATCATTAATTACAACTTTTATTTTATCTATAAGAGTTATAATAAACTAGCACGTGTCAAGGCCCTGAGTTTAATACATAGGAATGAATAAAATAATGTGAAATATTTCATTAAGTTAAATATACTTTTTAACTGTTGCACTACTTAAAAACCAAAATTCTTCCAGCCTTGACAATGATTCAGGTGCAACGACTGATCTCCCCTTCAAACTGGTTCCCAGGCCACAACAAAAGCCAAGACGTTCAGATATGCAAGTTGCTTCCAGAAAGTGATATAGTATTTTCATGGAGTCCAAATGCAGCCTATCTACACTTTAAGTTATATCTTAATAATTAACAATACTTAAGCTCAATGCTATGAAAATAGATATGCTGCATTATTTAGAATGTAATAAGAAGTATGTGAATTATCAGTACAGATAGAATAAAAATATTTTATTGTCAAGGATGAGCTCAAGGATGTAGAATACACTGCTACAAAGAGCCAGTGGCAAATGGCTTTTAATTTAGACAATTAAGCCACAGAGGAGTAAATAATACATCAAACCAGGCCTACATTGAGAAACAAAATATTCATCACTAATTCTCTTAAAAGATCTGATTTAAACATGATGGGTCCAGTAATGGATTGAAGATAAGTGATAGGAATTCTCATAATAAGAAATTAGATAAAATATTACAACTGAAGAAAATATAACCACCAATCAGTTGCTAAGTAGATGTGAAACAAAAGGCAATACACAAGTCACATAAAAATGTTTGGTATATTAAGCTTTTATTCTGGTAGCTACTGCAAACGATACTCTGGCTTAATTGATCATGATTGCTGTTTATCTGAGATCTAACTTCATGCTAGCATTTGAACACACCACAAGTTATCCATCTTTTAAAGGTCACCAAGAAATTAACACTTTGTCCCCTTGTACATATTACATATGTCAGTGCCCCATCCTTAATATCACAACAAAGTGAATATCATTACATTAAAACTTGTGGTGAGTGTATCCATACAAATGCAGTATAGCTGCTTAGACATTGACAATTCTCGTGTGATATACTGCGCCCCAACACAATCTTAAATGACTTTTAAACGCAAGAAAAGAAAATAGAATTGCAGAATAATTGTGCAAGTCCAAAGAACAAAATTTTATGATGCAGAAACCTCTATTGTGTTATATGAACCCAATTCTTTCAGGCTTATTTTGTCCCAATGTTGTGTTATTCATTGCTTGTCAGTCCCTATCATGAAGCCAAAACTAATATTTGTTCTAATCTTCTGAGGGTCATAGACCCACTAAACAAATACCAAGGAAGTTATTGCAAACAGTAAGTCTCATTGAACACTTATCATTACCTCTCAATAAATTATCAAATAGGACATTTCTGTTCATTAGAATCGGAACATTTCTTTTAAAACAAACAGCAAAATTCTATTAAAAGTGACATGGTGGTCTTAGACAGTATTGAACATTATTGTTTATGATTATGATGTGTCACATTCTAATAGGTTGAAATGGCACCATCTGGAATTGCTTTTTCCATGACTGTGGTCAGTGCATTCTTTGGTTTCTGCCTTCCATCTCTTATCCAGTTTTCCTTTCTACCATAGATTTCTAGGCGTATGTGGAACAACCTAACTCCAACTGTGCTGGAGACTGTTGTGTTTTACATGCTGTCCCATGGAAGAAACTGGAATTTCAGATACTTTATACTGACCTGAGACATCTGGGTGGTTTGGGGGCAAGAGCTTCCTCAGTAAAAGATTTTGGCATATGTTAACCACAGGAGTTGGGAGGATTGAATTGAGAAGTGGTCAATGTTCAGAAGAGAACAAAAGGTCCAGTGCCTCAGGGAATCTTGAAATACAGAAGTCTTCCAGTATCCCAGAGAAAAACAAGGTCTGGGATTTATATTTATATTTATTATTTTATATTATATTTATATTATATTTATTTATATTTTTATATTTAATTTATAATTAATTTATATTTATATTATATTTATATTTAATTTATATTTATATTTATATTTATATATATTTATATTTATATTTATTTATTTATATATTATATATCTGTTTCAATCTATGCATGCTCATAAATGTTATTATAATTAACCTCTTCTAAAACAAGGTGAAAAATTTATCTCCTGCAGCAACTTTCTAAAATCTTACTACTATAGCCTAATTTCCATCATTTATTTTTAAGAGCAAAGTGCAATCTAGCAGTCACGAAGGTTAACCTCATAATGATCTTAATTCAACTGTATAATAATTCAAAAATTGTTGGAATTAATAAAACAACTCAAGCATATTCCCAGAATGCAAGGTAAATTTGCAACAATAACTTTTACTATGTAATAATAAGAAATAGAAAGTAAACCATTCAAAATATATGAAAGTGATTTCCCAGTGGTAGCAATAATAACCTGAATTGTTGCTACAGGAACAACAAAATCAATAAAATAACTTATGAATAGCTGTGTAAATAAAATTATAAAAAGCTGTAAAAAGAACTAAAGCGTGATAATGCAGGCATGAGTGGAAAAGTATTTACAATAAAAATATCATTTTTGCACAAATTAATTTCTAATTTTAACACAATTCAAGGAAAACTTCTAATGAGAGTAATTTTACAGCCTGTTAAATTTTTCTTGAGTTCACTGAAGCTGCAAAATCATAAAGAAAATTTTGAGTATGGATGCTGAAGATGTTTGCTCTAATGATAAAATATGTCATGTGATACAACATTTAACACGGTACAGAAATGACTCGAAAGGAATGTACATACTAATGGTACCATATGGGAATCTGCAAAATGTATTGCCTTATGCGTTGTTTCATTCAACAATATGTAGCACCTGACATGTACAAACATACTGCATATGGAAATGACAACGTATCACTTCACCCTCGCATTAATTTTGGAGGGGGCAAAATTAATTGCTATTTTCATTAGTATAATTTAATTTAAACTGACATGAACTCCATGGAAACAGACAGATAGAAACCTAAATTAAGGGTGCATTGAAAGGCTACAAGGGTGAAGAAGAAAATTGTCGAGAAGTTGCGGAGAAAATTGCCTAAGTTTTAGAAAGAAAATCAAATATGTAATATCCAGCATGGATACCAATTGCAGTGTAGTGTGAAGGTAAAACTAAAAAAAAAACAAAAATAAAAAAACAAAAGTTTGAAGTTCATTTGCATGCAGTTTTATAGAGATCAAGGGTGCTTTTGAAACCTCTATGCTTATACAAAGAAAACATCAGGCAGATTATACTAAAGAAAAGACCTTTTGCTTAAACATCAAAATAGAAGTATATGCTATTTGTAATTACTCTACTACATTAAAATATACTTTAAATAAACACTTAATACTAAGAGGTAAGTAGTCAAAGGATAATCTACAATTGGAAACACAACTCCTAAATGAACACTATATAATACTTCAAAAAATGTAATTTACAATAACTCAAGCATATTCCCAGGATGCAAGTATTTGATTCTTTAGTACACAAGAAATAACTAGTAAAGCAGTGACCAAAAAATATTTCCCCTAACATATTGGTAAGGAAGAAAGAATATTCAAGTTTGAAGCTGCTTTGACCCCATGTTCCTGCATCCCAAACACTTTCTCTGAGTGTCCTTGTGCCTGTATCAGAACATTAAGAATCACTCAAACTCAATTTAGTTAGTGGATGGAACTCATGCCAAGCACATTGTATCTTAACAGCCACCCAATATGTTTTAGGTAACCCTATCGTGAATCATTCACCATGGTCTTAAAGGCACCACAGTCAACATTTGGAACAGGCGTGCTAATAATAGCAGGTGAGATTACAAAATTGTTTCTTCATAATAGTACAAGCAAAAAGTGTGGCATGGCTTCCCAGAAAATGGCTTTTCAGAAAACACACATCCATCACTTTCAATGTGGCAATTATAAGCAATTCTAATTATCGGATTCTATTCTAGGGAAGTAAACAGAAATATAGGCAGCAAAGTAAGCCAGGTGTGGCAGCTCACACCTAGATCATGCATTAGAAAGCCTGACAGTAGGCTCACAGCAGAGGTGGACCCATTCAGAACTGGGAGAGAGTTCCAGGCCAGCTCGCCTGTAGAATGTGATCCATCCCAAAACAAACAAAGGAGAAAAAGGAAAAAGAACAAAGAAAGAAAAAAAGTATGAAAAGTTTTTGCAGTATGTATTAAGTAGGAAAAATGAGAATGTGTGTAGATATTAACAACATAAAATATTTGGAAATATATGTTATATTAATAGAGTTGAATATTAACACCGTTATACAGATACTCATGAAGAGTCAAAAATTCTCAAAGGCTCATAGGGCAATGCTGAGTCTACATAACAATATTCAGAGTCGTCTTTCCCCTTTCTGAGAATGGTGTCCTACAGCCAGAAAGACTCCGAAGTACCCCAACATCCCCTCTCTATTCTCATTAATATATTAGTAAGTTTTCTTCTCTATAAAGTGATATGAGGAGCTAATAATGATAATGTAGCAGTAATAATAATAGCAAATGGTAATTCTCTACATAATAACAAAATTAGAAAATCCCAGTGGTCTTAACAGTATGGTTTCACAATTGGCAGCTATACCATTTATGTTACTTACTGAGAAAGATTCAATTCTACCCATACTAGAAAGTTTAGATGATAATATCTGTGCTTGTTGGAGGTAGGCCAGTATGGTTGCTTTGCTGTACAGAACCTGTGAAGCATGGCTCCTATGTTTGGAAAAATTCCACTGTTCACACATAACCCCATTTCTGATTCATCCTTGAATTTTAATGCAAGCATGTGGCTTGGTCCTATGATGCGATAGGACGTAGAGTCAACTCAGAACATATGCCATTTGACTCTCTATTCTGGGAAGTGACACCCCTGCCAACTCTAAGAAGCAACCAAGCAGAGACTTAATCCTCAGGCATTGTGTTCAGTATTTAGGCAAATGCCGATGGGTCAGAAGCAGCCCAAAGCCATCATGCATGTCTACTTGGAGCTCCTAGGAGAAAGGACTTCAGACCTAAACTTCTACACATCTACTTTTTATTTTAGTGGAACATAGACAATATTTATTTCCATTAAATCCTACACACACACACACACACACACACACACACACACACACACACATGCATGCGCGTGCACACACACACATTCGATAAGTGCATTGAAAAAATATATTTTAAAATACAGAGTAGATTGTATATGGCTAAAACATATGAATACACAGATGTAAGCTGATGGGAATAATTTTTATATTAAAGGGAAAATATGCTTAGTAGTAGTTTGTAGCATCATTTAAAACACTATACACAGCTCAGGTTCTCTAGCTAGATAATCCCTTTGAAGATCAGCATATGTCACTGTGATTGGTCATTTTTCTGTCATTTGAATCACCTTTACTCCTTGCCGTGATCAAACTATCTCCCGAGTGATACTGAATCCATAAACTACGCTCTAGAAGCAAGTCAGACATTTTATGCTTTGATGTTTGACCGTTCAACGCTTTTCTTCGGATGTAGAACTGATTATGGATTAGGAATTTTTCTTTCTTATTGTTTGGTGGGAGGAGGAGGTGAATCCTGGGAGTTGATTCTTACTGCCGGTGAGCTACATCTCCAATCCTTTACATTCTGATTCTTGAAGTAAACTTTTGTTTAAAACATTATTGACTTAGGAATATCATGAAAGACAGATAGAAAAAGTGTCACTGGGAAGCACTGAGGAATATTGTCTTATGGATATGTCATGATCATTACACATGTGCAAACAGCAGCTGTGGTTCAGTGCACACTTATGCATACACAGCACGTACACACACATAAGAGACAGTCTAATTGCAAAGAAACAATGTTTCAGAAAGAATGAATAAGAGAGTGAAGTAAATGAAATCATAATATATTGCATACATGATGTACACAATTAAAAGACTGAGGAGATTATGTATATATGTGGTCAGTTGGTCTAGAATGACTGAGGCCTTGATTTCTTTCCCAGAACTAGCCTGTAAGTTCAAAAGGATAACATTGCTGATTCTCTTATTTGTTGGGAGCTTTCTTTTTAAACTTACAACAATCTATTAAAAACAGCCATTTAAGACAAAACACACTGACATTTGAACTAAGCAGCAACCTACCAAATGGGAAAAGATTTTCATCAACTACACAGCTGATAGTGGGCTAATATTCAAAATACATAAAGAACTCAACAATCTAGATATCAAGAAGAAAAATAACTCAACTTAAAACGGGGTACAGATCTAAAGAGAGAGTTCTCAAAAGAGGAACACAAGTGACTGAGCAATATTAAAGAATGTTCAATATTCCTAACTCATCAGAGAAACACAAATTAAAACTACTTTGAGATTTCACCTTACACCTGTCAGAATGACTAGAATCAATAAAGTCAAGTGCCAGCTCATGCTAGAGAGGACATGTGGTAAGGGGAATACTCATTGCTGTTGATAAGAGTGCAAACTTGGATAGCAACGAAGAAAATCAGCATATTAGTTCCCCAGGAAGATGGGAATCGATTTACCTCAAGATTCAACTCTACCATTCTTGGTCATATACCCAAAGAATGCGTTCATCCTACCGCAGGACTGACTTGATCATGCTGTGTTCATTCTGCAATATTCAAATGACCAAAAAATTGGAAACAATCCAAATCTTCTCCTCCAACAAAAGGACAAAAATGTTGGTACATTTACCAATGGAGGGTATAACTCAACCAATTCAAGAATGGACACCGATGAAATTTGTAAGCCAATGGCCATGGCATAATATGGGATAAACAATCATCTGGAGTGAGGCAACCCAGACCCAGAAAGATGAATTTGATATATATTCTAATATGTGGATATCACTGTTAAGTCAATAATTGCAAATTACAACCCATAGAATCACAGAAGTTAGGTATAGAGTAAGGTGGAGACAGGGATAGTCTCCATTGGAAATGAAGCAGAATAAAAGCTATGGATCAATGGAAGTTGAGGAAGCTTTAATGGAAGGATCCAATAGGAAGGAGGGGAAGGGAGTTTAGGAGAGACAGCTAAAATTAAGGAACATTTGAGGTAGTTTAGAATCCTAACAGTAGAAAATTTCATAATATATTCATAATATATGAATATATATATGATGAGTATTCATATATGAATCTCTATATAACATGTATATTATAATGTAATATATGATGAATATATATACATGAATGAAGATTATCTAAGTGAAATTGCCAATAATGAGGTTATAGAGCACCAACTTATCATCTCTTGTTACTAAATAAAGCTTCCTATACTGGGATAACATTATATGCAATTGAAGCATTGACCAAATGAGTCCCGTTAGAGTATCCAAATAATCCAGGCTTTTGCCAAGACTATAGATTGGTCACACAAACTGACAGCAAAGACAATTAATGAACATGGCAACCTATACATCTCATTCAATATGAAGAATTAGGGATTATACCTATGTAGAGCCTTCACCCTATGCTCTAGAAGCTTTGGTACAGGTAGGTATTCTGCATGCTTAAAAAAAATAGTATCAATCCAGTCACAAATCCAAACTCTTTGATTTACACTGTTGCCTGCCTGACAAGATTGCTATAGTAATGGTGGCACAGGTTATAGAGCAACCACCTAATGTCGATTGGACTGATAGAAGCCTTGACTTAAAATTCAACAGTAACAACAAAATCTAGCCATAGAATAAATAATGACATCATGCTGATCATAGCATCAAACTGAGGATCTTCTATGCAGCAGATGAGCAAATGCAGAGAAGCATATGACTCACAGAGACTGAGGGATGCAAAGAGCCCTCAAAGGCCTGTATGTCTTGATGATACTCTGGTTTCAGTTAAGTATTTCTTAGACATTCCCAATGTGTGGTGGGGGTCTGGTGTCCTTAGTTGGGCAACTTTGTCTCTGTTTGCTTGTTTGATTCATTCTCATGTGAGTTTGTTTTGTTTATAGTCATTATATTTTAGCTTTTAGTATTCCTAGAAGCCTGTTTTTGTTTTGTTTGTTTGTTGTTTGTTTCTAGTGAGAGCAGTAATGGACGCATTGGTGGGAGGGGAGAGGGAAACTCCAAAGTAAGGGAGAAGAAATGATTGGATTTGCATGTAGAGAAAACTCCATTTCAATCCAGTGAAAAGAAAAAGTTATTAAGTATTAAACATTTAATTTCTCTTATTAGTTGAAGAAGCACCTTTTCAAAGCCTTAAGTTATTATCAAATGTTGTTAGATTATTGCAGTGTTGTGTTATTTTCTTAGATTCAATAAGAATCTGTTTCTCTTGGGCCAGGGGTTGTAGTTTAATGAAGAGAGATCGCTTGTGTGGAATGCAAAAGGCATTCAGAACCACCAAAAGTCAGCTGTTTTTCCATACTGAGCCAAAACACATTTCTGGAATGTTCTTTTGGTGATTATGAACATTCTTTACTCCTCAGCTGAGATGCTCATATCAGTTCTTAAAACCCTGGTTTAGCTTCCCTGCTCAGGGATGCTCAGATGCATGCTTCTACACCAATCCACAGTTTCCTGGGTAGCCTGTTACTCCAAAGCAGAGATGGACAGTACCACAGAAGAGGCATGCTTCTCTCTGTCTCTTCAGATTCTGGATTCATCACTTCTTTGATCCATGAGAAGTAAACAAAATTTCTGCTGTCCCTGGGTTCTAACTTCAAAAGAAATTTGGAATCCAATACAATATACAAAGATTTAAACTGAGGAAAGCAAAATGTTCCTGTTTTTATTTTTTTCCTGAGGCAACTGTATATATAAATAAAACCTAAGAGCATCTTTGCCCGCTGAACCTTCTAAATGACCCAAAGATATTTAAACTTGGATAACTTGTTTTCTAATAATGATTAGACGTCTTAAGTTATTGATCATGTGAAATTAAAAAACCCTAAAATGAAAGCGGTTAGTTAGTGAGATTGATTCTCCATCTAGGTATTTCTGCTCAATTTTATGGCTTGTAAAGTCAAAGTGTAGAAGCCACTTTAGTAGTAGTGTAGGAAGACGTAGTATTCATCTAGTAGAGAGCTCTACTCGCATGGTGAAGCCATGGGTTGGATCTCCAACCACATTAATTAATAACTTAGATCCCAAATTCCCTAAATTTTTTGTAACATTTGATGTAGGCAGGGGGTGAGGCAGGTGGTGGTGGTGGTGTGTGTGTGTGTGTGTGTGTTGTGTGTGTATTCCTGTGTGTTTGTGCACACGTACCACAGTGATCACAAGGGAGACAGAGAAGAATGTAGATTCTGTTCTCTCAACCCTGTGAGTCTCAGGGATCAATCTCAGGTATGGTGTCAAGTACCTTTACTCACTGAACATTTTAACTGACCCAAAGATATTTAAAATTTGATAGCTTGTTTTCTAATAAAGGCTAGAACTCTTAAGTCATTGATCATGTGAAATATAAACCCACAAGCTATTGATCAACATCATTTCATTTAGGTTGCTGATTATCTTTCCATCAATAAGCACAAGTATCAAATGGAGTGGTCAGAAGTTCAATGTCAGAGCCTTCTGGTTATCCCAGGTATGGATTTTGTTCTATGGTCGAAAACCAACAGATACATCTTCTGCATGTTAAATATTTCAATAGTTATTTCAATCTTCTTATTTCAAATAGGAGCTGCCCTACCTAAAACTAGAGAAAGCTTGCATAGTCATCAGTTAAGGCATATGTGGACTTCTAGCTGGCCCCAGATACAATTACTGAACAGTATTTATTTATTCCATTATTTGGGGTAGTACTTTTTTTTTGGTAATAGTTAATTATGAAAGTTTAGTCACTTAAGTTCTTTACTCATAAATCTAATTTGGTATATAAAGGGAACATGAAGGTCTGGAAGGCAATGCTTCAAAAACTCAGAATGACAGAAAACACTGTGTATCACCTGAAAAGTACTTAGTCACCCTGTGTATGTACATCTAACAGAGAGATGAGGGGTGAGGCACACTGAGTATTTGCCTGCCAGTAATGAGTATTTCCAATAGTTCAGTTGGGGACAAGAAATATGAGGCTGAGAATATGTATTATAATTCTAAAGTTGGAACAGGATCTCTGAAATGTAGCTGTCTATCTCTCATCACAATGCATTTATGATGCTCCACTGGTGGCAGGCACCACACATATGTCTGAACCAGTGCTGGATACCTCCATAACGAAGTATACAAAGGGCTTTCGTGAAACACTACATGAGCCATATGAAGACTAAAGACAATCAGGAGAGGATCATAACTACAAGCAATTAACACATCTTGGACAAAATAAACCAGGGATTCAAAGGAAAGTTCCTCTTCCCAAGAATATTATCTCCATAAATGTGTAACTAAAAGTAAACTAAGTCCCTCTGGGATGTTCAGCAGTTGCCCATTTCCTGTCTTCATCAGATCTCTGCATGGAGTCAGTCTTGTTTTGTGACTTTTCACATCCTCTCTGGGAACACTGCATCCTCTTTGGCCGCTGACATTTCCCCAGCTCAGTGGAAGTCTCTTATACATCACAGAGAAACTGTTCTCCTTGTCTCTTTTAGAATTAAATTATTTATGATTTGGTGGCTTGTGATATTGTGTTTTGTTGATCTAAAATATTATTAACTTTTAAGTTTTTTAACCATATCTTTGTATAAGGAAATCATTGCCATTTATTTAGTGAATAAGGAAACATGTAAAGAGGATTTATATAATAAGTTGGTGTTTTGGAAAAATATTGCATACCACAATTATGTGGGCAATGCAGGTTCAGTAAAATCAACATGGGTATGATACATTTCTAAAAACCTCCCAACTTCATCAGCTTTAGAGAAGAAGGCACATCTGAACTAAAACTGTTAAGTTGCATTTCAATCAAAAATACAACTAGGTCAGTGGTTTCCATCCCTCTAAACATAAGCCAACAGGCACATGATTATCACTGGGAAATTTTCAAAGGTAGACAGCCACTTCTACAAATATTTCAAGCTGGCTCAGGAAGGGTCATGTCCTTTATCTTGTGTGGTCTAGTGGATGGAAAGCACTAGAACAAAAAGCTCTGAGAAACAAGGCAGCAATCCTTCTGATGGCATTAGCTTCTGTATCCTTTTCACGGTGAGGAAATAAAGGAAGAAAAGCAGATAAAATTTGTTGGTGTTAATAAATAAGTAATTTTAATTAAAATAGCCAAGATCCTGTGTAGGAATTATGCTAACTGTATGAAATATGCTGAGAAAATCATACATTAAAACCAAACTACAGTCATGACCTATAGAGGGAAACAAAAAAAAAATCATTATATCAGGGAAAACACATAGGCTTTGCTTAAAGTTCAATCAGCCTTATCAACTGTGAGATAATACAATATAAACACAAATTTTTAGATTTTCCAACTGGACAAGTTTCCTAATGAAGGGACAAATGCCATCAATAGAATCCCATGAGCTGGCTTGTATTAATACCTTGACTTGCAATCCATAGAAAGCCGAGCAAAGTAAAAAGCCAAAGAGGCACCCAAGGGAGTCTGTAGGTTGAGCATTGTCTGAGAATGAACCTCAACACAGTCTACAACTTTATCTTTCAAGAAATATTTTAAAAACAAGCTTTTGCAGTTTCCAAGGGAAGAAGCCAGTTGGAGTTTCTAGGAGACCTACAGTGATCTTTGGTCAAAAGTCATCTGAGAAGGCCTAGGCAAAGGATTCCCACTGATAATGGGAGTTAAAGACACTTAGAGCTTTCTGGCCTTCAAGGCTAGCATGATTGGTGAGTTCAATCATATCATCTTCTACTTTTCACTCTAACTTTCCCAATACATTTCTACCTCCATATGAATCCCCAACCTCATGTCCTCTTTTCTTTTACAAAGAGCCCATCCTATCCAATTTGTACAGCCTATACACTCCTGAATATGGAGATATCCACCGAAGTGGGTTTGACCTATCAGGGGCCACAGATATATACACACAAAAGCACTTGAGAATTATGTTTTAAAGAAAGACTAGTTATCACAAGTTGCTGTAACTAAAAGGAAGAATTTTAGAGGCCGTAAATTATCCCCTATAATTATAGGTTAGGAGTGCATAAAATTTATTGTTTGAAAATCTAGTCACAGAAGCTAGATTTTTTTAGGCTCTATTATGTTTATATTCTCTATCTAAAACACTGTCTAATTATTAGCATCTCCATCATCATCATCATCTCCATAATCATCACAATCATCATGATCATCATTGTCCTCATCATCATCATCACTCTTTGTTGGTCCAATGTTGGAAAAGCGGGCTAATATTCCAAACTCCACACAAAAAAACAGGAGGACAAATATCCAAAACCAGGATAATTTCTCTTGCAGACTAAGATTTTCCCAAGCTTTTGAGACATAGGCTTGTGGAGGTGATAAAGTGACAAAAATTTGTCTCAAAAATTCCAAATTGCTATTAAAGATTTCAGAAACTAGAGTTTTTCTGTAGAGTGGAGGACTAGTGATCAGTACTACAGCCTCAAAATTTATTGGAGTCTGTTCCATGTGGGTCATAATTGTAGACAGGGAAGATGGCATTGTGGACCACTCTGCTCTGCTGGTGAGGTCTATCCAGCTCATGCACTTGGCAAAATCTGAATAGAAGCTTAAGATCTGTCATGGTAGAGATATTTATATGTGGGTAATGTGCACACATTCCAAACCAAGATAGTATGGTCTGTTTTCTTTTCTTTTGTTTTGTTGCATAGAAATCCAGATCAGTAGGACATCATTGCCCTAAAGAGATACATTCAAAGTATTTTCAGAAATTTAACTACAAAGCAATGAACTATCTTGAGGAGGCTAATGGAAACCCAAGGAGGATAGTGACAAAGCCCAGCTGAGGCTGGACAAAGTGTTAATGTAGGGACAAGATACCTGTGAAACATTATCAAGGTTTAGGAGGTGAAGAGAAATAAAACAGAAATATGAGAGAGTTTGACAAATGTAGAAATGCTTTGCTACTTTGCATTTTAGGAGCTTTTATGAAAAAATTAAAAAAAAAAAAAAAGCAGAAGCAGTTTTAGAAAGGTTTGCTGTTCCCATGCAGCAAATGGTGTGTGCGTTATAAGAAGTAGGGAAAATGAGAGCAATTGAAGAAACAAAGGAAGTACCTAATCCTGTTCTGAGCCAGTCCACAGTGTGAGAGAACAGCAGGCGGTAACTACTACTAGATATCCTACCAGAGGCCCAGCTCTCTGCTTTGGAGAACCATGAGGATTATGAAAACATTTACTCTGACCCTGAAATGTTGAAAAATACTTTAGGGCTGAAATATGTACAAAAGGACATGTGCACTGGGTCCCCAATGGAGGAGTTAGAGAGGACTAAAGGAGCTGAAGGGGTTTGCAACCTGTAGGAAGAACAACAATATCAACCAACCAGACCTCTCAGAGCTCCCAGGGACTAAAACACCAATCAAAGAGTACACATGGAGGGAGGGACCCACAGCTCCAGCTGCATATGTCGCAGAGGATGGCCTTGTTGGACAAAAATGGAGGAGAGGCCTTTGGTCTGGGAAGGTTCAGTGCCCCAGTGTAGGGGAATGCCATGGTGGGGAGGCAAGAGTGGGTAGGTGGGGGAAATACCCTTATAGAAGCAGGGGGAAGGAGGATGGGATAGGGATTTTCTGGAGGGGAAACTGGGAAAGGGGATAACATTTGAAATGTAAATAAAAAAATATCCAAAAAAAAGAGAAAAGAGAGAGAAGAGAAAGAGAGAGAGAGAGAGAGAGAGAGAGAGAAGAGAGAGAGACATGTGAACATTAGTGTGAACTGTCAGCTTGACACAGTCTAGAATCATCTGGAAGAAGGGCTCCTGAGATCTACAAGGGACTATGTTTGGAGATGTGAGAGGCCCTGCCCACTGTGGGCAGCACCAACACCCAGGGTTGGGGTGCTTGGATACATAAGAAGTTAGTTGAATACTGCCATCATGACTTTGTTAGGTTTCCATTGCTGTGAAAAGACACATGACCATGGAATTCTTATAAGAGACAGCACTTAATTGGGCCTGGTTTACAGTTTCAGATGTTCAGTTCATTACCATCATAGCAGAAAGCATGGCAGGGTCCAGGTAGGCATGGGGCTGGAGAATGAGCTGAGAATACATCTGACGACCACCAGGAAAAGATTGACTCCTACATGGTTAGGAGGAAGGTCTCATTGCGTACCCCCACAGTGACTCATTTCTTCCAGCAAGGCCACACCTCCTAATACTACCACTCCCTGGGCCAAGCATACTCAAACTACAATACATGGGTTACTCCGTCACTCTCTGCTCCTGACTGTGAGTGCACTACCTTGACTACTCTGCAGTGATGGACAGTAACCTTGAGTTGAGAGCCAAATCAACCATTTCTCCTTTAAGTAGCTTTTACTAGGAATTTTATTATGACAACAGGCAATGAAACTAGGGCAAGAACATGAAGAATAAGTATCAGGCAGAATACATGGCCCTCACTTAGCCATGAAGGAAAGGTGTCTCACATGTGCATTAAGAGTCTCCCTTTCAAGCTTCAAGGGACTGCTTCACATGGGTGGACAGAATCTGAATCTCTCTTTGATTATTATTTCTTATTTGTTACAAGTGTTCAAATAATAAAAAATAATTTACTGACATTATATCATGGGTCATAATTGGATACATTCTAAAGAATCATATTAAGCTCCTGGATATTCACAATATGGATGAGAAATAATGTAAATGGGGTTTTGGCATAAGGTGCACCAAGGGTCCTAAAACATATTAATGCATGACTCTTAAATACCCCAGTGTCCTATAGAGGAGTGTGATCCTACATATGGGTCTGTGACAATGGGAATGTAATGGAATATGTTCTTTTAAAGTATTCCATTAGCTATGGAACACTGGTGTGATGAACTGTAGGATTGTGGCTACTGCAGATATCCAGCAGAAATTTGGGGGTAGAAACTTAGATATATTCTCCCCATCAAATAGAATAAAGACTAATGACAATTACTGCTATTGCAAAGTAGACACTAGAAAGAAGGCGACATGCTGGCAGAACTCAGTACTTCTGAATTAATTAGAAAGGAGTATGTGGGATCAAGGTATCTTTGGACTACTGCTTGGAAACCTGGGAATGTGGGCTTGGTGACGCAGTACTTGATTAAGGACGAGTCTGTTGTGTATCATGAAAGAATTAAAGTATTTGAAAACATTTCCTTTCCTGTGGTACCTGTTGATCTTAGTGTTGTGTCATAAGAATACTTAAATTTTAAACAGGTGTAGGGAATCCTATGTAGCTAGACAGACTCCTGAAATCCTGGTCCCGGGAGCCAGAGGCCAAGGTTACAAAGACAGCACTTGAAACAGTCCGGAGATGACATAGAGGGTGGCCATATAGGCTAATTCTCATGGCCCAGCCTTGTTAATTAGCATTGGAAGCTGAGGAAGGATAAACATGAATGAGCTGAAATTAACATTATGTACATAGTTAATACAAAATGACCAATAAACCTTAGAGTTTCAAGGAAAGGGAATGTGCCTCCAGGAAATAAGATGTTCACATTTTATCAGAACCTATTGAAATACATCCTGGAAATACACGTATACACATTTCACAAAACTGTACAATTTTGAAAAGCTAGGAAACCTGTGTGTAGTCTACAATTAAGGAGGAATGTTATAAGGTCCAGTCACCATCTCTTGTTGCTCCTTTTAGTAAGAAAGCATTAGATTTAAAAGGGTCATAATTCACTAATACTTCCCCTTCAACTGTAGAGTATTGTAAAATTTCATTTAACCAACAGATTGCTTGAAATAACATGAAATAAAACATTGATAAGTGAATAATCAGTAATCAACAAATTTTCTGCTCTGACATTACGAAAACAACTACTATTACAGGTCCTGGATCTAGTTAGTGATTAGCATTGATTTCTGTTTTGGAAACGGGTACTCAAGAATGTAAACGCTGAAGATATTAGGATATAACTTTGTCATCTGGGGCACTGAAGCAAACACCTGACCATCACCAACCAATCTCTGTTCCACTTGGGCTTAGCAGATTAATCCATTCCTTTCTAGGGGATGATACCAGCCTTCACTGAGGGCACACAGCAATAAAATTTTTAACCCAACATCAAGAGAGATATGAAGCTACTTTGATGAAGGAGTCTTTGATCTTCAGCTAGAAAGCTCAGAGAAGAGAACAAAGCTCCAAGAATCCAAGCATGTTCCCAAGCTTCAGTTAAACGTTTTCAGGATCACCTTCCTGAGGCAAAAATGTTCTTATACAAACAAACAAAATAAATGAGAGATCAAATGAACTTTAGAGATTCAGCTTTTAGACTGAGCCTCTGTATTTCCAAACAACAGAAGGCAATACTCATTTAAGTCTGGTTTCCAAAGCTGAGTTTACATAAGCATCTCAGAGATCAATGTTCCTTGGTAGCCACAAAGAAAATGGTAGATTTATATAACTTATTCTTAAAAATTAGCCAGGTAACAGGTAAGACTTTCCTTCCTTCCTTCCTTCCTTCCTTCTCTTCCTTCCTTCCTTCCTTCCTTCCTTTCCTTCCTTCCTTCCTTTCTTCCTTTCTTCCCCTTCCCTTCCTCCCTCCCTCCTTCACTTTCTTTCTTCTATCCTTTCTTCCTTCCCTCCTTTTCTTCTATCATTTCTTCCTTCTTTTCTTTTATCCTTCTTTCCTTCTTTTCTCCTATCCTTCCTTCATTTCTGTTTTCTGCCTGCTCACACACATCTTTGCCTATCCATTCTCATTCTTCTTCTTTATACTTGTGAATTATTGGTATTTGGGAATTCTACTGTGACAATTTCCATTTTTTAGCTATAACAAATAGTACTGTTTGCACATCCCTGTAAATGTATTTGTGAATATATGAATGCAAGTCAGGTTTGCTGATCACAGAATAAATACATGGACACTTGAGTATTTATTGTGAGATATGTTTCCAAAGCAGGTTTCTAATTTGCATTTCCACCATCACTATAGGAAAGTTTGCATTCACAAATATTTAATGAGCTCTACGTTTTAATGTTCCTGCTTCTCTGAACTTTTATTTCTTACCCCAGTTGTTTTCCTATTTGTTTTTTTTATAAACATCTTCAATGAACTGAAGATAGCATCTCTGTCATGTGTACAGAAAATGTATGACTGTGCATTTTGTTTTTGATTGTGTGTTTTTAAGATAGCTACTTCAAACAGATATAAATGACGTTGAAGGACTCATGCCTCCACTCCATTAAATTAGATAATTATGCTAATCTTATTATAGAATGTCAATGTCTTATCAGCAGCCTTATCAGTACTCAATGCTATCACATGAAACATCACTTAAACATAGTATTGATTAAAAAGAAATACTACTAAGAACAAACCCTTACCCTCACTCTATGTGGACATAGGGGAGAAAACTAGAAAACAGGGGTTTTTTTTTTTAAATGAAGAAAAAAATCAGAGATCTCTGCAAATAGAGTTTAAACAGCAGAATCAGAGCAACCCAGATCTAATTAGCAGGTGGAAGGGACTTGTGTGAAAGGGTAGTTTAGTTTCTTCTTGTTCTTCTCTGAGCCCATGAAAAGCCACGGGTGCATAACTGCATAACTCCAGCTGCTCGGACAGCCCTTATGGAGCTGTCCTGCTCACCCAGTACTTTATTAACTGTGCCTCACCCTATTACTGCAGGTCCAACTGACTGCAGTTCTGATACCAGATGAAGCCAACCTGCCCTGTGCTACAAATGCATAATGTCAAGCCAGTGGGAAATCCCGTAAAAGCCCAAAATGTTCATGTAGCTGGAGAATACTGAAAAGTTCAAAAGAAACAAAGCTATGTATGGCAGTAATGAAACCCCAGACCTACAAGAGATTATAAACTCTGAGGTTTGCAAGGAAAACAATAGATCCTCAAAATATTCCAACGTGTTTAATTCTTTAACTCTGAATGCAATTGTGGCACTTGTTCTGTTGCCTGTGAACAACTCTACACTTTAAACAAATGTAAATTCTCTCTCTCTCTCTCTCTCTCTCTCTCTCTCTCTCTCTCTCTCTCTGTGTGTGTGTGTGTGTGTGTGTGTGTGTGTATGTTGTATGTTTTAGTACCTTATTATTTAAAATTATCGAAGACAATGATATTGCCCAGGAGTTGTCCCATTTTCCCCTAAGAATATCACCATTTCAGTCATTGCACAGAAAACCTGCATCCTTCTTGGCACAGTGCCAAAGGCAAGTATGCTGCAGCTTAAGGGCTATCAATACGTGTCTCCCCACTACTCATCTGACATTTTGGGAAATGAAAAAACGTTCTAAGAATGATTAAATGGATGCTGACTGGCAGCATCTATTTGGCGCAGAAAATTGGAAAGGTAATTACAATGGAAAACAAACAAAACTCCAGTCAAGGTGCATATTAAGCTTCCCTAATATAAGTGTTCTATCCTTGGCTTTAAGGAAACCTGACACCCTGCTGTTGTCCGATTATTTTTATCTTGTAACATGTGTGTGTGTGTGTGTGTGTGTGTGTGTGTGTGTGTGTGTGTGTGTGTGTATCTTGCATGGTGATTCCTAAGGGAAATAAAGCAATGCTCACAAATGCCACCTTAACTGATGCATGACTACAGCTCAGGAGTGTCAGCCTCCCCGATGACATCATTCTGATGAAGACAAAAGCCACTTCCTGCAGAGAAAAATGAGGCAGAAAAAAAATGTATGTTGCTCTTTCAACAATTAAGGATTACTGTGATTCTGAGGGACCATAACCTTTCACTACAAAGGACCTGCACACTTAGAAAGTATCACTCAAAGGAGACTTCAGAAGACAAGCTCCAGAATTCACTATTTGAATACTAAAGACATAGTATGAGCCCGAATCATTAAACAAAGAGGCAAATTTAGTGAATCAAAATATTTAACATCTGGTTTTAAAAGAGGATTGCAATTATCAAAATTGCAGAGAAGCATTTTCAGAAGTTACTTGGCAGGATGGTTTTTGAACCTTGAAAAGACTGATGATCGAATCTTTGAAGCTGGATAAAGCAGAGAGTCTGTTATTCCTGTGATCTAACTTGGATCCTCAAGAGAAAGGAAAAGAAGTTGGGGAGATGGATCAGTGGTTAAGAGTGGGCACTGGCTTTACAGAAAACCAAGACTAGTTCTTAGTAGCTGTGTCAGATGTGTCCAAACAACCAGCAGTCCTAGCTGTGGGCAGATCCAATGTCTCGACCTCCAAGAACACATGACAATGTGCACACAGCCACACACACCACACATGCACTGCACACACATACAAAAATAAATAAATAATAAATGTAATCTTAAAATTCAAAACAATTTAATGTTATCTGGGAATATTGTATTATGTATGCCTTCATATTTGACATGATTAATGCTAATTTTTAAAATACTGCTTAACCTCATAGTTTCCAAATGTTGAACTTCCAGGAGCTGCAACTAGAGAATGCAAGTGTGGCTTTCCCAGTTCCCAACTTATAAATGTTCCTTATATCTGGCTCATCAGGGTATCTGCAGCTGTTGCTCAAAACCCCTACTATGTCCATTTTCCCAATGGGGTAAAAAAGAAAAACCTCAATGATAATAAGTCACAACAACAAAACTAAACAACACAATATATAAGCACATATTAGGTGATTCGTTGCTAGAATAAGAAGGATGTTAGAGGGAGAAAATTATCCAAAGATATAATATTTGAAGAATGCCAATTGTATTTGAACTTCAGTTCAATAAACATAAGCATGGCCTAATAACTTCACTCTTAACTACTGATTCCATCACAGGGAGAAACACTCATCATCGAGGACCAAAATGATGTGCTGGCAGATCAATTCCTATAGCAAATCAAGAATGAAATATGGAGTGATCTTAGAAATTGTGAGAAAAAATAAGAGATTTGATGAAAAATAAAGTAGAACTGATGCAGACATACTAGAAATCCTAAGAAGAACATAAAGAACAGATCAAAGAAAATTAAAAATTGAACCACAAAAAGGAGAAATAATTGAGTATAAAACCTTACTTAGAAACTTATAAATAGTAGTCATTTTACTGTCTAAAGCAATAACAAACATTAAAATAAATTGCCATTTATAGCATTTTTAATATTACAAAAGGAAAAAAAAAGCCCAACACCCTGGTAAGTAGAGAGATTAGTGAAAAATAGAGACATTAATGAAGACAGTCAAACAATTATCAAACAATATCTGAAGCACATAGGTAAGTAATTAAGTGTGAAGCAGCAGTATCATAAAATGATAATCTCCCTCTACTTAATATGTACATTTAACAGAATTGTAGATGGAAAACCCACAAGACTTTAAATAGAATTGGATTGAACAATGTGTTATTTACAAGAAGTATAGTAGCCAATCAAGACCCAGTAAAAATCATGAAATGCAGGAACAGTGAGATGTTTGCAAACACAGGAGCACTGTATTATTACAGAACTGGTAGGTCCCTAGATCAATGGGGAAGAGAGCCTAGATTGGGTCTCACAAAACATATATACACATACATAGATGCATAGATATTTAGATAAGTAAAGAAGTAATAGATTAGTAAATAAACATGCTACCATACCTCTCTAAAAATAAAAAGATATATCCTCATCTAAAATCATATGCAAATTACAAATACTAAGTAAATTATTCACATAAAGCAGAAGACAAAATATATGCGAAAGGGCAAGAAAATCTAGTTAAAATAGGACTTCCATAATTACATATTTACATATTCACACACATATTCATATATATGAAGGGTGTAAACTTTAATGAAGCAAATTCTCAATAAAAAACCACTAACATTAAAACTATTTTTTCAAAGCAATGATAAAGCAAAAGTTGTGTAAAATATTACAAAAATATTAAACATTAATAAAAGTAAAGAACTCAATAGAAATAAGATAAAGATCTATGAAATCACAAATCATAGATAAAATATTAATTCTACCAATATTGCTAAAAACCCAAACAAACTCAATGAAACATCAGGCTTCTAAAAATTAAAAAATTGTGGCCGAGTCTATGAAAAAGATATACTAACACGTTAAATGTGACTGCGGCTGTCCACTTGGAAACAACTGTAATGCCAGCATTTTGTAGAACATGCCTTGGCGTGTGCCCATGAGCCCCAGCTCATCAGTATTTACACACAGGAAAACCATTGGTTTTATGATCATCTTGAACAAAAATGGACACAGAAAGAAAACTCTGTAAGCAAGTGCCCTTATTCAGAGATGTGTCTGGGGGTGAAGACCTAGCACATAGCAGATCAATTTCCAGTAACAAAAAAAAAATAATAATAATGAATTAAGCTTCAGTACTTGAAAGAGCAAACCTCAATACTTTACCATCAACTCAGACACAAATCAGAGACAAATATGTAAACATCACCATATTAACAATTACATAATTTCAAATACACACATGATAAACTAAAAATAGCATAAACATGTTGTCTTTATAGTATCATATGAAATGAAACGTGCAATTATCCTGGATATAAAAGCGGTCAAAATTATATTTTATGTTGAAGATGGAGAACAGAGGCAAAAATGAGACTTGTACACTATACAAAAATATGCAGAATTACATATGCTAAAATAATTGCATGTGGATACACTTTTTGACCATCAAGAAATCGGCATTATGGGGTTGAGGAGATGGCTCAGCATTGAATACCACTGTCTGCTCTTGCAGAAGATTCAGGTTCAGTTCCCAGCACTTAGGAGAATGCAGGGCATCAGGTATAAAAAGTAAAACACATACAATTAAAAAATAAATTGTTTTTAAAATGATAATTATTAACAAGGTTTTTAAATAGTGATTTTTTTTTCCTTCCACAACTAGGAAAGTTCCCCAGGGGTGCCTGGAAAATGTCTACAAGGTAGAAGATCCATAGCTTTGGTTGTAAATGGTTGAACCTCACACCTAAGTCCTTCCCTAACTGGACATTAGAGGCTCATTGTATCTTCTTGCTTTTCTAGTTCCAAAATTTATTCAAGCTTACGTGAAGCTTTTCAGAATAAATATGTTAACTGCTGAGCACAGTACAGATACATAGGTAGAAATAAAAAATACTAGCAATTAATAGAATCACCTTATAGTGGCTATACACCAAATAAATGTGGGTCCTGGTTAAAGAGAAGCAGAGGTGGGTACATAGCAAGATGATCTTCAGTTTAGCTGATGAGGAATTCTCTTGCTTAAAATCCTATCTCCTGGGTTATGTTCAGACAGAAAATTAAATTCTCTCATGATAGTCAATGTCCAAAGGAAAAAAAAAACAGCCTTTCATGTAATTTCAAAAATTCTGAGTGAAATTGTCCTATGTCTATTTATATTGCTCGTTTTATAAATCTTTCATGCTGAATCTACTTTAAAAGTTGTTTTCTGACACAAACACAAAGGAAGTTGACTCACATTGCTTCTGCCATGGGTCACACTGTATCTGCAGTAACACTAAATGGTAAGTTAGAGGTGCACATACAGGAACTATTATTACCTCAGTTGAAATGTGTGTGAAAGTTTGTTTTTATGCTAGATACATCTAGTTCCAAATCCAACTTTACCTAAATTGGCTTGTTCCCATTGGCGAGTGTAAATACTCTGAAAATAATAAATGTTCTACAAATGTCCTCTACCCTTTACATGTAGCAGAATATTTTACCAAGAGTTTCTGTTGCCTTAAGAGTCTTGGATGGGGTCCTAAAATTGAGGACAGCAAATGACAAATGTTCACCTCTTCTAAAAGGAGGTGCCAAAGCACTCTTCCGCAGGCCGGCTAAGATGTAAGATAAATCTATCCATGATCGTACAGCCTTCTTTGTCTCCTATCACCAGCTGTAGATGTAATGCATAAAGGAGGTCGGGGAGCTTTTTAGAAAAGTGACTCGCCTGAAAGAAGGAGTGTCCAACATCCCATCTCCTCATTTCACACTGTTCAAGTGACATTCCATTACAGAAAGATCAGCCATTGGACATTAGAAACACAGGGCAATGTGCCCAGATGCAGGATACCAGGCAGAAAGATGTCTGAGTCCCTTTGCTTCTCTTCCTTAACCTCATGTCAAAGCTGAGCGGGAAAAGAACAAGAAGGTACAGACATGAAACTTGTCAGTGCATGTCTCCCCAGCCTTTGCTCTAGGGATTCCTGGACAAACTGGGAACTGAATGCTTTAAACAATGTTGAAAGTTATGTTGTATAATGTATTTTTAATATCAGAAAATGACAGTCCTAATAACCCATCCCTATTTTAGCATTATTTTTTCAAAAGCTGAGATATTGTTCCCAGGGCGCTAGCAGGGGTGTGCCAGCCATTGGAGGACAGTGGCAAAAGGAAGGACGAATCTGCTTCCTGGTTATTCCAAAGTGTCACCTAACATCTTCCCTGTCTGATCTGATGTTGCACACTATGCTCACTCTTGAATATTTTGCAATATTCTGGTTTTACCTTTCATGACCCTTGTCTATAGTGTTTCTCATAATGTCTTTGAGCAAATTAGTCTGTTCTTCCCATGGCTTTTAAGCACAAGTAGCCACACAGCATCATAGGCTCAAGTGTGGTTATCTTCCCTGTGAAGCAGTGAGGTACTTCAAGATGTTAATGGTGTATTGCTCTTCTTTAGTTCCCAGAGTTTACAAGAATCTCTCACTCCAAACAAACCCTGAGCATTAGCTGAGTGAGTTACTAGGAAATGAACAGTTGAGTACACTCATACTCCAGGGCCACCCAATACCTACTGCAATCTACAACTCTGTGACTTGGATCTAGAAACCAGCCATAGACAGAAGAATGTATTTCATATTTTCCTGAAGACTCACCAGAAGAGAGCCAAACCAGTGCTGCCTGAGCCAGAAAAATAGAGGAACAAGTAGTGTCCTGTCTACATGACTGTGCAAGGACATGGGAATGGGAATTAAAGGTACAGAAGCTACCTTAATCCTTGCCTAAAGTAATCCAAATAAAGCTCACAATACTGTAACATGAATCTCAGTTTAGGAAATGTGTGGCAATCCTTAGCTGAGAGCAGCAAACACTTAGAATTGGAGAAACTTGAGTTTCCCTTTCTAAAAGAAGATACAGAGAGGTAGACACCATCGGAGCAAGTAAAGCAGTCGAGGAGTGAGCGTCTGAAAGCCTCACAGGCTTCCAGTGCTGAGAATGTGTGTTGGTTGCAAAATGTCTTTGCAACCAGTGTTGTTGTTATAGTTTTGTTATTGTTGATTTTTAACGGTGCATCCAGTTTCACCTAAGTTTACAAGCAGATTCATAACCCAGGAAGGTCATATTGTCCCTCAATTGGGCTAGTTTGAAACAGAGTGTTCTCTTACTACATATCTGGACTATTATATTTACTCTATAAAAACAAAATGAAACAAACAAACAAACAAACAAAAAAACCCAAGCAAACGAAAAAACCCTTACAATTCCTTAGCTACCTCTTTGAAGTACAAATGTCCTCCCAAACTCTTTCTGGCTTTATCATCCAGTCTTTCTAAGGACCTGGAGCCATCCCTCTGAAACACAGTAATGAAGAAATACAGGCAGTTCATATCACAGTCTCTGGTGGAGAGTAAGAGCTAAACCCTAGCACCGAGCAACCCTGTCCCTAAAAGCCTCCAGCATTTTTATTAACTGCCCCCCGCCCCATGTTTATGGAAAGATCTGGGTTTTGCTTTAGTAGAGTTGAGGTCAATTTCTTTCCACTATCTCAGCATTCCTGATTAAAGTCAGCATGACCTATTTAACCCCATCTGGTGCAAATTTTCTTTGATGTCCTTCATAGGACATCAAACTATGGCACAAGGGTGAGAATAGTTGTCACATACACATGTAGACACACATGCCCACACATACACACACACACATACATACACAAACACACACACATACACACAAACAAACAGTGGGATTTTGTGGTATCATATTCCAACTGTTCTCAATGAACGTCAGTTTTGCGTCACTGAAAACAATTGGCAAATCTGGAGAGCTTCTTGGTTATCACTGCTAGGGAAAGAGCTCAGAGGGTTTGCTACTGTGTTCTGATGTGATAAAGGCTAGGGATACTAAGAAGTTTAGAGCTCTCAGAGAAGCCCCTTCACCATAAAGCATCAGAGCTTAACATTTTTATAACAGCATGGCAAGGGGGGCCTATTTTAAAGAATCTGGATCCTAAGAGCAACTACAGGTATGAACCTTTTCTAGAAATACATAAATAAGATTCCACAGAGCATTCTTTTCTGGGACTTAACCCAGCCAGGAAAATAAGGGTATGCCAAAAAGTCTGCAGTAAAACAGACTGTATTTCCTAGAATAACGGAGTCAGATATCCACTGAGAAACAGATTACATATCTCATGAAGAAAGCCCCGCTGAGAAATGTGAACAGAAGCAATACACTGCCACACATGACATGCTAACATTATACATATTTTGAAAAAGAAAAATAAAGAATCTATAAATTGACTCCTAGATAAATAAATGCAATCTAATGAAATCTCATGTTTACTAATATTATCTATGCCAAGCTAACAATTTCAACAGCATGATTCCTTTATGAAAAACTTAGGATTCATATAGTCCAATTTGTTGCTCTGCTATGTCACCTTGCATTCATAGTCCACATGAAGATATCTTCTAATAACAATCTGATTAGATGTTTAGTTAGCCTACATTGACTATGGAACTGCCTCTTTGCCTTTGTATGATTTAGAATTTCATCTCCACTAACTCATTTATACACTAACAGTTCCAATCAGTCTAACATGCCACGCCACCACCACGCAGTATCTACCTGCAAGCAATAGCTCTGACCCAGTGTTTCCTTGGACAAAATAATAACTATTATGAATTTGCAGATGTCCCCTCAGTATCTGGCAACTTATCCTAAGAAGATTGCTTTGGTTTTTTTTTCATTTGCTCAGAAACGCAGTTGTGTCAGCAATAACAAAAACTAAATCCATGTAATTCAGTTGTAGTGCAAAGATTTTATTTCATTTGGTCAATGAAATAAACAGCAGGAAACAGAATCCCACTTCTCTTCATTTGCATACAGCTTGAAACGTTACATCAGTTTAGGAAAATGTGAATAGATCAGGTGCAAATAAATTTGTCTTAGTTTATAATGGAATGATCTAATGACTTTTCATTAACTATATATCAAGCAGTAGCTGGCAAGAAAACCTTCCTGGAATAAATTGACACCAATGTGAGTAGAAGAGAGATGTTACCTGTGGACGGAAGCCAGAATAGCTCCTGAAGGCCTTGGTCCTCTGTCCAGTGTGTACTTTCATTCTATGCTCTAAAGCCAAAGGGTATGATGGGCGAAAACAAACAATATTTTATAGAAGTGTATGTGGCAGTCAGCAGGTTGTTATCCACTGTTTGAACTATTCCCACAGGTCATCTTGATTCAGGTAACAAGTGACATCATGCTTGCAAATATGTAGTACATGCAGTGCTTTACATAATTCACTGATGAATCAATAAATCACTATCTGATAACTGCTCTTTACTACTTCACAAATCAGTAAGAACCAATGTTTTTAACTCACCAGAGAACATGCATTTAAATTTATAAAATGGACTACAAATTTTCTAACAGAATTTTCCATTTAGACAGACTTGTCAGATCCAAACTGAATGTGACTTGGGTCTTGAAATCCTGAGAAATGAGTATCTTAACTCATTTCTGCTCCTCCATAAAGCAGGATTGTATTCAAATTTTCAAATTTTTTTCTCATTTTATGAGTTCCACTGGGTGTGTTTTGATTTGTTAGGCCTACCATTCCCATTTTAGCTTTCGTTTATGTTCATTTTTCAATTCTATCCAAAAATTTCAAGTTAAGGAGTAAAATCTCCCAAATGCCAGCTTTCCCAGGTGGCCTTTGAAGATGGGAGACTTTAGATGAAACTGCTAGCAATAGATCAGAGCATGAAGTTAAGAACTTTACAGTGGGAGAAATATAGAGACTAGTAACTCCGCAGATTGAGTTTTACAATAAATATCAAAGGAAAGAAGGTGGTCTGTTTAACTCAGTCTAAAAGACAAATTCTCACTGTCTGGAAATCTTTTACAGATGAGTCTAGAAAGGACTTGTCAATAAATGAGCACCAGGTCCTGATTCTGAGGTAACAAGACTTAGCATTATTTCTTAAGTGATACTACAGATAGTTTGCATCAGAAATTCTCAACTTTGATAGCATCTTAAAATAACTTATCAAATATGTAAGGATGCCAGTGCTCAGACTACCCCTATGTTCTTTTAATCAGAATATCCAGTCTGCCACCAAAACATGGGTAATTGTGTTTATTATTTTCATTTTTGTTGTTCTTTATTATATTTAATTACCTTTTGTCCTTCCCTTCTTTTCCCTCCCTTCAAATCTTCCCATATACTGATTCCTGCTCTTCTTCAAATTCGTAGACTCTTTGTTCATGAATTGCTGATTTTTTATGCTTAATGAGAGAAATGCTATAATTGTTAATACAGGCTATCATTTTGGTAGGACCTAGACTCACAGAAGAGACTACCTTTCAGGAATATCTGTGAGGGACTTTATTAGATTAACTGAGGTTGAGAGGATCCACTCCAGATGTGGGTGACACCATTCCATGGGCTGGAGTCTGGTTGACTCCAGACCATCACAGTCACAGCTGTGTAGTGGTGAATGCTATATACAGGCATTCACCACTCTTTGTTTATTGACTGTGAAACTGTGGCTGTCATGTGACCAGATACCTCACCATGTCTTTTAGCTACATCATCCTACCATTATGGTCTGTATGTCCCCAAATTGTTAGGAAAATCAAAACTTTTCCCTTTTATCACAACATGAAAAGCAACAAACATACATGGTTACTGAGTAATAGAAGGAACTAAAAGTAATATTTAGGTTTTGTGTCAGTTGATTTTGACTGTCAACAGGACCTTACCTAAAATTACCAGGGAAAAGAATCTTAATGAGGAATTATGTAGGTCATGTTGGCCTGTGAGGGAGTCATCTTGACTCCTGATTGATCTGGAAACAGACAGATGGATATGAAAGACACAATTTTGTGGCATGGACCCTGAATTCTATGAATGAAGAAAGTTAAATGTGTACAAGTGCAAATGAGAAAAACAGGATTATTTATTATTCTCTGCCATGGACTGAGAGTATGATGCTTAAGCTCCTGCCTTGATTTACCCTTAATAACAGGCTGTAACCTGGAATTAATTTCAATCAAATGATCAAAACAAACAAAACCAAAAATCTTGCTTTTCTTAGATTATTTGCAACAGCAAAAAAATAAAATGAAACTAGAACTGATACAGGTGGAATAGTGAGAAGTCACTATTAAAACTTCACTGTGTTGTCCCTGGAAAGAATGTTGGATTTTTTAGAACTTTTGTCTGGAAAAGACCTTGGATGTTCAGAACTTTAAGTGGCTATTTCAACCAGAGCTTGAAAGCCTGGAATTCTAAGAATGACAGCAAGCATGGAGACCCAGATAATGTTTCAGAGAGTTACAAAGACTTTATTGGGATTCTATTTATTTCCTCTAAAGTAAGACATAAGTATTAAATTTATCCTAAAAGTATAATTTTCAGAGTCTCTGGTAATAATGGGTTAGTGATTTAATCATTGAAAATTCTTAAATATTTCTATGTATACAGCAACTAAGCTTGGCTCTGATATGACAATTTAAAAGATCTCATTTCTACCAGTATTTACATAAAGCCCAGATGACTGATGTGAGTGAGGGCATAGGTATGACCCCCATCTGTATGCTCATCATACACAAGACATTATGAACATTAGGACAATTTCATGTTTTGAATTAAATCCCATTTTTTTTCATATATTGTACTCATAGAATCACTGCTACTGAGGTTACCTCCACAAAAGGAACACTCAAAATTATACCCATCGGCATCACAGATAAAGATAAGGCCCTTGAGGACTCATCTCTCTAAGAGGGATTAAATCAGCTAATGTTTGCTGGAGGAGGAGATGGCCCTCTCTTTAATGGTGTAGCCACTATTAAGTTGTTCCAATAAATAACCTTCCATCCATACTCATGTAACAACTCTAACTAAATTCAGTGGTTACACACATTATAGTAGAAGGCATGATCTTGTCAGAAAGAACGATCTCAACAGGAAGAAGGGGAATGGAAGGGGGTAAATGAGGGTGAAGGCATTTGTTAGTCATTGTATGCATATATGAAAACATCAAAGAATTAAAATATATTAAAAAGAAAAATAAACTTCTTGAATAATTTTTAAATTTTCATGTAGTATATATTATAAAACTTTAAATCTTCCTAAGAATTTTTAATAGACTACATTTGATATAGTATGTGGCTGAAATGTATTTTACATGAGAGAGAATTCCAGTAGTTTTAGAATCTTATGAAAAAAATATGTGTATACTGTCTTCCATGTGCTACATGTTCCAGAGACTGTTCCAGATTGTAAGAGCACACAAGGGAAGAAAGACAATGACTGAGTTTATTTGGACTGCCATAACAAAATATCATAAACTGAGAAACACATAAACAATTTATTGGGAAATTTACTTCTCAAGGATGGGGGTAGGAGGGTGGTAGGAATTCCAAAATGAAAATAGTAGCTTATAAGGCCTCCAGAGGGAACCTGGTTTCTGGTACATACATCTCTGGAGTTTCTTTTATAAGATCACTAATTCTTTTCTTTCCTTATAACGTAATCAACTTAAGACTCCCAACTCCATTCCACTAGGAGCGAATATGTCACATAGGAACTTGGGGACACATAAATGTTTGTAGTATAGAAATAAAATTTCTTCCCTGTGGAATTTATATACAAAGCAAGCAAAACAAACAACAGAAAATAAATAAGTGAAAATGTCAGCAGTTCTGGTCTGAAAGGAAGGAAAATGCTTCTGGATATTTACTCTCTTAAAAAGAACAGGTTACATCTTCCAGTCTACATCTCTGCCTACAATTACAGATCTGCACTCTTCTGCAACCAGGGACAACAAGGTCTGCATGCTGTCACCTAGGATAACAAGTCCTAGAGGCCTGCTACCACCAGGGACTAGGATGCCAGCCAACATCAGAGACAATCAGATGGCTAAAGGAAAGTGCAGGAACAAAATCAACAAAAGCCAGTGCAATATGGCACCACCAGAATAGGCAGTTTTCCAATTACAGTAAGCCCTGGATATCCTAACACACCTGAAAAACAAGAGTATGACCTTAAATCTCATGTTGATGATAGAGACCTTTAAGGAAGAAATAAAATTTCTAAAAGAAATACAGGCAAATAGACTGAAGCTGATGAAGAAAATGAATATATCTGTTTAATGGAAATGGAAGTAATAAAAAGACACACACACACACCAAAAGTAATCAAAAGAGATGAGAAGGACACTTATCTTCATCAAATGAAAAGTTCAGCATGATAATGTTTCAAGACTGGGCAGTGGTGGCACATGCCTTTAATCCCAGCACTTGGGAGGCAGAGGCAGGAGATTTCTGAGTTTGAGACCAGCCTGGTCTACAGAGTGAGTTCCAGGACAGCCAGGGCTATACAGAGAAACCTGTCTCGAAAAAAAACAAAACAAAACAAAAAAAGATAATGTTTCAATCGAACATCTTAGCTCCTAATTCCAGGGCACCTACACCATTAAAAAAAAAAAAAAAATGTTACTAAAGCTCAAATCACCCATTGAACTCCATACATTAATAGTGGAAGACTTTAACACCTCACTTTCACCAATTGACAGCTCATCAAAACAGAAACTAAACAGAGAAACAATGAAACTAATGTATGTTGTGAACCTAATAAACCAAACATATATCAATAGAAACTTTACCCAAACACAACAACACACAACACACACACCACACACACACACAAATATTTTCTTTTCAGCACTTCATGGAATCTTCTCCAAAACTGACCAAGTACTAGTCAAAAAAACATGTCTCAACTGCCACAAGAAGACAGAGATAACCTCTTATATCTTACGAGATCACAATAGATTAAAGCTGGACTTCACAACAGAAACAAGAGAAAGCCTACAATCTCATGGAAACTGAACAACTCTATACACAATGACCAGTGAGTCAAAGAAATAATAAAGAAATCAAAGACTTTTTAGAATTCAATGAAAATTAGGGCACAACAAACCCAAACTTATGGGACACAATGAAGACATTGCTAAGAGGAAAGTTCACAGCATTAAGTGTTTGCATAAAGAAAGTGGAGAGATCTCATAATAGGAATTTAACAGCACATCTGAAAGCTCTAGAACAAAAAAAGATGGAAACACACCCAGGTGAAGCAGACAACAGGAAATAATCAAAGTCGAGGGTAAAATCAATCAACCAAACAAAGAGAGCAATAGTCAGAATCAACAAAACCAAGAGCTGATCCTATGAAAAAAAATCAACAGAAGAGACAAACCCTTAGCCAAACTCACTAAAAGGCAGAGAAACAGTATCTAAATTTTAAAAATCAGAAATGAAAAGAGAGACATAACAACAGATACTGAGGAAATTTAAAAAATCAGTTTGTACTCAACAAAATTAAAAAAATCTAAATGAAATGCATGATTTTCTAGACAAATACCAATTACCAAAGTTAAACCAAGACAAAATAAACTATCTAACCAGTACTATAACCCCTAAGGAAATAGAAGCAGTCATAAAAGTCTCCCAACCAAAAAGTTTTCATCAACTAGTCCACAAAATGGAAACATAAAGAACAGTGTCTAACTCATTCTATGAAAACCACAGTCAGCCTGATACCTAAACCACAAAAAGACTCAACAAAGAAATAATTTCAGACCAATTTGTCTTATGAACTTTGATGCAAAAATAACTCAATAAAATACTTGTAAAACCAAATCAAGCAAGATATGGCAAGCCAATAGCCAATATAACTTAAATACACAGAAACTTAAAAATAATCCCACTTAAAAACAGGGACAAACAAAGCTGCCCCTCTTTCCCTATCTATTCAGTATAGTACTTGAAGCTCTAGCTAGAGCAATAAAACAAGAAAAGTAGATCAAGGGGAAAAAAAATTGGAAAGGAAAAAGTCAAAGTATTCCTATTCATGGATGATATGATAGTATACATAAGCAACCCAAACACTTCTACCAGAGAACTCCTATATCTGATATACACCTTCAGCAAGTGGCTGGATAAAAAAAAAAAAAAAAAAAAAACTCAAAAATTTAAGCAGCCCTCCTTTACACAATCTATAAATGGTCAGAGAAAGAAATGATGGAAACAACAAGCTTCACAATAGCCACAAATAATATAAAATACCTTGGCATAATTCTAACCAATCAAAGTAAAGACTTGTATGACAAGAACTTTAAGTCTCTGAAAAAATAAATTGAAGACATCTGAAGATGAGAGGACCTCCCAAGTTCATGGATTAACATAATGAAAACAACCATCTTACCAAAATAATCTGCAGATTCAATGCAATTCCCATCAAAATTCCAACACAACTTTTTACAAACCTTGAAAGAGCAATTCTCAATTTTATATGGAAAAGCAAAACAACCAAGATAGCTAAAACAATACTTAATAAAAGAATTCTGGAGGTATCATCATTCCTGACTCAAGATGTACTACAGAGCAGTAGTAATAAAAGCTGCATGGTGTCCATATAGAAGCAGACAGGTGTGTCAATAGAATAGAATCAAAGACCCAGAAATAAATCTACACATCCATGGACACTTGATTTTTGACAAGTCAAAAGCATACAATGGAAAAAAAGAAAGCATCTTCAACAAATGATGCTGGTCTAACTGGATGTCTGCATGTAGAAGAGTGCAAATTGACTCATATTTATCACTCTGCAAAAACCTCAAGTCCAAGTGGATCAAAGACCTCAACATAAAACTGGATAGAATAAATTTAATAAAAGAAAGTGGCAAATAGCCTTGAACACATTGGTACAGAGATGGTTTCCTGAATAGAACACCAACGGCTCAGGCTGAAAGATCAACAGTGGATAAATAGGACCTCCTGAAACTGAAAAGTTTCTGTAATGCAAAGGACACTGTCAATACAACAAAACAGCAGCTTACAGATTGGGAAATGATTTTCACTAGCCCTACATCCAACAAAGGTCTAATATTTAAAATGTATAAATAAACCAAGCAGTTAGGCACAAACAACCCAATTTAAAAATGGGGTACAAAGCTAATGAGAGAATTCTCAACAGAGAAATATCAAATTGCCAAGAAGCACGTAAAGAAGTGTTCACTATCGTTAGTCGTTCACTGCTGGTGGGAGTGCAAACTTGCAGTACTAGTCTAGAAATCGATCTGGCAGTTCTAAGATAATTGGAAAAAGTTCTACCTGAAGATCTAGCTCTTAGGCATATAACCAAGAGATGCTCTACCATATCAGAAGGACATGTGCTCCTTTATTCATAATATCCAGAAAATGGAAACACCTCAGATACCGCTCAACCGAAGAGTGATTACAGAAATGTGGTCCATTTACACAATGGAATACTATTTATCTATTAAAAAACAAGAACATCATAAATCTTGCAGGTAAATGTGTGGAACTAGAAAATATCCTGAGTGAGGTACCCAAGACCCAAAAGGACGTGCACTCACTTATAAGTTGATATTAGCCATAAAGTACAGGATACCATGCTACACTCCACAGACCCAAAGAAGCTAAATGAGAAGGAAAGCCCAAGCAAGAATGCTTGAATCTCACTTAAAAGGGGGAATAGTCACAGTAGGTAGATAGAGGGCAGGAACTGGGCGGGAGAAGGGACAGAGAGGGGATAGGAAGGGAATGAAGGGGTTCAGGATCAGGTCTACAGAGGGACAAGGGAGAAGGCCAGAGTGCCAGTGGAATGAAGGGAAATCTGTAGCTCATGGTGGTAAGGGGTTGGGGCCATCTCTAGGACATCCTAGAGAACTGGGATGGGGGATACTCCCAGGAGTCTATGAGGGTGACATTAGCTGAACAGATGGAATATGGAAACTGAAGAGGCCACCTTCTGTAACCACTCAGGACCCAGTGGAGGGGTAACAATACCACCCCACCCACAAAACCTTTGACCCAAAATTTGTCCTATCTATAAGAAATGCAGGGACAAAATGGAGCAGAGAATAAAGGAATGGCCAATCAATAACCATCCCAACTTGAGACCCTCCCATAGTCAAGCACCAATCCTGACATTATTAATGTTATTCTGTTAGTTTTGTAGACAGGAACCTAGCACGACTCTCCTCTGAGAAGCTATACTAGCAACTGATTGAAACAGATGCAGAGGCCAACAGCCAAACATCAGACGGAGCCTGGACTCTGATAGAAGAGTTATTGAAGGACTGAGTGTCCTGAATAGGATAGAAACTTCACAGGAAGACGAACAGGTCAACCCATGTGAACATTGAGGGTTCTCAGAGACTGAATCACCAATTAAAGAGCATTCGTGGCTGGACCTAGGTCACACACACACATATGTAGCAGATGTACAGCTCTATCTTTATGCAAGTCCCCCAATCACTGAAGTGGGGACTGTTCCTAAAGCTGTTATCTGTCTGTAGAATCCATTACCCTAACTAGGCTGCCTTATCTGGCCTCAGTGTGAGAGGATTAACCTAGCCCCACAGAGACTTGATGTACCAGGGTCAGGTGATAGCAGGTGGGAGGTGGCTACACTCTATCAGACGAGGACAGAGGGAGATAGACGGAGGGACTGTATGAGGGTAGACTGGGAAGGGGAAACAGCGATCAGGATGTAAAGTGAATAAAATAATAATAACAACAATAAAACAACAACAACAAGAATAATAATAACAATAATAATAAATAAAATTTAAATTAAAAGGAAAAGTTAGAGAGGGCAGGTCCTGAGGAAGGTGCTTTTCATAGTGGTAATGTTTGATCTGAGATACAAATGATAAGTAGCAATCAGCATGGACATCTCAGGTACATGTGAGTGTGAAGAGAGTAGAATGTTGTCTTCCTAAAGGCCATTAATTACCTGAGGCAGACATCATCACAAGGTACAAGCAGCATGATCAAACCATCAAAATGCCTTGTCGTCAGTTCTCCTATGTCTTGTCTCAAGGAGCCTTAAAGTCTCAGTCCAACCTTTCTTCTTCAGAAGCCTAATAGAAGCCAACCCCTTTGTTACATCACTACCATTCACAAGGAGAATCCACAGGACCATGTGTCTCCTAAGTTGCTAAGCAAAGATGGATTCAGAATAGGTAAATAAATGAAAATCTGGGCTGTCCTTTACATTTACGACAATTTTTACAGACACCTACGATGACTCTCGACATTCAAAATTACGCTTTTATTATACTTTATGGTAATTTGCAGAGCTGAAATATGTAAGACTAGAACAACTGCTTGAGTTCATAATTAAAGCCGTGTCTATGGAGAGTTGCTAACATAAGGTCTACTACAGCTGCTCATGTCATACTCAGTTTCTTGGGCACGACAATACATTATGCTTTTGCTGGGTATGCCAGCACTTAGGAGGTAGAGGAAAGATGATAGTGAGTTTGAAGCTACCTCTATCACATAATAAGACCCCGACTGGGAAGGGAATACAAATAATAAATAATCATGAGTTTACGAAGAGATGGATCACTACCATGCAAGAAGTGTTCAATAAACAGGCGAGTCAGGGGGAAAATGGTATGCAAATATGTACACGCAAGTTGAGATTACTGCACCTTTATATAGAGAGAACTGAGTAGTAAAGACGAGACTTGAATTATAAACCCTGACATGACCTCCTAAAAGTTCTTTCATCTGACTATGGTCAGAAGTGGTACTCACCAATTTTTACATCAGTAAAGCATTCGATGTTGGAATTGGGAAACCTGAAAGCCTAAGGTGCCCCGCCTCAGCCATGGACTTCATTCACACCAAGCTTCAAGCATGATGCTCGTGAGACACGGAGAAGAAGATGCTAACAGACCTCTCAGGTGGCCCTGGTTTACCTCAATGTTCTCCATGCATCAGATGGCATCCTCCACACTACAGAAGACAGCCTGAAAATCCACTCTACATTTGAAAAACAAATCTGAAAAACAATCCAAGAACCATGGGATTCTAAGCCTACATCCAAGGAAGAGACAGGATTCAGAAAGATGCTAAAAAAGCAGTTTTCACCCTAAGACTCTTTGAAAGTCAGATAAGAGAGAGAAAAAGGCTGGCTGAGTGAGCTTAGAGAGAAAGCTCCTTGCTTGCATTATGTACTTATACAATTAGCAAAAACATTGCACATATATACACATGTAATGTTCTGTGACTAACACCAGTTTGAAAGTCATTGAGCCAGTAAAATAAAGGCCTTTGATAAACTGAAAAAGTGATTTACCATTGCCATTTTTAAACATCATTTTGGCTGTTTCTTGGTTCCTGTGAAAACTTAAATGCCTACTTTATTGGAAAATTGCTTAATTAGATAATATTTCTCAAGAATAGGCATTGTTCCAAGTCAAGAATTCATTTCGGCTTCTCCCATTCTGTGCAATAAGCACATTTGAAACATGGTTCCTAAAGGGATTTATTTAGTGGATGGAGCAAAAACAGTTGACTAAACTCTTCCATCACAAATTTAATTCACACAGGGTCAACCCAGTCAGTCCTCTGGAGAAGAGAAAAAAAAAAATGCATGACGTCCTTGTTGCTTTGACGACATGCAAAATAATGTTTCCCACTTTACTCTGTTGGAAGTGAGGGCCCTAAGGTTCTCAATTCATTTATTGGCACCTGGATATTTATTTCAGGGTCATAGTCAAATACTAAAGGGATACCGAAGGTAATCATTGACAACAGGAATCCAACCTAATCCAATGCACGTTATTGGTCCTAAAATGGTAAACAACTACACAATGCTGTATGCGGTGAAATCGATAATACAAAGCTGTGCAATGCTTCAAATGCATCAGGCCCAAGTTCAAGTGCTTCACATGTATCATTCATTCCTAACGATGAAACAATACACTGAAGACCATGATTTTTCTATCACAACTGTGGCTCACAGAGAGTAAGTCACCTGCCAAAGCTAAACAGTGCAACGATGATTCCAGTCCTAGGATCCAGTATCAGACATGAAAATGCTATTTTTAGTTTTAGTTTTGAAACTATTATACTAAAATAAAGCAAAAGGGTATATTCCAGGAAGGGCCCTGACAATCTTAACTCCACTTTTGTACTGGGAATCTCCTTAGAACCTTTTCCTGATTCACATCTCACACCCTAATCTATACCCACGTATTTGTCTGGAATGCACAGATAAGATTCCAAATGAATCTGACACTCTGTGAGGCTGAGAGGTGAAGGGCAAATGCTATTAGTCTTAGATCTCCCTTGCACTCTGCCTCTGATTGGCTACATCAGTCTGTTAAAGATGTAGCTCTGCTAAGTGACATAGTTGCCTCCAGACTTGTACCTTCACTCTCCCCTGTCCCTAATAGCAGCTGACCAAAGCACTCCTCATGTTCTGTTTCCTCTTTTCCATAAACTGTTGTAACACCTCTGAAAATAGATCCTTTTATCAAACTTTTGATTTACCCTTAGAAAATCTAAGCACTGCAAAAAGTTTTAGTCTAGTTTATAAACGGCTATCAAACTAACAGTGCAGCATAACATCTGTTTGCCTCCACCCTTACCAAATTTGGCCCATGAAGTAAATTCTATGACTATATCAGATCTGCCTTCGTAGTGCTCCATTATTGCCATGAATTATGTGCTGATTAGTGTTTATCAACGTTATCATAAGCCAGGATCATCGGGGAAGAGGAAACTTTGATTGAGAAAAATGCCTCCAATCAGATTTCCCTGTAGTTGAGTCTGTGGGGCATCTTCTAGATAAATGACAGATATGGAGGATGGGCTGGAGACCACTATGGCCTCTCTCAATTCCCACCATAGTGAACTCATTTAATGATCCGTGACAACTTCTGCATTTAATATGAAACTCACAGTGAGTGTGACTTTCCAGGCTCACACACAGCTCCTCCCTTGATCTTATATTAATCTTTCTTTGAAGAAGCCAGTAGTAGTGGGAAGGGGGACTCAATTCTCCAATCCTGTGGCCTGTGTGATGGAGTACTGAGGGAGGCCTACTACTAAGAGCCAATGTCCATTGTTTATTAAGTGGTTAAGGTAGTTCACCCCAACCAAGTGAAACACTCAGCTGTGTGAGTCCCAGATGACTCACAGATAGTAGCACATTTTAGAAATACAGTGCTCTAAAATCTGTGCCCATGGTTGCTTCTGCATACGGAATAAAGGACAATTTATAAAATATCTTTATCTAGCAAAGTGTCCCCCAAACAAAATCCCACATTCTCAGTTATATTAGCATAACTTTATTAATTCACATTCCAATTCATTTCCATCATCACAGATTACTCCACTTCATTATGATGATGTGAGGTACTGGTGACATAGTATTTGTTAGTTCACAGAGCAGCATGTTCACAGTTAGCCACTTCTATGTTGTCTTACAGAATGGAGTTCCCTTATCTTAACTGGAGATAATGAGAGAGTTAGTTAGAAAAGGGGGACAACTCCTTGGAGAATTGCTTAAGTGCAGCAGTGTATTAGCAAACATGAATTTCTGTAGCTGTAGAAAATTTCAAACAACTATTACTTATAATCCTACTGTGAGTCCGAGCAATGATCTGAGACAAGGAGTGTAGTGTATGAATGTTACCAGAGGCAAGCAAAACAAATAATACATCCTCCTTCTCCTTGCCTTTTATCTTATATAAAAATCATTTTATCACAAAAGTTCCAGATAAACATCAAGGCATGATAAAACTTGATAAGTGTTTGATGATACCACTATACTTTTTAAATCAAAATAATCAAAAGAATTAAAATTAATTGTAACAACTTTCTGGGTATATGAAGAATGGTTGTAGGAAAACCTCAATATTATATCCCAGTGGGTCTGAAAACACAAATTAGTTTTAATATTATTGTTAATTTTCTCTAGAAAATTTAGGGTTCCCAATTAACCTAAAAAAGACTAAAGGCACAAAATTGCATTTAAAATGAAATATTGAATGTGAACAAATTATGCTTCTCCAAGGGACAGTTACTTTACTCTTCAAATATTTTATTTCATTTCAAATTTTACATATGTGGTGGTATGTGTGTTGCTCACAGAGGTCAGAAGAGGGGTTGGATTGGCCGGAACTAGAGGTACAAACAACTGTCACCCTTCTCCATGAGTGCTGGGAACTGAACACGGGTCCTCCATGAGAGCAGTATGTTCTCTTAACCACCGAGACATCGCTTCTGTCCCTTATTTTCCTTTTATTTTTTTCTACAAGTCTACCAAACATTTTGCAGGACTATTATATTTATTACAAAATTAAAAACTTAATTAGAGCCAATTGTTTTACTCTTAACAAATCACAGCAGAATTTGATCAAATATAAAATATAAATTATAATAATAAATATAAAATGGAATTGTGGTTTTGGAATACAAATCTCAAGCTGCCTTTCTAGAACAATCTCATGCACACATGCTAATTTGTTCAGTATGTAGGTGCTAGAGCTTTAAGGCACTTAAGATTCTACTTGGATTTATTTCCATGTTAGGCTACTATTCATATGTTTACAAATGATTGGAGAAACAAATAAAATTAAGGAAATTCACTTCTAACCTTAAATTGCTTGAGAAAGTCTCGTATTAATTGATTCTATTTATCCTGCTTGTTATATAAAAATTATATCTTTGCTGATCAAGGAATTGGAAACTTACCTAATGATCCAAACTCTCAAACGAGTTGGTTCCTTGGGTAATTCTGTGGAATGGATTTCTGCTTAATGTAATTTAAAGA
Source organism: Mastomys natalensis (assembly GCA_021653895.1). NCBI lineage: Eukaryota > Metazoa > Chordata > Mammalia > Rodentia > Muridae > Mastomys > Mastomys natalensis. The sequence continues at coordinate 1,218,400 of JAJTUV010001064.1, forward strand.
GATTGATATATTTACTCTGAGAAATTACTAATGATTTAATTCTGAGAAATCTTACACACTGAATCATATCCAACTTCTACATTTTACAATGACTTCATTTTTCAACACTCCCTACTCTTTGTTAAATGAGATGAATGCATACATAAATACATAAATGCATAAATACATAAATAAATTCCCACATGCTGATTCTGAAAATATTTTAGTACAAATGTACTGCATTTATCTGAAAAAGAATAGTCTTAACATTAATCTTAATTTTCTTCAGGTCTGTTTTTCAGACCCCTTTAAAACTGTAGAACTAACATCATTACTGCCTCCTGCCCCAGATCTATGCTTAACACTATGAACTATGAAATGATTTCTAAGAAAAAAAAAAATCAAGCAAACCATCAAAGTAATACTAGTTAAAAAGAATAAAACATAGGTCCTGACATCAAGGAGATGGAAAATATAATCAGGGAAATTAAGTTAAATTATATAAAACAATTAAGGAAAATTAAGTGGTATGATGTTTAACAGGATTTCCCAAAATATCCACAAAATGTTAATAGATGTTTCATTAAAAAAAAGTTAAAGGCTTCTATGGTCAAATAAGTTTGGGATGTATTTCATAAGACATTACCCTCTTGGCAATTCACAATTCCATTAGCACTTTAATAACTAAAAAGTTTTCCCACATGAAAATGCCTGTATAATTCAAAATATCAATATTTCATTGGATATAGAAGCAGTTGTTAAAATTACCTTTTTAGAAAAGAAAAACATATATTAAAAGTTCTACGTTCAAAGTTCAACACATTGATATCAAACTTGTACGTAAATCAACAGTTATTGATCTTCTTTTTTTGTTTGTTTGTTTTGTTTTGTTTTGTTTTTTTCGAGACAGGGTTTCTCTGTATAGCCCAGGCTGTCCTGGAACTTACTCTGTAGATCAGGCTGGCCTCGAACTCAGAAATCCGCCTGCTTCTGCCTCCCAAGTGCTGGGATTAAAGGCGTGCGCCACCACCGCCCAGCTAAGATTTTGATCTTCTCTTGATAATAGTTACAAGTACTGACTTAAAAAACAAAAGTAAATGTCTTTTTTTTTTCAGACATACTCTAATTGGATTTTATTCTTCTTTTTTTAAATTTATTTAATTATTTAAATCAATCGTAATTTATTATTCACATGGGGTTATAAACACAAAAAAGCAGGATGTGGGGAAGGGAATGACACCGAAGCATAGGTGTTCAGGGGGAGTACAGATACCTTTCAGAACAGGGTATCAACTGGGTGAAGTTTCAGGGGACAGGTCACTATGACTCTGCCTATGATTCACAAAAGTAAATGTCTAATCAAGGTTTATTTAAAAGTCCTTAGGTTTTGCCAAAATTTTATTTAATTATTGCATATTATTTAAAAATGCCAGGCTGGTATAACTGACTCATATGATCAGTAGTCACACTTGGAGGACACACAGGAGTCACACTCCTGTGGACAAAGGAATTATGAGACAGTATTTTGTCCTTGCCCTACAAAGCCCATTAGGTTCCAAGCATGTCCAGGCTGTCCCTTTAAATGTCCTTGGCTATGGTATATCAGCTGTCCTCTTGTTTGGTGAGGACATAAAACATCATCTACTGGTCTAGTCTACAAAGAGAAGGATCAACACAGCGGAAAATTTCCTCAGTTCTTCCAAGATGGAACAAGGAAGGCTAAGGATTCAGAAACTCCTTCCAATCTCAAGTCACCCTGAGGACTACACTGTCCACTAGCCATAGTGGTAAAAGTCATAGTTAATGAAATGCCTAACAAGAAGGTATAGCCAAACACTACAGTGATCAGTATATTTGCTTAGCAGCCGTAGGGGCTGGCTGCACTCCCAATACTTAAACCCATAAGCTTTACTATTTAGAAATCATTTTCCATAATGATTTTCTCCTTCATAATAAAAATGGTACTCAGTTTTTGGCTCAATTCAACAGCACAACAACCCCAGCAACCAAGAGAGACAGGCACACTACTGTTTTAACCTAAAAATTCAAAAACAGTTAAATTCTTTTCTCCCCTTCTCTGTAAGCCATCTGGGAGGGATCTCACAGTGTGACTCTTCCCACCAAAGCATCTATCAAAGTGCCAGAAATTAGATCCTGGTTTCATCACTCCCCAAAACAGCTTTGGAGGTCTGAATTAAAATAAGGAGGAGCCAAACACTTTTGAAAGCCTGTTGAGAGATTTCAATGGGCTTTGATTTAAACGCTTCAAAACAAAATCGTGTTTTGGCTAATTCTGGTCCTCTATCTACAGACTATAATACTAAAACTCTAGCTATGTTTCTCCATCCAGGCACCTACCACGACCTCCTTTCATCCTTACATCTGGAAGTTATACAAATAAAACCCTGGGAAATGTTTGGTGAGGTCTTTTAATGGACAGGTATCCCATGATATCCCCATTTAGCTGGAAGAAGCCATACTGGTCATGATCCTGATTCTATGATGGATATCAGAGTTCTTCAGAGAAGAAATTGATGAGAACAGGGGGCAGAAATTGGGTAGGCTGCTAAGAGTTTTAAAAAGGAGTCAGTTTATTCATGGCTCAACTTTAGAAAGGTCCTTGGGCTTCTTGGCAGCTTCCTTCTTGCCAGAGACCAGAAAGGCCAGGAGTGTTGGGGGCAATGATCCCTGATCAGTTCCAAAAGATTTTAGGATTACCTCTTCAGAGGTATAATATCAGAGTAGTCATAAGTCTCATTAAAAAAGAAAAAAACTCTTGTGTCTTCTCTTGGGGCTCTTTTCCTTCTGTTGGTTTGCCTTGTTCAACTTTGATGCCATGGCTTTCATTTTATCTTACTGTATTTTACTTTGTTGTTTTGTTGTTATCTCTTTTCTTTTCATTTTTTTTGGGGGGGCATTATTTCAAGACAGGGTTTCTCTGTGTAGCCTGGCTGTCCTGGAACTCACTCTGTAGACCAGGCTGGCCTCGAACTCAGAAATCCGCCTGCCTCTGCCTCCCAAGTGCTGAGATTAAAGGCGTGCGCCACCACCGCCCGGCTCTCTTTTCTTTTCTAATGAAAGATAGAAAGGACATGGATTTGGATGAGAGGGGATGCGGAGGGAACTGGGAGTAGAGGGATGGGCAACTGTAATTAGTATATAATATGTGGAAAAATAGGTTTTAATAAAAATAAAAAATAAAATAACTTTAGAAGTTAAGAAAAAACTCCTGAGAATTACAGCTTGACTGTCATGAAATGTTTCTCTTCTAGACTCTAAGAGAATTGCTCATAGTTTGTTGTTTTTAATCACACACACAACTAAAATTTAAATTTAGAAGTGGAAGAAAAAACTCTTTCAATTAACTGCCATATTTTAAGAGTTATTAACATTTGCACATCTGGTGTTAAATTTCTCTTTTCCCCTTGTTTTTATTTTATTTGTATAATTTTTTTGTTTGCATGTACGTCGGTGCAGCATGTGCACACAAGGACAGCAGAAGCCAGAAGAGGGGCTAGGATCCTCTGGGCTGCAGCCAGTGCTCTAACCACTGAGCCATCTCTCCAGCCCCTGGTCCACACTTCTTACTCTAATTGTGATGGAACATAGCTTTTATGAATGGTTCCGGCCTTTCCTAATTCTGTGACCCTATAAAACAGTTCTTCAAGTTGTGGTGACACCCAAAGATAAAATTCATTTTGTTGCTATTTCAAAACTGTCATTTTGCTACTGTTATGAATCATAATGCAAATATTTTTAGAGAGAGAGCTTTGCCAAAGGAGTCATGACCCACAGGTGGAGGAAAAACCTCCTGAGAATTACAGCTTGACTGTCATGAAAAATACTATCATACATACTGCTTTGCTTTACATAGTTCAGGCTGCCTGCTCTTATTTGGTACCACCGTCTCTTCAGATGCTACCAACATTTTGAAACTACATATATTTATGCCCATGAGTTTTATGATTCTGCTTAGTTTATTAGTATCAACAAGTAATTTATATAATTTCTGTCTTAAATTTTTACAAATGTATTTTTTAACTTTTTAATCTGTTGGTTTTATTAAACATTTTTTTAATGAAAGGTATCTATGTTAATACAGAAAGAGTTCCTGTATTCCAAATGGGAAATTTATTTTCTTTGTCATATAAATCATATAAATATTTAAATTTGCAAATTAAAAAATGACTTAAAAGTCATTTCAAAATTCAGCAGTGAATCAACTAAGATACTAATCTTTCATAATAGTTACATACTATGATGGGGCTTATCCTCTCCCCTCTGTAGATGTATGATCAGGTAAGTTCCTTCTTTCTTGTGGACTAAACCCCACATCGTTGAGGTGAGGATCCTTGTCTTAATACTGCCGTGATATTTAAATTAGAGAATGTGATGTGTGTACACAGTAAGGGCTCGAGAGTCAGGTTTACTTTGCTCACTGCCATTACATTATCCTATGCTGCCCTGAAGGTGCAGTGCTGTTGTTTCTCTTCCTACAACAGTAGTTTAAATTATATACATATTTTGACACTTTTTTGAGACAGAGTCTCTGTATGTACAGCAGAGTTTCCTTGAACTCATGATTGTCCTGCCTCAGACTTCTGGGTGATGGACTTACAAGTGTGTGCTACCTCCTTTCCTCCCTACCTCCTTTCCTTTGCTTGTTTCCTTCCTCCCTGTCTATCTCTTGTCTCTCTCTATCCCTCATTCTTTTTCTTTTCTCTCATTTGAAGCAGATTGTTCTCAATCCTGCCTCAGCCTCAAGAGTAGCTGGAATTAAAGGTGTGTATATTTTGACTTTTTATCGTACTCATGACACTTTATCAATGTTACTTTATTTTCTATAAGGTGCTCATCACTTAAGAAAATTGTGTTTGTTAAAAAGAGTAGGCAAGAAGTAATGACAAACACAGAGCACATGTTTACTGTGTGATTATGCTAGACGCTCACTTAATACATTTTAGTAAACATTGATTTAAAGGAGTTTAAACTTTATTGTAAAAAGTTATATTGTTACCAGAGAGGAAAATATTCTCACAAAGAAACAAATAAACCATACAAATGACTCATCTGATAATCGACTGAAGACACTGTGTTGCTTCCAGGACTTTAGTCCAAACTGCCCTGTGGTGAACATACAACAGCATGCATTTCCAACTTTTGTCCCTAAATTTGAAAGATAAGACTCAATCTGAGGGAAATTCCTAGAAAAGGAAAGATAGCATTCAGCTGTTGCCAAATAAAGAAAACAATTAGCACTGGGTCCATGCAGAAGCTAGAGGACCAGAGGACCAGGAGATGGATCAGAAAGCAGTGTCCCAGATGGGCTCCAGAATGCAAAGCCCCAGACAAATCCCCAAGAACTTTCTAGAAATGCAAATTCAGGGCATTAGCCCTGCTGACTAAGTTTTTCCTCTGTGTACAGACTAGCAATCTGCAGTTTAGTCTTCCCTGTGATTCTGAGGAGACTCATGTCTGAGAAGACTGGCTTAGATTATGAGTGGGAGACAACCCCAGGGTCTAAGTGTGGTTGATGTACACAGCCACAGTAGAGCTCAGGGAGGAGACGTGTCACATAACTGACCCGGAAGCTTCTTTTGATACCTTTTCTCGTTTTCAGGTTTCAGTTGTACTTTAGTCAACATCTTTCCAGTCAAAAAATCATTTCTCACCTTTCTATGTCTCCTTTCTATCTACCTGCTAGGCTAAGCAGTACCAAGATTATAACCCTTATTCAGTTTCTCCTATTCTCACCTTCTAGTCCTGCACAGGTCTGCTTTCAGCTTGAAAGCTCCTCAGGAAGGCACTTTGTCTGGCACAATTCCATCTAACATTAAATACCATGTACATTTACAGAGATTCATTAATGATAAATGATAAATAGCCCAGAACTCAGTTTTTAATACAGGACTCCTTGGCCATTAAATATAAAACAGTTATGAATATATGATAGCTAGGGGCTCCCTTTGCAGACTCAAAACACAGCCATCCATGAGAACATGCTGTGTCTCTGCTACTTAAAAACACTCTTATTTCAGAAAAAAAAAAATATCTTACTTCCAGTAGACATTGTGTGTAAAAGAATAAAATATTAGCTGCCCACAAATATTATTCATCTACTTTCAGACATTTCCATCCTGTGTTTTTAGTGGTTTCACAGAATTTATGAAAGAAATGAGGAGGGTGGAATAATGAGACATGTCCTTACAGTACCCGAGACTACCCACTGCTTGGCTTTCCACTGTCTGCTCCAGTTGCAAAGTTTAGTTCCACCATGGCCACCAGGATCAACAGCAGACACCCCAGGGCAGTGAGGACCCCAGCAGGATTTACAAGACGTGTGAAAAGATCTTGTAACAGCTATGAATCCATGCTTAATAAGACAGATTCATGCTCCATAGCCTTGAGCTGTAGTGTGTTCTGCCTCTCTGCCAGGAGTCCCTAGGGCACCAAGGGCATGTCACTCAGGGTAGGGGCAGAAGGCAGAACAAAGACACTTGCCATAATTTTTTTCTTGGTAAAAAGTAGTATATAATCTTTAAATTATTATATCAATATATAAAGCTATAAATATTCCCTGTCATAACAATCATTATTCCTTACATCGTGTTTACTTGAAAATATATAAATCATATTCAAATGTATACTAGAATCATATTTATCAAATTTACATAAAAGAAAACCAAATATGTGCACAAGGTACAAACACCAAACATTTAAGGGAGACATTAAAAAAGTTAGGGTAAACACACACAAAAAGTATAAGCGACATGTCCCTTGATAGTTAGGTAAGGATAGCTGGGAGGGATGGAGGGAGGGGAAACTGTAGTTGAGGACATATTGTATAAGAGATGAATCTATTTTCAATTAAAATAAAGGAAGAAAGAGAAAGAAGAAAGATATAGACAGCAAGTACCAGAGTCAACACTGTGGCCTTGAAATGTACAATTTCAAATTTGTGAAGTTAAACATTGAAGTAAAACCACCTTTTGACAGACACGGATGGCCAAGTCATTGGTCACGTGAGTGTACTCTGCAGGAGAATTTTTAAGGTTTTTAGACCCCATTTTTCTTTGATAAAGAGAATCATGCATTTCCTTTTCCTGGAACAACTTTACTCTTTTGTAACATACAAACCAGGGATGGAGAAATTAATTCACCAGAGGCAATCATTGCACTGCTGTACATTTAAAGTGACTTGAAGATCTGCAAGGGCCCCAGGCTGCCTCACAGAGGCTCTGTGCAGTCAATTATCCTCCTATCATCTGACTTCCTAATGGCTTCTCATCATCCATGTTCTTCCCATGTCCTGCTGTTTGTATTTGAAGCAACTAGAGCAGCGTGCACATGGTTGGTGATACAGAGTAAACTGAGATGGTAAAACCCATACACACTTGAACAATCTGTATGTTTGTACCACCATGCTCTCAAACGCTAGTTATACATAAGACTGCCCTTAATAAAACAGTCAAAATCATTCATTTTGTTAAGTCTTGAATACATGTTTCAATGCTCTGTCACAAAAATGCAAACACATGAAACTTCTGCTAAGTAGTGAGATAGATGTTCATAATCACTCTCTATTGCTATATAACAATTACCGCACTAGGGTTTGGGAATCTATACACGGCTCAGGTTCTCAAAGGACTGTCATCAGTGTGATGCTGGAGTCAGTCATCTCAAGTGCCCACTAGGGAGAGATTTGCTTCCAGTCTCACATGCAAGGCTGTTGAGAGAGGTCACTTAGCTCCCGGGTTTGACTGGAAGGCACTTGCCATGCCTTGCCAGCCTCCATCCACCCAAGGAGGCAGGATAAAAAAGGCAGAGAGCAGAGGCCTTTCTTGATTTAGTCATTAAAGTGACAACTCCTACTTCTGTCACCTTCTGTTTGCAAGAGGTGAATCACTAGGCCCTGCCCACCATCAGCGAGAGGTAGTTACAGAGAAACACAGATTGCAGCACACCAGGATTATTGTACACTAGGTCAGAAGATGTCCCAGCACAGGGTCTCCAGGAAGACTATTGATGTGACCACTGAGAGTTGAGCTAGTTGCTCTTTCCATTAAACTCTGTTCTATGTGAACAAGTAATTAAAAGACAAGCTATAGTTACTCAGGACTGTGTAGTCTTGTGTTCTTGGAAATTGAATATTTCTTGGAAATTTAATATTTTTTTGAAAATTAACAGAGTTATCATTTTAAAGAAAACAGTGTTTGGTCCCATTGAAAGAATTCTAAGATTCAAATGTTAGAGGTTTTTGAAAACATGCATGTGTAATAGTATCTTAAGTTCCTAGCAGATAGATTTCATCTAAAGAGGTTCATAGCAACACTGAAGAAAGTAGAGGTGAGGTTGATGTTTTATATGAAATATTCTGATAAGTGAGAGCGATCAAATAACCAATATTATAAAATTATGCATGTATCCATTTAAAGTGAAAGACCAGAGGTTGGGGAAATACCTCAGTCATAAAGTGCTTTCCCTGAAATTGTGAGATCTGATCTGGGGACCTTAAAAGCCATGTGAAAAAACAAAACAAAAACAAAAAAAACAATAAAAACAAAAACATAAAACCATGTTGAACATTATGACATGTGCTTGTAATGCCAGTACTGGAGAAATGGAAACAGACAGGTCCCTGGGCTCTGAACAGCCAGCCTAGCCTAGTCATAAAATTGCTGACAAATGAAAGACCCTTTTTCAAAACACAAGGTGATGCTAAGAAAGAGTCAGTCTTCTTTAATGGAGTGGCCCCTGCTATGTGGACATGTCAGGATAGACCCCACTTTCAAGAGTAGTTGAGCAAAATAAGTTGATGGTTACATGTGTCATTTCTAAACGTTAGTCATTCTAAGAAAGCACACACCCACAGTTAATACCAGGGGCAGGTAAATGTAGCATGCCCCCAAAGCAACCAATTACATATGAACAATATTAGTGACTATTATCACCAATGCCAACTCCAAAAACACCAGGGTCATATCACTGAGAGTATTCAGAATTGCCTCTTACTTCACAAACCACAGTTGTGAAACTAATTGTCACAAGTGTGTCCCCAAACAGCCCCAATATTTCATTTCCAATGACAGAGGTAAGAAATCTTAAGATCTAGATGCTGGCATGCTGTGTTTCTGGAAGCTTAGGGAAGCATCAGTTCCCTGTTTTGTCATTGTTTCTAGAAAACATCACTCCAGTAACATTTCTTTGCTAAGCTGAAGTTGACTGATCATCTGCAACAATGAGATGCTCTTCCAAATGCAGTGGATATTAAAATGACTAAAGGTAAAGAAACAGAAAATCAAATAATCATTCATACTTATTAGGAAAATGTTACATGGAAATGGAAATCAAGGCAAAAATATGGAATTGGAATGATATACTAAGGGTATTTTAAGTAAGGTAGCCAGCAAAGTTCTCTCTGATAAGACTTAGTAGATCCGTGTATCTTGTAAAGGAAACGATAAAGGCATGCAGGGAAAGAACATTCAGGCACCAAAAATAGCATCTGACGAGATCATGCTGTAGTAGGATGCTTGGTCTGTCTGACAGAGCAAAGCCTAGTGAACATTTGGGAACCAAAAATAGCATCTGACCTGGTCATGCTGCAGTAGGATGCATGTCCTGTCTGACAGAGCAAAGCCTGTGTAAGGCACAAGAAATGGAGGGGTGATGGAATCAGTAGAATTCAAGTAAAGTCACTAGCTCTCCAGAGTCCTGGTAGAGATGTGAGTTTTAGTCTCTATTAAGATTACAGAGTACCATTTACTCAAGGGAACATGTACGCATAGATTGTACTGTTAGAGTCAAAAACTAGTGGGCTCAAGGGTAAAAGCCTAAAGAATGGGCAGAAACTGTAAAACCTGTGGATGGGAGTCATGTTGGATTAGAATAGAAGAATTGTAAACTGAAGGAGGTGACTGTGTCCTAGGTACAGTTTGAAAGTGTAGCCATAGCCGGGCGGTGGTGGCACACGCCTTTAATCCCAGCACTTGGGAGGCAGAGGCAGGCGGATTTCTGAGTTCGAGGCCAGCCTGATCTACAGAGTGAGTTCCAGGACAGCCTGGGCTACACAGAGAAACCCTGTCTCGAAAAACCAAAAAAAAAAAAGAAGAAAGAAAGTGTAGTCAGTGCATGTTTAGAGAGACAGTGTGGGCATACGTGGGTCAGTTCCAAGAAAGGGGATCTTCAAATCAGGAACAGAAACAGTGAAAAGGGGGAGATAAGGAGAGAAAAAGAGGAGGTCTCCTCTCAAGTTTTCAGTGAAAACTTTTACTTTTACTTTTCAGTGAAAGTAACTGAGTGCATTTTAGAGAATGTTAATTCTGTAGATTAGAAAACCCTTTAGATATCATTCAAAAACTTATTAAAGTATGAATAAATGCTTTTCCTTTCATCAAAGCTGAAGAGAGTGTCGGGCAAGCTCACCACTTGTAGCTGTTTGTGTATGGCAGAAATTTCCTGCTTTGTCATTGGACAGGAAGAGGGAGGCAGAGCTAGGAGTTGGAAGGAGGGAAAAACACAGGAGGAGGAGGAGAAAGGGGAGGCAAGATGGCTGCAGATGTATACCCAAGTGTCTATCAGTCTCAGGTAGTTATTCATACCTAGATTAGACAATTGGGCTAACAATTCTAATTGTGTGGGCATCTTGTGTATTGAGTATTTGCTAATATATAAATCCATTTCTTTCAGCATCTAGAGTTTCGATTTGCTGGATTACTGAAAGGTGGGTCCACCGACAACCAGATGGTTATGGCTGTTAAGGAACTAGTGGCTCCAGGGACAAGCAAACCAGAGCTGGGAGCATAGCAACTGGTGGCTACAGGAACAAGCTAGAGAACAGCCTGGTGGAACCAGCTCAGGAGCTCCAGTCCTGCTGGAGAGCTTGCCAGACAAATGGGCATGAGCCGGAACATGGCTACCAGGCAGGGAGCTAGCCAGACGCTCCTTTTTTTTTTTATACTTCCTGCTACATTTATACACATTTGTGCAGCACCTATCAGAAGTAATTCTTTCATGTGTTGAAGATGATGATACAGCTTTCAGCATTATTGTGAAATGATTTATTGATATCTATTCTTCACTTGATTACAATGGCACTGCCCTTCTGAATGGCATAAATAACAAGCCTACATGAAGGTCACATTGGCTGCCAATTGCAGTCATCAAATAGGAAAGAGCCTCCAAGAAACAAACCAAGCTTCTAATCGGTGGACTTTTATCAGGTAGAGGTACTAAAACTTACTAATGCTGTCTATAAAGGTCAGTTTTTGATTTTGAAAAGTATTAGTATTTAACCATTCCTTAAGATGAATGTAGCTAGTAAGTATGTGAGCCATCTTTCTACTCTTATGTGTACAACAACGACACATATAAATCATACTTTTGTCATAACAAGCCCATTGTTTTAAAAAGCCAGACATTGAATCCTGAGTTCAGCAGCATTGATTGTAGACATTTTGTTATAAATGGACACTTTCTATTTTCATCTAATGGCATGGCATATAAATAAATACACACATATACACGCACATATAATAAGTAAGACCTACCCTTTAACACTCAAGTCCAAATTCCAAAGTACAACAGCCATATGAGCCAGATGTATCACTTCAGGGCAACCAAATGTCAGTGTACAACAGAGACATTTGCACATCTGTGTTCAGAGCTGCTTCTAAAACAGAGTTATAGTATTCCAAAGTAAGGAATATACCTGAATGTTCACCCCTGGATAAGTGATAAAGGACATGTGATACATATACACAGTAGAGATTCATTCATCCATAAAGGATGAAATTACGTTGTTTGCAGAAAATGAATCGGGCTGAGGATCAGTAACTGGCTAAAATAAGCCAGTCTCATACAGACAATTGTCTCTAAATTATTTTCTCCATCAATTTATTTACTCTTTTTATATGTCAGTCTAGGTGTATGTCAGCAAGGAGTTAAAATGATATAAAAATAGAGTATATAGTAAATATATACTATTAGGAGAAGAGAGAGAGAGAGAGAGAGAGAGAGAGAGAGAGAGAGAGAGAGAGAGAGAGAGAGAGAGAGAAAGAGGGGTCATGTAATAAAAATACTAGAGGTGTGATTATAATCAAAGTATATTCTATGCACATATATCCAATATGTCACAACAGAACACCTTTCTTCATCCAACTAAGACATAGTAATGGAAATGAGCAATGATATCAGATCTGACATGTGTCCCCAGCAGCTCTCACAGGTGTGCAACTCTTTATAGAATAAGAGCACCTGACCAGCCTGTGCCTCCAGAGTGTCTGCCCAGCCTCTGTTGCCACACACCTGCCCAAGCCTGTGTCACCACACACCTGACCAAATCTGTGTTACCACACACTTGTCCAGCCTGTGTCACTGCACACCTGGCCAAACCAGTCACCACACACCTGTACAACCTGTGTCATCACTCACCTGGCCAAGCCTGTGTCACCACTTACCTGTCCAGCCTGTGTCACCACACACCTGTCCAGCCTGTGTCACCATGCTCTCCTGCTGCAGCACACTCTGTATTCACTACTTTTCTGTCTTCAAGGGATCAATCTCATGTTGCCTACCCCAAGGCCTTCACATAACACCAGTGATGGAGCACATAACATAACTGGAGCAGTTATGTTGCTCCAGTGTCTTCTGAGTCCTTAGTCTCCAGGTTTATAATAATTCTACTCATGTCGAGGAACATCTTCCTGACGCCCAAGCTGTTTAGTAGTGAGTTCAGGACTCCCTGCTGTATTCCCTGATCTTCCAGACCTTCTCTGGTAGAGGTAACTTTAATCTAATGCGCTGATTTGATGAATAGCTGTCTGCCTCATCCAATGGCCCTCAAGCTTCCACTAGAAGATCCCTGTCAGTTCAGCTTACAGGTACTTGGTAACTAGCTGATGAATAGCAAATATAAATATAAATTATTCACAAAACAGAATACAAGGGTACTTTTTAACATAAGCATTAAAATAGAACATTAAAATTTGTCAGTAAGAATATAAGATATGCACAAACATCTAGAAATCTAATACTATGCAGTAATTGAGGGATGGATAATTAGGGGAGAATGAGATTGGTGAGGTCACATTTAGAATTTTACTCAGAGGCCATTTGTCTGCAGCCTGCTTGCCTCCTCTGCTCTTCAAATGCATTGCAACTTTGATTTGCTCCATGTTAGCAGCAATAACCACAACAGTAAATATGAAGTATGTTTATACTAATGTTGAGAAATTGATTGAGAGGCCACTAATTAATGAACATGGGAAGTGAATGAAATGGATCCCAGAAATGCAGCCTCAAGTTTAAACAAGGGAACTGGAAAACAATCCCAGTACTATGGTGCCTAAAACTACAGGTCTGAAAAGTGATTTGGCATTTTCTCTTTATCTTTGGAAGTCAATGTCTGAAATCTAGTCTGAACATATCCTGCCTTATTATCAAAATGAGCTTGATCTCACCCACTTGGCTACAATCTAAAGCAAATCCAAAGCTCCCACTATTCGTGGAAATCTTAAACAATCCACAAAAGACATTGTCTCTTTAATTAAAACCCAGCACTTTACTAAACCAGTAAAATTCCTGACTAAATACCTGTCCTTCTATTCCCAGGTGAGTGTAGACTTCACCCCTCATCAAGGAATCTTTTTGCAACAGACACTATTACACAAAACCACAACCAATCAAAATGCAGAGTTGTAGAACCCACTCCCAATAGATACAGCTTCAAACATTCTGGCATGTAAGGCTCAAGGATCATGGCAGAAGAATGGCCTGAAAGATTTTAAGAGCCAGAGGATCAGGGAGTTTGCAGTGACATCCTGTCTCTTAGCAATGTCAGAAACTACATCCATAGTCTCACCCACATGACTGCTCAAAGAGGAGCAGAACAAGGACAAAAACAATAAACATGTCAAAGCAGACAGGGGAAGACCACAAGATTTCAACCCTGCATACACATGCATACACATATGCACATGCATATATACACACACTAACACACGCAAACTATAGGCAACTAAGTCATACTAAGAGTAGGAGAAATAGTCTTCCTCAGGAAGAATACATTGTTTAGTGATTTAATGCCACAAATGAAATTACATAGATGATCATGTTATATTTAGGAATGTGTGTGTGTGTGTATGTGTGTTGTGTGTGTGTGTGTGTGTGTGTGTGTGTGTGTGTTTTAATATCAATTGATGGCTCACAGACACTGAGGCAAAGTGTAGAGGGCCTGCATGGTTCTGTACCAGGTAGAGCTTCCAATTTAATGTTTTTATCAGATTTCTGAGTTTGTAAATGAGTGAATCTCGGTGCTCTGTGCTGGAAGCACTTGAGAAGGGAAGACTATGATTAATATACATTTGTGCTTTCTCTGGGACTCTTCTTTTTCTGTTGATTTGTCTTTGTTTAACTTCTATGTTATAGTTTTGTTTTGTTTTATCTTATTATATCCTATTTTGGTATTTTTTTTAAATGAATGAATGAAAAAGGAAAGATAAAGAGAGAGAAAGGCATAGACACAAGGGTAAAGTTAATAACCAAACTGTCATTTTTATCTGCTGGGAGAGGAAAAGGTAGTTGTTTCCAGTGGAATGACTCTGGATATATGAGCAGTTCCAGGACAGACCTCATGTTCAGGAGGAGTTGACCAACATAAAATGAACTATACAGTTTTATTTTGTGCTTTTCGTTGTTTACAGTTTGGTGTATATTTTTCTGTCTGAGTGTTATTTTATATTGTTTTGTTGGTTTTGGAATGTTTTGTTGCTGTACTGAGTTCTTGTTTGTTTTTGAGAGAAAAATTAAAGTTGGGTAGGTAGGGAAGGGAGGATGTGGAAGGAATTGGGAAGGTAAGAATGTGATTAAAATATATTCTAATTTAAATTTTTTATGAAATAAAATAAAATTAAAAAGAAAAAATAAAAAAATTTAATTTATTTAATATTAATCATGTACACAGGTGAGATAGAGGGTGCACACTTGAAGACAACTGTGTGCACTGGCCTGAGATGGCCTGGAAACCGCTGGAGCAAAGCTACAAGCAGGCATGAGCCATCTGACATGGCCTCTTGGGACTGAACCTAATTTCTCTGAAAGAGCAGTTCACAGTACAGTCTTAATCTCTGAGCCATCCCTGCAGCTTCTATGCAAGCATAGCTTATTCTAGCAAGACAATTTTTCACCCTAACTTTACCTTCCAGTTCTATATAGTATGCAACATTGGTTTACATGCTTAAGAAATACAAATGAATTGTCAACAAGTATTTCAGAAGAATGATCAAATGTTAGGAATAAAATTGAAATTGACCATCTACATAGCCTCAACCAATCTCTGTGAAGCCAAGTGCTGTTGGTATTTCTTTCTTTCTTTTTTCTTTTTTTTTTTCTTTTTTTTTTTTATTGGATATCTTATTTACATTTCAGATGTAATCTCCTTTCCCCCCAACTCAGGAACCTCTTATGCCATCCCCCCTCCTCCTGCTTCTATGAGGATATGCCCCCACCCAGTCTCCTATTCCCACCTCCCCACCCACGATTTCCCCCACACTGGGGCGTCCAGCCTACACTGGACCAAGGACTTCCTCACCCACTTATGCCTGACACTGTCATCCTCCACTACATATACAGCTAGAGCCATGGGTCCCTCCCTATGTGCTCCCAGACTGGTGGTTTAGACCCTGGGAGTTCTGGTTGGTTGGTATTGTTGCTCTCCTCATGGGGCTGCAAACCCTTTCAGCTCCTTCAGTCTTCTCTCTGACTCCTCCATTGGGAACCCCATGATACGCTCAATGGTTAGCTGTGAGCATCTGCCTCTGTATATGTCAGGCTCTGGCAGACCTCTAAGGAGACAGCTATATCAGGTTCCTGTCAGCATACACTTCTTGGCATCCACAGCAGTGTCTACTTTTGGTGACTGCACATGGGATGGATACCCAGGTGGAGCAGTCTCCAGACGACCCTCCTTCAGTTTCTGTCCCACACTTCATCTCCATATTCACTCCCATGAGTATTTTGTTACTCCTTCTAAGAAGGGTCAAAACATCCACACTTTGGTCTTCCTTCTTCATGAGCTTCATGTAGTCTGTGAGTTGTATCTTGGATATTGCAAGCTTTTGGGCTAACATCCAATTATCAGTGAGTGCATACCATGTGTGTTCTTTTGTGATTGGGTTACCTCACTCAGGATAATATTTTCTAGTTCCATCCAATTACCTAAGAATTTCTCAAATTCGTTGTTTTTAATAGCTGAGTAATATTCCATTGTGTAAATGTACCACACTTTCTGTATCCATTCCTCTGTTGAAGGACATCTGGGTTCTCTCCAGCTTCTGGCTATTATAAATAAGGCTGCTATGAACATAGTGGAGCATGTGTCCTTGATAGATGTTGGAGCATATTGTAAGTGTATGCTCAGGAGTGGTATAGCGTGTTCTCAGGTAATGCTATGTCCAATTTTCTGAGGAACCGCCAGAGTGATTTCCAGAGTGGTTGTACCAGCTTGCAATCCCACCAACAATGGAGGAGTGTTCCTCTTTCTCCACATCCTTGCCAGCATCTGCTATCACCTGAGGCCATTCTGACTGGTGTGAGATGGAATCTCAGGGTTGTTTTGATTTGCATTTCCCTGATGATTAAGGATATTGAACATTTCTTTAGTTGCTTTTCGGCCATTCGAGTTTCCTCAGCTGAGAATTCTTTGTTTAGCTCTGTACCCATTTTTTAGTCAGGTTATTTGGTTGTCTGGAATCTTTAACAGGGATGGATGGACTCTTGTCTTGGCTACTCTTTCCAGTCAACATATCACACTTTATAAAACTAGAATGAGAAGCCATCTTGAGTTTTGGTAATAAATTAGGTGAAACAAGGAAAAGATGTCATTCAAAGATCACCCTAACATCTGCTCTGTTAGGCTCCCACAGGCTCTTGTCTTGAAGACTTCCTCCCACTGGAGCTGTTTGGTGGCCATGGAGCCTTGGGGGCTGAAACCCAACTGGTAGAAGAAGGGTGATAGATTCAGGCTTTGAAAGTTGTTCTTGGCGTCTGGTTAACACTGCTCTGAGTGCTTCCTGGTCTTGTAAACAACCCCCAACACACATTTACTGCTGTGAACTGAATCCTCACCATGATAGATTAAAATTATAAACCCAAATAAGTCTTGCTTCCTCTTCTGCTAGGTAACACCAAAAGTAATTAATACAGTTACCTAACCCAATAAATGACTTGCCTGCAATGACTTGCCCACAATACTGCCAAATACTGGTATTTTTCTCTTTGGGCGCATACTAGGATCACAATACTAGACTGGTAGGCCATAAGCTTGCTTTAGTTAATGAAATCTGAGCAAAACTGATGGATGTCACTTTTCTTGACAGTTAATCCAAATTTGCTAGGTTCCACTTCACTGATGCTGCATTTGCGTTCCTACT
Source organism: Mastomys natalensis (assembly GCA_021653895.1). Classification (NCBI taxonomy): domain Eukaryota; kingdom Metazoa; phylum Chordata; class Mammalia; order Rodentia; family Muridae; genus Mastomys; species Mastomys natalensis. The sequence goes on from JAJTUV010001064.1 coordinate 1,235,808, forward strand.
CGTGATAAAAATGCCTTAATCCGGGTCTTTATATTGCCATGCATGGGTCAGAGCTCTTATTAACTCACTTTGAATGTTTTATTTTTCCAAGAAATATGTTTTTCCATTTAAGCCTTTGCAAGTTGAAGTGGCTTATTTTTCTTTACTCAACTTCTCTCTATCTCTGTGTCTTTGTCTCTGTTCCCATGTCTCTCTGTCCCTGTGTATGTATCTGTCTGTCTCTCTGTCTCTCCCTCCCTCTCTGTCTCTGTCTCTCTGTCTGTGTGTCTATCTGTCTCAATTGCTCTCTCTCTTCTTTCTCTTCTCTCTCTCTCTCTCTCTCTCTCTCTCTCTCTCTCTCTCTCTCTCTCTCTTCTCTCTCTCTGCGTGTGTATGTGTGTGTGTAAATGTAGGCACACATATGCTATGCCATGTCATTCATATGTCAGAGGATAACCTTCAAAGTAGAGGTCCTTGCCTTCCACATTGCTTGGAAGAGGTCTCTTTGGTTGTGTGCCACTGATAATTCTAGACTAGCAGGTCTGAAAGCTTCCAGACAGTCTCCTGTCCCACCTCCTTCTTCCCATCTTCTTATAGGGACACTGTGGTTACAGATGTAAGCTCCTGTGTCCAGCTTCTTCATGGGTTGTAGGGACCCAACTTATGTTCTACTCTTGCACAACAAGCACTGAATCCACTGACTGTTCTCAAGCCAAAGTTTGTGGTGCTTAGCTTCACCTAGCTCATCTTTAATAACACATGCATGCAATTTCAAGTCACAGAAAATATTCTCAAATTCTCTACTAGATGCTCCTGTGGTTAATATGACAGTGTCCCCTCAAAATTAAGTTAAAACTGTGACCCAAGTGCAACAAACAACATTGAAAGGTGTGTGTGCCATTTTATAGATGATAACTTCATGAATGCTTTTAGCATCCCTCTACAAAGGACTTTGGGTCAGCAGGCACAAATGCCAGTGTCTTGATACTAGACTCTACTGACTCCAGATCTTTGAGACGAACATTTTTTAATGGTGTGGTGATTTTTTATTTCATGTGTATGATTGCTTTCCTGCAAGTCTGGCTGTGTATCAGGTGAGTGTCATGGCTACAGAGGCCAGAAGAGGGTGTCAGAACCCATAGACTAAGAATTACAAGTGGTTGTGAGCTGCCATATGGGTGCATGAAACTGAATCTTTGCTAGAGCAGCATAGTCTCAATTACTAAACCATTTCTTCAACTCCCAATTATGTCTGCTAGACATTACTCAGCTCACAGTATTCTATTAGAGAAGCATATATAAAATGAACAGATGAAGTCAAATATAAGAAACTCATATGTACAGCGACTGTAATATGTTATCAGGTTTCAAGACAGTGAAATTCCTTATTTTGTACAACTCTTAAATTTCTTTTAAAATCATTGGTCTAAAGAAAGGTATTTCCATGCAAGTCTTAAAATTATTAAAGAGTAAACAGAACATTTGTTGTAGCCTTTTCCAAAGCTACAGAACAACTTACTTTTGAACAGAAACAATATCATTTGTGCTTAAAATAAACTCTCTGGAGAAAGAGAAGTTAATTTTGTAACATTTTTACTAGTCATATCTAAAAGAGAATTAATTATCATACATTATCAAGAGAGCATCATCATTTTACGGGAATGCACACATGGCGACACTTATGCAGATCCATTCAGCATGCCAAATGCTGGGAACCTCGTAAGTCCGTTGTGATTCAACAGATTTCCTGCACTTTCCAGAAATGAATTCTGATGATGTCCCTTAGCTAAGTAACAACTCAGAGAGAAAGAACAGCTAAAAAAAGCATTTAGTATACCCACCTACAAGGAGCTGGGACATCTGTCTTTTTTTTTTTTTTTTTTTTTTTTTTTTGCTTCCAAATAAATGTCAACAATTGGTATGTGCCGTAAATAGAAACAGAATTCCATAGGTAACCACTTGCCCACTCTGAGCAATCACCATCTGCATCTGCCATGGCAGGACTGGAGATTTTTCTTGGGGAACTGCATATACCTACGAGCTAACTACATGACTTATTGCCAAGTAGAAGGTTGGCTTTGATGTAGCAGAGTTCAAAAAGAAAAAAGATATGTTAGTTATTTTGTCTGTAATATAGGCCTAAGAATGACATTTACCTCTGGGGATTGTAAAAAATCAGGTGAGCCTGTCTACCCGAACTATTTAGCATATGATAATGGTTCTATGAATTGGTATTGTGTAAATAAGTACAACCTATTAGTAAATAGTAACTGTGTGGGTATTTCCCAAGTTCAGCTCTTCATCATCCTTATTTTTCCATCATGGTCTCTCTTGTGAAATTTCACCCAATCTCTAATCTTTCATTGTCAACTCTAAAACATATCCCCAAGTCATGCTCAAAACATATTAATAGTACGAAGTCAAATTTCTAGTTATCTGTACAAGGATTAAAGTAAGCCAATGGGGAAGTGTTTACTCATGTCATCTAAGCAAGTCTTAGATTTATGTTTTGGTAAACAATACTGACTGATTTGCTATTCTGGCTCTTCTGTGTATGCTGTGGTAATTGGACATCCTCTTTCTTCCATTTTCTACTTCAGAAGCTTTTCTGATTTTTAACTTTTCAAAATTTAAACTGAAAATGTTCTAAGCAGGGAGAAGATAAGTGGCCATTAATTCAAGACATAATCAACCACCTGAAAATCCACAAAAGACTCTCTGATCATCATTTTCTGCCTTTCTAAAATTCAGAATTTTTTATTTCCTTCTAAGCCACAAAGTCGTTCTTTTATCAAAGAAAGACAAGTGTCAACTGCATGTGGAGTGGTGTTCCGCTAACACTCTGAGTCTGAAGCATTTGCTGCCTGCCCTTCACTAAACAGCTTTCCTCAGAACTTAGGGACTCCAGCAGCATAGAATGCAGGCCAGGCACTCAGAAATCTATGAACTTCGCTGACAGCCATATGCTTTCTCTTGTCAATGAACTTGACTCCACACTGCAAAATAATTAAAGTTGGAAGACTTGTACTGCTTTTCTGTTATTCCTCTGCTGAGAATCTGTCAGGCCAATTGAGCAGGTTCTTTAAACACTGTGTTTTAGCTTGCACTCTTCTGTCTCTTTAAATGCAAGGCCTTCTGTGCAGGTTTGAATATGTTTGGCCCCAATAGACTCATGTGTTTGAATGCTTGGCCCACAGATAAAAACACTACGAAAAGGCATGTCCTTGTTGGAGTAAATGTGGCCTCATTAGAGGAATTGCATCATAGTGGCAGTGGGCTTTGGGGTCTATGTTTAGGCTCTACCCAATGTGGAAGAGTCAGTCCTCCCCCGGCTCTCTTTGGATCAAGATGTAAAACTCTCAATCCCTCTTCAGCACCAAGTCTGCCTGCACATGTCATGCTTCCCACCATGATGATACTGTAAGCCAGTCCCAATTAAATGTTATCCTTTGTAAGAGTTGCCTTGGTCATGGAGTCTCTTTACAGCAATGGAAACCACATCTTTATATCTAAAACTCTGACCTGTATTTGTCATTGTGGGAATTGAAGACCGTTACAAATATCATTTTTCAGAATAAGTATTCACTATACTTCTCCTCATGGTTTTGGAAAACGTAGTGAAATACAACACAAGCAGCAAGGTGGCTAACAAAGAAGGGCCCTGACAGATAAGAGGAGACAACTGCTGCCCACTGATCACTGACTCCAAGGAAATGGAGTCATAGGACAGAGCAAGTCTTGGTAACTACTCTCTACAAAAGTCTATACAAATTTCTTCAATAAATAAGTTTTTTCAAAATACATAATATCCTAGCTCACCTACAATTTTGAAAATATTTTATTTTGCTTTCACAGTTACTCCTTTATCTAGAAATTTATTGTATTTACTTCAAAACTCAGCCAAAATCATAAATCTTTCTGCCCAACCCTAAGAATGACTCCGCAGGTAAATAATATGTATGCGGCTGTGGATGTATGAAACTTCATCTTCCTTGATTTTGTTTTTCTATGTAAGTCATAAAATGAAACTTAACATACAATATAATAGTTTGTTTTGAGTAAGATTAAATTTTTCAAAACCAATAATTCTGTTCTTACCTTTTGATATGTTTTTATTTTGATTGTTTTTCATGAAATTTGGAAGGCTAACTTTATATATTACACTTGTGCTCCTATCTGTTAGTAGGAAGTCAAAGCTGTGTTGTTGCCACAGACATCAGACAGCCAAGCGATTATTTCTCCACTATTTGAAATGAGCAATGGCTTGATTTCAAATATTTCTTTCTTTGGTCAAGTAACTCAAGGCCAGGGTCTTTCCTAACTTATTGCTTGTGTGTGTGTGTGTGTGTGTGTGTGTGTGTGTGTGTGTGTGTATCTGATAACATTAAAGAACCAAAAGGTCTAACTCAAATGTTATTCTTATAATCAATATTCATGTTCATAGTATGTATGGCTGGAATTCAGTGCTTAGTGTCTTACATAAGATGACGTTGGTACAAAGAATTGATGTATTAAAATAATCTATTACAGCTTTGTTAACTCTTCTAAATGTCAGCAACCATTATCAGATAGCTAAATATGGAGTTTTATTAAACCCAAGTTACTGCTTATCCTAGCTTCAACTGTCAATTCGCACATACTAGAATTATCTCAGAAGAGAACCACAGCTGGGGAATTCCCTGCACCAAATTAGCCTGTGGTCATGTGGGTGGGGGATTGTCTTGATTGCTAACTGGTAATGGAGGGCCCAGCCCTCTGGGGTGCTACAATTTTCTGGACAAGAGGTCTGAATTATATGAGGAAGCCAGCTGAGTATGAGTCTCCAAGAGTCAAGAAGCAACGTTCCTCTGGAGTTTCTGCTGTACTCACTTGTATGTGAGTTATTTATCTAGTCCAGAGAAACACTGCATAAAAAGAAAGTAGCCTTGACTTTAATTTCCTGCCTGAACTTCTGGCAGTTATGAACTATGACCTGGCAATATAAGTCAAATAGAGACTTTTGCCTACTAAGTTGCTTTGGTCAGACTATCTTATCCCAGCTACAGAAAAGAGACTAGACCCTGTTTTAATGTGCAATTTAGAGTTGTGGTCTCTGGCCCTTGTTCAATATTGAAATGACTCTTTAGAAACATGAGAATTTTGTTGCTATTTGAGTTTGGTTATGCTTATCAACAAAAAGTAGAGAGATGATGAAATTGCATACATAACACACACACATATATACACACAAGCACACACACACAGCCTTGAACATCTACTTTGAGCACATTCAGTCTCCCCTCAGCACACTAGGTGTTCAGTGGATGTGATTTGTTCTGTTCTACTTGTAATTTCCACATTTTGAGCAAATTTACAGCAGGAGTGTGCTAAAATGCATGCAGTTAACAAGTGTGGAACTTTTGACAAGGAGTAGTGATTATTCACATTGGGTATTTCTCATGCTCTAGTTCTTCACTCACTGATTCTATCTTGTAGCCAGGGATCACTGAACATAGAGGTCATGTTATAATTTAAGTGACAACATTGCCATTTTGACTAATATTTTCAAAGGTTTTACAAGAAGTGATCAAGTCAATAACACTTAAATATCAGAACAATGGGTGTAGTCCATACTAGTGAGGGAAAATCCAAGCAGAAAATTTTAACTAAAATTAGTGAGTTCTGAGTCACCACTGAGGATATATAGTTCTGAAGGGGATGGCAATGGGAAGTGGGAGAAATAGGTTCTTATTACAATTAGAGAGTGGAGTGATAGGGTCTTTAAAGGACATCCAATGTATTCACCTTGTAAAGAGACTGAAGAACTAGTATAATATGTTGCTCCCATGAACAAAGGAAAAAATATCAGAGGAAAGAAGGGAAAAGTAGGCATGGGGGAGAGTGCCTACCAAACTTCTTAGGAACTAGCTGTTAGCTCAAAATCCAGGAGGAAAAAAAAAAAGCAGCTCCCTGATGGAAGAATTGTTTCCAAATAACTGCAAAACAGCTCCAAATAAATACTTAAAATTATTTCATAATTTACCTATAACCTTCTGAAGATAATAGTATGATAAACTGAATTGGTGCAAGTTTAAGATAAAATCATTCTTAAGACAATGTATCATCTTTACCATCTTCTGTCAACTTTAAATCACACTGGAATATCTTTCTGTACACTTAAACAAAATCAAAACAACAAAACTCTCAACTGAACCTGAAGATTTTGCAAAACAGAACTGTTCATTGCACATGACCTTTACAAGCTAGGAAGCAAATAGCACAGCTTGGTCTTGATTGCTAATCATCTACTCAGTCCTTATGTAAGTGGTGTGCTCTACTCCTTCTTTGTGATCATTATTTTTCAAACACTGAACATATTCAACACCCACTGCTAAATTGGGTAAATCCACATGGCACGAAGGGCAGCCAACAATCTGGAGTGTTTTTTAAAATGAGATTCACTAAAAATAATTTATTGCAAACTCTGTGACAGAAATCCACAAAAAATAATGTTGACATTCTAGCTCTGATCTAGAAATTCATCAGCAGCACATGTATATGAGTATATTATATTCGTATCAAACAAATTCTTGATTGCAGATATTCACTCCTAGAGCTATACTTTGAGCCATAAGTTTTCAAGCAAACACACATTCATTTGCCTGAATGCTCATAACACTAAAAATCTTAATTCCTTAGTGATACTATAAAAAGATGCCTGTGTATGGTAGTTGAAGAAAATGGGGCTCATCTTAAATACTGTCTGAATTAACTTGAAGGCTCTTGTGTTCTTTAGCATTATATCATTTTGACCAAATAGCTGAGAAAAGCAGTTTCAAGAAGGAAGGGTTTATTTTGGCTTACAGTTCCAGAGAATTAGATTTTGATGATTCAACTCTGGGTCTCAGTGAGGCAGAACATTTGAGTGAGAAAACCTGTAGCAAATTTTGTTAACCTCTAAACAACCACTAATAAATGGCCATTGTGGGACAGACCAAGGATCAGGAACAAACACCCTTCAAAGCACATTTCAGAAATCTATGTATCCCAACTGAGTCCCATCCCTAAATTTTCCACTGTCTCCAAAATAAAGTCAGCAGCTGGGAACCAAGTATCACAATGAACCTGTGAGACAATTTTGTATTAAACCAGAACAGTTCTCTTATGAAAACTGAGAAATGTCTAAATTGCAATGTGGCAAATAGCCCAGTTGAAACTGAAACATTCCTAAAAGGAATCATGTCTTTTTCTTTTTCTTTTTTTTTATTGCAGACAAAGGAATGAAGATAACGGACATAAAAATATTTATCCAGAATTACTTCAATAAAATAATTTTTCTATTTAAACATGACTTCCTTCTACTTAGATATTGAAAAAATTAAACCAAAAGAAAAAAAAACTTTATAATTATTTTCCTTGGACAATACAAAGTAAACAGAAGCTGAGGAGAGGATGGGGAGAGAGTTGAAAATAGTGTTCAAGCTAGAAATTTGATCAGTTATACCTCAATAATGCAAATAAATATCACAAGTAAAAACTGAAAAGTTATATAAGCAACCTTGTCCTTATACAAGCTTCCTCCCATGTGTACTAAAATTACACAATACATACACACACACCACCACCACCACCACCCACCACCACCACCACCACCCCAAAGAAACATTCATCTATCAATCATAGTTCCTAGATAGTAAATATAGACAGACTTATCTCCTCATTCTCAAACCTGGAAGTTTAGAGATGTAAGACTTGCTTCAGGATGCTTATACCAACTGCTGTATGTTTGTCCCTCAGACACCTAAGCATCTGGGGAACCCATAAAACAGACAGATAGCATTTATTTGCATGTTATATGATGATATAACAACAACAACAAAAAATACCCTCTACTGAAGCAGAGTGCATTTTGAGGTATACTTGATGACTTTTTTCAAAAGAACAGTTTTCTTTTAATTTCTTTTTTTTAATTGAATATTTTATTTACATTTCAGATGTTCTCCCCTTACCCCATTCCCCCCACCCACCCAGGAACCCCCTATCCCATCGCCCCTCCTCCTGCTTCTCTGCTGATGTGCTACCTACCCCCCACTCCCACCTCCCACCCTCGAATTCTCCTACACACAGCGTCCAGCCTTCATGGGACCAAGGATCTCCTCTCCCACCTATGCCCAGCAGGGCCATCCTCCCTTACATATACAGCTGGAGCCATGGATCCCTTGCTAAGTGCTCCCAGGATGGTGGTTTAGACCCTGGGAGCTCTGGTTGGTTGGTATTGTTGCTCTCCTCATGGGGCCACAAAAACCCTTTCAGCTCCTTCAGTTTTCACTCTAACTCCTTCATTGGGAACCCCTTGATCAGTTCAATGGATAGCTGTGAGAATCTGCCTCTGGCAGACCTCTAAGGACACAGCTATAATGTCAGCAGTGCACTTCCTGACATTCACATCAGCATCTACCTTTGGTGACTGCACATGGGATGGATACCCAGGTGGAGCAGTCTCTAGACAGTCCGTCCTTCAGTTTCTGTCCCTCACTTTGTCTCCATATTTGCTCCCTTGAGTATTTTGTTTCTCCTTCTAAGAAGGACTGAAGCGCCCCGACTTGGTCTTCCTTCTTCATGAGCTTCATGTGGTCTGTGAGTTGAATCTTGGGTATTTCAAGCTTCTGGGCTAAATCCAATAATCAGTGAGTAAATACCATGTGTGTTCTTTTGTGATTGGGTTACCTCACTCAGGATGATGTTTTCTAGTTCCATCCATTTACCTAAGAATTTCTCAAATTCATTGTTTTTAATAGCTGAGTAATACTCCATTGTATAACTGTACCACATTTTTGTATCCATTCCTCTGTTGAAGGAATCTGAGTTCTTTCCAGCTTCTGGCTATTATAAATAAGGCTGCTATGAACATAGTGGAGCATATGTCTTTGTTGTTATATGTTAGAGCATCTTATGGGTATATGCCCAGGAGTGGTATAGCTGGATCTTCAGGTAATGCTATGTCCAATTTTCTGAGGAAACACCAGAGTGATTTCCAGAGTGGTTGTACCATCTTGCAATCCACCAACAATGAAGGAGTGTTCCTCTTTCTCACACATCCTTGCCAGCATCTGCTATCACCTGAGGCCATTCTAACTGGTGTGAGGTGGAATCTTAGCGATGTTTTGATTAGTATTTCCTTGATGACTAAGGATACTGAACATTTCTTTAGGTGCTTCTCAGCCATTCGAATTTCCTCAGCTGATAATTCTTTGTTAAAGCGCTATACCCCATTTTTAATAGGGTTATTTGGTTGTCTGGAATCTTATTTCTTGAGTTCTTTGTATATATTGGATATTAGCCCTCTATTAGATGTGGGATTGGTAAGGCTGCCTACTCTCTCCCTATCTATTCAATATAGTACTGGAAGTCCTAGCCAGAGGAATTAGACAACAAAAAGAAGTCAAAGGATACAAATAGAAAAGGAAGAAGTCAAAATATCACTATTTGCAGATGATATGATAGTATACTTAAGTGACCCCAAAACTTACAAAAAGAGCAGTTCTATCTTTACATTTTTATTTGAGTTTAATTTTGTTAACTGCCATCTACTTCAGAAAGAAGCTTCTCTTGTTGAGGTTGAGAGATGTACTACTCTATGGACCTAACAATAAATTATAAGGAGTCATGTCCACTTAGTAGCATAATAGTAGTGATTTCCCACAGAACCCTTCTATCTACAGATTCTTGGCCTCAACAGTGGTGATAGTTATGTGTTTCATTTTAAGGAGTGGGCCATAAGTCCAATCAGAAAGTGATTGATTGTTCCCATGACATCTGTGCCAGTGGGTTGTCTTATCAAGCTGATCATTATTGTATCTTGGTGTGAACAGCTGGGTAAGACTGTATTCACTTTACCCCTCTGGTAGCATGCTTTAATATCTTCATACATAATGAAAACTGATCAATAGCTTCTAGGTTCCAGCTTGATTTTTCCATGTTCTATTTCTCAAGTATGTCGTCTCTTCAGCAATAAGAACTTCCTTCTGGAAGGTAACCTAAAATAATTGCAATACTGTTTGTTATTGGGGATCTATAGGACCCCACTGGGTAATAACTCTTAAAGAGGAAACCCATAACTGGCACTGGCTTTTTATTTGTTAATCTCTGGTATCTTGTAGGAACTGTGGTGGATAGTTTTGTGTCAACTTGATACAAGTTAGAGTTATCTGAACAGAGGGAACTTCAATTGACAAAATGCCTCCATAAGATTGGCATAGTCTTAATTAGGGATTGGAGAGGGATGGGCTAGACTATTGTGAGTGAGGACATCCATGGGATGATGGTCATGGATTCCATAGGAAAGCAGGATGAGCAAGCCATGATGGCAAGCCAATATGCAGCACCCCTCCAAAACTTCTGCATCAGCTCCTGCCTCCAGGTTCCTGCCTGTTCGTGTTCCTTTCTTGACTTCCTTTAATGATGAACAGTGATATGGAAGTATAAGTCAAACAAACCCTCCCCTCCCAAGTTGCATTGGTCATGGTGTTTCATCATAGCAATAGAAGCCCTAACTAGGACAGGTACTGTCTATTTAACTACAGACAGAGAATAAGAGACTCAAATGCTGAGCACCAAATGGAACATTTATATAATATGTCTTCTTCCTAAGGCCAGGGATCATTGCAGAAAAGAGAAGGGAAAGACTGTAGGAGTAAGAGGCACTGGATGAACATAGCCAGATGGTATCTTACAACACAATATGCAGAAGACCTGTGTGAGCATAAGCCAGTCTGAACCCAGCTTGGAAGAGAAGAGGTAGGTATAAAATCTGTCCCCTCCCCCACTTAGCTGAGGAGCTGTTGACAACTCACAGCTGCTGACAAAAATGAGTCAGTTTCTTTTCCAGCTTGTCTCTTGGTGGTCTCAGCATCATACATGCAAGAAACATTGAATGGATCCCTTTTTATATTTTCCTCTAAAAGGTCAGTGCAGAACTTTTGCCCAGTTTTTACAGTGGTTGCTAATGTTCTTATTATTGGGTCCTTTGTTTTAGGAGAAGTTCTTCACCTGATCTAGTCTTGAGGAGTATTTTGTTCTACTTTGTGCTTGTGTCTCAAAAGTTTCAGTCCTGACAAAGTCTGGCCTACTATTTCTTCTCTTTGGCTGCCTTCAGTACTTGAAGAACAAGCGTCAAACCCAAGTTTCAGGTTTTCTCTAAAGTAATTTTGTTTTACACTTTACATTTCAGTCTGTAACTCATCTCAAGACAGTTCTATGAGAGTTGCAAGGTCTGTATTGAGCTGTATAGTGAGTACTCTTTGTCGGTGTCAATTAGTTTATCATGCATTATGTTTTGTATGTATTTGTTCCCTTGCTTCCCCTTTGTTCATTTGTCAAGTTCAGTTGAGTGTACAATGTCCATTTTGAAACTCTTAATTCTGGTCCATTTACCTATTGGTCATGATTCTAACAATTTACTTTTAATTTTTGCTGAAGTTGGATAAGTCTTGCAAGCTTATATCACGGTTTTCTGGCATTTTCTTCATAGAAACTTTAAAATGCACTCAACATTATCCCCCCCAAAAAATGCTAGTATTTTTAGTTTTTAGAATTAAATGAATTTTGCAGACCCATTTGAAAATAAATGATACCTGAATTTTGATATATATATTCACACACATATATGTATATTCACACACACACACACACACACACACACACATATATATATATATATACACATATACACATATACACATATATACATATATATATGTATAGGATCTTGATATTTTTGAACATGGAGTATGTTCCCAGTTATCTAGAGTTTTTGTTGTTGCTAATTTGTTGGTTTTAAGAGTTCATTGACCAAAGTTTTAGAATTTTTCTCATATGCATATCTTATAGATTTTGTTCACATACATATTATGCAAAAGTTAGATCTAAGGATTTAATTCTGGATATTCTAATATAAATAGTAATGTGTTTTATGTCAAATTCCAATCGTTTACTTCTGATACATAGAAAATTAATTTATGTCTATATTAAATTTGTTCTCTACAAGCTTGCTATAATTGTTTATTCATTCCAGAGGTGTTTTCTTTTTTTCTTTCTTTCACATACATATTCTTTTAGATAGTACACACACATACATATGCATGTGATGTCTCTCTTCTCTCTCTCTCTCTCTCTCTCTCTATTATATATATATATATCACTTAAATTCAAGGATATTCCAAGTTAATTTGTAAATGCAAGCAACAGTCACTTTAAATCATGCATGCACATTGATCCTTTGAGAAATGGACTTCTAATTTACATTAATGTAATTTTGGGCCCTAGAATTACAATATTTGGAGAGAGAAAGAAAGAGAAGAATGATGAGTTAATGTACATACAAATATCACCTAATAAGAGAGAAGTGGTATACATAGATATAGATAGATAAATCATACTTCACTATATACAGATATATCATATGTGTCATAGACATGTATATGTATGTATATGTATGTGTATGTGTTTGTGTATGTATATTTGATGTGTATGAGTATGTGTATGTATATGTATCACCTTGAGAGAGGGAGAAAGACTTTGGCTTCTATAACTGTCACTTTTTGGTATAATCTTTATTTTAAAGCCAATTACATACAAAGATATTTTCCTCCCAAATTGGGGATAGTGTAGGCAGTTGAGTTTTGCCAAAAATTTTGTTAAATCAGTAACAACTATGTTGTTGTCTTCTAATCCACATAATCTGCTGAAAATAAGTTATCTAACTTATAATTGTGTGCCCTGATGTGAGGTCACCAAATGAATTAGTATTTTACACAAAGAAAGCACTGTGAATCCTTGTTCACAATAAACAGCTATTGCTTTGGTAGCATAATGAAACTGTTAACATATGCTCAGAGAAAGAAAAATCTGAATATTTACATGCACAAAACAATTTATTTCCATTATCATTGGCGAAAAACACCCTCTGGAAATATTGTAATTCTAGGCCTAAAAATTACATTAATGTGAATTAGAAGCCCATTTCTCAAAGGATCAATGTGCATGCATGATTTAACGTGACTGTTGCTTGCATTTACAAATTAACTTGCAATATTCTGGCATTTAAGTGAACTAATCCTGAGAGAAAACATTACATTTGTCTCTATTTTGCAATTTCAGTTTCAATCACTAAAGAAATGCTGTTCCCTATTGCATTTAAGGGTTTACTGCCTTAGAACAGTGGCCTAGGTATGCTCTTTCTCTTCAAATCCTTTGCTAACTGTGGATTTGTAAATATGATTGCTTCTATTTTCAAGTAAATGAATTTCATGCAAACTCATTTCCACTGTTACACAATTAATTTCCCATTAGCATTATAATCTATTATATTTGTAGATAATAGGCAGAAAATGAAATGGAACTTTTCTTTCTGATGGAGCTAAATCCATTAGTGAAACTTCAAATTGTGTAGCTAAAAGGTCATTTTACTTCATTGTAGAATAAGTACTTTCTTCTCCTTCATTTCAGCATCTAATTGTAGAGTCAGCAATGAAGAAACTGTCCTCCTAATGACAGTCAGTGATGTTCGCTCTCCTTCATTGCATGGCATTTTTTCCCTCTTTAAATCTTCAACTATTACCCAAAGTCTAAATTGTGGACGGTTTTATGCGGCCTTGGTTACACTTAACTTGAATCACCTACAATACACATTTTATAAAATCACTGCAGTGGTCCTGGAATTTTTTTAATGATATAAGAAGTCTTATCTGTTTCTTAAAAGTATATTTTAACTTTGATACTTCAGTCAAGATATCAAGGATGCTAAAGGTACAGACATCAAAGTTAGGAAAAAAGTTACACCCAGGAAGATCAGAAAAGCCCCAGCAGCTTGTCTATAGCTATGGTACCTCCCCATGTGTATGAAAGACGGGACCAGCAGAATTTTATGGAAATTGGACCAGAAGTTTTCTTTGGAAACATAAGACTCTATAACAGACAAAAGTATGTCCTTAATAGAGCTCAGAATTTTTAGAGATGCTCTTATGTACTATGTGGACGCATCACCTGTCAATAAAAAGCCTGTGGCCTATAGGGAAGGGTGGAATAGATGGTGGGACATCTGACAGGGAGAGATGAGTTAGGCACAAAAAGATTCCCTACCTAGACTCTGAAGAAGTTAGTCGTATAAAACTGAGGAAAGGTTAACTTGCCATGTGACTGACATAGAATAGTATAAACAGGTAAATAAGTTACAAGCTTGCTGGGGAACATACCTGACATAAGGCCTAGGCATTCAGAAATAAATAAGCCTCTGAGTCATTATTTGGGACCTGGGGCGTGGCTAGAAAAGCTTGCAGCTGCAAGAATTCATCGCGCAAGTCCTAGAATGAGGTGGCAAGACTAGGGTGCTGGTAGTTCAGTTGGAGGTATTACTATTATAGTAGAATCATTCTAGCTCTTGGACTTTATTAGAACATATTTGTGAATCTGTCCTGTGAATTAGATGTAAGAATCCATGGGAGAGCAAGCTAGGCTAGGGATGCTTTGAGTTCTTCTCAAGGGAAGGACACTGGAAGGGGATTCTTAAAGGTGCTATAACAGGCTATGTATGCTAATCAGTGTAGCTGGGTGGGAAGAATGCTTTACCTGGGTCTCAAGAGTGGCCATTAGGCAAGACTTCTGAAGCCTTAGCAAGCATGTAGCAGCTCAGTGTAGAAAGCAGCCAGCATACATCAAATGTGGAAACCATGGGTTCAATCCCCAGTATAAAAATCTCTCGCTCTGTGGCATGTTTAGTGGAATTGCTCAAGAAAGAATGTCATGACTTTATAGTCCTCCCCTGCTATCCTGTTTACACTCTGGTTAGGTTAGAAGCAATAGCTTCCAGGATGAAAGAAGGAATGAAGATTGAGTGTTGCCTACTGGATTAGACATGACAGACAACCTATTTTCTGAGTTGCAATGGTCTATTTTGTGTAGACAGTGACTGTGAGTCTTTATATTACCAAGGAGTAATCAACCTCTTGAAGTTTTCAACTAGTAAAGTAAGGAAAACTACTACTAAATCTATTTTACATGAACACTAGGAAACAAAAATAAAATGTCCTGGATCATACAGTTTCTTTCTAATAATTGTACTTGTTTGTATAACAATGTGTATACAAATCCAGATTTTGAATGTGAAAGACACCAAGTCTAGTTATGTAGTAAAGAAAAAAAGATAAATAGTTGTGTGGGTTTATTTTCATTCATGCCAAAAAGGCTAATGGATACAAAGCAGTAGAATAAAGGGTATTAAGCAAAAGATTTATTTCTAGACAGAATGATATAAAGATGCAATGTAATTGTGGCTACTAATTTTATCCTTAACAATAACAGGAGTTAACTCTCACTATGGAGTTACCTAGCTTATGTAAAACATTTTCCCAGGCACTTTGTAGAAAAAGCTTATAAAATTTTCATGTACCCCATCAAGTAGGTACTGAGAAAGTAACAGGCATACTATGGAATGTGCACTAAGTGACAGAGATCCAGAGATAAGTCTCTCAAGTATCTGTAATAACTGAAAAGAAATAGAGGCCAACAAGGATTGTTAGTCTGTCCAGAGCCTCTGCTCTAACTGCAAACACTAGAGTGAGATGGTAATCAGCCATCGTAAGGCTCCCGGAGAGACCCTTCCTTTGTGTTATTATGCAAAATTCAGGGAAAGGAGCAGAGAATTCATCTTTCTATATCAGTCAATTTATTTTAGTTTTAAATGTTTTATCAGAGAGAATAAACTATCACTGATGGAGTGCTTTTAACAGTGGCTATTTCATGCTAAGGGACCAGGATTCTTACACAACACAGAGAGAGTCAATGTCAGAACCACACAGTTTCTGTCCTATTATGCTATGTAGAATTTGTAAAAAAAATTAATTATCGGGGCCAGATAAAATTATTTCATGAACAGAGTTGAATATTAAAGAGAAAAGTACTTAAAGGTTGTTTAATAATAATTCTCACTATGAATATGAGGTCACAAAACAATATTTCACAGTCTTAATATCCTTTGCTGATTTAAATAAAAAGGCTATAGAATTCAAAAGGAATACACTTGGACAAAATACACCCCTGAGGATATAAAAGAAGCAACCCAAGAGGTAGTTGAATTCCCACTGCAATTCATTTTGTAGTTTATAAAAATAATGTATTTTATAAGTATTAAGAAGCCCAGACAAATATAAGCAACATGGAAATTACCTATGATCTTATTATACTTTAAAATTATAAACACAATAGTTTGTAATTTTTTTTCAAAATGATAATATATTGTTATCTTTGCTTATGTTATTTTGGTTAACTTAGTGTTTGGAACATTCATTTCATTCAGATTTCTTCTAACATACTTTTGTTACATTGTTTCCTTTACCCTATTCTGGTCCCAGTGCTTTTTTGACATGCCCAAGGCAACCAGACAGTACATAAGCTCATAAAAGGCTCAGCAGTTGTGGCCTACACTTTCAGAAGGCTTACCTGAATAAGGTTTTGTGTAAACAGTGTGTCTTAGAATTCTTAGAAGATCCTAGCCAGTTACTTCTTAATAAAACATCTGACTAAAAAACACTGTGCCTTAAATCTTCCCCAGGCTCCAGGCTTTCTCAGACAGTGAAGGATGTGTTAGCCTCTGGATCCCCAAGTGCTTACAGAATTCCCTGGGCAACAGTTAAACATTAAGTACTCATTACTGGCTCCAAATCTCTGTACTAATTTTCTGCAACCTAATTAGCAACATTTGGCAAAAGAAAAGTTGTCTTCATCCTGTGGATCACTAGCAAATTAGAGTGAGCGCCAAGCGGGTCATCAGCAGACACTAAGTGTATATCCCTTTGTATTCCTCAGGAAAACTAAGGAGCATAAAGGTTAAGTGGCCTGCATGGGGACAGTGTCCCAAGTGTAGTTCAGCCTCTGATGGCAGAAGAAATATTGCTCCCACACTTCCTGAAAGGAAAATGGTCATCTCTGTGAATCTAAGCAATAAATAAAAACTATCCTTACTTTCTACTATGCTGTGCTTCCTTATTTGGGAAAAAATGAGCTATAAATTATTTCAGAACCTGAGATATCATGTCTAACATATTGAGACTGAGATGATAGAAGAATCTGTAGTGAGAAATCACCCAAACATAATATTCAGTGGGCAACAATATAACGTTGTTCGTTTGTGCCATCATGTTTACATAACTCTTAAACATTGGGAGAAGATGCTCCTTAGCCCTGAAGAAAACTGGAAGCGTATGGTTGCCAGACGAGATCCTTGAGATGGACACAGTTCTGATCAGTGGTTTCCTCAGAAAGAAGCCCAAATGAATAACTTTGCATTGTAAACAATATCTCCAAATTCTCTGCAATACAATGGCAGTGAAGACATTAATTGGAATATTTAAATTGTAGAGACCCATGTTGCTCAGTACCTGTTACCACAGGTCCATATTTTAGCCCAAACAACAAGAGTAACAGGCCTGAAAGCATACGTGTGGAAATTGTCAACAGTGACCCAAGTGATTTAGTCTTCTCTGTCAGTGGTAGAGCCTTAGCTGAAGATTTAAAATAATATAAATACCCAAACAAAATATAACTTGGCCATCAGAAGAAAAGATCTCCTTGAATAAAAATGATAAGATCAACATATAAATTAGTAGAAGAGAAAGTTAAGTCAGGCACCTGTCCTACAGAAGACATAAACACCAAGAAGATAAAATCTTTAAACATATAATTCTCATAGTTAAAATGCAAACTTAATTTCTTCCACAATACCATTTGTAGTGTTTAATGTGGGTCATTTCTCTGATAGTGAAAAGAGCATTGGTTTAAAGCAATCACTCTGCCTGGGTCCTCTGTAGAGGCACTCATGATACAGCATCCTTGAGGTGTAAGTCATTCAAAATGGCATGTTTTCAGACTATCAGGGGGCTGCCTTAAGTACCAAATATAATATGTGTGCACACATAAGTGCAGAGATAGGCACATTTGTTTAACATTCTGACAGAAAATCATTCTAGAATGTATTAAATTTTATGAGGCCTTCCTTAAAAGCACACCGGGCTTAATGTAATTTTCCTTGATGACCCAAAGTCATCACTGTGAATATTAATTATGATACTATACAGTAATGAAAGCATGTAT
Source organism: Mastomys natalensis (assembly GCA_021653895.1). Taxonomy (NCBI): domain Eukaryota; kingdom Metazoa; phylum Chordata; class Mammalia; order Rodentia; family Muridae; genus Mastomys; species Mastomys natalensis. Next base: position 1,253,910 of record JAJTUV010001064.1, read on the forward strand.
CTGATGCCTTCAAAAATTGTCTATTTTCTGTTGTCCTTAGAGTTACAGAATGCCAGATTTCAGATGGATTGGAGTGCTTGTCCAACCTTCACAGGTCCAGAAGAGAACATGAATGTCAAGGGAGGAAAGAAGTGATGAAATGAAGAGATGACTATGACATATCTCAGACCTCCTCACTTTAATACAGAGTCCTTCCTATTAACCGATATGGCTGAGTCCCTTGCCGTTTGCTTCTCTCTAGTTCTTCTGTTTGCCTTCCACAGTGTTTTCTCCTCTCCCTGTTGGGCCCCATCTTTGCTTCCTACTGCTGATAATAAGCACTCTTCCCTACAGTAATGCGTTTTGAGGAGATGCTAGTTCAGGATCCCAAGACCATCACAAAGTGACTGATGAGGACAGGTGGGTTCTAGGAGTGCTCAGATAAAATTTAAAACTTAACTGAGTTATCCAAAATATCTTAACTGGCTTCTAGTCAAGGGATCTGATCAAATGTTGGAGTTGCAGGAACAAAGATAAATCAAAGAAGGGGTATAGGAACTAAATGGCATCAAGCATGGGGCACTGAAAGTGCTGATGCAGTTTTTAGAGACAGAGCCCAGACTCTGGAAGTCCTACCAAGCTTGGCGGAGACACCACCACTAATACATCAATTAAAGAGAAATGTGAGTGGAAAGCAGATAAAAGAGATATTTTTTACTGTGGCCACACTGGGAGATTAACAAATTAAAGCATCCAGTGAACTCTTGACTTGGCACACTGACAAAGGCAAGAGATCTGCCTAGCCCTGGTCACTCTGTGGTATTGCCCATCCCACTGAGTCATTTTGTCTGCTCCAACTTCTCTGACAAGGTAAACAGACAGGTGTGTGATTTATTCCTGGGAGCCAACTCCCTCCTTTGGCTGCATCAGACCTTCAAAATTTTCCCGTCCCCCAGCACAAGCTTCCTGGGAAATTCCAGTTCCTCAGGACCATTGTGTTTTAACACTCTAATGGCTCAAGGAAGAACATAAGTGTCTTTCTTTAGAATATCATCACTCTTGCCAGGACAGTTACAAGTAGGGCCTCATGGGCGGTGACATGGATGAATTCCCCTGATGATAACTGTTTGGTTTTTTTCCAGTCTTATATTGTGTTTTGAAAATCAACACAATGAAATGGTGTTTCTTCTAATATAATACTTTTGTTAACTTTTTAAGGATTCTGTATATGCATAATGATGTATTTAGAACATACCACCACCCCTCTCCCTAACTCCTCTCAGATCTATCCTCTACCCTGGGCCCCTTCCAAAGTTCAATGTCCTCTTTGTTTTATAGAGCCCACAATTTCCAATTTGTTTCCTGCATACTTATGGAGGGAGGGCAATCCACTGGCATGTGGTTAACTTACCAGGGATCACATCCTTAAAGAAAATGACTCTTCTTTCCCCATGAGCCATCAACCATCAAATATTCCTTGGCTATGTCTCTGGACTCTTACCCTCTTACCTATTCCCTCCTGGAATGATGACAGGCTTCACGGTACACAAGTCTTGTGATAGACAGCTACCTTGTTCATTAGTGTCATGATAATAGAAGCTTTCAATTATACTCATTTGAACCTGGCTCAGGAAAACATCACTTTTAGGGTGAATGTCACAAACATCTAGTGAGAAACTTCAGGGGCTGAATCAGATCTAACAGTTATCTGTGATGAGGCTGTAAGCCTGGGGCTGTAGACCAACCAATCTTATTTAGTAGTTCTGGGTAAACATCTGTGGGTTTGTTCCAGGGTTATCTGAGGTTTCAGAACAAATACATTCTAGAAAGATAAGGAGTCACTTAGACCTTTAGTTTCTAAGGTAGAAAAATAGCACATTAGCCAGGTGTTCGAGACCAGAAGGAAAAGACAGTATAAAATACGTTCCCACTGACCTTTTAGAGAAGCAGCTTGAGCTCTCACTTTCGAAAAGAGCTGCCCTGTTAGAAAATGAGAAGACAGAGGGTCCTAAGGTGTAAGTCACTTATCCAACGCAAATCAATAACATGGTGATCAACTGTGGTTTAAAACTATGGGAAGCCACAGAGCTCCACTCCAGGCATGGGAGATCCCAGTCTGAGGTCCTGTGTTGGCAGCCTCTCTGTGGCTGGAATGTAGGGAAGTCCTCTGGTGGGAGATTAGGCGGCTGCTCAATAGTTGAAGGCCCCCTCCACGGTTCTCCACTGTGAGCCCCAAAGATGAGAGGTAGTCCAGGTTTTAAAAGGTTTATTGTCATGGCAGAAAGTGGATGAAGTTGTACCCAGTGTTCTCAGGGCTGGCCTGAGGTTAAATACATTTTGCAAGTACGAGGGTCTGAGAAGAAATGCTTAATTGGCTACATCCTCTGGCCTTTAGGTAACTCATGAATATGGAGATGTCTTGAGGCTCTGTGGCCTGTAGTTATGCCTTCTACCTTTGTAGGGGCTGCAGGGGTGTTGTCCTACGTGACTAAAAGGTGTGGACCGATGGAGGTCTTCTGCCTTATGTCAGGAGCCTGGAGTCTGGGAGCGTGGTGAAACTGTCCCTTGCAGGGAAACCTGTGAGGTCTCCAACCTGTTGGGTCTCTGGCCATCTCTAACCAGTGCTAAATCATGCTGTCCTTTCAAGGTCCTACACATAATTAGGGACCAGAAACTTAAAGTGAACACAAGGGGTTAGTAAACTTGGCAGAGGAGTAGCTTCAATGAGTAGCCATGACTTCTTTATTTTATCTCCTTTATAAAGGAAAGTGCACATGCTCTGACATGAAAGGATTTTCCTAGAATATTAATTAGTTTCAAATCTTTTCTCCCTTATAACATGATCTCTTTCTTCTTCTTCTTCTTCTTCTTCTTCTTCTTCTTCTTCTTCTTCTCTTCTTCTTCTTCTTCTTCTTCTTCTCCTTCTCCTTCTCCTCCTCCTCCTCCTCCTCCTCCTCCTCCTCCTCCTCCTTTTCTCCTCCTTCTCTTCCTCCTCTCCTCTCTCTGTCTCTCTCTCTCAATCTCTCTCTGTCTCTCTCTCTATCTCTCTCTCTGTCTCTCTCTCTCTCTTCTCTCTCTCTCTCTGTCTCTCTCTCTCTCTCTCTCTCTCTCTACACACCACATAAACACACACAGAGAGATAGATTTTGCACTTTTCTACCAAGAAATAAACCATGTATCTCTTGCACTTTAAAGTGTGTTGTTTTTTTTTTAATTCACATAGATACTGAGGCCCTGGATTGTGTCAGAGTATTGGACATCTCAAAGCTATGTATTAAGAGAACATTTTGTTGTGCTGCTTTGCTTGCTGTTGCTTGCTTGCTTGCTTTTACTTTGCAAAAGTGCACAGTCTTGTTAGAGAAGCAGAGGGGTTCATAACTTACATGGGTTCTTAGGTAGCTGTGTGTATGGGTAAATTTAAAGTTGGACAATCCTAGGCTCTGAGTAAAAGTGACAGCCATCGTCATCAGTTTTGTAAATGTGAAGTTGTTAATATATGAATCACTGAGTAGTGTGCTTGGCAGACATTAGCTCCCCAAGACAACCTAGGAAGTGAGGACACTCACCAAGGAATGACAGTCATGAAACTGGAGAAAGATAGCATCTCCCCAGCAGGAACATGTGTTGTTTATAAATGGACATGTGTTGTTTGATGAAAGGGACATTTGTTCCTTTATGGCTGTCAGTAAGCATATGACCTATCTTTGAGAATATCCACCAATTTTTCCTGGACAAGGCCCCTGGCCTTCCTTGCATAGTCCCCATGTTCTTGAGTGAGGACGCTTCATTTTTTGTTACACAGCATGACCAGATGCCTTTTCAAAGCATTAGCAGATTCTAGGCTGACAAGGTGTGGCTACATACTAAATTACAGCCATTAAAGGGATCGAAAAAATAGTGAACATATTTTCCTTTTGTGACTTATTTTTAGAGATGACACAGAAATATAATGAATGTAGAAGGACAAAGGCAGAACTGGCTTCTCAACCCAAATATCTACAGGGCATTCTATGCCAAGAGTGGACCATATCTCACTGCGGGATCACCGTGTTTTCCAAACTCCTCGAGCCTGTTATAGTATGTGTAGAGATCCAGTGAGGGATTTTCTGTGTCATATTTATCTGGAAAGCAAAGGAAGTGTTATCATAGAGCGGACTGGAAATAGTATGCTCATGGCCAAACTGATCCATAACTAGAGCAAGTCAGTGAGGCAGGAACTGAATGGTATCAGTTACATATAGACATTGAAAAGTTGGATGACAAATGAGGAGAAGGCCAATTCTATCTAATTTGGGGGAAGGAACATACAAAGGGTCATGGGTGATTTAGACACAGTTCCACCTACTAATAATCTTCCCAACTGTGAACCAGAAACAGACAGATGCCACCTTGGGGAAGGCACATCAGAGAAGTGGTACTTGATACAGCATCTGCCAGGCAGGTCATAGTGTGCCACCATGGTCACTGGGGAGCTGTAAATGCATTTGCAAACCATCTTATGTCATTTGGGTAAAATGGTACCTGAGCCTGAATGCCTATGGCAGGGAGTAATGACTTCACACTCAAGAGTAAAGCTTCTGAAATTCTGATGTGCCTGCCCCTTACCTAGAATGCTTGTGTAAGTACAGGGTCTCATGTTGTGTCTGACAGAACCTGGATTTTTGCATTGCTAACCAGCCTCTCAGTGTTGCTGAGGCTGCTGTTCTTAGATCAACATTTGAGATGTTGTAGGCAGTCTCATAAAATAACACGAAATGAACCAAATAAACTAATCTTTATATAGAATACTTGAAAATTACAGTGCTCTCTGTCTGTGTCTGTGTCTCAGTTTCTATTTGTGTCTCAGTCTCTGTCTCTATTTCTGTCTCTGTCCTTCATCCTTCCCTCTCTCCTTTCTTTCCTTTCTTTCTCCCAAGGCTCCTGCTTGAGGAAGACTGAAAGGACCCCCTACAAAGCAGAGTGGAAATTAGGAAAGCCTAAGCCCACCTTCCTAAAAGCTGTTTTATAGTTGTGTTGTTGTTGTGGTGGTGGTGGTGGTGGTGGTGGTGGTGACGGTGGTGATGGTGGTGGTGTTTAGTGTCTTTAAGGGTTCTTCCTCTTCTAATTTATGATTGCTCAGTTTGAACTAAGACAAGATGCTAATTGACCCATATTTTCTGTGTAAATACATCTTGATTCAACCTGGAATTTTTTGAACCAGTCCATCAGCAGGAGTCCTATTGACAAGAAGGCCGCAAGGCCTTTGTTGTAAGCTACCAGGCTTTTTGTCTTAGGTCAGGAAAAAAAGGATGTATTTTCACATTGTATATATGAGTGTTTTGTCTGCACTTTCGTTTGACTGGGTAGCAACGTACAAATCCAGGTTCTGTCAGACACAACAAGAGACCCTGCATGTACACAAGCATTCTGGATGATGGGCAGGCACATCAGAATTTCAGAATGTATATATGTACACCATGTACAGGAGTGCCTAGAGAGGCCCCTAAGGGCATTGGAACCCCTGGAACAAGAATTACAGATAATTGTGAGTTACTATGTGGACGCTGGAAACCAAACTCTGACCCTATGCAAGAGTAGCTAGTGTTTCTCACTACTGAGTTCTTTCATTAGCCCAGAAACCTGGAGTCTGGGGGCGCTCTTCCTTCTCAGAGGTGAAGGGAAGGGAGGATAGGGAGAAGTGCAGGGTGGAAGACTGAAAGGAAAGGGGGCTGTGATTGGGATGTAAAGTGGATAAACAAATAAATTAATGAAAAAAAAACCCATCTAATGTTCTATCTGGCTGTGGCTGTGGCTGTTGGCTGTGGCTATTCTGACATAATTGAAATTATTGCCTTACCAAGCAACAAACAACCCAAAAAAACCTATAGGAATAATTTATGAACAGAAATGTCCTGAAACAGAAGAAAATATGATTCATAATTGTGTCCAAGCCACCATCTACCAGAATTCTACCAATAAATGGAGTATGTATAATGGTAAAAAAAGAATAAAAGAAAAGAAACTAAATGGTAATACACATACATACACACACATGCACACACACACACACACACACACACAAGAGAGAGAGAGAGAGAGAGAGAGAGAGAGAGAGAGAGAGAGAGAGAGAGGGAGAGAGAAGTAGGCACTTAATTGTATCCTGTAGCACATCTCAGCTCAGTTTCAAGGAGACTATATTTCAACCACAGATTGATTACTACAGATGGGGACTTTGGAGTGGGTTGGGAGAAAGCAGGAGTTAGGCAGATTTCCTGTAGGTACACAGATAAGGGAGATGGGTTGTAGCTAGGTAATAAAAGTGGTGAATTGCCAAGATGATCTGTTTCTTCCTCAACCTTCTGACTTGAAACAAAACCCTGGCACCTTTTGGCTGCCACCAACAAGCACCTGCTGATGGACCCACTGGTTTGAGGAATTCAAGACTTGTTCAGAATATGTCACACCAAAGTTCTGGGGCAATTAACAAGTCTTGCTGTCTTCAAAACTGACTAAACTTAATTTGAGGAGGAAAATGTTTCAGAAGCTGAGAGGGATTTTCGATGTTCTCAGTCCCTGCAGCACTTTGTGGAGATTCTCCTGTGAGTGTTTGCTTTGAGGATGTGCTTTCCACCTTTCTTCAACTGCAGTACTTAAGCTTTCTTTGCTGCTGTGGTGCTTTCGATCTTTCCCGCCTTCAATTGGCAGAGGAAATGAACTGATCAAGACCCCTAGACTATATCGGTTGTATATTTCCTCTATCAACTAGAGACATCCTTGGAACACACAACATTACATGTTAAAGAGAATTTTAAAAACCAGGTAACATGGAGTCTCAAAAACAAACCCAAAGGAACAAAGTTCACAATGACTATCATTTGGTGCTTACAATCTGTCTGATACTCTGTTAATTATCTTCTATAACTGATTCTTCATAATAACACAACAGTAAGAAATAGGGACAATACTTGTTTGTGGTTAATGAGGAATTTAAGGCCTAAAGGAACAAATTACTTATCCAAAGTCAGAAAATTTCAGCCAGTATTTGAAAACAGACAATCCTGTCTATAGTTAACATTCAGTGGTCATTATATTCTAGTCTATCCTTCTCTGTGCTGCTAAAATGGGTTTGATCTGTGGACAAGTCTCTAAGGAAGAAGTTATAAATAATAATAATAATAATTATTATTATTATTATTATTATTATTTGCTCCCTTGAATCTTGCAGACTTTTCTTTCTTTCTCTATTTTCCTAGCATGTGTCCTGATTTTCAGGTCATGGGACTCTCCAGCTTTTTTTCTGTTTTTCAATTTCCTTTTGCTGTCTTTGGGCACTATTCTGCTTTCTTTGACTACTCACCACTAGGATTCCTGGGCTCAGTCTTCTCTTCTGTTTGCTCTCCATAGTTCCTCCAATAGGTAACAGTATCTGCTTCTTTACCACTTAGACTTAGCAGGGACCTAATTACAGTCTGTTCATATACACAGCCTGGCATCCCAATGTTGAGTATACAAAAGACCAGATCAAATGCAGTAGATATGAAAACCAAGCCAACAATTACTGTCTGTGTCCATGCATAATTTACTGGCTTTGGTATTTCAGTTTATACCCCCAAGTTCCAACTGCTAGTATTTGTATCTCTTGGCATGGAGACTTCAATGTTCAGCCAACTGGGCAAGACAAAAGGATACAGTGTTGGTGCGTACTAGTCAACCATAGACTTACAAAGCCAAACTCTGAGAACAGTACTAGTGTCCTTTTCCCTTTGGGAGGAAAAGCTATGCATCACATGTTCTATTCTGGTGTCTAGGGTTCACACAGGAAGCTAAAGTAATGATTCCTTTCATTGCCAGCTTTCCCTCTGCCGCTTCACTTCATCACTTCTTCATTTGTATTTCCCAAGCCTGCCTCTCAGACCACTTGCCCTTAGGCCTGCCTGAGGTCTGACATGGAGAAGGCCATGCTGAGCTATCTCTTCCTCCACCGTGTTGTTGAGCTTCCCTCCTCAGTGAGGGGGAGCATCACAATCCCAACTGCATTAGCTAAAACCCACAGTGACATCTTTGCCCTCAACTCCTCCCTCCTAGTCAAGGATTCTTAGGCCCTAGAAACACTGTCTAATAAAGAGCTTCAAACCATCATTTTTCCATCACCTTCATCAATAATTCCATCCAGTTTACCAGACTTACAGGTATCAAGGGCTAGTGGTAGCACATCCCTCACTTGTATAATAGATACTACTTAACTAAATGCACCCTGCCTCCCTACTCTCTGCCCTGCACTCTCTAATAATATAATAACATTAACAACATTCACTTTCCTTTCTAGAAGTTCAGAAGCCTCCTCCACCTCCCCCACTGAGAGTTTCAGTACCTGTTAATCCTCTGGAATCTCTGCACTCTGGAGGGCCCTGTTATTCCTTTCCCTTTTACATAAGTTGTAAGTGTAGCTGAAGGAAGGGCTGTTACAGGTGGGTGTGCTTTGAAGAACCTGGCCAAGGCATAACACTGTGGAAGCACTGGGGAATTGAACGTCTCTGCTGAGAGTGATTCAAGGTAAAATACATTCAGGATCCAAATATCAGGCAACAGAATGGCTCCATCTCAAGCTAAAGAGGATAGGTGGAGAATGGTGAGGAGTTCAGCCTGCAGATGATGCCTACATCCTTAGAGTGTGGCTGACAGGAACCCCCCAGTATGCTCTGGCACACATTAGAGAAGGAACAGGGGCTGACAAAGTGCTGGCAAGGATGTCATACTTAGGAAACTACTTCAGCAGCCCAGGTGCAACATGTTTGTAAAGACAGCAGCTGTGGGCTGAAGAGGAGGATTCACCTGAAGGTTTCTGGGGGGTAGTCTGCAAGGTCCGAGAACAGCGCAGTCTGGCTCTATATTTATTAGACACTAAACAGCTGTAACTTGGCATTGTACAGATCATTTATATAGACTCCAGGGTCAACTTTAGTTGAGTAAGGATTGTAAGTCTGATGGAATAAAATCTCAAAGTGTCCATGTTCTGCCTACAAGCTGCATATATATGTTTGCTTGCCCACACACATGTACTCACGCGATTTCTTATTCAGCAACAAAGAAAATATTTAGCTTTTGGTGGCTAATGAGGATATAAAGATGTTAGTGTAGAATGCGTGGTCGTCACTCTCTAAACTGTTGGATAAACTTGATGGTTAACCATTAAGATTTTTATTTAATTTTGATTATGTGTATATGGCTGGAATGGGGTTCAAATATGTACAAATACAAGTGCAGGTGCCATGGGGTCAAAAGAGGGCAGCAGATCCTTAGACAAGAGTCATAAGCAATTCTGAGCCATTTGATGGGTGCTCAGAACTGAACTTGGGTCCTCTTCTGGAACATATGCACTCTGTCCACTGAGCCACTGGCTCTCTAGCTTGATTTAGTAAATTTTGTTTGTATTGACAGGATTTGGAAAACCTAGGAGATCAATTTTTGAGTACTTCTGTGAAGTGATTGTTGGGAATTTTGGCTGAGGTGGAAGACACCTCTTTTCCCTGGGCTGTAGTGTGGTGTATCCACACTACTCAATACAGTCATACAGAAAGAGAAAAGGAAAATGGAGGAAATGAGGAAGAGCCAGCATTCTCTCTGTACTTTCTGTCAGGATGTGATGCAACCAGGTGCCTCACATGCCTGCTGTCACACACATTGCAGCTGACACCAACATGCTTTCCTGATTATGCTTCGCCCGCCACAATGGACTACATCATCTAATTGTGATTCAAAAATATCATCCTTTTTCCTTAAGTTCTTTATACTTATTGTTTATCTGGAACCAGAAAATAAACTAATAGAATATAGAAAAGAAACCTTGAAACTCTGCTACCTCACAACTGAATAACCAAGACACCATCAGCACCCAGATCTGCAGCTGGCTAAAGGAACATTTTGTCCACTCTCTATAAGTAAACAAAGTATAATTTCCAAGAGGGACAAAGATTATTCTCCTTGTTCCAAATAATCTGATCTAGAAATGTCTTTGGTCCAGGTACATCCTGTCCTTACTTTGTGGGATACCTCTCTATAACTAGGGCATCTCACTGCTAGGTTCCTTGCTCCAGATGGAATCAAAGCTGTATTTCAGTGGGATTATTATTTTTAAAATGAGGACAGGGAACGTGTCACTTGAATGAAGAGAAGACCAATAGTTCAAAACAATTTGGGGAAAAGAAAAAGAGTTCAATATTTAGTATAAAAGAGATGGGAGACAGAGATAGAGGAAGACTCTAAAACTTGTACACTTGAAGAAAACCCATGCAGGCCATCAAAATAGACTCACACAGAAGGACATAAAAAGAAAGGCAATTAGTTCAGTCTAAGGTAAGTTCAATTCGGGGGGAAAAAGGCCAGATATGCATGTGGCCATTTCCCACTGAGGTGTTATTTTGGGAAAATGTGTTATATCACCTGTGCAGTTTTATTTCCACTTGGAGTCAGAAAGGTAAGCTTAACAGTTACAGGAAGAGAAATAAAGGTCTTGAAAGACGTGTACAAATTGTAGAGGAGAATATCAATTGCAGTTTTTATCACCCCAGATGATGCCTTGGAAATGACAATATTTCTTTATACACCCAGGGGAAAGACTAGAAGACAGAGGGCCAAAGAGAGGACTATTTTCTCCTTTCCTATTGCATAAAAAAATGACACAATACAAAACTGGTCCTCAGTGCCCCTGTTCTAGAAGCAACCTCCACTACCAAACAGCTGCTCAGCCGGAGAGAAGCTTCCAAAAAGACTGCCTAGAATATCTGTGTGCAAGGGTGAGCATCCCCTAAAGTGTCCATGCTGCTGACAGAGCTGGAGAAAGCCTGGCTGCTTTCCAGGATAAGCTGCTGACAGGATATTTTAAGAAGTTGAAGAGAGGAAAAACTAAAGAATGGGTAAAAAGTTGTGCTGAATATAGGTTCAGCTGTGATGATCTGAGTGGATACACGATCAAGAACAGAACTTGAAAGCCCCCTTGGTTGCTTAAAGGGACTTCTGTGAAGATCCAAACCTCTGCAGAAATCAGAGAATAGAATCCATAGAATTAGAAAGATTCAAAATCTGGTATTCATGAGACCACCCCTACACCTCTCATTAACACAGGCACAGGCTTTAAGTATCTTGAGATAGCCAAAATGTTTTGATCATAGAAACATTTAGTATTTTCATGTGATGACTGGTTTGCAAATAGTGAAATTATATGATCAAGGCTTATCAAAATTTTAATCTAACCATCACCCATGCATCTCTACATACTCCATATATAAAATAATTTTTTTTATATAGCTATAGCAATTTTCAGGTAAACCAATAACCAAACTTCTATGTTAATTATGGAGAGAGTTAGCATTAACTAATGCTAGACCCAACATTAAAGTAGAATTCTCCATACAGATGTTGAACAATCTGTCAAGAACGCACTAAAACCAGTAAGAACAGAAAGCTGTGAATGTTCCCATGTTCCTGCTAGCTCTTCTTCCTTATCATATACTTTTGAAACATTGTACAGTATTTGTTATATCTAATTTGTAATGATGGACTTGATATATATTATGATTTTTATAATAAGAATAGAGCTAACTTCTATTCTGTTAGATATTCAGTTCATGTCACTGACTAGAGCCACCTCAGTGACCCGTTTCCTTACATCTCATGATGCCATAGCATATAAACAGAAGGAAGGAAAGAGAAATATTCTCAAACTTTATAACATATGTTTGTCAAGTAATCTGGTGTTACATAAATGAAATACTTGGCAAGATTTAATCCCAACCCTGGAAGAGCCCCATAGAGGGTCAGCAGTGATGTGACCCATCTTTTGCAGCCATGAGAACTCTTTGACACAAGGTCATAAGCCCTTACTGTGGAACATAAGATAAATGGCCACCTCTCATCCTCAGAGACATATTCCAAGACCTTAGCATGCATCAAGTCACTACATTAATCAAACAGTGTGAATGTTGCATGCCTATGATTGGCAGGAGATTAACAACAGTAAGAAGATAGACCAATGAAAACAGTAGACAGTAGACATTATTGCATCTATCAGCTGTTTATTCCTAGAATTTTTACATTTAGTAATTTTTTTCTTTAGATAACTGAAAACAAGGAAATTAAAACCATGGCTGTTGCTTAGTAGACTTCCTGAGGTGGAAAGAGCTGGAGGTGTTCCTTTTGGTTTTCTAAAAGGTAAGTCTGGTATAGTTGATAAAATCATTATTATAATTTTGGAAATTTTAACTCAATGAGTAATTGCAAAACCTATAGACTCACATTACAAATTTCCCCCAAAAAAGTGTTTGGTCAGATAAAATTTTACCAAATGTTTTACATATACAATAACTTATAAAGAATTTGAGGAATCAGAACTTTCTTTGCTATCCAGTGCTAAAAAGACAAATGAAAATCATACAATTATCTACTCAGTTTTCTGGGTATAGTCCCTGTTATGAAAGACTAAACTATAGTGAATAAAAGAAATTTGAGATTATATGAAAGAAAACTTCTAAGACATTATTGACAATGGAGATGAAAATGCCAAATGCTTACATGGAAAAACAGAAGGAGAAATTCTGTCCAAGTTCAATTAAGTTAAAAAAGTGTGTGTGTGTTTGTGTGTGTGTACAGTGGCACATGCCTCAGTGTACATAAGTGGAAGTTAGAGAACAAATTTGATGTTAGTCCTTGCCTTCCAGCTTACTTGAGACAAGTCCCTTCATGCCGTCCCTGCCTACACCAGATTCTCTAGTCCGCAAGCTTCTGGGGACTCTCCTGTTGACACATCCTATCTCTTCATAGGAGTGTAGGGATTACAAGTGCAAATGCTACAATGTCTGGATTTACATGAGTTTGAAAGATTTAAACTCGGTCCTCATCCAGTGAGAGCTTCACCTACTGAGCCATCTTCCGAACTCAACTTGTTCAAGTTTGTTAAGTTGAATCATGAGTAGAGCAAGAAATAGTTTCTTTCTATAAAGTTGGTTAGAATACCAACTCAAGATTGGTGTGGTACACGTGTCCTCTGGGTCTGTAAAGACTAAAGTGTTCATTGTCATGTACATTGAAAGAAAGACTTTATGAAGGCTTGAGAAACATCTCTTTTGTGAGGAGTGACTGTATATTTCAAGTCTGTGATATCATGTATAACTTTCTTCTTTCTTTCCCTTTTTACTTAAGATTTTCCCATATGAGAAGAAAAATAAAATTTCCTGAGAGAGAAGTTATATTGCACAGCAAAGGGAAATAAGACCTTTAACTTAGACAGGGGAAAAGACAAATCTTTATGAGGTAGAGTAAGGGGCCACTATCTTTTTTGCTTTATGTGGCCATAGGGGAAAGTTACTGAGCTAGTATGTGTGTGTGTGTGTGCGCGCAAGTGTGTGTGTGTGTGTGTGTGTGTGTGTGTGTTGGAGGGAGGGAGTATACAAGGATAAGAATTGTCTTATGAGGTTTTAAAAGGATTTGCAGTTGAAAAGTAATGTGAAAAACAATAAGTTCTGCCACTGAATGACTGTTATAAGGCTCAGCACCTTCCATAGAAAGACACTTCTGTTCAATTTCCAGTCACATCAAATTTCTCATTACAGGCAGCCAAATCCCATTTCTTCATATTTCTTCATTGGGCAGACTGTATCACAGGCAACAGCTTTACGCATTGAGTCTTTCAACACACACTTACATCCCACATAGCCAGGTCGCAAAGAAAATTATAGAGCTCTTTTTCATTTGATGAAGGCCAGGATTAGATGTCAAGCTTGAAGGAACCAGGAGCAAGAAGGTGAGGTGAGCAAAGTGCCCTTGGAGAGAGAAGACATCTTGCTGTTGTGTGAGCAGAAATACCCAGCTCTGACACTCACATAAAATCCTATTTGTGTTTAGAGAAACAAAAAGTAGGGTTTAGGGGAGTCTGAGAGCTTTTCTTTAATTCAAAATCCTTGAGGGAGAAAATCAGAGATCAGAGGTTATATAAGGGAAAGAAACTAACAAGCAAGAAAAAAGGAAGGAAGGAAGGAAGGAAGGAAGGAAGGAAGGAAGGAAGGAAGGAAGGAAGGAAGGAAGGAAGAAGGAGGAAGGAAGGAAAAATAAAGAAGTGAAGGTAAAGAAAGAAGGGAGGAAAAGGAAGAAAGGAAACACTTAGACTGGAAAGCCCAAAGGCGTATTTAGTCATGTGCAAACCATTTCTCATACCATTTGCAACTACTCTGTATTACTCCATTTCCTTCTAAGGCCTGTTGAGAAAACTAGAATGTCAATGGATTTGAAGTCCTAGAGTGACCATGGAAATCGCATAAGGATTTACCAACATTGATGATGATTTCTGAGACTCACCATGTGAGTTTTACGTCAGAGCATGCCCAGTGCCATTAGCAAAGAAGCCTTTACAGAAAGTAATATTTAACAAAGAAGACGTCACGTATCAGGAAGGAAGATAAATGGCACTTTAAAAAGAAAATAGGTCAAGTACCATGAGTAAATGGAGACAGCAAACATATTTCTAAAACAATAAAGCTGAAAGAGAAAAGTGAATTTAAATAACATATATGTATAAAGTGGTGTGCTCTTTTCCTAGAAACACACCCCTCATTTGCTGTCTATAGTTTTCTGAGCTTGAGAAGATCCTTGAGTGGCTTAACTCAATCTAGACAGCTAACTGAGGACCACATCACTGTCATCATCCATCCTGAACAGATGCTAGACTGACTCCAGAAGAGGCTAACTGAAGAGAACTCTGATAGGAGAGACAGGAAAGCATCGAGAAGCTATGGTACTGGAATGGTTTGAGGATTCAATAAAAGACTATACTTACAAGGGAAATGAGCATCCAGTTGGTAGTTACATTGTAAACTTCCATTCATATACATAAGATTATACATATACTTATGAATCATATACATAAGATTATAAAAAAATGACCCTGATATAGTCCAGTGTCTCTGATCAACAAATGGATCTTCCCAGTCTTTAGAATAGACTGGTGTTGAACTTCATCTTAGCTAACTGAATGCAGTAGACATAATAATTGTGCCAATTCTGAAAATAGGCTTGAAAAGAACTTCTCCCAAGCCAGGTATCTACCACATACCTTTAATCTCAGCACTTGCAAGGTGAAAGTGGGCATATCTCTGTGAATTCTAGGCCAGCCTGACCTTTATAGGAGATCTAAGATAACTAGAGCTACATAGTGAAACCCTGTCTCAAAGCAATAACAACGAAGAATTACTCCTAGTGTGTTTCTCAGAATATTCTGTTTGCATAAGATATTCTTCAAATTTATGAATCATAGACTGGCTATTTCTGTTGCTCTACACTACAATGACCCTATCTTCAGAAACAGAAGCAGTTACATAAGAGGGCACATTTGAATCAAAAGAGCCACTCAGTTGATACCAGAACAAAACTACTGCCCCACAGAATTGTGAGCTAAGCAAGTGGTATTTCTTCAAAGAAAAATTTTTCAGGCTGATTTGCCACACAAGTAAAGACAATGGGTGAAAGCCATATCTTCTTACATGCTTCATACACTGGCGTGCTGACAAAGGTTGGTAACTGCTTTCAGGATACAAACTCATCGTGCCAAATGCGTGGCCTGGGCATGACATGGGCATACCAGCAAGTCTCAGAGAAGAGGTTACCTGATACTTCAGATCGATTTACCTATGAACCAGCATGGTCAGTGGAATGGTATCTAAGACAAGAAGAATGGATATATTGTGGTGAAGTGAAATAAGCAGATATAAACAGAGAGGTCCCATCTTTTTATTGGCAATCGAAGCTTTAGTCCCAGAATTGAAAGTTTAGTAGAAATACATCATGAAAGATTTTGTATGGTCCCTTGCACACTTTATAAATATTAAAAGAATAATTGTTATTAAAGTTTAGGGCACATGAAAATCACCTAGTGATGTTACAATGAGTAGGTGGAGCTTATGAGCCCTGTATCATTCAGGAGAACTACAGATTGAGTGGTTGACGGAGCCAGATTAGGCCTTTTTTTTTTTCATTTTTAATAAGCTTCATGCAGGTTGATAACACATCTTGAAATACAAGCTGCAGGACCTGAGATGTAAGGAAAGTTTAGTTTTCAGATGTCTGTATATTATTTTCAGATCAACATTTCAGACTGATTTATTTTTCCTGCCTGTAGTCTGACATGCAAGTTAACAGGAGAACAAATTCAAAGAAAGAGATAAAACCTAGAAAACACAAAGTAGGAGAAAGTAGTAAGGATGTGTATGGAATGCACAGGGAAAGTCAGGAGAGGGATCTTGTTGATGGAAAAAAAAGTGGGCAAGGAACACTGAAGATAGCACATGATAAAAAGAGGTAAACTATTTTGATGAAGCTAGAGACCTCTAGTTTGGAATCCAGAGACACAGGGTTAGGAATTAGAAATAGACAGACAGTAAATCCCAGGCTGGGAGCACGGGAGGCCTCCAGGCTTGTGACACAGTGAGGAGGAACTGGGTTGAAGACAACAAATGCAGGGATATGTCCTATCTGAAGGACTTATAAGAGAGATGTAATGAAGAGCCAGCTCACAGCTTGTGGGTGAACCTGCATGAATGGAAGTCACGGTGATGATGAGATTTCAGAATCACTGCTGTAACTTTAATTTTTTTAACGTTTATTTTTAATAATGGTAATTAAATGTTTTAAACTCTCTTTTAGGCCACCACCCACCTGAGGTAGTGGGGGGGGAGAAGGATACTGGGGAAAGCAGCAGTTCAGTTCATAGATTAGCAGTGGCAGCTTGATCCATTCGCGAACATTTCGGTAGTCCAGTATGGTAGGGTCAGGATAGCAAAGACGAATCAGCAGTGTGGTGGCACTACCTAGCAGAGACAGCCAAGCCTTAGCCTCAGCACAAGTCAGCAGAAGGGAACAAAAGGAACACTAGGAAAAGTTCTTGGCTGTGCCTCTCTCAGTGAAGTGAAGATCAGTGAAGACACAAGACCCACAAGCATTGTACAGATAGCTGTATAAGCAAGACTAGCTCAACCTCTGTCACTGTCCATCAAATCTTTTTATACTTCCTCCAGACATCAAATGTCCTCCAGATATCTTGTCTTAGCACGTGTCTTGCCTCAACACATACATCTATCTCAGCTGACATCACTCTGTCAGTCAGCCCGAATCTGAGGAAACAGCAAGAAACTGCAGCACACCACTAGAAGGTTTTTTGATGCATTTCTCTCTATGGAGTCCTGACATATGGAGCTCAACTACACAGTGTAAGTTGGACCAATACATGTGTATAGTTATCAAAGAATCCTTCATCACGTGTCCTTTCAGGTGATTGTTTTAAACGAACATCCCTTCTCTTGTGTCTGCTTCAGCACAATGTTTCTTTACAAGTCTGGCCTAGTCTGTTACCTGTGTCCACCTCAGGAAAATATTTCTTCATGTTTACCTCAGCAAAACACAATCTAACATGACTTTCAAAGAACCCTTAAGTTTCCACTTCACACTGCAATGTGTGGCCACACGTAAAATTAAAGTACCTCATTGGAGATTCTTTAGATCACTGCCAGTTCAGCTTCACTAGTGTTTTGGATGAAGAAAAATCAACAGAATGGATGATAAAGCTGCTTAGGAGTGAAAATGTGAACGCACAATTCATATGACCCTTTAAGAATGTGCAATGGATGCAGTTATTATATATATGTATTACATTAATATGTAATTAGTCATATATGTTGGTGAAATACTTTTCAAATCCAGTCCATAGATAATTTTGAGTTGATAGTATATTTAAGTTAAATCTTATATTCATATATAAGATTATATATAATAAAGTATTTTCCCATATATACATATACACATACACACACACACACACACATACATATACATATATAATCTTTCATACTAGGATTAGAAAATAACTGGAAAAATGAGACAGGAAATGAAGTGGATACTATGGAATTCAGAATTATGGCTTCAGCTATCCAGTTCATGACTGGGTGTGGCAGAGAGTGACCCTGGCAGTGAATGTGGCAGAGACTTCCATTTCCCAAAGCATGCTCTATGTCATAATCTGTAAGAAGTTTTTGCTCATTATCTCTACCATATTGATGCAACTTTATTACAGGAAATGTATACAAAGGAGATTTTTAAATACTTGAGAATGTATGCATAAATATGTCTAATGTAGCCTTATATCCTGTCATGGAAAAATGAGAACAGCATAAATGCTTATCAAAAGGAAATTAATTGCACCGTCTTTACAAACTTAATAATTTCAGCCATAAAGCATAAACAATAAACTTTCTTTTTAAAATACCTTGCCCCAAACCCGACTCATCTTTAAGCTGTAGAAATTTGAAAACATGCACTGTAGCACATGGATACCCACATGTTCACATCATACACATACTAACAATAAGTACTTTCTAAAAACAAAGGCTCTACATGAACCAGCTAGACCACTCGGGAGCATATTCTAAAAGGACTCTGTATTCTACTGCAAAGATATTTACACATCCACATTTATTACTGCTTTGTACACAGTAACAAGGATATGAAGCCATCATAATGCCCATTAACAAATGAAGGAATAATAAAAACAGAATTTTATTTAACTGTAAAGATACTTAAAATGAAACTTTCAGGAAAATAGAACCAGAAATTATTACATTGCAGTCACCCAGGCTCATCAATGCAATTATCATATGCCTCTCGTATGCAGACCTTAGTTGCTAATTTTCATATGTATGTATTTATGTGGGACTGGGTGTGGTTAGATGCTAGGAGACTAGAATGAGAGAGAAAAGAGTTTGTACAGAAAAGGTGAGTAAGAAGGATAAACAACATATGATATGAACGTAAAATGAGGAACATTGGAATAGGCGGCTTGTGAGAAGAAATCAGGGAGGGAGATCTGAGAGTGAGGTGTGAGGGAGGATCAATGAAAATAAGTCTGATAAAAATGCGATCCAGAAACCCGCTACTCTGTAAGTGAATTAAAAAAGTAAAGCAATTAAATGAATGAAACACATTGAGATGTGGTTTTCTCACTTCCTGGAAGTTCTGAGTCGGAAGCAGTTGCTCAGTCTTTGTTCTCCATCAGCTTCACATCTTCATGAAGACTAGACAGGTATTGGGAAGCCATAGTGCCTACCAGCCCACCAAATGTCCAAACGCTGATTCCGAGTACCTACAGAAAGAGACAGCTACTGTTCCCTGAAGGAACAGTGGAGTCAGGATTAGGGGAGAAGAGGAAGTGTGACCTCACTTCTGTGCCAGAAATAAAAAGGTGACAGAAAGTAAAGGAGGAAAATCAAAAGATAAGATTCTTTCCTCCTGTGAAGGGAAATAAAGACTGGATTTGGGGGAAAGGTGAGGTTGGGAAGGAGATGGCAAGGAAGAGAAGCTGTCGTTCAGATGTATTGTATGAAAGAAGAAAAAAACTTATATTTACAAATAACACAAGTTTGTGTCCCAGTGGTCACCCTTGGAAACACTGAACAAAGTAGATGGGATCCTAATGGACTGTAGTCTTTAGAACATTTATAAAGATTCATGTAAAACATACGTAGATAAACAGAGGAACGGAGGAAACATTTCTCATAACTAGTTAAAAGTTTCAACTAAGTTCCACAGATTAAAGTGTAATGGAAAAATTGTTGGGCTGTGGGATATGGTTTGGTATATAAGGGCGCTTCACAAGCACAATCACAATCCAAGTGATTGGATTTTCACATCACTGTGTGGAAGGCCAGATGAGGCTGTGCACACTGATAACCCCAGCTTTGTGTAGGGGTAGTACTGGTAGCATAGAGACAGGAGGATGGCGAGACTTGCTGAATACCAGCATAGCACAATGGTCTCCAGTTCAGTGTCAGAGTTTGTCTGATGGGGATAAGGCAGACAGAGGACAGACAGAGGACACATGGTGTCCTCTTCTGCCCTTTATATGCACATGCATGACTATCCACACCTCCCACATGTGTACATGTATACACATACAATATATAAAAAAAAAAAAACCCAAAAATTATTATTGTCAAACACTGTGGTAATAACTATTTCTGGAACAATCATCCTTGGATATGATAGATTATGTTGTAATACATAAAAAGTAATCAAACATTCAAATTATTCTCTATGAGATATTTATATGAATAAGGAAATATAGGAAATTTCCAGTAGAGAAACTTGGCAGAAGCTGCCTTTAAACTGCCGTTACCAAGTGAACAAAGATATTGTTTTCAGTTAATGGATTGCATGAGCATCAAGTCTCTTCTGATACCATGCATAGAAGTCATATCCTCACTTTGGTACCCTTGCCAGAGATGTACAACTGAACTAAATGTGAGAAAATAGCAGAGAAAATATAGTGACTGTCACTCTGCCGACCACTAGTAAACACGCAGGGGTTACTCATATTCCTTACCGCACACTCAGTGGGGCCATGTTCATCCATGTCACAGAGACACTAATTTAAGAACCTTAAAGAGAGACTGAAGTGAGAGCTGGCCTCAAGAATGACAGAGGCAGCAGAGGGTACTACACAGAATGAAGGAGTGATCCCTCTGCCTCTGCCTCCTTCAGCAAATCCTACCTGTGTGTGCCACCAGCATGCATGGGGACCCCCTACACGTATGTAGCAGATGAGCAACTTGGTTTTCAAGAGAGTCTGCTAATAATCGGAGGATGGCTGTCTCTGACGCTGTTGCCT
Organism: Mastomys natalensis; assembly: GCA_021653895.1. NCBI lineage: Eukaryota > Metazoa > Chordata > Mammalia > Rodentia > Muridae > Mastomys > Mastomys natalensis. The sequence continues at coordinate 1,274,566 of JAJTUV010001064.1, forward strand.
GTATGTGGATAGTGTTTCTAACTAGATTGCCTTGTCTGGCCTCATTGGGAGAGGATGAGCCTAGAACTCCTGTGACCTGATGGGCCAGGTGGGTTGTACCTATGAGGGAAGCCTTTCTGTCAGGAGAATGTGTGGGGTTATGGGGAAGAGGATGTGAGGATGGGTCTGGGAGGAAAGGAGGGAAGGAGGCTGCAATTGGGATGAAAGTGAACAAACAAATAAATTAATGAAAAGAAGCCAAATGAAGGAGTGGAAATTAACATTTCTGGAGGTATTGATGGCTGTAAGAATCTATTACATTATTTGGCTACGTGGTCATAATAATCTCAACAAGGGAAATGGCCACCAAAATGGAGATGTAGATGCTGAGCAGAGAAATAATCCAAAGAGTGAGAAAGATGGTATTTCACTCGTGGACTGAAGCAGATGGAGAAGGAAGGGAAGGTGGATCTACACACAACAATTGGTACGTGAGTGTCTAGGCAAGAGGGTGGAAATGGAAGAATAGAAGGGGAGTCTTCCTGGATAGATACTCAGGTATTATTAAGATGTTCTGAAGAGAATTCTAGCAGTCAGCAGAAAAGATAAAATCATAGCTGGAGAAAGAAAATTCACACAGGAATGATTGCATCTGACAAAAACTGAGTTGAAAGAGAATATTATAACATTTCCAGTGTTATAAAGCCGTAACCAGAAAGGCTTATATTTAGACACAACACTCCTTTATGAAGTTTTTTCTGCATATATATCAGGGAGAAAGATGTAAAAAAACAATTGCTAATTTCTTAAATTATCATTTTCTAGGTGCGCAAATTATTTATAAAATTATACACTCTTTATTTGTGTCTGCGCATGCATTCATGTGTGGGTGAATGTGCTCAAACAGGTATTTGCATACATATATGTGCCATGTGGGGCCCAGAGGATAACCTCGAGTGTCCTTTCTCAGGGGCCTTTCATCTTTTATTTAAGATAGGATCTCCCATTAGCCCAGAATTGACCAAGTTTTAGCTGAACAGTGAGCTTCAAGTTTCCTCCACCCATATCTAATATCTCACCATCACTGGGATTCCATGTATGTGCCAGCAAACTTGGCTTTTTCCAAGGGCTTTAGATCCAAACTCAGGTTCTAAACATATGTGATACAAGTGATTAACTTAACCTCTCCTCCACCATGCACTTTATTAAAATAATAGAATTAGATAGATAGATACATAGATAGATTACATAGATAATAATAGTTACATACATAGATAGATTACATAGATAGATAGTACTAATAGATAAATAGTTACATAGATAATAGTTACATAGATAGAATAGATAGATAAGATAGATAGATAGATAGATAGATAGATAGATAGATAGATAGATAGATGAAGTTACATTTCATTGGGCTTTATGTTAAATAAAAACAATTATCAGAGCTTAGTTTTAATACTCACTCTGATTGTCAGAGCCCACTAATCTCAAGGATTATCCACTCAGATGCTATCATCTCAAGGGTCAGGATTCTGATTCTGCACATTCCAATATTTAAGTATAAGATAGATGGGAAGACACTAGTGTCCTCTTGTTTCCACTACTTTGGGAGCTCTGGTCTTTAATCTCCACTCCTTGTATAAAATACTAGAATGTAGTGACTGGAGAAAAGAATCATTCTTTGAGCACATTTAGTCCATTCAGCTTTGGGTCAGGGCTGAGCTTGGGAGAATGCTCCAGGCCTAGAAAGTCCTAGGGGAAAAAGATGCCCAAGCAGGGACTGTAAATAATCATTCTGGTGGATGTTACCAGCAGGCAGTGAGAGTTAGTCTTCAGCCAGACCCAATCCTTCTACTATGGGGCATGATGGTCCTGAAAGTAGTAAGGTAACTTAGCCTTTCTTCACAAGGTAGAAGAAAGGAGAAAAATATCTCTTTTATTTTAGCTAACACAGTAAAAGTTTGGATGAATATTTGCTGAAATAAGTAAGCTTATTCTAAGAATAAGTATTCTAAATGAGCACTTTCATTTCCACACCTCTAATAACAGTGAACTAGACACAGACATGTTAGGAAAAGTACACATTCCCTAGATAAATCCAGGACTTGTCTCAACAAAAGCGATCGTATTCTTAAGTCCTCAGTTCACTGCAGACTGTAAGGTATATTTTCATTACCGCTGTTTATTTATTTATCCTCCTAAAAAGGAACAACCATGCTGAGAATAAACACAGGAGCCACCCTCGAGCCATGCTCTGCCCTCTTGCAAGTCTAACACAAATGTCTTTAAAACTCTGTGTGCCTCCAATGACTGTACTTTAAAAAAGAAATACATCACTCCACGAGGATCAGCTCCAACAGCTAGGTGCCTTGGAGCTGAGCTGGCCTCACCCTCAGGATCAGGAGCTGCACTGGGAGGGGCTGACTTTGGGCTTCATCCTTTGCTCTCTCTCCATTCTTGTGGTCATTCTATCTTGATTTTTTGTTGTTGTTTTCCTTTTTTAAATTTTTACTGGACAGAATTGCGATTCTAGGGTAAATGAACATATCTGACTTAACCAGGAAAATTATTTTTTCAAACTTCCCCCCCCCTTTCCACCTTGTTTTCTAGTTGCTACCTTTGAAAGATCTGACCCTCATCTTCTGGTAACTCACCAAGGTTCAAAGTCTGTCTAAGAGCTACCTGAATGCTTGCCTCATAGTCTGCTTGCTAGTGCTGACCCACTTCCTTTGTTCTGGGTAAGCAAATGTGCTGTAGAGCTTGGGGTAGCACATGCAGGCAATACCAGCACCTGAGGATGAGACTGGGGGATCAGGAGGATTTCAGTGTGTTCCGGGCTAGCCTAGGCTACTTGAGACCGTATTACAAACAGACAAAGAAAGAAACAAAGTTGAAGCAATGACTAAATGAACGATAAGAGAAAGACTAATTCCCTCTTTGCTCATTAGCATTCCTCTGTGTACCGTGTAAAGATTCTCCAAAGTTGCTGAGAAATGAACGTTGAATGCTTTTTATTCTCCCAAAATACCCAAGTTAGAACAGTGACAGCTTAAACAACAAGAAGAAACTAGAAGAGGTAGGCAGGCTTTTTTCTCATTTCTGATATGTTGGACAACCTTAAATGTGTGTAACAGCTACCAACGATGCTGGGACATGGTGGATGTACCTCAGGACGCAGAGCAGCACTGCTCAGGATGGAGGCAGAATCGCTTCTCAGTGGGAGAAGTATCAAATGAAGGTAATTTGACTTTTAGTAAAAGAAAAAAAGTTGGTAGCTTAGAGAAATATTTTACAGCACATGGATTAGGTCACATGGTAATTGTAGATGGAACATTAATACAGTAGGTCAAAAGTCATGATCTTTACAGATGTAACACTTTTGCTGAGACTACAATTTAAAAGCAAACTGAATGTGTGACATAGTTATTTATTTGCTTTCTATTATTTGCCTTTAGAGGAATAAGAGATCAGATTAGTGGATCGTTTAAGGAGATCATCTCATTTTTAATATTTTTAGACACACATGAATGGGTAAGATTGGACATACAGTTTTATCTTACAAATCTTAGAAGGTTAAGAATGGTAGAAGAGAACAGAAAAACTGTGGTTTTCTTTATCTATCTCAACTTCGACCTCATATTTGGGAAAGTTAAGACAATCCTGTCATTGCTCATTTCTATGACCTCCTGAAATGACCTACTTGATTTCTTAGCTATGCAGTGATTCTCACAGCAGCAAAGTCACTTTCTACATACAAACAGCACTAGATGAAAGTCCTGTTCATGTCACACAGTGCAAACTTAAAAGTAGAAATTTGAGGAACACTGTCAGTATTTAAGAACTGTAAAAGGATCATATAATTTAGTTCAATTATTCAAAAATGATTATCAAAGGTCTCTGCAAAATATCAACTACCTCAAACTAGCATGGGAATTTTATGCCCTAAAAGAATCTATTCTTCATATGTTCAAATAGATCTAACTTCATGGAGAGGTGACAATCAGCTTTGTTAGCAGTGCGTCACAGTGCAATGTGCAAAGCATCCTTCACGCTTTAGAAATACGGCACCACGGAGTGTGTTCAACATGTAGCACAGGAAAGGAAATGATTGCTGCCCTCTTGCCTGTTTTGCAGATGACAAATCTTGAGAAAGAAGGCAGGACAGGAATTCTGGCAGTCACTGATAGGATTTCTCTGAATACTTTACAAATTTATTGTTACATATTGGCTTATTTCTCTCTTGTGGTCATAAACATTTCTCTGACATATAGGTAACCCATAATAAGATTACAACATGTCCAAGTCAAAGTGACCACTAATGTCATGTTAATAGTTCCTGAGTAGGTGCCTTCTTCTTTGGAAACAGAAAACCAAAGTATATCAACATGAAAACTAAAAGATACTTTCATCTCCCAGTGATAAAGAATACAGTGATTAAAGCCATTTGCCTATACAATCACACACACACAAACACCATTCACACACAATCACTCACACTCACACACACAAACACCATTCACATTCACACACACATCACTGACATACACACATCACTCACTCACACACTTCACTCACACTCATAAACACACAGACCACACACACACACACACACCACACACACACACACACCACTTATACTCACATATATCACTCACACACACATCATTCACATACACGCGTACACACACACACACACACTTTCACACACTCTCATAGATCACTCACATCACTCACATACACAAATACACGTCACTCAGAGTCACACACACACACACACACACACCGACGTGCACATTTCACAAGTGCCCCCTCCCATATAAATTTTTGTATGTTGAAAAGAAATAATAAAATAAAAACAATACTCTTTTTCTTCTCTCCCTCCATCATTCACTGTTTTGGTTTAATATCTGGATGCAACAACCCATATGGATACCTCCCATACTCAAAAAAAAAAAATCCACAAGAATTTTAGAAATAAAATTAACCTAAAAACAGCTTGTTTCTCCTAGAGAAAACCACAATATATATTTTGAAAGCCACATCATTTTTCAGTGTCTGTGAAACAATGAAGAAATCCAATTTTGCTACCTATGTGTTTTGTTTCATCTCAAACAATGAACTGACTTTGACGACCGTTAATGACACATCCTCCTGCTGAGCCACCAGTTCCCAGGAGCATTCTCATGTTTCCTCCCTTTACTCCCCGAACAGTCAATTGAAAACTAACTCGGACCTCTCATTAGACTTATTCTTGTAGCCACTGAAAATTTTTAACACATTACAAAAAATAATTAGGTGATATTTTATTGCTGGTTTTCATTGGGAAGTAATAGGAATAACATTTCTCAAAGGAATATAATTTGAAGGAGAAGATTAAAAATCCAGTTCATCTGAGTAGGGTGAGGGTTCAGGAAACTTCAAGCTTTGTGGAGGCAACATTAGAGCTAGTTGGAACTTCATAGCAATTCTGTCAACCAGAAGGCTCCATGTGAGCAAGTAATTTCAAACAACAGTTAGAAATGAAGGAAACAAAGCATTAACAAGTGCAATCTAACTCATCTCAGCACATATGCATGCTAACCAAATGACTCTGTGGACCTCACATAAGCTCTGAACATGAGTTTCATCATGCAAAGAATAATTGTAGCATGGACAGCCCGGTTCTCATGACTCTTCCTCCCCTTCCTCTTCATTTCAGGCTGGCTTTCTCTTTGTTACATCTCATCACCTCCCCACACTTTGGAAAGACAAAGCGCATTTCTTCTAGCAAGTCCCTCATCAGACCTTTGTCCTCATGGCTTAACTTTTAGCTGCTCTTTAACTTGAACTTAAAAAGTACTCTACTTCCTAGCCTGATTCATTCACCCCAAAAGATCTAGAATTCCCCCAAGACTTCTACTCTTTCCAAAATCAAGAGACAACATGTGGAGCGGGAGCTGCGGGAGGAGAACAGAGAGAGCCCTCGAGCCTTCAGCTGCAAACCTTGCAACACAGGGAGAAGCGCTGCCAGCCTGGAAGCCCTCCCATCCTCAGTCTCCTCTTCTTCTGCCTCTGACATTTTGTCTCAAACTCTGACTTCTCTCCCCTTCAACCAAGTTAATTTGAACATGTTTTAATTTTAAAATTATTTACATTCAAAAGCATATACCATGTTGTTTTTGTGTATGACATTACATGATGACTGCAGCCACTAGGTTTAATTACATTAACAAAGTCAATGCTCATGGCTCCCATGCACTGATTACCACATTAAAGGGCAATTGTGATTGCAGATAATCACAATGTATAACTGTCCCTATTATTTCATTCACTAATGAACCTTTTCCTTATCATACAAACCCAGTCTGTAGGTTGTTGAGTGCATGACATAATTGATTGCATGCTATAAAAATATCAAAGGAATTTTGTTCCACACCTATCTACTGAGAAGGCAGGTTTGTAGAGCCACCACAGAAGTGAACAAAATGATGACACAATGAGGATTTGGCCAAAGGAATGCGAAAGTTAATTAGAATCAGATTATTACAAAAGAATGCATCAGTCAAGAAAAACAAAGACATATATTTTATCTAATGAATATATTTGAAGACTGTACTCAAAAATAGTTAATAGTTTATACTACATACCAAATATACAGGAAACATTAGATAAGATAGATAGATAGATAGATAGATAGATAGATAGATAGATAGATAATGATGTGATATGATATGATAGAGGTAGGTAGGTGATGGCTAAATGGATGATGGTAGGTACGTAGACAAGCAGACAGAGATGATAGCGGTAGGTAGATGGATGGATAGATAGATGGATGATGATGAAGATAGATAGATAGATAGATAGATAGATAGATAGATAGATAGATAGATAGATAGATGGTAGTAATAGACCAGTCCATATTTTTCTGTTTTATAACAAGACAACTAAGTACATGAATATTTAGTCTTTTCCCACATACTTCAGTTGTGTGTGGCTGCTACATTATCAATAAATATTAAAAATCTGTGTTAAGATATCAAGACTGGATCCCTTTAATTTTTATCTCAAAGTATTTCCTACTTTTGACCTATATTGGCATGTGTATTATTGAGTTCTTTCTGTTGCCAGCATTTAAATATGCCATTCTGCTCAAAACTGAAAAAGGAAATGATGTTGTCTTGCATATGTTGAGAAGCATGGGGTGTTGGCATGTGTGTGCCCCAGGAAATGGCTGTGAGCAAGGGGTGCCTGTGTAAATGAATGTATGTATTCATTCCTCACTGTCCCCCCAGGAATGAGGGACCCTGACACTAGTGTGGCAATCACTTAGGACACTAACTTGCTGAGCTGAAGTGGAAGGACTTTGGAAAACTTCCTTGTTTCTCAAGATCACAGCAGCACATTCTCAGAAAACTGAATAAAGAAAACATTTGCATGTGATTAGTAGCCTTCGGAGGTTACTGAACCTCTCAGCTGATAAGACTGGGGTGGATATATTGAAACAAATGCTTAATGACTTGAGCCTTTTGAAGGAGCTATGTTTTGATGCAGATCAAAATGCCCAAGTCCCATCGAGAGATCTTAGACTAAATTCTTATAGTTCCTGCATCTCTCTCCAGCTTAACATAAAATAACAGCAAATAATACTTATTTTTATATTTATAAGTCTCATGGTTGTGATTCAATAAATATTCAGTGAATGGCTAGTAAGCATTGAACAAGTCTACATATATAATATATTTATATTTACATGTATATGTCAGTATATATATATAATACATGTATGTTTATATATAATACAAACCATTATCTGTAATTGTGATTTTATATTCATAAATTCAATGAACTATAGATATTTTTTAAATAAATTGTGTTTATATGAGTATGTAAACACTCTTATTTTTCTTAAATCACATTTCCTAAACAGTCAACAAATATGCAACATTTACAGTGTCTTATATACTCTAAATAATATAAAGATGATTTAAAATCTTCATTTTTATGAGAATTAAGCATCATAATTTTTGGTATACATGGAGTGACATGAAATAATTTACTACAGATACAAAGTGTCAACTATTTACTTAACTGTGTGTGTGTGTGTATTATATATGTGTGTGTTTATACATATATATGTATGTATACATACATAGATTTATATCCTTTTCTATATGTAATATTTGTGAGTTGACTATATTTTCAGATGTTTTTATATCAGGAACTCAATTGCCAATGCAAGTTATCAGATAGAAGAGACTAACAAGTGTTTAGGTCATGGGAACTCATTGCTGTCTTCAAGGAAATGGGCTGCTTGCTATAGAAATGGTTGTACCTGTTACTTTGCCCATCCGTTCCCACCTTCTGCTCTGGAATTATGCATTCAGCAGATGACTTGTTAAAGTTACTAACTTCCAGACCATGAGCTAACAAACTGTTACTCATTGTAAATGATTCAGTCTTTGATATTCTATCACAGCATATCACAAAGGGAAGAGCTTCTTTTTGCTTATTGTTATTTTTCCATAGGTATTATGAGTTCCTACAGAAAGAAGAGAAAAATAGTTTTAGCTCATCACCAGGCTCTTTATTGTTAAAAGAGAGGAATAAAAACAAACAAACAAAAAACAACAAAACAAAAAAACTACCTGATTCTTTTGTGGATACCCACATGGTTTTTGTTTTTACAATGCATCTGGTACCAGATGCTGATGACTACAGGAGTGGAGGCAGCTGTACATGAGCTAGACTATGACTGTGTAAGAATAGTTTATTGTTTAATCAGGCACAGGGTAGTATAAATTAAACTCCAGAGAACTCTCAGGCATAAGTGGGGCTCAGAAGTAGCTCCTTCAAGTCTATCTGGAATGCCTTCCAGAGACGCTTTGTGCAAGCACAGCCTCTCAGGACATACTGCAAAACCACCACCTTTACTGGCAGAGAGTGTTCTCATTACACCATCTTGGCTAAACGTGCTCATTCTTAGTTTACCTAGTTAGATATTTAAATAAAACCTTCCATCTTGGCACTGCCTGATGCCCCTGCTCTGGTTTGAATATTTGTTAAACTACCCTCACCTCAACTGGGTCATGTTTGAACATTTGACTCCAGCTGGTAGGACAGTTTGGGGAGCTTGTGAGACTTCCAAGATGTAGAAAGCTTGTTGGCAATGTAGAACATTAGGGTAAGACCCAACCATACTACCGACTTATTTACTTACTCTCTGCTTCCTGGTAATCCAAAGAGTGCATAAGCCAGGCCACATGTATGGACTGCATCCTCAAACTCTAAGCCACAATAATCCTGCTCTCCTGTGAGATATTCTTTTCCAGTGACAAGAGAGTAATTGACACAAAAAAGGGGTAATGAGCAGAGTGATCAGATAGGCCATGGGATTTGTAGGCCTCTGCAAATGGTTTGTGGGAGGAATGTAAAAAGTTTGGAGCTATGGGCTGGAGAAGTCCCAGACTGCTGTATTTAGTGTTTAACACATCATTGTAAGACATCTGGAAGATCAGGTGCTGGCAGACAAGCTGATGATTAAGAACTGTGTTCATTCTGTAGGCCCATTGAATCAACTAACCAGAACTCATGGGAACCTACGGGGGTCTGACCTAGGTCCTCTCCATGGAAGTTTGGCCGAGTGTCTTGGTGTTCTGTGGAAATCCTAACAGTGGGAGCACAGGCTGTCCCTGACTCTTTTGCCTATTTGGGGGACCTTTTCCCCCTACTTGGTTGGTTTGTCTGGCCTTGCTGTGCCTGGTCTATAATAATAGCTTTTTACTGCCTGGTTGATATCCATAGGAGACCTGCTCTGTTCTGAAGGGAGGTGGGAGGAGAGTAGAGGAGAGATAACGTAAGGGTGAGGGAAAAAAATCTCTACTTCTACAGACTCATCGTTAGGATTAAAGGAATGTCATAAAAGCACTTTAATTAAAAATATTTTACTAATATAAAACACTAAATAATGTTTCTTGTACAATCCATCAAAAAAAAAAAAGAACTGCTTTCATAAGGTTTCAAAGGGACAGAAAAATTTTGCCTTGAATGGGACAGAGACCGGTTATCATTTATGTTACATGTTGCAAATGATTTGTTTTCACTGGGACTTAGTCCTCCTGGAAAGGAAAGTGGGGCTGATTCCCTGGGCTGAGGCAATTTCTAGGCAGTGTAACTTCAGACTGGAGGATAGTTTATCATGAAATTTTACTGCTAAACCTCAAGTTTTTCAGAAGATGATCAAATCAAATCAAATAAAAATAAAAATAAAATAAATAGAAGTGCACTTTGGTGAGAAAAGGCAAGAGCCTGCCCATCAGTGACTCCATGGTGTAAAGTAAAAGCCCCTTAAAAGTTTTGTCTCTAAACATAAACTGCCTATGAAAAGAGTGTCTAGACAGAGAATGCCAGAGCCGGAGCATCCTGCCTGTGCAGGATCACATGGGGATGGACCTTTCTTTGTTAGCTGTGTAGAAACTGAGGTTCATTCAGCCACGATTCCATAAGGCATGGCTATGTCTTGTGCTGGCAAAGGAACCTGTCATCATTCTCATGGTGGAGGCTTTTATGACCAAGCACTCCGTAAGAATTGAGGCCTCACGGATGTTGACATCAAGATTCTAGTGAGGTGAGGTGATATAACTGGATGAGCTCCCACATATGGAGCCTCTGAGAGAGATGTAAACAAAGTTGTGATGATACGGCCTTGCGTTAGAGACCCCAGAGTATCAAAGATAGCAGGACTGCATTATTTCTGCCACCAACACTGAGTGTGGCAAGGCTAAGAGAGGCCATGTGTGCTGCAGGCCATAAGATCATAGGAGGAAGGCTCACCAAGACTGTTGGTGACATGATGTCACTAAAAAGCTTCAAGTGATGGGCACTGGGCTACAGGGGTTGGTGCTATGCCATTGAAAATAGGAAGTGTATAACTTTTTTCTCTTTCTTTCTTAATGTTTATCAAATGTTTCTGGGATGTTATATTTAAAACTTCTGGAGCGTAGTTGACTAGGGATAGACTATGGAAAGTAACATCAAGATTAAGAGGAAAGCAGGCAGGTTCACCTTTCAGCAGAGGCATCCAGAGGTAGTAGTGACTTGATACAGTGCATGAATTCCCACAGAAATGTAGGAAAGCTACTTGATTTTCAGGTTTGTTTTACTTATATCATAGGAGTCATAGCTGAAAGATCACCTTTAATCTCAGTAGAGATTCTTGACCTTGGATGTCTGTGGAAATTTTTGATGGGGGACTAAATCCATTTCACACTATGAGATAGTCATGGATCTGTAGGGTCCAGAGGAAGAATAGTGCAGCTTGAATATAAAACGTTCCTCACATGTCCATGTGTTTGCATATGTGGTTCCTACTTGACAGTACTCTTTGAACCTTTGGGATATAGGATCTGGCTAGCAGACACAGGCCACTAGAGGTGGGCCTTCTGCATTATCTCCTGACCTTCTTCTCTGCTTCCTGGTCTTCCATAATGTGAACAATCCACACAGGAAGCTGAGCTATATACGAGCACTTCAGCCCACCACAGCTTTTCAATCATGATGGACTACACCTTTTAAAGCATAGGCCCTAAATAGCCATCCCTTCCTCCTGTAAGCTCTGGTTGTTAGGCACTCTGTCTGAGTGATAAGAAAAGTAAATGAAATCGTTTCACATTTATTTATATCTTGCCTTTGTCACTGATGGACAGCAATCATTTTTTTTTCCTCAAAACTGGACAGCAGAAGGAAAAGGATTTTTTTTTCTTAAGGCAGAACATCAAAGTACTTTGCCAATGGATAAAAATTTAAAAATCAGCCATGTATTGGCACAGATAAAAGTTACATATTCCAGTCTGTTTCTAAATTTGAGGGTGCTAAAGATAAAAATGTGTTACCTGCCCAGCTTTAAGTTCTACTCTTTCTAACTGTGGGCTATGGAAGTGCTGTATAAAAGACGTGAGTGCAGCCAGTTGAGAAGCATGCCAGTGTAAGGAACTCAAGCTGAATCATGTGCTGAGCAAGTTCATCTTGAGCATGGGCAAAATGATAGCCAACACTGTCCCATGTATTAGATTAATTGCCTAGTTATCACCATAGTACTTTACAAAATCATCAGGATTCAATTAAAATATGACCCCAATAAATACTTCCAATAGCATTTTCTGTGATTCCTCATACTACTAGTTAAAAAAAATTCCTTACATATAACTCAGTAAGGCTTGCTATTTAATATTTATTGTGTTTTTAAAGTACCCTCTTGCCTTCAGTCTCATAGTTTTCTGAACAAAAACCAGGTACACCCATTGTGTTTCACATAATATTGGCTTCATTAAATGTCAATGTATGACTTTGTAAATGAAAATATGGACGAAGGAAAGGAGAGAGGGAGGAGAAAGAAAGGAATGCAGAAGCTTAGAAGAAACCATGAACAGTTACTGAAAATACTTGGGGTCTCAAACTATCCAGGAAGAACACTGAATGAAACAACATTTCTCTCCTAATTGTCAAAACACGAGAAACTTCCCATGGACCATTTTCCCCAAGGAAGTCTAGCACTGTTATTGTCATCAATTCACCCGAAGTCCCATTTGCTCCATAATGCAGCATAATCATAGTCAGAGTCCAAACAACAGAGGGAATAGAAAGAAAAAGAGAATAGGAAAAGTAAGAATAATTAATCAGATTTCCATAACTAGAGCAATGTGTGAGATACTCAATGTAAAAAGAGAAATGTCACAGTTTGGGCCCACAGTTGTGGGGGGGGGGTATCCTCTATGATTGGTTGGTTCTTTGTTTGAGGGTCTAGGTGAATCAGATGCTTGGATCATGTAGAGGAAGTTTCTCACAGTGACCAAGAAGTGTGAAAAAAAAGGAGGGACTGAGTCTAGTGACCTCCTCTTCAAAGACAAATGCCCTGAATGGCTTAAGTTTTTAATAGACTCTGCCTTTTGAAAATTCCACTATCACCTGGTAATTCCAATTATTCCTCACCAAGTCTTTATGCTGTAAACTTCTGGTACTTATCCAAATTACAGCAAAGAATGGCTACTGACAGAAACCATAAGTAAGCAAGAAAAAAAAATCAACTAGAATTTTACAACTGTTTCTTTAAAACTGCAGAGCATTTTTCAAACACATTCTATATTAACTTGAGAATACTGAGGCCCAGGGTGGGTTGTGAGCTGACCAAGATAAACTCACAGAACTAGTGTTTTATACCAACCATCGACTTTTCCTACCATATCTGACTGCTTTTCTGATGTATTTTTATTGCTGCTATAAACTTTAAAAGGTCTACTGTAAATAATAAAAACAGAAATAAAAAACACTTCTCAGCACCCACAGTCCTCATCAATAACATGGAAAGACCAGGACAGATAACTCACAGAACCATTGTCGGAATTAGATGGGAGATGAGCATAAAAGGGTTAGGTCAGAAGAGGCATATTGGAAAAACTCAGTAAATGTAACTGCCACAAGCTGACATTATTTGCTTCAATCTAATACCAGTTTCAATAAACATCTTTTCAAAAAGCTAGCACGAAACTCAATGTGGTAGAGTTGTGATATACATAGCACTGTGTCACAAAAATAAATTCACTTTGTTACACCCTTGACCCTGTGGTTACAAGGCTTCTCAAATAATTTAAGGTGCTACACACAAAGCAATAGTTTATACCTGCATACTTAAAGAGCTTGAAGCCTTGTCTGTGCTGTTTCATGCCTGTTATAAATATATCAACCTATGGGTTGGGAGATCTAGTGCTTTGAACTACCCTGGGTATTCCATAAACCTATATGCAAAACAGCTGTATTTCCACCCAACAGCTAGGCAGGGCTAACTCATTCTAAACAAATAGTTAATATATCGCTAATGTGTGCCCAACACTTACTTGTTGCCAGAGTATAGCAGTGAATATGAAAGGGGGAAAATCCATGATCTATTAGAAATATGTTCTTATGGAGAAGTGACATGGATTAGTAAAATGTGGAAATAAAAGTGGTTATTCCTAGGAAATGCTATCTAAGTGCAAAGGATAAGCGGCTGCTGCATTTAAGTAAAAGTGATTTTTAATATGAAAGCTATCTTTTACCTTGACACTATGCACTCTGTTTTCTTCAGTATGGTTAGGATTTTGGACTTCCTTATTTGAACCAGAGATTTAAAATTAGAGTAGTATATAGAAATAACTGAAATACACTGATGATGTGGATAAATGTAGATTATTATTATTAAATGGAAATTCTGAAGCTTTTGTTTAAAGTGCATAGAAGTATATCTTCAAGGGAAAGAGCAACATTGAAAATCCATTCATGCACCTCTACCACTCCCCCAACCCTCACCTCACCTCTCTCTCTTACTCTCTCTCTCTCCACCCTTCTCATCTCAAGGTAATCCTTATGCTAAAAGTAGCACCCAGAGTTAGCCTATGAATCTCTACATCATCGGGAACTTCACCCCCTCATCTACTACACAAAAGAAATGAAGTAACAAATTCAAATTCACAGCCTCATACACAGGAACCGATTCAAAGAGAGCTGGAGAGCTGTGATTAACGAATCTTTGGAGTATTGGTGCAATAGGCTACAGTGGAAAAACAGCATGCTATTTACAAATATTTTTTAGGAATAAAAAAATAAACCAGTGACTTAGTAACAACATGCACATAGACACACAAGCACATATATGTGTGAATTGAATATTAATTCTTTTAGGAATACAATATGTACATAGACACACAAAAGCGTATACATGTGAACTAAATATTAATCTTACAAATAGAAAGGTGGCATATAATTTGCAAACAGTAAAATCTTATTAAATTTCACGTAACTTTTGATTTCTCAGATAATACTTTTGCTCAACATGGCCACACCTGAGCTCTGAAGTGACTGGTGTTTGTTACTGAACACTATTGTGTGCCTAGCATATTGGCCACAACATTCTAGATAATCAAGAAGCCAGCAAGCCAACACTTGACATAAAGATTTCTATCTCTGTCACGGTGAATTTTAGTCTATCAACATGAGCTTCCTGAAGGCAAAATTGGAAAGAGCAACTCAGAACGTGGCATTGCATGATTTTTCTGTCAAAATGATGTAATTTATTCCTCATATTCAACCTCATGATAATCTCTGTGGAGAATATAGAATTATGCATAACCTTTATACCACAGGAGTCTCTGTGTGCTACAGGAGATACAAGTGGGAAAAGAGGCAGAAAGTAATCCTGGGAACTATGGATTAAGATCAGGTAATCTGCATTGCAAAAGACAAGTAGCCTGTACACGGCTGCTCTCACAGACCACGCTGTTGTTTGTCAGTAGCAACAACTTACATAGGTCCCTAAAACTGCAGTGGTCATCTTTCCTATATGCCAAGTGTGTGTCCATCTTCAGAACTGAGCTTCCTTCCGTGTATAATATAGACTTGGACCTTGACCTTCAGACACTGCCTGTTATTTTAGTTTCCATTATTACTCCAGCTGTAGCTCTTTGTGCCTCTGTTATACCCAACTTTCTCTTCTTATATTCTGGGATGGGAGCCTCACTAATGACTTTATTTCGACTTCCTATCTCTTGAGAACCTTGTCTGAATACATAGTCTCACTCAAGTACCAGGACTTGGGCTTCACCATAAAGATGTGTGAGGCAGAGAGACTGTGGCTGTTCAGAGCTTCACAGTTTCTTGAGAAATATTGCACCAATCAGTTTGCAACTGGGTTCATCTACATACAACCTGTTTAAATGATTTACCCACTTTGACTTTGATTCTTGGCATAATCATGCGAAACTAATTCTCTGGGTTTCAATTCTGAGGAAGTGTCTTATCACAGTCCCTGATCACTGAGAATAAAATGTCTTATGGTCTATCTCAACCAGAAAGGCAGGGTAGTGGAGAGACAGGGGAACCAATAACTGTAGTGTTGCTAAATCTAATGTGCTCGACATTGTGCTGGGGCTGTTTTAACCCACTTAACAAAGTTGACTGGTTTAATTGATTGCCCAAAACAAAGTCCACATGGTTCCTTCCACTCATGGAACTTACAGAAGAGTGGAGATACAAGGGTGGGTGCCAAAAAAGTAAGCCAATACACAGAAATCACAACTGTAATGAAAGTACCAATATAGTAAGTTGGGGATAAATACACATTGGAAAGTGAGGCTGTCTCCACTATTTCTTCTCTGCTTAATGCAGAGTCCCAAACAAGTCAAAGAGACACAATTTAGTATGCTTGAAGACCTGGAAATGGAGGACAGAAAGCTGAAGAGGGTTGGATGAAAGGAGGACAGCTCTTTTGAATGTTGTCAACAAGTACCAAAGCAGGCAAGGCAGTAGTGGTCAGGGTGTGATGTCTCAGCTGTGACATCAGCTGTGACACAGTACTGTGTCAATTAAAATTCAACTGGGAGACAGTGAGCACAATGTAAAGTGAAAAAATTTTAAAAATGACATTGTGAATTAAAAGAAATCATGCAGCATTGCAAATTAAAAGAAAAAAATATACAGCAAAATTAATCAGACCCAAAGACAATAAAACTCAAAGAATTTCTCTATAGAGTAACCACTTGAAACAGAATCTGTGAATTTTCATGTTGGAGCTTATGCTTTCGTTATCAAATATTTTTATACACTTAAAAAGAAATTCAACTGTGTGACTTTACAAGCAAGAAGGAGTTGGTGCATTTGTAGGTCACCATGAAGACTGTGTGAGGTAAATAGCATTAGGTGCTTTTACCTGTCACTTGTATGCACTTGGCAAATATCAGCAATGGTGACATGAGACTAGTGTGGCCTCTCTCTTCTGTGAGTTCCTATTCTAAGCACCCATCTGCAGAGAGAATTCTGACAGAAGTTCCTTATTTTAAGACCTCGAATTAAATGATAGAGTAGATTGGGGAGCACCTATAGTTACAGATTTTACATGACTGGGGTATTAACTCTACTGCCAAAACCTATGCTAGTGTAAGTTCTACAGAACATGGTTTTGTAGTTATTGTTTTCAAGTAGCAATAAAAGAGAAAACATATCAAAGGCCAAGTTCCATTTTGTTTTAGTGTTGTGAAAGGGAAAGAGGAAGGTGATACACCTCTCTCTCTCTGTATTTCTCTCTTGTCTCTCTCTGTGTCTCTGTCTCTCTGTGTCTCTGTCTCTCTCTCCCTCTGTGTGTATGTGTGTGTGTGTGTCTCTGTGTGTGTGTGTGTGTGTGTGTGTGTGTGTGAGAGAGAGAGAGAGAGAGAGACAGAGACAGAGACAGAGAGACAGACAGACAGACAGACAAACAGACAGAGAGAGGGAGGGACAGATGGATGAACAGACATACAGAGACAGATTTCAGTAAATCTTGTCAAAGTCACTTAATCCACATTTTATAAATTCTGGCCTTCTGGGGAAGCGTACAAAGGTGCTATTTCAAAATTTATCTGGCCTGATGCATACAGAGTCATGCAGAATATTGTATGGATTTATTCCAGGTTTAAGACATTTCATAATTGTAAAATATTGCATGATTTATTCTAAAATCAAAAAAATAATTCAGAGCTCCTCTCACATTATCACTATGAAATTTATGGGGGAAAATCTAAAGAACAGACCTATCGAAAGGAGAGCAGAGAAAAGCCATCTTGTTGAAGAAACACAAGCATACTTCCTCTTTAAATAGAGGATGTGAAATGTGAGGGGTTGTGTTGTATACTCCTCAAAGAGCTTCGGGGACTTAGCCCTGAAGTTCAGGGCTTTACAAAGAAAAACAGCGGAGAATGTCAGTTATCTCTCAGATCCAGCTTCGCAAACCCTCCTGGAACTCAAGGGCAAACAAACAGACTACCAAGTAATTGTCAAATTAATAGGTTATCGATGGGCATGCTATCTTTGAAATCATCAAACTCAATGGGCAGCCATGTTCCATGGAATTTAGGTCGCTAAGAAAGAGAGAAGCACTCTTATTTCCATAGCTATTATTTCTAATTATATACCTTCCTTCAAATTACCTAATAGGAAATCCTTCAAATTATATAATGATCAATTGTTTGAGATATATATATATAATTTATATATACTATGCATATAATATGTGGTAGCAGTAAAGACCCATTGTTGTTTAAGATTATTCCAGAGTCTTATAGTCACAAATCTAGTCCTGAGTTTCTGACAGTTGGTGGACATGGATGTCATGTGGACACCACTAAAGGAGGACCAGAGAGATGTCTCAGCAGTTAAAGGTATTTTCCACCAAATCTGATCCCAGGCATCACATGGAGGAAGAAGAGAATTGACTCCCTCCCATAAGTTGTCTTTGACTCCCATAAGTTTCATTTGTCCTATCTGAATTGTGTTCAAGTATGAAGAGTGAAAACAAGCAGACATGCTTTTGTGATAAGTAAATGAATATAATTTAAATTTATTTAATAAAATAAATGACTGGTAGTAATGGATGCATGACAGAATCGTGGCCTTTAGCAATTATGTTGGAATGGAAGGATACTAATTAAACTGAGGAAACGTCTATTTTAAAAGACGATGTGGTAAAACTGTGCATTGTGGATTTCCACAGCCATGACCCTAGCAATTTGCATCCTAGCCATGCTGCCTCTCTTCCCAAATCCTTTGCTCTTCCTGGGAAATGCTTAGTGGTCTTGATCACCTTTCCACTCATTTCCCTAATCTGCAGAAACATAATCATCTAATGGGAAAACAATAAATCTAATCACAGATGGCTATGGATCATAAAAAGGCTGATGTTATAAAATTATAAATTTGTTTTTAAAGTCCTGGGATTGGACCAATTATTCTTATTAAAGTTGCGCAAGCAAAGCACAAAGATATATGCGAAGAGAGACCACACAGGCGATTTCATTTGTCCTATCTGGATTGTGTTCAAGCATGAAGAGTGAAAACCAGATCCCCAAAGATCTCTGAAACTGTCAGTACTGTGCTCCAACAGCATTGCTTCAGAGGAGCGGAAGCTGGAGGGCAGAAAACAGTTCCAAATGAAATCTACATCACATGAAAATGGCAGACATAGGAAAGAAATGTTACTAGATTTTAACAGTTTAGTTGGTTTATAAGGAATTTGTCTCAACTAACAAGTGAGAAGTGAACATCCAACTATAAATGGGACATTTATGTCACCCCTCCAAACCTTAGAGGCCATCTTGGATGAAAGGGCAAAAAGAATACAAGGTCCAGAGGAAGTGGGATTAGAGGTGTGGAACCCTGATGTCTGGGAATGATCAGACTATTGTCTTGTTCAACTCATAGCAGCGATAATTACCTACACGAGATCTCCACAAGACTGAGCTCATCAACCTCATGTCATGGATGGTTGATGGCTCTGTGAGTTTTTCTTGAGTGTTTAGTGAAGTTAATGGTTGATGAGGGAAGAAAAGAGACAGTTACTTCAGTCATGCACCACTAGTAAGTTGCCTGTGCTCTTGTAAACTAACTTGCACACTTGCTGCTTTAAACAACCCTAGCAAACCCCATCAGATTACAGAAGTAAGACTTGAAAGCAGGAAGGCCAGTTGAGAAGAGAAAGGTGGCTAACAATAGTGGAGAGGGCACAAGAGATGGTAAGTTATGTGGGAGCAGAGACTATGATTGGTGTATACTATGCACATAAATAAAATGAAAAAATAAGATCTATGATTACCAACACAGTGAAAGCATGTTAAGAAACAATAAGAACAAATTTGCTCTAGTTAAAGAAGAAAGTGGTGTTCTGCCAAAACTTCATAGCAGATTCTGTGTGGATTTAAGAGTTTAATCAAACTCTTCAAATGATCACATGGATGGCTGTTTAAATCTTAAAATCATTTAAGTGACATGCAGCTTTGCCACCTAACACTAGCTACAGATTTAGTGACTGCTAAGAAAAAATATCAGGAGGAGAAAAAAAAAAAAACATTCTCTCCAAAAAACACTATAAAGCCAAACTGATTAATACAGGGTGAAGGATCATGTCACACTGTACTAGGAGTTGGGCATTTTGCTTACTGCACATTTCGCTGATGTACAGTCTTCTAGCTAGAGATTAATTACCATTTGTATTAGTTTTCACATATATGATGAAGAAAACAAATTACTAAGATTGAGTCTCATTTTTTCTAGTTTATTAGCTGTGTGACCTTAGCACATCTGAACTTCTCTGAGGCCCATTTTATCATCAAAATGGATATAAGAATAGTATCAGTCCTCTTACTCCCAAGCATGAGATAAAATATGTGTTTCTCTGATATTGCTAGCCTTGCCAATTTTTTATTCTGCATGAGGTCATATTTATTTTGAAGCTAAGATTATAATGGCTTAGAGATATTCCCTGCCTAAATGAGAAATGAACCCAGCTCAAAGACCGTGTCAATTACTTTTCAAGAATCTAGAACTGGGACTTATGAATTGAAGTTTTTCTGGCTCTCACTTTCCTCTCAATTTCCACATACTGTCCTATCAACCAATCCCTGCTGGGATGAGGAGCCCCAGCCATGTTTTCTACAGTGACTGTGAAAAGGTTTCCTTGTGGATGCTTGCAAAGTTGCTAATTGTCTGTGGCTGGAGCAAAGCTGACTCCAGGCCAGTTCTGGACACAGGAAATGTGTCCTTCCCAGCCCTGGGAGGGACTCAGAGACACCTTCCCTGCAGCAGTGCCTCCTGGATCTCCCCAAAGGAGATTTATTTGAGTCTTCCTTCCCTTCTTGTGGTGATCAATCCAGTTCACAGAGCTTCTGGAGAGGTGACACAGTATGATCCTGTTCAGTCCTTTGCCGTCCCATCTTTTGCATCAAACAACATATGTGAAGGGTTTGCTATTTCAAGACACAGGCAGCAAGCAAGGGCATGGCTAGACAGAGACCTGATGAGGACTGCAGGGTGGGGTAGGAACAGCTCCTGAGGCATCCGGCCACATTGACTAAAAGCCTGTTCACATGTGGATGCACTCAGCAACCCCTCTACAATTAATTATTTCATCCAAGCAGCTTATTAAACAAGACTTGTAGAGTGGAATCGAGAAATAAGACCATTTCTCAATTCCACTCAGCATTTTTAGATGACCTGTTCTTCCAAACAGTGTTACAGAAGAGTACTATGGCCCACTTGTTTCTTTTCCAGGTTGTAGTCTTTCGTATTAAATAGTTTTATGCAATCAATTTTAATTTCTATCTCCTTGTCACTATAAAAACTTCAAACGTCTCCATTCTAGAGACTGTAGTAGAGACAGGAGCAGTGATCTCCTCCTCTTCTCCTTCTCCCTTTCTCTGTGTTTGGATGAGAACATGTAAACACGCAAGTGCACATATGTACATATGTGTGTGTGGAGGCCAAAGGTCAATTTTAATGTCTTTGTTTAGATGGTATCCAGCTTGTGGTTTTAGGCAGAGTCTCTGGTCGTGATCAGCAGCTTGGGTAGACCAGCTGCCCTCTGAGCCTTGAGGATCTGTCTCCCTCTGCCTCTCCTGTGTTGGAATTGTCAGTGCTCACTACCGTGTCTGACCTTTTTTTTATCTTTTATTTTCATGTTTTCTGGAGATCAAATTCAAGTCCTCCTGTTTGTAAAGCCAGCACTTTTGTGACTTTAGTGATCCTTTGAATGAAAATTAAAGAATGATTGTTTTGATTTTTCTTACTATGAACTTTTAAGAGTACATTTGGTTTCAGAATGATTTTAGATACACAAATTAGCATGGTATTCAAAAATACAATCCAAATCAAAACACTGAAACAAAATCTCATACCCAGTTAACATGCAGCGTTAATTTGTATAATAGTCCTGTCAGAGTTAAGGAACCAATATTCACGCTACTCACATGTTACTATAAGATTTGACTGAGATGCCCCATACTCTTCTGTCTTCTCTGGAAGCCTCTTCAGGAAGGCATAGTATCTTTTTAAGCTCTACTTGCAAATGACACCTTTTTAGCATTTCCTGGGCCTTGACAATGCCAGGAACAGGTCAGCTGTGTGTATAGTGCTCCTTAGTGGGGCTTTGCCTGATGTTTTTCTTATGATCAAATTGGGACTGGAAGAGGAAATCCACAAGGTCTTTTTCTCTGTACTTCACATGAGGTCAGTTTGATTTCTTACTGTTCATATTTTCCTTGATCTTGTGAATGAGGCTTTTTTCCTTTCATTGAAAACAGATTCTTTTCTCACAGAATATACCTTAATTATGATTTATCCCCTCCCTCCATTCCTCCCGCTTTCTCCCCATCTCCTCTCACATCTGGGTCTATTCCCTTTCTATCACCAGAGTTGGACAAGGCAAACAAACAGAAGGAAAAGAGCTTAAAAGAAGGCACAAGAATCAGATACCCACTAACTCATATAGTCAAGAATCCCATAAAAATTCTAAAATGGAAGCCGTAATCTATTCACAGAGACCCTGGTGCAAACCCATCCAGGAACTGTGCATGCTGCTTCAGTCTCTGTGCATTCATATGAGCTTTGCTCATGTTGATTTAGAGGGTCTTGATGTTTGATGTCCTCCACTCCCTCTGGTTCATACACTCTTTCTGCTTCCTCTTCTATGGGGTTCCCTGAGCCCTGAGGGAAGTCACTTAATGAAAACAGTGGACAAGACTCTATCAGGTGTCTCTACTGTAAAGCACTTGTACTAGGAGGTCACTGTGCACAGATCATGTTTCTAGAGTGGAAGTAATAAATCATTTAGAACTGGTATGTGTTTGGGTGTGCGTGTGTGGGTGGGTAATCTATGTTTGCAACTTATTGAATAGCAAATTTACATCTATATGGATTTATAGGCATTTACTTTAAAAGTTGATAATCCATGTGGTTTTATTTTCTCCCATAAATGTCCCCATCTTGAGCCACCCATCCATTCATCTCCCTGTTCCTTTGATGTGTCCACAGTATTGTGTGTGTGTGGTGTAGGAAGTAGACAAAAGGAACACCAGTGACTCTGTATGCTGGTTTTCTTGCTTCCTGGCAGTATGTTTCAGGAGTTCATTGTCTGTTGACTGTCCCTAAGCAAAATCCAGTCGGGGTCCCTTTTATTAAAGGATAGCTAATAACTGATCTGTTGATTCACCACATGCGTGCGTGCACACAACACACACACACACACACACACACACACACACACACACGCACACACAGTGCTCTCTGTGGTTCTTTCTCATCTGTGAATTGGTAATGTCCTGGGGGATATTCTTTGCTGTTGGTGAAGGCTTTCTCTAGGGAAGTGTCTTTAAGAGGCCCCCTATTGTGAATTCTTAGCACCTCAATGTGCCCTGAGTTTAACATCTTCAGCTCCTCCTATTGATCTTGGCATAGCAGCTGACAGAAACTCTATCTGTATACTTCTCTAATCCAGGGATGAAGCTCTTGACTGAGGCATTTTCAATTCATGTAAGCCCACCAACCAAAGCGTCCATAGCTGAATCCATCTTTTCTTGTTTGAGTATTGGAGTGATCCCAAAGTGGGCCTTTTTTCTAATTTTACTGTCAAAAGGAATTCTAGAAGGCCTCTTACAGTTAGATGTTGTGAGGTGTGAAGGACACCATCCCAGGCACTTGAGAGGGCTATGCCAAAAGGTCTAGTAGTTTTCTTGACATCTGTTTTTCATGGCTTGCATTGGAAATTAAGAGCACATGTGACAGAGAGAATTCAAAGGAACTTAGTTTGACAAGTTCTCCCTGGAATCTTTTCATCTAGCATGGAACCTGGAGACAAGTGAGGGAGAGGGAGATCCTGTCTGCAGCTCTCACAAAGCCTTTTGCATATGACTAATAATTCCTTTTCAATGTGATAAATTTTCTCTTCTGTTATTGCATAAACATACTGAAAACATGTCAAATGTCACATTTTCATATGTGTTTCATGTGCTTTTGATATTAAAGGTCAGAGCTAGGGACTAACGCATAAACTAGTGGGCATGAGGATTGCTAGTGGAAAGACGTACTGACATCGCAAAGCTTGTACAGTGCTGCAGTATTCCAATAAATTGAGGTATTTTTTACTCAAGAAAGGGGCAACATGAGACCGATGTGCAGATGAAGCAGCATTCTGATAAGTGATATTTAGACATTATTAGATATTATGAAAATGTTTTGTCATCATACACAGAAGTACTTGGAGATTCTAAGTAAAGAAAGAGTATTAACAAAGGCTGGAAAATCAAGTGGAGAAGGGCTCAGCTGTAATATTACCAATGTCAGACATGGTGACCACATAGGGTGTGATAAAAGGTACAGCAAGAAGTGGAACCAGACAACAGGTCAAGGCTTGAACCTATTAACAAATATAGAAGGTTTTGATGGCAATCATATGAGAAATTATGGCAAATAAGTTTGTAGACATTTGAGCTGAATGAGAGAACTCTTTTGTCACCATTAATTCACTCATTTTTTAGACAAAATCTGTTATTTTGCAGCTGGTAATTGATAGTAAGAAGGGAAAATGAAGAAAAGGATGAATGATGTGATATGTCATCTATTTGTGAACATGGATGCTTGGGTGTGTATTGTATGTGTATGTGTGTGTATGCATGTGCGTATCTGTGTATATGGGTGTATGTGTATGTATGTGTGTATGTGTGTGTATATGTGTGTGTATATGTGTGTATGTGTGTGTATATATGTATGTGTATATGTGTGTATGTGTGTATGTATGTTTGTGTGTATGTATGTGTATGTTTATGTGTATCTTTATGTGTATGTATGAATATGCATCTGTATGTACATGTGTAGGTGTACTTAGAGTGAACCAAGGAAGACACAGGTATCCGCCTCTACCTTTCTCCCTTGCAATAATGTCTCTTACTGAACCTCTGGGCTGGCAGCCAGCAAGTCTAGCCATCCTCCCTTCTTGACCTCCAACAGCCCTGGGTTTACAGGTGGCCATATATAATAACTACATAGGCACTGGGCTCTGACTCAAGTCTTCAAGCCTGTGTAGCAAATGCTCTCTTAAGTGGAGCCATCTCTCCCTCTGCCATACTTAATTTATATGACAAGTTTCCTCAAAACTCACCATTGTTGTTGGTTACCTTTAAGTATACAATAGAGGTATTTGGTCTCAGTCAGTGTATGGTGATGCTTTAAATTATGCTGGAAAAATTGAAACTCACTTGGAAATTGAACTTCACTCTTAGAATAGTCATAAGTCTATTAAAGACATTTAATAAATAGTTAAAACTTCCTTAAAGGAAAACACATGATCCCAATAACTTCTTTTCCTTTTTTTATTGGATATTTTATTTATATTACAGATGTAATGCCCTTTCCCCATTTCCCTCCCACCCAGGAACCTCCTATCCTATCCCCACTCCTCCTGCTTCTATGAGGATGTACCCTCACACACATGCCCACTCCCACCTCCCCACCCTTGAATTCCCCCACATTGAGGCATCCAGCCTTCACTAGACCAAGAACTTCCTATGCCCAACAATGCCAACCTCCCCTACATATACAGCTGGAGCCATGGGTTTTTCCCTATGTGCTCCCAGGCTGGTGGTTTAGACCCTTGGAACTCTGGTTGGTTCGTATTGTTGCTCTCCCCATGGGGCCACAGATCCTTTCAGCTCCTTCAGTTTTCTCTCTCACTCCTCCATTGGGAACACCATGATCAGTTCAATGGTTAGCTGTGAGCATCCACCTCTGTATATGTCAGGCTCTGGCAGATCTCTAAGGTTAGCAAATATTTAACAAAAAATGATAAATTCTTTACCATTTCCTTCTGAAAAACAGTAACAAAATTACTGTTTCCTTATTGTGTTAGAATAGTATTATCTTAAAAACTAGTTTAAAATATTGAAAAGGTAAACCATAAGTCAATAACTCTTATGATAGATATGTAAAAATCCTCAACAAAATAGAAGCCAATCATATCCCACTATGTACTAGGAATTATAGTCTGAGGGCAGATGACATTCATTTCATTATTCACGCCTGGTTCAACATTTGAAAATCAATGTGACCTGTCATAGCAACACAAGCCTAAGGTAAGATGAAATCTTATCAACTGACGTGAGTACAATGACCAAGACAGAGACAGCATTTTAATAAGATAGAATCAGGGCTCACAAGAAAAACTTGGGTAAAGTTGGGAACAGAGGGCTTTGCCCACTTATCCTCAAACAACATTCAATTGCCATGCTGGAATTAAGGACAGGAAAATGGATACCATTTCTTTAAGACACAGACAAAGACAAGAAGGTCCTCTCTTAAAATTCTGACTCAAATTTGTTCTGGAAGTTTCTTTCTTAATACAAGAATAGAGCTGTGTGTGTGTGTGTGTGTGTGTGTGTGTGTGTGTGTGTGTGTGTGCATGTGTGTATGTGATGTATATGCACATGCATGCATATGTGTATGGGTATATGTATATGAATATGTATTTGTTAATTTGTTATTGCTGTTTAAATTTAAAATAGTTCTATTTAGAAAAGGCCAAATTGTCAAGAATGGCACCCAAATGTTAGAAATACCATAGTTACAGAATATGAGCTCCTGCACAATAACCAATAGCTTTGCTACATACTAGCAATTAATAATTGGAATTATAAGCTAAAAACAACTGCCAGTTATAGCAGCAAAGTAAAATATGTACAAAATATTTTCAGGCCCTATATGCATCTGTCTATAAATATTTGGTGAAATAAATTGTTACATTTAAATAAATAGAGATATATCATGATCATGAATTAAAACATTAAGATTTTAATTCTTCCAAATAAATCTACATATTTAATAAAATTTCATAAAAATCACAGTTATCTGTGAGAGATGGCAGCAAACTGATCCAAATGCTTCTGGTGTAATACTGAAAAATAAGAGCAGAGCTAAAAGCTCCCTAAAAATAAAATTTTACTATCTGAATAATATTCTATGTATGAAATATACTGAATAAACGGTAACCTTCTAAGAAGACTCAATGCAAGACTACAGTCATAGTCCAGCTGCTGGGAGAAATGTCTGAGAATTTGTTATATTTGAAAACTTGTCACCAAATTCACAATGATCTAGACTAGCACTTCCCAACCTATGGGTCACTCCCCATTTCAAAAAGGTCGCCTAAGACCATTGTTAAACACAGATATTTATTTACAATTCATAACAATAGCAAAATTACATTTATAAAGTAGAAATGAAAGTAATTTTATGGTTGGAATAACCACAACATGTGGAACCATATTGAAAGGTGGCAGCATTAGAAAAGTTGAGAAGCACTGATCAAGGCTTTTCTTGTTTTCTATTGTAACATTCGTAGTTTGCATTTCACACTTAGGTTTACGGTTAAGTATAAGATTGTGTTCAATATTTAAAACGAGAAATACTCTCTTTGACTCATTGCATCAGAGGTTGAAGTTCATAACCTGTTAGCCCAAGTGGCACTAAGCATCATGGTAGGAAAGCATGATACACAAAAGGCTGCTGATCCCATGGGGGTCAGGAAGTGGAGAATTAGACCCAAGGACAGCCTGTGCATGCTGCCTTTCTTCTCCTTCTTCTTCATTTCATTCTGGCCACCAACCTACATTAATACAGTTGCATTATTAACTGGTCACATTCCCGGCAGCCCCTTCTCCTCCATTACTCTCCCAGGAAGTCAACCATGTCTAGAAATTTCTCAAAGACCCTTCTAGAAACTCATAGGAGTTCTACAACATGATTGCATTGACAATTATAAATCAAGAGCAGCCACTTCCCAGAGCAGTCAATAATATTTAATGACAAAGGACTAGTAAAACAGATGAAGTAAGTGAGTCCAGAGCCCAGAAAAAGAATCACATAAATACAGCTGACTCATCTTTGGTAAAAAAAAAAAAAGGGGGGGGGGACAACTCAATGGTGAAGACATAGTCTTTACAACCATGTGCCAGAATACACACACATCCATATGCACAAAATGAACCTGGGTGCGGCCTTACATCTATGGCAAACCTAAATGCAAACCTGAACATAGACACCAAAACTCCAGAAGAACAAGAAACTATGGGGACACACATGGGTGCCCTTGAGCTTGGTGATAGGTGTTAATCAACAGTGTAACCGTGGAAGAAAATGCAATAGCTGGGCATGGATGACGTCCAACTTTCTCTTCAAAACACAAAGAGCTTCAAAAGACAAGCTGTAGAAAAGAAAAAAATAATTGCAAAATACTGTTTTCTGATTTATATCCAGAACATAAAAATAATTTTCTTTAAAACTAATCATAAGAAAAAAACCTCAGAATTAAAAATAGAATAATTATCTGCACAGATACCTTGCTAAACCAGATAAACTGCTTTAAAATCATATGTAAAATGGTAAGCAAGATAATTTTCATTAGGGAATACAACTTACCGAAAATGAGATATCAGTGCAAATCTGATATAATGGTTAAAATCGAATGATAATAATGCGCATTGTGATAACTGTTGTGTTAAAGGTGCAGGCCAACAGGAACATTCATTCCTTACTGATGAGAATAGGAAGTTAATTTGACAATATGCTAAGCTGCTATAGATAGCTTTATCATACAACCCAGCAACTGTGCTCAGAAGCACTTACCAAATTGATGTGAAAACCTGTGTTTACCCAGAAACTGACTCCATTGCTGTTGTGCTGTGCATAATCAACCACACTGGAATAAATGAAAATGTGTTTCAATGGAATAATGTATAAACTCACTCATTTATGATAAAATAATACATTACTCAGCAAAGTAAAGGTTTTAAGTATTGGATAAATTAGGAGTCCTAGTGCCAGTTGGAAAAAAAAACTCATCTGAAAAGATTATATATGATTATGGAGAAGATAAACTGTGTAGATAGTCAAAGTCGGAGTGCTTGAGGCATGACTGGAGGACTGACCAGGAGGAGCATGGGAGAGTTTTAGAGGAATTAAAGTATTTTGTAGAATGTCATTGTGATGGACATACCATACTATGTCTTTCTCAAAATCCACAGTAATTCACAATTCAAAGGGCAAACTTTGTCTGCAGATTTATTGTCAGATTCATTAAGACACCATGGGGGTCTCAAGATCAATGCAGAACATAAAAGCAAATCTAATTGTATTTTACATATGTTAAACAATTGAATCAAAGACCATAGGAGCTGAACATCAACACTGTGTCCCAGCTGATAGACAATGTCCCTATAGGATTTCAGGTTTGCAATTCTGATACTACTTTTCATGAAAACCAGCACTGTAGAGCAGATGGTGGAAGCCAGGCAAGAAAATTGTGGCAAGAAAATTCACAAATTACCTAAGTGCAACAGGATAAAATAGACATCGAATAATAGATCAGATTTGGAGTGACAGTACAAAATCACATCAGCTAGCTAGATTCTAGATAGGTAGATTAAGTATGGTGTGTGTGTGTCTGTCTGTCTGTCTGTCTGTCTGTGTTTTGTATATGTCTATGTGTAAAATCACATCAGCTAGCTAGATTCTAGATAGGTAGATTAAGTATATGTGTGTGTGTGTGTGTGTGTATGTCTGTCTGTCTGTCTGTGTTTGTATATGTCTATGTGTGTCTGTGTGTTATCTATGTGTGTCTGTGTGTGTGCATATAAATGATTGGCATGGTAAATAACAGGTGATAGTCATATATGAAAATATTTACAATATGAATACACACAGACTCATATAAAACTATGCATTTCCTTGCTATATCTATGGACAGGGTCCATCTCCACTGACACTTAAGTAGCAACAAAGTCCACTAAATGTCAAGTTTTGTTTTCAAGACAAGGAACAGGGTTCTTTGGGGATTATGGATAATTTTCTGACTGAGAACATGGAAGGCCAAAAGGACAGAAGTGTTCTTAAAGGAATACATGAGGCAAGAGTAACCAGGAGAATGCCCTAGATAAAACCCAATAGAAACACATTTTTACACAATGTCTAGCCCACTCCATCAGAGTCATAAAAGCTAGGTGGTATATGAGTTCTGTAAATATTTACTTTTCTGCTGAGAACAGTAAGAACTTTATTTCTAGTGAATTATTTGCTTCTCACAAAAAATCCTATAAAGTGGATACTATTTTTATTGTCATTCACACAGAAAAAGCAATTTTCCCCAAGAATCATATGTCTTATAATTGGAGTTGAGAGTATGGTCACTTTATTGGCCACATCCATTGACTAATGGCATAGGTCACCCAATCATAGAGATGTTACATAACTATGGAGTGAACCACAGGAGTACTACAGAACAGAAGGGGCTTTTCCTCTGATTATAATCTATAAGAAATCTCAGCTTTTGTGGTTATAAGTGTGTTCATTTATTTTTTGTCTTCCTTGAAATAAAATGCATATATGGGTGTATTTTCTTCAATAAGTAACTGAATTGTTTAGAAGGTTGTCAGTGTAGTCTTTGCTGTTCCTCCCTGTAGGGTCTTTTTCTGCGTCTTTGCTATGAACGAACCCTTAGGGAGTGCCCCTCAAATCCTGCCCAGTCATGCCAGCAGCCTGTACAACTGCAAACCAATGTCATAAATGATAGACATTTTCTAATCTCTCTTCTGTGGATGCTGCTCTTCCTAGCTGCTCGATGGGGTAGAAATAATTCAAGCTAGTCAAAATGACAGTAGGTCCAAGACTAGACAAAGTGGTGCTCTTTGTTTACATGATGGTGGAATAAATACAGATATATAGAGCTGAATTACTTAAACAAAATTTATTAACTAAAGTTCAATGTTCAAGTGAGTTGTTACTGTTACTCCTGGCCAGCAGATACAGATGCACTGACCAAGCCTGGAGTCACCCTAGATATCACAGGGTAAACTTAGTGATGGCTAAGCGGAGACTCAGGCATCTGATGCCTTCTTGCTTCTATACTTCCCCTCATCAGACTTAGCATTCTGGCCACCGAGAATCATTTTCTATAGTATAAGACTTCCTTCTCTGTGTTTACTTTGTTTCTTAACGTATCCTCTGACAATTTCATTCCTACTGAGTCTGGCACAGTTTTTGCCCACATTTTGTCTATGTCATCTTTCCCACCAAAACCTTCCTTGCAATGGTCCTCTTCCACTTTTGTGTTTTGATGTTTAACCTATTGAGGCTGGTTACCTGTCCATGAATGGAAAGTTCATTTTTTTTTGTAAAAATGTCCTTAATGTCTTTACTTACCTGCCAGGTGATTCTGCTATTTATGTGATTTCTGTTCTCCTGGGTGTGAAAAGGTCTTTGACCCATAATGTGTGGGAACAGGATACTGTGTAACAGCTGGGGACTGGCTATCAAACAATGGAACAGCTCCCTTCTCTTTCTAAATGCAAAAGCTAGATAAATAAGTCTTAGGTTTTATTTTGTTTTGTTTTGTTTTAATTCAACAAAGAGTAACTAAAACAAATGCTTAAAACCAATCCATTTTCCTTTCTATACCTTTACTGGCAGTTCAATAATCGCAATAGAAGTCATTTGGTATTTATTTAGGATGCAAGCTTCTTAAACCATGCTGATTTTAAAACCACCATAACTCTCAATAAATGACCTGTCTGCTCTCTCTAAAATGGGCAGCTCACCCTGACCTACAAGCTCCACAGTTGCACAAACTAAAAGGCACCATTCCCACCTTTTGTTCTGATCTCTAAAGTCACATCTGACTTGTTCTCAAATAAGGAGCATCTTTTCTTTGTCCAGATCACAGAGTTCCAGTTCAGTCATTAAACCTGTTACTACAATGCACAGAATAAGGAGCTGGAAGCTCACATGCTGTCACTCAGTGTTCACAAGACCAAAGTGCACGATACTGTGGGAAGTGAGAGCCCTGTTTGGGGCTCTCCCAATAGGAAGAGAGATGACGACGAGCACTCTACTTTGAGATGTGATTGATAGCAAAATCTACAGGATTTCCTGCTTTATTTTGTTTTTTTAATCTACTCTAATGTTTAAATTAAGAGGTTCCTGATTCTTTAAAGGACTTTACTCAGATCCATGTCATGTGAATTCCATGGACGTGCACAGGAAGAGCAATATACTAACAGCACATCATACCTGTGGGTGTCACCATGCCCACATTTGCCGGCTGTCAGGCTTAAAGAGTTCCTGAACATTATGCCTTTCAGGTAAAGTCAGAGGAAATAGTTTAAATAAACACGGCAGCATAGATGACCCAGGCTGGGTGATTTTTCCCCTAGAACGACACAGAATCCTCTGTATTTTAACTAGATAACCTCCCCCTGAGAGAGGATTAAACACTGGAAGTTGATTGTCAGCAGGTTTCAAAGGCAAGCTTGCTGCCATATAAATCCCTTTATCTGTAAGCATCTTTTCATTTGGGGAAAGTTAATGAATACAGTGATAAGTGTCATTTAAGAATCTCTGGTAACTCATTAGCAATTTTGTTCACAGTGTCTCAGGCCACCATGCCTTTTCCTGAGACACAGAGTGCTGCAACTGGCCACAGCACTAAACTCCCCCCATGCTGGGAAACTCTCTCCTGCAAACAGGAATTTACAGTCTGAAAAACCAAATGTCCCTAACTCCACAGTGAATTTAATGTGGAAATAAGACCTGCATGAAGAAGCACTAAGCAATTTTAAAATATCAGATTAAAACACAGCTGTTCAAATACATATTTTCAAACATTTTAGATCTTAAGAATGTTTGCCTAGAGGAATTTTTTCAATCATTTCTCATGTAATATTCTGGCCTTGAAAGTGCTAAAATTCCAGTAGGAAGCCACTGGCAATATTTCTGTTTATTAGAAAATGAAAAGTGGTATCATATAACTCTGGATTCAGATCAAATTATAAAATGAGTCATTTTTAAAGTGTCAGGTTTGACTATCTGTTGAACATTTTATAAATCTTTTAGGAACTTGGAAGTCAGAGGCAAATTCGTAAACACAAAGAGAAGAAACTAGTATAAGTTTCTAATTCTAGCTTCATTGCTTTTCTCATTATAGGAGAGTATGTACTCACTATAGAATAAGTAAAAGGATAGAATATAAGCATATGTGTCTATAATCTAAGTAAGAGCTATCTACATAATATTACATATCATGATTATTGAGTACCTTCACATTCTGTAATACTGACTTCAATCTTATACCTGAGATAATAAGGATATATCCTATATCCTGGTCTATTTGTGCAATGCTCTGCACAAGTACTTCTCTATAATTCTTAACTAAAACAAACAAAATGTACAAGTGGCAAAATTTAATCCCTATTGTCCATGAGGCAGATAGTCCACAATTCATTTGATCATGTTTTTGTTGGATATTATAAACTAATGAGACATAAAACTAACTGTAAAACTGAATATGTGCAAATATCAAGACTCTTGCATTGTTTCTTACTGTTTTACCATTAGGGAATTAGTTAAAACAAAAAAAAAATGTACTGAATGTTGAGTCTGTGTATATGTCAAGAGCTTCACAGATCATGAAGTGTCCAGATCCGGCTGTCGTACAGTGTGACAGTACCCATGTCTGCTGGAGACCTCTTGGTAGCTACAAAATGTGCATTGAATTCTGCTTTGTCAGTTTCTTTTACAGAAAGTCCTTGAGTTGCTCTTCCAGGTGCAGGTGTACAAATGACGTTTGATGTCAGTAATACAGGCTTCTGTCTGCAGGCTTCCTTTTTATACTATCTTCTCTTTTACAACTAGACATATTCTCATTCTGTCCAAGTATTTACAGATAACATGCTGCTTCTTAAGGAAATATATTCCAGAGAATCTGCCAGTGAAAAATGCAGCAGGTCTTTCCCCAAAGACCCTCCCTGTCCTGACCAAATCCCACCCTCCAGCCAGAGCTGTTGTCACCAATGTCAGACACGGAGTTCCATCTCAGTCACTTTCCCAGTGTTTGATCTCCTACAGTGCTGATGAGTTGCATATATATTCCAGTCACATCCAAGAGCCTATCTTCTTGTTGTCACTCTCAAAACATTACTCAGGTTTTATGGGAAGTTCCAATTTTTCTTTATGACTGTCTTTCCATTATGACTCTAGATTGAAATTTCATCTCCTTTGAAAATACCTACCTACAACATTCTTTCTGGCTGTTCTGTGGTTTGACTCTTGACCTAGATTCTCCTCAAAACTCCTAATGATTTTCTAGTAGTAGCTTAATATGATTAACATCAAGGCCCCACGGCAACACGTAGAAGGTCAGAGCTTGCTGAGGCTGCCTTACCAATTGTCAAGATGCTGATTTAATTCATTAGCCAAGTCTGTCATAAGGCAATGTTGCAGGCTGTAAGTCAACTAAGTTAATCTGAACGTTTCTGCTCAACCAGAACAAAGGCTTTCAATACATGATACTACAAGCTGGGTATATGTGTTGCCCTAAAAGAAAAACCTAGGCTTCTCTTCTCTTTCCCTTCTGAATCGTTCTCTTTTCCTTTTCTAAGAGAGAATGCTGTGCTCTACCTCACATTGTTGGATATTATATTAACTTAATGTGTTTAAAGCTTCATTGACAGGTTTCTAAAACAAACTCTTACCACATTGTCCCTAAAAGGCTTTTTATTTTTGCTCATTAAAATTATGATCCAAAATGTTCGTGCACAAAAAGGAAATCTCATGTGGAGGACCATCTATAAATATCCGTGGTGCTGATGACTTTCTAAAAGCCACTTATCTGCTTAGTTGCACTTATTATTCTAATTTCACAAATACTTATTTTCTCTTGAATAGGAAAAAATGTTTCTTGAAGAGTCAACTGTTTCCCAAACCCTTTGATACTGCTGGTTTGCTTGCTCACTTCACACAACACCCCCAAGCACCAGCTGAAGCAAGAATGGAATTAGAAAGCACAAAAAGCTCTGAACAAGCCCCAACTAGGGCACTGAGTGAAGTCCTAATAGGAGGGTGGAAATGTGTCCTTTTAAGGGCAGATAGAATAAGCATTGCCTATATCTGCGATTTATGGTCATTTTTATGTTAGTCAGTAGAAGACGGCATAGCCATATGTACCTGGCTGCTACTACATTTGGCAGCTCCATTCTAATATACTAAACATATTGTTAAGATTCCATGTTTAGCAAGAACACAAAGGATAATGTGCTAATCATCTGTATATCAATATGTTAAAATATCAAAGAGAAAGAATGAAAAGGAGGGAGGCTTATTTTGAACTGCAGTTTTGAATTGCTCAGTCAGAATTGATTGATAAATTGCTGGGGTCTGAGCAGGGCAGAGTATCATAATAGCAGTAGGTGAAAGAAGAGGAGGCCACTCAACATGGAAGGCAGGAAGCTAAAAAACGGAGAAATGAGGGTGGAACAAACACTTCCCTTCAAATAGGTGCCCTCACTTATGTCTAATTTCCTTTCAGGCCCATTAGCCTAGCGTCTTATGAATTCACTAATGCATCGAAGAAAGCAGACTCGTGATCTTCACCTTACCAGACACCCTATCTATAAACATTTCTGTATGTCAACTAAGTCTTCAACATGTGAATTATCAGGGAGTCACCTTATAATGAAGTCACAAGAAATAAACACAGCATACAGAATAAAGTGACAATTACTTTAAATTCCTTTCCTATCAGATGTTGACATCACTAGTCAAATGAAGCAAATTTCATACTAGTTCTTGAGAATCAAATGAGAGAGAGAGAGAGAGAGAGAGCATTTAGTTTCATATGATGCCATCTATAATAAAAGTTATTTCTTAGGTTTCCTTACACTGAAGTTCCAGCCCCTATGATACATGAGAGGTACCTGGAAAACTTTCTGGACCGAATCAGTGACCTTTCTCTCTCTAATTTTCCTTCTGGCTGTTGAGAAAATAAAGACAATGGCTGACAATCAAGCCACTTAATTAGGTGATGAAATAAAAAAAACTCAGTGTGAGAATGAAAGTTCAATATAAATTGATTTTTCTCCTGATGACATCACAGAACTACCCAACAGTTTTTCACTGTCAATCTCCACATTTTACAAGAAATAGAAATAAAATTGCATGTACTTTAAGATACAACTATTGTATTAATTTTCTACAACAAGTAACTAAACCTGAGCTTAATTTATACATACCTGTTACTAATGCATGTTATTAGATGTAAACTAACATACATCTAATAATAAGCAAAGGCTCTTATTTCCCATATGAAAGTTGGATTATATTTAATAGAATAAAATGGGCATTATAATGGCAAAGATTTATTATATGCTATAATAACAACCATCTTTATTTTGAGTCAATTTTATGACTGGCTATCACACATATGGCCTAACAATAGACCTAGTAGTTTGGGCAGCTGTGACTGCAGACATTTGGGAAAGCTAAAATTCATCATATATATTCACACACACTTGTGAATATATATTATATATATAATTAACTTTAGCTTTCCATATATATATATGTATATATATATAATCTTTCTTTTTATAATTATGTGTGTATATGCATATGTACATATATACATGTATATATGTGTGTGTATATATGTTTGTGTATATATATGTATAAATATATGTGTATAAATGTTCATAAAATTCCTGAATTTTTCACAAATATAACTTGTATCCAGAGTCTCATGTTCTCAGACTATGTCCTCTCATTACAAAGAAAAGATCTAAGATGTTATCATCTCCCCTATATACTAAAAAGTGTGGTCTACAAAAAGCATTAATATTCATTAATGTTGTACGGTTGGCATCTGCTAGGTTCAGTTGCAGGCTAGTTACTCAGTCCCCTGTATCAGTCTCATGACTTACAGTACCCAAATCCATACTCTGATTAAACTGTAAATACTCACAGGTCATGAACTTAAGCTTGTTTACAAACTGGAGACTTCCAAGCCACATGCACAAACATGAATATTTAGTAATAATTAAGAGCCAGATTTCTACTGCACAGTGTTAAAGTTCTTTGTAAGCAAAAACTTATGTGCAAACTCAGTGGTAGTGATTAACGAAATGGGAGGACAAATGAATATCAAAATAAGCTTCTGATTGGACCAAAGCATACTCATGCTAAAGCTGACACTCCTGACTTACCATCGCTCTTCCTCATACAGTGCCTTTCCTTGAATTTATGTGCTGCTAGCCTGCCAGAAGGTTTTGTTTCTATTGAAAAACTAGGCAGTAAAAGGGAGCGATTGTACTCAGTCCCAGGATGTAGAGATATAAATGTTGAGGAATCCTTCAGTCTAACTCATGTACTTATACTTGATGTGCATCCATCTTCTTGCAGGTTGTACTGCCTCTGTTACATCTGATAAGAAAGCAGTGTCCATGGCAGAGACTACTGTGTGCTGCCCATAATAACCTTCCTTCCAGCAGCAGGAAGAGAGCAACATCAAGAGAGAGCATGGGTCAGATAGCCACACTTGGAATGGTGGCTAAATGGCTCTCATGTGAAATAAGGCTAAGGAACAATTAGAGAAGGCTTTGCCA
Organism: Mastomys natalensis; assembly: GCA_021653895.1. Taxonomy (NCBI): domain Eukaryota; kingdom Metazoa; phylum Chordata; class Mammalia; order Rodentia; family Muridae; genus Mastomys; species Mastomys natalensis. Next base: position 1,311,825 of record JAJTUV010001064.1, read on the forward strand.
CTAATTTCATAAAGATTTTTCTGTGATGCAATAAGTGGAAAGCTGGTATTCTTCCAGAGGCTGAGTATTTATTACTCAAGTACAATGTCTCCTGGAATTCAGAAGAACCAGCACAGGAAAGAAAATGATCTGGATGAAATCATCTGATAAATTAGTCAACTGCAGTGCAAGTCTTACAGAGCACCCTGGACAGAGGGCTCACTTCTTCATCTTGCCTGGCCATGGGGATTACATTAATGCAATTTCTAGACATTGTTAGGGAAGGAAACAACATGGGAGTTGGAGTTTCTCAGGTCCCTTATAATTTCTCACATTTTATATTCTCCTTTTGAAATGGACTATCCCAGTTTATAACAACTTGTTAAACAAACAGTAACATTTCAAAAACAATATGAGAAATACAGGAAAGTGAAAGGCAAGGAGAAAGGCTAAGAAATATCATCCTCTGGACTCAATATGAGCATTGAAATCATTAGCTTAACTGCAGCCAGTTATACTAGGCATGCATATGACTTATTCTATCAACAATCAGTCATGGAATGTGATGGGGCTCCAGGAAACACAACCTTTACTGCTGAACTAGTGACTAGTCACAGAATCTGGGAGAGTCACTGTTGTGTATGTACTCTGAGCTGAACAGATTGCAACAGATAGCTCCAAACCAATAGTCAAATTGATGGCACAGGGTGCCCTCCTCTTTGAGGCACAAAAGCAAAATGGATATATATGAATCCGAGAAAAAGTTTTGTGAGGAGTGGATGGACAGGAGTCACAGGGACACGGAAGAAGATGGAAATGGATAGCTGTCAGCATGCATTACGTACGTACATGTAAGAAATTAAGTACAAATTTAATTAACTTTTAAAAACTGTCAACATGAAGGAAGAAGCAATGTGTCATCTGTCATATAGTGATGGATTGTAATTCAAATCATACTTTCTAAAGGAAATTAAAGGAAATATGATTACATACACTCTGTGTGATGAAATAGTATTTCCAATGGATATAATGAACAGTGGATATTAAAAAACTAATATTTTTAAAGTGTCATACACTCAGGATGATTTGACAGATTGAATTCAATACCTATCAGAATTCAAGTGACCTTTTACATAGAATTACAAAAAAGAGCATCTAAAAATACTATACAAAAGATTCGATCTTAAGAACAGTAAAGTTTGAGATATTATACTTCCTACTTTAAAGTATATGATAATACTATTGTAATTAGAACAGCATGCCCTAAAGACACAGATATGCTAGGCGTGGGACAGAATAAAGTTAGATAAATACACACATATATGATCAAATGATCCTTTACAAAGTATTGACACTGCACAGTGGGGCATATAGGCTTCTCAGTAAATAGCTTGGGAAACTAGACACATGTACATGGACAAATGAGGTTGGACTCCATTCTAGTGCTACACACAAAAATCAACTCAAGATGGATTAAGTACTTTACAGATAAAACCTAAAAATAAACAATTCATAGAGAAAAACAGGGAAAGTTTCATGACACCCCTTAATCAGTGCTTCTTGGCTAGGACAGAATCAAGACAATACTGCAAATTAGTAGTACTATATCAGAGTGGTGCACTGTAACAGTACCTTTTATTCACCTTGATGCTATAATTGTCATCACAGAGGCTTATTGCCTCTGTCTGATAACCTATGGAGTCCTGGAAGCTTCTAGCCTCCTTACAATCTAATCTAGACCTAGAATGTTTTCAACTTTGTGCCTTACTGCTGAATAATCTGACCGTTTTTGTTTCTTTTTAACTTTGACTGCTGGTTTACTCGTCTGTTCTGGCTGCAAACTGCTCTCAAGGCTGATTGATTCAAGCTGGTTTTTTCAGCCTCTGACTGAATTGTTCTGCCTTGGCTTCATACAAACATTGAAATTATGTTCTAATTTTCTGGTCCTTCTCATTCTCTGGTGCATTCTATCTTTAATTGTGTTTAGCTTGGATTCTCTCTGCAACCTGGCTCTACACAACTGTCCTGGGAAAATTGCCCTCTCTCCTTTTTTTCTCTCTGCAATGTTCTCTCTTAAGTAGCCTCTCTTTTCTCTCTGTTCTTGTGAGAGTTGGGCATATCCTAGTCTCTCAAATCATTCTCTGATTTGTCATTTTGTCTGCCTCTCCATTAGACATAACTTTCAACCATGGGTGCTTCTTTCTACATAACTTTTCCTTCATTGTTGGGATTAAAGGTGTGTGCTAAGGGCATGTCTGTATTCCAGCTAAAGTAGCCATGTTACTGGATTAAAATTCCTCTACACTGCACAGTTATGAAAAAATGAAATAAGAAGGAAACCTGTGGAATAGGAGAAAGAATCCCCTAATATCTACCTGAGATCCAAAATACAAAGAGAAAACAGGACTGGTATAAACACCAGATCTTAAACAGTTGTCAAAGAAATTGGATGGACTTTTCCACCCACAAATGATATACAAGTTACCACGCAGTGTGCAAAAATATGCTCTGCTTCACTCAGCACAGGAGAAATATAAAGGGCTTCTCACTGGTTAAATGGACATTGTTAAAAATTAAAAGAAGAAACTAAAGCACACGTTGGTGTAGAATCCCCAGTGTACCCTGGTGGGAGAAAATACCCACAGTGGAAGAAGGTATTGAAGGGTGGGTAAGGTGGTCTGCACATAATAGAAAATAGAAAACCACATGATTCCATTTCTACTCAAAAGACTTTGAATCAGGTTCTCCAAGAACTATCTGAACTTCCACACTCTTCCATCATTGTTGACAACAACCTTGATATGGTAACAGCCTCAAATCCTATGACAGATTAATGAAAAAGCAAACATGGTACACAACACAATTGAATATTACTCAAGCTTTAAAAGAATATAGTCCTGTCATAATTAATAGCATGAATATACCTTGGGAACACTGTAAATAAAATAATTGAATAACAGGAAGATCACTATTACCAATACCATTTAGATGAAGTTATAAAATAGCTTAAATAGAGGTCAAAAGTAGAATGGGCAAGGAGGCAGGAGAAATGGAGTAATGGAAATTGCTTCCAATGAAAGAAAATGTTCAGTTATTAAAAAAAATAAGTTCTATAGATTTTTCTGTACAACAGTGCAACTATGGGCAACAGTACTGCTTTCTGCACTTTCAAATTCATTAAGAGGTAAGTTCCAGGGCTACCTCAGTGGGTAAAGATGCTCAGTGGGTAAACTGCTTGCCTTGCAAGCAGGAGGAACTGAGTTCAAGCTACAGTCTACCCAACCTACATTAACTAGACAAAAAAAAAAAAAATGAGCATGTTGAATGTACTTTAAGCTGTTTGCTGGGTCAAAACAGGAGGATTCCTAGGCATGACTGGCTAGACAGCCTACCTATTAAGGCAAGATTGATGCTCATGGAGACTTAGACTCAGAACCAAACATAACAGGTTGATGGATCATGTCTGAGGAATGACACCCATCCAAAGCTTCTTGCCTGCACCAGAGACTGTACCTCAGTAGTAGATCACCAGGAAATGGAAAAGGAAAATGAATGTTTTTAGTATTTAGAATAAAAAACTACTTCTGAAATGTTTAGTCCCATAGGACAAAACACTGATTCACAGTTCTAGACACTGAGACAGAAGGAGGAAGATTTAAAAAAAAAAAAACCAACTTTTTTAAAGGCTAAAGCAGACCCACTAAATTAGAGTTAATTTTTGGTCATGTTCTTCCCATCTCACTCAGATTGACTTTCTGTCATTTTCACAGATTTCTTTGTATTTCTGAGTTTAACCCTCTAATCTTATTTGTTAAAGATCCACTTAAGATATTCCTTCTCTGGGACCCCACTGAGATGATGAACTTTCTCGGTCTAATTCTGTTGGTGGCTATCTATACTGTGTTAAAATTCATACAACTTCACACCACAAAAATAAAATCTTAAATAGCCCTCAGTCTTCTGAAGGCCTTCACTCTTGCATAGACTATTTGAATCTTTCATACTATAATTTCTTTGTTAGTTTCAGCAATAAGCTAAGAACACAGGCAGAACATTTTAATCTATGCTCATTATCATGACTTCTGTTTTGTTTGGTGGCCTACAGCATGGCACACAATTTCTCTCTAACATCAGATATAAATGTGAAATATAAGTATGAATTCCTTTCCCCCATAGTAAATCTACTCACCAAAGGGAATATTTAACAGCAGACAAATAAACAATCTAGATCGACTAAGAAATTAGAAAATTGTATCAATTTAGTTCAGTCTCATTATATAGCTCATGGTGAAGTCAATGATGATGACTGCTTTCAACCACTGTAGAGTCATTCATTGTACACTAGATTCAGCATTGGACATGTATCAGCCACAACTAGTACTACCTTGCAGGAGAAAAGAGAACACTTTGGATGACATTGTCTGTAGGCATATATTTTTCACAGTCTACTTTAATAAGGGTTCAACCTCCCCTCTAGCCCACCACCCATCAGAGTAGTAGAAAAGAAAGGTTACTAGGATACAGAGGAAGTGATCTTATTTAGAAATAGTTCTTTGAGGATGATTCCAATCTTTGTTTTTCTCAGTCCAGTCCACTAGCAAACATCAAACACGAATCACCAAGGGCAGTTCAATCCAGAAGCAACTGCAAGGCTCACCAACTGACCCCAGTCAACAGAACTGACAATAAGCAGCAGGGATCTCTTGAGAAATACTTTGTGAGTTTCTCTCCACAAGTCACAACAAGCTAAGCTTAGCAATGCCATGAAAGGCAAACCAATATATATTCATTGTCAGTGAAGACCAGCGAAGTGGAACAAGGTAAACCAATGCTCTAGTGCCCATTGTGTGAGGTGTCATTTTATATTCTTTGTAAATATCAAATGCCCTTTCATGTTTCTGCTATAGCAATGTATCCTTCCACCTGTGCCTGCTTCAAAAATATTCCTTCACGTTTCTGCTTTAGCAAAACATCCTTTCACCTATGTGACCAGCAAAACATCATTTGACATAACGACTTTCCAAAGAAACCAGAAGTTTCCATTTCAATTGTGTGTACTTAATATTGACATATGGGTTAAACCTAGGAGATCATACATTGTGCCAGTTCTGCTTAGTGGAATTTAAATTGCAACTTTACTCCTCACTACTAAGACTTGTCAAACATCTCTCAACTTATTTCACACCGAAGATCATCTCTACCAGGCTATACAGCTGTATGGATGATATATAACAATGATACTCATAAAATATATATAAAAAGTAACATACTATGTCTTTTCATGTCCAAGGCTCCATTCTAAGCACTATTCCATAGCATAAATCACTTGTATTTAAAAACTAAAATCTTCTATAGATCAGTACTCTTATTTCCATACTGCCATAGACAGGAAAGCTGAGAGGAAATCAACTTTGTATCTTTTCATATTTTTTATATTTCCTTCATTTTATTCATTTATGTGTTCTCCAGATGAAAGTCCTGGGATTCATGTATTCTGTATAAGAACTCATTGGGCTGTATCCACCTCCAGGTTTCAATTTTTAAATTGGGACACAGATTCTTGCTAAGATTCCCAGACTAGCTTTGAACTCGCTTTATAGTTCAGGCCTTAAACTTATGATCTTCTGCTTCTGCCTTCCAAGTGGTCCAGAATTACAGGCCTGAAAACATTATGTAATTCAACAAAGGTCATATGCTAACTGATTGAAAACTGAGAATTGAGGTTCAGTATGCCCACTCCAGTCATCACCGTAACACAGCATTACCTTAATTAAGCAATTCAGCATAGTGTAGCTCTTCATTCGTGCCTGTGGCTGTAACTGTAGTATTTTTATTTTGTATGGACTTTCATAAGCTCCATACTGTCCAGGGCAATAAATGTTAATGAAGTAAATAAAACCAGTTTGCTGACTCTATTCATTTTGTCATATTTTACTTTTAACAATGCAATAAAGACATAAATTTCTTTTTAATGTCATTCCCATTCATCAAAAAACAAAACTTCCACTGTAAAAATGTCCCAGCTCTCTCTTTGAGCTCTAGACCAAGATTTTTTTACCTACATTCTGACACTTCAAGATTTATATCATCCTGAACATACTGGATATAGTGAATGGATAAAAGAAATGGGGCATAAAACTGAACGAAGTGGAAGATCTAGCTCATTCTAGTGAATGAATTGTCTTCCCTCCAGAAGAGACAGAAGGGACCTGAGAGTGGAGAAAGAAAAGAAGGGGGTTAGTGGATTGACCAATCTTGCTTGTACTCTATGCTAATACCAGGTCCCCAAGACTAACCAGAGATGAGAGATTCCACATGTAAGACAATAAGTGACCTGCCCCCAAGTTATTTCTGGTTGGTAAATAAAAATGTCAACAGCCAATAGCTAGCACAAGAGACATAGGTGGGGTTTAGGTTTCATGGGCTTGAGGTTGGAGGAGAACACAAGGGAAGAAGGAGGAAGGAGAAGGAGAAGCTGCCATGGGCTAGGAGTCAAGTGAACATGGCCCCAAGAGCTGGCCAATTGGAGTTAAGAGCAGCCCAGATGAAACATAGTAAATAGTAAATAATGACTTGGGGTTATCAATAGGAATGTAGATTCTAACAGCATAGAGGCTAGGTATCTGCCCAGTTCTTGTGTTGTTTAAGGTTATGTAAATATAAAACCTGTGTGTGTGTGTGTGTGTGTGTGGTGTGTGTGTGTGTGTGTGTTGTGTGTTTTTATCCTGGAACTTAAATGATCTAAGGCAGGGTAGAAACTCCAGGGGGGATTAAAGAATTTCTACAATAGAATGGAGGAAGAAAGAATCAAACAGAAAAGATCCTTAGACCAAAGGAGGGTAGGAAAGGGGAGGCAGGTAGTACAACACATTCCAGAACATAGAAGGTTGCTCAGAAGTAGAAACTAAAATGGCACAAAAGATCTAGGTCTCCTTTCAAATGAGAGCCAGAGCTCCACAATGTCCTTAAAATGGGTTCCTGTTCTTCCGTGTGAAGTTGAGTATTGTTCTTTCAAAGTCTTTAAAGAAATTGTACTGGAGTTCTGACTGGGAATGCTGCTGAATTTGTAGATTGGTTTTGGTAAGATGGCTGTTTTTACTAGTGTTAATGCTACTGATCCATGAGCATGAAAGGTCTTTCCATTTTATGATGCTTCTTCAAATTCTTCCTTTAAAGATTTTAATTTCTTGTCATACAGGTCTTTCACTTGCTTGGTTAGAGTTACACCAAGATATTTTATATTGTTTGCGGCTGTTGTGAAGGATATTGTTTCCCTTATTTCTTTCTCAGCCCATTTATTATTTAAGTATCCTGCTTGATGAGAAAAGGGTGTGCCTCATGGTTCTTCTGTGTTCTGATTGCCTAAAGCCTGGGGGACTGACTGTGTGAAGAGAGGCAGAGATGTCCTCAGAGAGGTTCCCCTCTTTTGGAGCATGTAGATAACCTTGTATAAAGTGAGCAAATCCCCAAGTTCTTACCCGTAGGTAACAAGCCAGTATCATTTCTCCATCAGGAGATGCAGCCCCATAGTGCTTCCCAAGACAGCACATACAATCGGAAGGTTCTAGAACCTATCAGACACCTTCAAATAAGGTTTCTGATTTGATCCTCACAGTAACAGTATCCAATATAACAAGTTGCTGCTTTGATACTGATCTGAATTTTTCTGTTTTCTAATTCATGGCATTCAAGTTTGATTTCTAAAGTTAATGGCTTCAAAAATCAACAGCAAGCATCCCTCCTAGGCATCCTTTCATGACTGCTGTGTGTGGCATCAATTTTGCTGGTTAGAGGATACTTGAGGAAATCATCTCACCTGGTGGTCCAGCTTTGCAGGGAGCGTCATTATCTCCACAGTTGTACAGTTCTAGCCTTCTATTTTCTAAGCTTTCATTGGCAGAGAAGAGCAGAGCAACCTTTTCTGTCATCAGTGAAGACTCTGCAAGGGAGCTCACTGTGGCTCCAGGGGACCACACTTGTTCAGCCTTGGCCCCTCTAACTGAGAGGAGCCTCCACATGCCATTTGTAATACCCCTTGATGATTATCAACAAGAGCAGCTGATTGTGTGTCTTGTATTTGAAGTGCTGTGAGGTAGCTGAATCAGTGATATTTTCTAAAAACTGGAAGAAAAGCTGTGCTCAGGGTTTTTCTTTAACTGAGAGCATGGAGCTACGATTAAGTAAAAAGATGTAACATGTTCTGTAAGCCTAATAACGGGACACTGAATTACATAAGTATAAAATGGAAATGTGACAACATATTTCAGATTCAAATTTATTTTTTCCTCATTTTCATGTATGCTTGCTTTTAAAGTCCACATAAAGACAAAAGTAGCCTCCCGTTAATCAGTCTCTTCTATCGTCTTGTGCCCTTACATGCTTCTTGTATTTTTGAAAGATTTACTTCTTTATTTCTATACAATTATTTATTTGTGTGCTTATATGAGTGCATGTGTGTGTATGTGCATGCATGTGCATGTGTGAGTACCTGTGTGTATGCACATTCATGAGTCACTGAAAGAATGGATCTGGAAACCAAATCTGAGTCCTCTAAAGAATATCAAGTACTTTTAACAGCCAGGCTGTCCCTTTAGTCCTGAGTCTCTTAAAATTTAGTTGGTTTGCAAAACTGGATCGATTGTAGTTAGAAATCTAATATTAATTACTCTTTACATATTATCAACAGCATAACATACAGCACATTTTACCATCATTCCATGCGGAAAATGCAGGCAGGTAAAGAGATCATTACCCTGTGGAGGTTTTAACCTGCCTGCAACAAAATTAAAACATATGGGCAATAATAAAATAAATGTTCACAGGCCAAGTATCATAGCCAGTCATTATCTCTTCTGAAGAACCAAAGAAGAAATAAACATAATTATCTCATAAACAATTTTAGTTAGACTACAAATGGGTTCCTAATACTGAATCCTTACAACAGCTGACAACAAAAGATGGTAGGATTTTACAAATACAATACAGAGTTGTAATACTGGAATATATTTGAGTCTTTCTCCTTACAACAGTGTAACTTTTGTAATAAACTATAGGGGATTGTTTTAACTTAATAATTCTTTTGAAATTGAAAAATCCTTGAGAAACATTACTGAATCTTCCTTGCTCTTTCAGAGAGTTTTAGTAGTTAGCTCCCAGGAAATGTTAATTGGTGCTCAAATCTCCACCAGTGGCTATGCAGGGACTTGGCTAACCAGATGCTAAAACATACTCAGTCAGAGGGTAGGAGGGAATAAACATGGACTGATCTGTATTTATGTGGTCAGGCTTGGAAAAATTCTCTGGAAACTCTTGAAACCTCCTTCTTAATACCTCATTACTAATGAACACTGCATATGTTACCAATGTGCTATTCATAACTCTAAGCTTCTGTGGCCTTGACAATTAACTAGCTGCCCACCAAATGTCTCCTTTTCTCTAAGAACATAAGAAAGCAGGTTGGAAGGAGCCTGGGTCCCTGAATGTGTGTGTCAAAGAAAACACCCACTAATTAGGAACAAACACACATGACTCCTATAGAAGTGCTAAGTGGATTTTTTGTGCTTTTTTAATTACAGCAAAAAGAATAATCTTATAGCTCCAAATTCAAAAGTAGGCTATAAGAAAGCTTGGCGTGTAGAACGTTTTTACATCACTAGCAGGTTAGGTAGATTTGCTCACACACATCTGCATTCCCTGCATTCAGGAGGTAGAGGCAAGAGGATTAGGAATCTCAAGAGCTAGACCTCTCTATAATGAGACCCCAGCTCAAACTACAGCAATAATGTGAGGTCCTTAATTCACCTAACATATCTAGTGAATGTCTTGATTGTTGTTTTATTTAGGTTAAAAAGCTATTGGAGCAAGTTTGGGGTCCCTTATTGAAATAAATTATCAAGATAAAGGAAAGTTCAATTTGTAAAATGAGAAATTGGAATCATTAAGAACATTGATGGAGGTGTCAAGAGGGGTGTAAAGGGGCAATGGGTGTTTTTCTAGACCAGAAATAATCAGGCAAGCCATTCCATCTCTCCCTACTCTCCTGGAGATGCTTAACATCCATCATGTTTATCTGTTAAAAGGTCAAGCCAGACAAAGATGTGAAAGCTTTTGAAAACTGCCAAGAACTACGAATTATAAAATGCGTCATTGCTAGCATACTAATCAGGAGAAGGTGGGTAAACTGAAGGATAGTGAAACTGTAAAATATAATTTCATTTATCTTTTAGAATAGAAAGTAAAAGGAAATTTTTAACTACACATTTTAATATAGGAAATAAAACCCAGAAGTCAAAGGAAAGCTGAAACTGAAGGAGTGATGTGTTCCATCATAACAGTACACTGGCATTTTAAGGGAGGCAAGGAGAATAATTGTTTTTGATACTTAGTAGTGTGTTTTTAAAACTCTATCTCATTCACCAAAGTAACCACATTCAAATTTTTATTCTGTCTTAATAAGGAGAAATTAATAGATTTGAGGTTGACTGGGAACATTTGAATTGTGATTTATCTGTTCTAAGAATTTCTAAAACAACTGTTATCATAGGCACCCGTACTTGAACAGTAAACATTCAGGAAGTGAAGATTTGACTCCTAAACAGAGGGGCTGGCAAGATAAGAGCTTTCATCAGGTAAGAGCTCAGACTGCTCTTACAGAGGTCCACAGACAGGCGCCCAGAGTGCACTCAGGAGGCTCAGGTCTGCCTGCATCTCCAGCTCTATGAGACCTGACATCTCTGGCCTCTGGGACATCTATGCTCACATTCTTGTGCCAACACGCAGATCCATCCCTGAATACACAATTAAAAATAAAATAAAAATAAAAATAAAATATATGGGATGTGTTATAAGAAAAAAAATAATTATTTTCTAATTTTGCTTCAATGGACTAATCATCTGGAGAAACTATTTTCTGATAGTATAAAAACATGAGAAAGAAGCGACAAGCATAAGATCAATACACCATAATTGTTGAGTTTTTTTTTTTTTTTGTTTTGTTTTTAGCTGACCACTGTGACTCTCCTTTTTAGTAACCATGCACCTAACCCTGGTGGCTTTAAATGTCTTTATGACAATCCCCCTGGCTCAGGTCAGCTTCTCTGTGGGCCTGAGGAGAGAGCATGGAAGAGAAGAGCACTTCTACTCAGCATTGATGACAACCCTCTTCACCACACACACAATGTCCATGCCAGACTTTGATGGAAGTCAGCTTCCATGCTCACATTGCCCAGAAGTCTCAACTACCAGGCCAAGCTATTCATTGGCTTTTTGGTCCTCAGTTTCCCTCAGCATCTCTGTTCCCTAGTGTAGTCATGTTTCTTTACAGCCTCTTAGCTGATGCTCCAGCAAGGTACGCTTAACCCCAGGCCACTTTTTTTTTCTGGGCCTGTATTAAGTCATTCTCTTCCAATACCTGCTGTTGTAGTAAGTACGAATTAGGTTATGTAAGCATCACAGATGGTATATTCAGCCATTTCTAACACATTAAAATTCCCAAGCCATAGATACCTCTTCCATCAACAAGCATGTAGACAGAAAGCAAATAAGTTAAAAAACAATTACATGACATTTATAATGTCTAAGTGTTAGTGGCATCCTCAGCCACAAATGAGACATCTTGATCAGCTCTGCCAAGATTTGTGAAGCACTGTGAAAGAGAGGGTGGAAAGAATATAAGCGCTAGACTTTGTGGAGGCCTGAGTGGAACAGTTTCTTCCTGACATGAGGGTACCACTTAAGTCTTGAGCTCTGAAGAGTTATAGATGCCTGTACATAACTGGCACAAGATCAAGCCCATCAACTTCACAGCATGGAGGGAAGGTGCTCATGAGCTCCAACCTCCTTACCGAGGATGTATTGGCTGTTAATGGTGATAGGGGGAGGGGACAATCAGGTTGTGTTTAAAGGAAGGTATACCACACTCCACACAATGTACATACCCATGACTATTTGGGCAGCACGGATTTGCCACAGTGGGTTATTAAGACAAGAATGAAGAGGAGGCCATGAGGGTGGGAAAGAGGCAGGGAGGTGAAGAGTGTATGTGAGGCAGGATGAGAGAAGAATAGGGGTGCTTATGATGAAAATACATTGCATTAAATTCTCAAGAAATTTATAAAAATATTATATTAAAAAGCTTTTAAAGAATTTGCCTGTTAAAATAGTGTGTGTCTGCACACTATATGTAAGCAAGTGTGCTTACCTTGATGTCTGATTATGCAGTGGAAGTCAGAGGTCAATATTAAATGACTTCCGTAATCATTTCTCTGTTATAATTTTTAGAGTCTGAACATTTCATTGAACCTGGCATTCAGTGTTTCAGCTAGACCATTTGGTAGGCAAGTTCAGAAGTCTACCATCTCTCTGTGCCGGGCTGCAATACACACCACTGCATGCAGTTTTAAATAGGTGCTGGGAACCTGAGCTTCTCACACTTGCTCAGGATGCATTTTACCCACTATGCCCCACCCTACAAATATTTTTAAAAGAAAATACTGACAAAAATGGTAGACAACTACTTCCTTCAATACAAAGTTATAAACAAAATCCCAAAAACAATAAAAGTCACAAAATACAATAGGAAAAAAACATATCTTTTTCTATTTTCAACCTAAATATTTTATACTTCATACCTTTCTTGTCTCATAAATTTCTTTTCTATAAATTTACTTTCAAGAAATGATAATCAATGTGTCAGAGACTCAGCTGCAATGTTATGCGTGGCGGCTTTGTTTACAAACTGCAGAGATTGAAAATAATATATCTAAAGAACACAATTAAAATTTCATGTTATCAAATATACCCCTATAACAGGCTGGAGAAATGTTCAATGATTAAAAGCACTTGACTTTCTTGTAGCGCCTACCTGGCAGTTCAAAACCAAACTGAAATTCCAGCTCTGGGAATTACATTCCCTCTTCTAGGCTCTGGATTCTGTAGTGCAACCACCATAACTTATGAAGCAAAAATCACACAAAATGAATAAACCTCTAAAATATTCCTGTAAACTGTGTAAATATCATAAAAATTCAGAATATTTAATTAATAAAATAGCTAGGAAGCAATTATCAGTATTTTCAATATTCTTAAAAAAAAATCAATAATATATGAATATTATTTTTTATGCATACATAAACAATAGTAACAACTAGAAAATATAAATGATATACACACATGTGTACTATAATAAAACAATAGCCACATTAATAAATCTATTATCTCCAAGAAACTAATTTGCTTTTGCAATTTTAAATAAAGCTATAAAAATCAGTCTAAAATCCTATGACAAGAAATTTCTAAAGAAAAAATAAAGAAAATTTTAAGATAATACATAAGAATTTTAGACAAAACAAAAGTCAAAGAGATAAATCCACTATTTACAAAATAAAGTTACATAGATTTAAAAATTAGAAAATTATACATTCATTTACAATTAGTACTTTAAATATTTTACTATATTAATATTATAATTATTTAAAGGCAATGTTAAGTAAAAATGAATATATATTATAAACCAAACTAAAAATGCAATGGACATAATAATTATAGTAAAATGATTATATCTTAATTAATAAGTTCATACACAACATGTAGCAGATGACTATAATCCAAAGAGTGAAAAGTTCAAGGCAAGGAATCCAAGTTTAGAGTAATCCCAGCCTACATGTTTAGCTCCAGGCCAGTGTGAGTAAATAAAAAGAGCCTGTATCAAAAAACACATAGATAGTGAACAAAATAAGGTTTCCATATGGTTCTCTTACGTGTAGGCATTTGACAAATGTGCAATACAAGACTAAGGAATGAAGCAGCCATTTAGAAGGACTTCTAACCCGAGAGATTACTTTTAAGATTTGTGTGTGTGTGGTGTGTGTGTTTGTGTGTGTGTGTGTGTGTGTGCACATGAGTGATAGGCACATGAAGAGGTCAGAAGAGGGTGTCAGATGCTATGTATTGACGTCATAAACATGTGTTGCAATGTGTTGTCCTGTTAAGTGGGTGCTGATGTCTGAACCCAGCTCCCCACCATTGATTGCAAGCACTTTTGGTAAACCCTCAAACTATCCCTCCCCCTCCATGTGATCTTAATTTTCTATTTTTCTACTGTACAAAAAATGTGTTTTAAAATCAAGAAAAATTTAAAAATATAAATGGTACTGTTGTGAAACCAATGCTGTTATAAAGTATAAAAAATAGAGAATGTGGGAAATGAGGCAGGTTAGAGCCTAGATTTTTGTTTTGAACACCCAAGACTCACATAAGTGCATTTTTGTTAATGTTTGAAGTTGTACTAAACCAGCTTTAAGAAAAAAAAATTTTAAAAAAGAGATTTGGACTCTCTAGGGTAGAAAAGTACCTCGCTGTTGAATGCCACAGTATAATAATATGCAGTGGGGATATCGCACTGGGCCTCTGAGACAAAAGAGGGTAGAACAAGTGCAATCTATCAATGTTTTAATGAGGACAATAATCCTAATTTCATTGGCTCAATAAACAAACTATTCTAATGGAGGAGGGTTTTAAACAGCCGAAGCTATTCATGTGCTCTGTCACATTTTAATCACTGCTGGAGCTGAGATCTATTAAAAAAAACACGCAAGTGCCCCTCATCATTCTAAGTGTGGACTTCATAAATACAGGAAGTCACTGAAGATGATGTCACTTGTCAACATCTATCTTCCTTGCCTGGATCAATCACTTTGGGTTGAACTTGAAAACCAACGCTGTCCCACAGCATTGACCATACAGACACAGGGGTTCGGATTTCTGTTAGGGGGGCAATTACCCACCCCCAGTGCTACCCCACAAACATCTGAAGCAGGAATAAGTCCATTCTTTAGCTTTTCTTAACTACTGAGCTATACATTCCATTTGGTTTCCCTAGAATTCTAACCTATTTTTAGAGAACTTTGATATCTATAAAATTGGAGGTCAATTCCACCACTAAAGTACATTTTGATGCTGAATGAATCTGATCTTGGGAAGGTTGGAGGGGTCGGTTTTGAAACTAAACAAAACCCCTTTCCAAGCCCTTTTTTTTGGGGAATGAGTACAGAAGAAATGCATCAAATCACTAAGCCCGTGTTTTTCCACTCAAGAAAAGACTTCCAAAGGATGCTTGGGGAAAAGTAAATTGGGTTTATAGGAATAGCCCTTAATTTTACTAGCATTCAGTAAGTGGATGCATGGGCAATTCCTAAGGGCAATGAAAAAGATGGGGAAACCCCATGGGTCCTCCGTCTGAGAATAAAGCTCAGCTAGATTTGGGTTGTGTGAAGTGATTGGGAAAGCAGCACAATCCAAGGAAATAATGCTTTTATAAGGATTCAAGGATGAAATGTGTTATCTTAAAAAAACCTAGAGAAATAAGTGTATGGTCTGCCAGAGAATGCTTTTCCATAGCTTTCCCTGAAATGCTGAATGTAGCGTCTTATTTTGGGTTTTGTTCTGTGAAGAGACACCATGACCAAGTCAACCTTAAAAGGACAACATTTAATGGGTTGGCTAAGGTTCAGAGGTTCGTCCCTTATCATCAAGGCAGGATCATGGCAGCTTTAGGCAGGCACAGTGCAGGAAGAACGAGAGTTCACATCTTTATCTGAAAGTGGGAGGAGAAGATGGTCTCACATGGTTAGGGGAAAAGGCTCCACTGCTCACTTCCCGAGTGACCCACTTTCCCCCAACAAGGGCCCCACCTACCTAACAAAGCCCCCTACGCCCAATTGGAAATCCCTGGGAAACATATTTTAAACCACAACGATCCTTCTTTTAAATTTCACCCCCAAAGGAAAGCATCAATTTTTAATATTTGATGAGGAGAAAAGAATAAGGGGGTTTTTGGGAAGAAAATCTATAAAATTTTTGGGCCAAAGAAAACCCGAGGGTTATAAAGAAAAAATTTATTAAAATCATATTTTTTGAACCCTTTAGTTTTCCCGCCAAAATTTCCCCTTTAAAAGGGCCCCAAA